>CANSZD010003162.1:0-1302500 GCA_947648045.1 Beta corolliflora | reverse complement strand
AATGAGATGAATAACGTTATATAGGGGTTGTAGTTGTGCCATATCAACAACTAAATCCCTCCTTTTGTGTAAACCAACTAACGTTATGGAAGATTTAGTGGAGTAAGTGGTGGGAAGTAGTTTTGGTTGACTCAGTAATCCAAGGTGAGATAAAGATGGGCCAAATTAATTAATTAATTAATCAATAATTAATTAATTAATTACTAAATTTCCAACATTCTCTCACTTGGTCCACTTTATCTACAAGGTCTTCATATATGGATCATAGCGACGAATTCTCTTTAAATGAGAACTAATCTTCAATGTATCACAATATATTCAACCTTTCACCACTTACACTATTTAATGAGTAAACCCTATGCTTACTCTGGTTCAAACATAATGACATTTCTCAAATAACAAAAACAACATGTACGTACATAAACTCGAAAGAGAAATATCCGACTGAATGAAAAGTTACAATATAACATAAAATAATGTTCTAAATGATAGGACCAAGTCCCATGCTCTCTACATGACCCTTGAAAACTTTAATTTGCATGCCTTTTGTCAAGGGGTCAGCAATCATTAATCCAGTACTAATGTGTTCTATGATCACTTTCTTTTCTTGAACACGTTCTTATATGGCTCGAAACTTAATGTCGATGTTCTTACTTCGACTTCCACTCTTATTATTCTTAGCCATAAAAACAGCAGCTGAATTATCACAAAACATTATTATCGGCCGACAGATAGAATCAACGACTCAAAGTCCAGATATGAAACTTTTCAGCCATACACCATGTGAGGTAGCCTCAAAACAAGAAATGAACTCAGCCTCCATAGTTGAAGTATCAGTTAAGTTCTGTTTCGCACTCCTCCAAGAAACGGCACCATGGGCTAGCATAAACACATATCCTGATGTGGATTTTCCTGAGTCAATGCAGCCACCGTAGTCGGAGTCAGAATAACCAACTACTTGGAGATTATCAGTCTGTCTATACACAAGCATGTAATCCTTAGTACCCTGAAGATATCTCAACTCTGAATCCTTAGAACTTGCGGCTTGTGAAAACGTAATTGGATCATTGTCAGCTTCATCATTACAATCCGATTCTTGCAAATACACCTCATAATCATCAGAAATAGCTGATTTCCTCATTCTAACAGATCTCCTTAAAGGAACTTGATCAATGTGCTGATCATTCATATGCTCATCATTTTCTTCATGATCTATTAAATTGTTATCAGCATTTTGTGGAACTTCCGTCGCTGCGTGCCTAACACCCATTTGTGCTTGAGGGGTGTGAATGACAATCAGCCTATCATTTGAATTAGGGGGTGAAACCTTATCGTGATCCTCTTCAGAAACAATGTCCCGAATTGGATCACTCCCACTAACTAAGTCATTCTCAAGAAATTTAGAGTTTCTTGATTCCACAATTCTGGTGCTGTGAGAAGGACAATAGAATTTGTAACCCTTAGATTTCTCGGGATATCCGATGAAATACCCACTAATAGTCCTCGGGTCAAGCTTCTTTTCTTGTGGGTTGTATACTCTTACTTCTGACGGGCATCCCCATATACACATATGGCGCAAACTCGGTTTCCATCCTTTGAATAACTCAAACGGCGTCTTGGGGACAGCCTTGGAAGGAACCCGGTTTAATATATACGCTACCGTCTTAAGAGCTTCAATCCACAAAAATGGTGGAAGTTTAGCATTACTTTGCATACTTCTTACTATGTCCATTAAGGTCCTATATCTTCTTTCTGCTAGACCATTCCCGGGTCCTGAGAACCGGGCATAGTGTATTGGGCAACAATCCCATTCTCTTAAAGCAAATTCGATAAGAGCTCAAAAGGTATATGAATTTTCTAAGAACAATTAGGAGTGAGGTAAGGCACTCCAATAAACCCTCCCAAAATCAAGAACACATCATACATCATGCGCCAGACATCATACAATTATCACAACAACATCGGTAGTATAACATGCGTCATCATACAATATCAATAACAACATCAGTATACTACAACACGCAGCATCAAATACAAGGCAGAGGAAAACATGGCTCTGATACCAAATATAAGATCAATTAAATTCATACAAGATGAATATATAAATGCGAAAACTTAAGAATCATGAAATACCTCCAGCCATTGCACAAATAGAAAATATGTATTGAGAAGATGAAGAGATCGTGAACGCTTGTCGCAAACCGACGGTCACCGAATGGAAAAACAAGGATAAAAATTCGGAATAGTTCTGGATCCTTCTTCCTCTATCTAGATGGTGTAGAGATTTTAGAATAAAGTGGATGCAGTGACCTTTTTCTGAATGAGATGAATAACGTTATATAGGGATTGTAGTTGTGCCATCAACAACTAAATCCCTCCTTTTGTGTAAACCAACTAATGTTATGGAAGATTTAGTGGAATAAGTGGTGGGAAGTAGTTTTGGTTGACTCGAGAATCCAAGGTGAGATAAAGGTGGGCCAAATTAATTAATTAATTAATTAATCAACAATTAATTAATTAATTAATTACTAGAAGTCCAACAGATAAACCTTCAACAACCATCCTTAAGCATAAAGATCACTAATAAGAGTAGATATATACATATAGCAATCATTTATGTACCATAAAAAAATTATTTTTGTAGTCTATATAATTAGCTGAATGACCTACCTAAAAATGACTTATTAATACACAATAAGATATATACACAATTCATTAATGGAATCATTTTACATGTCATCGAGGGTAGACTACTTAATTAAAACAAGAGTAGAATATAATTTGATTTACAATATATAATTCATCTTGTTAGAATAGAATTGTTGATATGGTGTTACTTTTGAATATTTCTATAAATCAATTGTTTAGATAGCCTTTGGAAAAGCTCCTATGGGTTGGAATCATGGTTGCTAGATGCGGATTGCAATATCCTAAATTCCTAATATACCGACTATATATACAGTAATACAGAGTAAAACAATCGCCAAAGTTTGTGATTATCGACTATATATTAATTTTTCTTTCTTACACCTCCATCATATCCAATTTTTACTCCCAATCAGTGGTCAACAATTTTCGGTCAAATACTATCTCCTATTGTTTAGTTTTTTTTTACCAGGCCCCTATATTTTCTCTCCTCCTGATGTCTAGATTTTTCTCTATCCTATTTGTTTATTGCTTCCTCTGTTTATCTATTTGATTGTTGAGCAGATACCTCATCCCCTTCTATACTACCATTCATCTAGCCTCAAGGCTTAGCAACCACCCTTATATGCCACTACTTATTGCTCTCAACCAGTGGCGCATCCAGAATAACATAATAGAGGATGCAAAATATTTTTTTGATTTTTATAATAGGTATAAATGGTCCAATTTTGCATAAAAAATACAAATTTTGTTTGAAAATTACGGGAGATCAAAATTTAAGTGGGGTCGAATAGCCCCACACCTCAAAGGGTAGCTCTGGCCCTGCTTTCAGCTAAGTCATTGTGACTACAAATGATCAAACAAAGGGATCGATGACAATTCAGTCCAAATCCAATCAGAGTCCAACTCGATCAGACAAATCCATTTCGAATCCGAATCTTATAAAAGGTGGAGCTTAAGTAAATTCGACTAACCCAACTAGAAAACAATCACTACTACCACCTCATTATCTTATAGACAAAATTTACATTACAATAAGACAATTATGTTTGTATTATTAAAAAAGAAGTAAAATATTTCATGACTATTTGCTACTACTCTGATTGTGTCTTAAGTGATAAATCGTCCAAATCCAACTCATTACGCGCAATGTGAGGCAAAGTAATCCAATATAAATCGGTAAATAAATTTCGAGTCGGACTCCGACCCGAATAAAATCTAAATGAAAATAGGTTATCATATGGAGTTTATAGAACTCGACCTGGTTCATTGTCGAACCTGAATCTAATCCATAAAGCATACACTCTTATTTCATTAGGCTTTCATCTCCTAGCCAACTATCCACCACCATGCATGAAGACTAGCCATTGTCAAACACACCTATGATAATACTTCCTCCGTTCCATAATAAGTGAAACACTTACTATTTTAGAACGTTTCAAAATAAGTGAAACATACCTTAAATGGAAAAAAGAAAGTGACAAAATGACAAAAGTACCCATCACAAACTTGTGTGGTTTGCTTTTCTCTCTCCTCCTTTTGATAATGTAAAGGGTATTTTATGACTTTTTGGCTTTTGAAAGTGATGTTTATTAAATCTTGTGCCCAATTCCTATGTTTCACTTATTATGAAACGGAGGAAGTATATATTTATACGATTTCTAAAAATGATTAAAGCCATATAAAAAGTTACAATTTTAAGGAAATAAAGATTTGTATTTTCGGTATTAAAAAATAGTTTATGGGACAAATTCTTATACTTCCTTCATTTTGAAATAAATAAAACGCTTCTCATAAAACACTCTCAGATAAAAGAGATGAGCGTTTTATATATATCAGAATGGAGGAAGCACTATATTTAAAGGACATCAAACTAAAACACCCCTCCCTTAGCCAAAAGATTTAAAAAAGGCACATTTACCCACCGAAAAAGAGGGATTGTTTGGCAATCGGTTGTTGACTGGTTTAGTTGACTTGTTTGACTGGCTGATAACATTGACTTTTTAAGTTGGTTGTTAAGCAAGCTGTTTGCAAAAGTGTTTGGTAAAATTACTTTTGGTTGTTGGCTGTTTATTAGAAAGTTTGTGGTAAATGACAAAAACCAATTCAATAAGCTGCCAGACACTTTTTTTCATTTTGACTTAAAAGCCAATTTTTCACCTAATCAAAAAGCCACTTTTCACCAACCAAAGCAAACTTTTCACCAACCAAAAAGCCAATAACCAAACACTTTTTTTTGGTTATTTGACCAAATTGAAAAGCCAAAAGCCAATGAAAAGCCATTTACCAATATGGCCAGAGTATTTGTGCTCCATACCTTTGTAATACTCATTTGCAAGTTGAAAAGGCCCTTAATTGATGTAGTTGGTTGGCGATTGACCTTATAATCTCAAGGTCACAAGATTAGATCCTCCCAACTAGCCTGTTTAGGTTGGAGCAAAGATTTCCTTACTTTTCATCCTACTTCCAAGCATCTAGCCCGCAAATACTGAACCAAATTCACGAGGGTTGATGGCTATTCAAAATCCTTCTCCTCGCCCGAAAAAAAAAAAAAAAAAAAAAAAAAAAAAAAAGGAGAAAATAAAGGTTGAAAAGGCCCGTCAAAAAAGAAGTTGAAAAAAAGGCATCAAACATCACGGAAGCCAAAAGCGGAGATCTCCTTACTTTTCATCCTACTTCCAAGCATCTAGCCCGCAAATACTGAACCAAATTCACGAGGGTTGATGGCTATTCAAAATCCTTCTCCTCGCCCAAAAAAGAAAAAAGAAAAAAGAAAAAAGAAAAAAGAAAGGTTGAAAAGGCCCGTCAAAAAAAGAAGTTGAAAAAAGGCATCAAACATCACGGAAGCCAAAAGCGAAATGGCGCTATTTGGGTGTCCTTATGTTGTTGATGTTGTGGGACTGACTCACTTATCGGCTACATCTCTTCTAGCTGGAAGTGCAACCTTGCTGTTCCCCATCAAGCCGACTAGAAGAATCAAAAAGGACCTCCAGTTCCATTCAAACTTGCCACTAAACTCGACCATACCATTTGTTATTTTTTGGACTTTCCCTCATATTGTGTGCCAGTTGCAATCATGGGGAACATACCTTGTCCTAAATAACAGTAGTAGCACCTTAACACATACATAATACAAGCAAGAGTATTAAATTGACCCAAAAAGGATATAATGAACTTAATATAATTTGCTCAACTAATCAATTATATCTAATGCTCTACCGTAACGAAGATGGCTCGAGGAACGGAAAAGTAAGAAAATAGGGGGGAAAAGAAGCATTTTCTATGGATAAAAGGGAATATAAAGAAAAGGGGATTACATATTGTAATTAGATTCACATGTTTGTAACTTTAAAAAATGAAATGCAAGACATTAAAGTGTCTCAGAAATGGGGGGAAAGCGGGAGGACAACTTAACTGTTTGTTGCATCACTTGCAAGCTCTAATGCTGTCTCATAAACTGGTGCATTTCTTTCTTAAGAGTTTATGAAGCCTTTTTCCAGAAATTTGTGCAAAGTTGGGTGTCAAGGATTATTTTAAAGTATGACTGAACGGCGTCCTTTGAATTACAAACCAGAACTAAATTCACAGAGGTAACTCCTCTCTCAGCCTCTCCAGTTATCTTTAAGTTCCCTTAGTTTCTGAAGGGCTTCTACAGGGGAGTCGGAGCCAACTTTTCTCTGCATATTACACCGAAAATTTGCATCAGAAGAAGAAAATAAAAGGAAACAAGAAAAGATGTAAAAAATTATAGAAGTTCCCCATATAGTATGTGATTAATTGTAACGAGAAAGAAGGTTAGCACAATCTTATTCCATTGACAAGTTTACTTAAGCAGGCCCTAAAGTTTTTCAGTCCTCGGCAAAACAAAGTCTGATGGTTTGATAATAACTTATTGTGTATTTCTTCTAGGGTAAACATCTAAGTCTCAAAATCAATTGGTGGGAAAACGGACTCACCTAAAACTCTATTTCTCTTCAAAACAAAAAAGATGGTCCTAATTTTTCTAAATACTTGTATTCTCCTTTAGTAGTTTTAATTTGAACTCCAACGGTCTTTCTCATATAAAATTATAAAACACTTTACAATAATAGGATAAAAATTATAAAACACAGTACAGAAGTACTTTCTTATACAGATATAACAATTAAATTTTAAATCTTTTATCTCTATGATTGAGAAAAAACTAAAGGTCCGATTCAACTTCTAAAAGTGAAATTAGTCAAGTATAGCATCTAAACATAGGGGGAAAATAGAAGGGACTACTAAAAAATCGTAGTTTTGTAGATTGATCTCTAAGAGGTTCTTAATTGAGTCTATATGATGACCAGGAGTCCCTAAAAAAGAGCTCGAAATTTATCAAATGTGCATAGCTTCAAGGCTTATGCAGAGTATTCACTTTCGCAATGGAAGGGGTGGTGGATTTAGTATTTCCTTGCTCTCTTCCTCGCTTTCTAATCCAGCACGATCAACATTCTACTTCATCTCATATTGATGTTCTTCATCCAACCTTCTATCACCTCTCTCAAAGCCTCTTGACAATATTTATCCGTACACAATCATTTTAGTAAGAAAAAAAAATTGAGAGTCTTCCAGGAGAGAGTGTATGTTGAGGCGACTCTTTATTTGACACTAGGGCCTTCTTCTTTTAGGTTTAAAAGATACTATTAGTTTAGGAACAAATGAGTCTAGATAAGTTTCAGATAAGAACTATCAAATTAATTTCAAAAGTAGAAGTTCATATAAGGGGTTTTCAGGTAGGAACATGACACCTATATAGCATATGAACTCTGTCAAACCCTTTCATACTCCAATAAACTTTGAGGCTTCGACACTGAAACACTTCAGATTAGGCCATAAGTACACTATTTTTTTTCGGAAGCAGCAGAAGTTGATGCATTGGGCCCTCAAGTATACAATAACAGACAAAGAGACTCCTCAGTTAGGAAACACAGATCACAGCAACAATATGGAAAGAACATGCGACATAGATACCTGAATCTCAGATGTGTCGACCCGCATGAACGGGTTAGTTTCTAGCTCCTCTGCAATGGTTGATGGAATAGTGGGGAAACCAGCATTTCGCTGACTCTGAGCCCATGCCAGTTTCTCCGCTACCTTTGCGTTCTCGGATTCAACCGTCAAAGCAAATTGAAGGTTCTTCACAGTGTACTGCAATTAGAAGAGCAAAGTGAACTACAAGATCAGTAACTTATCACATAGTAGATCATATTTTATGTCCTGCTTCAGTCTGATGTCCCTTACAGGAACAAAGGAGTAACAGTCTTCTCTTTAAGCATAAGAACACGGAAAACACAAGTATCTTTTCTAAACAACTAAGTGCGTTCCATACAACTGAATAAGATTTGTCTGAATTTATCCTATCATATTTGAACTTATGAGAAGTAGTTGTAAATTGAACCTATTGGAAATTATGACCATTATATTCCTTGTTACCACATGTGATATAAATCAAGAGTCAAGATTTTCTTATAACTATCTTTATTGTTATCCTAGAAACCACACGGTTTTACTATGGCTCTTAAAGTGCGGCTTTTACCATTTTACGTATTGAATGTGTTCAGTTTAAGTTTTTTTTATGAGGCCTTGGGCCTCCAAAATTATCATATTTAATTAATGAGCTACTTTAGGTTATTAATTGAATAGTAGGTATTTTTTTATTTAGTTAGTTATTTAGTTTCCTAATTTGATTTAGTTTCCTTTTCCTAGTTAGTAGGGAACAAGTTCTTTTTCCTTCAAGTATAGACCAACATTCGTACTTTTAGAGAGGACTTTCTATCATATTGATTATTGAAATTTGTGTTGAGCTTTTTGTGCAGGTTTGAATCAGTTGTTAACTAGGATTTTAGTGTCGTTACCATTATAATCAAACATAGGAGTTGTTACCTTCTAAGATCTATCAATCAATTCCACCACAAAAATCATTTACAACCTTCCATCCAACAAGATCCATATCAACAGGTTTGCCTCCAGGTTGTCAAACATCTGGCAAAGAATCCGTTCATTTTTTGCTCTAGAATTTCCCAAATACATGTAAAGTATGATAAACTTGAGATTGATACTAGTTTCTGTTTCTTAAATGAAGTCGTGGACTGCAGATAGCTTGGTTGAAATTGACAGTGAAGGGGAAGTAGACCGGAATCTTGGTATTAAGTGGGAAACGGAAGGGGAATAAACCAACATATCATGCTTATCAGATTTGCATCAAGGTCTGACTAGAGGAGAGAGATATCTCCTTAAAATCTTCAAGTAATCAATAGGAGATGTCCTAGCATCTAAAATATTAAAGAGCTTCATAGGAAATCATGAGCTGAAGAAACCTGTAATTTTTGTCACCTAAAGAAGTGAAATTCTTGTGTATCAATTATGTTATAGATGTACAACCACCTCATTGAAGAAAAGTATTTTGTTCCTTATCAGACATTTGATATCACAACCTGTGTATGTCACTCCCCCCTTCGGGAACTACAAAAGAATGAGGAAGTCCAGAAATCCCATTTGATTGCTCCGCACATATACATGATTCCAAGATGCCTGAAGATATGAAGATAAGGGGAAACTGGATACATTTTGGTTGTTTGTAGGGGTGTAAGTGGACTGCAAAAAGTCCAGAGTCCAATCCAGTCCAATCCGACAGGAGTGGACTAAAAAATATTTGGATTGGACTCAGACTCAAATTCCCGAGTCCAAATATTTTCGGGCTGGATTTGGACTCACCCCTTTAGAGAGTCCAATAAGTCCAATCCAGTCCAAATAATATTTTAGCATACAACAAGTACAACCTTTAAGGATTTTCTGAATAGACTCAGTCTTGGGCCAAGGAGCCAATCCTTTATATATCCACTTGTCAACTCTTAGGGGTCAGGAAATTTGGAGGATATGTAAGATTTTTGGTGATAATAGTCACAGGAAGAAATACAACACAATGTATTTAACCATTCAAGCAACCTAGCCTGCTGCAACCTGCAGCAAACAAATCCTAGGTTGGTTGATAAAAATAGCAAAGGTTCTAGGCTTAATGCAGTTTGTTTCTTTATCTGTTTAAATATGCTTATGGTCTACCAAAAGCTATATATAAGCTTCTATCCAAAAAAAAAAAAGTATAATATAAGCCAGAATCCAGAGTCAAATAAATTCAGACTACAACTGAGAAAGATGGTAAATCATTCACCTCATGACCGCAATAAACTCTAGTCGGCTTTGGCAAAGAACCCAATGTCACGCAAAGTGATTGGTACATCTGCTCTGCTGTACCCTCAAAAAATTTGCCACATCCAGCAATAAACTGTAGATAAAAATTTATGTAAATCATCCACTAATGTAGAGAGGACTCTAAACATGCAAATACATGAATTCGGCTTTGTGGCTCTAATAATATATGGACATTATAACTGCTAATAACTACTACTGTTCAGAAGGATTAGAATCTTTCACAAGTAATTCAAATTACTTGTCAAGAAATGTATCTGAAATACTTCATAATTCGCAAATTAAAAGAAATAACAAGCAAAGAACTATAACAAGCAAGAGTAAGACCTCATGTCCTACTTCCCACAACCTTACCATAGTATCTCCGGTGAAAACAGCGGGGCTCTCATCTTCCTTGCCAGTTACATAGTAACTTATATGGCCTTTGGTGTGGCTGAGCAAGACAAAGAATAAGCAGAATTCATTCACGGTTGTAAAACAATGAATATTCCAGAAAAGTCTCTTTGTAGAAACCTTAAAATGACCATGATTATTGAGTAGTACATGAGATAATAGAAGCAAGGACATGAAAAAAATGGAGGTATTTTCTTTTCTAAAGCTCCAAAGAATGGTCTAATAAACTTAACTGTCAGATGAACTTATTTCTGACCTATTTCAGATGAATTGACAGGTGTTTTCAGTTGCATATTGAAGTATACCTCCCCAACCCCAAAGTAAATATAACTAGATGAAAAGAAGGCTGGCTACAAAGGATGGGCTTCTCTGAATAATGGTGCTCCTATTCTAATCAACATATAAAAATAGAGGCCCCTGTGAATCTATCCTAATGACAAACAGCCATATTCATAAAGAATCAGTGAATGACAGGTAATTCAAGGCATACTCTCTTGTCGATATATAAGCGTCCTGTTTCTAATACCTGCAGTCCTTGAAACTACTACAAAATGATATCTCATACTTCCCCTGTTCTCAATTGATGTTCTACATTGACTTTGACATATTTTTTTACTAATGTATAAGAACAAATGTTATTGTGTAAATATAATTGGATGTCTCAGCGTGTATGTTCAATAACTCAACTTCTCACTCACCAAGGTGTATGAAGTGACAGGATGTTGACTTCAGTTCCCAATGATAACTTATCACCATTGTCCAATTTATCAGTGCATCCTTTCACATTATCAATTGAACCACCAAAAACCTTGATTCCAGGAAGCAGCTCTTTCATCTTATCATTTCCACCAGCATGATCCCTGAATATCAAGAGTTTGTCACTCAAGCAGGAAAGATAGATAGTAACAAAGCATGGTGGTATAGCTTCATAGATATGTCCCACGAGTAAAACAATCCAGCACATTGCCTATGATATTAATAAACACAAGTCACAACATTATGGCAGTCCACATAACAATACCATACGGATCTTTTAATAGTGCAATAACAATTAGCACATAGAAGTCGCTGAGTATTTAATAATACATCCTTAATGGCCTGAAAGCAAACATGTGTTGGAGGCAGTGCCAAATATAATGAATTGTAAAATTATCATCATATAAGTATATAACGGTGACCATTGCAGTCTTCAGTTAAAGACACTAGTATGGTGCCTTCTAAACAGGAAGGTAACTTTTGAAAAGCATCACAAGCATCTAAAATTCACTTTATCGTCCGGACAGTGATATGAGCCTCATATTCTCCTCATGGAAGATGAGATATTCAGAAGCGGAGAAAAAGAATATTAAGACGTGTTCCTCAAAAGATTTTCTATGCAATAAACTTGACTATTTAATTCTCATATCCAAAGCTTGTTACAAAATGGCCCTGATCCATTTATATGAATAGCATATAAATCACCACGTGTACCAGAACTTGATTACAAAAGTTGATTTTTTTAGGCAATTGAATAACAAATCATGTCCTCAGTCAGCAAGCCCAGATATTGACTTCAATCTCATCTTATTTTTCTTTGGACAACCCTTCCCTTTTGCAATCCACTGAGGGGATCTTACCAAACCTCCTAACCAAGGTATCCAAGTTTTCATTAACATGTTCAGACCATGCTAATCTCTTTATTGCTGCTTGCATCTTTTCAACAATAAAAAAATTTACTTTCACCTTATCTCTTATTACCTCATTTTCATTGTTATCCTTTCTTGTAAGTAGTATGGTTACGCATTCATGATCCATGGTTACGCATTCATGATCCAAGAAAGCGTCCTCATCTCCGCTACTCAATCATACGAGTTGAGCTAATTTAATTAGCCAACACTCTACTCCATAAAGGATAGTTGACCTAATAGCTACCTAATGAAATATCCCTTTTGACTTTTAACCATATTTTTTTATTGTACAAAAATATCTAGAACTCCCCATTTTGCCCATACAACGTTGGTCTATACTTTATCAATCTCATCATTACATAATTAAGAATAAGCGTAAAAATGTTTTAACTTAGTATAGCATTTGCTCCATATGAGGTATCCCACCCTTCCCCAATCTTGCATTCCAAAACTAGTTTTCTCTACTCGTCTTGAGATATATTAACTCTAAGGAGTCTCTGCATAGTTTGAACTTGTCAATGACGCTTCTTCTTATCAAATCCACCAAAACTATGTCTTCGACAAAAGAGTATACACCAAACTGCATCCTCTTAGATCTTTTTTGTAAACTCATCCATACCTGTGGTGAAAAGGAGAGGACCGAATGCACATTCTTAAGGAAGCTCTACTCCTAAACTAATGGGGAATGCACAGTACACACAGACCTCATATACATTCCTCGTATATATCTCTAGAATTAATCCAATGCATGTCCTTTTTTAATTATTACTTTGATAAATTCAAACTCAAACTGTCCTGAAAAAAAAACTCACGCATCATTCCTCTTATTCACCCACTTGGTGCCACTATGCACTCTCAAATTATTCCACGCACGACTTACACTCTTGACGTGAACAGATAAGAGTGCCCTAGACATTTTAGCCATCAAAATGTCGGACCATGACACTTCACCTCAAATTCGGGTTTTGAATACCAATACATATCCCTTTGTCCTACTCACTGCAACTCAAAATTCAAGACTCGCAACTCACAAGCACTGTTACTGATCTGGTCACCGGTTTGATGACTCAACATTCTAGCTTCTTGAATACAATTTTGAACAATCCATATAGTGGTAACTTTGACCCAAAACTTAATAGTACTACTCTAACTTAAAAGGCTGCCTAAAAGAGAGAGTAAGAGAAAAAGATCACCTCTCCATTGCTATATGAAAATTATCTGTAGGTTATACTTTTCTAAGCCGTGTCTGTCCTCTCACCCATTCATCTTTACTATGATTTGTCACATACAGTGTCCAACTGCCATGACAAGCATTGGGTATGGATGTCTTTGTCATGTCGACACAACAGTATAAAAATAGACATGTCGGGGTGACATAGCAACTATGAGGTCAAAAGAAGGAATGCAGAACAAGTAGGCTGATAGAACTATAGAAGGATTGAATAACTACTTTTCTGTAATCCACACATAATACTATAATAGTCTGTGTTTGACTTTCCTAGCCAAACATTGTGAAATTTAATCAATAATTTATTTTAAAAATATATTAATTTACAACTTAAAAGATCTAGTTAGATAATTTTCAAAGCACTTTCATGAAAGTGTACATGTGTATTGTGTAGCTTCTATATGATATGCAATAAGGTATAATCATAGTCAAAGATACACCTTGTTGTACGGACAATAACAAGTCTAGCCATGCTTCACCAAAGGTCAATACATCAAACTCTTCTTAGAGAAGCATGAGGCCAAAATTGTGCTGGCTGCAGGAAGGGCAACCATTGCAGGAGGCAGAGCCATGAACATTATGTCAGAAAAAGACAACAGAAATCTACAATCACACTAGATTCCAGCAGCTTTGACTCCACAAAAATGTTCAAATGATAAAGGAAGCAATTGGGGAAGAACAAAAACAGAGACAGACAGAGCAAAACATGCAGCTGACTGGTGTGATAAATGGCTGCATCATTACCTATATAGTGACACAATTTGGCAATGAATATATCATCAGCATGGTGTTACCAGCCACCGACGAGTCTTCAAGTTATCTATGGCTACAATATTAATTATTTTAAACTTATTTGAACTTATTGTAGTTGTGAATTGAACATGGGTATCCTTATTGGCCCTGAACCAAACGTATCTGAATTTATTTGCCCTAAACTTAACAATCAGAAGTCATTATCTTTTATAAAGTGAAAATAAGATGTAAAGAATAGAGCTTTTTAGTCGGTCACATGTGAGTATGTGACAATATTATACTGAGTTACTGATTGGTGCATCAGAGCTTCATTTGTTTAAACTTAAACAACTTATGTAAACTAGTTGGAACAATCTTGAAATTATTGGAACTAATCCAAACTTATGAAAACTATATATAGTTGTGAACTGAATTTGGGTAATCCTTATCCAAACTCACTCGAACGCATCAGAAACTTATCTTTTAAGGGTAAAAAGAAAATTTCCCAAATCCGCTAACACAGTACTGTAATCCGAAAACCCAACATCCTGATTCCGAACTCCTACCAGCTTAACTTAGACCAACAACTTCAACAGCTGCCCATTATCACTAATCAATAGCATGAAACCATTACTGCAAGTCTGCAAATGCATCTAGGTTCTGTATTGTTAACACCTTGGGTAGTACTCATACTATATTCGGATATCCGAGAGCGAGATACTAGTAGAGATTTCTCCTTCCTCATCCAAAAAAGGAACAAAGTAAATCAATTAAATTCCAAGAGGCTTCAAAAAGTACTTCTTGCAGAATTAAACTGCCATTTGTCAAAACTTCAATAATAACATCTCTTCTTACACATCCCATCTGATCAGAAATTCAAACCATTCCAAAACAACTGATTTTTCTTTTGATTTCTCCCTCATAATCAAGGAAAAAGCGATCGCACAGATTAAACTTGACGATTACTACAAAATAACATAACTCAAAAAACAAAAATCGGAGCAAATTCACAATATACGTAAACCTAATTGAAGCAAAATTGCTAAATAAAAATGAAATAAAACAAATAAAATTACCAGTGATGATGCGTAGTGAGAACAAGCTTGATATCGGCACCATTTTGCTTCGCAACTTCTAGAACCTTCTCCGGCTCCACTGGATCAACAACTGCAGCTTCCTTCGTCGAATCATCAATTATCCTGTCAAAAAAACAAAATTTCGAGCTTAATGTTAGAATTTTCAACAATATGAACTCAAAATAGAAGAGAAAATGATATCGACGAAACCCTAATTTGAGGAAGAAGAAGAAGAAGTTTACAAGTAGGAGTAATTGTCTTCTAAGCAGGGGATATGGAAAATCTTCATTGTTTTGGGTTTGTGTGTAAGAATGTTTTTCTGAGCGGATGAGAGAGAAAATGGGTGTTGTAAAATGTAAACGAACGTTGCTGGTGATGTGGCGGTGGCGGCACTGTACTTGGACAACTTCTAGTAGTGTGCAAATTAGTAGGTGGACACGTCTGTATGGTGAGAAAGGTGCGCACGATGAATATCAAACACTAGGTTATGAACATAAAGATCAATACCAATGAACATATACTAATAGAGATTTACATATGTTCATTTGGCTTGTTAGTCATCTACATGTGTTCATTTGACTTGTTATTAATGTACATTTGGCTTGTTAGCCATGTACGTGTGCGCACCTTCCTCACCATACGGACGTGTGCACCATCTACGCGCGACAGATCCTCGTGCATGGTATCTTTTTTCTCTTTTTGGTAATCCACAAAAACTTCAGGATTTTTCTATCTTATGCCACAAGACATAGATTAAGAGCATCAAAATCATATACTTCATCCGTTTCTTTTTACTTACAACGGTTTAACTTACACTATTCACCAACTCTACTTATTTTATCTTTGGTGATTTATAGTTAAGGAAAAACATATTCATGTGGGATCTTGTTAGATTTGTCTCAATGTATATTTTTTGAATTTATACTTTTCATAATTTTGAATTATTGGTAATTAAAGATATTAATGGTTGAAGTTATGCATTGGCAACCGTGAAAGTCAAACGGTTGCAAGTAAAAAGAAACAGAGGAAGTATAAGATATCATTATACAAAAAGTTTTCATTTCAAAATCCAACCAAACTAAAAAAATCTTACATGATTATCTCTATCTTAAATATCTATCCTTATTTATTATCCTCAAATAGAATCTTGTTGTATTTTTTTTTTAATGAAATCTTGAAATTTTTAACCTATGCCTTGTGGCATAGGTTAGAAAAATCCTATTAGTAATTAGAGTTAACGACCATATTTAGAGGCAATGTTTGAGACCCATTAGAGTTAGTCACAGCACCCGAATCAACTAGAAGATTTAGTTTATCTAGTTTTAAAAACTTGTTATGATCTCTTTTGGTGGTATTAGCAAAATACATCCATTAATGAGCAGTGGCAGATAACATATTAGTGGGTACAAAATATCTTTTTCATTATTTTAGTAGGTGTAAATGGTCCAATCTTTCAGAAATAAAACTAAAATTCTGACAGAAAAATACTACAAATCAAGATTTAGGTGGGGTCAAATGATCCCACACCTCAAAGGGTAGTTTTGCCCCTGTTAATGAGGCATTCATCATTCTTCTTATCCCATTTCGTTACCGTGTATCCCAGCTTGTTAGTCTCCCTGTCCTCATGCTCTAGTCTAACTCCTTGTAGTTGTACATGGCTTAGGATACCCTGCATTGAGTTACTAACTCTGTTAGATTGGATTTCACTCTAGCTTTTGAAGTGATTTCGTCTATGGCCTGTTTGCAGTCACTAGCTAAAATTATAGTAGTCCAATTTTTTCCTAAATCCACTATGAGGTTTTGTTGCATCCATGCAGTCCCTTGGTGTGCTAGCCCTTTAATCCATTCGTCATTTTGGTTTCTACATACATCAGTTGTACCTGTTACACTAAGGACGCCCTTGAAAGAGGCAACAATATTGACTGTTGACTATTGTCAAAAGAACACTTGATGTCCATGTGGTTTGAAGCTAGCTCACGAATTGCGTTTAAGCAAGAAAAAAACTATCCATCGGGTAGATGACCCATGAAATATAAGTATTTATAAAGCGTCTTGACTTAGACGAGTTTCAGCTTATGACATTTTTGTATCAGTTCAAGACACTTTTTTTTATCAATTTAGGCTGTAAATCCGTCAATTTATGGGCGCAAAGTATTAGTTTTGAGTTTTTTAAGTTTTATTATTAATTTTTACGAGGCACATACCTGTTATTACTTTTGCCTTTCTTTTTTTAAAAAAAATTCTCCTACATCCTCCTCACTTCAAGGTATTATATTCACGTGAGACAAGACATATTCTAAATTAAGGAATGGAATGTATTCCTCTTCATCCCCATAAAATTATCCCAGCATATAAATTTGCTCCTAAGTCCGTTGCTGCCTAATACTAGTGTGTTTTCTCTTATCCTTCTCCACAAACTACCAGTTTAACTCATATAATTTGGATGTTCTACAATGACTCAAGTATGGTTCTCCAAAGAGGTCTTGTAGATTTTAGGGTGATCAAGAGGTAGATCGAGAAGATGATTAGGGGTGTAAATGATGCGAGTCAAGCTCGAGTTTGGCTAAGTTCGACTCGAAAACCTGCGAGCTTGAAAAAATCAAACTCGACTCGAGCTCGAAATCCTAAACTCGAGCTCGAGCTCGAACTCGAAATCCTAAATCGAGCTCGAACTCGAACCCGAATCAAGGCTCAACTCAAACTTGAGTCAATCCATGTACCTTAAGTCAGGTACTTGGAGTGCCTTTTATAGAGGGGGAAAAAAGCTAGTGTTTCATTGTCCAACCAATGTGGGACTTTATGAAACAAACTTTGGTAGAAAACAATAGTTTTCACCCAATGAAGAAATGCAACAAATAGTTTTTGTTCCATTTATAAAAAAACACAAACTTAAACTTTTGTTTCCCAACCAATGTGGGACAACTAAAATTAAACAATAAGGCTTAACTCAAACTTGAGTCAATCCATGTGTCTTGAGTTAAGTACTTGGAGTAGCCTTTTATAAAGGAAAAAGAGTTAGTGTTTCATTGTCCAACCAATGTGGGACTTTATGAAACAAACTTTGGTAGAAAACAATAGTTTCCACCCAATGAAGAAATGCAACAAATAGTTTTTGTTTCGTTTATAAAACAACACAAACTTAAACTTTTGTTTCCAACCAATGTGAGACAACTAAAATTAAACAATAAGGATAGCTATAGTAGTAACATTTTTTATATAAAAAAAAACTATTGTTTTACACTACAAAAACCAATGTGGGAAATTTAATATTTTACATGAAGTATCGTTTTTAATAATTTTTCAGTCTGTTCATGAGCTTTCGAGCAGAGCCAAGGCTAAGGCTCGTTAAAATCTTGAGCTCGACATGTTAACCTTTACGGCTTTACCTAAAGACAAACTATGATTAAAGTCCAACATGAAAAATATTTTCTATATTAGTATAAATTTTATTTCATGGATTAAATTTTTTGAAAAAGTTTGAGAATTATTTATTGAAATTACAAGTATTATATATATATATATATATATATATTTTTTCGATTTTCTCGCGAGCTTTATGAGTCGAGTAGGTATTAGCTCAGCTCGACTCGTTAGTCATCGAGTCGAGCTCGAGTTTGAGTCGAGCCTACTCAAGTCGAGTTTTGACCGAGTCGATCTCGAGTAGCTCGCAAATTATCTCGTCTCATTTACACCCCTAAAGATGATTCATGTGATAAGCCATCTGATTACATGATATTTGTTTGTTGAAGATGACGACGACACATATTCAGTAGAAGAAAAAATGGCAGCCAAGATATAGTATCAGAATAGACGAAGAGCGTGCATGATTCTAGCCACGATTCTGGCCATGATTCCCATTGATTTCGGCTGGGCTGTCTTAGTCATTCGCTTGACTGAGACAGTCTCAGCCAAAACTTAACGAAATATTAGTACATAGTGGAGTACAAGTTACCGATTTAGATTATTTTATAATAGTTCATGTCTAGTGGGTTGAGTACCCAGTGAGTGGGTAAATACATCACTATTTTAGAAGTTTGGGAGCATTTAGCATAATATGGTGATATGTTAATCCAGATTAATACCAATCCAACCCATTTTATGAATAAAATGTGACCAATTAACCAACCAACAAAACTACTTGTTACAAATAACATCTTATTGTTGCATCGAAACATATAAATATTGACTAAATTTCTTCAAGTCATCAAATCATCACCACCTTATTCTAATTTTCTTCCAACAATAGCAAACAAATCCTTATAATCAAGACTTAGGACACAACCAAATAAACTCGTGAGGTAAATTAAGTTGCTGACTACCTGACTTCACTCGCACAAGGGGTGTTCATAAAAAACCGAAACCGAAAAACCATACCGAAAAATAAAAAAACCGGTCTAAATGGGTGGTAACCATACCGGTAAAAAAAAGTTTTAACGGTACGGTTACCGAACCGGTAAAAGTAACGGTTAAACGGTATGGTTACGGTTATGATTTTTGAATAAACGGTTAACCGAAAAACCAAAATATTTTTTTTCCTCTATTTAATTATTTTAAAACTTTTTCCAACAATTACCTTAATTCTAATATTTGTTACTAAGTAAGAACAATTAGAGGAAGTATGTGATTATTTAGAAACTTTAGTACTAATTTAAACACTATAATTAGGAAATGGAGTAAATTATTAGTGTTATTATGTCTTCCAATGGATTTATTATACACTTTATAATACATTTTATATTAGAGTATAAATAATATCAAATTATATGCAAAAAAAATTAGAAAATAAATATTTACATTAAGTGAAATATAATATTATAACTTGAATAACGGTTAATGGTTAACCGAAAAACCGTACCGAAAAGGACGGTTTACCGCTAGGCGGTAACCGGTCTAAACGGTTACGGTAACGGTTCACAAAAAGAACGAACCGGAATTTTCGATTACCGAACCGAAATATTGTTTCGGGACGGTTAACCACCCATGAACACCCCTAACTCGCACACACCCCCATAATCCATATGACCAAAATAGACTCGAACCCTCGTAGGACCCTGAATAAGTTGGGCTCGAATTGTCTACGCAACCGAGCATCTCTGAAGCCCATTTTTTCTGCCATCGACGAAAACTCAACTTTCTTTCTTTCACTCTTTTCATTTCCTTATTATTTTTTTTCTGTCTTTTTGGAGCTTTTCTGGGCTAAAACTTCCTTGACTTGATCTGCAAGAACAACTTTTGCATCCCAAAACTCATCACTCATCAGCTGTATGAATTCAAAAGGGGCACTCAATTTCACCTGGTAATCTTCATGCTTCAACATCAATGAGGTAGCACCTTAAATTCTCAAATATTAATTCAATTTGTTTGTACAATTTTTGAAGAACTAATAAAATGTCGAAACCCCCACAAAAAATCATCAGAAGTCTTCTTAAATTACACTTCAATGTTACCCAGATTTCTTCTTCAACCCCAAAACCCTCAGTTCAAAATGTACGAAGATTTTCCACTAATTTCTCAAATGGGTTATCAAATCCAGCTTCTAAAACTCACCTAAATCCTTGTTTTCCACCTTTAATTTCAAGACCCATTTCACCAAATATTGGTTTATGCCCTAAATTTAGCTCTTGCAAGTCATCTTTTGGGGTTTATCTTAGGAATTATTCAGCAGGAAATGTTAAGGTGAATGATTTTTCTGCAAAATTGCTGTTTAACCCGCTAAGGATTAGGCAGTTTTCCACTAGGATGCCAAGTTTTGGGGCCAAGATTAATGCTGGTAAAATGAACACTAGTGTGGCTAAAAAGGTGGTTGAGAAGCCCTTATCTGCTATTAGCTCGACGTTTTCGCGGTACAAGGGAGCAATTGGACTGCAAATTGAGGGGTTCTGGAAGAGGAACTTCTTGTTTGTGGTGGGGGCAGCAGGGGTTGTAGTTTGCATTATGCTGTGGAGAATAATGTTTGGGATTGCCAATACTTTTGTTGGATTGTCTGAAGGCATGGCGAAGTATGGATTTCTTGCTCTTTCCAGTGCCATAGTTGCTTTTGCTGTAAGCCCTTTACATGTTATACAATTGATTTACACATTGTGTTAGTATCTGGATTTTGGTGTTGCTCCTGATTTTAGCCTGTTCTGCTTTGTCCTTTGTTGGATTGATTGTAGCATCAATAGTGTTATGAACTCGGTATATTCAGGATCTTCTTCAAATTTATATTACCCTGGTGTGCACTATGTCTAGTTTGGTCATTGGCAATGCTGTTATTTTGCTGCTTATATCGTTCTCTTGTCAGTTGTATCGAAGTAGTCCATATATATATATATATATATATATATATATATATATATATATATATATATATATATATATATATATATATCTTATTATTATTATTTGTATGTGTGATTCGCAAATAGATCCTACTGAAGGGCTTGTCTTGCTCATAGTTACCTAGATGCTTGTGCTGGCTTTCTGTTTTTATCTGATTGATTATGAAAGTATAGATCTAGAAGGATAACTGACCTGTTTTGTAGAGGGGATTGGAGAGGTGCTAGAGAATAGTATAAGATGGTCACTTTACTCCTCTTAGATACTCTCATGAGAGCTTCATTGCCAAAGTTATATACATTAGGATGAGCTATGTCATTTATCCAAAGGCTAGTATTTCCCTTGGAAACGTCCTTGTGGCCATGATATTGGAAACCCTGACTAGATTTTTCAATGGAAAAGCTTTGGTGTATGCCTCAGTTATTAAGCTGTTCAATTTCCAGGAGACTGAATCTGAGGCCACTGCATTGTAGATAAAGTTGAAGTATCTCAAATTCTCAATCTTTGCAAATTGCAAAAGAGCTTTGGCGTGACTCTGGCTTAAAAGTATCTTCCACTGCGTGAGGCAGCTTATGGATGAATAGGATTGAATCTAAGCAGCTTATGGATGAATAGGATTGAATAGACAGCTTATAGATGAACAGGATTAGATCTAGAGATGTTAGTTTGCAGCAGATAACTTCTGTTGCCTAGGTCATGTCATATTGTTATTTTGTAATAAGTTAGGAGTACATATGATTCTCTGCTCAATTGCTAAAGGTTGACCCAGTCCTATTCCCAATTAGATGTAGAGGTTGGCGATTGTTCGATATATAACTTCCTCTAGAAGTTTGTTTATTGACACTGAATATTGATCATTGTTTTGGTTATAGTTGCACTTCTAAGAGCATCTATTGTCTTACATTCCTGTGTTTATTAGAGGCAGGGTGATTTGGAGACTGAACACCATACTTTCTGAGTTCTCAGATGCCAAAATCGTAATCCCTTTTTCCCGTGTTTTAATGCCTGTCCCATGCATTGTTGTTAAGGTTTTTGGGAGCAGATAGAATCTTTCGGAGATGTATTGGAGGCTTGGGGATTGTCTATTAGATACTAGAAAAGCTCCTCAATTAGAACCCAAAGATATGTTGTGCAATCAGGTTGCTTATACGATAGACAAAAAAAAGACATTGGTTAGAAGATTAAATTCAATTGTGGGTTAATTGTTGGTCAGACTCTTTCTTTTGACTGGAAAAGAAGATGGTTTGAAGATATAACACTAGTTGTGGGTCTGCCATAAGTTGTTTGTCACTCTTTCCTTTGGTTAGTTAAAAAAATGGTTTTGATGTTTAACTTCCCTTTTTTCAATTACAGTATATCATACTGGGTTTTAGTTCTCCTACTCATTCCTGATCTACAGCAGTTGGGATTCCATTCACATTGCAGTAATGTTCTTTTCAGCTGTTTCCTCCCTTCTCTTTGTCTGGAATCAGATAGTAGAAAAAATAAAGACCATATATCATAAAGTATGTGCAACATGTATTGCTCTCT
The DNA here is from genome assembly GCA_947648045.1 of Beta corolliflora. Lineage (NCBI taxonomy): Eukaryota > Viridiplantae > Streptophyta > Magnoliopsida > Caryophyllales > Amaranthaceae > Beta > Beta corolliflora. The sequence goes on along the minus strand of CANSZD010003162.1, from coordinate 1,279,683 downwards.
TCAAGCATAAATAAAGAATGTATATTTCAGGGTGCCGGTGCCATCTAGAGCCGACAAAAAGTTGACCCAACACGACAACATGACGTGAATCCGGTACGATTAAGTGGGTTAGTGTTGAGATTCTGTCACGTTTATATATACGGGTCAACACAATCAACCTATTTGATTAAATGGGTCAAGTTAGTGTTGGGGTTTCAAACACGAATACAACGTGCTCCAACTCTTCTAACTTAAACATGTAAAAAGTCAAAAAATTTAGTACGATGTGAAGGTAAGAGTTAGATATAATACAAATTAATGCTTTAGAACTTAAATATACTAAAAAGTTAGGGGTTAACTAGAATCCTACATGATGTAACATAATTGAGAAAGGAATTACTTGTTCAAATTTTCTTAATATTTGTACTTACAATTCTGACACGTTTGATTAAATGGGTTGCATTGGTGTCAAGGGTTCTTGACACACTTATTATGTGATACGAACACGAACCTAATATGACACGACTCATTTGTCAGTTCTAGTGTCGTTTCCCTTGTTGTACTCTTGTTGTAGAAGTCGTATGAAGATGCTCAGGCTTTTTGGCGGACTAGCTGCTCAGTGGCGAGTGCTAATGAAACATGGCTGAGAACCCCACTTCAAATGCTCCAACTGATAATGAAGCAATTTTACTACTCCCTCCATCCCTTAATAGTCTTCCCATTTCTAATTTTGGCACTACATAGGGAAACAAAATTTCCAATATATAAGAAAAAACATAGTCATCTGGGTCTTATTTGATTCGTCTCATTGAGTACATTACGAAAATCAAACTTTTATAATTTTTAGTAATATGTAATTAGTGATATTAATGGTACAAAAGGTGCATTGGCAAACGTGAAAAGGAGAAATGAGAAGTCTATTGGGGGACGGAGGGAGTATATCTACTACAGTAAATTTAGTGAAAAGGTTAAGTATTCGTGAAGGCAAACTAGCTCTTTTAGCAGGCGTGTACGTGTTCTATACAGCTTGCTTCGCTTGCTCTCGTAGGGAAAAAGGGATTACGATTTAGATAGGGGACTAATTGAACTGAGGTTGATTTCTCATGTTCGAGTTCGGACTGCCCTTGTCCAAGCGTCCTTGCACAACTTTAATTTTTTTGGGAAATCCTTGCTTTTCCTCTCCTTTTCCATTATAACCAATATCCGTTTTCAAGGTCGAACAGCGACTTTAGTCTCAAATACTATATTTTCCATCACTATCCCAAAAAATTTCTGGTTACATAGCCTAGGGCTACTTTTGGAACTCAACTTTGCATGTGACCTTAAAGATTAAGGAATACCAAGATGTTACAGTCCATTTTGGGCTCCCTTCCACAGCATTTTGGGTTGAAGGAGTCCCTATGGCTAAAGGTGGTCACCTTTGTTGGTGAATACTGAATAGAAGGGTCTTGTGCTATCATAATTGTATAAAAAAATAAAATCAAGGTTTGAGCATTGCAATGGGAGGAGCTGAACTTATTCTTAGGCGGGACAAGATTCAAATATGTAATCTTCTGCACATGAGCCACATAAGTTTCCAGTTAGTCTACCCTGCTTCTTTCCCTGTCCGACTTGCATAATGCATGCGTCAAGAACCTAGCTAGTATTCCTTCTCATGTGACCATCGCTGGAATGCATTCTTGGTAATCATCGGCTAATTATGTTTGAATCTAGATTGACTCCCAAAATGTACTATCTAAATTTTGACTGGCCATATTGACCTCAACCAATACACATATACTTCAAGGGTTTTCATTGATGGTGCCAGTGTACTAAAATAGATTGTTAATTTACAAGTGTGTTCATTTTTCATTTCTCTTCCTCATTAATGTGGGGAAAATTATGTAGCATATGAGAAATCTTTGAATGAGAGTGAGTTGAAGCAAAGCTTCCTGGCCTTTCAAGTAACCCAGCCCCCGTTCTTTGGGAGCGAGTGGAGGGGAAAAAGAAGAAGAGGAAAAGAAATTTATGTCAAATAAGCTCTCTTGTTTTCACAAAATCTGGTAGAAGGTGATAAAGGACTTAGCAAAGGGTAATGACTTAGAAAGAGTAAAAGAAGCTCGAATTGCGAGCTAAGATTTGTTTGGCTATGGCTTAGCTGTTATGGTGGAGACGAGAGAAAAATCTAGCTGTTATGGTGGAGAGAAATCTCAGAATGTTTGAAGGAGCTGTGACATATATGATTGCTTTGAGAGGACACCTAGATGATGTTTCCTTGGAGATGATTTTTTCCCTCAATCTATTACTCTTATGCTAACAGTAGAGAAAGTTTATCTTCCTCCCCCTCCATTTGTTTCATTGCCCATGAAAGAGTCACTATTACTGAGTAATAGTATTCAGCTTTGTTTCTATAGACTAAGGTGTCTCGGCCCCTTCCTCTCATCGCGATTGTAAAGATTTATGAGCTTACCGCGACTGAGATACAAGGCTGCAATCGAGATTTAGAACATGTCGGATGAAGTGTGAACCCTTGACAAATGTGTTATTACTCCGTTGAGGCTGATATTTGTCTATGTACACCTTTTCATTGTCCCCTAACTAGTATCACTACCGTTCAGATCATAAATTGTTACCAATTTCAAATGTGAATTTTGAGTTTCTAGAAAGTTGTCATCCTAAAACTAACCAACAATTTCCGAGGAAAGAAAAGCTTACAACATGTTATGGGAAATACAGATAATGCAGCTGCAGTTGCATGTTACTGCTTAGATGCAATTGAGTATGAGAACATGATTTAAGAATATCTTTATGTACAACAAGTAGGTACATTTGAACAAAAAATTATTGCAAACCAGATAATCTAAATGACATTGGTCCTTTTTAATCATCTCTTATAGGCAATCAATGTGCCAATCTTGACTAACACTAAACTCTTCAAGATTAATGTTAACCAATGCCTCTAAAGAGACTATTGGTTATACAGACTCTTGATCCTCGACACTGTGACATGGGTATGGACACTTGGACACTTCATGTTGGGCCAAAATAATGAAAGACTTCATGGAGTAGCCGTTTTAATAATTGGACACATAACACAGGACAAAGTAAACCTAAAAGGCTCAATATTTTGTGCAATTGGACTGAATTTGTGTTGAACCAACCAAAATTGCTGTCCGTTGCTTTCATCCCATTCTCGAATCATTCTGAGGCAGCATGATCATGCTCTAAGCAGCTTGATTATTGAAATCTGACTCATGAATCGAAGTGAAACTAGATTTAGTTCACTTCCCTTAACAGGCCACTGGAAATATTTATTTGGACGCAAATTGTAGATGATTCAGGCTAGGGATAAGTCAGTGTAAATTTTTCCCTGAGCATATAAATAAAGCGCTGCTACTGGAATGTTGATCACTTCTAGCTTCCTTGCTCCTGCTATTTCTTTTCCCTTCAAACTCATTCCAGAGTTTTCCTTCCAAGGTTTTTCTTTTTCTTTTGATAGGTAATACATAGTTATGCTAGATAGACACCAAGGGAATCAATATTTTTTTAACTTCTTGTATCTTTACTCTGCTGTAAGATGGGGTTAGAGGATCAACTAAACAAATTTTCTCATATTGGACCCTGTTTAGATACATCCTGTCTCCTGTTTATCTATATTGTTAGGTTTAATGTTGTGATCTTCCTAAAGACATTTATGTTATTTGGAATTCTTTGGAAGATGATGTGAAGCCTCGTTGGATTCTTTGATTTTATCTTTCGGATACTTTATGGAAAAGTTGGCCGAGCCCTTTTAAAACGACAACTTAGCTTCTTCTTATGAATATAAGAGAAGAAATTTTGATCCTTAGGAAGGGTTAGGTTTTGCTGATTTTTTTTCTTGTTATTGCGTTTTGTTCATTAGTGTGTCAGACTGCAATAAGACTTGGAAATCTAACCCTCATTGATTGAGTTTGATCTACATTGGTGGCTTTTTGTGCAACTAGGTATTTCTGAGAGGGACTAAGGGAAAGTTTGGGAGAAGGGTTGAACTCCTGTGGTTACTTATCTTGGTTATCAATGAGCAGTGAAGTTATACAAACTACCTTGTCCTAAAGATATAACTTCTACAAACTTTATTATGATTTCTTATCTGGAACAAAATGCAACACCAATTCCCAGAATCTGTCAACACTTAAATGGTTGTTTTGGCGGACAGAGAAAGTGCTACTGTGTGTGTGAAGTGTGAACCTCCTTATCTCTCCCCTCCCCCTCTTATTTGTTTGTGCCAAGATAAGTATTCTTAGATGATCTTCAATTGAATTTTTGGAACTAAACAGCTAGTTTGACATAGCTAGCCTTGTATGCATTATTGCTAGTGAAGTCCTTCAAGCACAGCTTAGCCTAGAACATGTAGAGTAGATTTGGGAATAGGGATGCTTAGTGTTATGGATTTTAAGAACTCTATGTCAATAATTAACATATAACTACTTTTGAATCGTTAAGGAAAACAATCATTTTTTACGCTATTGAAGTGTACAATAGGTAATTGAAACTTATCATCAATTGATAAACTTCTATCTGTATTATTCTCATGAAACTAACAACATGGTTCTTAAGCTATTGAATTGCTTAATAATTTCCCCTTCTTCCTGATCTGGGTGGTGCTCAAAAATTGAAATTGATGGATCCAATTTGGAATTCGCTCACTGATGACAAATTCAGAAACCCAGATTTGACATGTTCCTCCCCAACCAGCCCTTTCATCAGTCTATTGTGCGTTTGTGTCTACTAAGGGGTCGTTTGGTTCAAGATATGGAATGGAAAGGGAATGGATACAAATAGAGGAGGGAAATGGTAACAAAAATGGTTACCTTTATTGAGCGTTTGGTTCAAGCCAAGGAATGGAAATGAATGGTAACCATACCTTCAAGTAATGGATTTTGTTACTTGAGGGGGAGGGGAAGGTAACAAATTGGGGGAATCCACTACCATCAAGTAATGGTAAGGGATTGATGAGGGGTTGAACCAAACAAGAAGAAAGGGAATCGATAATTGATTCCGTTTCTTGAAGCCCAAAAATAGTGAACCAAGCGACCCCTAAAAAGAATTTGTTATTTTTAGGAAAATAAGCAGTTGTCTGAACAACTTAGCCTTTTTTTGCTGCAATGTACGTTTCATTTTAAGGGTTGGGGGTAGAGTGTGTTATGGATTATAAGGCTGTCACTTGTGTTCAGCCTTCTAACTTGTTCCCTACTTGCGATGTGTAGCCATGTTGTCTTGTGACACTTTCACATTTCCTGTTTAGACTGATGTCAACTTTACCCCTAATTGGTTTTTGCTACTTCTATTCTTCTTACAATAGGGCCTCTATCTTCGTTCAAGATATACAATCAACCCAGATAAAGTTTATAGGATGGCCATGAAGGAGCTCAATACATCTGCTGGCATTCTTGAAGTTATGGGTGCCCCTCTTGGTGGAACGGACTTGAGAGCATATGTGATGTCAGGAGGTGGGCTTACAATGTCCAAATTGAAACCTAGGCTGAGGAGTAAGCGTTGTTTTCTTATCTTCCCAATACGAGGCCCTGAAAGGAAAGGGTTAGTGAGCGTTCAAGTCAAGAAGAAAGATGGCAAGGTTTGTTTCTATGCTAGCTATTTTCTCATCACTCATTGTTTTAGAGATTAGCGTTTTACTTATAGGAATTGCTTGCTCATTTCAATTACATGTAAGGCTTTGTCACAGTCACAGTAAGAAGCTAAACACAGTAGTTTATGATAAATAAGTTAGATAAGTGGGTCTACTTTGCATGCACATTTGTAGTCTTAATTGGCTGGCTCTAATCTGAAGCTGATTACTGTATGACCTAATTTGGAACCGTGTATGTTAAATGCAGTATGACTGCAAGTTACTAGCTGTGGACATTCCGATGGCAGAGGGACCTGATCAGCGTTTATTCCTGATCGGGGATGAAGAAGAGTACAGACTTGGCGGAGGACTAATTGGGGAGTTAAGAGATCCTGTAGTTAGAGCAATGGCTGCATCTAAAGAGTTGGATGAGAGAGATGACATTGAGGCAGAGGAAGATGAGGAAAGAGAACAACAGGAAGCTGAAAGGAAGCACCGTGAAGAGGTAGCAAGGCTTGAGAAAGAGAGAGTTCGTTGAATGGTAAATCGTACAAATTTCCATAAGAATAAGAAACAGCTTCCTTTGTGTTTTCAGCTTTTTCAGGAAACTGCCCACAGAAGAAAGGAAAGAAAAAGAATTTGTAATGTAAATGTTCAACATGGGTTTTCCTTGAACTTGTGCGTACTTTTCTTGGGGAATGATTCTATGGATTTTTTGGCTTGTGAGGCAGACCATTTTTTAAGCAGCCATAAATCCCAGGTGTATACAACATTACAACTGAGACAAAATGGTGGGATTGAACTTTGGACTGTTTCTTCCCACCTGTTGGTTTGAATGGAGCACACAAATCTGTAGTTTTTGATATACTCCTTTCACTAAGAAATAAATAATCCCCTCAAAAAAGAAAAAGTCATATTTGTGACATTATTTTAATACTATGTAATAACTAATAAGTATCCCTACATGTTTTTAAAATACCCTTCATTTTTTTTATGGCAATAAGAACATAAAAGACAACTACCGCACGATCCCTTTCCTTGCCCTAATGGCCAAGTCATGGGCGTGCTGGACCTCAAACCTACCTACTTTACGAATATTACATTGGTCAAAGCTACATAATAATTCATTAATGTCATCTACAATAGTTGATCCTGCAGTAATCGTTGTCTTCCATTTATTGCTTGCACCAGTTGGGCTGAGTCTGTGTGAAAATATACCTGTGCTATCTTCCTTTGTTTCGCTTTGCAAATACCCCGGAGCAAGGCATATCCTTCAACCTGAAGAGCCGACGATGCTATGACTGCAGCATTTCCTTCAAACAACAAAATACCCTTCATTATAATTGTACACTTCATGTCATCCGATGTAACTATGTAAGAGCCTAAGAGGGGCATTGTTGGCAATTTTATTGTGTTTGCTATTGGGGAACAATAGACAATAATTTTTTAGCTGGTAGATAATCCATTTTGGTTCAAATGTTATTTTCTATCTTTTACGAGGTCAGATTTTCTTAAAGAATTATATGATATTTTAACATTTAACTAAAATGGATTATCATTCCACAGTTTTTACGTTCTTATATAAGAATTATAGGAATTGAGGTTTTTATATAGGAATTGTTCTCACCTGAATATAATTCTTGTATGAGAATATGAGAGCAAATACACCGTGTGTATAGCGGTTTACACTATTCTTTCATTATAAACCATATGTACTTTTATCGATGAAAATGAATTTGTTCATTTAATCTAAGGTTTTTTTAATCAACCTTTACTTACCCTGTTTCATGCATTACCACATTCTTTTTAATTTTACCACCTTAAACTTTATGGCTTGCTAAAATTCACCACTTAACTCATTCGCAGACCAAGATTTCGGCCAAGTGGGGCTTATCATAACGGATATGATTTTTAATTTCCCTCCTTTTTTATTCTCTCTCTACCCCCCTTCTCTTTTTCCCTCCTTAAACCAAAATCATATCATTTTCTCAAACCTTTCTTCCATCTCATATCTCAAATTCTTTTCTTCGAAAACCAAATTAACTTTTTCTTTTTTTTGATAATTTAGTTCATTTCACATAAACTCATAAATGAGTTAAAGGCATACATCGAAATGCCAAGATTACAACACCTTAAACCAAAAGACAAATACAAAAAACGCCAAAACCAAAACGCTCCAGACACAACAAGAACCCCTCGACAATATTACCACTAGAACAGGCTAAAAACAACATACAACTACCACATCAAAGAACCCAGAAACACCCAAGCTTACCGACTGAAAAATAGCAAACTAAGACAACATCAAATAAAGCAACAAAATAACTCATGAACTCCTCAAGACAGTTTTGAAGCAATGACACCATATTAACCATTGGGATAACCCTCACTACGTCGTCTCTTTCTTACTTGAACCCCATTTTTCAGGCGAAACCCAATGAGATTGATTATTCTTCTCCATATTACGATTGAACCTAAGATGATTAAGCAATTGACATTGATTTTTCTTTGATGCCCTACGAAATGTAGAACTTGACACAACATTTCTCATAATTGAATTAGGCGACAAAAATGAACCCTCACTGATAACCCCAACTGAATCTAATATTGTGCCATTTCCTTTAGCACAAGTAGAACCCTCATCTCCATCAACACAAACTGAACTTCCCTTGATACACATCTCATTTGCAAATGAAAGGGCACTTGCATTGCCACTCAAACCAACACTTCCAAATAACCTCTCTAGGTTTGCCGACATCTTCTCCTTGATAACACCAACGTTTTTGAAATGGTCACTGTTCAACATACTAGGTTCCTTTACATGATGAACCTTGCTCTCTAAATTAGGATGACAAGAGCCAATCTGCAAATTTTCAAAGTTGAGCAAAGCATCCATTTCTAACTTGAGCTCACTATCGTGAGAGAGAGGCGAATTGCCTTGCCGAAGAATAGAAAAAGAATCCAAATAGTAGGGGTGTTCATTTCGGATCGGAAAAAATGTGACCCGAATCCGACCAGAAAATCCGAAATTTTGGATCGGATATCCGAAAACTATAAAATTGAATTTTTCAAAGGAAAAGTTCATAAAATAAGTTTCGGATCGGATCATCGGGTATTTCGGATATCCGGCCTTGAAACCGGATATTTTTCGGATCGGATATTAGGAAATGAAAATTTTCCAATCCGTATCCGATCCGAAAATTTACGGATAACTGATCCGAAAGCTAAAAAAATCGGATCAGATTTCCGAAAAACCAGATCAGATATTTATGAACACTCCTACCAAACAGGCATTATGGTAGTCATCATCAATAGCAACAACCTTCGATTCCTCTTGAGCAACATGTTAAAAAGTATGCACAAAATTCCTCCAAGGATTAGAACTACTTAACGCAGGGACAAAAACTGAATACCATAAAGGCATAAACTCTTAATCTTCACACTTAACTTTAAAAACCACCCCCATTATTACAATCAGACTGAAATTTCCACCAAAGGTAACCAAATCGTCTAGAGTGCTCAAATTCAATCAACTTTGGACATCTTTAAGGACACCGAAAACCTATTCAATCAACTTAACTGGAAAATTAATCCCCCGTTTTCGATTGTTATAGGATTCACCAATTTTTGAAGAAACCATTACTCAACTCCAATTGAAAAGCTTTACCTTTGATTTGAATTCTCATATTCAAACTTCAATCGACTAACTCCCTTGGAAGCCTGTGAAATCTAACAACATCAAACCAAACAGCCTGAAGAAGGAAAGAAACTGAGACAAAATCTTAGAGAGCAACAATTGGAGAAAACTGATTAAGAGAGGATTTTTGAAAATTAAAACAAAGAGAAAACTAGGGAAGTGAGAGAAAGTGGTGAAGGGAGCATCGGAAACTATAAAAGGAGTGAAATGGGAAATTGATCCTGCGGCGACGCACATCGAAAGAGAGAAACACGGACGGCGTCGCCGTTGCTAGGGGTGTTCATTTCGGATCGGGAAAATGCGATCAGAATCCGAACCGAGAAATTTCAGATCGGATATTTGAAATTTCGGATCGGATCATCGGATATCCAAAAGCCAAAAAATTGAAATTTTCAAGGGAAAAGTTCATAAAATATGTTTCGGATCGGATCTGATCATCGGATATTCGGCCTTGAAACGGATATTTCGGATCGGATATCCGAAAAACCGAAAATAAAAAATTCCTATCCGAAATATACGAAAACTTAAAAAGCGGATAGGATATCCGAAAAATCGGCTCGGATCAACCGGATCACGGATCAGATATTTATGAACACCACTAGCCGCCGCAGGGGAAGCTAGGGAAATGTAGGGTTTCTGCAAGGGTTCTAAAGGAAATAGAGAGAAACTGAGAGTAGCAACAACTATAGAAAAACTTACCTTAGGACTTATACTTGTCTGCCATACTTGACCACAAGTGAGGAGAGAGAATGGCTTGGTGTGATGGTTTCTTTGGGTGAGATGAAGGAGAGAGAGAGAAAAAAAGAAGGGAAAAAAAGATTTTATATTCGTTATGTAGACTCCACTTGACCAAAATCTTACTTGAAAATGAGTTTGGTGGCGATTTTTATTGAGTGAGAAACTTTAAGATGGTAAAAAAAAAAAAAAAAAAAAAACAGGGTAAATAAAAAATGTAAAATCCTTATTCTAAATCATCGTTCAATCTCCAAGCGTCCAGGTGTAGGATCCAATTTGCCAAAAAAAGGGCTTCCAACTTCCAAGTCCACACTAAAGAGCAAGAAGCACACAAACACTCCAAAAATCTCCATTTTTGTCTCTCTCCTAAAACCTTCCATCAATCATCAATGGCGGCAGTAGAACCACCACCACCACCAACTCCAACACCTGAACCCAACATGAACCTTCGTGAAGACCAACAACAACCACCTTACCCACTCTACACTCGCATACGTCTCGCTACTAAATCTGATGTCCCTTTCATCCATAAACTCATCCATCAAATGGCTGTCTTTGAGAAACTCACCCATCTTTTTGAAGCTACTGAATCTTCTCTCTCCTCCACTCTTTTTAACTCTCCTCCTTTTCAATCTTTCACTGTCTTCCTTCTCGAAGCTTCTTCTACTCCTCTCTCTCTCCACCATCTTCCTACCATCTCTCTCTTCCAACCTATTCATAAAACCTTCCATCTTTCTCAACCTATGGATGATCCTGAACAGCCTCGCTTTCGTACTTCTGAAGGTTCCATTATTGCAGGTTCTGTGCTCTGTCTTTTCGTAATAGAGAATTATTAAAGTATTACCGCTTTTTTAGTCCCCCAATGATTATAGATAGGGTAGCACAATAGACCTGGTTAATTGGTTTTTTTTGGTAGATGAGCGACTAAGTGCACTGATGTAGATAGATAGGGTTTGATCATGTTAATAGATAGGGTACCACACTCCACAATAGACCTGGTTAATAGATTGGGTAGTGCAATAGACCCTGTTAATTGTCTTTTTCCGTGTAAATGAGTGGTAGGCGCGATGATGTAGACGGGATTTGATCCTATAAATAAACAGGATAGCTCAGTGGACCTGATTAATAGATAGGGTAGCGCAATAGACCTGATTAAGAGATAGGGTAACCCAATGAGAGATTCAAAATTTATAACTGTTACAAGTTAAAATGCAATCAAACACTCACATAGTCACATATCTATTATCTAACACTCTTTTCAAAAAAACCCTTGTTTTCTTTCCAAATTCGCTTGTTATGACTTATAATAGTTAGGAATATGTTGTAGCTCGTAGCATAGTAGACCTGGTTAATGGACAGGTTAGTGTAAGGTTTTAACTGATAAGATCTTTACTGGATAGGGTTAATGTGAAGTTTATGTATGGTTGGATGTTTTTTTATGTGTGCTATTTTTGTTTTAAGTATTGATGAAGGATGGTTAATAATTGCAGGTTTTGTGCTGTTTTTTCCGAACTACTCGTCGTTTTTGGCGAAACCTGGATTTTATGTGGAGGATGTGTTTGTGAGAGAGTGTTATCGGAGGAAGGGTTTGGGGGGACTGTTGATGAAGGCGGTTGCAAATCAAGCGGTGAAGTTAGGATATGGGAGAGTTGAATGGTGTGTGCTTGATTGGAATATGAATGCCATTAGGTTTTATGAGAAGATTGGAGCGGATGTTATGCAAGAATGGCGGATTTGTCGACTTACCGGTGATTCTCTGCTAACTTATGGTCAGCCTAATTACTGAATCTCATGCTAATCAAATCGAATATGTTTCTCGTATTTTGTGATTGCAAGCTTTCTTTGTTCTCAATTCAGTGTTCTCGTGTGGTTTTTCAGCCGAGTTCTTACTGATTGAAGGTGAAACAGTTGTAGTTATGTTGAATTTGGCGAATCTTTACTGAAATATCTTGCAACTTTTAATTCTGTTTTATCTGAGTATCTTGAGTTCTATATGATTACTTGCTGTTTAAATAGCTGTATCAATCATCTTATAGCTGCTTTTACAATTTTTTTCTTCCTGTTCATGATTCTTAGTTTGATTGGATACTTCTGTGGTGGTTACCACTTACTTGATTGCTCTTTAATTCTAATGGCTAATAGTATAATTTTGTAAGGGGCGGATATTAGGAAGGGGAGAGGTGAGCTTAATAAATCCGTACCATGCTCGAAGGTGTTTTGCTCGTGGGATATATTTATAACGAAAGTGTGAAATGTTTTTGAGTTCTATTTCTGAAGAACTACAACTCAGCGATTCACAGCGGTTATAGTTGTATGAAATTAGTTCAAGCTTTTGTGGAAGCTGGGGTAGTGAGGTATGTGCAACATTGATTTTGCTGTTGAGCATGTGCACTGGATTTGTGTTTCTAGTAATTGAGCTAGGTTTACAGCGCTTTGCTGTAATGCTGGGTGCTCTTAGGCGAAAATAAAGCAGCTTTAAGGTTTGGTGGGTAAACGTAGTAGTTGTAAGTTACTAAGATATACTTCTTAGGTATTAGTTGGTTATATACTTATATTAAGGGTTAGTTGTTAGATGTTATTTGCTGGAGGCTCATAGAACAAATATGAACTACCTTCAAAAGCTAGCTTCATCCGAAAAGCTACTGCCAGCTTTTCCCAAAAATGACCTTGATCACTTAAATCTACTGCAAAAAAGAATTTCACCAAACACCACTTTTCACCTAAAGCTACTTGAAAAATTGTATCCGCGGATTGCCTTAGAAGAATTGTTGAATAGTTCTAATTGGTTATTGATACTTTAAAGTAGGTGCTAAGGAGTGGATGTGATTTTTCCATGATACTCACACGCGGCTACAAGTGTTGAATATGGGTATATATACCCAAGTATCGAAATTGATTATTTTGGGAAAAGCTTTGTATTTTTTTAGCTCAGAAAAGAGATTTTTAGAACATGAATATCCTGGGATTTTAGATGAAACTTAAGTGAGTAAGAGTAACATATGATCTGCTTCCTAGAGGGTGAGTCAGAACACATCTCATTTGAATGCAGTGGCTGGTGATTGCCTGCTGCAAGCCGCCAACTGGGATAAATACTCTTGTAGTTCTGTTTCCTTGGACTCTAGATAGGCTCTATTATCCGGTACTTCAGTTTTTATTTGAGGCAGCATGCAACGTAGGCAGGCTTACTGTGCTTTTGGAGTTCTAAGGAGTGATGATAATTGTTTGAGGTGCTTTGATCAATATATTATATCCCTAGTCATGAAATACAATATCTGTTATCAAGTTGCTCTCTCTCCACTTATGAAAGGTCAAGGTGATACAATCGGCATTGCAATGCGAAGAGCGTTACTTGGAGAAATAGAAGGAACATGTGTCACACGTGCAAAATGTGAGAAAATACCACATGAATACTCGATCATATTAGGTATTCAAGAATCAGTACACGAAATTTTGATGAATATGAAAGAAATAGTATTGAGAAGTAATCTCTATGGAACTCTTGAGGCGTTTATTTTCGTTAGGGTCCCTGGATGCGTAACTGCTCAAGATTTTTTTTCTTGCCACCTTATGTTGAAATAGTTGACAGTACACAGCATATAGCTAGCTTGACAAAACCAATTGATTTGTGTATTTGGACAAAGACGTAAGAGATTGGCTTAATGATCTTGAATATATAGTCATGGGTTTGCCATTTGATGCTCGATCAGACTCCATTTTCCTTTTGGTGTGGGAGTTTGGTGCTACTCTTCAAGCATCTTCAGCTTAAGGTGTAGGCCCTTGTAGGAATCTAAAAGATAGAAAGAAGACTTGGGTCAAATTTCAGTATTTCAGTTTCTGCAATAGAACTTTGCTACGGTTCTGGGAATTTTCTGTGAAGTGAAGCAGCGTATTGATGAACGTAATTATTTAGCTTCTGCAATAGGGTTATGTTTTCCTTTTTAAGAATTGACGTGATTATTTGACTAGAGGGGGACTCAAGCTTAACCCCAATCTCTGTTCATGATTATGAACACTTTTTATTGCTTCAAGTGCTTGTATAGGCTTCTTGGAATTTCGACACCGGTATTGATATCATAGTTAGAATTAAATCAACACTTCAGACAATGGCCAATTCAGATCCTTGAACATGTACTGGTTTTTTTCTTGCCAAGTCCAAGTTAGGGATTCCTGCACTTGTATTTATCCCACAGTTCAAGATTCAGATTTGTTTCTGCTATCAGATTTGTAGGACTTATTAGAGTTGTTCGCCGTTGAACAAAGACGGTTAATGACTCAATCCCGATTCCCAGGTACGATATTAGGGGTATGTATCGCTACAACCCTGAACGTCTTAACGATACCTATGGTGCTATTGTGATCTATTTGGGTAGTCCTCGTTTTACAACATTGAAACTAAGAACAGGCAAGACCAACCAACCCCTATTGTCAAAGTACTACCAAATCTTAGAAATATACTAGCTCAACTAGGGAAATGCTGTCAATACCTTTAGAGATAAATTATGAAGGCTAAACACTATCAGTGAAGTAGCGGACAAAATTTTGTACTAAATGTAAGTGAATACTTGAAAGAAATATACAGTCCAAAACGTGGCCCACTTTTTTATGGATCTTCATATACTTCATAATATTGCCAAAAAAACTGTCTCATTATACTTTGGTGATTCCCACATTGCCCTCCATTTTGAGTATTTTTCTTTCATGGTGGTGACCTAATAGGAGGAATATAAAATTGTTCATATCGTTGCCGAAATTTAGTATTTTTTTTAAATTAACATTAGTAAACTTTTACTATACAATGTTTATTATTTTGTGTACAACAATTGTCATTCATATTACATCACTTTTTTTTTTGAAAGACTGGTATTGAAGTAAAATTTGCTAAAGTTATGTGTGAGACCGAGAGACAAAGAGAAGTGCAAAAATGTCGACATCTATACAGCCGTATACCCAATTCACCATAATGATTTTTACTATCATAAAAATATGGGTTTTGCTATTTGACGCCCTAATATTTTTTACTAACGCCCTAAATACAGTATTTTTATACTGTATATTTATACCTCCTTTTCTTTTCTCTTTTCTTCCCTTCCCCCATTCCCTTTCCCTTTCCCTACCACCACCACTAGAGCCACCATCAATTTCCGGAGTCTGCCAACAAAAATGGGTTTGGAAATGAGAGGTGTCACTCTAAAACCCTCAATTTCACTGAATTCTCTCCTCTTCAACCCGAATTCATTGTATGGGACAACCCGAATTGGGTCTAAAAGATCACCCCTTTTGCTTGTTGCTTCTCTATCCTCTTCATCTTCTCCTTCAATTATCAGCTTTAATCTATTTCTGGGATGATTTTTTTAAAAAAAATTCAAAAAAGAGGAGGCGTCCACCATGGAATTAACCTACTCCTCTTTTTTGAAATTTTTTATAAAAAAAAAATAAGGGAGGTGTGGTGGAGCGCCTGCCATGGACGCCTCCACCGGTGGTGGGGCGTCATGGTGGACGCCTCCATTTTTTATTTTTTTTTAAAAAAATCAAAAAAACAGAGGAAAGAAGAAGGGGGGAAGAAGGGTGGAAGAAGGGTGGTGATGGAAGTGAAGATGGTGGTGGTGATGGGAAGAAGAAAAACAAAGAAGATGGTGGTAGTGATGGGCGTCTGTATAATTTAAGAAAAACAAAAGAAAAATGTTACTGTATGAAGAACTTGAGTTGGTCGATTGCTGCACGAAAATTAAACTAAATATTCGACTATTGTCATCCTTCATCTACTCTTATGAGCATTATTAAAGGTGGTGGTGGTGATGGGGCTTGAAGGTGGTGATGGGGCTTGAAGGTGGTGGTGGTGTGGAAGAAGAAGGGGAAGGGGAAGTGAGGCCTTGAGGGAGGGGAAAAAGTGAGAAAAGAAATGAAAAGTATAAAAATAACATATTTTATACGTATTTAGGGCGTTAGTAGGAAATTATAGGGCGTTAAGTGAGATATAATATGATAGTATTTTTCTCTAATCTTTTCATTGGCTTTTTTCTAGCTTTGTTCCTTCTTTTATCTTACTTGAATATATTGATTCCAATATCTTTGTATTTTAAATAAAAATTTTTCATAATATTCTTCTTTATAATGTTGAGAAATGTCTTACTTGTATACTTCTTATATAATGTTGAGAAATGTCTTACATACACAAATTACAATTTTATATAACCCGACTTCAATTTATTTATTAGTTTACGCACTTTTTTTTTGGGTTGTCATTTCTTAGTTTACAGTTTACTCACTTCTTTATTTTTTTTTCTGTTTTTCTACCGATTTTATATGATTATCTTTACAATAAAGTTTTTCTCATTCTATATTTCTCTTGGCTGACAACATTAATTTTAATACAACATGTAATTAATTAATATTTTCTCTTCCCTTATATGAGTTAGATACCTATTTCTTCTAAAACTTTATGCCCAAATAACCAGGTAACCTAAACTAATACCAGAGGATATATTAACTAACATTCTTATACATAAGTTTGGCCTGATGAAAAGGAGAACACTTCTCAAACTCAAGGTTAAGGTTCAATCCTTATTAGCGGTATTATGGAAAAAGGGAACTCCTCCCCCCTGAATGTGTAGCACCGGAGCCCATTAATCCGGGCCAAATTGACTTATGAGAGATTTTAACCCAATAGAATCCTTAATAGATGGTCTTGTTTGGCAATTAGCGGATAACTGTTAGTTGTTAGCTGATTGTATTAGCTGATAGCTGTTAGCTGATTTGACTAGCTGATTGTATTAGCTGATAGCTGTATAAAGGTGTTTGGTAAGTAGCTGATAGTTGATTACTACGTTATTGTGTAAGATGACCAATAAGGACATGTGCATAATCTATTATTGTACCTTTTATTATTTATTAATGTGATTTTTAACAAATTTATGACATAAATGTAATTGCTCCACTCATTCTCAAACCTCTAATGTCAAAAAGCTCATTCCCCAACTTTTTCATAAAGAACTTTTTGGGCTCTATAAGCTAATTGAAACCTCTTTTTACCAAACACCTAAATTAGAGGATTAACTAGTTAAATCCTCTAATATGAGCTCAAACCTCTAATTTTACCCCATATTTCTCTTTACCAAATAAGACTATAGTATAACAAAAGGTGGAAAGGAATGGAGCACGATTCTCATAGGAAGAAAAGATACAAATGCTGTCCTATTGTAATTTGTTTTTTTTCACGATAGTGAACCAAGAGAATGTAGGCGAGCAGAGACGAGTTAAACTCCCGAACAGGCGTGAAGCAAAGCAGGTGATAGGGAGGCCTGTCTTCTTTAAGTGTCCCTATCATACAAAATTATGTCCTGGCTCGATTATTAAGCTCTGTTATGGTGTCATTAACAAGGTCTTTTTCACACTATTACTAATAAGTAATGGAGTACTAGTTAGTTGGCAATATGCTCTAGAATTGGTAATTTAGATTACGAACCAACCCTCTTTAGATTCAAGACACGCTGACATGAAGATATGGGTATGTTTGAGTTGAGGGTTTGGGAGAATTACACGACATGAGATACAATGGGTAGTAAAAAAAAGTTACTCGTGATCCAGATACGAGGTATTTTATATGCATGTATTAAAATTCTATTAATTATTTATAGATTAAGATATAATTAGAAATGTAAAAAACATTAATTGCATTTAAAACTACTGAAAATCAGCAACTAATTTTTTTTACATATAATAACTACTTTCAAAAGGAAAAGAAAAAGAGTATTCGTATGAGCTAGATCCACTAAACTGGTAGGTCAAACTTCAAAGTATGTACTAAGATCTAACTTAAGAATTAAGATGGTATGATATGACACCAAGCCAGACAGCCTGTTGTGGGTCATGCTTAGCCATTGTCTCGACACGGAGGTACTACGACTGTTCAACTTATTTTAGAAAAAATTTGAGCTCAAATAAGTTTAAATTAGTTCGGATTAGTATAAAAAAGTGAAGATAAGCTTCAATAAATTTTAATAAGTTCCGACCCAATTCAGATAAATTCTAAAAAAATAATATAAGCTAAAATTAATTAAAAAAGATTAAATAGAACACACCTGACATTGGGCCTGCTCAACGCACTAACAAGCAACAAGTAACAAGTAACAACCACGTTAATGAGTAATGACTATGAACACTGTTTACCTGATTTAAATTGATAACATGGTCTAAACTCTAAACTACCATGTTAACTTGTGGAGTGGTTGAAACCTTTGACCTTCAAGTCCAAGCTCAATGTTCTGGAGACTAGTTGCCATGAATGATGTACAATCAATATGGTCTCCAAATCAAACACTAATCAATAATTCTCATTTGCTGATTTCATCATAGTGAGACACAAATTCAAATTTATCATAATGTCTTCTGTTGACATCCTTTTTCACCTCAGCTCCTCCGAACCAAAAAGCGGTGGTATAATCATACCACTATGCTGAAAAATTCAAATATATGATCATTAATATCATAGAGGTTAGAAGATAGATAATATGATGAAAATTTCTAAACTATTGAGCTTTATTTTTTGTGATTGTGAAAACGTGGCTACATGTTTTTGGTATCACTAATGAATTTTTAAAGTTAATTTTTATGTTCAGTTTTAGCTTGTGCATCACACGATTTTGAAAGCTAGTAAAGAAATGAGCAAACATAATTTTTTTTAAGCTATTACTAGATCAAGTGTGAATTATAAATAAAAACTTTTTTTCCATGTTATCATCTAGATCCACCAGATGTGCCAAAATATAAAGTTTCTTTTATCATATGAAATTATTTGTGCTGCCTAAACATAAAACAAATAATAATGTAAACTGCCAATGATACATCTTGGAAAAAAATTGGATAGTACATCAATTGCACATAATTTTTCTTAACATTATTCTAGACAAAAATCGCATATCTATGTTTCAAACTTCATGTGGCATGACCCTTTGATGATTATGTGCAACCTCAAAGAGTCAATATAGTCAAACGGACAATGAATGGCGTAACCTCGACGGCAAATTGTCGCTTTAACGCTTATTTAGTTGTTTCTTTTTACTGGTGGAGTACCTCCAAGAGATACTGTTCGAAGGATCTAATTTCAATACTTAAAACTAGCTTATTTTCATTATTAATCTGTAGAAGAGGTGTTTACTTGATTACTTCCATGGAACTAAGGTAGTGTTTGCACAAACTCCTAAAACAGTTTTGCAAGTTAAGAAACAGATAAATAAGGCCCAAACATAGCGGTTTAATGGAAGTTGAATTAGGCTTCCAAAAGCAGTTTCACACTCTATTCTTGAGTTAAAAATCTTAGTTTTTCCTTCTATATTAATTGATCTTGTCTGATTTATCATATTTCATTAAGCAACTATTCTTAGGGTGTGATGATATATTCTCCTAAATTTGAATATGTAAATAAGAAATAATAACTTTTAAGATTTTTCTTTCTTAGGAAGTACTCTCCTAGGGGAAATAGGTACACACATTCATATGTTGTTGACAAGTAAATCTTCTTCGCCTTTTTGGAAGTACTTCACTAATTCTGACGTTTATGTTAGGTAGACAACTTTATTATATGAGTGTTTTACTTCCCAGTAATATATACATTCAATTTATATATTTACCGTCTCAACCAACTAAGCACTTACATTGTATGTGTGAAATGAACATATATAACCTTCAAGGCCTAAAAAAGAACTTATTTTAGGACCCAACCCTAGTGTGAAAACATTTGGGAGCTGATAGACTATCTCACTATTTATGTCTTCAATAGATCCATTAACCTATTTGTGGAGAAATGTTACACATAACTCTAATAGTCCATTTGATACATGGTGATAAATGATAGTAATGTAATGCAGAATTTTAGTGTAAATTTACAAGGTAAATCCTTTGCCAATGTTCATGCTAATGAAATTTCAACCTTAAGTACATTTTTCAATCCTAAGTTTTTCACTACCATTCAATATCACCTTTTTGGAACCGGTAATGGACAATATAATGAAATCATGTGAAGAAACTAAATGTTTGGAAGTGGACAACTATTACCACGAACATTATAAATGATATATTCCTTACAAAATTACTTTAAATTAATTAAGATAGCCACTGTTTAATGTTTATTATCATATACCAAAAAGATCGCAAAAATGAGTAACAACAAGATACACATAATGTTGTCATGCTACAATAGAAGTACATATACTACCAATTTAATATATGTATATAGCAAAACCCATTTATTTTTCCTTTTAATTTAATGTAATAGTAAATAACATTCAACTTTTTAGAAAAATATAGCACTCCTTGAAGCAAATAGCAGTCAAATCTTCATTGATGGAAACCCCCTGCGCTTAACCTATAGAAACTGAACTTTTATGGATCCACAAAATATAATCATTTGTCAGATGGCCTCGTTATTCTAAATTCTTATGGGGATGTTTTACAAACAGTTGCATTCAACAATCGTTACTCCAACCACTAACAATAGAAGCAATGATTCTCCATAACGTCTTCAACTAGCAATTGCACATGGATATGCAATAATATGAATTGAGGGCGACAGTTTACTCATCATTAATTGTGTACATGGAAAGTTCCAGACACCTCGGCAACTTCACATAATCATTGAGGACATCCGGCGCCAAATGCAGCTTTGTGACATCGACCACATCCGACATGTATATCGCGAAGCAAATCAAGTCAGCGGATTTCATTGCGCTATTGGCCATAACTCTTCAAAAAATATACATAACTTAAAATTAGACAACATCATAGATTCATAGGCTTGAGTACTTGACCATATTATACCATTAGATTTGAGAGAAGACGTTCCTAATTGTAGTAGTCCTCTTTGTAAAAACAAAAAAAAACGGTTAAACAAAAATTAGAAGGGAGATTATTCCTTGTGAAGCAAATAACGGTTATGATCATCTCGAGGTAAATAAGAATAATGAAAGTATACAAAAAAAGCCCACAACTGAACAAACACCGCAGCAAATCCGCAATTGCTCCCATTTCTGCACACAAAATAACTGAAGCTTTTGCTCATCCCAACATTTCTAACTTCACTATCACTCACTGTACTCCACTCTTTTACTCTTTTATTTGACTAGTCTAAAAACTTCACACTACACTACTACAGTACTACACTTCTACTACTATTAGTCTATTACTATAATACCACTACTTTCTTTTTCTCCCCCACTTTACCATTTTCTGCTAATCCCAACTTCTCCTACTTTTTCTTTCTCTCTCTTCTTTTTTTTCCTAACTTTTTTTTTGTTTGTTGGGCCATCTTTTTTATTCTCTCATATAAAATTCCATCTTTTTTTTCTTTCTATTACTATTAATGAGTGAGAATTGAAGGGTTTCTCATTCTTTGTAGTTGGGTCTTTAATAAGAAAAAAGAGAGATAAGAATTTCTCAATTAATGCTAAATTCTTCACATCTTTAGTACTCTTTTGCAAGGTTTGGTTTTGCCGACGCTTGTCTCTTTCTAACCATTAAATCCCATTTTTTGCAAACAAATAAATCTCACTTACAAACACAACACTTGTTTACATTTTCTGGGTTTCTCAACATTCTTTTGGTTGCTCTGCTTCTCCTCAAGGTTCATTCTTTCTCTGCTTTTTGTTGTTGTAGTAGTACTTACTTTCGCTCGCATCACGTGCATATAAGACTAGTATTACTATTATAACAATATATTTCTTCTGGGTTTTTGCTTATTTGTGTAAATTTGACTGTGTAATTATGTGTTAGTTTGGGAAATTGTGGATTTAGTTGGGTCAGAGTGAATTTCAGATTTATTCGGTTATACTAATCTTTGCTGAATTTTTTTATTATGTTTTGTGTTTAGATTTCAGATGTTTGAGTGAATTTATTTATTTTTGTTTCTGAATTTGGATTTTAGAAGTTTGAGTGAAGTTTGTTTCATAATGCATAACTTAGGTTTTAAACTTACATGCATTAACTGTTTGTTTAGTGGCTCTATAAAAAAGAAAAAATAAAAAAGACTAACGGCTAGTCTTGTTGCGGTCAAAAATTAAGAATGCGTACATTTTTTTTTTTTTTGAAAGAAAGAATGCGTACATTATTATGGAATAATTAAATACGGTCATAACTCATAAGCACTTGTACGATTATGTTTGATGTAAATCAGGTTGTAGGACAAAGGAAAATCATTTACTTGTTATTTCATGGAAATAAAAATTTTATCGAGTAAAAGAAATTTGTTACATTAGTAAGTTGTAGTTATCGAAATGAAAAAAATAGAGCGGGTTTTTTATTTTTTGTAATTATAACAGTGCAAATCAAATTATATGAAACATATTACTCGCTATGTATATATGCACCTTGAAATCCTTGATTGCAAGGCACTGTTTTTTCTCAAATGATTTTGGTATAAAATTTGAAAACCTTATTATTAGATTCATAATAGAAGTGTTTTCGTAATATTTTAAAATTTTATTTTTTGAGAGAAATTAACATTCCCACAAACATCTTGGCTACATTACGCGTGTATTTTATTCAACTTATTTTTGACATATTTGAACTTATTTGTATTCAATGTTAGAACTTATCTGAACTTGTTGAACTTATCTTTAACTTGTAGTATGAAGTAAATTTTATTTCCAAATTAAGCTGAACTAACACTATAGTGAAAATAGAGGGTGAATAACCACATAGTGATAGCTAAGCTGAGGCAACTATCCCTTTCTATTTCTCTCTCTTTTTCAATTTGTATTAATTCCCTCTTTATTTTTGTCCCATTATACTCCAAAGTTGTTTCATCCTTTTATTAGTTTTATATATTTAGATGATGCCAAAATATATAGTAGGAGAATGTAGCATGACTTGTCAATCAATTGAAATGTCTTTTTAATGGTTGATTTGCTTTGTGGATTATTGAGGTAAATTATGAGTGTGTTATATTTTCCTTTTCTTATACAATTAGGCAAAAATGAAGCTCACTTTTTTTCCTTTATTTCCCCCCTAATTTATCTATTTATAAATAAGGAAAATCATGTGGTTACAATTAATAATAGTGCAGAAGCATGTACTTAGCTAATAAGTAATTAAGTAGTCTAGATAAAGATTCAAAATCAATAATTAAGGGCCATGTTTGAAGCTTGTCTATATAAGAAGAACTGGCTTTTTGAGGAAAAGCATTTCATACTTTATTTTTCTTTGCATGGCAAAGTATGGTTTCCACTTTAGCTTTTTTGCTTATAATGGGCATTGGATTCTTTCTGATCTCTTTTCTTTTCTTTAGAGTTTGCTTTTAAACTTTACAGCATTGTATAAATTAGGAGCATTCAATATATATATAGAAGTATAGATTCCTGAAGCACTGTGTTATATCACTTTAAATTTTTGAAAATGTTAATAATAAATTCGCCCCGAATTATCCGAATATCTTATGTATTTGTGTTTGGAAAAGAGGGCACTAAAGTTGGATAAGAATCAACTCTCAACCTCCTACTTGAAGATGATTCTCTTAAACCATTGGAGCATATTCTTATTTATTTACTACATAATGTATGGGAAAGTTATACTTAAGCTAAGTAAATTTATAATCGCTTTTTTCTAGTGCAAGATGCTAATACTTCATAGCATAAAAAGTAGAGTAACTTGTTTGATAAGTATATTTTCGCCCTTGTATGATAGAATCATTGAGAGAAAAGATTTGGAGGTCCTAGCTTAATATAATTACAGAAAACATTCTGCTTCAAAGTTTATATATGTGAAACTAGACCAAAGAATTTTCTATGCTTTGTTTGTAAATCATTATTACAGGGAATCTTAGCCTAGAGCAATATGAAAAGATGAAGTAACTGGTTTGATCAGATTCAGTCTAGACTCTAGAGCAGATTTCCGCGGTTAAGTAATATTGTTAAATGCATAATATCTTATAAGATACTCTTTTGGCCTGTTAGTCAGGTGCTTTTTGTGTTGGTCTATCCTAGAGAAGTATAACTTATACTCCAATAAATTCGTCGACCCAAATAAGAAGCAAGATATATGAAGTGGTATGAGGGGGAGTGCTAAAGTTATACTATCAAATAGTGAAGATATATTACTGATGTCATAGTTATATTTTGTCGGGGTTGAACATGGAACACTTTCCTTTTTCACCTCAACTCCGAACACAAAACTGCTTAACAGGCGGTTATGTTGTATGCCTGAGTGAGTTTTAAGTTTGAGGCACAATGCATGCTGAAAGAGATTTTTCTTTATTGGTTTTGCTGTTTTCTAATAGTTGATTTTGCATTATTCACTGATCGATGTTCCTGTCAACCTCTTCTTTCAGATGCTATATCAGTGATAGAAGCACTTCTTATTGAGACAGAATCACGCGACCACTTCATGGTTTCATCTCGGAATCACTAGCTTCGGCAGAAAACTTCACCATGAAGCTTCAATCCTTCTTACTAGAGATATTTATCTTTCTTTATTTAGTTGCTATCCTTCCCCTCATTTGTGCTGACTTGAACTCAGACAGGCAAGCACTTCTTAACTTTGCTGCTAATGTTCCACATGGACGAAAGCTCAACTGGAATGTTGCCTCTGAAATTTGCACCACTTGGGCTGGTGTTACGTGCAATTCTGAAAGAACCCGTGTTATTGCTCTCCATCTCCCAGGAATTGGGCTCGTTGGCTCAATACCGTCTGGTACCATTGGAAAACTAGACGCACTTGAAGTTCTAAGTCTACGATCAAACAGCCTCAATGGGGAACTTCCTGCTGACATTCCTTGTTTATCATCTCTTCATTCCTTATTCCTTCAATCAAATAACTTCTCAGGGAGCATTCCGAAATCTCTTTCTCGTGGACTTATGGTGTTGGATTTAAGTTTCAACTCCTTTACTGGAAATATTCCATCAACTATTAACAACTTGACAAGGCTTATTGTGTTAAATCTCCAAGATAATATGCTTTCTGGGTCTATCCCTGATCTTAATCCCCCAAGGCTGAAGCTATTAAATGTAAGCGACAACAAGTTAAATGGTGAAATCCCGGATTCACTTCAGAAGTTCCCAAGCTCATCGTTTTTGGGAAATCCCTTATGTGGACCACCTCTGGAAGATTGCTCCTTGAATGGGCCATCACTGGCTCCAACTCTTCCTATTGTAAGCAAAGATGGCAATAGGACAAAATTCAGTATAGGGGCCATCGTTGCTATTGTAATAGGCGGCTCTGCTGTGCTGCTTCTTTCAGTAGTAATGATTTTACTATGCTGTCTGAAGAGAAGACGTACCGGAGGTAGTGATGCTGATAAAGGGAAAGAAGCTAATGTCAAGAAGAGCAAAAACCAGTTGCCAAAGGAAGACTTTGGGAGTGGTGTGCAGACAGCTGAGAAGAACAAATTGGTTTTCTTTGGAGGCTGCTCTTATAATTTTGATCTTGAGGACTTACTTAGGGCTTCGGCAGAAGTTCTTGGGAAAGGGAGCTATGGAACAGCATACAAAGCTATTTTGGATGAAGGAATTGTTGTGGTGGTTAAACGGCTCAAGGAGGTCGGGATTGGCAAGCGGGAATTCGAGCAGCAAATGGAGATGGTTAGCAAGGTTGGTCAACATCCAAACCTCGTACCTCTTCGGGCTTACTATTTCTCCAAGGATGAAAAACTTCTGGTCTATGACTTCATACCTGGTGGCAGCTTAAGTGCAGTCTTGCATGGTATGCATCCCTTGACCCTCTCTTCCCTCTGCAATAACTATAGATACCTAAATTTTAGAAATTTAAATGCGAAATAGGAGAGTAGTGGGTGCCACAAATAAAGTTACAAAAATTCCACTCACTTGACTCTATGCTTCTAACATTTCAAGATCTAGATTGTGACTAATATAGGAATATTGGCAGAGTATAGCAAATGTCTAAGATTATTTTTGCAAATTATACTATGCAGCTATCGTTTTGCTCATTCTCAGTGCATCCTTTACTGAACTTTCAGGCTATGGCTACAACGGGAAGACTCCCTTGGACTGGAATTCTAGAATTGCAATTGCACTAGGGGCTGCACGAGGAATACTTCACATCCATTCTGAGGCCGGTGGAAAATTTATCCATGGAAACATAAAGTCCTCTAATGTTCTCCTTTCACAAGATTATGAAGGTTGCATCTCTGATTTCGGGTTGCCTCTATTGATGAACTTCCAAGGCATCACCTCGAGGAGCATAGGGTACCATGCTCCAGAAGTGATCGAAGTAAGAAAAGCTAGTCAAAAATCTGATGTGTACAGTTTTGGTGTACTTCTCCTGGAGATCTTAACAGGGAAAGCTCCTTTGAAGACTAGTCATGGACACAACGATGTGATTGATCTCCCGAGATGGGTGCAGTCCGTGGTCAGAGAAGAATGGACTTCTGAGGTGTTCGATGCTGAGTTGCTTAGGTGTCCAAACGCAGAAGAGGAAATGGTGCATATGTTGCAGATAGCACTGGCTTGTGTAGCTAGAGTGCCTGATATGAGGCCTAAAATGGATGATGTTGTTAGAATGATTGAGGAAATCAGGCCGTCTGAGTCAGAAGAGAGGCCATCGTCTGACGAGAACAAATCTAAGGACTCGAACGCGGGTACCCCTACCCCCTGATTTTTCAGTACAAATCTGGGATTGCTGAAGAAATTGATAATTGATTTTCTGATGGTAGTATCATAAGGTGATGATTATTCCTAATTTAATGCAATCTTTCTAGGCTTTGTGCAGCTGTTTGTTGAGCAGTAAAGGTTCTAGACTGGAGTGATGTCAAATTGCAATTATGTAAAAAAAAAAGTTTGATTATAAGCAATGCATGGCTTGTGCTTTAGCCTTTGGGAATATCTTCTGTTGCTGGGTTGCTGCTGCTGAAATTGCCGCTGTTAAATCACTTTGCAACTCATATAACAAATATTATTCACTCCATCCCATTTTGTTTGCCCCAATTTTCTTGTTGGGATGTTCCCAAGAGGTTGCCTCGTACAAAAAAATGACCATATGAGACCAACATTTACTCTCACATTCACGACTATTTTTGTATTTCATCAACTAATAGAGATGGAGGGAGCATTCCAAATTTCCATACACCAAGATAGTCATACGTTTTTGCCTTGCATTATTCTAGAAGACCTTGTTAGACGTTTAGTCATAAGCATAACATGTTAGTTTTTGGTTGGCAAGGGGTCAAAAACTCACAAATATATACCATTATATTTCTATTAGTATAAATAATGTTGTTAAATCTTGTTGTATTTCCTGCGTGTTTGGCTCCCTCAGTTGTGAAATAAACTCCAAGGTAGAAAGGCGATATCAACCATTGAATAAAAAATCAATGGCTCATATATTATCTTTTCAAAATCCCTCCTATTTTTTCTCATCAAAATCCACCCCCTAATATTTACCTTCCACCTATATGAACCCTTGATCTTAAAATGTAGGGTTCAGATACAACTCTACCTTATAGAGTTTTATTAAAAACTCTAGAGGATCCGGACTCATTTGCCACAACGTATTGCCAAAATAAAACCTTTGATAATTTTTGTTAATATATTGTTGAAAATTAATAGTGATTCAAGTT
This sequence comes from Beta corolliflora, assembly GCA_947648045.1. NCBI lineage: Eukaryota > Viridiplantae > Streptophyta > Magnoliopsida > Caryophyllales > Amaranthaceae > Beta > Beta corolliflora. The sequence goes on along the minus strand of CANSZD010003162.1, from coordinate 1,252,131 downwards.
ATACATTGGATTATTGGATAACATAAAAAAAATACTATATTACAAGTTGCAACCAATAAAAAATAGAGGACATATGAGAATGAATCTTGATCATACCCATGAGAAAGGGGACGAGTTTGACCACTTGTGAAGTCAAATAGCATTACAAGTCAAAACCAATAAGGCAATAGACAATATGTGGACTCAAGCTCAAACATGTCTTCGAGTCCAACAAACATGAAGCCTGATACAATTACACATGAGGTGCAAATGAGAAAATATTACGCGAAGTAACACGTAATCAGTAATATTGTGGTATACAAATATAGCGTGCAAACACAACTTTTATTTTACACATGGGTATTTTGTGCTCACGGTACATCCAAGGCTATGAAAAAAAAGTTTTAGATGAGCAAAACAAATAGTCTTACATATACCATACACACGCTACACTCGAGTATATAGTAAATACACTCGCGCGTAGTAAAGCATAAGACATGCTACAAGGCCTTCATTATATTTTAGATTATATTCAATGACATAGTTGATATTAACTAAAATTATTGAACAATAACTTATAATTTGTTGTGATAACAGTGAAGTTCACTGTTGTGGTAATAGTGAAGTCCAGCGAAATGGACTTTCACCTGACATACATTTAATGCATGTTGGGAAAGTTTCTTTCATTCGCTGCATTGTTGAACTTGTGCAGATGTACATAGTGAAATTTTTGCCTATAAATGCCGTCGTTGTAAGAAGTGAATTTGCTCATTCATGTATAATACATTCTACTGATATAATTCTATCAGTATCTTCTCTCTACACGAGTTTGCTACCGAAAAAAAAATTAAAGTAAAAAATGGGAGATCTAGTGAAAAGACAATTTAACATACTAGACCTATCTGGGCAAAAGTTTTTAGAATGGACGGTGGACGCCCAAATTAATTTAAAGGCCCAAGGACTGGAACATGCAATTAAAGGTACCTATAAGGGGATACAACTACATCAGTCGCATCAGTTAAAATAGCGACTGAATAAGAAAAGGCAAAAGCCTTAGTATTTCTTAGGCATCATTTACATGACAGTTTAAAAACTGAATATCTACTTGTAGAGGACCCCAAAGAACTATGGGATAACCTAAATGAAAGATATGGGCATCACAAAAATGTGCTCCTCCCAAAGGCACATTTTGACTGGACCAATCTGAGATTCCAGGATTTTAAAACAGTCAGTGATTACAATTCAACATTGTTTAGAATTGTGTCATTGCTGAAATATTGTGATCATCCCATCACGGAAGAGGAGATGATAGATAAAACGCTCTCCACTTTCCACGTTACTAATATAATATTGGCACAACAATACAGGTTAAGAGCTTTCAAAAAATACTTTGAGCTAATCTCAATTCCCAGTACTACTTGTGGCTGAACAAAATAATGATCTTTTTGCTGAAAAATCATAATCTTAGACCTACAGGGTCTTCAGCCACCCATGAAATAAATGCAATAGAAAGCTCTGATCCACCAGAAGCGAATGCTATACATAGGGGTGGACGCGGTAATTACAACGGTCGTGGGAGAGGACGTGGTAATTACCGTGGTCGAGGGCGTGGACGTGGCAGAGGCCGATTTTCCCCAAGAAATAATAATTTTAAATATTCTGATAAAAATTGGGGACAATCATCTGGAAATCAGAGGCAGACGTCCTACAAAAAAAAGACACTTGCCACAGATGTGGCATGACTGGCATTGGGGTCGCACATGTCGTACTGCTAAACACTTGATAGACCTATATCAAGCTTCAATAAAGAACAAAGGGAAAAATGCTGAAGCAAACTTTATTAATGAAGCTACTACATCCATGCCCAACCTTGATGTTTCAGATTTTTTCATGGATGATGATGAAGCTGAAAACAACTTTGTCTAAATAGCAATGCATGAATATGCTTAGTTTGTTTAAATTGCTTCAATATTCACTTTAATGTATTCCCTCTTTGATTATTAATAAAATATGCATTTTCTTATACTGATCATCATATTTATGATTTATGAAGATATGAATTTACCAGAAGTTGGATCCAAAGAACAATGTCTTCTCGACAGTGGGACAACACACACCATATTGAAAAATAAAGAGTATTTTTTAAAACTTACAATATTCCAAGCAAATGTTAGCACAATCTCTGGGACAGCCAAGTTAATTGAAGGCTCTGGAAAAGCCTGCATTATATTTCTAAATGGGAGAAAATTAATAATCAACGACGCATTATATTCGAGTAAATCTCGAAGAAACCTCATAAGTTTCAAAGATGTACGTCAAAATGGTTACCATTTGGAAACGATGACAGTGAACCAAGAGGAATTTATATTTTCACGGCAGAAAAATGCGGCAAGAAATACATCGATGAAAAATTGCCAACAATTTCCTCGGGACTATATCGCATAGATATACGTCCGATTGAAATTAATGTGATATCTAACCAGAAGTTAGATAACAGAAAATCATTTACTCTATGGCATGATCGATTAGGCTATCATGGCACAAGAATGATGCATAGAATCATTGAAAACTCAATTGGGCACTCTATAAAGAATGTCAAAATTCCTCGGTCAAATGAATTATCATGCTCTGCATGCTCACTTGGCAAATTGATAACCAGACTATCTATAAATAATATTGCCACGGAATCTCCAACGTTTTTAGAAAGAATACAAGGAGATATTTGTGGGTCTATTCACCCTGCACACGGACCATTCCGCTACTTCATGGTATTAATTGATGCACCTACTCGATGGTCACATGTGAGCCTTTTGTCAAGTAGAAATGTTGCTTTTGCAAAACTTTTGGCTCAAATAATTCGATTAAGAACTCAATTCCCAAACCACACAATAAAGATAATAAGATTAGACAATGCTGGGGAATTTACATCCCAAACTTTTAATGACTATTGCATGTCTATTGGGATTGTTGTAGAGCACCATGTGTCTCATGTACATACACAAAATGGTCTTGCTGAATCATTAATCAAGAGACTACAATTAATTGCAAGACCATTAATAATGAGATCAAAATTACCCTCTTCTGCTTGGGGTCATGCTATAATACATGCACCAGCGTTGATAAGATTAAGGCCGACAACCTATCACAAATTCTCACCGTTACAATTAGTATCAGATTGAGAACCGAATGTCTCACACTTGAAATTTTTTGGGTGCGTTGTACATGTACCTATTGCTCCGTCCCACCGTACTAAAATGGGTCCACAAAGAAGGATGGGAATATATGTTGGATTTGATTCTCCATCAATTATCAAATATTTAGAGACAACAACTGGCGATTTATTTACGGCTCAATTTGCCTATTGTCATTTTAATGAGTCAATATTCCCATCCTTAGGGGGAGAGAAAGTGGACCCACAAAACATAAAAACAGAAATTACACGGAACGCATCGCAAATGTCATTTTTGGACCCGAGAACAAATTCATGTGAACAAGAAGTTAAGAAAATTGTTCATTTACAAAGTATTGCAAACCAATTGCCAGGCGCATTCACAAATACTAAGAAAGTGACAAAGTCACATGTACCTGCTGAGAATGCCCCGGCACAGATTGAATACCTAGTGACAACAAGGCCATTGAAAATGAGTCAATAGCACGCCGAAAATGTGGTAGACCACCCGATTCTAAAGACTCAAAACCGAGAAAATGAAAAAGCAATGCGAAACAACAAACGAAATTAATATAGATCATCCAACGGAGCATGATGAAATTCATGATGATAACAAAAATAAAGATAAGCATGTTCCAGAAGAAAAGGAACATGAAAACATAGACAACAATTAAACTTCAATTAATTATGTTTCTACAAAGAAACATTGGAATCGAAAAGATGTTGTCTTGAATGAAATCTTTGCTTACTCCATAGCGGTTGAAATGACATATGATGAAAATGATATAGAACCAAATACAGTAGATGAATGTCGCTGCAGAAAAGATTGGCCAAAATGGAAAGAAGCAATTCAAGCAGAATTGAAATCACTTGAAAAACGTGAGGTATTCGGACAAATAACCCAAATACCAAAAGGTGTAAAACCAGTTGGGTACAAATGGGTATTCGTGAGAAAACGAAATGAGAAAAAGGAGGTTACTAGATATAAGGCAAGGCTAGTAGCCCAAGGCTTCTCGCAAATGCCAGGGCTTGATTATGATGAAACATATTCTCCAGTAGTTGATGCAACTACACTAAGATTTATGGTAAGCTTATCAGTTTCGAAAGGATTGCAAATGAGGTTAATGGATGTAGTGACTGCATACTTATATGGGTCACTTAACACAGATATTTATATGAAAGTTCCTGATGGACTAAAACTACCAGAAAATCACATGCCAAAAGAGACGTTTTCAATAAAATTGAAAAAGTCACTCTATGGGTTAAAACAATCTGGAAGAATATGGTATAATCGTCTTAGTGAATACCTATTGAAATAAGGGTTAAAAATAATCAAATCAGTCCCTGTGTATTCATTAAGCGATCTAAATCAGGATTCGCCATCGTTGCTGTCTATGTCGATGATTTAAATATTATTGGAACTCCTAGAGAACTCGAAGTGACTGCAAAGTACTTAATGAAAGAATTTGAGATGAAAGATCTCGGGAGGACAAAATTTTGCCTTGGCTTGCAAGTGGAACATTTGAGAAATGTGTCCATCAATCAAACTATACAGAAAAAAATTATGAAACGTTTTTTCATGGACAAAGCTCACCCAATAAGCTCTCCAATGATAGTGTGTTCCCTGAATGTGAAAGATGACCCATTCAGACCACGAGAAGAAAACGAAGAAATTCTTGGTCCTGAAGTACCATATTTAAGTGCGATTGGTGCCTTAATGTACTTGGCTAACAATACTCGACCTGACATAGCTTTTTCAGTAAACTTGTTAGCTAGATACAGCAATGCACCAACAAAGAGACATTGGAATGGAGTCAAACACTTATAAAGTTATCTTCGAGGAACACAAGACCTTGGATTATTCTATCAGTCGAAACCAAATGTGTCATTCATTGGATATGCAGATGCTAGGTACCTATTAGATCCACAAAAGGCTAAGTCTCAATCCGGGTATCCATTCACTTATGGAGGTACTGCAATATCTTGAAAATCCACGAAGCAGACTTTGACGACCACATCATCAAATCATGCAGAACTAATTGCTCTTTATGAATCTGGAAGGAAATGTGTATGGCTAAGGTCAATGCTCAAGAATATCCAAGAAGAATGTGGAATAGAAACAATAACAACAAATCCAACTATCATCTACGAAGACAATACTGCATGTATCACCCAAGTAAGCGAAAGGTACATCAAAGAAGACAGAACTAAACATTTATCACCAAAGTTCTTCTTCACTCATGACCTCCAAAAGGAAGGGACGATAAACATCCAACATATCCAATCATGTGAGAATCTTGCAGATTTATTTACGAAATCCCTTATTGTGAAGAAATTTGAAGAATTAGTCCGAAAAATTGGAATGCGTCATCTTCGTGATATATGCTAGATTCAAGGGAGTATTATATGCGCTGCACTCTTTTTCCCTTCGATCAAGTTTTTATCCCACCGGGTTTTTCCTGACAAGGTTTTTAATGAGGCAGTTAATTTTAAGCATATAAGGATACATAGTAGTTGTACTCTTATCCCTAGTTATGGATTTTTCCCACTAGGTTTTTCCTAACAAGGTTCTTAATGAGACAACGTCTATTATGAGTTATCGGTGGACATTCAGAGGTGTTGTGATAACGGTGAGTTACCGTTGAGGTAATAGTGAAGTCCACCGAAAATGACTTTCACCTTGACATGCATTTAATGCATGTTGGGAAAGTTCTCCCATTCGCCGCAATTGTTGAACTTTGTGCATACGTGCACAATGAAATTTTCTTAATAAATACCGTCATTGTAAGAAGTAAATTTTGCTCATATATAATACATTCTACTGATATATTTCTATCAGTACCTTCTCTCTATTATATATTCCTCACAACATAATTGACATTTTTATGAGAAGACTGTCCACATATAAGATTATTTATATGAAATTTTCCTATGTAATATTAGTTCCAAGAATTGCAATTTTGGGGTTTGGCAGGGAGGATTGTCTGCCTGGCCTCTTTCCTCAGCATAACGGAGAGAGAAATTAGAAAAACGCTGTTCCACCTATTTTAACCATCATTTCTTGGGGGATCTCCATAACACAGAAAAACACAGATTTTATTCCCCCCAATTAATCAATTCTATTAAAATGTCTCTTAATTTCACATGATTCTTTTAATTTTTTTGGATTTGGGTTTTGTTGACGACGGATTTTTAGTGAACAAATCCCTGAAGGTATAATGCAATTTTTTGTTTCACTATAGCATGCTTTTTCAGCAATTGCAACTAATCATAGGCTGCAATAATTACATTCTTTTTAAATTATGTATGATTGTCATTACATGTCATATGAATATGGTAAATTTTTTTGCAGAAATCATTTATCAGAATATATGTTGCATGAGAATTTGAAGCTGTTATATTAACATGGCTTATTTTTAGGCATGAAATTCTGTGATTATAATTTTACTGCCTCTTTTTTTTATGCCCACTTATGAAATACTTTATATGTTAAATCTGCATATGTGCCAAACTGAAATGAAGGAATTGTGGGCATAAAGAAGGCTTATATCTGTTGCACTTTATTGGGTTTGATGGAAACCAAGTAATCATGTAAGAGCTAAGTACATGGCTTTTATACACGTTGGTTGGTTGTTGGGATTGCGCCGAGTCGGGTATGGGGACAAGAACGGGTTCGAGGACGGGGACGAAAAACGGCAAATCTGAAATTATAACACAATGGATAGGGCATGCTATTAAGTGAAGTGCCGGTGTCGTTGCCGGTATGGGGGACGGGAATCAAGTGAAGTACCTGTGCTACATAGGTGATAATGCAAATCAGCAAATGAGCTCTTAGCTTTTGCTTTAGAATATCATATGTGCCTGGTATCTAGGCACATTTAAAATTTGAACCCCTCATTTTCTATGAAGAGGGAAAGTATTGGGGGTGTTAACTTATTGAGTCTTAGAAGGAAAAATTAAGTTATTGGAAGACGGTAGACTTGACAAAAACTGACCCGTATCTCCAATATATGGCATTGTGAAATTTTTTAGGACACGAGCATAGCATAAGAACTTAACTTATGTGTAAGTGTGTAAGTTTGAGTCTCGACAAATGCTCATTTGTTGAATAAGATGTCTTGCCGTGTTTCTAAAGAAATTTCTTGTATTCAGGAGTAATGAGGACTCTATCTATAGTAACTTGGATGCACAATAGGAATATGACTATGAAGTTTATCTCACCAACCAAAGAGGTTTCTAGCGACTAAGACTAGATCTTGGGTACACTAGTGTTGAAAGTTCTCAATTCTCCTTCCACCCAACTTATTGTAGTAGAATGCATTTCCCTTCGAACCCAAAAAGAAAATGTTCATTCTCCTGGAATAAGAGTCTTACGTTCCATATAACTTCCTACAAAAAATTGTCAGATTTTTCTGTAACTTCTAGATGTAGTGTCTCCTTTGATGGGGTGGATCTTTATTTATAGTCTGTTCGAATAGGGAAATTTGGAGGGAATAGAAGATAAGGAAAAGAAAGGGATTGATCTTCCTTGTTTGGATACAACATGGGAGAAGGGAAGGGAACTAGGGAATAAGAGTCTTACATACCCTATAACATGGAATTCTGCAGATTTATGATATACGGATGGCTTGAGGAGTCCCGTTGAGAATTTAACTTTGTAGCAATGTAGAGTGTCATCCTTGCTCACATTTGGATCCTTTTGTAGGTTCTTAGAAACAAACTAGCGCATAGAAAAGCTTGCTCGAGGCACTAAGGGGCCAAGGCTCAGAAAGCATCCTTTGCGGCACTCTAGAGTACTTCAGTCAAGTGTAACTGTGTAAGAGATGCCTCAGAATCTGAGTATAATCAAGGAAATTGATAAACCTTATGTGTGTGTGGTACTGGTTGTTAATATTGATTACTGAACGTAGTATTTGATGATTGATCTCTTCTTGTTCTCACCTCTAGCCCACATTTTTCTCTTGTTCGGAGTTTAACTCCCCCACTTCCTCTCTTTTACAGGGGATTGCTGCAATTTTGTGAAGGCTGGCTTCCCACGCTTAATGGGACAGTGCTGGACTACGGTAACTTTCTTCTCTTGGATTTCTCAGTCAGGCTTGCAGTTCTGTTTTTGCTAGCTTTTTCTGTACAATTATGTTTTTTATCATGTTGTAAATCATTTCCAATTTAGTCCCGTTGAAACTATATATTTACAGTGTCGACTGTCAATTGTATTTTTGTCAACTTCATAGTATTAATTGTGACTATTGATTCCATTTTTCCTTCATTTTTCTTGTAGGTACTCATATGAACTATGCATTTCATTTTTCTTTAAAATAGAAATGACTATTTAATTAAAACATAGATGATTTTTAATGTTTTGTGCGTATTGTTTCAGATTTGCATACAGAAAGGACTATGAGACTTTGATCTTTAAATGCAAGCATATTCTGTTATTAATTATCCTTAGCAGAGTTAATAATGCCTTGTAGGTTATAAGAACATTGCAAGTTCACGAGTCCCTTTTTTTTGTGTAACTTGAATGCCTTCCGCGCATTGGGAGCTTCAGTTCATGTAATATTTAGAAGAGCTTGTCCATTTCACACTTTGTAATTAGAGATGTCTCTTTGCTTCCATTCCTGCAAGTAGTTATCTTTTTAAAATTTTCCTTTTATTTATGCATAAACTATGTGTGTCTTAATGTAATTCTTTGTGGAAAAATACTTAAATTTGATAGCTATGCAAAGGACATCATAAACGACGCCAAACTGGTGGAAAGGTTCAACATATCACTAAAGAAGAGAGTTGGGAAGAAAAGATATCAGAGGCCAGGCAAGATGATAAAATTGTAAGTTGTTACTTTATCCTATTTCTAAGTTTTGACAATGTCTTTTTAAAGTCCATCAATCTTTATTACATATCATTACTTGAAGTATTTATTAAGGTCAAAGAAAGCAAGTACACTTCCGGAATTAACAGTTCAAAGTGTGGCAATGTTCTTTCTCTGAATTAAGTTTTCATATCAAGATCTAGAAATTACTCTGCCTTAACTTTCCCTTTGTGCAGGTTGTGGTTAAATTTTGTGCAACATGGTGCAAGAACTGTAAAGAGATAGCATCAACCTACCGCGAGCTTGCTGATAAATATCCCTCTTTACTATTTCTATGTGTAGATGTTGATGAGATGACAGTAAGTATGCTTTTCTTCATATTATCTCAAGGTTTAAGGATTACTTTTAAATCACATGATACTTAGCTATAGAGAACGGTAACATTGGAGGTTTTGGAAGCCGAAAAGTTTCAGTAATGGGGAAACCTCGGGTTACAGCCATTTCGGGCTTTATTAGCATGAAAGTGGATGGGGTTTTGGAAACAAGAACGTTTTGGAAACAGGAAAACCTCATGTCCCCAAGCATTGTGCTTTATAGATAAAGAGCCATATGGTGCTTTGCTATTTCGTAAATCAGTCTTATACTCCCATCTTATCGCTATATAAGGAGAATTCTCGTAGAATATGTGACTGACAGTATAACCAATAAATTAGTAGTCATCAGCTTTCTAGACTATAACTGTAATAGGCACTCATATCACACTGTCCGTTGGGGAAAGAAGATAAATTTTCTTTGAACTTCCGAAAATAAATCCAAGTTTTTCTGTAAAATCTCTAAAATGTTCACAACTTTCCCCCAAACTACAGAAAACCCCTATTCCTCATACAGTCATACTGGGTTTAGTCAGAACTAGAGAGGAGGGAGGGAGGGGGGGGATTGAAGAGGCTTACTGGATCCCGAGTTATAAAAGAAATTATTGATGCACCACATTTTAAACAATTATATGAACCTGATAACTTTCAGCCAAGAAAGAATCAAATGGGCTAGTAGTATTCTCCCAAAGTTTTTGGGACACCTCAATAAACTTTGGCTACTAACATCAGGAGTTAAAGTTGGTTTTATCGTGTGGGCAATCTCAAACAATATGGTGGTTATGTGATAATGCTAATATGTGAAAAAGATAATTGACATAATTTTAGAAACAAGTTTATAATTAATGCCATTATCCTCTATAAAAAAGTTCAAAGTTTAGTATGCACTAAACAGTTTCTGTAAAATGAAACAGAAAAATGATGGATTTTGCTTTCCTCTTCTTTTGGGGCTTTGCACACTGACATTATCGTACTTTAAGTGATATAAATACAATCCTTAATGCTTATGATCTCAAAGTTTATACTCCCTAAGATTGGCCAAGTGTGCTATAGATATCTTTAAAGATTTAAGTGTCACTATATTTTTGTACTCTCAACTTCAATCAATGTATGTAATTACCAAGCATTGTTTGATTTAGTAGTAAAGGTTTGTATCTCAAAACCATAAGGTTGTGAAATCAAACCCCACTAGTGACTCTTTAATGAACAGGATTCTCCTTACCCTTTCCCCTACTCCCCGTACACCTAGAACGCATTGACTTGTGTGAGATTCTGTTCCACTATGGCGCTTTTTCTTACCAACCCGAAGAAAAATATACATTGTGCTTGATTGCACGACAAGATACCACAAGAAACTTTATATTGCAGTATTGGACCAAAGAGAGTTGATCGAGTTTGACTATGGTAGCAGATTCTTGACTGACTCGAACTGTGGCACGACCTGATAAGCTTGGCTGTTTTTAGGGTGCGGCCTGCCCGTATAGTCAACTTAGACTACATTAGATTTAGACCCGAGCGAGCTCAATTCCCCTAGCCTCGTATTTTGGTCAGGCTTAAACCATGTTCAGTTCTTGACCAAAAACGTATCTTGAAACTAAAAAGCAGGTTTCCGTGCTAATAAGGTCCACACTTGTTAATGCTCCTCCTCCCGAAGTCTGTTTTTGTTATCTTAAAACTCTATGCTTTATTAGAATTATCCGTCTTCGTTTATGGTTAATAAAAGGTCTACTGTTGCATTATCCTGGCAGGAGTTTAGTACTTCATGGGATATTAAAGCCACCCCAACCTTCTATTTCCTGAGAGCTGGTCAACCAATGGACAAACTAGTCGGAGCCAACAAAGTTGAACTTCACAGGAAGCTTGCTACCATTGCTGAGTTGTCGGCGAGGATGTGAAGTTCGGAGCTTTTGCTGAAAAACAATGGCGTGTTATTGTCTTTGCTTTGTATAAAAATGACGAGATGTGGCTTTGCTTTCCTGTTGCTATAACTATAAGAAGTCAGTTCCCGTGTTGTAAAAGCTCTTGTATATGCTTATACTCTAATCAGAAGATGATTAATGAAGTTTGAAAGACAAAAAAGGAATTTCATATCTAATACGTCTATAACAACACATAATATCTAATATTTTTGATGAGATATAGAGAAGAAATAGGAGACCAGGAGAGAGATATCAGATATATCTAGAGAGTGTTTAGATGAGCTTATTTTTCTTGAAAATTGATTTTTCCATTTTTTTTATTTGTTTTGTAAAAGGGTAGCAAAAAGTTTTTTCAAATGGTGGAAAATAAATCTCTTGAGTCTTGAATGGAAAATATCATTCTCAAAGCAAGGAGAAAGCCACATGTTCCTCCCAAATCTTCACTTTCCTCCTTTCTTCCTCCCAAGTCCCACCTATATATCCTTCCCCTTTCATATTTTTTTTAAGAGAAATTTCATTAATGGAAAGCCAAACGACATCTACAATAAGTATTAAAGAAAAATAAGATATAATCGAGACAAGATCAAATCAAATTCGTCTTGAAGAAAACTACAATGAATCCAGACGGCAAAATACAACGCAACCCCTTGTATTTACTTGAATCACGCAGCCTTGATGAGGAAGTCTATCATTCTGACATAGTTTGGGGAAGAAAATTTTTGATTTAACCATGTTGACCGCATCCGAATTTCCATACTTCAACGTTGATGGTCTTGAACTTCAACCAATATGAACAATTTCTCATACCAATTTTTAAACTTCCACGTGGGAAGAGAATAAAATCAAACTCCACTAGAGGAAAAAAACCCAAGGGCTGCGGTCAAAAGGGGCCCAAGGGCTGCGTTTTTTGACCGCAACCATTAGACTAGCAGCCCTTGGCATTTAGGAAGGGTTGCGGTTTTTAACCGCACCCTTAGAGCGTTAAGGGCGCGGTTGGGTACAATAACCGCAACCCTTGGTGGGTAAAGGGTCAGGTTAGGGCCAAAAACAGGTCCTTGGTGAGTTAAGGGCCGCGGTTTTGGCCCATAACCGCATCCCTTAACCCACCAAGGGCTGCGGCTATTGCTCCGACCGCAGCCCTTTTTTTTTGCAATTTTTTGTCCTAAATGTTCCCAAACAGTTATATATATATATATATAAGTATCATTTTTCATTACAAATTATGTTTTTTACACAAATATAGAGAAAATAATAACTAAATTACATTAGTTCGAAGCCGCCCGAATGTTCAAATTGCAATATATGAGCGGGATCACAACCATCAAAAATAACCAACCAAAGAACAATCATGAAGACATTACAACAACTCCACCAAGATCAAAGATCCCGAATCCCTCAAAAGCAACTTTTCTAGAGATGATAGAACCTGGCAAATAAAACCAAAATCGCTATAATTTGGAGGTGAAACTATATCTATGCAAGTACTACAAAGCAGAAGCTGGACATACCCACTCCACAAGAGCAACTTTCAATTAGTTGATGTTGTAAGTACATGACAGACTTACAATACAACAACAAATGGCTAAACAAATGGCCGGGCGGGGGGTTGCGGGGCCGGGGGTGTAGCAGGGGGTTGCGGGGTCGGGGTGTAGCGGGGGCGGGGGGGTGTCGGGCAGGGGGGCGGCAAGGGGGAGGGGAAGCAGGGGGTGTCGGGGCGTGCTAGGGGTGTAGCAGGGGGGCAACATGGGGGTCTTTGGCGGGGGGTGGGGGCACGGGGGGGCCTGGTGGAGTGAAAGGTGCTGGAGGTGTAGGATATGGAGCAAGAGGAACTGGCATCCTTAGATTATCCTCTTTCTCCTCCACCAAAAACTCTCTATTCTCTCCCTACTTTGATTCTTCAACCAACTTCAATCTAAGTTAAAAGAAGTTTGAATCACATATTCACCTAATCACCTGTTAGTTTTATTCATGAAAAACTATAAATAATCACATATTAATGGAATGATATTGAAGATTAATAGTAAAGCAAACTTATGTTGCTTTTAATAAGAATTCCACACCACAGAAACAAAGCAAAAAAAAGAAAAAGCTGAAAGCAAATGTAGGGAAGTAGAGAAATTAATTTGGCGAAATTCATAATTGCATAATTCACCAAACAACAAACAACAAAAAATGGCAGCTTTTTGTCATGTAAAATGTTCAAAAAAGAGACAACATGAATGGGAAGAATGCAGGGTGGTACATATTAGTAAATCACTTGGGAAAAAGAAAGCAAATGTAAACTATTTCGATATCTCTAGTGTGACTTAATCTTTTCAAAACAATATGAATGCAAAATATAATTTGATGCTCAGAACTAACAAGATAAACACTATTAAACTGAAATCTTGAGAAGTTTTCGTGCATTATTATGTACAAGTCCATTCTTCAATATCACTGGAGGACGAACATGGAGCTATGGCCTATGACTAGTAAAACAAGCTATTTATTATTTTTCCTGATTGAAACCTATGAAATTCATCCTAAGTTTATGATTCACATGGAATTCGGGTAATATTGGTCAAGGACAATCCTGGCTGCTAGCTGTAGCATTAGTGCAATTCTAGTTTTCACATTTTGATCAATAATTGATGTACTAATCGTGTTCAGCATAACTTCTTAAAATACATTGTGGAAACATCGATATTTTTTTTTTGAGGAGAGTGGAAACATCGATATTTGGGAACACTCGTCATTAGATGCTAAACTTTCATAATAAGGTGAGACATGATTACATGAATATCATGATACATCAATATGCTAATTTACAAGTCCAACAAAAGTTTCAATTAATGTCTTTACAAACAAATCTGTGCATAAAATAAGTAGAGTCAAATCCCTACCTTTAAAGTAGCTATTAGGACCTTTAAGGCTATAACATGATTCTCACCATTGAGAGCAACAACCACCAAATTATTACTAGTCAAGATTTTCTTTTAGTGATTCTTATATTGATTTTTTAGCATAAAATGATTACATCTAAGTTCAACTACCATACATACATTATATGATCCTAATATACATCCAAAGCAAGTAAACCTAATCATAAATTATAAAAAATAAATTTAAATGACTCTAATAGTTTGTAAATTAACTATTATTATCAAATGTATAACCAAATTATATTACATGACCCTAAATGCGTGAAATGTTCTCTTCTTATCCCAAATGTAGTTAAAAATGAATCAACAAACTTAGATGATTATAATAGTTTGTCAAATTATATTTGATGACACTAAATGCATAAAATTACATTATACCACCATGTTTTTGCATGAATCAATGGATAAAAAACTCATGAAAACATCCACTTAATTGCTTATTAGGCCAATAAATCACACAAATATTAAGCTATAACCACTTCATTATCCATGGATCAAGCAATTAAAGTCCTAAAATAACCACTTAGATGCATATTAGGCCAAGAAATCCCACAAAAATCAACAACTAATATTCACCAACTTTATGCATGAAGCAAACAATCAAGGCCAAAACAATTCAATAAAACCAGCACCATAATCCCAAAGGGGCTATAATGCCCATACTAATTCCTCGAACAATCATCTTCAACTAAGGGGAAAGGGGGATAAATAAGGTTCATCATCGAACAATCAACTTCGGATAAAAGGGTTCTAATTTCTAAAACATAATCGGAAAAAGAATTCTAACCTGTCTCCTTTTGGTTTCTTCACACCATCTCCAGTAATAATATTAGCCATGGTATACTCGCATCGTAGCGCACCTGAAAAGCATTATAACCATGTATCATGCTATTAACAAGTGAACTTTCCATGTAAGAAAGATATATCCATTATCAACCTAAAGAATAAAGATATACATAAAACTAGAAGCTACTAATTGAATAACCATGTTAAACTAACATTTTATTTCACAAAAGATTTAGCCAAAGAAGTTGAAGGTATAAATTAAGCAAAGTGACTTTACTAGAACTTAAATAAATCAGTCCACTAAGCGAAGAAATAATAACGTTCATGAAAGCACAAATTCATTTAAACAGATATAGCTGAGCAGGTAGCAGTAGCAGTAGCACCATAGCAATCTTGGAAAGTTTATATGATTAAGATAAAGAAGGAATGAAAAACACTAAACTGACATATACTTTGGGTATTACATTTATTCACAAAGTAATATCACTCTAAACTAATGAAAATCCGGAGTTGTAGGCCAAATGTAAAAATTTAACACGACAACAGCAAACTAACACAACAAGCATCTCTAGTGGCATCCAACACATAAATGAACAACTCATGGCATACTCGAAAACATCATTTATACTAAGCTTATTCGAATCAGTTATTATTTTTGGATTAAAATTTTACTTATGCATATACATGATTCAATATATAGTATGACGTATGAACCATACTTGTGTCACCAGAACAATAGTAGGTACTAAGAAAACTGCAATGTAGGATTGTGTAGGCCGGTGAAGGAAGTGTGCATAAATCAATGTATAAACTAAAAGTGTGATCTTTAAACATATCAGCAATATAAATCAATGTCTTATGGTTATGTATAAACTCCTTACCTATAGTCAAGGCAGGCCACTATGATGTCTCTCTCTGCCAACTGAAATCCAAGAAGAGAACCCCATGCTTTGTACCTAAATCAAGAAGAACGGGAACAAAAAAAGATCAACATAGAGGAAAAAAACAATAGCATGGGGGTAAAAGGAGAGGCAACACAGCAGAGTACAATGTTCCATGTCACCAATGGAGCTTGCATTAATGCATAGATAGAATTCTTCTATCCTAATTCCTACAAAGCCACCCAATTAAACGATATCACAATTCAGCTAATACAAGTCTACCATTCACATTTCGCAATAAAGTGTCCGAATATTCCTTCAAAAGTTCCCAACTGTGCGTTTGGAAAATAACGGTGGAGGGAAAGGGAACTGAAGGTCGAAGGAAAGCGAGAGAATGGGACTAAAGAGGAGATAAGGGAGAAGTGGTCTTGTGTACTCCCTCCTCTTTCCCCAATCCATCTCCAAAAGAACAAATATATTACTCTATCCTCCCTTCATTTCTCTTTAAATTCTCTATCTTAACACATTGTAAGGCAATATTTATCATCGCCGTACAATAGTTCCGCAAAAATGTCTTATAATTCACCAAACAAACCGAAAAAGAACTTGCACTGATCTAATAACTTAGAACAACAGAATCACATAAGCACTTCTCCTAGTATCTCAAGTCCAATTACAGCTTTACAACTCCCAATATTACACATCAGAGCGAGATTACACTAAAACTAACCATCAAGAAAACACCAAGATTCACCACACTCCCAACATAATATCATGCTATGACTCATTTTGCAGATTATTACATGCAAACATTATCACCGAAATAATCCAAAAGACATTAACATCATCCAATTCATCAACATGTATTCACATTTTCCAAATCAAAATGAAATCAAATTACAACATTAAAAAACAAGAATGAAGAAAAAAAGAGAGGAAGAGAGAGACCGAAAGAGGAGCCATCCAATTTGACGACGGTGAGATGAATGGGAGCCTGGGCTAATTAATTCAAACCGACATGCCCCAATTCAAGCACTAAAAGCAATAAAAAGAAATCACAAACTAATTTTTTCTTAAACCTTGCCCAATTTTATAAGATGATTACATTCTTCATCGGTAAAATATGCCCTAAAAATTCAGCAACCAGCACCACCACCGGCCAAGATCTGTGCAACAAGCGAGAGGAAGGAGGAGTAGAGCCACGGAACACCAGCGACAAACCAACAACAACAGCAACGACAACAACCGCGCATAGAAGAGAAAGGACAGCAGTAGCATCGGCAACACCAACATAGGAGCAACACCACCACGAGGAAAAAGAGAGAGATGAGACGAAAACAAGCAGTACCAACCGATGCGGTTATAGGGCATGAAAGCAGCGCCGGTCTAAGCGCCGGAAAGTGGCGGTGAGGCGGCGCACACCGGCGAGCCAAAGGAAAGAGAGAAAGGGTGAGAGAAGAGACAGGGTTTCGGGGTCAGAGAGAAGGCGGGTTAGGGACTTAGGGTGTTTCGTGGATATTTTAATTCTCGCACACATTGAAGAGAGAGGGAGATTGCGCAGAAACGCAAAATTGCTGATACCTTAAAAAATTCTGGGTTTCCCCAAACTCAAACTCAAACTCAAAAATCAATGACCGGAATGTTGAAGCAACGGGTTTAATCTGTTGATAGAATGTTGAAGGTGATTTAGACGGCGATGGTGCTGAATGAAGATTTGTGGTGGTGTGAAGATTTGTGGTGCAGTAAACCCTAGCAACCATGAGAGAGAGGAGAGAAACGAATGAGAGAGAAAGATGAGAGTGAGGTGTGATTTTTGTGCGCTCAATATATGTTTTCACTTCAAAGTATATAAGCCCAGGCCATCAGCCCATATGCAATTATAAAGGGCTGCGGGTTGGCCCAAAACCGCAGCCCTTTAGTAGTTAGGGGCTGCGGTTTTGGGCTAATCGCAGCCCTTCACTATTAAGGGCTGCGGTTGGCTCAAAAACCGCAGCCCTTAACTACTAAAGGGCTGTGGTTTTACGCTAACCGCAGCCCTTCACTACGAAGGGCTGCGTTTTGCAATAAACCGCAGCCCTTGCACCGCAGCCCTTGCGTTTTATTCCACTAGTGCTCCAAACTCCCATGAAAGGAGAGAAATAACCCAAAAATTGGGTAGAAAACTCTCAAAAAGAGAGAGAATGGAAGATTATTAATAACGAAAACAATGAAAACTAGATGAAAAAAGAAAAATTGGGGGCTTACCACCATCGAAAGGATGATGGCAGCTCCAAACTAGAAGAAAAGAATTAGGATTTTTTGAGTAGGAAGAGGAGAGAGGGGAGAGGAGGAGGCTAGGGTTTTCCCCTTTCATATCTATTCTTCCTTGACTTTGTAACTTTTCATGAAAGAGATTAAAGAAAGGGAAATTTAATCTACAATTAGTTTTTTAAAAACTACAAAATTTTTATCATACTTGTTAAGAAAATTTAAGAACAAATATTCTCCGTATATGACGGGTCTTCATATAACGATTGCAACTATAATTTTTTTTTGTACAAGTCTTCTGTGCAGCTAGCCAGGCCACACGATCAATAACCATGTGGTTGCGCGTTTAAAAGATAAACTGACTATATTAGGACATAAGTAATTAATCCACTTTATATTGGACATAAGTAATCAATTCACTTTATATCAGTAACCCCAAAAAAATATAAATAACCTTTAAGATAAGTAACCCCCAACAGGGGACACAAGTAGCTCAAACAATTATCTCCCCTACTATAGTAATAAGTAACCCCAATAGTTATAAGTAGAAAGCATCTTGGATGTAATATGTAGCGCTATAAACTTTTTGTGTAAAAAATCTCACACGCGCGAACTAATATAACAACAATAAAAGCGTACATATAACAAAGACTCCAACAAAAATGTGTATGCTGCTACACAAATAAGGACATAAATATCTGAACAAATGACATTGTACTCAAACGATGAAAAAACCAACTCAAGGACATACACTCAACTATAAATGACGTATATTACATTAATAATGACATAGGTATGAACAAATATGACACGAGCAAAAGAATGACAGTGTACTCAAATGAAGCACCATAAATAACATAGATTTCAATATTAGACTACACAAATAATGACACAAATCTGAACAAAAATGACAGAATACTCAAATTATGAAACACGCGCCTCAAATGACATACACTGCACCTCAAATGACATACACTTAACTACAAATGACATAGATTACTACTAATAATAACAATAACCATCCAACCACATTTCCTCCTCCAACTCCACAACACAACAATGTCTCTCTCATTCCTCCTCAGATGATTTTGCATTATACTTAAGATTTTATGTTATAAGTAACTTCTAGTATATTAATTAGTATTCTCAAAGTACAATAATTGACCTTATACATGGACAGACCACACCGCTAACTATATGTGTGGCCGGCCACATACAAGACTTAGCGTTTCTTTTAATACTCCATTAATTATTGGGTTCTCGTTTCAAAATCATCTAGGGGTAAAAACTATATGTAACCCTACTTGGAAGTTGGAAGTTCAAATTAATGATCATGAATTCATGATGTGGACCATGTGGTAAGTGCCAAAAAATTGACGTGATAAACATGCCAAATGAAAACCAAAAATAGATGTCGTCGTTTGCTTTTTTGGGTGAGAAGATATCGATTTTTGTGGTTGTTGATGCTTGTTAATCAGAGCTAACGAATCAAAGATTTTTTTGGGAAATACGTCAAAAAGAAGATATTTTGGAAATTCAATAGTATATAGTAGTACTTAAAGAGTTTTGTGGAATATGTTTTCTGTATTTCACATTGGCTAGGCACCAAGACTTAAATACAAACTACAGCAAGTGACAACACACTTTACATCTAGGAAAAAGCTAAACTAAGAAGCAAATAAAGCTAAAAGGAAAGTATAACTAATTAACACCTAGCATAATCACACGCCTAGTATATTAACATAACTAAATTATTTACACAATATTTTCATCTAATACTCCCCCTCAAGTTGGAGCATGAAGATCGGTAATGCCCAACTTGTGAAGAAGAAGGTGAAATTGGGATTTGTCGAGGGTCTTTGTAAAAATATCGGCTAATTGAGCTCCTGTACGAATATAAGAGGTAGCAATTGTACCATCTTGGATTGCATCTCGAACAAAATGACAGTCCATCTCAATGTGTTTGGTCATATTTCATGAAATCTTTTGGATTAGGCAATGATATGAATGGCAGCTTGACTATCACAAAATAAGCGCATGGGACGCACATGAAAAATCCCAAAACAAGCCAAAAGGGACTTTAACCATTTTAATTCACAAGTAGCACTGGCCATAGACCGATATTCGGCCTCTGCTGAAGATTGAAAAACAGTTGGTTGTTTTTTCGTTTTCCAAGAAACGAGAGATGAGCCTAAGAACACAAAATAGCCTGTCAACGATCTTCTAGTTAAGGGGCAACTGGCCCAATCACTGTCACAATAACCATAGAGCTGGAAATCACTATCATCAAGCAATGTAATACCTTGTCCAGACAACCTTTCAAATACCGCAAAACTCTTAAAGCTGCATCCCAATGCTCAATTCGTGGGGCACCCAAAAACTGAGCTAGAGTATGAACAGAATAACATAACTCAGGTCGAGTAAGAGTCAAATAGATTAGGCGACCAACTAACCGCCTATACTTTTTTGGATCATCAAATGCAACGCCATTTGTAGTAGCAAGTTTGTGATTCTCCTCCATTGGCGTCGAATTGGGATGTGCTCTTAATAACCCCGTCTCACTAATAATATACAATGCATATTTTCTTTGAGACAAGAATAACCCCTCCTTACCACGAGCCACTTCTATACCCAAGAAGTACTGAGTGTACCCAAATCCTTCATATGAAATTTCGCACTAAGCTGAATTTTGAATTTTTTGATGGCCGAAGGAGATGAACCTGTGATAATTATGTCGTCAACATAAACAAGTACATGTAATTTGACTCCATTTTTTGAAAAATTAAACAAGGAATAATCAGCATAAGATTGAGTAAATCCAATATCCCTCAAAGCATTCGAGAGCTTAGCAAACCAATTTCGTGGAGCTTGGCGTAAACCATAAAATGACTTCCTAAGACCGCACACTTTACTTGGAGCAGGTGAAGTAAAGCCAGGAGGCAATGTCATATATACCTCCTCATCAAGATCACCATGGAGAAAGGCGTTGTGCACGTCCATTTGATGTAGTTCCCACTCTCGAGCTACTGATATTGCCAAAAAAGTACGAACCGTGACCATTTTAGCAACTGGAGCAAAGGTCTCATTAAAGTCAATGCCTTCGACCTGCCGATTTCCGTAGACAACCAAACGCCCCTTCAAGCGTTCAATAGTACCATCTGAACGATATTTTACTTTGTAAACCCACTTGCAACCAATGGCCTTCTTTCCCGGAGGTAAGTCTTCTATAGTCCAAGTTCCATTCCGTTCAAGAGCATTTATTTCCTCTTGCATAGCTTTGCGCCAACCCGGGTCCGTAACGGCCTCCTTGAAAGATTTTGGTTTTGTTCCTGTATTAATTGCTGCCAAAAAATTGTTGTGTCTCACAGAAAACTTGTCACAATTTACATAACAAGCAATGGGAAAAGGAGTACCTGAGGACGTCGTCGTTGAAGCGGGCATAGGTGAAGAGACGGGGTCTAAAATACGCACAGTATTGGTGATGTAGTCTCGAAGCTTGGATGATGGTTTCTTGATTCTGTGACCCCTGCCAGTAGATTGCGTAGCTACATTTTCACTAGCCAAGTCATGCCCAGCGGCCAGCACTGACTATCTTAGTTGATGGCAAATCTGTTATATCATGTCCTTTCATATTGATGTGCTGCTGTACAACACATTCATCACCAAATAAAGGAGCTTGTGGAGTCTCCATCACTCCTTCATTAAGATGTTGGGTCTTCTGTCCAATGACCAACATCTCCACCATCCTTAAATTCTATATTAGACATGATACTCCCCCTTGCCAAAGGTACTGACGCACTAGTAAAATCATCATCCTCAAAATATGAAGGACCACCATGCACATCATCATATACACACGCATACTGAGTACTAGTAAATGGAAAATTATTTTCATAAAAAATAACATCTCTAGACACAAAGTACTCCTCCTTCTCCAACTCATAAACACGCCACCCTTTCTTACCAAAAGGATACCCAATAAAAATGCAACGACGAGAACGACTAGCAAATTTATCATTAGTTCGGAGTTTATTTTTGGCGAAACAAAGACTACCAAAAACACGGAGGGTATCATATCGAGGGGCCGAACCAAAGAGTATTTCATAAGGTGATTATCCATCTAATAATTTGGTAGGAGTACGGTTTATAAGATGAGCCGCAGTCAATACACTCTCCCCCCAAAAAGAAATGGGTAAATGACCTTGAAAAAGCAAAGCACGTGCCACATTGAGAATATGTCGGTGTTTTCGTTCAACCCGGGCATTTTGTTGAGGTGTGTCGACACAAGAGGTCTGATGAAGTATACCATGGTCAACATAAAAACGTTTTAAGCACAAAAATTCTAGGCCATTGTCACTCCTAAGAATTTTAACATGCTTATTAAATTGTGTTTTCACCATAGCACAATAATCTTTAATAAGTTGAGGAACCTCAGATTTAGCAGACATCAATAAACCCATACAGCTCTAGAACAATCGTCAACAATGGTAAGAAAATAGTGAGCACCATTACTTGCAGCAATAGTATAAGCACCCCATATATCACAGTGAATTAAATCAAAAATATCTTTTACTTTATTTTCACTTAAAGGAAAAACATTTCTAGTCTGTTTTGCTCTAGAACAAACACCACAAGGTTCATGAACATCACTAATGTCCTTATTTCCACTACAACTACGAAATTCTGGCAAAAATAATTCTACTTGTCGAGAAGGGTGTCCCAGCCTTCGATGCCATAGTTCTCGTTTCTCCTTTATAGTGGCTGCATAAGCCCGAAATTGACGCCAAGGCTGAAACCAATAGACCCCATCCCGTTGTTCACCCGCTCCAATCAGAGTCCTCAAAGTGTGGTCCTGAATTACGCATAGCTTATTAGTAAAAGTGACAGATAAAGGCAAATTTTCAAGAAGGTGAGACACTGACAGCAAGCTACATGTGAGTTCAGGAACAAATAAAACATTGTGTAATACTAAGTTTTCATTTAAGATAACCGGTCCTTCTTTACTAGCAACAATAGTTTTTCCATTAGGCAAGCCGACGACAGTGGGAGTAACATCAAATAATCTGGTAAATAATTTAGCATTACCAGTCATATGACTCGAGCATCCGGTGTCAATAATCCAACAATCCGGGGAAGTAAACTTACCATTTAACTTTTCATTTGAGGAAGACTGCCCTTTAGAAGAGTTAAACATGTTTACCAGCGCTGCCCATTGATCATCAGAAATATTCGGAATTCCAGTGCGGTCTGTTTCTTTAATAGCAGGCTGAGAACAACCTAATTCGACAGACTTTGAGGTGGCTGCTGCATTGGCAACCACGCGGCTACCGCGACCACCCCCCCTGCCACCTCCACGGCCAGTACGACCGCCTCCTCTCCCTTGTGCTGCTGCTTCACGGTTTTCAGAATACCACCACTCCGGGAACCCGATCAGTTGAAAACAACTATCTTTGTCGTGCCCAGACTTAGCACAATGAGAACAAATTCCGTTATGGCGGATTCGATCATTGTCACGCCTTCCTCTTGAACCCCCTTGTACAGCAAAGCCTACAACATCAGTTTTTGGTTCGTGGGCAAGAACAACACTTTGGTGACGTTCTACAGATATGGTTTTAGCAAAAACCGTGTTGAGACTTGGCAAAGGGTCCATTATCAAAATGTTTGACACTGCATTTTTATAATGACTAGGATCTAGGCCAATTAAAAAATCATGTACCTTCTCATCCTCCTTCTCCTTGAGGATTTCACTAGCACATGCATACATACATGCCGAGACCTTGGAGTATCCCCCAAGTTCATCTCATATCTTCCGCAAGTTGTTGTAATAGGTAACCACTGGTTGACCTCGCTGCTTGCAATCACTCAAGAGTGATTTGAGTTCATTAATTTTGGGTCCATTTCCAATCGAGAAACGGTGTCGTAAATCATCCCACATATCCTTCACATCATCTAGTTGGGGAACAGACGAACGTAGGATAGGATCTAGAGTATTATGGATCCATCCCACGAGTGTTGAATTCACTGTTACCCAAAGAGACGCCTCTGGAGTCCCCGTTGTCGGTTTGGGTATGGTTCCATCGACGAAGACAAGTTTGTT
This sequence comes from Beta corolliflora, assembly GCA_947648045.1. Classification (NCBI taxonomy): domain Eukaryota; kingdom Viridiplantae; phylum Streptophyta; class Magnoliopsida; order Caryophyllales; family Amaranthaceae; genus Beta; species Beta corolliflora. The sequence continues at coordinate 1,227,952 of CANSZD010003162.1, read as the reverse complement.
CTTAGCACGAAAATTATTACGCATCGAGCGCACCCATTCGTTGTAATTATCTCCACGTAACACAATAGGGCAGATTGTGATCTGTGGTCCGTCGGAGGGATGAATGTAGTAGGAGAGGTGATGTTGAGTGGTTTTGTTTGTTTGGTGGCATCGGTATTGATTTTGTCGTCACCCATGGTAATATGGAAGAAACGAATGTGTGTTGGAAAAAAAAATTGGTCGATGTGTTTTAGGTCTCTTGTTCTTGAATGGCTCTTGATACCATAAAGAGTTTTGTGGAATATGTTTTCTGTATTTCACATTGGCTAGGCACCAAGACTTAAATACAAACTACAGCAAGTGACAGCACACTTTACATCTAGGAAAAAGCTAAACTAAGAAGCAAATAAAGCTAAAAGGAAAGTATAGCTAATTTACACCTAGCATAATCACACGCCTAGGATATTAACATAACTAAATTATTTACACAATATTTTCCTCTAATAGTACTATATCTATATGTCTTTACTCTTTCATATAGTATAATCTCCAATTTTCCACTAGTATTACTACCTACAAATATTTCTTTAATTCCAATATAATATAGTTCATCTGAATGGTAGCTTTAAAATCTGAAGATGAATATCAACTGGAAAAGGAGTTGCAACAGGCAGCTGAACTGAGGTCCCTTCCAAAACAAACATGCCACATGGTTTGGTATTCCAATTCAACTTCACCAGAGTTTTTGGTGTTCAAGTGTTGCTTTGAAAGACCAGAACAGGCAGGCTTTCCAGCAGTAGAATTCCACCTCAGCGACCTCAAGATCGGGGTTCGAATCCCACCAGTGAGGGCGGCTGGAGGAGAATTTACAACTCCCCTCCTTCCAAGTGTCGAGCCTGCGGGTTGGGCGCCTATGCGAGGCGGCTGGAGGTTATTAAATCTTACCAAATCAAAAAAAAAAAAGTGTTGCTTTGAAAGGAATAATCCCATTCCAAACCCATTTTGAAGCTCATGATAATGATATCATTTTAGCTAGCCTACCCAAAACTGGTACCACGTGGTTAAAATCTCTCCTTTTTTCTGTTGTCAATCGCAGAAATTTATCTCATGATACTACTATTTCTCAACACCCTTTCAAAACCAAAAATCCTCATGAACTTGTCCTCCACCTCGAACTTGAAAATTTCCAAAACACTAAAAACAATCTAGAAACAAAAACAGAATCAGAATCATATCACTCAATCCAAGTACCCTTACCTAGAATATTTGCTAGCCACTTACCATATCCGTCATTGCCAGAATCCATCAAAACCTCGAAATCTCGAATTGTTTATGTCTGTCGAAATCCTTTAGACACTTTTGTATCATTATGGCAATTTTTCTTGAAACTTGAAACAGGTAAGAATATTACTAAACCAAATATGGAAATGAAAATGGAAATGATGGAGGAACATTTAGATAAATATTGTAAGGGGATATTCCCATTTGGTCCCTATGATAGTCATGTGATTGGGTGTTGGGAGAAGAATGTGGAAAACCCAACAAAGGTATTATTTTTAGAATATGAAGGGTTGAAAATGGAACCAAAAGATCATTTGAAAAAGTTGGCTAAATTTGTGGGTTATCCATTTTCGGAGGAGGAAGAAAAAGGCAATATTATAGATGAGATAATAGAAGTTTGTAGCCTTAAAAGTTTGAAGGAATTGGAGGTGAATAAGAGTGGCAAGTTTTTTTTTCTGTATTTAAGAACAATGCTTTTTTTCGGAAAGGCGAGGCTGGAGATTGGACCAATTACTTGACTCCTTCCATGGCTAAGCGATTTGATGAAATGCAACAAAAACTTAACAAGGCTGGTTTTTCTTCTTCATACGATCAACCAAACCTCTAACTTTGTTGTTGCTTTTTTTTCTAAACTTATATTGTACTCCTAATTATTGTATTCAATATTATGAAATGTTATTTTTGCTTTTAAGTCTTAATAAAGTGACCTTGTTTAATTAAGCTTATGTTCAGTTTTTTTTGAAATTGTGATCTCTTTTCGATTGTTCACTAGTTTTAGGGAGTTCTTGAGCAGACAATGCCCCGGTTTTTTTATGGACAATAATTATGAACTTTCAGTACAATCGCTAACTGAAACCATGAAAATTGTTGGATACTTTGAATAAGTTTTTTTCATTCTTATTTTCTTTTGTTTTGAGAGGATATCTATAAAATATATTCTGTCTTGGGCTCTTATTGCCCAGCTAAATCTGTCGAAAAGGATACGTTCTGGAATTATTTGAATAACTATATCACTACTCTTTCCTTCCCTTGGCTTTTGCTTGGGGATTTTAATAAAATGTTGTCTCCTCAAGACAAATTGGGGGGCACCCCGCTCAAATCAAGTCAGCTTCAACGATTACCTTCTCTTCTCGTTAATTCAAACGCCATGAGAGGTATGTGTAATAACAATCTCATATTCGAACGAATTGACAGGGCTGTTTGCCACAACTCATTCTATGACGATTTTAGTAAAAGTACCATTTTTTATGGTACTTTCACAGTTTCAGATCATGCTCCTATAATCTTCTCCTCCAATGAAGAAAACTGTAATCGACCACCTCCATTTCGGTTTCAAAAATTTTGGACTTTAGATAAGCATTCACACTCTATTGTTAAAAAAACTGGAGTCTACAAATTACAGGCTCTCGATTCTTTCGCATTCAACAAAAACTCATGCGTATTAAAATCGATCTTAAAGCCTGGGCTAAGACCAATTATTGACACATGACCAATAAATTAGTTACAAATGATGAAAAAATAAAAGAATTACAACTAAAATTGTAGCACCAACCTTTCAATGATATTTTAATCAAGCATATCAATCGGTTGATTACCCAAAGGGAGAAACTTCTTCTTTTTAATCAAAAAGCTTTGGGATGTTCTGCTAGAAAAACATGGTTAACTCAAGGGGATCGCAACTCTCGCTTCTTCCATAACAGAATGAAAAAAGCTATGGCAAACATGATTATTTTTAGACTAAAAAATGAGTTAGGACAATGGGTTGACTCCCATGACGACCTAACACAAGTGTTGTCTGCCTCCTTCAAGAGTCGATTTCACTCCGCCCAATCTACTATAAGGGAAATTGATTTGAGTTTTCTCCACCCTTTGGTTTCTCCGACTGATGTGGAATCTTTGCTTAATCCTGTCACGACAAAAGAAATAAAAAATGCTTTCTTTGATATTAACCCACTTAAAGCTCCTGGATCCGATGGATTCGGTGGAAAATTCTATCAGGCTTATTGGCCCATCATTGAAAAAGAATTGGTTCTTGCCATTCAAAGTTTCTTCTATCATGGTAAGCTGCCTCCGTCTTTGAGCCACACTTTGATAACCCTCATTCCAAAAAAAAGGCTCCTGAATCCCCATATCATTTCAGACCAATTAGTTTAATTAACACTATTTACAAAGCAATTTCGAAAATCCTAGTTAATCGCCTCCGTCCTATTCTGAAACGGGAAATTAGTCCCCTTCAAAATGCTTTTACTCATGATCGCTCTATTCATTATAATCTTTTGATTGCACAAGAGGCTCTTAATAGATTTCAAAAGTCTTAAAACAAAACAGGGTGGTGTGCTCTAAAATTAGACATGGAAAAAGCTTATGATCGGATAGAGTGGGACTTTCTTTGGCAAACTCTCCAGGCTTTTGGTTTTCCTTCCACTTGGATCCTTTGGATTAAGGAATGTGTTACTAATGTTTCCTATTCCATCAAAGTCAATGGCCAACCTTCCCCTTGGTTCCGACCCTCTAGGGGTCTGTGACAAGGTGACCCCCTGTCACCGTACCTCTTTATTTTATGTATGGAAGTATTGATCCGGAAGCTATCTCTTTAAAGTCAATCTCGAGATTCAGGTATTGGATTTAAGTTACACCCTAGAACTGCAAACATTCCTTGCCTAATGTTTGCTGATGATAGCCTTTTATTTTGCAAAGCAACTAGCTCAGCTTGTAGAAATCTAAAAACGGCCCTTGATGACTTTTGTGGTCTTTCCGGCCAATTAGTGAACTTTCATAAATCTTCTATTATTTTCTCCAAAAAGGTTTCTTCCAACCGGAAAACGGCTCTAGCTAGTCAATTCAATATGATGCCTAATTCTTCTCTGGGAAGATACTTGGGAATTTTCTTTTCTTCCCATCATCCTTCTAAAGCTGACCTTGCTCATATAGTTCAAAAGACTGATCAAAGGATTAACCTCTGGGAATCTGGTTTTCTGTCCAAAGCTGGCAGGCTCACCCTTATTCAGAGCAATCTTGAAGCTCTACCATCTTATACTTGTGCCTCCACCATGCTTCCTTTGGATGTAGCTAAATCCATGTAATACCCCGATTTTTAAGAGCGTTTTAATTAGCGTTAATTATAATTATAAAGTTAATTATGTTTTGAAAATTCTTATTTTATTTGAGTTTGGAATATTTATAGTATTTGTAATATATTTTGTTTTATGAAATTATTATTAATTATATATTTGGATTTTAAATAACTAAAGTCGGTCCGTCTATTTATGTTTGTCGGTTTAAGGAGGAAGCAAAACCCCATAATTTTCTCTCTCTTGAAAAAGAAACCCCAACCCATCATTTCTCTCTCCCGGTGAAACCCCAAAACCCCAAGTTCCTCTCACCTCTCTCTCCTCTGCTTCTCTTCCTCTTCGACGCTCCTCCGCCGTCCCTGAGTTCGCCGGAGTTTCCTTTCTCCCCCCTGCTCGCGCCGGTGTTGCTGTTGTGTTGAATCAGTGGTGTCGCCCCATCCCCTGTTCGCATCTTCTCTCTCCTCTTCGTGGTGGTGTTGTAGTAGTTGTTGTTCTGTTGTTGTTGGTTGTTGCTGCTCGTTGTTGTTGGGTTGTGTTGCTGCTGCCATTGTTGTTGTTGTTTGTTGTTGTCGTCGTTGCTGCGCTACTGTTGCTGCCAGTGTTCCTCCGCCGCTGCCGGAGCTCCGTCCCCTCCCCTGTGTTCGTCCCTGCTCAGTAGAGCAGAGGTACTACACCTCCTCTCTTTCCTTGATTTTATTTCTAATTACTTTGGATACAAATTTATACTTGGTTTATGAAATCATGATTAATTGTATTGGGTTGGATTAGTTGATGCTGATTGTTTGATATTGTTGATGATGTTGAAACGGTTGTGTTGGAAGATGGACTAAGTGTGGTGTTTTATTGGTTAGTTGGCTAGTTGGTTGAATGTTCTCTTCCAAGTTATTTTCTTTATTGTTGGATTAGAAATCAGATCTTTGGAGTAGATTGAGTTAATTGATAATCATAGTTGTTATTTTTATTGATTTTGGAAAAGAATTCTAAAATGATTTTATAAGTTAGTTTAAATAAATTACAAGATCAATGAAATCAGATGTGGGTTACATGTCTAAATGCATAACTATATTGAATCTGAAACTCATAAGAAGGAACGATGACATGTGATTATAGTTTTCTAAAGTGAAGTCTTCTAGTAAGGTTGGTTGTGCAACAATTGTTTAGAGTTACTAAGGCTATCAGATGAATGATATGAATGATCTAATAAGATATGAAAGTATAGAAGGTAATGTCTACTGTTAACACCCGCATTCCCCTTCGAAGTATGTTTTATGGCCATGATTAATATTATGTTTTACACATATGGATTGCGGGAAATGAAATGTTTTGTGACAGTTATGATGATACGATGCTATGAAATGATTATGATTATGAAGTGATAAATGAACTCAAGTGACGGTTGTATTTATGAAATGAGTTAATGCAACCACTATGAAGGGATTGAGATTATGATGGATGAAATATGTTCACACTGGATTGAACAACGATGATGTAATTGTATACGTGATTTATGTGATGACGTGAATTAAAAGATGTTAATCACGTAAAGTGAAATATCGGAGGGAAATGATGAACGAAGTTGCCCCGTATGAGTGGTTCAAGGCCCCTACAGGTTCTCTGGTTACTATGCTGATTTTCTGTTACTTGTCTTCCTTCTATCTTGTTGTGATCCAAGTAGAAGGGGTGTGCACACTAGGGACTCTGTTATTATGGCCATTATGTTATCCGTAGGTGGTTACAGGGGATTGACCCCGCCTACAATGTTGAAGTAAGTGGTTACGGGGGATTGACCCCGCCATCGGCGTTCTCTTTCCTCTCCTTAAATAACTGGATTAATTAAGATTAATTATGTAATTAATCATTGTATATATATCTACATGTGAACGTATGGATTATGTGAATATTGCTATGCTGTTGTGATATGGTTATGAATGATGTGAACATGTATTGATTACGTGAGAATCGTAGACACCAAAGCATGTTTTAAGAATGTTTTATGGGTTAGTACTCAGCGTTGTGCTGATGTGTATGTCAATGTTTTGTTTTGTCACTACCGTGGCCTTGTCACTTGGTGGGTGGCGAGTGTTACAATAGTGTCGTTGAAGTTCGGAGCATCTCTTCCAAGATAGAAGCGGTTAAGTACTACGATCTCGCCTATGAATGTTTTATGTTTTCTTTGAGGCGAAGATGTTCCATTTTGTAATAGTTAGATAATTAATTGATTTAGTTTCATTTCTAGTTCTGGTTGAGCAATAGTGCTCCTGATTTTCTTTAGCTGGTACTCCGCGAAAGCGTTGAGTTTGGGATTTGGTATATATATTTTATTGCAACAGGTTTTCAAACATTTTCCCATTTTGGGTTGTCCAATTTACAAAGGAAACTCTGCCGAAATTTTCAGAAAAGATTAATCTATTATTAAATTGTTTCTTTCAAAAGTGTCAAATCAAAGTATTGTCCCTGTAAGTTAATGATTAATGTAGCCTTGCATTTATTTCCAAGGAGATAAGTGCGGCGGTAACACGCCCGTTGAGTCGAACCTTCGTGGATTTTCCCACATCTTGAGTTTTATTAAATAAAAAAGGGTTCGGCTTGGCGGGGGTGTTACAATCCATTGATACTCGTCACAAGAAATTTTTCTGGCGACAAAATAAAGGTAAAAATGCAACGTCTCTTATTGCATGGGATAAAATTTGCACTCCCAAAACTCAAGGTGGCCTTGGCCTAAGAAAAACGCTTCCTATGAATAAAGGTTTTATAGTAAAGTTGGGTTGGAAAATACTTACGGAACTTACTAATTAACTTTTGGGTGAAATTAATTACCGAAAAGTATCTAAAGGGCCAATCCTTTTTTAGTTGTAAACCAAAAACACACGATTCTCCCATATGGAAAAAAATCTTGCTCCAAAGATCTCTTTTGCAAAAAGGAATAAGGTGGAAAATAGGTGATGGTTCACAAATTCTTTTTTGGCTTCACAACTGGTGTGCCGATGAAAATTTAATGGAAAAACTTAAATTATCTCAAAACCAGGTTGATCCTCATCTTCGTCTAAAGGAATTCATTCTTCCCAACAGGACTTGGGATTTCGACAAACTAAAACTCTTGCTGCCCGATGCCATTATTAACTGCATCAAAGGTATTCCTATTCCGGTAAACCCCCTCCCAGACGAGCCTATTTGGGGTCCTAGCTCTTCAGGCTTATTTACGGTCAAATCCGCTAACTGGCTAGCTCATAATCTCACGCCAAGTCTAGAAAAATGGCCACACCGTTGGATTTGGAAGCTTGATATCCCATCCAAACTGAAAAAATTTTCATGTGGCAAATTTGTCATAACAATCTTGGGGTTAGAGCTATACTTGTTAAACGCAACATAATTCCTTTCAACCACTGTGCTTTTTGTAACACACATGAGGAATCATTAGACCATATTTTTGGGGGATGCCCTCTTCTCATCCCCCTTTGGCAGCTTCAAGATCTAAAGGATTGGGTACCTCACACCGGTCTACTATTTTAAATACATTTTCTAAAATAAGACATGATAGGCCCTCCACTATCAAATTTGTTTTCCTTGTGTGGAGTATTTGGAAAGAAAGAAATTCTACTATCTTTCATAATTCCTCTCTTAATGTTTACAGGATTCTGCATAAAGCAAAATTTTTATTTTCAGAATGGAGTCTGAGGAATGCAGTTGACACCTGCATATCCTCTGGTTCCCCGTTTTCCCCTTCCTCTCTCCCTCATTCTACTCCGGTGTATCCTTCCTCCATCCTCGTTTCTTGGGAGCCACCTCCTATCTCCTTCTTCAAACTCAACTGCGACGGTTCGGTTCGTGGTACTTCAGCAGCAGCAGGAATTATTATTAGAGATGCTGAGGGGCATCTCCACAAAGCTGTTGCTTTCAACCTTGGTTCTTCTTCCGTCTTCATTGCAGAGGCAAACACACTCCGACAAGGGCTTCACTTAGCTATCCAGAACAATATTCGTCAACTCTAAATTGAAGGTGATAATCTTATGGTCATCAACTCAGTAAAAGGTATCTGGTCTCCTCCGTGGCAGATTGCTCATATCATCGTGGGCTATTCGTCATATCTACCCGGAAGCAAACAAAGCAGCAGATTGAATCGCCAACGTCGGCCATTTAGTTGATTCGCAGTTTAATATAGATGATTGTATTCATTCTGCTCTTCACTCTATTCTTGTAAACGATAAGGTTGGAGCTCTCCTCGTGCGGAGGGTCTCCTAACCTTCTTTTTCTCCTTACCTTTATAAAAAAAAAAGTAACAATTTAGAAAATAAAAAACTGTTGTACATCTGGCTGTTGTTTTTATGAGGCCTCTCTTTTCTTTGTATATGCAGGTAAATTATTTAGAACAAATAATTTTTTAAATTTTTTTTAGTGAATTTAGAATACACAAATAAACACCTTGAACATAGTATAAGTTTAATTCAAACATACATATTTTTTTAACACGGTGAGTAAACCTTTCAATATGCAAAAGTTTTGTCTATATATTCAAAAAAAAGTTGTACGTTAATTAATGTGCCCCTAACGGTCAGGGGTTTTAATGAGTCCGTCTGGCTCGTAAACTTTTTGAGTTCGTCTCCAAATTTTCATAAGACGAGCGTCGCTAAGTTCATCTCAAAAAGCTCGTGAACATGCTCAAAAGTTTTCTTTTAGCTATTTTGTTATATGTATTACAAAATCTAATCACAAATTAATGGTAAAAATATCACCAATACTAATGAGAAGCTCAAAAGACCTAGACAAAAAATCTAGGCGGAAATTCCCATTAGTAACCCTAGTTTTTGGGTTTTCCCATTGGTAACCCTAAGTTATTGTCTTAATATCAAATGTGACATTTTGAACTATAAATTGTTAACTCCGTTAGAGTAAATGTCTCAATTTGCTTGCTCAATTATCAATTTGTTTTGAGTGCCAGAAAAATGACTCGGTCTAGGTTTTGTGGTTCACTTTGGTCCTTTAAAGTCAAATTTGAGGTCGAAATTTGCAAAAAACAATCAGATATACCTCACTTTGCACGTTCGGAAACGTCTCGATTGACGTGCCTTAGTTTGCATGCCACAAAAATTGCTCGATTAAGGTTTATGGAGTCATTCTGGCCCTTTAGGGTCAAATTTAAAGTCAAAATTGAAAAAAAATGACCATAAGTATCTCGTTGTGCATGTTGTAAAACTAATCGAGAACATCTTGGTTTGCGTGCCGTTAATTTTTAATGGAAATTTTCAACATTTAACGGCAATCAATGCTTTTTTGCTTCATAATGTCACGGTTGAAATTTATGCAATAATTGAGGGTTACCAATGGGATTTACTTATAGGAAAAACCAAAAATGAGAGTTACCAATGGGAATTTCCCAAAAATTTAATCATAAAAATCTAAGGAATACTTGTTAAACTCAAATTGAGTTTTAGAATAAGTTGAACTCAAATCCCACCTTCAGTTTGAGTGTAACCCGAGTCGAACAACCCTAAGTTCGGTCTTGATTAGCTCATTAATACCCATAATCATGGTAAACTATACTTCTATACTTATATATTAAAAGGTTTTATTAAGCAAGTCTACGTGCCACTTGACACTCTACCTTTAGTTGTTTCATTCCATGACCTAAAGATAATACGCTAAAGTTCAAACCAATAAGCTATGTAATATTAGTATTTTTTAACATGAAAATGTTCATAATTCCGGGCATCGCCCGGGACTAAAAACTAGTTACGATATTAATTTGCGCCTCTAGGCATTACCATGGACCTTGACAAACCCCAAACTAACTGATTCGGGTCTGGACTAGGACGTCATCAAAAGAACCCATAGTTCAGGTTGATCTCAATTATTCTCAAACCTAAAGCCCATTGTAAAATCTCCAACAAAAACCCTAAATCACAAGCAGCTATAGAAAGAGCTTCAGCAAGAGTAAGAAAGATAGACAACGCAAACTAAACCAAGAATTAATCTTTCTGAAAAAATAAAGGTACCAATGCTTTCTACTAATTTTTTTTTCTTGATTTTGTGTACATATATTCAATAATTTGTAACTTAACGCTGGAAGAAATTTGTGTGAATGACTGAATAATTAGACATTGATTATGAACTATGAAATTGTTTTTGCTCTGTAATTGCATTTTCTTATTAACATTTGCAATTTCCCCTCTTTGTTTTGCAGTGATAATGGCGTCAGTAGATAATATCATCGATGTTCCTGAGGTTTGTTTTACTCCTCACCCCAATTTCATTGTGCTTTTTAAAGTTTAATTTACTCCTCCCCCATTTTTTATTTTTAGTTGATTGGTATAGACTTATATTCATATTAAATTTCAGCTTACACTCAAAAGTTTTAATCTTTTGTTGTTTGGTGTAAATAAGTATAAATTTCATTCAAATTATCGTTATTTTTACTGATAATATGGACTCATTTTGCTTCATAGTATTAAATAAAGTTGAAAATTTAATTGCATTGTAGTTTGAAGATTTTGTTGTGAATATTTTTAGTTGTGATGTCTTAGAAAGCATGTGTTCAACTATGGTATAATTGTGGGTTATAACTAGGTTAGGGCCTTCTTGTTGTGTTCTGTGCAGCCGTGCTTACTTACTGGCATATTGATTCTTTGTGCGGTTGTTTTGTCAGCTAGCTCCATTCGATCCGACGAAGAAAAAGAAGAAGAAGAAAGTTACTATTCAAGAATTTAATGATGAGAATGTGGAACCATTGAATGATAAGATGGAGAACATGACAGGTATAACTAACTGATTGAATTGGACTGTGATGCCATTCGATTGTGAAAGTAAAAAAAGGAAACATCTTCTTTGAGTCATTTGTTATTGATATTTTTTCATAATATAGCATGATTAGGGTAGAAGATGCAGATTTTATCATACTTATTATAATGATTTTTGATTTGCTCAGTTTCTGATGGAGCTGAAACATCTTTTGCTGGATTGAAAAAGAAGAAAAAGAAGCAAGTAAGTTGCTCTTTAGCTTCTTATTATAATTTATGGCTCCTTGGTATTTTTTTGAGGTGTAAAGTTTTGTAACTCGTAGTTCTTATCTGCAGATTGACCCAAATCTATTTAATGATGATGGTGGTGAAGAAGGAGACGATAATGAAGGTAAGAAAATTTATCCAGTGGTTGATATATATATGTATATATTACGTTAATGTGTTGACACTAGACGCTTAGCTTAGATTCTGATTGAATGGTTTTAATCATATAATTTAGGTGACATTGGAGAAGATGAACAAGGGGATGAAAGTGACGAGTTGCAATCACCTCAATATCCCTGGGAGGGGACTCTAAGAGATTATGTGTATGAAGAAGTAAGCTCCATTACTCACACCCCTCAATTTTTTTCATTCACTGACTTGTCCTGAGCAATCTACCACTAGTATGGAGGCCTAACCTTGGGTGTTTCTAGGCTGACCTGTGTTGTTGCGATGTATCGCCCTTTGTTTCATACTATTTGATCTTATGATTGATTGGTTATGAGGATCTTGTTTCCACCGTGGGCATTACTAGTTAGATTGTATTTTCACCATGTCGTTTATACTTGCATTATGGCTTCTTCTTTCCTTCTTGAATGGTGCCTTTCTGTTTTGTGCTCACATGCAATCTGTTCGTTCGGTCCCAGTTGTGCTACCTTGTATCTTGGAACATGCCCAAGTAATAACCTTTTGGTCATTTTTGCAGCTTCTAGGAAGGGTGTTCAATGTCCTTCGTGAGAATAATCCAGAACTAGCTGGAGACAGACGTAGAACTGTCATGAGGCCTCCACAAGTGATGCGTGAAGGAACCAAAAAGACTGTTTTTGCAAATTTCACAGATCTTTGTAAGATGTGAGTTTTATTGATTTATCTCTCATTCTCTGTAGTTGCTTTAGTTTTATATATATTTTATGTCCATCAATGAATCTTTATGCTTAGTTTCTTGTTATGTTATTTTGGTATCCGCGTCTGTATGAGGTATAATGTCCTTAAAAAATTTTCTTTCCAGGATGCATAGGCAGCCAGAGCATGTAATGAGCTTTCTACTATCCGAGCTGGGAACTAGTGGCTCTTTGGATGGACAACAGCGTTTGGTAGTCAAGGGAAGATTTGCTCCTAAGAATTTTGAAGGGATATTGAGAAGATATGTCAGTAAGTACCGGTGATCTAGGCTGTTTTTTATGTGTACATTAAGGTTTTTGTGATTGTTTATTACCGAGATATACATATAAATTCACTATCGGTTGTCCATGTGGTATGTTTTATAGTTTCCGAAAGATTTGAGGTCTTATCTGGAGAATGTTTGTTTTTACCTTGATTGGACAAACCATTTGAAATTTATGTGGTGAATTGCCTATTTCAAGTTCAAAGTGCTAAAGTTCTTTTTTTTTTTTTGTGTGTAGATGAATATGTTATTTGCAATGGTTGCAAGAGTTCGGATACCATTCTTTCAAAGGAAAACCGTCTGTTCTTTCTCAGATGTGAACAGGTAATGTTGGTCTTTGAAATGAATTTAATTTCCTATTTCTGTTAAGTTAGTTTGCATACAACTCATTGTTTTTGAAGTGTGATTTTAGTGCTAAAATCTTTCTTGTACCAGAGGTACATTTTATGTTAAACTTTCAGTTCTCTGCGTATAAATTTTGTTCTTGATATTTTGCTTTTCCTGTCGCTCGGGTCTTTTTAATTGAATTTATATTGATTAAACAAACACATGTAAACCTATCCTATGTCGCTTATCGCTGCAATAATAGTAAGTTTTCAATTGTAATTTTGTCCTATTGTGTCTTCTAAAGCTCTACCTGTTGTATTGACAACTACAGACTCTTATCTTGTTTCTGTTGATTCGATGATTTGCTTGACGCCAGTGATTAACTTATGAAGTTTGCCTTTATTTTACGACTTCAACAAGATCATGTCTAAGTTGGTCTGACTATGTTTTACTAATTTGTACTCCCGCTGTTTCTAATAAATAAAACACTTGCTATTTTGGCCTGTTTCGAAACAACTGAAACATACCTATTTTGTCACGTGGCTCCTTGATTTCTCTTAACCAAAAAGCAACAGTTTCCATTTCTTACGATTTTGCCATAGGGAATTTAATTTTTATAAATGTAACAGAGGGAGTAATAAACTAATTTGATAAGTTGTCTCTATTCAGGCCTTTTGAATAATGTCTTCTATGCTCCTCTCTCCTCTTTACCTACCCTGTTAAACAAAAATACATAAGAATATGAAGAGACTGCACGCAATGCCATTTGAAGGGTTAGTACATCATTAAAACTTAAAAAGTATTTTGGCGCTTGCTATCGTTTTTGTTAGATGGTTTTTCCAAGACGAGGGGCCTGTGATGATCTTCCAAATTTTTTGCCTACATTGTTTGACATTACAATGATAAAGCTTTATTTGTGTCTGAGGCCTCTCAAAAAGACTTAATTATAGATGAAGAGGATTTTGCATGCAAATGCCATTTGAAGTGTTCGTGTACTGTTTGACGTATCTTGATGCTCACCAGTGAAACTTTGCTAATTTTTTTTTTCCAGAAGAGGCCTGTGATGATCTTTCATATTACGCCTACATTGTTTGACTTGACAATGATAAGATATATATTGTGTCTGAGGCCTCCCTATAAGATTAAATTCATAAAAATAAGAAATTTGTGTGAATGCTATGCTATATTAATGTTTTGTCGAGGAGAAGGGGCCTGTGATGATCTTTCAAATTTTACCTACATTGTTTGACTTAACAATGATAAGATATAAATATATTGTGTCTGAGGCCTCCCTATAAGACTAAATACATAAGAATTAGAAGAATATTGTGTGAATGCTATATTGTGTGAATTTGAAATTTGTTTATGCTCACTAAAAGTTAGTTTGGTGCTCTGTCTAAGATAAGAGAAGGAGCCTATGACGATATTTCGAATTTTTGCCTACATTGTCTGACGTTACAATGATAAAACTATATTTGTATCTGATGCTTTTGCGTCTTTGATGATGGTGCTTATATACATGTTTGCACTTGACCCATAGCTTTGCTTGCTTTTAATTTCCATTTCTTCTCTACATCCCTAAACCTTTCCCAGCTAAACACCTGAATAAGAGGATCTTGTTTGCTGATGAATGTAGATTTATAGGTTAGGATGCTACTAGAAATATGTGGTTATCAGTTATCACTATCCCAACAAAAGTCCATTTGTATTTTGAGTCTCAATGTGGTCAAATTTTTTAAGGATGTGTGTATATTAAATAGAGGGGAGTGTGTATTTTAGTTGAAAGGCCTGTGATGATCAACATTTTGTCTACATTGTATGATTTTACAGTGATGAAGAAATTTTTGTGTCTGAGGCCTTGCTATATTTGTTTGGATAGTGTGTATCTTGAAGCGTCCATGGCTATATGATTGAAAATTTTCTCAATTCCTCACTCCCCAAGTCCCATATAACAAGAAAAAAAGAGTTGGATAGAGACATAAAGTTTTACATGCAGTGGACGTAGTTGCTTTATTTTGGTCGTATTTTAAATAAAATGTTACGACTTCGATTACTGTTGGAAATACATTACCGTCCCACTTGTTTTTTTACGATTCCCTCTGTTTTAACAAATTTGAAAAATTCGCAATTTATAATCTGTTATAGTGTATCACATTGTTGCTTTATTTTGGTCGTATTTTAAATAAAATGTTACGACTTCGATTACTGTTGGAAATACATTACCGTCCCACTTGTTTTTTTACGATTCCCTCTGTTTTAACAAATTTGAAAAATTTGCATTTATAATCTGTTATAGTGTGTCACATTGTTTAAGAGGCCTGTGATGATCTGTCCATTAATTTTGCCTACATTGTTTGACTTTACAATGAAAGGAATATGGTGTCTGAGGCTTTCTTAGCATATTTGAAGTTGTGCTTCTCTTGACCGTCAACATAAGCTTGTATGTACGTGGAGTATAACCCGGTTGAATTTTGCTTTATTGAGGATCCTGGGATAGTAATATTACCTAAAACTTGTTGCCTAACAACACCTTTCATTTACTTGAATTTTATCAGGGATTATAATTTTGCCACAGGTTTATGATGATTAATAACTTCCTGGATTTTATATGCTTAGCTACATCTTTTTATGATATGATTGTCGAATATGTTTTGGGATCCAGATCTTTTTTTGTCTCACTTTGTGAATTTTTTACATGTCACTTGTCTTAAGATTAGTCAATATAAGAATAGGACTATACTTCTGAGTTGCGGTGGAGATGAGAGTGGTGGATGTAAGATGATTTTTACTGGTTTGTATGTGGTTTGCTCTCGGTAGTTTTGTTTAAGCTGCAAAAAGTTCACCTTTCTATTCTGTGCAAAACATTGAAGTTGTGAATAAAAAAGGCTGAGAAGTTTGAAGTTGGTACTTGTTAGTAAAGATGGATAACATGTTTTCTTTTGGTGCAGTGTGGTTCCGCCCGGTCTGTAGCGCCAGTTAAGCTTGGGTTTGTTGCTCGTGTTGGACGTCGGAGTGCTTCCTGATTGTGGACTATGCTCTTCTCCGTATTACAGTGCACGTTGCATGAGTTTCAATATATATTCTCATATTTTGGTAATAAAAGAGTAGATGTGATATCTGATAATTAGGTGGTCAAATAAATTCAATCTTCAAATATCATAAAGTTTAGAGCTTCCTGTAACTATTAGAGGAAAGTAAATAGACTAAATAGAGGTAGTGTGGATTTGACAATTGTATACTTCGAAATTACAGGAATTCATGTGTTACGAAATTGGCTTAACTTTTGTGCTTTGTAGTGGGTACCACTCCGCTTCATTCTTTCGAGCTTTTAGTTTCTTAATAATTAATCCCTCCGTCTCTCAATAGACTTTTTATTTTTACGTTTATTAATACACGTTTTGTATCATTAATATCTGTAATTATATATTAGTAAAATCATAAAATTTTGATTTTCATAATGTACTCAATGAGACGAATTAAACAAAAGTACAAAAACCTCAGCCCAACATATAAGAAATATAGTCATGTGAGGTGATTGTATATTTTTTATATGGGAAAATTTTTTAGAAGATTTTCTTTACTTATGAATAGTGTCAAATAAGTTACAAAATGTGAATGATTTTTTATACCTTTGTTCCCATTTTAACAAGGTTCTAACCTCTAACTACAAAATCAACAAAAAGAACCATTACTAGTGTCACAATTTTTTTTTAAATATTCTTGTGTTAATAAACTATTAATTCCGAGCAAATGGAGCATTTTTATTATAAGAAGCCATATATACATTTAAGACATTTCTCCTTATTAAAGTTTGTATCAAGTGACCTCATACAACACTATCAAAATCCTTGAATTTATCATTCTGCTCCCCAGACCTTGGACTAGTAGCTGGAGAATCAACCAAGGGCATTTTGGTCCATTCCTCTGCAATATTAGCAACACATTCTTTCCCGCCAACAACTGGCTTAAAACTTGGTTGAATTTCTTTGTTTTCCAACTTCTTCCAGTTGATGCACTTGAACCATCTATGGCTTCGTATCTCGCTTTCGCCGTTCGGCCCAGTTCCCAGCCGCTTGCTCGGGTCTTTCTGTAGTAGCTGCATGTACAAAAGAAATATGAAAATTTAGGTTAAGAAACTAAGATACATAAGATGAATTTTCCAGGGAAGTTCTATAATCTTACCCCTTTTATTAGAGAATGTGCTTCACTTGATAAAAAAGTTGGTAACTTGATCTTGTCTTTGAGTATTTTCTGCTGCAATTTGTACCTGTTTCCCCCACTGAAAGGTAGCTATTACACCCAAGACACAAGAAATAATAAGTTACAAACTTCAAATAGACCTGACAAAATTGACTCTATCTAAATAATCAGACTCATAATCAACCAGAAGACCTAATAATCCGTTTGACCAAAGTTTGAAACTGACTCTTCTTGACTAGAAGATTCACGGTATTAATTAAAAAACCCAAACTCGAACAAAGTAACTCATTACTTGAATATAACTTCAACCCATACGACTCGTTCGCCACCTCTAATGATCAATATTCAATAAGCATATGGATGAGGAAAGAAGGGGGATATGGGAAAACCTTTCCAGTGAGCATCTCACATAAGAGAATTCCAACACTCCACCAATCAGCAGCCTTGTTATGGCCTTTGCCAAGAATGATTTCAGGTGCCATATACTCTGCTGTTCCACACATAGAATTACATCTCGTAGTGTCATCAAATTGTTTTGCTAGGCCAAAGTCAGTCAACATTATCTGGTCATGCAAGTTAATAAAATTAGTGCTACACTCTCTTGCTTTAAAGGCGATGTAAGGGGGATGAAGATTAAACTTACATGGCCATGAGCGTCTAAAAGAATGTTCTCCGGCTTAAGATCGCGGTGCATGATGCCATTATCATGTAAGTAAGCAACTGCAGAGACTATCTCTGCTGCATAAACTCGACCCAGATCCTCCCTGAAACACAGATTTATTGTACGTCTAAGAAAAGTTGTCCCGTCACATAATATAGCTTTCGGTGTATAGTTCAAATTTTTCAATGTGCATGCCACTACTTACTTTTTGAAACACAAGAATGATAGAAATGATCCAACTATTAAAGAGGATCTTTTTAGTAAAATTAGGACTTAAGCTTAATCATGACAATTGGAAGTTTAGGGTGTAAAAAAACTCAAACCGAGTCCAATACTACCCATTCCCCTTTCCAGGTTCAATCTCATTTAACATAGTCAAACTCGAGTTTGAGCTACCAATGAAGCTCTAAATTTTGTTCAAGCTCGGTTCAAGTACGAATTGTCGTGTTAGAGCTTACTCATATTCGACTCATTTACTCATCAAGGCGAGCTTATAAAAATGAGTCTCAACTCAGTTGCACTCAAAAACAAAGTCACGAGTCACAACTAATTTCGAATTGCCGGAGTATAACACTTAGAACATAGAAATACAACACTAACTAGTCAAACTGCATTATTGCATTGATTGAAATTTGGAATCTGAGGTACAAAATATTACCTGAATAAGCCATGTTGAAGGAGTTGAAAGAACAGCTGGCCTCCATTAACAAAATCTAGCACAAAATACAGCCTATACTTTGTCTGCAAAATATAATGAAAACGATCCTGTTGTTAGAACTATTCAAAGCTAGATAATTAGTAGTATAACCAAAGGAATTAAGCATCCAAATCCATTACCTGAAATGAGTAAATAAGCTTAATAATAAAGGGATGATCAACTTTCATAAGTATCTCCCTCTCATCTTTGATATATTCAACATGATTCTTCTCAATAATCTTATCTTTTCGAATCACCTTCATCGCGTAAATCTCATTAGATACTCCCCTCTTCCGAACTTGATAAACTTTCCCAAACGCGCCCTTGCCCACAACTTTAAGCACTTCAAAATCATCAACCCCAATAATACATTCTTCATGAAGATCATCCAAAGATGGGATTTCATGAATTCCATCTATTTTCGTAGGGTAAATCGACAAATCCTTCAAATCGCCGCATAGATAAGGATCAATTGAGGGTTGTGTTGGTGGTATTGGACCAAAAACATCAGCAAAATTATGAATCCCTACACAATCTGATGCTACAATCACCATCTCTTTTTTGGGTTAAAATTGTGAAACAAGGGCTTTTATTTAAGGGATTGTTTGGTTTTTTTCGATTGAGTTAGTCGAAACTGAAGCTAAGGAATGGAATTAGAGTTCCCAAAAAACTTGGAAGTGAGCAAACTAAAACCCAGAAAAAGAAACTGTTTTTGTTTCCCTGTTTGTGGGAAACAATTGATCCTGATGAACAACTTCTTGAATTCATCAACTTTATTTGATCAAAACTGCAAGCATAAGAAAAACCAATATTAAGCATAATACTATTGTTTTAAAGTAATAAAAACAGCAATAATTCACATAAGTAAGAACAAAAGTTCACATAAGTAAGAACATAATTCACAAGAGTATAAACAATTTTAGAAGAAACACAAAATCTATCCTACACTAACAACAATCATCTAACAATTATTCCCTTATTAAGGATAGAATTACTCGATTCGCCTATCGATTGGCAAGAATCACTGATTAGAAGTTGCTTATTAAGCCGCCACAAAAATCAATCATGAATACTGTTCTTGACTTTTCTTTTCATAATTTTTTTGCATGTTTAATTTTTCTAACAAATGTTCTTTAAATTGTCGCATAATAATAAGTTTATGATAATTGAAAGCGAGTAAAGCACAAAATACATGATTGAAAGATTCAAACTTTATTAGGGAAAAAATAAATAAAGTATAAGATGATCATATAATAAGAACAAACATACAATAATTCCATAATCATCAATTCATCACATAAGAAAAAAGAAACTATACCATTGATTAATGTGGTAAGAGAAACAAAAAGAACAATACAAATAAAAAAAATAAAAAGGGAATATTATAAAAGGAAATTTTTTTTTGGTTTCATTTAGAATTAAGAATCTCATACCTTTTGTTAAGCGAAGCAGGGGAGAAAGATGAGAAGAACAGAGAAGATGCGTAGACGTTACGCCGCTTAAGAAAAAGGGCACGTAACTGAAATAACGGAATTAGATGCCCACGTGTTTGATTATGATTTGTTGATTTGATGGTTTTTTTGGAAGTGGGGTTGTTGTAAAGGGATTAATTATGATTTTTTTTATTTGGTGGAATTTAAATAGAATCTTTTTTGGAGATGTTATTAGGGTTTGTTGAAGATATGATAAGATTTTTGGAGATGTTATTAGGGTTTGTTGAAGATATGATAAGATTGATGAATGAGAGTTTTAGATGTCTTTAATTAACCTCACAAAACGAAAGTAGCAAGTGTTTTCCTCCACGCTTCTTAAAGGTTTCTCTAGGAGACTAGGAGAGGTCAATTATGAGTTTGATTAAGTAGATGTGATAAAACTGATCCGATTCGAACGTATCTAATATGAATAATTGAAATTTTATAAGAGATTGTTAAATGTTGTGCAATTTTTAATATTTTTTTCTCACGTCTTGTTGGGTCGTGTTCACTTCAAAAAAGAATATGTGACAGAACTTAGTTTTAATGGGTAAACATTAGTTTGAAAAAAGACGCATAGGAATAAATATGTTTCAAAAAAATTGATAAATATATACTTCCTCCGTTTCTTTTTACTTGCAATGGTTTCACTTTTACACTATTCACAAACTCCACTTTGTTTATCTTTGGTGATTTATAGTTAAGAAAAAAAATATTCATGTGGGATCTTGTTATATTCGTCTCAATGCGTATTTTCCAAATATCTACTTTTTATAATTTTTAATTATCAGTAATTAAAGATATTAATGGTTGAAATTATGCATTGGCAAGCGTGAAAGCCAAACGGTTGCATGTAAAAAAGAAACTGAGCGATCTCGGTGTGTCATCCATCATAAGTTGGCCATCCAATCTTTGGGTGAATAATATTCGTCAATCCACTAGTGCTAGTGAGTCAAGAGCAATTAAGAGAGAGTTAGAGCTGAGACAATTAAGAGAGAAAAGTGGGTCGGACTATCGAACCATATGAAATGAAAAGGGGCAAAGTTGAAAATGTAGAATGATGCATGATAAGTGTAGGAAAACAAATAATTGTTCCATTGATAATGTTTTTCCTTAAGAGACAACCATTTTCAATTTTAAACTATTTATTTTAGATATATGTAATCTCACCACTTATTATTTTTGGTAAAATACTAACCTACAAATTTTTTATTTCATAAACAATTACTTATGTTTGCAGAATAGATATATAGATTTGTTTGATAAAGAGAACTTCCTCCTTATTAGATAAATGCTAAATAACATACCATTTGTTACAAACAAGATAGAGGAACAAAAGTGGAGCGCATACAAGCGCAATTACCAATCCACTCCCCATCATCTCTCTTCTTTGGTAGCAAATAGTCGTTTCCTTATGATTTTCCTTAGTATACTTGTATATACAATATATAATTGTCATTTCTTTTATAAATATATTTTCTCTCTGTAACTCAAATTTCCGTGACCTAAATTTAATTAAAACAAGAAAAACAATTTTTTACGTTGATTTTATAATAAAAAGAAATTAATACTTGAAGATATGCATATGGAAAACGGTGAACATAAAAGAACCAGCATAATATAAAGCAACGATGCAAGATTCATACATCTACTTGAGTTGTACAACACTAATTATTAATATCTCTTTCTAGTGAATGAATTACCCACTAAATAGACAAAGTTTTTTTTTTCCCAACGAAGGAAGTAGATTACATTAAGAAACGAAAGTAAGCCAATAGCCAATTACAATCCACAATGTGATGAAAGGATAAATCAATACAAACACGAGTACACAACATTAAGCAAATTCATACATCATGATTTAGTTAAATATCCGGCCCATCAATTTGTTAGAAATTGCCTCCGCATTGTAACTTGGCTGTTCACAAACACCATCAAGAGGCCAGGTGGCTGAGCAAACCAATTTTCCACAACATTTGGCGGTGAAGAACCCACAAGTCCAACCTTCACCCACGCAGGATTTGAAAGGGTCTGCGAATATTTTCAAGAAAATGTGCAATAATTACTCAATTTTCATTTGGCCCAAATTTCAAGCAGGGTCGGTTCTTGGCCCATGCAATATGAGCGACGGAATAGGGCTCCTAAAATACAGGGGCCCGAATTATAGTTATATCAAATGTAGGAACGAAAACTGGTAACTAAAATAATAGACTTAACTGACCACCGTGGCGTGAGAAGATCACTGCCCTAAAGTTGAATTTTCCCCGTAACAACACACAGACTCACAGCAATCAACCTCCAGGGGATACACGGTCTCCGAATTTCCGTGTTGACGAAAAACCAGATTGAGAATGTTCTTGAGTATTGCCCAGGAAAACCGAGGAGAAATATAGAGAGAAGATGTAATTGTGTTTCTGTGCCTTAGAGAAACCAAGAGCACTGATATATATAGGGAGAGGAAAACCAACGAAATCAGAACGTGGCTGAGATCGTGGGAAAAACGGTCACATAATGGGAAGAGTCATGGCCGAAATTAAGGAGAGAGTTTAGGGGAGAAAACGGCATTAAAAGAGAAATTAAGGGAAAAACGGTAACTTAAGAACTGATAAAAACGGTCATAAAATGTCAACATATTTCTGACTCAAAACTATAGTTAAGTTTATTCCCCAAAGCCCAAGGCCCAAGGCCCATGGCCCATGGCCCTGGCCCGGTCCGGGCGAGCGGCGGCGCGCGCGCGCGTGTGGCAATCACACATCACCACTTACCCACTAAAAGCCTCATTGCTACTCAAGTCAAAGGGTAGAGGAAGAGTAATGGTTATAAACCTTACTCTTCCCTTATATTCTTTCAATGTGGGACAAAAAGAAAAAATGACTTTTCATATTCTTTTGAAGCAAACCTAAAGATTCTAATAAAAACTCCAACAATCCCCCACATGATTCAAAAGAAGAAAACAGAAAGAAACGGGGCTGAAAAAAGATGATCTGGGCAATAGATACTAGGTTTTGAAGTATCAATGTCTTATGGACTTGAATTGACACTTAGTGCATACAAATATGTCTTGCTGTCATAATAGGTAGATTTCTCTTTGAACCTTTCACGAGGTTAGCAAACCATAGATGCGCACTCAACCTTTTTCAAATCAAGAAACATTCTCGCAATTGTAATACCAGTGCCCCACAATAATTTACCTGGATTCTCATGAATGCTCTAGAGAGCCTAAGCCTTTTGACTCTCATAGGGGATTGGGCGTAACCCCCACATTCACATAGGTAAGTTCATCAAGTTTGTACTGTCACAAACCACCTTAAGTAAGGCTATGAACTTATTAAGAGCTATAAGCTCAACCTCACAAATATAACAGTATAATAAAACAAAATACTACATCACTTTTATTACTAGGAATGGTAGTAGTATCAACAACTTGAGTTCTTTTGTGATTTCGTTTGACCCTTTGAACTTAGGAATTCCTAAGAAGGGTATCCATCACAATTCACTCCACAATAGGCTTTAAACCCATTCCTTGTGCTGACTCCAGCACCATTTTTCTACAAAGGCCTTTGGTGAGAGGATCAGCAATATTCCTCTCTGACTTTACATACTCGAGTGACAACACATTATTTTTAACTAAATTTCTAACTATGGCATGCCTTAAGCGAATATGCCTTCTCTTTCCATTATAGGCTTGATTATTCGCTACCCCAATTGCTGCTTGCGAGTCACACCGCATAGAAACTGATGGAGATGGCTTCCCCCACAATGGAATATCAGCAAGCAAACTCCTTATCCATTCGACTTCTTGTCCCGCCAATTCTAAAGCAATAAATTCAGATTCCATGGTAGATTTGGCAATACATGTTTGCTTTGATGATTTCCATGATATAGCTCCACCAAAGAAGAGTAAACACATAACCGCTAGTAGATTGAATTTCATCATTATCCGACACCCAATTAGCATCACAAAATCCTTCAAGAACACAAGGTGTCCTTTGATAATGTAGACCCCAATTGATAGTGCCTTTTAGATACTTCAACAATCTAATCAAGGCAACCCAATGCTCTCGATTAGGACTGTGAGTATACCTCGCTCAATCTACTAACAAAGATAAGCTATATCGAGTCTAGTATAATTCATCAAGAACATTACACTACCAATTATTTTTGCATATTGTTCTTGGGATATACTATCACCCTTATTCTTTTTCAAATGAATACTAGAATCATATGGGGTTTTCACGGGAATACAATCAAATTGATCAAACTTCTTTAATATTTTCTCAACATAATGAGATTGATTTAAAGATATCCCATATGACGTTCTAGTAATCTTTATTCTAAGAATAACATCAGCCTCTCCTAAATCCTTCATCTCAAAACAAGAATTGAGGAAACTCTTAGTTGCATTTACTACATCTATATTGGTCCCAAAGATTAACATATCATCCACATATAGACATATGAAAACGCAACCAAGCTTATCAAATTTGGAATAAACACAAGCATCAGAATCATTTACCAAAAAACCATTTGAAGTAATAGTTTGATGAAATTTATCATACCATTGTTTTGGTGCTTGTTTTAAACCATACAAAGATCTAATAAGCTTGCATACCTTGTCCTCTTGACCGGGGAACCTCACATCCTTCGGAGTTGCTTCATGTAGATCTCCTCATTTAACTCACCATTCAAAAATGCGGTTTTCACATCCATTTGATGCACAATCAAATCATGAATAGATGCAAGTGCAATTAATGTTCTAATGGTGGCTACCTTAGTCACAGGAGAATAAGTATCAAAAAAGTCTAAACCGTGTTTTTGGCGATGCCCTCCAACTACAAGTTTAGCCTTATACTTGTCTAAAGACCCATCAGGCTTACATTTCTTTGTAAAGATCCATCTACTACTTAGGGCCTTACAACCTCTAGGAAGGTCTGACAAAATCCAAGTATTATTACTCATAATAGACTTGATTTCACTGTTAATAGCCTCTAACCAAAAACTTGAGTCTACAGATCTCATGGCCTCGAGCATAGGTTCTCGGGTTCTCTTCCAATACAAGCACATTGACATCTTGCTCATCTAAACACTCTTTTCGGCTAGAAAGGTAGTACTAAAATCAGGTCCGAAACTAGACTCAATTCTAGCTCTCTTACTCCTTCTAGGTTCTAAGGTCTCACTAGATGATACAATGTCATGATGCACAGAAGATGAAGATGCAGGCAAGCATGATGATTCACTAACTTTCATAGGAAAAACATGCTCAAAGAATTCAACATCTCTTGACTCTCTAATAGGACCAAAACCGAAGCATCCTTAAGAATGAGCCTATATGCGAAGACTTGTTAGAAGCATAACCAATAAAAATACCATCTATTGTCTTAGGTCCAATTTTACTCCTTTGAAAGTCAGGAAGTCCAATCTTACCCAAACACCCCCACACTTTGAGGTAACCCAAATTAGGCTTGAAGCCTTTCCACAATTCATAAGGAGTCTTATCTAACTTCTTATGGGGAACTCGGTTAAGAACATAGCAAGCAGATAAAATAGCCTCACCCCACATGTTAGTAGGCATACCAGAACTAATAAGCATTGCATTCATCATATCCTTAAGAGTCCTATTTTTCCGCTCAGCTATTCCATTTTGTTCAGGGGTATAAGGAGCTGTAACCTCATGAATAATTCCATTAGACTCACAAAATTTCTTAAGGGAAAGTCCATCATATTCTCCACCCCTATCTGATCTCACCCTCTTAATCTTAAGGTCCAATTGGTTCTCAACTTCGGCTTTATAAATTAGAAATTTTTCTTCAGCCTCATCCTTAGAACTCAATAAATATACCTTAGTATAACGTGAGAAGTCATCAACAAATGTAATATAATACTTCTTTCCTCCCCCACTCATGGAATTCTTAAAGTCACCTAAGTCACTATGGACTAACTCTAATAAAGAAGAGGAACGAGATACATTTTTGTTGAATGCTTTCTTAGGGTGCTTTGCTTCTACACATACTTCACATTTCTCAAAAGATATATTGCTAAAGTCAGGAATAAGACTAAGTTGTTTTAGCCTTTTAATAGATGCAACATTCACATGACCTAGTCTAGAATGCCATAAAGAAATAGACTCAGCAATATAAACGGAAGCATTAGAGTTCTTATTATCAATAACAACATCCAAAATAAAAAGTTCAGCATTACAAAAGCCTTTACCCACAAAAACACCATTTACGGTTAATACAAGTTTATCGAGTTCAAAAGCTAACTTAATCCCACTTTGTTTAAAAGAGAACCGAAATGAGGTTTACGCGGATGTACCGGAACATGCAAAACATTCTGCAAAGCAATGGTTTTCCCGAAAGTTAATTTATTCCTTTGCCTAGAACACTCACAGTGCTTGAGTTGCCCATGAAGACGCAATCTCCTTCTGAAACTTTGTTGTAGTCCTGGAACATCTCCTTGTTGGCGCGAGATGTGACGGGTTGCACCAATATCAACGATCCATTCAAAGAACATTACTTACCGGATTGACCTCGAGACACCACAAGAAAGCAATGATGTCGTCTTCAAGAAGGTTGGCTTGAGCTTTGTTGACTTTGGCTTTGTTTGGAACTTCCTTTCTTTGACGGCAATCCTTGGCGGAATGCCCAAACTTACCACAAACGAAGCAATTTCCCTTAAACTTGTTATAATTACGCCTTGTACCATGAAACCGATTTGGACCCTTACCTTTTGGTCCTTTACTGCAGCAGCCTTTATTTTCCACAAGATTAGCGAAGAGGAAGAATGATCAACCGATTTCCCTTTGATTTGGATACGGTTACGCTCCTCAATCTTAATGTGGGAAACTAATTCCTCGAAGGGTAAAGTCTTTCTGCCTATGTTTCAAGGAATGAACAAAATTTTCCCAGGATGGTGGTAATTTCTCAATTAAACAGTTGGCTTGGAACATATCAGGAATAGCCATACCCTCAGCCACAATATCAGCACACAAATGTTCATACTCATGAACTTGATCTAGTACAGGTTTATCATCAGACATAGAAAACTTCAACCAACGACTACATGCATATTTCTTAGTCCCAAAATCATCAGTACCATACTTAGCATTCAAAGCATCCCAAATATCCTTAGCATTTTTCGACTTACTATAAATCATGTAAAGGGCAGAAGTCATATAATGCAGTAACATCCCACGGCAAGTCTTATTATCTTTCACAAAATCCCTAACACAATTTTCAGGAGCAGCATCAACAGACAAACAGTAATCTACCCCAATTTGACCCAAAAAAAATTCCATCTTGTCAGACCACATTTTATAATTTTTCCCATCAAACGGATCTAACTTAGACATATCAGGAACAAAGGGATTGGTAATGGGGACATCATTTAGAATACGCATAGGGTCATTAGGAATTTCACCAGCCATAGTTCCGTAAAATAGATTAAACTAAATTTCAACTTTAGAATGTAGGAACGAAAACTGGTAACTAAAATAATAGACTTAACTGACCACCGTGGCGTGAGAAGATCACTGCCCTAAAGTTGAATTTGCCCCGTAACAACACACGGACTCACAACAATCAACCTCCAGGGATACACGGTCTCTGAATTTCCGGTGTTGACAGAAAACCAGATTGAGAATGTTCTTGAGTATTGCCCAGGAAAACCGAGGAGAAATATAGAGAGAAGATGTAATTGTGTTTCTGTGCCTTAGAGAAACCAAGAGCACTGATATATATATAGGGAGAGGAAAACCAACGAAATCAGAACGTGGCTGAGATCGTGGGAAAAACGGTCACATAATGGGAAGAGTCATGGCCGAAATTAAGGAGAGAGTTTAGGGGAGAAAACGGCATTAAAAGAGAAATTAAGGGAAAAACGGTAACTTAAGAACTGATAAAAACGGTCATAAAATGTCAACATATTTCTGACTCAAAACTATAGTTAAGTTTATTCCCCAAAGCCCAAGGCCCAGGCCAGGTCCGGGCGGGCGGCGGCGCGCGCGCGCGTGTGGCAATCACACATCACCACTTACCCACTAAAAGCCTCATTGCTACTCAACTCAAAGGGTAGAGGAAGAGTAATGGTTATAAACCTTACTCTTCCCTTATATTCTTTCAATGTGGGACAAAAGGAAAAAATGACTCTTCATATTCTTTTGAAGCAAACCTAAAGATTCTAATAAAAACTCCAACATCAAATGTTTGAAAGAAAGACAAAAGCAAAGCATAAATACCACGCTGACATTTGATATAACTATAATTCGGTAAGGGAAGGGCAAGTAGAACGCGGGTTCAATTCTTGAAAACAGCCAAATTTTGTTGTTTTAACTTTTTGGAAAGTTCCCTGACATAAATACCACGCTGGCCGCAACGTATTTATTAGGTAATTTTTACCTTCTTTTTTCTTTTGTCGATTTAAGTCAGTCAATCTTAATATTCCCCAAACTCCATTAATGGCTACTCTCTCCTCCCAACTCTCTCTCCTCTCAACTCTCTCTCATTAATTTCTACTCTTCCTTCCATATTTTAAATTGCAGTTTCCCATAATATGTACCAAGCAAAATTCAATATATCGAAATACGATGATGTACTACTACTCTGAAGTCTGATATAAGCCATTGATTTGAAGCAAATCAGCCTGTGTAATTCTTTTTCCGGTTTATTTTACTTTCTTTTTTATGTGATTCAATCAATAATTCTGAATTTCTAACTGAATGTATTTTTTATTTTCTTTCTAGTTTCTACAGGTTTAGTTTGAGTTAGAGGTGATCATGGGTCGGGCCGGGCCGAGCCAAAAAAAATTTGCCCATTGACCGGGCCGGGCCCAAATCCGGGTAAAAAATTGTGTCCAAAGCCCGTTATTTCGGGCCAGACCGAGCGGGCTTTTTCGGACCAAAACGGGCCGGGCAAAAAAATTAGACTAAAACCTCTTTTTTGGCTTGTCCAAAGGCCGCCCAAAAAAAAAAACCGGGCCGGAAATGCCCAAGCCCGTCCAAAAACCGGGCCGGGCCGGAGTTGATCAGCTCTAGTTTGAGTTGTTGATTTCATCCAATTCCAAAGAATCATGATTCGTGAATCATCCAAGGGTTATTCAACTGGAATCAGTCAAGCGACTTTTGGTATTTTCTGATCTATCTCTCTTTTTATTTAATCACTCCTCTTTTTTATATCTAAATATTTGTTTGTTTATAATTATTTGATATGTTAAGAAAATATCCTTATGGACATGAAAACCACTTTTTAAGTAGATGTGTTTAGAATTTTAATATGATGTAATTAGATACTTTTCAATATCAAAGTTTTTTTTTTAATTGAGAATCTTATATCTTTTATAAACTACTCCCTCTGTCCTTTATTAGTTTACCCGTTTTGACTTCTCACATTTATCGATGTAAAACTTTGAGTAATAATATCTCTAATTATGTATTTGTAAAAATTATAAAATTTTGATATTCCAAAACTACATATTGAGACGAATCAAACGATATCCAACATGATTATATTTTCCTTACATATAAAGCACAAATGATGGTCAATAATAAAGATTAAATAGTGTTATAAGTCAAAGTGGGTAAACTAATAAAGGACGGAGGGAGTATATATGAAGGGCCCAACTTTAAAAGAGTGTATAGGGCCCCCGTTATGTTTGCCCCGCCCCTGATTTCAAGTCGAAAAATTCTGTTTAACAGTTTGTTCAGATCACCTTATTTTCAGTCTTTATAAGTTTAGTAAGTTTATATAAGGTTTAATAAGGACTTATAAGGTCTAATAAGTTCGGACAAATCCAGTTCAGCAAAAATAAGGTTTAATACACTCACAAAATAAGGTCTAATAAGCTAAAATAAAGGCTAAGAAGGACTGAAGGTTTAATAAGGTAAGAGAAGTTCAGATGAGTTAAATAAGTTTAGATGCGCAAAAATAAGTTGAAAAAAAGGGACCTTAAAATATTTTTAGGAATTGGATGGAGATAGACTTATTTAACTTATCTGAACTTATCTCCATTCCTTTATTGCATCATTTGACTTTCAAACTATTCAAATACTAAGGGCCTGTTCTCCCCAGCTTATTTTCAGTTCAGTTCAGTTGCAATCAGTTCAGTTGTAATCGATTTAGTTCAGTTCCTAATTTATTTCTCTGATAATAAAACAATGATAATAATTATTATTATTACAATTATGATTATTTTATTATTATTATTATTATTATTATTATTATTATTATTATTATTATTATTATTATTATTACTACTACTACTATTACTATTACTATTACTATTACTATTACTATTACTATTACTATTACTATTACTATTACTATTACTATTACTATTACTATTACTATTACTATTACTATTACTATTACTATTACTATTACTATTACTATTACTATTACTATTACTATTACTATTATTATTATTATTATTATTATTATTATTATTATTATTATTATTATTATTTATTATTATTACTATTATCATTACTATTATTATTATTATTATTATTATTATTATCACTATTATTAATAATTATTATTATGAATTTTTTATTAATTAAATAATATTTTTATTATTATAATTATTATTGAATATTAACATATTATATTATAAAACACTATTATTATCATCAATTAATAATTATTATATTATATTATATTATATTATATCATATTATATTATATTAATATTGTTATTACTATTATTTATTTATTAATTAATGATAGCTAAATTATTATCATTACTACTAGTTATAATTTAATTCAGTTCAGTTCAGTTCAGTTGCAATCAGTTCAGTTCAATTTAGTTTAATTCAGTTCAGTTGTTTTATGCCGAAGAGAACATGCCTTAACTTTAAACGAATATATCTAATTTAACAAAACCTAGCCATCTATCTTTCTCTCCCTTTTTCTCACTAAATACCCTAATTTTTCTTCAGCTAGTTTGGATCTGCCACCATCCTTTTCGATAGTGATAAGCCTCAATTTCTACTTTTATGCATTTATTTTTCTAGTTTTGGTGAATAATACTCCTCTTTTTTCTCTCCGTTGGAGAATATTTTACCCAATTATTATTTGCATTAGGCCTAGCTATTCCAGGCCGAGTTAAGGTATATTTGGATCATATTGGGTTTCAGGTTTTATTTTCAGGTCCAAATCGAATCTGGAGATGGATCCAATTTGATGGGCTTTATAAGTGCTTCAAAGGCTATGTCTAGTTAACTTAAATTAACCTTATTTATACTTATCTGATGTGGTCTTAGGTTAATTATTTATTCAGATATGATATATAGTCTAAACTTCTTTACTTTACTATGAACTTATTTTGTTATTAGTATTATTGTTGTTGTTGCTGTTATTATTGTTAATAAAAGTTCTAATGTCATTATTGTGCCTTAAAAATGGAAATTAACAATAACCAACATAACAAATAAATGACAATAAATTAATTTTACGAGGTTCGAAATACAATTAACGTATGATCGATTTAGATTTATATATGTCACAATATTGAATGCCCTGAAATCTACTTTGTTCTTTCAAGTTGTGCCTCATTTTTCTTCTTCTTTTTCTTTTTGGGACGTCTATCATTACAAATATCACAATTAGCTCTTGGTTCAATATTTACAAAAAAGATGGAAACTTCACATGTGAACATGAAAATCATGATAGCCAACTAATATAGGTATGGACTAACTTTTTTTTTGTGTGCTCTTATTTGAACTCATATTTTTTTCGAATCTAATCCTGTAAAACTTATTTTGTATATTTACTTAATCTAAATTTATCATATCTAATATGATATAATTTTAGAAAAAAATAATGCCAAAACAAAACATAATTAGAAACATATGTTGTCTCATGTTTAACGTGTTGGCTTCAACTATGGTGCGATATATTATTTTAACACCACTAAAACGTTATTAGTAACCCCTCTAACATTAGTAATAAGTAAAAACATTGATGCATATAAAAAATTGTCAAGTTATCAATGACACCATTTATGTATTGTCAATAATAATCCCATTTGAAAGTATGCATTTTTAACTAATGATTTGATGCGTCATATATAAAAGTTGGATAAGGGAGGGACAAAAAATGTATCAAGGAAACTAATTGCTAAATCACGAAGCCAAATGATTGGCGTCACTTACCATCTACACATTCGCTTCCAGAATATGAATCAGTACATACTGTTCCTGGACAACACCAGTTTTCTGGATGCCAATCACAATACTCCCCATAATAAGGACATCTCAGTGCTTTCTCAGGCAACATTTTTCGAAGCAAAATTTCTTCAGCCAATATTGATTGCACTACAAATAAAGAAAAAAGATAAGTAATTTTATTTTAACAATGATTACAGAAGAATAGTTAATTAAACATAATCTATACTTCGTCTAGTAACAATGAGTCCTGGTTAATTTTATGAGAAGAAAATGCAATGCAAATGAGAACATTATAATGTAGAAAAGACAGATTTACAATATCTAAAACTAGTAATATTTCGTTCCCTATTAATATAATGAAAAATCAGCCGTTACTTTTTTTTTTGGTGCTAGAGAGCTACTAGGGCGGGGTGATGAGAATCGTTCCCAAGATTTTTGGAATCAGGAGAAAAGCTCTAACCAACTGATCTATCCTTCACTCTCCCGTTACTATTACTATTGAACTTCGCTTTACAAAATTTTGCCAAATGAAAACTACGCGTACTACAAGTCTACAATTACCCAATGCAAAGAGGAGAAGGGCTGCTACAAATTTCTTCTTGTAAGAAACTAGCTTGTCTTCCATTATGGTGTTTAGTACTCGGAATACGATGAATGTTTTTGTGCTCGTTGATGTCAGTAGTTTTCAACAAGATGTCCTGAACTCTACCAAGTGCCAACCTTGCCCTATTTATACTAGTTTCATCTTAAGGTACTTTTTGCATGGACATTGGACGCGGTTATTTAACCATCGGTTTGGAGTAGAAGACGAAAATACCCTTACTCTCTAACCATAGTTAAGTACATATTCTTTTAATTTCTTCATGTGTTTAAAATTAATATAGTCTGTTTTGATAGATGTTTTTCACTATATATACTCCGTCCACCCCCTTTTATCCACTAAGCTTTAAGTTTAGGCAACTAAAGTGGCAGGACAACCAAGCTTGCTTGGTGGAGGTGGTGGGGAACTCACCAAAGTCACAAGTTCGAACCCCACTACCTACTTGTGCTTGGGGAGTAGGGATTCCCTTATACCCCTACTCTCAAGCGTTGACCTGTGTAGCTGGGCTGGCTGAATACTTTAGAGATCAACAAAATAAAAATCAATCTTTATTTAACAAAAATAAGTTTCAGTTAGTAAAAGAGAATTCTAATAAGTAAAATAAACGCAATTATAATTCTTTAATTTAAAGCGCGATTATAAAAAAGATAAGGCAAAGTAGACTAGGCCTAAATTTGATGAGGCAGACCAATGATCAATTATAATTGCACCCCACAAGCATATTCCTTCACTTTCATAACACTTTCCCAAAGCCACGATTACCAATTAATCCTACTGTTGCTAATGGATGCCTAACTGTAGCCATAATAATGCATGGTTAAGACAGAAAAACAATGTTTGAAGGATACTCCGAGAGAACGCAAAAGGAAGAACTCATATACGTGGCCGTAGAATGATCATGGAAGTAACAGCTTTATGCTATGGCCATTACTAAAAAAGAAAAGTGCCATGAAGTTTTTGAAAAGAAGTTGGTGGTTATGTCAAGTATCCATTTTCATGTCGTTATTAGAACTCTCTCGTGTTCTTCAAGCCTTATCCCTTCTCCCTTGGATATCACACTTTAGTTGAAATGGCCAACAGGCAACAGGTGTAATAAAAGGATAACGGCTTGAACAGATTTCTTTTTATATTATATATAAAAAGTACGAGATGTCACCTTTAGCTTATTTTTGCTAAATTTATTTAAATTGATTAAAAAATTTTGTGAAATCAATTGAAACTTTGATTACCGTCTCTCGAGTAAAAATAAGTATATTAAACGACTCACATTGCAATTTTATAATCAAAGTGACAATTGGTTGCAAATCTTTTAGCAATCAGGCATCATAATTTTTTTGTTCACCAAAATTGCAATGGTTTGTTTTGTAGTCTTTACCTCATTTTGCTAACATCAAGTCACAAATTAAACACTCCATCTATAGGCATCATTAGCATAATAAGAGATCAATGGACAATGATCCATGATGCAACATATCTGATTGACATTTCAAGCTTCCAACGAGTAAAATCATGTGAGTTACATAACATCTAGCAACCAAGAAACACAAGTTGTTTGGTTTAATTTACAAATGCTCCCTGAAGTGCAATCAACTAAAAGAAATTGTTTAGCTCAAACACCACTCACTATTGAAGCCGGGAAGCAAGGTATTCTTATAGGCATTAGATATAGATTCTACGTTTTCAAAGAGATCCTTTTTCATGTCTGAAATCTTCTTTTCTGTGTACTCCTTGCACCTGGAAACCGAATCGATCATCGCAAATAGCTCATATGCACAGAGTTGTGTTTCTTGCTCACTTTGTCTTGATTCTTCCTGCAGCTTCAACTCGGCATCCTTCACAACAATACAGAAATAAAATATGCTTAGATATAAAACAAGTGTATATTATGAATGAAATACTTCCATATCCTATTTTTTCCTTGCCAGGTACCTATTGCAAGGAGCCCCCTACCAACCCCTAGCCATTTGGTAACCAGAAATAAAAGGTAATAATGGCAATGAATATACACACAATTTCGTAAAAACTTCACATATCAATGCCATTGCCCATGGTAATAGAACTTCGTCCTCATATACATGGTTTTGTTTCACAAGCATCCGTCACCAATCAATAACACCATTACAGAATTAAGGAAATTTTGTTACAACCAACCTTTTATGTCACTTTCTGTGAAAAACAACCTTCTAGTTGATTTTTTGGCAACTTAAGACCTCAATTTTTTTTTTGTTTGTGAACATAAAAGGTTGTTTCTCGCAAAGAGTGACATATAAAAGGTTTGTTGTGACAAATTTTCCGAGAATTAATGGATGGTAATGGAGATTTATGAATAAAAGTTATTTTAAGATGAACAAGCATAACCATATACTTTTGGATGAGAGGACCTTCACAATTTTACCTATAAATTTAATATCATTACCATCATTGACTAGTTTACCACCTACCAAACGGGTCGAAGGTCACAAGAGAGGCAAATCTAGTGACTAGACCATGACTAACTTTGAATCAAATCATGACCTTTCACAACCACTATAAAGTATAAACAGTAAACATCTGATGCTCTCTTACTTTCTTATTAGTAAATCTCTCACAAGCACTACCACAAATATTAAGCAAGAACTTGAAAATTGAAATTGCTTGTAAAGAATTTATACCTTCAAGGTGTCAGCTGCTTCTTTTTCCATATTCTCTAAGTTATGTGCTTCTTCCTCCATCTCAGCTTTGATCCTTTGAGCTTCATTTGTGCACCAGGATGTGTATTCCTCTATTTGATTCCTCGTTACCTCAAACTGCCGTTCCCTCTGTAATGGTTGCAAACCATATTCCACAAGAATTAGCCTCTCAACCAAAGTTATTAATACTTCCTCCGTTTAGAGATAGTTGCACCATTTGCATAGTGTTTACTATTCACATTCTACACTTTGATTGTCTTTGGTGATTTAACATAATGAGAACTTGGAAAGCCAAGAGATCAGCTAAAAGAACTAATGCTCGCAAGTAGCTGTGACTAATAAAACATCTATAGTTGAAATAACTGCTACTGAAACATTCAAAAATAAAACAGTTTTCAATTGGAAGTAAAAACTAATTACTGCCATTGACCTATAAGACCTCCTAATGATGTACTGATATGATTCAGTTCATCTTTTAGGAGCCAAATATTTAATATAGATTTTTGAAGGTATTGAAGGCATAAAGCTACTGTTAGCAGTTGAGAATTTTAGATATTTAGTGCAATTGCAGGCAACACAAGGCCTAGAGTTGGTAATTGTTTTATCTAACAAAGAATAGAGAACTCAAGCTTCAAGAGGTAGAAAAAGGTTATAGCAATAAATTCGAAAGTCTTAACTGCAGATGCTAGTTCAACCTCGGATATTCCTCTCCGAATCAACTCCCCCTACCCCATTTTCCCTTTCTGAACAAGTTTTCAGGTTGTAAAAAGAAGCATTACATCCTGAAAGTTCTCTAAACACAGATATAACACATTTTATCATCTTCCTTAGAAATAAGTCCCATACTGCGGGCATCTAAACTGAAGCAAGGATAAACAACCATGACAAAAATGCAGGGCCGGATTAGCAGAAAAGGTTGTCTCGGAAATTGTTGGTGCAAGTCCATCAGTACCCCGAAGAAATGATCTAAACATTCTGTCCAATAATTCCAAATCTAGGAGATTTATTCAGTGTCAGGATTTCAGGAAGAGGGCTCGTAGTCTGTTGAGAACTGTACCCTTCTCCCTAGCCAAGCTGATCAGCTATCCGAATAGTGTGATGAACAAATCAGATTGAGTAGAACCAAGAGAGAGAGAGATAGAAAGAGAGAGAGAGAGAGAGAGAGAGTATAGAAGGGGTAGAACAAAACCAGTTCTAAATGTTTCAGTATTCTCTCCTCCACACTAGAAAGTTATAATCTAAATCTAAATCTAAATTTAACATGTTCAAATCCGAACAAGTCATTGTTTAAATTCATGCAGACAGCTAAAAGTTCACTACTTCACTTACTAGCATTTGAGGTTGTTAGTAAAGTATACCTTTTATTTTACCATGTGCTACAGATCACACCAAAGGGTTGACTACGTTACATGTTCAGTATTCCTGTTCTAGTTTGGTAAGATTCTTTTGTTATATCTTCCCTTACGGCTTTGCGATGGGTCTAAGTTCTATGCAAACTATGAAAAAAAATCAGACAAGTCTATGACTCAAGAAGATTTGCAAGATGGTATTGAAGAAGATTGTATCAAAAGATAACAAGACAAGAAAGGGCATGTGGTAGTGTCAAATACTCCATCCGTCCCAAAATATAGTTCCCATATTCCATTTTGGGTGTCCCAAAATGTTCTTCCCATTTCCCTTGTTTCCATTTTAGAACATCACTTTTTTACCCTCTCTCTCCACCTTCTCATAGGGGTTTGACACCCCCTTCAATGCTCCCTCAATCTCATTAGTTGGGTATAACAAAAATCACTTTTTACTCTCTCTCTCTCCTCTTTTCACATTCCCACCTATTTAATGTTCCCATTCTTTTTCATTTTTTAATGACAATAATACCAAAAAAAAACAACTCCCTATGCAAGTACTTTGCAATCAATGTTTCCTTATTTCTTGTGCTCAAAATGAAATGGGAACTATATTTTGGGACGGAGAGAGTAGATAGTTTTCTTGGAAACGAGATTTGTTGTTATGTTAGACATGCATTTACATTATTTCAATCTTTATTCTAGATGTCGTATGGCTATTAATCAATGAATTTATCCTTTATTGCAACAAAAACAAAGAGTAAAGCTGCAGTTTGATGCACAATTTTTACTTACTAGCAGCTATTCTAAGATAAATTATGAATACTTACTTCATCAATATGCAACTGTAGGGCTGCGAGACGGTTTCTCTTTGCTTCAATCCTGGTAGTCAATTCCTTAGACTGTTCCTGAAGAGCAATAAACTCCTCTAACTTTGCAGTAGTACTTTGCTTAATCTCATCAGCAAACGAGCTGATTGCAGGCTTAAGTGTAGATTTATAGTTTATGCCCAGGACTTCAGCAGGAGTGGACCCTTTAGCATCTAACAGATACTGAAAATCTCCTTGAAGCTTAAGTCTGGTGCAAACAGTAATCAGGGCTCTTGTAATTAGAGAAAACAATAATATATATTTTTTTTTTACCTAATTCACATAAGCTGATTTCCAATAGTAAAAGGAATTATGGTCTCTCAAAGATACTATCTTCAAAGAAAGCCACGAAAAGTAGCCTGATGACAAATCATTGGTATAGCTATACCCAACTTATCACCACAGACACAACTTCCAATAAAAACAGAAGTGAAACGACAAACTTTCTCTCACAATAAGGATCTCCTGCATTATGGACTAAATCATCCAAGAAGCCAGACTTACATGAAAGGGATATATTTCACAAAATCAAAGACCATTCTACAAAAGGAGCATGCAAGGCTCTTAGAGGTACTATCATCTATTCATTATAGAGAGACAGCAATCATTTGACTTCTATAGATGGCAAAAAAATTAAACCTATAGTTTAGAAATCTGAATGTGTCTGAGATGTGTTCCATACCAATAAAGTTAAGATGACAAGCCCAAAATCAATTTTTACAAATGGGACCTATCAATTTAAGCTCTTGCCTTGCCTGAAGCTATCCAGTAAAAAAAAAAAAAAAAAACAAACTTGTGCTAAGTAACAAAAATGGAAAAGAAATGAGAAAATTTTACCTTCTAAGAGCCTGGTTGCACTCCAGTGAAAGGGCCTCGAGTTCCTTTAACTTCTGGCCAATGAGCGCATCAAGATCCCAAGACTTCTCCTCCCAGGAGCTTCTACTGGCCTCAGCCTCACTTATCTCCCTCTCCACAGCCTGTAGCTCCCTTTTCATCCTCTCAGCATCCCTCATGTTCATTCCTTGAGCCTCAACCCTCTTCCTGAGCTCCTCATTCTCCTCCTGTGTTCGCCTGATTTCCTCAACCTTAGCAGCCAGCTCCTTCTCCTTCTCTTCCAGCGCCTTCTCAGTGATGGTAGATGAATCCCGGATAGATTCAACAAAGCCTTGGAACTTCTGCACATCACGTTCAAGAACCTTCCTCCGACTCTCATACATCTCTCTCTCAGAAGGTTTGGTTTTCAACCCTTCAAGCTCCGACTCCAGTAACTTCGCTTCATCATCCAACGACTTCAAATTAGCTCCCAACACACCCTTTTCCCTCTCCATCTTCTCCGAAAATTCTCTATCCAACAACTCAACAGCCTCATCATCACCCCTCATATACGGCAAGTAACTATCCACAGCATAAACCATAAGAGCATCATTGATAAACGAGAACCTGTTGCAAATGCATTGTAGGTGAGAATTTCACCATCTTCAAATCATAAAGGACATGGGGTACAATGCATACCATATCCCATAGCAAATTAAAAAAATTTCATTAAGGAGAAAAAAAAAGGTCAATAATTCTTCAACATTATGAGATAACATCACCCACTTCAACATTAGGGAATTAATGAGTAACTAATCCTTCCATTCCGACACAGTGAGCCATGATACTCTTCTAGTTTATACATCACAAATTAACAAGCCACTTTCACCTATTATTAGTAATCCTCTCATTTACGGCTTCCATAATTACCAAATACAACCATTCATCTCAGAGGTAAAGAACAATATCTTCATCAATCTGTATATAAGCCGACTCTTAAGAAGTTTGATGTCCACCTAAAATACCTTAAATGCTCTTTTTTGTTTTTGAAGTTCTAAAACTTAATGTTAACATACTACGAACTATTGTACATGTCTTTATAACTCGAAGCACGCATTGTATAACATATAGTACCACTAACATCTTAACCAGACAGCATCATCATTCATCATATTATGCATTCAAATTGAACATATATATATATATATATATATATATATATATATATATATTCCTGAATCCCTAATTTCCTAAACTAGCAGAAATCAAATCATAACAATAAACAAAATGGTTGAAATATAACGAAAAAAAACCTGTCGGTTTTATCTTCGGAATTGAGATGATCAAAGTAATCAGCAAGCTGAACAAGCCAATAAATAACAGCAAGCATCTGCGGAAAAGCATGAGGAGCAGCAGGGGCACGAAGCGCAGATTTATTGATCTTATGAGGGCAATTTAGGTATTTCAGGAGCACAAAAAGATCATCATCAAGACTACTATTATTACTATTATGATTATTCCCCTTACTTCCAGAAGAATTACCGGCGAAACCGAAGCGAGAGAGGAGAAATCGAAGAATGTCGGTGACAACTTTGGCGGAAGGCAAGGGTTTGAAGGAGAGAGAAAGTGAGACGTTGTGCGAAGAAAGGTAGGCGTTAATGGAGCGCACCATGGATTGTTTGTCGGTGTGGTGGCGGCCGCCGGCGGTGGTGGTGACGCCGAAGGAGGAGGAGGAAGGGCGGCTACTGCAGAGACTGACGTCGGAGTCGCGCGCGAATTGAGGTGTTGATGGTGGTGGTCGGAGAGATTCTCTCTCCGTTGACTGAAGTCGTGTTGCGACTCCTCGAGGTTTCATCTTTGTTGATGGAGTTGGAAAAGAGAGAGAGAGAGAGAGTAGTGAGTTTTGAAATTTTTCAAATGGAGGCAGGGTGAGCTTTGCGCCAAGTCGCCAACGCCTAGTTTGTATTGGATGTAAACATTTTTTTATTCCTGTGTGATAGTTTTTTCTATGTTTGTGTAGTGTTAATGTGTTTTTTTCTTATAAGTTTAGTAGTAAATGATTTTTTGCATGCATAATGTTAAGGCTTTAATGGGTTACTAATAGATTATTAAAGATATGTAAACTGTAAAGTCTTGGCTGAGACCGTCTTATTCAAGTGAATGACTGAAACGCTATAATTGTGCATGTTATTTATCTATTGCACTAGAACATGACTGCTGTTTTTTCTTCTACAGAATATGCGTTGTCGTCATCTTTAATATTCAAATGTTATGTCATCATTTGCCTTGTTATCTACGTCATCATCTACGTCGTCATCTCGATATGATTTTTATTGCCCTATAATTTGCCCCATTTAGAGAACCTATATTTGAATCATTGTACAACATCCAAATTATATGACTTATTATAGTGGTAGTTAGTGAAGAAAGAAAAGAGAAGATACACTAGTAGTAGTAGACATAGGAGCAATTTCTATGGTGAAATAATTTTATTGGAGATGAAGAGGGAGGAGAAAGAGGAATTTAATCTAGCTTGTCCCACCTTGAAAACTAAAAATTGATAGTTTGTGCCATAAACTGATAAATAATATTCATAAACAAATAAAAGATAATAATATAACGGCTTCAATTGATAGATATATAACCTAAACGGATACAAAAATGCCTCAAGGCTCAATTTCATACAAAAATGTGATAAGTCGAAACTTGGCTTAAACTAATTGATATATAACTTAAACTGATACAAAAATGTCATAAACTGAAACTTGGCTTAAAACTGATAGATATACAACCTACACTGATACAAAAGTGCTTTGAACCGATACAAAAATGTCATAAACTAAAACGCATCTCAACCAGAACGCTTGTAGTATTAACAGAGCTTTTGGTGAATGTGCCGGATGAAAGCCAATTCCATCAACAGATCGTTGCACAAGCGTTTACAAACATATCCTCTTCAATGGTGGTCAGCTTAAATGGCGTAGAAGATCTGCATGCAAAGCATGGCCACCCTATGCCAAAGAAATATGCAATAAATAACTCTAAAAATCTAGCAAGAACAAACTGAGGAAAACGTGAAGTCGTCATTAAACTAATCCAAACAAAGCAAATGAAAAAAAGAAAAATTAACGTTTAATCAGGTTATCGATTCGAAATGTTTCTGAATTATTGTTATATATATAGAAAATTGCTCTACATCAAGAGACAACTAGAAATTCCAATAAAGCAGCTAGAGTTGTTCCAAAAAGCATAACTTTGGCCTACGAATTCCAAACTGTAGAAGACTAAAATCTGAGTGAAGCAACCCTAGTGAATTCCAACCAAACTAAAAAGCTCTACCAGAGTAAAGCTGCTGTGTCATAGTGCAAGAATGTGGATTCTTGTCAAATTGCCTAGCACAGCTCAAAATACACACAAGAAAACGCTTTCATCCACTTCAGAATCTTAGCTTTACGAATAAAAGCGGAAATACATAAAAGGCTGTAAATCTCAGAGTTCTTTAGGTAAAAGAAATTGACAACTAAACAAACCAAAGGAATCAACAAATGAAGATCTATTTTGGAAGCATGACCGAAAAATAGATTCTGAAATGCTTAACAAGTTAGCGAACTCACTTTAGTCCTCATAAAAATCCTTCCTAAAATGAAATATTCCAAGAAGGATTTCCCTCACTCCCCCACCAGAAAAGAAGATATCGGAGAATGATGAGATGTACAAAAACCTTAAAAGGTGCGGATATTGATCTTAAAGTTTGCTCCCCTGCTCAAGAATCCTTCCAAAAACAACATACTCCTAATTTCGTTTTTGACCAAGGGAAAGAACAGCAATAACATATATGAAGCAAACCTTCAAAGACTAGTACAGCGAGTAAAAGCATCACGTAAGTTCTCGCAGAAAATGCCACATTCACCCACCAAAGAGTAAATTTTTGATGCAAAACTACCAAAACCCAGGACACCCTCTTCCTTGGTGTACAAATCAACCTCAACCTCACATGGTGATCTCTCTCTCCCCTCCCTCTGAACCGAGGAAACAGTTTAATCAACCTGGAGTTGTGTTAGGATAATTAGCTCACCGACCAGCAACCACACATATAAAGTTATAATGTACACAATCTCTTTCCTGAGCCACAAATTCGACCAATTTATAACTACCAAGAAACTCATTCAGGTAAGATTGAAAGCTTTCCTTTCATTTCTGTAGCATCATCCATCAGACTTTCTAGCACTGCAATTCCATCAACACCACCACCATCCATACCACTAGAATTACTATTGCCCCTTATCCCTAGCCATCTCTGCCATAACCATATGATGTAGTTCTAGTCCAAATAAGCAGCAAAGCTTTTTGCAATCAGAGGGAGGGAGGGAGGGAAAAGAGACAGACAGACAGACACAATCCTAATTCAATGTCAAATGTCAATAACATTATTGCATTAACAAAAAATTTAAGGCCTTTCCTTCCGTCAGGCCCAGGCCATGAAACTCCACCTCAGGGGTCTGATAGTTGTTACATTTGGTATTTTGACATTATTCAAGTTCACCACTTTGACCATCATTTGTGCTTTAT
Source organism: Beta corolliflora (assembly GCA_947648045.1). Classification (NCBI taxonomy): domain Eukaryota; kingdom Viridiplantae; phylum Streptophyta; class Magnoliopsida; order Caryophyllales; family Amaranthaceae; genus Beta; species Beta corolliflora. The sequence continues at coordinate 1,185,077 of CANSZD010003162.1, read as the reverse complement.
ACGCAAGGAAAAATATGTATTTCTGAAATATCGACCTTTTATACTATTTACAAATACATAATTAGAAATACTAATGCTCAAAGTTTTACATCGGTAAGGGTGAAAAGTCAGGGTATAACTATTCAATAAGAACAGAGGGAATGCTTGTTAGCCAATAATTCATTATGAACCCACCAAATGTTTGCATCTTTACTAAGAGATTGATGTAAAAATTTAATGTTTAAAGTTGAAAATTGCAAGAAGTCAAACAAATTTCAGTAAAACAGAGAGGAAGTGCCTAAAGAATATCTCAAACAACACTTCAGTAAATCAGAAAGAATAGCATTTAAAAATTAAGCCCCCGCCCCTTCTCTCACTTCTTTAGATTGAAAATTGGACGAAGGCAAGAAAGAATAAAGAAAAGGACAGATACTGCTCAGTGTAGATGATTTAGCCTTTGTTATGGTCAACTTACAAGTTACTAAAAAACTTCAGCAAAAAGTTCATTTCAGCAACAATAATTTCAAAACGAATAAGTTAATTTATAACCAAAACAAGTTAATCTGAAATCAGTAGAAAAGAACAAAGCCTATACCAAATCGTCACGCTAAAACCTGAACATGATCTATTTAACTTCATATTTGAGCATGAGATGCTTCAACTCTTTCAAATTTTAACAGCACATGTTGAACTAGTAAGTAAAGAAGCTTACCTTATAAGCAACAATATGTGCTATGGGAAGCCCTTGATTACCAAATTTTGCAAATATAGAGAGATCACCAATAAGATCCAAGACTTTATGGCGACAGGGTTCATCATGGTAACAGAGAGGTGGATTTAACCAACCTTTTGAGGCACTGCACAAGCATTTCACACATTAGTTCCATGAAAATATTAAAGCACCTAAATAGAAAATGTCACGACACGAGCAAATGTCAAACAAAAACAGGTGATGTTATAGCAGTTACTAAGAACAAAACTCATAATTCCCTACACAGGAAATCTAGCATGATTTGTCATATATAGATAGTATAGCAGCGAGTGTGAGCCTAAAGAGAAGCTGAATACAACCTTTGATCACATCAAGAAATCAAAGAAATCTTCTCTCCAGCCACAGCACATATAATGACAAAAAGGAAGACTTTGCCACGATATGTAAGCCCCTTTAACCTTCCTAACTTCATACATTTATTTGTAAATTACCCAAAAGAGCAAAAGGGGCAGCTCAATGGATTCGTAACGAACTAAAAAATCTCTACCAATGAAACATTGACACTTCATAATGCAAAAGCCTTGGTCTTAGTCACTAGCATTTAAGCAAGATATAAAATACGCATGTGAGGAGATAAAGAGTCTCTAAACCTGCAGATTATTACATAAATTAGAATTTCTCAAAGTAGTAACCCGAAGAAAAGCATTCACCACTCACCAGTATCAAACCTTGTCCAAATAAATTGTAGAATGAGGGAAGGATTAAGAAATTGGCGTTTTCTGTAGGTAGTTGCACAAAGAACATCAAAGGACCACAGGGTATTAGCCAACCTCAGTACCACACTCTCCTTTCATGGAAATCTAACAAAGAATCATATTCAAGGATACTTAACCAATGATATCCTCTAACTCCCGCTCATGAGGGTCCTCTGAAAACAAAATTCCCAAGAGAAACAATCACCATGCCTCGCCCAGAAAATACAATTGGAATTTTAAAGCATCAAGAGCCTATAAAGAGAGAGAAAAGGATACTAAAACTAAAAGGCAGCTCTCCCGAAAACAAGCGCTTCCTGTTACCCACATCATATCTGACCAAGGAAGAGAATAATATTACCTATGAAACGATCTTCTAAGGGCTACTACAAGGAACATCAGACCCTATTAATATATTCCAGCCACTCTTTAGAAGACAATACCTGCTCACTGCTGTGAATCACTCTGTACCAGGGAGAATCAGCCTCGTGCAATAAATGCCACCACTTTCCCACTAAAGAAACTTTTTAATCAGCAAATTCTAAAATCTAAGCCACTGATTCGTCTACAAGCAACATATTGTTGGCTTTACTGTTTCGTAGCCTTTTTCAGGATGAATTCAGTACAATGGGTGGGAGTAGGAATTTGGTCCTGTGTACAAGTCAGTGCAACAAAAGTTTTCGGCTACTGCATGAAGGTGTCCTTTATGACCTTAATTGAACTTTATTTAATTAACCATGGCTGGGTGATTCACCGAAGTCAACATTAATGATTCTTGGGCCTGGGTTGTTTCGTTGGACTGCTTTACTTCGAAGCAGCAGCAGCATTCTGAAAGTGTTTCTAATTTGTTAGCGGTATTTAGTTGGTCTACAACAATTATTGGGTGGTAGCTTTCCTTTTATAATTCTTCGATGTTCAAGGAGTATCCTTAGTTTGCTAGGAGTTCAACAAGTCGGGAATTTTTTTTTTTGCATATCAAGGGAAGCTTGTAGATCTGGATCTTGTTTCCTTATTTACATAGTTTCTGCAGTTTAGGAGGCTGTACAAAGCTCTAAAAACTGTATTATTTTACCACACAATTGATCAACTATTTCCAGAAGTTAGCATTGTAATATGTTCATGTTTATATTTCACGTTTATATTTCCATATGTTGAGCTGTGAACTCAATTTCAAGAACCCTTTACTTGGCCTGGAAAGCTAAGACAAATTTATCTTCAAGCTTGAAATTAGGGTGGACAAAGCTGAGTGAAGGTTACAGAAAGTCAAGATTTTACAAAAGCCACTCCAATCTCCTAGCTACACTCATTGGGAGCTGAAAAAGGGAAAGAATATACAAAGGCAAATCAGAAAGACAAGTTCGAATGAGGCATACTGTACCTCTACCCAGAGAAAAATAAAGCCTTTTCCATCCATGTAACTTCGTACCTTCTCTATGACCATATATCAAAAACTACTCCACGAAGGATTATTCCCTAAAGAAAGACTAAGGTAAGCAAGGAAAAAGTAATGGATGACACACCTATCTACTCTTCCTTTTCTGTTATGGATGAGCTTTGCCAGCATAATTAATCAACCAAACCACATAAGTGTATATCCAAGTATGGTGACAATAAACATTACCTACTGAACACGAACTTGCGTCGGTAAAAACAAGAGCCTACCTACAAACGATAGCATTCTCTAGTGAACCGCCTTTTATGAGTCCCCTCTCACGCATAAGCTCCACCTGTCACAAGAATCAAAATAAGTTCAAAACCTGACATATATTTGTCCAACCTGAACAAGTGTCATTGACATGGACTGAAACTAAATCCTATCTATAAATACAAACAGAAATATAACAGACCACTAAAAAAAAGCACAACTATATAGGGTAACCCACTGAGCATGACTTGGTTCTAGATAAGTCGAACAAGGGTTTTTTTTATCCTGTGCTATACCTTAATTTATTTGTATTAATTAGCAAAAAGTGTTAGCACTTCGGCATTTATTAATCAGTATGCATAAATATCTCAAACATCAAAATCATGATTGAAGAGTTGAAAATATTCAAGGAGCGACTTCTTAAGTTAACCTCTTCATATACACAAAAGGTTCTGGCAGAAGCTATTTCTGTAGCATAGAAAGACCTGTTGAAAACACCGGAAAAGAACCACTGGCAGCCAATGGAAGGTACCTGTAAATACAAAGCGACGAAATTTAGTTCCCATAATGCTTTTATACACAGCTCTATTCTCAAAAAAGCCCGTTATTGGAAAAAAACATTCAGAACTAGTTCATTGTCACTGCATAGTATTTTTCCTAGAGTTCTGCAGTTGTATTATGCAAAAGTATCCTATCCCTACTAGGCCTGGTGAAGCAAGAAATTCAGAATCAACTAGAACAAAGACCTTTATATATACGTCAAGTCCACAGGAAGTGATCTCTTAAATATCCTCTCATAAATATCCTCTCAAAGCATTTTCTTTTCATTCCACAACATAAGCTATCCATTTCCACAATTCCACAATAACGAAAACACTATTTTGTGGGCACTAGTTGAGAGCCCACTACGCCTAGCCGCAATGCTAGGCATTGGACAAAGCCACGACGGTTAACGTATGTAGCTCTTGAGAGTCGCACTCAACTAAGGAGCCATACTTGAACCTTGGATGTCCAATGTGGGTGCCCAATGGGATGGACCGCGATCCTAGAAGGGTGCACATGGAGGAACGTACGAGCAAGCCCATGGTTGGTCCCGACGAGTCCCATGAACTGGCGCGATGCGTTGTTGTGTTGGGCTTGCCCCGCAAACTAGCGTAAAAAGGTCCTTAGCCCAACGGTTGCAAGGACACCTACGTGGTGGGATCATGGGGTGCGGTTACTGCCTAGCAGTTGTAAATGGCATGGCTTAGTGACTAGACGACAGTTACGAAAGTGTGACTAGTGGTTATTCCTTGAATTAAGGAGCGGTTATTGGGAAGTTACAAGAGTAGTGGGAGGTTACATTAATCACCCACGCTGCCCCATGTTCCCCTTAAAAGCTGGAGCGGTTACTAAAGGGGGGAGAGAACACCATCCTAGAAAATAGGAGTATGACCTTGGTGGGCAGTTACGTCCAAGGCCATGAACGGTTACGCTTGGTTGGATGTGCGGTTACGTCCAAGGCCATGGACGGTTACGCTTGGCTTGGAGGGCAATTACACCCAAGGCTATGGACGGTTACGCTTGGCTTGCTGGACAGTTACACCCACTGTCATGAGCGGTTACGCTTGGCTTGGTGCACAATTACAACCAAGGCCATAGACGGTTGGCTTGGTAGGCAGTTACACCTAATGTCATAGATGGTTACGCTTGGCGGGCAGTTACACCCAATGTCATACACAGTTATGCTTGACAAGGTGAGCAGTTACGCCCACGTCATAGATGGTTATGCTCGACGAAGAGAGCGTTTACGCTCAAGGTAGTGGGCGATTACGCTCCACGAGGTGGGCGGTTATGCTGAATATAATGGGCGTTTGTGCTCTACTTGACGAACGGTTATGATCGACGGTTGGACAACACGCTTTATGGAGTGAACAGTTATCCAACCACCCACGTCCCTCCCTATCTCCCTTGAGTAGAGGCGCCCAGTCAAAGGAGAGTGGGAGAACTTCCACATAGAAAAGAGTGCAAGGATCCTGGACAACATAGTGGGTAGTTACTAAGTAGTGGGTAGTTACTTGCTTACGTGGCTGGGGCTGTAGCCAACACCTTGTATTATAAATATTGTCTTTCCCTAAGCACTTGGCAGTCATTCTTGTCGGGGAGTTTTGGCCTGTACTTACGTTGTTTTCTCAAAGTGATAAAATTATTCTCGTGTATGCTTATGTATGCTTGCCTCTACTTATGTTATTCAAAGCTAGTAGTGTGCGTGTGGGCTGGTCTACGCAACGTCTAGACGCCATCGTGGGAACCTCTTGAGTCTTGAGTGCGGAAAAGAGAAGTTAAAAAATTTTAACGTGACAATTTGGTCCGACCTACCGGAAATTCGAAAGTCATTGAGCACCATGACGATAACACTGAAGCGACATGTTAAGGGAGTCTTGTGTCTCGACTCCACCAAGAAGACTTCCTCCTCCGAAGGGGCTCTCGATAGATGGTCTGGTTCGAGTAGGCCATCATATGTGAGGCATTTTCTAGAAATGGCACCCCTAAGTCCCCTCTCTCCTAAAGCCGTCCCTCAATTGTCAATGCAACGGAAGTCCGGAAGATGCGACGGTAGCGGAGTTCCAAACTGTTTAGGAGGTAAGCCAACTTTTCATTGATTTCGAATATACGAACATTTGCTATGTCGTTGTTCCAATCATCCGTAGACCATGGTGGTCAATACAAAAGAATTCCTGGCTTTCACACACCAATGTCCTTAGACGCTACAAGGTTTCCAACGGACAGTCAGCATTAAGGATAGCTCCGGCCAAATCGCTTGTTAGAGCTCACAGCAGAAATTTGGCTTATACAAGATAATGCCGATACCTCACAAATAAATAATATTTTGTGGATAAACAAACAACCCCTATGAAGGAAATAATAAATTTTAACATAAGAAAAATAAGCTTTTCTTAAACTAAGCTTTTGTGATGTGAATTATATTGAATGAATATATTCTACATTACAAACTAACCCTTTTATAATGTCTAATACACTAATTAAATAATGGTGAGAATGATTTAACTAAACAAACAACGTAATATGTTGTTGCAAATTAAACTCCTTCCATTTACTTTTCCTTAAACTTCTCTTCTCCTTTCTTATGATTTTCCTTTTCTTAAATTAGAGAAATTTATAACCAAATAACCCCACAATTCTCCACCTCGTTTATAATTTTGAAAACATTCATATTTTGAACTAACAAATTGCAGTATTCGTATCCAATTGCACCATTTTGACAATGATTGCTTACGTACCCTCGACCGGGATCAAACCAATCGTATTCCATTAATTCTTCCATGTAGTGCTTAACATGGGACAATATTTAGCAATTCCAAACAATGTTGGAACTTGCTTCCTGACACAACTTTGGTTAACATATATCGGAGTTCTCATTTGTATGCACCTTCGTACCAAGCATATAGACGTGAGATATCATTTTGTTCGCAGATATGTTAACCAAAGTTGTGTCAGGAAGCAAGTTCCAACATTTTCTGGAATTGCTAAACATTGTCCCATGTTAAGCAGTACATGGAAGAATTAATGGAACTACGATTGGTTTGATCCCGGTCGAGGGTACGTAGGCAATCATTGTCAAAATGGTGCAACCGGATACGAATACCGCAATTTGTTCGTTCAAAATATGAATGTTTTCAAACTTATAAACGAGGTGGAGAATTGTGGGATTATTTGGTTATAAATTTCTCTAATTTAAGAAAAGGTTAATCATGAGAAAGGAGAAGAGAAGTTTAAGCAGAAGTAAATAGAATGAGTTTAATTTGCTAATTTGCAACAACATATTACGTTGTTTGTTTAGTTAAATCATTCTCACCATTCTTTAATTAGCGCGTTAGACATTATAAAATGGTTAGTTTGTAATGTAGAATATACTCATTCAATATAATTCATATCATAAAAGCTTAATTTAAGAAAAGCTTATTTTTCTTACGTTTAATTTATTATTTCCTTCATAAAGGTTGTTTGTTTATCCACAAAATATGTAGGGGTTCAGAGTGCGCGGAAGCTATAGATTCAACCAAAGATTGAGAGAAATTAATAAAGACGATAAAATTATACCGGCGAAAGATGCAATAGTAATTCCACAATGATAAAATGGAATGTTAATAAATATATGGAGAATATACAATGTAAATGTTGTTGTGATTTTAATTCTAAACAAACACTAAGCTATTTATAATAGCATGACAATGATAAAAATAGCATAGCTAATTATAGGAATGGTTGAGCACACATTCCTCACACAAAAGCAGATAATCCACATAATGTGAATTGTGATAAATAGTAAACTATTTTACTATGTTTAGTAAATGGTGAGACATTATTTTCCCACAAATCTCCACCTTGGCTCGCCATTTCACCGGGTGATTCCAGCTAAGTTAAGGCAATGTTCGAACTTAGCTACTGGGAGTGGCTTTGTTAACATATCAGCAGGATTATCGGCTGTATGAATCTTTTCGACAACGAGATCTCCTGTTGCAACAACATCTTTTATAAAGTGGTGCTTGATATCAATGTGCTTGGTTTTAGAATGATGTTTACTAGTCTTGGTCAAGTGGACACCACTTTGACTATCGCAAAATACGACAAGAATATCTTGTTGTAAACCAAGCTCATACACCAAACCTCGGAGCCATATAGCCTCTTTCATACCTCCAAGTGGCAGTAATATATTCTCGCCTGGTTGTAGACAAAGCCGCAATAGCTTGAAGTGAAGAATACCAACTAATAGCAGAGCCACAAAGTGTAAAAATATAAGATGAAAGTGATCTTCTCCGATCTAAATCACCACCATAGTCAGCATCCACATAACCAACTACACCACCGGGATCAGCTATTTCTTTATCAAATATCAAACCAATATCACAAGAACCCTTAAGGTATCAAAGTATCCATTTTACAGCTTCCCAATGTTGTTTGCCTGGATTGTGCATGAACCGACTAACAACACTTACTGCATAAGCCCAATCTGGTCGAGTACACACCATGGCGTACATTAAACTTCCAACTGCATTAGAATAAGGAACATGAATCATGCGCCTTTTGTCTTCGTCTGTTTGTGGACATTGTTCAGAGGACAATTTGAAATGAGCAGCAATAGGAGTATTAACAGGTTTACTCTCTTTCAAGTTGAACTTGTCAAGCATCTTCACGATATAATTTTTCTGTGATAAAAAGAGTTTTCCAGCTTGACGATTCCTGCTTATCTCCATTCCAAGAATTTTCTTGGCAAGACATAAGTCCTTCATATCAAATTCACTACTTAACTGAGTCTTTAACTTGCTGACTAGAGATTTATCTTGGGCAGCAATCAATATATCATCAACATAGAGTAATAAATATATAAAAGACCCATTTGACGTCTTCTGAAAATAAACACAGTTATCATAACTACTTCTTGAGTAGCCTTGTCCCATCATAAAGGAATCAAACCTTTTGTACCATTGTCGCGGAGACTGTTTCAAACCATAAAGAGATTTTTTCAAACGACATACATAATTCTCTTTGTCAGGAACTATGAATCCCTCAGGCTGATGGATATAAATTTCTTCTTCAAGGTTACCATGAAGAAAAGCAGTTTTGACATCTAACTGTTCCAACTCCAAATCATGCAAAGCGACTAGAGCAAGTAATACACGAATTGAGGTATGACGAACGACAGGAGAAAATACTTCATTGAAATCAATATCTTCTTCTTGATCAAATCCTCTAACAACATATCGTGCTTTATACCTTGCATTCTCAACGCCAGGGATGCCTTCTTTTCTCTTAAACAACCACTTGCAACTAATAGCTCGTTTACCTTCGGGTAACTTCACTAGATCCCAAGTTTCATTTTTATAAAGACTTTCAACTTCTTCTTGCATTGCTGCAATCCATTTTGCTGAATCTGCACGAGATATAGCCTCATCGTAATTTTTAGGCTCATTGGAATCATCAATTTCTTGTGCAGCAACCAAAGCATATGCGATATTAGCACTTTGGCCAATGTATCTTTGAGATTGTCTTCTTGGTCTTTGATCCGGAAGATTTTGAGCCTTTGACCACGGTTCTGGTAAACCCCGTCTTTGTGGTAGACGCTGCGGACTCGTATTTTCAATTATAACAGTATTATCGTCAAATGCAAGTTGAGCTGAGGAAGTAGGGACACCTTCCTTTGATTTTGAGGATGAGACCTCAAACTCCACCTTCTCTCTAATATTCTCATGATCTGTAATGGTATGAGAAACACAATTCTCTTCTCCAGAAGATATAATTTCATTTTCGTTGAAGGTTATATTCCTACTATAAAAGGTTTTACGAGACTCAGGGTCATATAAACGATAACCTTTAACCCCTGAACCATAACCTAAGAATATGCACTTTTTAGCACGAGGTTCCAATTTCCCATCGCTAACGTGCGAATAAGCAGGACAACCAAATATTCTAAGATTAGAATAATCAACAGGATTACCTGACCAAACTTCTTCTGGAATATTACCATCAAGTGATCTATTTGGGGAGCGGTTTATCAAATAGCTTGCAGTGTTTGCCGCTTCAGCCCAAAATCCCTTTTTCAAGCCAGAATGAGAGAGCATACAAAAAACTCTCTCCAAAATAGTTTTGTTCATTCGTTCTGCAACTCCATTTTGTTGTGGAGTACCTGGAATGGTATGATGTCTTGCAATACCTTCTTTCTTGCAGAACCTATTAAACTCATTTATTCAGAGTTCAAGACCATTGTCTGTTCTCAGCCTTTTAAATTTCTTACCAGTTTAATTTTCAATTAAGGTTTTCCAATCCTTGAAAGTTGAAAATACATTACTTTTATACTTAAGAAAATAGACCCAAAGTTTTCTTGAGAAATCATCAATAATGGTCAACATATAATGACGTCCTCCTGTGGAAGGAACTTGTGAAGGACCCCAAAGGTCCGAATGAATATAATCTAATGTACCTTTGGTTCGGGGAACGCCATTTGAAAAGCTAACTCTTTTCTGCTTGCCAAAAATACAATGCTCACAGAAACCAACCTTACCGGTACAATGATTGCCAAGGAAACCTCTTTTGTTAAGGACATGCATTCCTTTCTCACTCATGTGGCCCAATCTCAAATGCCACAACTTCGTATCGTCATTGTTGGATGAGGCAGTAGCTGCAGATCTTGTAATAGTAAATCCCTGCAGCACATATAAACTACCAGATCGATTTGCCTTTAATAAAACAAGAGCACCTTTGGACACTTTTAAAACTCCACCTTCAAACAATATTTACACCCAAGTGATTCAAGGGTGCCTAAGGAAATGAGATTACGTTTCAAATCGGGAACGTGTCTAACACCGGTCAAAGTCCTAGTAACGCCATCATTTGTCTTAACTTTGATCGTACCTTTACCAACAACCTTGCATTGAGCATCATTGCCCATCAAAACAAGACCACCATCAACTGGTTCATAGGTGGTAAACCAGTCTTTATTCGGTGACATGTGAAATGTACAACCAGAATCAAGAATCCATTCATTTCTAGATCTTTGTTCGGAGTCAGCTGCTAATAATAAATCCCCATCTGACCCGGACTCAGCAACACCAGCTTCGGCGTGAGTTTAAGGTTGTTTACCCTTTTGTTCTTTTTATTGCTTATTTTTCAACTTATAGCAATCAGATATTTCGTGTCCTTTTTTCTTGCAATAACGGCAAAATTTAGATTTGATATCTCTAGATTTTGATTTAAACCTGTTTTTACTTGTACTATTTTTTTCAAAACTTCTCCCTCTAATAACCAAGCCTTCACCCGAATGTTCCGAATTTATATCGGTATCAAATTTTTCTTTTGATAATAGGTGAGACTTAACATCTTTAAAGAATAATGTAACATAATTTCCATATAACATTATTTCCTTAAAGTGTCGATATGAGAGTGGTAGTGAAATAATAAGTAAAACTGCTTTATCCTCATCATCAATTTTGACATCCAAGTTCTCCAAATCAACAATAATAGAATTAAACTCATCAAGGTGAGTTTGAATAGGAGTACCTTCTGCCATTTTGAGTGTAAAGAGTCTTTCCTTGAGGTGAAGTTTGTTTGCAAGGCTTTTGGTCATGTAAAGAGATTCTAATTTAGCCCAAATATCTGCAACGGACTTTTCACTCATGACCTCACGTAACACCTCACGAGACAAACATAACTGAATTACGGACAACGCTTTCTCATCCATATCATCCCATTGTTCATGTGTCAAAGTGGATGACTTTTTGGACTTTCCATCCAAAGCCTTCTTTAAACCATTCTGGGTAAGAATGGCTTGTATTTGAATTCGCCATATGCTTAGTTTTAAAAAGCGCGCCAAAGCCCCCCCAAGGCGGTGCGAGCCCAGGCGGCGAGCAAATCGCATCCAACTGCCCAGGCGAGGCGCATGACGACAGGCGCACGGAGGCGCGCGCTTTAGGGCGCCTTTGAGCGAGGCGAGAGGCGCAGAAAGCGGTCGCTTTTCGTGATGAGGCGCGCGTGTCGGCCACTGCCTTCCTTTTTTAGGTATTTTACCACTTAAAAGCTCGAGATCCGCTTCGGTTCATAGGGCTGAAACCCTAGAACTAGATGCGCCACTCTACTCTGCACTACCGCGACACTCCTTCGCCGGTGGTGGTTGCCGATGGTCACCAACTCCTCGCCGACTGGTTGCGGCCTCCCCGCCTGTGGTCTCCTGTCTTCGCCGGGTAAGTTCTCTTCTCTCTTCGCTTCTTCTTCTTCTTCTATCTTCGTTCTTCTTCTTCTCTCTTCTTCTTCTTCTGTCTTTCGTTCTTCTTCTTCTGTCTTTCTTTCTCCTTTTTTTTCTTTTTCTTTGACAGGAGTCTTTCTTTCTCCTTTATTTCATATTTTCCTCTCTTATCTTCTTCTCCTCTTGGTCGGTCTTTTTTTGGTGGCTTCTTCGGTCTTTCTCCCTTCTTTCTTCTTTATTTTTCACTGCATGTTTTTATTTTTTTTTATTTTTTACGATGTTTTTTTTTTTCCTTTCTTTATTTCTTCTTCCTGTTTTTCTCCAGTGGGTATTTTTATCCCTTACAGCAAGACCCTTCTTTATTTCTTATAGCAGAATTTGATTCCTTATTTCTTATACATCTTCACTGCGTTTTTTTCCATGTGGCATACTGCTAGTGACTAGTTAATTTTTTTAATCCATTTACATGCTTTTTATTTAATTAGTATTGTGAATTGGGATATCATTTGAATTGTAACTAGTTGATTGTTGATGAAAATTGGGGTTTCTAGTTCTAGTGGACTAAACTTGAAACCTTGTTTGATTTTCTTTCTACTTGGTACTTTGACTTGTTTCCGTATTCTAGTGATGAAGTATGCTTTATTATACCTTTTTATGGTTCTTTAATATAATATATATCTTGTTTTAAGGATTACAATGATTCTTTATTTGATTTCTAAGTTTTTTAGCACCAAAGGTGCGCCTCGCCTACAGGATGCGTGCGCCTTCGCCTTGCGCCTTGCGCCTCGATGCGCTTTGCGCCTTGCGCCTCGGTGCGCCTAGCGCCTTTTAAAACTAAGGCCATATGAAAAAACTAATTTTACCATCGAACTTCTCAATATCAAATTTTGTAGACATGATAAAAAATCCCAGTTGAATATATAAAGCTCTGGTACCAATTTGTAGGGGTTCAGAGTGCGCGGAAGCGATAGATTCAACCAAAGATTGAGAGAAATTAATAAAGACGATAAAATTATACTAGCAAAAGATGCAATAGTAATTCCACAATGATAAAATGGAATGTTAATAAATATATGGAGAATATACAATGTAAATGTTGTTGTGATTTTAATTCTAAACAAACACTAAGCTATTTATAATAGCATGACAATGATAAAAATAGCATAGCTAATTATAGGAATGGTTGAGCACACATTCCTCACACAAAAGCAGATAATTCACATAATGTGAATTGTGATAAATAGTAAACTATTTTACTATGTTTAGTAAATGGTGAGACATTATTTTCCCACAAAATATTATTTATTTGTGAGGTATCGATTTCATATTATCTAGTAGAAGCCAAATTTCTACTGCGAGCTCTAACAAACGATTTGGCCGGAGCTATCCTTGATGCTGACTGTCCGTTGGAAACCTTGCAGCGTCTAAGGACGTTGTTGTGTGAAAGCCATAAATTCCTTTGTATTGACCACTGTGGTCTACGGATGATTGGAACAATGACATAGCAAATGGTCGTATATTCGAAATCAATGAAAAGCTGGCTTACCTCCTAAACAGTTGATGCACAAGGATGGAGGACCTATTGGAGCGTGTTGGAACTCCGCTACCGTTGCATCTTCTGGACTTCCCTTGCATTAACAATGGAGGGACGGCATTAGGAGATAGGGGACTTAGGGGTGTCATTTCTAGAAAATACCTCACATATGATGGCCTACTCGACAAGACCATCTATTGAGAGCCCCTTCGGAGGAGGAGATCTTCTTAGTGGAGTCTAGACACAAGACTCCCTTAACATGTCGCTTCAGTGTTCTCGTCATGGTGCTAAATGACTTTCGAATTTCTGACAGGTAGACCAAATTGTCACGGGAAAATTTTTTAACTTCTCTTTTCCGCACTCAAGAGGTTCCCGTGATGGCGTCTAGAGGCTGCCTAGACCAGCCCACACGCACACGCACACTACTAGCTTTGAATAACGTAAGTAGAGGCAAGCATACACATGCACACACGAGAATACTTTTATCGCTTTGAGAAAACAACGTAAGTACAAGGCCAAAAATCCCCGACAAGAATGACTGCCAAGTGCTTAGGGAAAGACACTATTTATAATACAAGGTGTTGGCTACAGCCCAGCCACGTAAGCAAGTAACTACTCACTACTTAGTAACTACCCACTATGTTGTCCAGGATCCTTGCACTCTCTTCTGCGTGGAAGTTATCCCACTCCCCTCTTACTGAGCGCCTCTATTCAAGGGAAATAGGGAGGGACGTGGGTGGTTAAATAACCGCCCACTCCATCAAGCATGTTGTCCAACCATCGATCATAACCGTTCGTCAAGTAGGGCACAAGCGCCCATTATATTCAGCATAATCGCCCACCTCGTGGATCGTAATCGCCCACTACCTTGAGCGTAAACGCTCCCTTCGTCGAGCATAACCATCTACGACGTGGGCGTAACTGCTCACCTTGCCAAGCATAACCGTCTATGAGATTGGGTGTAACTGTCCACCAACCCAAGCGTAACCGTTTATGACATTAGGTGTAACTACCTACAAGCCAAGCGCAACTGTCAATGGCCTTGGTTGTAACTGCCTACTAAGCCAAGCGTAATAGCTCATGGCAGTGGGTGTAACTGCCCATCAAGCCAAGAGCAACCGTCCATGGCCTTGGGTGTAAATGCCCATCAAGCCAAGAGTAACCGTTCATGGCCTCTTGGACGAAACTGCCCGCCAAGCCAAGCGTAACCGCTCATGGCATTAGGTGTAACTGCCCACCAAGCAAAGCATAACCGTCCATGGCCTTGGGTGTAACTGCCCACCAAGCCAAGCGTAACCGTCCACGGCCTTGGACGTAACTGCCCACCAAGCCAAGCATAACCGTCCATGGCCTTGGACGTAACTTCCCACCAAGCCAAGTGTAACCGTCCATGGCCTTGGAAGTAACTGCCTACCAAGGTTGCACTCCTATTTTCTAAGAAGTTGCTCTCTCCCAAGTCCCACCTTTAGTATCCGCTCCACCTTTTAAGGGAACATGGGGTAGCGTGGGTGGTTAATGTAACCGCCCACTACTCTTGTAACTTCCCAATAACCGCTTTTTAATTCAAGGTATAACCAATAACCGCTGGGCTAGGGACCTTTCTACGCCGGTTTACCAGCCAAGCCCAATAAAACCACGCGTCGCACCACTTCATGGAACTCGTCGAGAGTCGAGACCCTTGCTCGTATGATATTCCACGTGCACCCTTCTAGGGTCACGGTCCATCCCATAGGGCACCCACATTGGACATCCAAGGTTCAAGTAAGGTTCATTAATCGAGTGTGACTCTCTAAGAGCTGCATACGTTAACCGTCATGGCTTCGTCCAACGCCTAGCATTGTGCCTAGGCATAGTCGGCTCTCAACTAGTGGCGACAAAAGTGACGGTTACAAACTTATCAATCTTGTTGACATGCTCTCTTATCTGTAATAACGCTAGTATAAGAGGCATGTTGCACTACCAATAGATGAAAACCTCTCACAACAATGTCAAACCTTAGTTTCAAATGAATTGGTTGACTCCATGATCCAATAAATTATCTCTAGTGGTAATCCGCAAAGATTTTCTTGTTTTATTCACTTCTCTCTTGTATTATATACTCTTGCAAAATCATATCCTTTATATCAAATTTTACCTCCCCCCAACCGAGTCATCTTTGGCCTCCCTCGGCTTCTTCTAAAACCTTCATAATCCCAACTATCCATTATCCTTAATGGTGCATATTCTTGTCCATAATGTACATGCTCGAACTAGCATAGTTTGGTTCTCCTTTATCGTATCCTCAAGGTTATTCATAATTATATCTCTTAGGGTGTTCCCACTTCCCACACATCCATCTTAAGTTCTCAACATACGCATCTGCTACACTCATCTTCTGTATAAGATCCTTTCCATATGCCCAACACTTCAACCTGCACTCCGTCCCAAAATACTATTTACACTTTTCTTTTTCATCTGTCCCAGAATACTCCTTACACTTCTATTTTTGGATATGACCCACTATTATTTTGATCTTTTTACTTTTTAACATTGGCCCACACTCTCTCTCCTCCAAACAAAATAATACCACTTCTACTACCTTCCAACTCTAACCATTGGCCCACACTCTCTCTCCACCAAATAAAATAGTGCTACTTTTACTACCTACTAACTCCTATCACATCTACTTTTTCAATAAAATAACAATTGATAACCAAACAACAACTTATCATCTAAAACTACGTTCCCTAATAAGTGTCAAGAGTATTCTGGGATGGTGGGAGCATATAATAATGCAGGATTATTAGTTGTGCTATATAATTTTGCCTATGACCTAAACATAGGCTATAGTCTCATGAAGTGATTGTTGCTCTTCATTTGAGCCACCCTATGAGACATGTCTTGGTCATCCTGCGAAAAATCGACCTAATGTACCTAAAAGGCTAAAACACTCACTTAAGGGGACCTCCTTATCATCTTATGTCACTACCTCCTCGTCTCACTCCTTCTAAGTACTAAATTGGCACCTCATGTACTCAATTTTACTCTGACATATCCTAAACCTCGAATTCAAACTTTTGTCTCCATAACTCCAACTTAGCATTTTTCTTGGCTCTAACCCATTTCTGTTTCGAAGAGGAAAGGACTAAATGCTGGTGTATTCCAATTGTGACAGAGAAACCCTCTTATACAGCTCTATATGCCCTGACTAGGTCCATACATTAGAAGAAATTTTCTAAAGAGATAAAGTTTAGCTATCAAAAAGATGGTGAAATAATCTTGTTAGCCTTACCTTTTCTAATATAGTAGATGAAGTAAGGGTAGAAAAGAAATCTTCCCCCCTTTTAACTAGCTGACATTCGGTTGTTTAGCCCAACTCCCATTAGAAAGTTAGATGTCACTGCTAAGGATATCAGCAGTAATTTTTCCTATTTACCAGATAAATTTCTGATCAAACTGACAACTTGCAGGCAATTTTTCACAGACGATCATAATACAATACAATTTTCTTCTGTTTCAAGTAGAGAGAGTCACATTAAATGAGAGTAAAATTTA
Source organism: Beta corolliflora (assembly GCA_947648045.1). Classification (NCBI taxonomy): domain Eukaryota; kingdom Viridiplantae; phylum Streptophyta; class Magnoliopsida; order Caryophyllales; family Amaranthaceae; genus Beta; species Beta corolliflora. The sequence goes on along the minus strand of CANSZD010003162.1, from coordinate 1,168,184 downwards.
TCAGAAAAATAGATTATTGACAGCCAGTGACGACAGACAAATAGACAACTATTCCATCTTAAGTCACTATAAGATTGACTAAGGTAACTTTTGGTAGTGATCAGGTATCACGCAATAGTAATATATTCAGTTATTTTTTTTCTTTTACTTTTCTTCAACAACACAGGAGGAGACAGTTTAAGAGCAAGAAGATACTAGAAAGTACAAAGTCCTTTTTCTGAAATTTTCGAATAAACTGTACCAAAGAAATTATGCTTGAAGAACAAATAAAAAGAAGTTACTGAATCATGAAAGTATAGAGAAGGCAGCAACCAAGTGTCATGTTTAGCATGAAATCGCTGAATCACTAAACCAGTTAATATCCATTCAGCAAAGTGTGCAAGGATCAAAATCAGAAATTAAATATTGACTTTTGGACTAGATAGATGTCACCAAGGACATGGCCCTTGATAGATGTTCTAAACCTTGTCGAGTTGTCATGCTCTAAAACATTTGCCGCAATTTCCATCCAGAAACCTTTTATCTAGCTTTACGCCTTTAAGTCAATGACTCACACCTTGTACTTTCAACATCCTAATTCCTGACCTATATGAAAGATCTAAGGTTCCTTTAACATTTTGACTTCACCATTATCAAAGGAGGAACTATTTAAAAGCTTGCAACAACCAGAAAATAATAAAAGTATAAGAACAAGTTGAACACTAGATACAAAGATAATACACGAATAAAAATTAACGTAACCCTCGATTGAACTGGATAAATGGGATACAAGTCGATAGATTCATAAGGTTGGTATGGGTTTTCCAAAACCTAAACCCTAACTCCTCTCACTTGAGAGGCTCACCTCCATTAACAAGCTTCTCACAGAAATGGAACAATAGCTTATTAACTAAGATCTTTAGTATTCTCACTAAGGAATTCTTATCAACGATATCTGATTAGCGTTAGTGGCTTAGTTACAACATGTATATAATAGCTTACTTGACATAAAAAAAACCCTCAGAGAAAAGCTATAATAATTGTTGAAGGTCTATGGCCATGGCGAAAGGTGGTGCTGCTTTAATAGATAATACGTCTGCACTTGGAAGTGGATCGACTTCCATCCTTGTAATGTTGTACTAGCTGACCAGTGTGAGAGCTTACTTTCTTGCATAAAGAGGTAACTTTGCATCACTGATGCAACTGTTGATGGAGCAATGAGGGGATCCACAAGAGGACTGTAAAAATTCAAAGACAAACATCCTATACAGACACTTCACCAAGTCTAAGACCATAGCTTTAAAGGGTCCAATAAGGGGTGTCACTCAGAGGGCAGGATGGCTGAATAGCTCATCGACAAACACGACCAAACAGTCTCTAGATAAATTATCAAGCCAAGCCAATACGTGAGCAACCACGCTATGAAATTCTGTAGCATTACATAGATTGCTTTTTCTTTTTGGTGTCCAAGGGTGAGAAGCCTAATAACTCCTACTACGAGGTCGAGTATATAAAACTGAATTACTAGTTGAGCAAAAATTTCCTTTATACAGAAGAGAAGAGGAGGAAGGCCTAAGAATTTCTAGTGAAGATAATTAATCATTTTAATTGGGTAGATTTCACCGACATGTGGCCCTCAAAAGGATATCCTCATCCTGTAGCACCCTAAGTCCTAGGTCTTGTGTGCTCGATTTTACCCCACTTATCAGTAGTACATGTGTCACATCCGCATTTCTTTTCTAATACCTTTCCCATATCCCTCTTTTAATCTATTTTTTTAATTAGATTTAGTCATCAAACACTGACATCTTAATATGATTTTCGACCACCATCTCAGGCCATTAGCACAACTAAGATAGTTATGCCATGAAAATATGGAAAGGGGCTCTATTATTTCCTCACCTCTAGCTATTTCTTGTAGGCATAAAGCAGTTCATAGGCATAGAATAGATGAGAGCATAATATGTCTAAATATTTTTAAAAAGCTTTCATCTTGCTAGTTCTTTTTTGCTTCACAATCACAACAACAAAATTGTCAAAGCACTTTACAAATTCAATAAGGAAGGTGGTAGTGAGATGGTACATTATGCAGATTCTCTAAAAAGATATTACAAAATTTATTTAGTAGCACAACTAAAATTCTATTTGGAAAAGAAAACACCAAAATCGAAAAATAAATAGGAGTGATACCATGAACAAAATATTAAAGAGAAAGTAACTTGGGGAGGACTATACCTGCGGAAAGTTGATGCCGTAAGTAATATGAACCTCTTGAGATGGAAAAACTGCAATAAAGGAGTCATTTCTCTTTAAATGAAAAGGCACATTGACAAATGGTGCCAACTTTTCACAACTATTGCCATTTTCATCAGCAGCATCCACTATGCCAGCTTGTTCTATTTCCTCCACCCACTCCCTTGCAGAACCATCCAAGATGGGTACCTAAAACCATGAGAGCAATAAGTCTTAAGCTATACTTCTAATATTTACCAATTATCAAGTTAACCAAATTTTCTGACAACCTCAATAGTCATCAACATTACATGGTCAGAAACCAAACTATGGTAGAACGTTATTGTAAATAGATACACAACCCCTTAAAAGAAACTTATTCATCTCAATACCTTAGGTCAACCCATCTAAGTGAGTATACTTTTAAATTTGGCCTTAGTTTCACTTATTACCTATTGAGAAAACTTTATTGTTCAATGAATTACAGCAACTTGCCTAAGTGTAACAAAAATTAAGTCAACAATAAAAATTTCACAACCTTTAAACCCACTTCTACCACAACCATTTAAGCAAATACTAGTACATAACATAAATCTTCACTGAGGAGTTTTCAATAGAGCTTGCAATCCCTAACACTGACACAACAGCACAAATGAAATCGATATGACACCAGTACGAAGTTACTGAGGAAAATCCAAATCTGACAAAATCAAGCCAAACCTAACCTAGCCCAATTTGATCAATTTGTCATAAACAGTTTCTGATACTTCCTCTATTCTAAAATAAGTGCAATACTTACCATTTCCGAAAGTTTCAAAATAAACACAACATTACCCTATTTGGAAATTAGACACTCTCTCTCATCACATGGTCCCTCTTCGTCACATGGCCACCTTAAATATTGTGTCTCTCCTTCATGTTGCATTTATTATAGAATGGAGGAAGTATATCTTAATGAAGACGAGACTAAAATCGAACACGACCAATTTACTCGAATTGCCACCTCTACATTCTTTTAACAAAACATTTGCATTTCATCATCATCAAAACTAAATTAACGAATCCCTTCAGCAAGGTAGAAGATGAGTAAAGGAAAAAACCTCAACAAACGGGTCATTCGAATCCGAAGCTGTGATCTCAATACAGCAATTATCAACACCAGTACCCTCCAAAGCAGAAAGCAGATGCTCAACAGTACTAACCATAATACCATCTTTACAAAGTGTGGTGCAAAGAGGTGATTCTTGGACAAAATCAATGGAAGTTTCAATTTTATTTGCACCAATTTTAAAGTACCTGCCTTTTTTGGCTAACTCTGGCCATAACTGTACTTTGATTGATCTTCCTGAGTGTAAACCAATGCCTTGTTTTTCTATACAATTGGCCAGTGTTTTCTGAACCTTGCCTATCTGAGAATATAACAATGGGAAAAAAAATTGATCAACTGATAAAGTTAGAATCTCAGAGAATGAAAATGGAGGAGAGAGAAAGAGGTTGTATTTTCGTTACCGATTTCCATGAGATGAGTGCAGAGGACTTCAGAGTGTTGAGAGTCATTTTTGGTAGAAGAAATTTTGTTGGTCTTTGAATGCAAGTTATGGACCAACGACCCCCACTTTCACCAAAAAAAAAAAAACCAACGACCTGTACTTGAACAGTTGAACCCATGGTTGTAGGGGTAGCAGTTATTCGCATAAAAATCGAAATTTAATCCAATTTAAATTGAATTAGTAATTTAGATTGGAGTTGAAATATTTTATGATTAGATTTGGATTGAGTTTAAAAAAAAAATTACACATCAATGTGATAATGTGTCGGGTTTTTATATACTATTTTGTTTGGTTTTTTCACCCAGTACCCCCGAGTTTTCAAAAAATTCACCTAGTACCCTCCATGTTTTCAAAATTCACCAGGTACCCCTCAGTTTTATGTAAATACACTCAAATACCCTTAATGACTAACGGCGTTAACCGCCGTTAGTCTTAATCGTAATTAACACCTAATTAACTTAACTAAACCCTAATTAACCTAAATAAACCCTAAAACCTAACTCCTAACTAACCCTAACTTCTAATCCTAACCCTAACCACCCTCCCACCACCCTAGCGACCCCCGACACCCCAAAGAACCCCCTTCCCCCCACCACCTCGCCGAAACCCCTCTCCCCCACTACCCCCGTCGAAACCCCCCCTCCCCCACCGAATTTCCGCAGCTCCCGCCCCACGCAGCCCCCCAACCCTCCCTCTCCCCACCCCGCCGAACTTCCGCAGCCCGCCCGCAAGACTGGGATTTTTGCGCACCACTCACCCCTCCCCCAACCCCCCATCCGTGCCCCCCCACCTCTTTCAATTCGATTTCTTCTTCAAACGAAAATTCCGGAGAAACATTATGCGACGGGCCGCGAGGGGTGGGGGAGGGGGTGGGGGCCGCTGCTAGGGTGGGCCGCAGCGAGGGTGGTGGGAGGGTGGGGGGAGGGTGGTTCTGGGCTCGCGACGGGCCGCTGCGGGGTGGGGGTTCCATTCGCTAGGGTGGCCGCGAGAGGGGTGGTGGGAGGGGGGGGAAGGGGGTGGTGGGAAAGGTTAGAGTTTAGGGTTAGGGTTTAGGGTTAGGATTAGGGGTTAGGGTTAGGGTTAAGGTTAGGATTAGGATTAGGGGTTAATGACTAACGGGGTTAACCGCCATTAGTCATTAAGGGTATTTGAGTGTATTACAACAAAACTCGGGAGGTACCTGGTGAATTTTGAAAATATGGGGGGTACCAAGTGAATTTTTTGAAAACTCGGGGGTATCTGGTGAAAAAACCGTATTTTGTTTTATAAAGGGGTTGTTTGACAATCGGTACATTGTTGGCTTTTAGGCTAGTTTAGTTGGCTTGTTTATTGGCTAGAAGCATGTCTTGTATATATTGGCTTTTTAAGTTGGTTGTTTAAGTCAGCTGTTTGCAAAAGTGTTTGACAAAATTAATTGTGGTTGTTGGCTGTTTATTAGAGAGTTTGTGGGCCAACAAGCCAAAAGTCAATCCAAAAAGCTGCTCCATGCAGCTTTTTCATTTTGGTTTAAAATCCAACTTTTCAGCCAACTAAAAAACCAATAACCAAACACTTTTTTTGGCTGTTTGACCAAATTAAAAAGCCAAAAGCCAATGAAAAAACCATTTACCAAACATGGCCAAATACTAGTCTTATATGCACGCTATGCTTGCGAAAGCATATACAATTTTTCATATATATATATATATATATATATATATATATATATATATATATATATATATATATATATATAGAGAGAGAGAGAGAGAGAGAGATACGATTATCTTAGTTTTTTTTTAATTAAAGCCAGTAGTTAACCTTCTTTTTTTTTTCCCTTTTTCTAATTTTTGGTGTTTCCCATGTGTTGCCTTATACTCCCTCCGGTCTTTATTAGTTTACCCGTTTTGACTTTTGACACTATTTACATACATGACTTTGACTATCACTTGTGATTTGTACTTAAGGAAAAACATAGTCATGTGAGATCTTGTTAGATTCATCTCAATGTGTATTATCCAAATATCAACTTTTTGTAATTTTTGCTTATTGATAATTAGAGATATTAAGGTTCAAATTAGTGTATCGACAAATGTGCCCCATAGAAATGGGTAAACTAATAAAAACCAGAGGGAATATAATAGAGATACTACTTCAATTTTTTTTATAAGGAGAGAAAACTTAGGAAGACCCTTCAATCAGGGGGCTAACCTAAAACATCCTTGCGGACGAAATGAGAAAAATCAATATCATAAGGAGGATAACTATAGATGAGATCCCAGTGAGAGTGTCCACGATGCGCCATACGCTGTCTTGTTTGCTTCCTGGAAACAATGTTGAACCTGAAAATTATCAAATTTAAGCAAATTAGCATTGATATCTAAAATGATATTATTAATTTCCCAGGGGACTTTCCAGATATTATTCCTAGCAGCATTAATAACAGCGAGATTATCGCCTTCAATCTTTATATTAGAAATATTAAGCAACAAAGCCGCAATAATACCTTCCTTGAGACCCCAAGCTTTAGCTTGCATGATGGAAATATTAGGACCAAGCGACCGAGCTCCAGCCATAAGAGCATCACCTGAAGAGTTCCGGATCAAACACTAGTAGAATAATTGCTTATTGCTGCGGTCATTAAGTGGCCTATTGCGGCGGTTTTCGCAGCGCAACAATAAAGGGCGCAACAATAGGTAATTACCTATTGCTGCGGTTTTTAACCACAACAATAGGGCAACCTATTGCTGCGGTTCCTACCCAAAACCGCAGCAATAGGTAGTGTTAATAATAAAAAAAAATAAAAAGCAACATATTGCTGCTGTTGTTGGTAAAAACAGCAGCAATATGTGAGTCTATTGCTGCTGTTTTTACCAAACAACAGCAGCAATAGGTTGTTTTTTTTTTAAAAAAAAAAATTCATACATTTCTAATGTCATATACTTCAGTACTTCACCCAAGCAATATTTTCACAAAGAACACTATACAACCAGATTTTTTGGAATTCATTCAAACAACAAATGAATTAATAAAACCCATAACTACAACATTTACTTTTGATATTATAAGAAATGAAACACACCAAATATGAAAAATGTAACCAATACCAAAAACTAAAATATCATATTCATTAAAAATTAAAATGGAAATTAAACTAAAATAGAAACTCTAAAATAATTCATTCAAAAAAAATAAAAACAAAAAAATAGAAATCCTAAACATAAGATCTAAACTGAAAATTTTAAAAAAATGAAGAAAATACAAAATACAAAAAAATGAAGGCCGACTAAGGAGATGAAGGCCGACGAAGTGAACCGTCTTCGTCAGGTGAACGATGAACTCGCCGCGAAATCGCCGGAAGACGAAGAAGAGGAGAGAGAAAATTGAAAGCTTCGTCGATCTGGTAAAACCGAGTGTGAGGAGACGAACGATGGGCTTGGAGACGATGCGGTTTTCAGATCTGGAAATTGTTCGTCTCCTTCACTCCATTAAAGACGATGCGGTTTTCAGACGAACCCTAACTGCGTGTGGTGGTTCGCGCATCATCGACTTCTAAAGGGGAAGAAAAGTCCTCCGGCGACGGTGATTGATGAGAGAAGACCGGCGAGAGAAGTAAAAGGAGACTGATGATGAGAGGAGAGAGAAAGGAGTGGCGAGGACGACGAACCCTAACTGCGCGACTTGTTTGGGCGAGAGGAGTTTCCCGGCGAGTTGAGAGGAGAGTGAGAGGAGAGAGGAGAGAGGAGAGAAAACGGCTACATTAAAAAAAATGGGGAACAAGAACCCTAACTGCACGCATGTCTTATATTAAAAAAAATGGGGATATTATTTTTTTAATATTATTTTCATATATTGCTGCGGTTTTTTGTAAAAACCGCAGCAATATATCTGGTCAAAAAGTCAAATTTTTTTCAAAAAAATTCCCGTTGAAACCATATTGCTGCGGTTTTTTGCCAAAACTGCAGCAATATCTTTATTTTATATTTTACCTTTTCTTTTTACGTGATATATTGCTGCGTATGGGTAAAACCGCAGCAATACCACCACAGCAATAAGCAATTATTCTACTAGTGAAAAAGCCCAGCGCAGCATTACCGTTATTCAATTTGGAACCATCAAAATTAAGTTTGCAGAAGCCAGGCGCAGAGGGGGACCAGGCCGAACCAGGACCTGTGCGAGGTTTATCTCTCTTGGTGTTTGCAGCTAGATTAGGCTTAGAGCCCATTTCTTCCGAATTAAGAGCTTTGGACCACGAGGTAGCAAAATTACTAATAATAAAACTGGCCTTCCTGGAGGAAACCACTTCATCATTAAAAACAAGCTTATTCCTGAAAAACCACACAAACCACCAAACAAAGGGCAAAATCGATATTTCTGATTTAGACGACAGCGAGAGACAAGCTTCCAAAACAGAACGGAAAGAAGTAAGATCTATATTTGCTAAACAAGAAGGGGGGCTCGGCCAATCAAACGAGGCCTTAAGATGGGAAAAAATATCTAAAGTAAAAAGGTAGGCAAAACAAAAATGGCCTATTAATTCACCTGCATTATTACAGAACACGCATTGCTGCGGCAAAAAAATATGACTTTCTAGAGATACTACTTCATGAATAAATATACTAATGTATTTGGTGAATATACCATCAAAAATTATTTTGAACAAAAAATGTTCAAAACGGTTATGTTTTTGGCATTTATGCTTTTGATACCTGAACCAACCCGACTATTGACAAGGAATTTTCAACATTTTCTTTGCTTCCTCTGTTTTTTTTTACATGTTACACTTTGATATTTTACACTATTCACAAATTTCACTTTGACCATCGTTTGTGATTTATACGTGAATATAAATATAGTCGTTTGAGATCTTGTTAGATTCGTCTTAATATGTATTTTTGTAATATGTACTTTTTATAATTTTTACAAATGCAAATAGAGATATATGTTCTCAAAGTTTTAAATTGACATGCGTGAAAAGTGAAGGTGTAACATGTAAAAAAACGGAGGAAGTATATAAATTGTAAAAAAAATATGTGCAATACACCTAATAAATGACAATTTTTGTTAATACTATGGAAAAACTTCTTTCTAAAAAAAATTATTTTATAAAACGAACTGTCTTCCCTCCATTAATTGTCAATTGAAATTACTACATTTCCACTTTATTTCATTTCCCCAAGTACCCCAAATTCCTTTGACCTTTCATTAACTTCTTCCACCGTCCCTGTCAAAAAAAAAAACTTCTTCCACCGTCTTTCTACTTTGTTCACAAGATTTTGGCATGCCCCAACAATTAAATGGAAAATCACAAGATTTTGACATTCTCCGACTATTGAAGGGGAAATTATTCAAGTACATTACACCTCATATGTTTTCTCGCTCTTTGTGTTTTTACTTTTTACTCGTGTTAATTATTTCTCTTACTTTCACCTTCGCATTATTCTTTATTAGTCTTATATGCACGTGATGCGTGCGAAAATATGTAGATTTTTAAATTAGTTGCTAATTACACCTAACAAATAAATAATCAGTTTATCAACAGTAAATCAAGGATTTTAATCTTTTTTAAAATTTAGTTGGGAGGGAAGTAATTGATTGTGTTGTAATTTTTCACTAATTTCTTTTTGTTACAAATTTTTTATTTTTTATTTTTTTACCTTTTTTATTTTTTCGTGTTCCATCCTTGTCATAAATATCGAAATTATATATGACAAATTTATACATCTCATACTGAAAGTTAAAGATAACTCAAAGCAAAATACCAAGCAGAATTTGAGCACAAAATCTCGTAAAGTGCAATATGATATTATCTCTATTAAATTAAGCAAACGTCTGAATAATACATTGCACGTACGAAACCATATAAAAAATACATGCAATTGTATAATCACATCTCATAACCTTGAAATAATAAGTTTAGATAAAGAAGGTTGATTATGATTTAAGTAGATACTAATCTAATTTTTTTTAAAAGTAATCAATATTACCAAATATCTATACGTGGATTGTACTGATAATTTTTTAATGAGACAGGTGTACAATAAATTTAAGTAGATACTAATCTAATTTTTGTATGTCATCTCTACGTGATAGTTGGGGGGAGCCTAAAGATTATTATACACCTAATACCCAAACATAAATACCAAGTACACTCTCCCTCTCTCACCTAACTAGGGATGGGCATGGGTCCAGGTCCCGACCCAGACCCGGTTGGACCCGACCCATTTTCAAGGTTACGGGTGCAGGTTTTGAGACCCATTGGGTGCAGGTGGGATCCGGGTGCAGGTGTAAAAAAATGGGTATGGGTCTGGGTCTTATAGATTCAGACCCAGACCCGCCCCACAGACCCATGTTCTTTTATATATATATACAATGATAATAATAATAATAGATATTTAAAGAGCAATAAAACTTTTTACCTTAACATATGAATTTTTAGATTTTCAAGCAGCCATCGCGTCAAGTACTCGATCCCTAAACTTCTCATTTTATCCATTACCGACCAGGACTAAGCCAACTTGTTGTGGATATTTTAATTTGGAATGTTTTGTAGAAGTATTAGACTATTATGTTGGTATTTTATCATTTTAATAACTAATAAAACAGGCGTAAAAGAAACGCGTGTTGAAAAAATAATGGAAACTCTCAATAACTTTGAGACCCATTTTGGACCCGTTTTGGACCCAGGACCCGCTAGACCCATTAGATTTGGGTAAGGGTCCAGAATTTCTAGACCCTATGGGTCTGGGGCGGGTCTGGGTCTACATCAAAATTTACGGGTCTGGGTCTGGGTCTAGTTGGACCCGCCCCAGATCCGACTCATGCCCATCCCTACACCTAACTCCTCCATTCCTCCTCACCCTTTTTTATTTACTACCTCCTAATCACTAATCACGCATCATCATCTTATATTCTCATCTAATCATTCATCATCATATTTCCTATTTTCTTGTACCACACTATTTCTCTTTCTCTATATCCTCTCAAACACGGTTTTTCAATCTCTATACATCATTCATGATTCAATTGAAGGTAGAGGAAGTTAGCTGGAATGAAGCTAAATTTGGTAATTGTTGATTTCTACTGCAGGTGAATTCTAAATATTTTCCTTTTGTTTTTGCATGTGTAAATTCCAATTAGAGGAAGAAATAATTTTTGCTGGGTTTAAAAGCACGATATTACAAAAAAAATACTAACTTGAGGAATAATATCTTGATTTCACAATTCTTGAATAAAGATGTACTCCCTCTGTTTTTTTTTATCTTTCTCACTTGGAATCTTGACACTATTCATATTTAGAGAGAATCTTCTCAACTTTTCTCAATTTATAAGAAAAAATATAATCATGTGGGGTCTTGTTTGATTCGTCTCAATTAGTACTTTATTAATATTTAATCGTTATAATTTTTACTAATATACAATGAAAGATATTTAAGTTCAAATACGTGCATTGGAAGACGCACACAGGAAAGTGAGAAGGATAAAAAAAACAGAGGGAGTACTATGTTTTGGACCCGTGCATAATGCACGAAAACTTTATAGTACAATAAGAATGTTTATATATCAGTTACATTGAAAATATATAAATGATCCTTTAGTCTACTCGATCAAAAACTTTTTGTTTAATAACAATACACCTTTATATTAATTATAAAGTTGTTTAGAAGGTTGAAGGTGAGTCATTTCATGAGCAACTACATTAGCTTTCCTAAAAATATGAACAAAAAAAAAACCATTTCAAAATGAACAATAGCTAAAACCACTATAATAACAAAACCCAAATAAGACTCATCACATTGCTTCATTTGGATCATTTTTAGCACTTGAAGAGAATCACTTTCCACCACAATGGATCTAATTAACGTTACATTGGAGAACTATTTTCAGGCAAGAACAATAGCTTTTGCTTCTGTAATGCTGGCATTTCACTCATTCTTCAGCTGCTGACAGCATGCACGCACCACATTCTCTTAATGGTCTCAAATCACCACACCCGAACCAACCCCCACGATCTCCAAAAACAACCCCATCGACATTCACCTTCAAGAACCCAACAGCAGGGTGACTCCATGCAGCAGCATCATGCTACATTCTCGTTGGAAGGGTTTTACTAAACAAACATCACACGAAGACCTTCACCTTAGGAGGAACATTGAAATTTCATATCTTCTTCCATACTTCCGGTATATTAGAGCATCCAACAACATCTGTCTTTGAGTTATTAAAAAATTTATAAAGTGATGGCCTGATTTAACATATATAATACGTACCTGTTTTGGTGTAGCCCCACACAAAGACATCGTCTAAGGATTGAGATGACAGAGGTAAATCAAGGATCTCATCTTCCTCAAAAGGGATAAAATTTGCACGAACTTTGTCTTCATCCTAGTAATCAGTGAGGGGGTCAATTAACTTAGAAACCCTCTCCACATTACATTCTTCTTTTTTATCCCTTCAAAATGACCTTAAAGTATTAGACTTCCCATGTTATTATTGTTCCATCTGTCGGAATGAGTAGCATACGAGGTATAAATACCTTATTCCCCGTTGCTACCTGAAATGACCCATGTTATTATTGTTCCATCTGCCGGATTGATTGGTTAAATGCAAAGTTTAATTTTTCACAATATGTTTTAGTTTTGAATTACGTTTGACATATTTAAACCTAATAGTTTTTTTTGTGTGTTAGATGCTATTTTGTCTAAAGTTATAGATATTATTTAAATGACAACGTAATAATATTTGGCTGAAAATTATATATTGTTGAAGACATCAACTTAAAATCAGACAGGGTCGGATAAATTAGAATTACCCACGCCAAGGGGTGTGCACCGGTCCAAAACCAATCTTATTCAATCCATGAATCAAATAACATGTAAGAATAAGATGAAAATGATTCATGTGAATCCAATTACTATTTATGTGGATAAAAAAAAATCAATCATGAATATTGTTGTCAATATATGTTACTAAGTGGTTTATATAGAAAATTATACGTCAATCAATCATTAATTTTGTTGAGGAAAGTTAGTAACTTTTTAGTAGTAGTCAATTTCTTAGTCAAATGAAGTTATAATTTTTTTTAAAGAAAACTGGTTAGTATGGAGAACGGTTGACAACATTAAGTGCTTTTATTTTTATGATTGATTAATCGACTTTTAAACTAATTTTGCTTAGTATTGCGACTATTAAAGAAAGTAAGGCTCTGTTCTTTTGGACTGAATTAATGAAAATTCAGTTCAGTTCAGTTCAAGTTTATTCAGTTCAGTTCAGTTCAGTTCAGTTCAGGTTTATTCAGTTCAATTCAGTTAGTTTCCTCTCACAGTTTTCATTCATTTCAGTTCAGTTCAGGTTTATTCAGTTCAGTTCAGTTTAGGTTTATTCAGTTCAATTCAGACAAATTCAGTTCAGTTCAATTCAATTCAGTCCAAAAGAACAGAGCCTAAGTATAAAACCTATAACTGATACTCCCTCTGTTTTTTTTTTATCTTTCTCACTTGGAATCTTCGCACTATTCATACTTAGAGAGAATCTCCTCAATTTTTATCAATTTATAAGAAAAAAATATAATCATAATTAAAGCATTTAGCAAATTATTTCTAAGAATAATTAGGGAATCAATTTGGTTATTATATAAGTCAATCTATACTAGTATATTAAAAGGCGTTCCTAAGCAAGGAACTACACCACGTGGCGCTATCCCTTAGAGTGTCTACTTTATGTAAACACGCATACAATAAAAAAAAGGAATAGAAAATGCAGCTTATAAGATTTGATACCATGACCTCAAGCTTATACACCAAAGTCTTAACCACCAAACCAAGTAATGTTTGGTGTTATACTTATAAAGTAAAATGTTAATAAATGAATGTGATAATTACCCGGGGCATAACCCGGGCCTAAAAACTAGTTAATCATGAAAATAAAGCAGTTTGTTACTCATGGTAATTTATATATAACTCAATTCAATATTACTTATGATAGCTCAACAATATTTAGTTGCCATTTTGATGTTATGGTTTTATATGGTGTTTTTCCCCCTATATTTGAGCTAAAATGTGTATCAATGGTGCTCTTAGGAGCCATTTCATGCTAACTTTCTCCATCTAGTTGTGGTTTTCTGTTCTGTGTCTGATTGCAGGTTTTAGGGAGTTATCTCTCTATTTCTACCACTATCTGACCATTACACTGGACTGGAGAGATTCGAAGACGTATTTGATGAGTTCCGAGGTCCCGAGAATGCTTTCCGAGGCCCTGGACAAAAGTAGAAGTGAAGCCTTGGCGTTTGAAGCCAAGGAATGAAGTATCGGACATGAGCCCGATTGGATCGGGCACCACACGCCCGATTGGATCGGGCACCACACGCCCGATCGGCGCGTTCAACTCCGTCACAAGCAAGAGTCGTTGCGGGCCCGATCGGGCGACGTTGCCCGGTCGTTGTTTCGTTGTCCAGCCCGATTGGGCGAGATGGCCCGATACCATCGGGCGAGGTATTCTTTGGTGCACAGCTGCTGCGTTTGAGCCTTGCGCGCTAATGTCTAACGCCCGACTTCATCGGGCGAGGCGGCCGGACGACATCGGGCGCTTGGTCTTTTGAGCGCCATTACTTTCTTTGTGCCCGACTTGATCGGACTTGGTTGGCCCGATCGGGCTTCTCTCCGCGCGCGCTCATTTAATGATTTCGGGCCACTTAGTATAAATAGGAAAGTTAGAACATTTATTAAGTATCTTTGTTTTATCTTGTTTTTAGTCATTATTTCTCATAGTTTCTCTCAAGAACCCTAACTTTTTACTACTCTTCATTGTGATTCAAGATTGAACCTTTGGATTATTCGCAAGTTTAATATAGTTCATTAATTTGGTAATCTTCTTCCTTGTTCTTTTCATTATTATTTGCTTCTCTATTATTGATTAGATTAGTTTCTTAGTTATTTGCAATAGTTCAAAGTATGGATTTTTATATGGAATTTGTTATTGTTTTCTTAAGCATGAGTGAGTAGTTTTATTTCTAGGATTGTGGGGATCTATGTATGCAATGAAAGATTGATAGATTAGTATAATTACCCTTTATTTCAATTGTTTCTTCGTGATTGAATCGTTCATGCTAGATTTATGAATTAGGCTCCGATTTGTATTTCTACTATCGCAATATTGAATGCGCTTGAGAGAAGAGATTTCGTATAGGCTTTCAATCATTAGGCATAGTGATCCTTGACCATGCGATAGCGGCTAGGTGATCTTTGAGGGAGGTAATGTTCGAGAGAAATTACATGTGCCCTAGATAAATTGACTTATTGGGTGATTATTATTCGTCTCTGATTTCCCGAATTGTATGCATAGTGATCCATAATCCTAGTTCTTTATCAATTGATTATTATCTTCATATTTAGTTCTATCATTTGCCTATTAGTTTAGTCACACACCAATTTTCATCGATTTAGTTAGTATAATATTAGAATTCGAGATACAATAATATAACTTTCTCCCTGTGGATTCGATCCGACTTCCCCGACTACTTGTTAGTGGACTTTAGGTTATTTTTGATAAGGTGATACGACTTTAGCCTGTCAAATTTTGACAAAGCTTTATGTGATTTAGGTGCCAGTGTGAGTGTCATGCCTCTTTCTATCTGTAAGCAACTGAACATGGGTGAATTAAAATGTACTACCATTACTCGCAAATGGTCGACCGTTACGTGAAATACCCCCTAGGTATATTAGAGGACGTTCTCGTTAGACTAGGTAAATTCTTTATCCCCGTGGACTTTGTTATATTAGACATGGCCGAAGACACTCAAACACCCATTATCCTTGGGAGACCTTTCCTCCATCTTCTTTGGGGCGGTGATAGATGTTAAGAGTGGGAAACCGACACTAGCGTGGGGGATGATAAGGTCATGTTTAGCCTAAACAATGCACCTAAACGCTCAATGTTAGAGGAGTCATGTTATAGAGTTGATATTATAGATGAGCCGATCCATGATTGCTGCCTTACCCCCTCTCTCCCGTGCTATCCCACATGATGTGCTTGTCGAGTCTATTGCGGGTGATGAGCATTTTTTAAAGGTCTTACGGACTCACAAAAAGACCATTGGCTATAGCAGCGATGACTTGACAGGAATCCACCACGATCATTATGAGCACCGCATTCATCTACAAGAGGACCACCACACTAGCATTCCGGTTCAACGCGGGTCGCAAGAGGTGGTCCAACATGTGGCTACTAAACTTCTCGATCCGGGCGATGGGCGGGCGATGTCCATGTCCCTTTCCTTTCCCTTGTTGCAATGAGGCCATTGCCCGTTCGGCTTGGGGGAGGACTTACGTAAGTATTCGTATTGTTTTTGTTTTTAGTGTTTTTTAGGTTAGTTAAGTTAGTTTAATTGCTTTGAAAAAAAAAATGAAAAATTACAAAAAAATGAAATATTCTTTGAAAAAAAAAAAAAACACAAAAATACCGAGTTGAATATGAATAGATTGATTGCTTCCCCGTGCCCCGAACTTTGTTACGAAAAAGCGATTTAACTCATTATACTGGATAGTTGGGCATTTGTGATTGGGATGTTGTGATGTGATCTCTGATTGTCTCGATCTTGAGTGAATTTTGACGATAAAGTGCCTATTTTAACTGCATGCTTGAATTGGTTAGATTGTGAGGATTCATTCTAGCCCTCGGATTTATGTCTATATCCGGTCTATTCTTGTGTGTTAGTTCCTCGTAGCATTCTTATCTTGGCTTTGGCATTGTACTCGTTGATTTACGGTGACTTTGGACATGTCTTTGTGATAGAGGCGTTCATTTGTTTAATCTTTAAGCCTCAGAGTTGTTTAATGAATCATTTTCCCCCTAGCCCCGCTGAGCCTAATGACTTCTTTTTGGATCTATATTAAGCCACATTACACGCCTTGAGCCTTTGCAATGATTATTGTCCCAAGCCTAGCTTGGGGAGCATTTGTTAAGTTTATATCATATTGTGTGGTTGATTCCGTAGGGCGGTTGGAAAATAATGATATGGTTGTACAAAGAAAAGAAAGAAAGAGAAAAAATTTGATAGTGAAAAATCTGAAAAATTTCTATGATCTTCATTCGGTAACTATCAAAAGTGTTGGAATTTATGTTGAAAATGACAATTGTTGGTTGGTTCGTGAAATTTCAAAAGTTGGTTATTATCTTGGTTAAGTTGTTGATGCCATGGGAGTTGTTTCTACCACACCTAGTCCTACTAGTTTTTGGCTTGCTCCCCTTTCTTGGCTTTTCCACCACATTTCCTAAATAATTTCCGTACCTTTACCCGAGCCCCATTACAACCCCCGAAAAAGACCTTTTGAGCACGTGTTTGATTGTTTATTGGAATAATATTGAGTCAATTTGCCAAAGTCGAAGATTAAGTCTACGTTATTTGAGTCGACTTCGATTAGGATGAGCGATATTATACCTTTCTAAACACATGAGAGTGTGAGTGGGAAGGGCTATTATGGTTGGGTTGGTGAGCGATCGGGCACATATTTTTGCTCGCCACAAAATTGAGAGGAGTGACACCACGGTGAGCACCTTTCCAAGATTTGCATGATATGTAGGGCAATTGCGTTTGATGGTTTACTTAAGTGATTGGTAGTCGGGTGATCGAGCAATCGAACTTGAATTTTGCTTGCTTGAATGATTTTGAGTTGGAAATAATTGAGTTTAAACATTTCCATCCGAGGGGTGAAGCAATCCTATTCTTATTCTCGCTATGCTTTTCTTGAGGACAAGCAAAGGTTTAGCTTGGGGGAGTTTGATGTTATGGTTTTATATGGTGTTTTTCCCCCTATATTTGAGCTAAAATGTGTATCAATGGTGCTCTTAGGAGCCATTTCATGCTAACTTTCTCCATCTAGTTGTGGTTTTACGTTGCGGTGTCGATTGCGGGTTTTAGGGAGTTATCTCTCTATTTTCTACCACTAT
This sequence comes from Beta corolliflora, assembly GCA_947648045.1. Lineage (NCBI taxonomy): Eukaryota > Viridiplantae > Streptophyta > Magnoliopsida > Caryophyllales > Amaranthaceae > Beta > Beta corolliflora. The sequence continues at coordinate 1,150,500 of CANSZD010003162.1, read as the reverse complement.
CGACCATTACACTGGACTGGAGAGGTTCGAAGACGTATTTGATGAGTTCCGAGGTCCCGAGAATGCTTTCCGAGGCCCTGGACAAAAGTAGAAGTGAAGCCTTGGCGTTTGAAGCCAAGGAATAGAAGTATCGGACATGAGCCCGATTGGATCGGGCACCACACGCCCGATCGGGCGTTCAACTCCGTCACAAGCAAGAGTTGTTGCGGGCCCGATCGGGCGACGTTGCCCGGTCGTTGTTTCGTTGTCCAGCCCGATCGGGCGAGATGGCCCGATACCATCGGGCGAGGTATTCTTTGGTGCACGAGTGCTGCGTTTGAGCCTTGCGCGCTAATGTCTAACGCCCGACTTCATCGGGCGAGGCGGCCCCGACAAACATCGGGCGCTTGGTCTTTTGAGCGCTGCTACTTTCTTTGTGCCCGACTTGATCGGGCTTGGTTGGCCCGATCGGGCTTTTCTCCGCGCGCGCTCATTTAATGATTTCGGGCCACTTAGTATAAATAGGAAAGTTAGAACATTTATTAAGTATCTTTGTTTTATCTTGTTTTTAGTCATTATTTCTCATAGTTTCTCTCAAGAACCCTAGCTTTTTACTACTCTTCATTGTGATTCAAGATTAAACCTTTGGATTATTCGCAAGTTTAATATAGTTCATTAATTTGGTAATCTTCTTCCTTGTTCTTTTCATTATTATTTGCTTCTCTATTATTGATTAGATTAGTTTCTTAGTTATTTGCAATAGTTCAAAGTATGGATTTTTATATGGAATTTGTTATTGTTTTCTTAAGCATGAGTGAGTAGTTTTATTTCTAGGATTGTGGGGATCTATGCATGCAATGAAAGATTGATAGATTAGTATAATTACCCTTTATTTCAATTGTTTCTCGTGATTGAATCGTTCATGCTAGATTTATGAATTAGGCTCGATTTGTATTTCTACTATCGCAATATTGAATGCGCCGAGAGGAGAGATTTCGTATAGGCTTTCAATCATTAGGCATAGTGATCCTTGACCATGCGAGAGCGGCTAGGTGATCTTTGAGGGAGGTAATGTTCGAGAGAAATTACATGTGCCCTAGATAAATTGACTTATTCGGTGATTATTATTCGTCTCTGATTTCCCGAATTGTATGCATTGTGATCCATAATCCTAGTTCTTTATCAATTGATTATTATCTTCATATTTAGTTCTATCATTTGCCTATTAGTTTAGTCACACACCAATTTTCATCAGATTTAGTTAGTATAATATTAGAATTCAGATACAATAATATAACTTTCTCCCTGTGGATTCGATCCTGACTTCCCTGACTACTTGTTAGTGGACTTTAGGTTATTTTTGATAAGGTGATACGACTTTAGCCTGTCACATTTTTTTAAAGATCTCACAAAATCTAATTCAATATTAGTTTTTAAAAACTTGATCAGCTAAACAATGGTGGTGAATTTAGGGTTGTGCACTGGTCCAGGTTCGGTGGACCGGAATCCGGGGTTTTCTTGGACCGGGACCGGAACGGAATTTTTTTTTTCAAAAAAAAAAAATTTTTTATTTTATTTAAATATATTTATAAATTATATACATTAAAAATTAATACTTTTAATGTCAATAATCCTAAAAGAATAAATAGTAGTTTTTAAGTTTCTAACTTTCTACCTTTTAATTTTTTTTTAACATATAATTTTTTTTTTACTAAAATAATTGAAATTCCGGTCCAACCGGTCCAGACCGGAATTTTTCGGGTTTGGACCGGATCGGACCGGTGGTCCGGTCCAAATTCCGGTCCGGTCCGGGCCGGTTTGTGCACACCCCTAGTGGTGATGGGGTCTCTCACTCTGTTAATTATAGATTGAATTTCATAACAATGGTGGTGATGGGGTCTCTCACTCGGCTCAAATCTCACTCTGTCGGCATGGTTTCTACCACCAGAAGACCACCATCGCTTCACTAACTCGATTTCAGACCACCCACGCACCACGACCGCACGGTAGACGGCGAAGCGAGCTTAAAAGGTTGCCCTGAGTTGAGGCTCATCCCTTACGTTAAATGATTAATGAGAATGAATTCCTCTGTTTTCTGACCACCATCACCACCTGCGTTGGTGTCGTTCATCACAGCAGCGCCGACGGCCCAACCACCGAACACCCCGCAGACCACCAATCGTTTGGAGTTCGCTCTCTTTCTTCACGAATCTGCAGATTTCAATTTGATCATCTTTCGCAATTTTGCTGCCATGGCTTCCATGATTCTCATAATTCCATTCTCCGTAATGCCGGCGCTGGTGCTGCTGCCTGTAAAAGTTATTTTATTTTGAGTTTTTTCTTGATTAGATTATTACGATGTGAAATTCAGATTCTTTCTCACCCAGCATTTCATAACAGCTTTCGCTGCCATGCTTCTGCTCGTGTCTTTCTCTGCTCATGTCTTCTTCATTCATCTTTTCCATTGCATTTTTCTATCTCCTCTAAATTGACATTTAGCTTGGAAGTCATTACATAACCGATTTTTTTTAAATGTGTCAGCTATTTCCTTTCATGCCAATATTCAATTTGCTTCAATTAGGGATTATGTTTTGGAAGTAATTGATTTCTTTCCTCAAATGTGAATTGCAAGATTTAAGGTTGCCATACCCGCCTAATCAACACAGTTTGCAATCTTTTAATCAAATATAGTGACACGTGGCAGGTAAATAAAAGGCTTTGAAAAATCTTGGTGCAATGAGAGGCGAGAAAGAATATGGAGCTGCCACATAGGATGAATTTTTCTTCTTTTATTAGTATATATGATATGATATGATATATGATGATTTAATTTGTTTTGTTTTCTTGAATGTTTTTTCTTCAAAAATTGGTTAATTTGTTCTTTTGCGTGTGTGAATACCAAAAATAGGGTCTTTAAGAGACACTTAAAAATTCGATGGAAAGTGTAATTGGAAAAAAATTAGAAGAAAGATGAAAAAAGTAGGAGAAAAAATGAAAACAATTACTTATCTTATTTTTATCAATTTTAACCATTTCATTTTCGTTTTTTTAAGGATTAGTATCTTGGTTTCACAATTTAGTAAAGCTGTGTTTTTTTACTGTCAAACTTATATTGTTTGATGCTTGACATTAATTTTGGTTCACAATTGAATAGTAGTAAGAAAACAATTTGCAACTACACACCAACCTTTTCTGATTCACCTTGCAAGTTGCAAGTGCCTTTTTTGCCTGCTATCTGCTTGAGGATACTTGCGCGATTACCGTGACTGTCCCGAATAAAACTCACACAAAAACCACTATTAATTCATAAGATTTGTTTGTTGTGAACTTTTTTTAGTATTGTGTGAGAGAAGTAAGAAATACCTTTCAATTGAAAGATGTATTTAGTCATTAATTTTTTGCTCCCTTTGGCTTGTGAACAAAATACCTTGCATAAATTTCACACCAAAAAATGAATGATGTTCTGACTATATTTTGATCAAATCACTTTCGTTATGCTATGTAATTACCTCATCTTGGATAAATTATCTTTATTCTACTTTGTTCTGCAACTATTTTTGGTGTGTTTTTCAGATTATTGGAGGGGAGAAGTTACGATCATTGGAAGGGAAAGCAGAGGAAATATTAATGGAGAAGTAGGAAACTGCCATGGCTGCAGTTACTTTTCCATATAATTAGGAATTGTCTTGATTAGGAATTGTTTTTGAATAATTTAGTTAGTTAACGTGTGTTTTTCTTTTTTTTTTTCTTCTTAGAGGATTTGTTGTAATTTGCTTAAATTAATGAGGGTAAAATAGGAGTTTTAATATTTTGGCGTCCTACGACCCCTCTTCACATATAGAATAGAGATTTAGGCTATATTATTTTGGACTGAACTAAACTGAATTTTTCTAAACTGAACTGAATTGAGTAGTATTAATAATTATAAGTAGAATAATATTTTAATTATCATTGATAATGATAATAATTAAAAATATCAATAATATTAGTGATAATTAACTATATTAGTTTATCAATAAATATAATAATTATTCCATTATGTTAATATTAATAACAATTATATTAATAAAATAATTATATTAATGATAATAATAATAATATTGATACAAATAATATTATAATGAATTGAGTAATATTAATAATAATAATAATAATAATAATAATAACAACAACAACAACAATAATTATAATAATAATAATAATGATGATGATGATGATAAGATAAAGATAACGATAATTATAATATGATAAAAATAATAATAATTATTATTATAATAATAAAAGTTCTGAAGTGAACTATACTGAACTGAATTTATCTGAACTGAATGAACTAAACTAAACTGAATTGAACGTAATTTATCTGAACTGAACTGAATTTCCATTATTCAGTCTAAAAGAACACAACCTTACTCTCGTTACACTTGTTCCTTTTATTTTATTGTTTCATTTGCCACATCAATTTTTTATGATGGTTTATGTTAGCCAATTCCAAATCATTTCTCACTAGCTACAATTTTTTTGTTATTTTACTAGTAGATAATTAAGCTAATTGACAAGTAAGTGTGAAAATTAAATAATGGCAATCAAATTGAGACAAATCAAGGAGTAAATCTTAAGAGGAAAATAAATAAATATAAAAGTAAGATTAGCACAATTATAAATGGTAACCAGTTGGATTGGATATTTCATACCAATATTATTAGGATCGGGATCCTACTTTGGATCGTAGGGGTTGGTAGGATCGAATCGGTGGGATCGGATCGTATTCGGTAAAGTAGAGATAATAATGCTAGAATATGGTGAGAACCTCATGTTAAAAATTTACACATATTAATAGTGACTTATTTCATTAGCAAATGGTGATAATTTTTCAATACTATAAGATTGAAATAACATGCAACCAAAATCTAATAGGATAAATATAATATGTGAAATTACTTTATGATTTTTTTTACGATACGATCGGATCGTAGAGTTGTAGGATCGTAGAATCATATTATGATCCAACCATGTGATTTTTTGTGGTTGGGTAGGATCGAAAGATCCTACGTAGGATCGGGATCGGTAAGGTCCTTCCGGATTGTAGGATCGTAAGATACGGATCGGGATTTTAACAACAAATTCCATATATGATCCACCTATATGCGGACTCAGTTTATTTAGCTTCAAATTATTTCTCAAATTCTCCTTGGGTTGGGTAAGACTTGAGTTGCATTTGAGCTATGTATATATTTTGACGTGGATATGGACTATGTTATCACTTAAGATTAAAAAAAGAATACAAAACAATGATATTATAATTGCTTGATTTTCAATAAAGAAAAAATAATCATTTGATTGTAATGCAAATTCAAATATATGTTAATTGATGAGGTTGCAGTGGTAATCATATCGGATCAAAATCTTTGGATCTTACCTAAGCTCCATCTCTGATTGGATTCATATCAGATTATCATTTTTTTCGGATCTAAGTCATTTTTTTCTTCGGATGAATCGGATCTAGTCGAATTTGAATAATAATCAGATTAATTTGTCATTCTTAAGCGTAATACATACTCTCATAATTCAGATTAAATTGTCATTCTTAAGCGTAATACATACTCTCATCATTCTCAATGTTTTACAGCATTTTAATGTTTGGAGTCAAAGGTTACAAATTTTCACCGTATACGATTATGAACATACTCCCCGTGTCCCTTAATAGATTTACCATTTCTAATTTGGGAACTATTTATAGGTAAAGATAAGAAATTTTCAATATATAGGAAAAAAACATAGTCATGGGATCTTGTTTGATTCATCTCATTGTGTGCATTAGGAAAATCAAACTTATACAATTTTTACTAATATGTAATCAAAGATATTAACGATACAAAACGTGCATTGACAAATGTGCATTGGAGAAATGAGAAATCTATTGGGGAGACAAAGGGAGTATATAAGAAAAAAAAAATCCATTATTTTAAAATACTTGAAACGTTTTGACTTTTCACTATTCACCCACTTCCGTTTGACCATGTTTTGCAAATTCAACATAAACAATAATATAGTCATGCGTGAACTTGTTAAATTCATCTCAACATATAGTTTCAAATTATCAATAAATATTTTGGAATTTTTACTTATAAGGAATTAGAAATAATTAGTAAGTAAAGTTATACGTTGGCAAGCATGCCCGAATAGAAACGAGTCAAGTAATGTTAATTGGAGGAAGTATATATCATATAGGAGACCATTGTTAAATTAATCATAATTATTAACTTGGAGTAACACATATTCTTTTGGTTTAGGACTACGAATTGAACTTCAAAGTGGAAGCATTGCTTTGCCTTAAAAAACAAACTTGGGAGGCCAGGCTTCAAAGTTTTGGTCGTTTTGGAAACTAGTCCAACTCCGACTCTGACTCCGACTCCAAGTCGTATTACAATTTTAATGTCCGCACCCAAAACCTATATATACCAGTTACACACTCCTTTAAATCAATCTTTCATCAAAAACAATTATCAACTATTATTGTTACATTATATAACCATGATTCCATATTTAATCCAAAGCAAAAATCTGAAGTACAAAGTTATTAAGGACAGGCTGATGCCCTTAAGCCTTACATCCAAGCATCGCTCTAAGCGCCGCGCCGAAAGGGTGCACCTCGACTTGTCACACCGCAAGCAAAAGAATTACTTCGTGCTGCCTGCTGCTGATGATGCAGCCAACTCCAACAGCGACAGCAACAGCAACAGCAACGGCGAAGTCGACAGCAGCGGGAGCAACACAATGCAGTTCATGCAGCAAGAACAAGTCTTTGTTGATTCTACTGAAGAACATGTTGCATCAACGTTGCTACACTTAGAACTTAAGGATTTACGTTTTGAGAATTTGTGTGCTAAAATAGCTGATTGCCTTCTTATCAACAGACGTGAATTTATTATAGACTCCGTTGTTCGTCAAATCCTCGACCGTTTTAATATTGTTCGTTACAAAACTGATTACCATCTGCATATGAATATATCTTTTATATCTGATGAGGTTCATGTCTGTTATGAAGAGGTTGCTGAAAATGAAAATTGGTGACCAAGAATTTAGGAGTATATATATTATTAGGGAGTTGAATTGTATATAAAATTGAACTAGTTTTTAGACCCGTGCAAACTACACGGGATATTTTTTGTTTTATAAATTTAAGATTTTACAAAGTTTCTCCTAAAATAATGGTGTGAATATTAACCTGTGATTAAAAGATATATAATCGTCTGTTAATATTGTTGTAAAATTGGCTTATGACCCGTACGTTCAATGGTTTAATATAGTCAATGTCATAGTGGGTTATTTGCTCTGCTTACTGCTTCCCTCAGATGCTCAAATTAAAACACAATTCGCACCACCACGACACCACCAACATTTACACATACACCCGCTTCCGCTCCCGCTTTCGACAGTCACACTCACCCTCACCCTCTCTCTCTAGCCGTGTCTTGCACCACCGATGCACCACATCAGGCCACCCACTGGCCACTGCCCGCTTTGCCATTTTGATTTTATCTTTTTGTTTGAGTTCAATAACTATTTAAGATTTACTAAATTACATCGAATGGTTGTTTTTCGTGTTGATGATATCTTGTGTAAAGTTATATATATATTTAGATCATAATCTTTATTATACTATTAAAAGTTACACCAAAAACCATATGTCATTTCCTAATGCAATTTTTCTTGACTCGTGCAAAACACACGTGATTTTTTTTGTTTTATAAATTTAAAATTTTAGGATGATTCTCCTAAAACATGGTGTGAATATTAGATCGTGATTTAAAATTTTTATAATCATGTCGTGCATTCAGAATGTCTTAAAACTGGCTTATGACTTGCGTTTAGTGACTGATGTAGTATATATTATGGTGGAACACGTGACCAACTAAATTTTTTTTAAAAAAAAATTGACTGAAAGTCTTTGCTTTGCTCATACCTTCACTTAGAGGCTTGGATAAAATCACCACCAATGGCACTCAGTCATGCAACCACTTTCGCTCCCATGCACTTTCGACAGTCCCGCTCACCCCTTCTCTCTTATTGTCTTGCACCACCACTGTACTGCACCAGACCACCTGCTGGCCACCACCCACAAGGTCATCACTACTTGCACTGGGAATTTTGATAGGGGTAATCTATATAGAAAATTTTGGTAGTAACTCAGAATAAGAGAGTGATTGCACATGAATGAGAATCTGCAATAATCTATCATATTGACGTAGGAAGGTTAACGGAGAAGTTCGACGAAGAAGTTGTTCGTCGAAATAGCCTGGAATGATTTCCACTAATCAGGCCTCCGGAGTCAGAATGCTTACTATAATACCTTTTCGGAAGCGAAACGGGCCGACGAGTCAAACTCACCGCTATGCTGTGACCGATAGGCTTTTTAAGCCATCCGAGTTCGTTTAGGCCCGAAAACAACATTTTAATTATTTTCGGATTTTGTTATTTCCTTATTTTCATATTAGGGTTTTGTTTTAACTATTTAAACATTATTAGGCCATCATCAGGAGGTAGTTTTTGATCTTTAATAATATCTCAGAGTTTTTACTCTCTTCTGGTGGATTCTGGAGCTTTTTACAGATTCATCGCTTGATAATCTGTTTGTTCTTGTTAAGGAATAGCGCTTGCTTTTCCTTTGATCTTTCCGACTGCGTCACATATATAAAAGTCTCATTATATTATTTTTGTTATATATACTTGTTTTATAGTCTTGTAGCATCGTACGTTACATTGAAAATTAATGTAAACTAATTTTTAATACTCCGTTTGCTCTAGAGTAATTTTAGTACTTTTCATTTTCTTTTGTCTCATAATACCATTTATACTTTTATGGTAGGAAGGATCCTTCTACTTAAAGCAACGTTTGACTTTTCACCATGTTTTTACTCATCTTGCATTATGTGATTTTTCATTTTGTATTCATTATGCTCTCTAGTTATAGATTTTTCAATTCTTAATTTTTTATTTTTCATTACTTCTGTTTGTTAGATACTTTCAGATATGTTGCTTATTTCACATACATCGATGCTTTATAACTATATGCTAATTCCATAAAAAAATTGTCATTGAAAAAATCTAATGAATAAATTAAACACTATTTATTATCATATACATTCTAAAAGCGTTAATTTTTATTCTTTTCTTTATGTGTTACCGCTTTTCGTTGATATATTTGTTTTATAGTCTTGTATGTTTAACTTCGAAATTAAAGTAAATTATTTATAATACTCTCTCTGTGTTCTTTAGTAATCCTTGCACTTTTCTTTTTTTATCCCATAGTTATACTATTTACACTTTAATTGTGGGAAGGATCATTCTACCTAAAGTAACTTCTTACAACTACTAAAATTTAAGGTCTTATAAACTCACTCATTCTAATAAATATATCTCACTATCTTGTGTCATATGTGTTATTTAATTAAATTAGAATATATCCCACTATATCCTATCATCTACCTTTAGGATAAATGCAGTATTAGAGATATTATTTAATCCCACTGTAAATGTTATGATCTAAATATTATATTTAAAGAAATATAACACACATCAAGCTAAGTTTGGATTGCAAAATCACATGAGTTAATTAATTTTAGATTTATAGATGTGTTAATTAATGAATTTTCTAAATTTTATTGTTATGCTATTCAGATTTTTAATATATTGAATTTAGTGTTAAACTATTCGGATCGCAAAATATATCTCCCTACTGTCGGAAGTATATGAAAGTTATATGTTTATCCTATTGTGTTGTGAATTGAGATACTTTACAGAAAATCACATGAGTTAATTATGATTGCATCTATTTTACCACCGGCTCTGGTCATGCCATATAAGCTAAGATTATAAGAGATAAATTCATAGACATTTGAGAAGGAACATTTTAAGCTGTTATTTATCTATAAAGAACATTTTAAGCTGTTATTTATCTATAAAGAACATTTTAAGCTGTTATTTATCTATAAGAAACATTTTATAGGTTATGTGTGAGTAAGGTTCTACTTTTTCATTTTTTATATTATGACATAATTCTTGTATTTTTTTTTTTTTTAAACTTAATTGATTAGTCTTATTAGATAGTTAATGAATATGGTTCTAATATGGGTCAAATGAGCCCCTCCTCATCTGAAGCCGCACTTGCACATGAACTATCGGAGGTAGACAAACTGTTTTTAGATACTTTGGGTCATGGGAAGGAATTATCAATGTCTTCGGAGTCTTCAAAACGACGCCGCACAGAAGATGAGGAAGATTCGGCATCTTCCAAACACAAAAAGAAGTGAACTGCTAGATGCTGGCTCAACTTTTTGCTCCTCTTACTAGCTTATTTCTACTAATATTAACATATTAGATAATGTATCTAGGCACTACTTTCCTTTTAGTATGTAGTGTAATCTGTAGACCTTTTATTGTAGGCTTGTAGCTCATATATATATGTGAGTATCATGTGCTGCAAACTTTAATGGCAATACAATCTTTTGGTTACCAGTTCATGGAAATATCTCAATCTTTAATTCTCTTATGGAATTGTCCTATACTCCTACGGCCCGTTTGGTTAGTGGTACTAAATGGTGGTGATAGTAATGTTTTTAAGTGTAAATTTGTGAAGATATTTCCAAGTTAATATTCATGTTAATGAAACTTAATGTCAAAACATGGGTTTTCCTTCATAAATTTTCATTACCACTCAATACCACCTTCCCAAGTGGTAATGGATGGTAATGAAATTTTAGGAAGAAAATAGGTGTTTTGGAATAAAGTAGCATTATCATGGATGTTAACATGGGAATGCCTTCACAAATTTACACTAGAAACCATACATTACCATTACTACCATTTAGTACCACTAACCAAATGAGCCGCTAATGCATTATATTGTGCTGCAATTCTATTCTATAAGCTCCCCTTGGGATAATCAAATTTACTGCAGGTATGATTACAAAACTAAGCTAGTGTTTGAGCATGATGGAGGTTTGACGGTAGGCCAATGACAAATAGCTAACTATAAAAAATGATTAATCACCATAATGATATTTTTAAATAACTACTTTGACCTTTGATAGTTTCACACTAAGCTTGCTAATTCGTCTATTAGTTCTCAAATTAATAGGATTGTTTTAAGAAATTAACATGTGCAATAGACATAAAATATACCAATTTATGGAAACGAAAAAGATGTGTAATAATATGGGCCGAGAAATCAGGCAACTTAAAAATTAATGATACTTCCATTATAATAATCCAAATTATGGAAATTAGAAGCGAATACATTAATATAACATTTGAAACCTAATCATCCGCAAATATAAAGCGCAACAAAGATTTATTTTTAAGACGAAGAACGTCGTTCAAGTCGAGCTTTGAAAAAAAATATGCACACACTTTATGAGCGGTTGGAGGAGCGCAATGGAGGTAATACAATATCATATTATCAGGATCTAAATACGTCCTATAAACCTTTCTTGAAGCATAAACGTCTTTCATAATATCCCAATTATCAGAATTAAGGTCTATATTTGTTGTATACTTACAGTAAACATTGTGTGTTGTAAGACGACTTGAATGTAACATGGTTAGAACCATAACATCCATGTAGGCGTATTTTTATTTCGCCTATGCGGTGTGAGCGCGTATTAGATTTGACTACCCCACTGTAAAGGTTTTATTGAAAATGTTTTGAAAGAAGTCGCCAATAATTCTTTTTAGGAAGAATCATAAACCTAATTGAATATGGGAAAACCATAAGGACAAATTATCCAATGTAGATTTCCCCGTCCTGACTCCATAGATGGTCAAAGTGAACCAAAGATTGAGTTCGGGGTGAGGGTACAAATATGGTCATAATGAACCACATTTGCCCAGAGTTGGCCTTTACTAAATATCGATTCATTACAGATTTTATGCCAGAAAAATAATCATATAACGTTTTAAACACCCTAAAAATATTTAGTCTAAATTGGTTCAGGAAACACATAAAAAGACTAATTTTTAGTGACATGTTATTAGGCAATCAATATTACAGGGAACCTAACAGGTTGTCCAAATTAATCTGATTAATGTTAGAGCTGTTCTTTAGGTCTTTGATTAGCAATAATAACATGTGGGTGATAAAAGTCATAAAGCAGGACAATCATATAATATGCATAGAATAATCAGGCAGACATATAATAGTATATGAAAATAAATAAAAAGAAAGAAAAAGGTTTAGAATATACATTAGAATGATTTTATATTAAAGATCTACATCAGGAAAGAAACAGTTAGTAACTTCAATATAAAAATAGAGAATTTATTCAAGGACTCTCAGGATTATACCGTGGCTTGGGTCAGCAAGATTGACAACCTTCGGGACGAGCAATCGTGAAGCCTGAAAATCTGAATGTATGAAAGTATGTAGATCGAATGTGTTTGTGTTTGAAAGTATGAATTTTGTAGGGAGGTTTTGGTAGTTCGTAGAGAGGTTTTCGTAATTGTGTTCGTAAAGTATTCGTCGAGTGTTATGTGAAAAATCCGTTCTTTAATCTGTACGGAAATCAGGCCTATATATAGAGAAAATGACATTGCGCCTCAGGCGCCAGCTGCACCTGGCGCAGCTGACGTGGCAAGCGCGGGACGCGGCATGACCAGTAAAAAGCGTACACGTGGTACGCGTTTTGAAAAAAGATAAGAAATAAAATCCGTGTCTCAAGCAGAGAACTGCGCTTGACGCAGGATCGGACTGACTCTACATGAAATAGAAGTCTACGTGGCAGTTCTGGTGCGCTTGGCACAGCCTGTGCGCTAGGCGCATCTTACGTGGAAGCCCACGTGTCAGGACACTTGCGCTCAGCACATTCAGCTGCGCTCATCGCACCGCCTTGTTTTTTACACGTTTTGATAGTTTTTTTGATAAAAACGCGTTCTAAAAGATTTTCTTTTATCCTTTAACTACGAATATCTGATTTTACGGGATAAAATATGATTTTAACTTATAAAATTAAAATATCTTTTGAAAATATTTATTTATTAAAATAAATCAATTAATTATCAATTAATTGGGCTTTTCAAAGAATTGGGCTCAAATACAATTAATTATCATGAATAATTAATTGGGCTTTAAAATAGGACTTTAACACTTTTCGAAATGGTTTTGAATGACTTTTCAGATTACTCTGCCCTTGGGTCGGACCAATTAAGACCACCGTATGTTTCATCATCGGATCCTTAAATGGGGAGACACGATTATGTGTCTACAGAAGCCTCCACTTTGACTGAGGTTCAGGAAACCGATAGTCAAAGTATACGGTGTCGGAACGGAGAACGATTCTAAACGCTCTGCAGTTTGGAACTGATCTATATACGCCGGTCTCTACAAAACAAAGTTAGTATGCAGGACAATAACTACAAGCAATATGATTACCTGCAGAAGAAGATGTTAGCAGATAGGTGCAAACAACTCACATAAAGCACATAATGATGCAATAATGCAAACTTAGACTCTCTAAGGATGCACGAGACGCTATGCAATGAATAAGGTTATGCAAAGCTAAGCAAGATGACACATCATGCAAGGTCAGGGTTATGCAAGACTAGGATGTAAGTGATGCAAGGTCAGGGTTTTGCAAGGCTGCAATGCAAGGTCAGGATTTTGCAAGGCTAGAAGATGTGTAGAATGATAGAATGATCAGAAATAGATAGAATGATTTTCGAAAATCATTTTTAGTAAATAATCGGGGTCCAAGGTCCGCGGATTATAACTTGTCGGGAGTTTGATTTGAATTGGAGGAACCACCACACATAGGAAGCCCCCACTTTGGGTGAGCTTACCTAGAATTAGGCTTAAGCCTTAATTGAAATGTACTTGATCTGATATTCACTAGTAGGATAATTGCTTATTACTGCGGTCATTAAGTGGCCTATTGCGGCGGTTTTGACCGCGCAGCAATTAAGGGCGCATCAATAGGCAATTAACCGCAACAATATATTTTTTTTAATAATAAACAACAAGTCTATTGCTGCGGTTTTGGGTAAAAAACGCAGCAATAAATGCTGGTAAAAAACCAATTTTTTTTTTTTTTTTAAATTCTGGCAATTTTAAATCAACTCCAATAACTAGAACATGTCCATATGTCGTTTGCGTATTACATAAATATAAAAAGAATCAAAAATAAAAATAAAAGAATGCAAAACTAAAAATAACAGGATACAAAAGAAATCTAATTAGACAAATAAAAATATAATAAAAAATTACAGATCCAAAAAAATAACAAAAACCTACCTAAACAATCCTAACATCTCATTGAAGTAAAATATCATCACCAGATGTAAAAAAAACAAATCCAAAATAAAAAAGAAATAAAAACAAAAGAATAAAACAAACTCGCTGGAAATTAAACTCGCGAAGAAACAAAGTCGCCGGAAATTAAACAAACTCGCGAAGAAATTGAACGCGAAGAAACAAACTCGCCGGAAATTGAACGCGAAGAAACAAACTCGCCGGAAAGGTAGACAAACGAAACAGGTCTGATGTTCGTTCGCTCTCCACGACGATGCGGTTTTGAGAAGCAACGAGGAAGATGGTGCGACGCCGATGTTCAGCGAGGCCGAAGTGAGGCGGCGAACGAAGCCCGAAAATGGTGGTGCAACGCGAACTGGAGAGAGAACGAGAGGAACTCGCCGGTAAATTTCGACGAAGATGGTGATTTCGCCGGCGAGAGGAAATGATGATGAAGAGATGATGAATTTCGACGAAGATTGGGGTTTGATTTGGGAGAGAGAGGAACGAGAGGAAGGATGAGTGAGAGAGAGAGATGAATGAGTGAAAAACGGCGGATCTCAAGGAGGAATGACAAGGAAACCCTAGCTGGCCCTTTTATTATTAATTTTAAAAGTCTATTGCTGCGGTTTCTCCTAGGAACCGCAGCAATAGATTAAAATATTATTAAAAAATAATATTTTAATCTATTGCTGCGGTTTTGGGTGGGAACCGCAACAATAGGTCGGGTCAAACAGTCAACGAAATTTGAAAAAAAAATTCCGTTGACACATATTGATGCGGTTTCCAACTACAACCGCAGCAATATGTTTAATTTAGATTTTTCCTTTATTTTTCCGCGGTTTATTGCTGCGTACGGGTAAAACCGCAGCAATAAGCAAAAATTCTACTAGTGATTGAAAAGTAGTTGATCTGTCTTGAACTTTGAAAGTTGTCGCCGGGGATTCTTCTTTGGAAAGTTGATATGGGCAAAGTCAAATATCGCCAGAAACCATGGAATTGTACGTTGGAGAGTCCTTCAGGGATAAGGAGAGCTTGGACTGAAAAATAAAAGGTTTAAATTTGTGACTTAAATAAATGTAGGTAGAAAAAGGCTTTAACGAGGTTAGGTTCAGACTCGAGTCTATGTCGGGATCTAGAAAGAGATTATGCTCCTGAACTCTAGAAAGTCAAATCATTAAACCATGACTAATTTTTATTTATTGAAGCGGTCGGACCTCGAGATGAGGATTCCTACGTATCCTTGCGGAATCAGACCATTCGTAGTTCTGGATCTGATTTCTTTATATATATATATATATATATATATATATATTATTTTCTTATGCCCTAACTTTTGTCTTGGCCGCCCTTTTGGGTTTTCAACCTAGCGGGCTTGGACATACCTTGAAAAAGGAGTTATGGTTGATGAAAGGTTGAAAGGTTAAAGGCTTCATGCTTGATGAAGGTTGAATTGGTTGAAATAAGGTAAGGATCATGGATATGGGTTTTAAAGGTTTGATGGATTGAAGGATTTGAATGAGGGGTAGAACTTGTGTGCAAGCCCCCTAGCTTGACTTTTTATTTCTTTGCCTTTGGCTCTTTCTTTTGCATTTTTTTTTCTTTTTTGTCATGTGCTTTTTCTTTTGCTTTTGCTTTTTTTCGCACTTTGATTTCTTTACTTTTTTTTGTTTTTGCCTGGCATTGACTTTTTATGTAGTAGGGCTTGCACACAAGCTATTGGTTTAGGATATTGGAAGGCTTGAAGGATATTTGTGGAGCTTTCTTTTGGAAAGGATTATTTGGCTAATGGAGATGATGGTTTAAAGGGTTTTTGTTTTTCTTTGGTTGTATGAGGATGGCTTATGAAAGGTAATGGAAGGGAGAGGGGAATAACTCCTGATCCAAATGATGTCCTCTTTTTTTTTATTCTTTTTTTTTTTATTTCAGATCTCTTTTTATTATTGTAGTCAAGTTCATTAGGTGATTTAAGTTTCATCATTGAATTAGAAGCATAAATAAAATGATGGAAGGCCAATGAAAATGAAAATGCAATTATTTTATTAATCAGAAATAAATAGAACAAGGCTTATTAGAAATAAAAACCTAAATGACATAGACTTGACAGGAAAGGAAATGAAGGAACTAGGGGAGGGACTCTCCGACTCAACCTAGAAAACCAACGCTAAATGACTAAACCCCCTGCATTATTTAGGCATTTCCAAAGGGGTTGCCTCTATTGCTGACTTTTACTGCAGGCGGAATTGGCAATCTGCCGTCTTCAACCATATCCTGCAGATGATGCTTCAAAGTCCAGCATTGTGATGTCAGATGCCCATTTCCTTGATGGTATTTGCAGTAGGAATTAGGATTCCATCTACTGGATCTCTTCTCAGGAGTAGGGTCCGGAGTAGGGCCAAGAGGCTGAAGTGCTCCCTTTGCATGAAGCCTAGTGAAGGCTTCTTCTAGAGACATGCCTAAAGGAGTGAATGTCCTTTGAAGTCCTTGATAACCTCTCTTGTCAGTAGTTAGAGCATTGATGTCGTTGCCTTTAGAGGTAGAAGGGTTGTTATTACTCTTCTTGAAAGAGTTGTTGTTGTTGGAACTCTTATTCTTTTTTGCCTGTACCTCTTCTTCAATCAACAGGCCTACCTTATAGAGCTTCGTGAAAGACTCTATGGGTTGGAACTTAATATGATCCCCATACTTCGGCTGCAGGTTACGGATCACCAGTCGGACTTGATCCTCCTGAGATGGCCTATTGGTCATTTGTGCAGCTTTTTACCTCCATCTGTTAAGGAAGGTGACAAAATCTTCGTTGGAATTTTGTTTAGTTAACTCCAACTCACGCAGGCCAATAGAAAGCTGAGTGTTATATATATATTGTTTGTGGAACTCTTCTCTGATGTAGTCCAAGTCATTCAGGTTAGCTTTGTTCAGTGATCTGAACCACTTGGATGGATGTGCATCCAAGGTTAAAGTAAATTCTTAAGCAAATAGGTCCTTGCTCATGCCCTTGAGAGCCATAGAAATGGAAAAAGCTCTCAGATGATCATTTGGGTCTTTGACCCCCTTGAATTTTGGGAGGTCACCAATGTTACCTTTTTGGGAAGTTTGTCCCTCAGTTCAGGATCTATGATGTCATGGCCATGAGCCTAACTCTCGAGTGCAGGAATTGACTGGATCAATTGCTCGAGTTTTTCAAACCTCAGTTCTGTGTTGGTTTTGCTTGGTGGTGGAGTGTCTCCTTGCTCGTCTTCTTCAGTTAGCTTCTCCCTCAGTGCCTTAATCTCTTTGTCTTGCTCCTCAAGACGAGAGTTCATCAGTGTGAATTGAGCCATAATGGCACTGAGTTGTTCATTAGTGTCCCCCATTTCATATGATGATTCGGAAGAATCGGAGGATTCGTCTGAAAATGTGAGGATGCGTTTAACGAGTCTAGGAGTAGGTTGACCTTGTATCCTCTCTATCGGGCGTTCCCAAGTTATAATCTCACGATCCTAACTGAACAGAAATCGAATGGACCTCGTAAATTTTTAGAAATGATGTTTTCAAAATGAGAAACGGAAATGAGAAATGGGAAATGGAAGAATGGAAATGTAATGGAAAGAAATGGGAATGATTATAAATGAGTATGTGATATCTTGTTTATTGCTTTACTTTTTGATAGTTTTTAATTGGTATTATAGTTGTTTTTGAGTTAGTTTAGGCTAGTTTGTTAGTTATTTCCTTAATTTGTGCAATTTTCCTTCTTGTATGCACTTTCTTTGGGCAAATTGTTTCATTTCAGGACTTAGGAGCATGCTTGGAGGACACTTGCACAACCCCGAATATTAATATCGAAGAGGAAGGTCAAGGAAGCATCAAGGAAGCATCAAGGAAGCATAACCGAGTTCCGGAGGCAAATATAAGAAGTTTTGGAAGAGTTTACGCACAAGGGTCAACTTCAAATGGCCATAACTTTCAGCACACAAAACATTTTTGAGCGATTCAAGTTGGAGATGAAATTTTGGCTCAATATCTTTCCAACGAGTGGTCACAAGCTCAATTTCGATATAAAACGAGTGAGATATTCCCGTTTGAAAATGAATTGACGAAACTGAAAACTGACCCGAGCGCTCGGGTCAGTTGACCCGCCCGGGTCAATCTGCGATAAACTCATTTTCACTCCTGTTGGTCTGACCCGCCCGGGTCAGGTCACCCGAGGGCTCGGGTCATTCCACCCGCCCGGGTCGGGTCATTTTTCCGGAAACGCTTTTGCGACTTTGTTTGTTTTAATGCGGGGGCTGTTTTGTAATTTTCTGATTTATTTCTTATGACTATAAAAGAAGGACTCCTCTTATTTTAACTTAGGCAATTATTAACTAAAGATTAGAGAGAGATTAAATCTTGTTTTAGCATTCAAACTCTAGAACAAAACCCTAGGAGAGAGAAAGTGAAGGTTTGAAGCTTTTGGATCTCCATTCTTCATCTATGAAAGCTTAAAGTTGGTAACTTTTGTTTATTATTCTTCTTTTCTTCCATTGATCTTGCTTATTACATGCTTAGTTTGTTTAGATCTTACTTTATTAGTTGATTAATTGCATTTTACCTCTTTTCCCTCCATGGTTATGGTGATTAAGTTACTTCAAGCTTTGTTTTGTGTTATTTCCATGATGTGTGAGTAGTTCCTTACTAGGGGAAGGGATGTAGCCTTCATTTACTCTTAGGATCTTAGATCTAAGTTAGGGGGTTAACTTTTGGGGTTGAACTTGTTGATCAAACTTGTTTTACTTGGTTTGTTGGGTGCTTGATCACCACTTAACTTACATATTTGGAGTTCCTAGTGAAGGATTGAGAGATGAAGCTAGGAATAAACTAAGTTTGGTTGCTAGATTAGGATTTCCATGAAAATAAGTATTTTCTAATTTAGGGAAACTTGATTAATCATGTTGTGCTTGATTTGGCTAGATTAGTTGCTTATGCCATGAGAATAGGTCATGAGTGACTAATCAAGCTCCTCTAATTAGCTCGAGAGAGTAATTAGAGTTCATATGTTCATGATTTTCCCCTTGTGATCCCCCAATTGTTTTACCCTTGGCTTTGATTTTGGATTCTTAGATAGAGTGTTGGTGAATCCCCCTAATCCCCTAGTTTCTTTTATCCTTGTCTTAACTCATTTGCTTAATTACTTGTCGATTTACTTTACAAATCTCCTAGTATATTTAGATTTTAGAATTTTTGTTAAACTCTCAAAAACCCAAAAATTGATTTAGCTCATTGTAGTTAGCTAATTACTCTTGATTTAACCCTACTTCCTTGTGGATTCGACCCTATACTTATCATATATTGGATAAATTAGGTTATATTTGGCGAGTATACAACGACCCGTCAGTATGATTATAAATGGGTATGGGCTTGACCATGATGGAGACACGGGCCTAACTATATGCACATGCAGACATGGACTGGACTGTACTGGAATGGACTCAAAAGGGTTGCTTATGCTAGCTTCGCTAGGCTTAGGAAGGAATTGGCTTCGCCAGACTTGATGATTTAGGGTTGCTATAGATGTAAGATAGGATTAGCTTCGCTAAACTCGGAGGGTGCCTTTATGGTCTTAGAGGTGACTAGCTTCACTAGGTCAATGGGTGCCTTTAGGGTCTTAAAGGGATGACTAGCTTAGCTAAATCAAAGGGGTGTCGTTATGGTCTCACAGGGATGACTAGCTTAGCTAAGTCAAAGGAGTGCTGTTATGGTCTTATAGGGATGACTAGCTTAGCTAAGTCAAAGGGGTGCCATTATGGTCTTACAGGGATGACTAGCTTAGCTAACTCAATGGGGTGCCGTTATGGTCTTACAGGGATGACTAGCTTAGCTAAGTCAACGGGGTGCCGTTAGGGTCATACAGGGATGCCAGCTTCGCTAGACTTAATGGTTTGGACTTCGTCCTATATGGATTTGGAATTCGACTGGATTGACTTTGAAAATGAGCTGGGCCTTATATGGACCTAATATTTGGATTGGACTAGACCTAGACTTAGATTGGAATTGATTAGGGATAGACTTGGACTAGACTTCACATAAAGATGCAGATAGGCCTAGATTTTGAAATGAACTAGACTTATATGGGCCTAAGATCGACTCAATGCTAGCGAGCCTAATATGAATGCATGGACTCGAATTAGATGGACCCTATATGAATGCAAAATGGACTCTAATGCATATGGGCCTAGAATGAATGCAAGATGGATTGGATTTGGATAATTGGATTGGATTGAATGAAGGTGTTTAGAATGGGCTTAGAATTTTTGAAATTCTTTTTTGAAAGGAATACCTTTGTTTTATCTTTTGTTAGGAAAAGATGATGGATTAATTTTGAAAAATATTTTTGCAAATGTCGTGTATGATGATGATTAGTAAATGCTTTTTTGAAAAAGGTAGAATAGAAGAGGGTGTAGGATTGATTTTGAAAAAATGTAAGATTTTGAAATTTGATTGAATATGGTAAGGTAGAATTGACAGGGAATATTAGTTGGACAGCAGGGAGAAAGTGGGAAGAGGTAGACATGCATGATGACTCTAACTCTACATGATCATTTTAGATGCAGTTTTTAGGACAGACTCGACCTTGCATGAAAAGATTGATTTTTAAGTTTTGAATTAGGTGAGACCTTTGATTAGACTATGCACTACGCGAATGCAGACAGACAACATAGGATCGACAATTACAACGGCTAAATTGACGAAAAGCGTGCGATGCACAGACTGCGTGCCGCGCAGCATTGCTGCGAGCCGGCGCACAACCGTGCGTCTGGCGCCGGAGTGGTGCGACAGGCGCAGCTTAATGCCCTTGGCGCACTACTCCCCGACACGTTTTTCGGGGATTTAGGAGAAGAATTGGCCGAGTGACGAATTTTTTTGTTTGTTAGACGCGATTTTAGGAACGACGCATAATAATGACAATTTGACAAAATAATAGCAGGCATAAATTGCAATCACAGGCAAATGTCATATAACATGGATGCAAAAGTTCCAACTAAAGTCCTGTTCTATGTTTGAAACTATTGGTCAGGTTTAGGTTCAGTCTGAAAAGGGTCCATGACTAAGAGATTGATCCCACGCTTCGTACCCCTATTGGCCACGTGTAAGACGCACTCCAGTCTCAAGTCAGGAACCAGAGAACAATGCCATGGTTGGGTAGGTTTGCTTATGACTAAGATCCAACACTATCGCTCAGGAAGCTTTTTAGAAATACAAAGCGCAAACCCCCCAGGGGTGACCTCACACATAGAACATGTGCTAATGAGGCAAGGTAGATTGTCCTTATGGTGGCTGAACAATAGCCATGCACATGCGAAACAATATATTATTCAAAGGCATAAAAGGAGAATGAATCGTATTTTTCAAGTTTCACCAACTCATTTAAAAAAAATTAATTTTTTAAAATCCTCCCCAGTAAAGTCGCCAAATTGTAGGCGTGTTTTTATTTCGCCTACGCAGTGTGAGCACGTATTAGATTTGACAACCCCACTGTAAAGGTTTTATTGAAAATGTTTTGAAAGAAGTCGCCAACAATTCTTTTTAGGAAGAATCATAAACCTAATTGGATATGGGAAAACCATAGGGACAAATTATCAAATGTAGATTTCCCCGTCCTGACTCCATAGATGGTCAAAGTGAACCAAATATTGAGTTCGGGGGTGAGGGTACAAATATGGTCATAATGAACCACATTCGCCCATAGTTGGCCTCTACTAAATATTGATTCATTACAGATTTTATACCAGAGAATAATCATATAACGTTTTAAACACCCTAAAAATATTTAGTCTAAATTGGTTCAGGAAACACATAAAAAGACTAATTTTTAGTGACATGTTATTAGCCAATCAATATTACAGGGAACCTAACAGGTTGTTCAAATTAATCTGATTAATGTTAGAACAGTTCTTTAGGTCTTTGATTAGCAATAATAACATGTGGGTGATAAAAGTCATAAAGCAGGACAATCATATAATATGCATAGAATAATCAGGCAGACATATAATAGTATATGAAAATAAATACAAAGAAAGAAAAAGGTTTAGAATATACATTAGAATGATTTTATATTAAAGATCTACATCAGGAAAGAAACAGTTAGTAACTTCAATATAAAAATAGAGAATTTATTCAAGGACCCTCAGGATTATACCGTGGCTTGGGTCTGCAAGATTGACAACCTTCAGGACGAGCAATCATGAAGCCTGAAAATCTGAATGTATGAAAGTATATAGATCGAATGTGTTAGTGTTTGAAAGTATGAGTTTTGTAGGGAGGTTTTGGTAGTTCGTAGAGAGGTTTTCGTAATTGTGTTCGTAAAGTATTCGTCGAGTGTTATGTGAAAAATCTGTTCTTTAACCTGTACGCAATTCAGGCCTATATATAGAGAAAATGACACTGCGCCTCACGCACCAGCTGACGTGGCAAGCGCATGACGCGACATGACCAGTAAAAAGCGTACACGTGGTACGCGTTTTGAAAAAAGATAAGAGATAAAATCCGCGTCTCAAGCAGAGAACTACGCTTGACGCAGAACTCTACATGAAACAGAACTCTACGTGGCAGTTCTGGTGCGCTTGGCACAACCTGTGCGCTAGGCGCAGCTTACGTGAAAGCCCACGTGTCAGGACATGTGCGCTCGGCGCAGGCCTTTCGCTCAGCACAGTCACCTGCGCTCAGCGCACCGCCTTATTTTTGACACGTTTTGATAGTTTTTTTGATAAAAACGCGTTCTAAAAGATTTTATTTTATCCTTTAACTACGGATATCTGATTTTACGGGATAAAATCTGAGTTTAACTTATAAAAAAATATCTTTTGAAAATATTTATTTATTAAAATAAATCAATTAATTATCAATTAATTGGGTTTTTCAAAAAATTGGGCTCAAATACAATTAATTATCATGAATAATTAATTGGGCTTTAAAATAGGACTTTAACACTTTTCGAAATGGTTTTGAATGGCTTTTCAGATTACTCTGCCCTTGGGTCGGACCAATTAGACCACGATATGTTTCATCATCGGATCCTTAAATGGGGAGACAAGATTATGTGTCTACAATCCATAACCATAACATCCATATCAAAAAAGTTCGAATGCTCGAATTTAGGACCCCATATTATATGAATATTAACTTTTTTTGTAGTGAGTGAAATCTCCATTTGGGCAAATTATTTGAAAGAGAAAATAGAAGAAAAAACTCTATTATATAAGTGAGGGAGGGGGGGAGGAAGATGGTGTCCCCTCACAAAAAGTGATATATTCTTAATGAATTTAAATTGCCATATATGTTAAATAATCTTTTCTTCTTCCTACTTGCCATATATATTAAATTAAGGAGAATGTTTTTCTCTTCTTACATGTGTGAAAAACTCTGATCAAACATTAAATTGACAATATAACTTGATTGACACAATCGGAAGAAAAAAATAAAAACTTGAATTTCATACTAGTAATTATACTGATAATATTTTAAAACCTTAATGTTGATTATTATTCGGTAATCTCTATTACATAAATCAAACTCTTCCACTTTATTAATATTCAACGGTTGAACCTGAAACACAAATTCTTCCACTTTATTTGAGCACAAGCTTTCTTCTGCTTTATATCTCTTTCTCTCAATACTATATTTGAATAATGGTGAACAAATAATTAAAAAAAACCAACAAAACATTGATTTATGAAAAACATAATAAAAAATGTATAAATAATTATAAATGTTTGTTTGAATCAAATTTTTTGTAACACTGATAAATAACATTAAGAAAAAATACTTTAATATGACACGCACGCATAGCATGCAAAAAATGCTAGTATTAATGTGATACGTGTTGTGAGAGTAATATGCAAGCAATGTTGTCTATTTATACCAAAATTCATCAAGTAGTGTTAGTAAAAAAACGTATAGGGACTTGGACCACACTAAATTAGTGTGGACCTAATGCTAATTCATGTGATTTTTGAAAAAAGGTCACTACATAAAAAAATAGATATAAAAGATTAGTAGATATAGATTGTGAAGTTTGACTGTGTGAAAAAAAGGTTACTGATAGGCGTGTCGCGCACCTAACAAAAATAAATAACCTAACTAATCCTAACTATGTAGTAGGGTAAGTCAGAGTCGATCGCACAGAGAGAAAGTTGTTCTATAATTAGCCCTTAAGTAATGGTAAGACTAAAGGAGATTTAATATCAAGAATAATGGTGGAATAAACTATACTAATCAATCTATAAATAAAAGACTCTATAGTTAAGTATCCCCACTAGCATGAATTAATACAACAATAATTTCTACACCAAACTAGTCAAT
Source organism: Beta corolliflora (assembly GCA_947648045.1). Taxonomy (NCBI): domain Eukaryota; kingdom Viridiplantae; phylum Streptophyta; class Magnoliopsida; order Caryophyllales; family Amaranthaceae; genus Beta; species Beta corolliflora. Next base: position 1,125,923 of record CANSZD010003162.1, on the reverse strand, counting down.
TAAATGCTCACAAGGAAAAGTACACCCTATAAAATACCATAAACCTCTCCCGAGTATCTATGGCTTCTCTAATATGCACTCAAGCCTACTCCCGTGGAATCATGCAAATTAAAGACATTAAACGCGGCACTCTAACTTCCTAACAATCCATTCTACCTACTCCCGTGGAGAACTTCATGTCCTTAATTAAAATATTCAAATCCGTCAAAACCCAACTCCCGTTGTGATCAAGACAAAGGAATCATAACAATACTAGTTATCCCTAATCTAGTATTGGAATATGCACAATCAATTAAGCAAGAACAATTCAACAATTAGTTTGGGAATTTAAAGAAATAATCATGAATTAATTCACACTAGGGTTCAACTTAACCATAGATTACAAAACTATATAAGCATATTTGAAATAAATAAAGAAAATAGAGAAGAATAATAAAACATCATAATATAAAACAAGGAGAAAAGAAGAAGAAAAGATATACTTGAATTAATGTAAGGAAGGTGGAGTCTTGAAGAACAATGGAGATCTACAAGTTTCTCTCTCTAACTTCTCTCTCTAAAACCCCTAAGTATAAACTAATAATGATGATATAATTACAAACTCCAAAACTCCCCCTCGAAAATAAGGGTTAAAGTCCTATTTATATGCTAAGATTAACATAAACCGACACAAGTTAGGTCACGCGGAAGATACGACATTACAGCAGGTTGCACGGGCAAGCAACATATTGCACGGGCGTGCAGGGTCATGCACGGTCGAGCGAAATCTCGCTCGGTCGTGCGAGCGAGGCAGAAGCTTCAGTGACTTTTGATTGCAGGTTGCACGGCCGAGCAGATATCCGCACGGGCGTGCGATCGAGACAGTGGCTTCAGTTCAACTTTGAACAGCCATAACTTTTGATCCAGAGCTTTGTTTCACACATGCAATATATCGTTGGAAAGCTCTTGAAGTCTAGTTTCCAACCCAATTAGAATTACCTCATTATCATTCTTGAGTCAAAAGTTACGAGTGAAATGGTGAATAGGTGTCATATTCGCACAAGTACACAAAGTCATGTGTATCTTCTTCACTTTCAATCCGTTTTGGGCACATGATATATCGTTTTGAAGGTCATCTACGTGCCTAAATCATCATGTCTTCAAATAGGAGTCCAAAGTACCTGAGATTACATCAAAAGACCAAACAACCCGTGAAAGCATCGTAGCTTACGAAAATGGACCTAAATATGCATAAATGCAAGTAAATGCTCTAATACTACATGAAAATGCACCCTAATATGCAACTAAATGATGTTAGAATATGCACTTATCAAACTCCCCCAAGCTAAACCATTGCTTGTCCCCAAGCAATAAGACATAAACATTGGAAAAGAAAGACGACCTACAATATTGGACTACAATAGGGCTAAACACTCAACTGAAAACACAAGAGATAAAATCACTACACAAACCAAGCATCAATACAAGCTCGAACAAAGCCGCATAGCATGCCATGTATCGCAATCGACTCTCCAATCATACCACATACCATCTCTCCCAATTTAGATTTAACCAAACCTGACAGACCTCACTATAGTCATGTGCGCTCAAATCTCTCATGTGTTTAAAGGATAAATGATAACACTCAACCTAAAACAAGTCGACTCAGATGAAACATAAACTCTTTAACTTTGACTTTTTGACTCACTTAATACTCAACAATACAATACACAATGATCAAGAGGACTTTTAAGGGTTGTAATGGGGTTGATGTTAAAGGTATGGAAAATAATTTGGGAATTGTGGTGGAAAAACCAAGAAGGGGGAGCATTATATAACTGAAAACATGACCAAGAAAGGTCACAACAACTCCGTGCAACAACCAACAATCTCCAAATATAATCAACAACACTTTTCACTCAAGAAATTCAATCATAACCCTTTTTATTTCACTTTATTCACAACTTTTTTTTTCTACTTCTTTTTCATTTCATTTTTTCACCTTATTTTTTTTTCGAACTTTCAATTCAATTTCAAAGCTCACTAAACATACTTTTCCATCCTTCTAAACTACAAATAGAGCACTTCAATTCAATACAAACCAAACCAAAACTAATACTCGCTCCCCCAAGCTAGGCTTAGGACAAATATCGAATGAGGACAATGGCTTGTAATGTAGGTAGCAATCAAACATAGTCAGAAAGGCTCAGCGGGGTTAGAGGAAGGATAATATGAAAACAAGAATAACTCTGGAGCTGAGATCATGAAATAGAATGCCTCAATCATATCAAAATGTATGCACTAGCAAATATCAAGGAGTACTAAGTCAAAATCAAGATCAATGCGACAACTAAGGAACTAATCACACATGAAAGAACATAACTGACACAAATACGTCAGTTTATAGGCACAAAAGCTCACTTAGTTTAAGGTGTCTGCACAATAAAGTTAAATCGAGCCGGAGAGAGATCAATCAATCTTACCACAAACAATCAATTGCGAAACAATCGTGCTATGAAGAATCATGAACAAGATGAATTATGCTTAGGAATTGTAGTAAAATATCAGCAAGGTTCTCAATAAGTGCTAGCAATAGTCCCATAGATGCAACTAAAATGACATGAAATCTAATATGAGATGAAATATGCCAATGCAACCATGAAAGCAATACAATGTTTTTGGTTACACGTAAACTCCCACTCCTAGTGAGCGGTACAAACCGTGCAACATCCTACGAAAGCAATGAAAAAAAACAACTCTAGATGCAACTAACATGCGCTAAGTAATGATGACAAACATCCTCCCCCAAGCTAAATGACACATTGTCCTCAATGTGAACAAAGAGGAATTAAATGAGGGAGAGGTACAACTTACAAAAGGGGTGGGTAATCAAAGGGAGTGTCAAAAAGCATCGACACCTCCACCACAATCGATAGTTGTAATGAGGCAGTGAACTTAGCCAAAAAAAATTGGCTATGCTTGTACCTAGCAACAGACTTCGTCTCACATTAGCAAAGTTAGTCAAACCAAAATAAATAAAAAAAATGAACAAAGTCGGGTTGCCTCCCGATAAGCGCTGATTTAAGGTCTTGCATGACCGTTTAAGACTAGTAGATCACTCATAATAGTTCAATGCTCTAAGAAGCTTATCATATGTTCCTGCAAACATCTCAGAGCATATTATATAAGAGTGGAAAGGAAAAATGAAAAAAATTAGTACTAAAAAATTACTAAAACTACAAAAAGAAAAAATCAAAGGAAAAATTATATTTACAAGAAGAAGAAAAAGAAAAATTGTTAGTCTTTTTACATGACTCAAAAGAAGGAAAAGAAACTAAATTTACATTATTTACATTATCATAAAAGTCATTCAAGAAGGGAGGAAGAAGGAACGATGGAGGATATAATATAGGGGAAGAAGGAATAAGATCAAGTTTTTTAGAAAAAGGAACATGAGACTCAAAAACTATAGGTGGTACCGATAAAGACTCATAATCACTTCACTCTCGACTTGACTTTCCTCCAAAGAGGAAATTTCAACAAAGGGCTCTTCCTCCTTTAAAATATCCATCACATTGCTCTCTCCTATAATTTGATCATCATCCTCATAACTCTCATTCTCTATACAACCAAGCATCATCAACATCATAAATATACGGTTGGGGATGAGAATTTTGAGTGTAATAATCAAATTCATATTGGGGTGAGGGGTTAAAATCATTCACTAACGTCACATCACACGAAGAAAAATCATGTGAAGTAGATTGACAATTTGAGCAATAAGGAGGTGTTGTAATATGCATCTAGGATGAAAAGGATGGTCTAGAAGATAAAGACATATCCCACTCATAATTATTCTGAGCCAACCACTCAATTTGATTCCAACAATAATCAGGTGATTGAGATAGAAATTGACCATTAGACATAGACTCCAACACCTCCCTAGTTTCTTCATTTAAACCCTCATAAATCACTAGGCACATATCCCAAATTTCAATTCCATGGTTAGGACCAACAAAATCGCCAAGTCTATAATAGTATTTCCAAAACAATTCATTCTCATATTGAGGAAAAGAAAAAATTGTTCTAGAATTACTAGCAAAAACATTGGGTTCATGGAACATGTATGGTAATTCATGAGAACTCATGCAAAAATTGGGAGAATTTTGATATGATGCATCAAAACTATAAACATGAGAACCACAAGAATTATGACTATGGTGCCTATCAGAAGAATTATCCCCATCAAAATAATAATATGACTCCAGGATACGAAAAAAAGAAAAGCAAAAAAAATATATTCACAAAAGAAAGGAAAAAAAATATATATACAGTCTAGTCTCACCAAAAAATAAAAACTAAATAAAACAAACTATCTCCCCGGCAACGGCGCCAAAATTTTGGTAGGCGTGTCGCGCACCTAACAAAAATAAATAACCTAACTAATCCTAACTATGTAGTAGGGTAAGTCAGAGTCGATCCCACAGAGAGAAATTTGTTCTATGATTAGCCCTTAAGTAATGGTAAGACTAAAGGAGATTTAATATCAAGAATAATGGTGGAATAAACTATACTAATCAATCTATAAATAAAAGACTCTATAGTTAAGTATCCCCACTAGCATGAATTAATACAACAATAATTTCTACCCCAAACTAGTCAATCAAATGCTCACAAGGAAAAGTACACCCTATAAAATACCATAAACCTCTCCCGAGTATCTATGGATTATCTAATATGCACTCAAGCCTACTCCCGTGGAATCATGCAAATTAAAGACATTAAACGCGGCACTCTAACTTCCTAACAATCCATTCTACCTACTCCCGTGGAGAACTTCATGTCCTTAATTAAAATATTCAAATCCGTCAAAACCCAACTCCCGTTGTGATCAAGACAAAGGAATCATAACAATACTAGTTATCCCTAATCTAGTATTGGAATATACACAATCAATTAAGTAAGAACAATTCAACAATTAGTTTGGGAATTTAAAGAAATAATCATGAATTAATTCACACTAGGGTTCAACTTAACCATAGATTACAAAACTATATAAGCATAATTGAAATAAATAAAGAAAATAGAGAAGAATAATAAAACATCATAATATAAAACAAGGAGAAAAGAAGAAGAAAAGAGATACTTGAATTAATGTAAGGAAGGTGGAGTCTTGAAGAACAATGGAGATCTACAAGTTTCTCTCTCTAACTTCTCTCTCTAAAAACCCTAAGTATAAACTAATAATGATGATATAATTACAAACTCCAAAACTCCCCCTCGAAAATAAGGGTTAAAGTCCTATTTATATGCTAAGATTAACATAAACCGACATAAGTTAGGTCACGCAGAAGATACGACATTACAGCAAGTTGCACGGGCAAGCAACATATTGCACGGGCGTGCAGGGTCATGCACGGTCGAGCGAAATCTCGCTCGGTCGTGCGAGCGAGGCAGAAGCTTCAGTGACTTTTGATTGCAGGTTGCACGGCCGAGCAGATATCCGCACGGGCGTGCGATCGAGACAGTGGCTTCAGTTCAACTTTGAGCAGCCATAACTTTTGATCCAGAGCTTTGTTTCACACATTCAATATATCGTTAGAAAGCTCTTGAAGTCTAGTTTCCAACACAATTGGAATTACCTCATTATCATTCTTGAGGCAAACGTTACGAGTAAAATGGTGAAGAGGTGTCATCTTTCGCACAAGTACACAAAGTCATGTGTATCTTCTTCACTTTCAATCCGTTTTGGGCACATGATATATCGTTTTGAAGGTCATCTACGCTCCTAAATCATCATGTCCTCAAATAGGAGTCCAAAGTACCTGAGATTACATCAAAAGACCAAACAACCCGTGAAAGCATCGTAGCTTACGAAAATGGACCTAAATATGCATAAATGCAAGTAAATGCTCTAACACTAATGAAAATGCACCCTAATATGCAACTAAATGATGTTAGAATATGCACTTATCAGTTACTATGTCACAAAGTAAATATTTCATCATGATAAACTAATGCGAGAAAGAGTGACTATATTAAAAAAAACAGTCACTATGGTAGATATTAACTGTATTGTATAACTTAAGATTTTAAAAAAGTTACGATATGGGAAAAAGGGTCACTATGATAAATAAGTGGTTTTGGTCCACAATAATATTATTGTGGACCAGATTCACACAAGACTAACTCATTTGGCACTGTGAAAATCAATGGATGTTTTTTTTAAATAAATCACGTTAACATGCATTTTCTTGTCTTAATGACACTTAATTATGTGGGAAGTTTCGGTTAAACACATATTGCATAGCCATAATTTTTTTATTGGATTTCCTTTGGTATTATTTACTTTCCATAGTTGAGCATATTATTATTCTCCCCACCTTATTTTCAGTTCAAATCAATTCAGTTCAGTTCATTTCAGTTCAGTTCAGTTCCTAAATTTTTATCATTACTATTAGTTATAATTTAATTCAGTTCAGTTCAATTCATTTAGTTCAGTTCAGTTGCAATCAGTTTAGTTAGTTCAGTTCAGTTCAGTTGCAATCAGTTCAGTTTAGTTCAATTCAGTTCAGTTCAGTTGTTTTATGCCGAAGAGAACAAGCCCTAAGGCGTTTTTTAAGGCAATCATCACTAAGCTAATCTCTCCATATATTCTTATACTTGCAATATTCTTATATTTAACGTTTTTTTAATTGTTTAAGTGAAAATCGGAAATCTATATAACTACCCGAAATTAAGGTTGATTGACAATTAAAATAGGCAAAATTAAGTTTGATTGAGAAATTGCAATACTTACCGTAAGTTATTTTTTTTAGGAAATCGTTTATTTTGGCCTTCATTATTTAGAGATCATGTATGTTTATAATTGCCTAATTAATATTTACCTTAATTAACGCCAATCATAATAAGTAAATCGGATTTGAAATTAATTTCGAATAAATTTTTTAAACCAAAATGTTTAATTGCCACGTAGACACCTGATCGGAGAGTTTTTACTTTATAGTGCTCTAGAATTGCTTGATGATTGTGAGCATGCCACATAGGACTTTGTATTTGCTTTAGATAATTATATATAGATTCTTGATTTGTTACGTTGTAGATGATTATAAGTGAAACTGAAAAAGATATCCCACAATTTTTTTTGAATGGTTAATGTTTTTGTTGAAGACATTAAGCATAATTAATGCATAGATATGAATCTGTATTCGTTTTTATTAGAAATTTATCTACAAACTATATCCACATAATATTCTACTATATCAGTTTTATTTAATTTAATTACTCCATCTGGTTCCGAAAGATCTTCTCTATTTGACATTATTTACCATTCACAAGTTTCACTTTGACTGTTGTTTATGACTTATACGTAAGAAAAAATATAGTCATGTGGGATCTTGTTAGATTCATCTCAAATTCTCAATATGTATTTTATTAATATCCACTTTTTATAATTTTTTCAAATACACAATTAAAGATATTAGTGTCTAAAGTTTTTCATTGGCATGCGTGAAAAGTAAAAGAGGGAAGATCTTTAGGAACCGGAGGGAGTATGTTCCAAGAGTAAAATTGAAAAGTCCTAAAAAAAGAAAATTAGAATTAACTTAAACACCATGAATTTCCTTCTTGGATTTTCAGTTATCCAAGACTTCAATATGCCCCTTCAATACTATAATGTCGTCTATGAAAAGGAGCATCACATACTACCTAAAATACAATTACAAATTAAACTTAGTTAATTCAAACTATTCAAGTTACCCATTGTGAAAAGGAAAAATCATATTTTCGAAAACTAAAGTAATCATATTCCTCCCTCAATTTATAAACCCTAATTTAGAATTGGAAATTCTACCTTGTAGAAATCCTTTCCAATTGATAGCAACAACCCTAATTGTAATGTTGCAACCTTCTCTTAGGGTCTGTTCTTTTCGGCACAAAACAACTGAACTGAACTGAACAGATTGCAACTGAAACGAACCGAACCGAACTAAACTGAATTAAATTATAACTAATAGTAATGATAATAATTTAGGAACTGAACAGAACTGGACTGATTGGAACTAAACTGAACTGAATTGAACTGAACAGAATTGAACTGAACTGAATTGAACTGAACTGAAAATAAGCTGAGGAGAACAGGCCCTTAAACTATATTTTGATTGCATGCCATCCCCAAATTGATAAACTCTAAACCAAAATCATATATATATATATATAGTTTTTAGATATATTGAGCACCCGCTTCCTTTCAAATAAGATTTGTATCAATTAATTCCCTTATTTAAGAACTGGGGAATGATAAATGAAAAATATAACAAAATCCTTTAATTTTTGAAACATAAAAGGTAATTATATCAATAACTTGATACAAAAAAGGTTGTTATTACCAAATTTTCCTTATTGTAATGACAAACTTGGTATATTGCAGTTTAGAAGAAGCCACAAATAGCACACAAAACTCGCACAAAAACAAACTTTTTTGCTGTATGCTATTAATTAAATAGATGAAATAAATGATGAAGATATACGTTGATCATAAGTCAACTATATCTTTGGATATCCTTTGGCAGCTAATATAGAGTACATATAGGATACTATTGTAATACCCCTTATGATTGCTTTAAAGAGATTTAACAGGCTACTCATTCCAATAAGATGCATCTTTCTTTTAGGGAGCTTATTTCCTTAGTTACTCCACAGTTAAGCGTGCTTGGCTGAGAGTAGTCTAGGAATGGGTGACATCCTAGGAAGTTTCTCAGAGTGCGCATGAGTGAGGACAAAATGCGCCGGAAGAACTTGTGTTGGTTCTTGAGGACAGTTGTTCGCCCTGGATGCGCATTGGTTACAATATACTCGACCCCGGAAGGGTCGGGTGTTACAAATGGTATCAGAGCAACCCTGCGACCACGTGTTGGGGCGACCCTAAGGTCGTATGGCCGAATATTAGGAGTCCTCATGCGCCTAGTGAGGGAGGATTCTGGGGCTGCATTGTCATAAGGAGCGACCCAGAGGTCATCAGACCGGATATCTAGAGTCTCCGACGATCAGTCTGCAGGCTGGGGCGACCCACATGCCGTATGCCGAATATGTGGAGTCCTCATGCGCAATGAGGCCGTTGCTGTTCTCAAGTGGGGGTGTATGTAATACTCCTCATGATTGCTTTAAAGAGATTTAACAGGCTACTCATTCCAACAAGATGCATCTTTCTTTTAGGGAGCTTATAGCGTGCTTGGCTGAGAGTAGTCCAGGGATGGGTGACCTCCTGGGAAGTTTCTCAGAGTGCGCATGAGTGAGGAAAAAATGCACCGGAAGAACTTGTGTTGGTTCTTAAGGACAGTTGTTCGCCCTAGATGCGCATTGGTGACAATATACTCGACCCCGGAAGGGTTGGGTGTTACAACTATAATATATTCAGTTATGCTTAGCAATATATTCTGTATAATATCTTTGATATCAATCCTTTGTAATCACTTGTAATCTTTGTTTCTATCTTTATGTAGAATATTCTACTCTCATAGCTAGCTGTAGGTTTGTATAAATATGCTACGACATTTGTATGGAATTTATCAAGCTTTACCAATCTCTTCATGGTATCTCAGCCACGATTCAACCAGGCCTAAATTTTTTTTCTTTTCCCCACCACTATGGCGCCTAACTCCCATTCACTCACCAACATCACCAAGCCCTCCAAACCCCTTATTGTCATGAACGCTCAATCCGTTCAGAAACTCACCTCCTCCAATTATATTATTTGGAAGGCTCAACTTGAGGCCCTTCTCATTGGTTATGACCTCCATCAATTTATTGATGGTTCCTCCTCCACCCCTCCTGCCAAAATTGTCAATGATGGTGGCCAATCTATTCTTAACCCCGCCCATGTTACTTGGATCCGTCAAGATAAGCTACTCTTTAGTGCTCTTGCCGGCACCCTATCCCCTTCTCTTGGCCCTCTCATTTCCCGCGCTCGTACCTCTAAGGAGGCGTGGGACATCCTCGCTCACACATATGTCAAACCTTCCCATGGCCATATCAAACAACTAAAATCTCAACTTAAAAATATCACCAAAGGCTCCTCCTCCATGGAAGACTATATGAACAAAGTCCGTCGTATAGTTGATGAACTAGCCCTCCTTGGTGCCCCTCTTGACCCTGAAGACCTCACTTACCATATTCTTGATGGTCTTAGTGAAGACTACAAGCCCCTCATTGAAGCAGTTCAAGCCCGTGAAACCCCCATATCCTTTGATGAATTAAATGAGAAACTAATTCGCAAAAAATGGAACTTGTGAAAAATGGCCCCACCTCCCTGCCCTTCAATGATGTGGCTCACTCCACCACCACTCGCCCCACCTACCAACGTTCTCGCTCCACTCGCTCCTCTTCCAAGACTCCCTCCACGTCTACTCCAAACCAAAACCCCCGGAATCCTTTCAAGGGGCGCTGTCAATGGTGCAATGTCCAAGGTCATACTCTCACCTTTTGTCCCACCTTCAAGGACTTACATCCTTCTATTCGCCCACCCCCCTCGCCCCACTCGCACTACTGACCATCCACCTCAAGTTCACACGGCCATAGCCCCCTCCTCTACCGCCACCTCCCCCTCCTGGCTCCTTGATAACGGTGCCTCACACCATGTTACATCCGATCTCGCCAACCTCTCACTACACTACCCCTATGATGGCACCGACGAAATTGTCATTGGTGATGGTTCGGGTCTAGCTATATCTCACACTGGTTTAGCTCATCTCTCTACTCCTCATCATTCATTTACTCTCAATAACGTTTTATATGTTCCCTCTATGCACAAAAATATCATCTCTATATCTAAACATTGTTTAGATAATAATGTTATTGTTGAGTTCTCACCCACTTCTTTTTGTGTCAAGGATCCAATGACGGGGGAAATTCTTCTCACAGGCCCAACTAAGGATGGAGTCTACCAATGGCCAACCACCACTTCTCCAATGATTCTCTCTACCACCACCAAGACTATTGATTAGCACCACCGCCTTGGTCATCCCACTACATCTACTCTCAATAAAATGTTATCTTCTTTAGCTCTTCCTAATTTTTTAGATTCTCCGTGTAACTCTTGTCATATCAATAAAAGTCACAAACTTCCTTTTACTACTTCTTCTCTCACCACTACTGTACCTTTAGAGGTCATTTTTAGTGATGTATGGTCATCTCCCATTTATTCTATTGATGGCTACAAATACTACGTAATTTTTGTTGATCATTTTACAAAATTTACATGGTTATTTCCACTTAAAAAAAATCCGACACGGAGTCTATCTTTCTCAAATTTAAAGCCTATGTTGAACAGCAATTTAGTCGCCCCATTCTCACACTATATTCCGATAATGGTGGTGAATTTGAGAAACTTGATCCCTACTTAGCTAAAACGGCATTCGTCATCTCACCTCACCTCCCCACACTCCCGAACACAATGGGTATGCGGAAAGGCGCCATCGTCACATCACCGAAACAAGCCTAGCCTTACTATCCCATGCTTCCATACCTCTTATCTACTGGCCATATGCATTCCAAACAACAACTTATTTAATAAACCGAATGCCTACTGCTACTCTACAAAATCATTCACCATACTTTAAACTTTTTGGTGAAACTCCTAAATATTCTCACCTACGTAGCTTTGGTAGTCTTTGCTTCCCATGGCTACGTCCTTACACTACACAAAAACTACAACCCTGCTCTGCCGAGTGTGTTTTTGTTGGCTACTCACCTACCCAACACTCCTATCTTTGCCTAAACATCACCACAAATCGCCTCTACTCATCGCGGCACGTCTGCTTTGTCGAGACCACCTTCCCTTTTTCTCATAACCCCCCTTCGTCCACCATCACTCCTCTCCCCACCATATATGAGTGGTGCACTTTCTCCTGCCCCATAATACCCCCAGCCACGCCTCACCCCACTCCCCACACTCCCCCGCCATCTCCTACTCCTCCCTTCCCTCACGCTAACTCACCCGCCATCTCTTCCCCCGCTCTCTCTCCTCCCTCCCTAGCTCCCTCTCACGCTTCCGCCACTACCAACCCCCCTTCACCGCCAGCTTCCCACCTCAACCAACTCCACCACCACCCCCTCCACACCCCTACCAAACCCGAGCCTCCAATCGTATTTACAAACCCATACAAAAACTCAACTTGCATGCTCAGCTTTCCCACGTTGAAACCAATACTACCAAACAAGCCTTAAATGATCCAACATGGAAAGCTGCTATGCAGACCCAATATGATGCTCTCCAAAAAAATGGTACGTGGGAACTTGTTCCTCCTTCACCTTCACAAAATATAGTTGGGTGTAAATGGGTTTTTAGGACCAAATATAACTCGGATGGTTCTCTACAAAAGCACAAAGCTCGGCTCGTCGCCAAGGGCTTCCACCAACGACCCGGTCTTGACTATACCGAATCCCTGGTCATTAAACCTGCCACCGTGCGACTTATTTTAAGTGTTGCTACTACTAATCGTTGGCCTTTGCGTCAACTTGATATAAATGATGCATTTTTGCAGGGCACCCTCCAAGATGATGTTTTCATGGCACAACCTCCAGGATTTGTCGACCCTCACAAACCTCATCATGTTTGTCAGCTGCGAAAAGCCATCTATGGACTCAAACAAGCACCCGGTGCTTGGTACACCGGGCTTCGAAATTATCTCATAGGTGTTGGTTTCACAAACTCCCTCTCCAATACCTCCTTATTTTTCCTCAAAGGCCATAAACCTATCTATGTACTAGTTTATGTCGACGATATAATCGTCACTGGTGCTTGCCCCTCTACCGTCTCTACCTTTATTCATAATCTTGGAGCTCGGTTCTCTCTCAAAGACTTAGCTAGGCTCCCTCTCTTACTTTCTTGGAGTAGAAGTTCAGCCCACCCCTAGTGGTATCTTCTTAAGCCAACGCAAATATACTACTAACCTTCTCACTCGAGCCAACATGCTTAATGCTAAATCTGTCACTACTCCTATGGAAACCAACTCCACTCTCACTCTTCACTCCGGCACCTCCATTGACAATCCTGCTGAGTACCACACCTTAGTAGGAAGTTTACAATATATTGGTTTAACCCGACCCGACGTTGCCTTACTGTGAACAAACTATCTCAGTCCATGCATCGTCCCACCTCCACTCATTGGCTAGCTCTTAAACGCCTACTCCGATACCTCAAAGGCACCTTGTCTCATGGTCTCAATCTCTATCACAACTCTCCTCACACCTTACATGCCCTTTCCGACTCTGATTGTGTAACACCCCAAAATTTCAAAGTGGAAAAGAAAGAAATAATAATAGTATTATAGGACGATGGTGGAAACATCGTCTAATGCCACTACTAATACAAAGGTATTTAAATAACTATGTGAAGAGACCAACTTAAATAAATAATATAAATAAATAACTAATTCAGAGTAATCCAAATGAGAAAAGTCTAACTAGAAGTCTAGGCCTAAAACAACTATCATTTCATTCTCGCAACTCAACCCAAGCCCAAAACCAAAGAAAATTCCCATCAACATAACCAGCAAATATATAACAACAATCCACAATCAGTGGGGAGTAACTAGCAGTTCTCCCAGGATAAAAGAAATCAAAGTCTAATTCAGACATAGATTAGTAAGAAAGGAAAGAATAAAGTCAAGTCAACAACAATATGCATCCACAACCATATAGCTCACAAGTAACGCAAATGAAAAATAAATAACAAGTAAATAAGGTAAAATAAATAAATCATCTCAAGAGTATTTAAATAATAATAAAAGCAAAGGTACAACAAGTTATTGAGTCAGAAACCGAACGCAGTGAATCGCAATTCACTTCCTAAGGTTTGTCAGATCGCAATCTCCAAGTCAGTCTATGGGCTTACGTTCCCCACTGCTTGTGTCAAATAATGGCCAAACTCCCGATGCAGAGTAGAACAAGTAGAACTCCCTGACCTCTCGGACGACAACAATTAACCCAGGTTTACTCCTAGTTCGCAAACCAGGTGGTTGGCATGTTCTTCACCGGGGACTACATCTATCCCACAGGATGTTCTCATCTCAAAATAATATCATAAATATCATATACGTATCATTCATCTCAAAAATATTCATCAAAGGGATGTCATCCGACCTTATACCCACAATTTGTCAATATCATGAAAGTAACATTCATCTGAATAATATTCATCAAAAGGAATGACACCCGACCTTATAAGTTATTACCCTGTGCGTCTGGCGCACTGACCATCTTGCGTCTAACGTCACCATCAATTAACTCCAAAGCTAATTAATTCAGCAAAATGTACACGACTAATCATTTTTACATAATCCAAACGTAAACAAAAATTATTCTAAGACATGAAAAACATATTACACATATAACATGCTTCAATAAAAATATTTTCACCAATTATAAAATTCATTCACTAATTATTTTATAATTAAGCCATAAACACACAAATTACCAATTAAATTAATAAAATAGGAAAACCTCAATTAAAAATTATTTGTTGCACGCCTGCACATAACATACTCACAGCATACATGATAAACACTCACGTAAATTTTCATCAATAATTTCATATAAAAAGTAACTAATCTCCTATGGCTAACTTATAATTCAAAAGAATCATTAGCAACTCTTTTTCAGAGTTTAGGAGCGTTTTGCTCTGATACCAACTGTAACACCCCAGAATTTCAAAGCGAAAAAGAAAGAAATAATAATAGTATTATAGGACGATGGCGGAAACATCTTCTTCTGGGAATGCCACTACTAATACAAATGTATTTAAATAACTATGTGAAGAGACCAACTTAAATAAATAACTAATTCAGAGTATTCCAAATGAGAAAAGTCTAACTAGAAGTCTAGGCCTAAAACAACTATCATTTCATTCTCGCAACTCAACCCGAGCCCAAAACCAAAGAAGATTCCCATCAACATAACCTGCAAAATATATAACAACAATCCACAATCAGTGAGGAGTAACTAGCAGTTCTCCCAGAACAAAAGAAATCAAAGTCTAATCCAGACATAGATTAGTAAGAAAGGAAAGAATAAAGTCAAGTCAACAACAATATGCATCCACAACCATATAGCTCACAAGTAACGCAAATGAAAAATAAATAACAAGTAAATAAGGTAAAATAAATAAATCATCTCAAGAGTATTTAAATAATAATAAAAGCAAAGGTACAACAAGTTATTGAGTCAGAAACCGAACGCAGTGAATCGCAATTCACTTCCTATGGTTTGTCAGATCGCAATCTCCAGGTCAGTCTATGGGCTTACGTTCCCCACTGCCTGTGTCTAAGAATGGCCAAACTCCCGATGCACGGTAGAACACGCAGAACTTCCTGACCTCTCGGACGACAACAATTAACCCAGGTTTACCCCTAGTTCGCAAACCAGGTGTTGGCATGTTCTTCACCGGGGACTACATCTATCCCACCGGATGTTCTTATCTCAAAATAAAATCATAAATATCATATACGTATCATTCATCTCAAAAATATTCATCAAAGGGATGCCACCCGGCCTTACACCCAAAATTTGTCAATATCATAAAAGTAACATTCATCTCAATAATATTCATCAAAAGGGATGCCACCCGGCCTTATACCCACCATTCATCACTAAATATCTCTTCAAAATTCCTCAAAAAAAAGCAAACTTACAAATTTACAACAAATACTTTGAACATCACTAAGCACAAACAATGGTAATAAAAAGAGTTTACAGCACTAACAGTATCAACCAGAAATGCATCACATCATATTAGGATCACCAACTACATGTAGAACATACGTACAAGATCATACGAAAAATTACACAACACAAGACTGAGCGCTCGGCGCGTGAGCCTGCGCTCAGCGCCACCCTGTGCGTCTGGCGCACTGACCAACTTGCCTCTAACGTCACCATCAATTAACTCCAAAGCTAATTAATTCAGCAAAATGTACACAACTAATCATTTTTACATAATCCAAACGTAAACAAAAATTATTCTAAGACATGAAAAACATATTACACACATAACATGCTTCAATAAAAATATTTTCACCAATTATAAAATTCATTCACTAATTATTTTATAATTAAGCCATAAACACACAAATTACCAATTAAATTAATAAAATAGGAAAACCTCAATTAAAAATTATTTGTTGCATGCCTGCACATAACATACTCACAGCACACATGATAAACACTCACGTAAATTTTCATCAATAATTTCATAAAAAAAGTAACTAAATCTTTTTCTAACGTAATAATCTAATACCGCAATATACTCTAATCTCTAACGTTCTAAGATAACTACTAGTTACCTGGAACGTCGGGAGAAGATCAATCTAAAGAGATACGGAAAATATGTGCAATCCAAGTCCTCCACGAACGATAATTGTAGCAACAAGTCACTAGGTGTTTTCTTCTTGAACGTTAAAAAATCTCATTTCCTGCTGTTCTGTTCCGACCATGATTCCCAGCTATTAAAAGATTGGATTCAAAATCGCTCGGGTCAAAGTGAATTCCAAGATGTTCTAAACTTTGTTTCCAAATTTGAGGACGATCCAACGGTTATATCTCCGGCGATAGACATTTTCTCGAAGGTGTGACAGAAAACAAAAACCGGATGACTCGTCTGATTGAAACGAAAACTGCAGTCGCGTCTTTCCCTTTATTCAAAAACAAATTACACCTTAAGCAAGATCTTTCCGAGTAGATGGATTTTGACTACTCACACGTCCAATTCGGATAAGAAACGAAGGAGATATGATGCAACAAAATAAGGGTGCAGAAAATAGCCGAAAATGCGGAAGAGAGAAGAAGAGGAGTTGTTATGCACGAATTTCCTGACTTGTTTTCAGCATTATGGAGGGGTTAAAGTGCAGTAAAAGAATGAGATTATTCACCTCATTAAGCAAAGGTTTAAGGGTGCATTAAGGCGGGTTAATGGGGAATTAAATGAGGGGTTACAAGAGATCCAAAGGTTAGCTTAATTAGCACCAAAACTCTTCATCCTCCACACCATAATTGCTGATTTTTGGCCAGCATGACACGCCACACGTGATGCAACATTTCATCATCCAAGTCGGTCCATCAACGTTACAAAAACGCTACGCGACAACACCGCATCCTAAACGCCTAAATAAATAACGAAACATATATAACCTTTAAAATAATTAACTAACAGCTTAAAATAAATATACACAACATATAAAAATATAAACACATTTTCACAACACGTTCCAAAATAATTTTGAATAATAAATTATTTATTTTTACGAAATATATCATTTTAATGTAAACAAACGCCAAAAATAAAGGGTGAAAATTACGGGGTGTTGCAGATTGGGCCGGTGATAAATATGACTACATTAGTACTGGTGCTTACATTGTATACCTTGGTCGCAATCCCATCTCCTGGAACTCCAAGAAACAACGTTCCGTAGCTCGATCCTCCACTGAAGCCGAATACAGGTATGTTGCACAAACTGCGGCAGAACTCACTTGGCTAAGAAATGTGCTCACGGAATTGGGTCCACCTCGACGCCGACCATATACTGTGATAATATTGGAGCCACCAACCTAGCTGTTAATCCCGTGTTTCACTCACGTATGAAGCACCTTGGTATTGATTTTTATTTTATCCGAGAAAAGGTACAAGAAGGCTAACTTCGTGTCACTAGACTTGTTAATGATGATCAGCTCGTTGTTGCTCTTACGAAGCCCCTTGCGCGTCATCATCTCGCCATGCTGTTGTCCAAGATTGGACTTACCCCGAGGCCATCCATCTTGCGGGGGCATGATGAAGATATACGTTGATCATAAGTCAACTATATCTTTGGATATCCTTTGGTAGCTAATATAGAGTACATGTAGGATACTATAATATAGTCAGTTATGCTTAGCAATATATTTTGTATAATGTGTGTTTCGATATTGAACAAGAGGGTACCTGATATTGTGAGGCAGCCATGTATAACAGTCCTTGAACCTCGCCGGTAAGATATGCCTGCAAGATGAACTCCAAACATGGGGTGGGGTCCCCATGGCGGAGCCTCCGACGCTCAAGTCAGTACCCAAAGATGGATAATTATCGTAGGGAAAGTAGGGTAGTTTGTAGAGAGTGGAGAGAGATCCCCTTTACCTTGACCCTTAGTTGGGTATTTATAATGGTGACATGATAGGTTAAACGGAGTAAATGAGCCGCTTAGGGCCTATGAGCCATATAACGAGTTATTCCTAATGGAGGAATGATCATACTCGTATTGGGCTGGTATATTATTGTTAAAGTAATGGGGAATGTAGAACGCTCTATTTGGCGTCATTATTACTCCCATACAACTAGCCCCACAGGTCTAAGTTCAATTGGAGATTGAACTTGAGCTGGATGCTTTATAATTTAGCTATAGAATGTGCCTAGAGACTTTATAACATATTACTATCTCGGCAATTAGTGTTACAAAGATAATGTCGAGTTTGTACCGTTGCACTTGGTTTCTTTTTGAGTCACAAGTTGCTAATCGGTCAGCTGACAATACATGGTGCCCTCTTGTTCAATATCGAAACAATTGGCGCTAGAAGGAGGGGCGTTCCTCGGATCAACCCCCGAGATTAGTTTACGTGTTCTGTATTGCAGGACATCAAAGCGGCTTATTGGACAAAGGAGACACCGGTTCACTCCTTACCATTTATTTTATACCGGAACAATGTGTTTGATATCAATCCTTTGTAATCACTTGTAATCTTTGTTTCTATCATTATGTAGAATATTCTACTCTCATAGCTAGCTGTAGGTTTGTATAAATATGCTACGACATTTGTATGGAATTTATCAAGCTTTACCAATCTCTTCAATAAAAGGATATTTATCATTTTCTTTTTTCTATACTCAAAATATAAAATTATGAGAAGTACAAGGGCATCAAGTAGAGGTTTTCTAAACTTAATTTTAGATAAGATGCATGATGCATGCAAGACAATAAGTTGATTTCGAAAAAGATTCCGTCAATATACTAGGTGTTAGATAGCAAACATGTGCATCCAACTTATTTTGGGAAAAACAAGAATCATGTGGCGTTGCGTGGTGGAAAAAAGAGAACAATTACCTACGGGGAAGGGTGGACTTGGCGTTCGTAATGTGCATCTTTTAAACCAATCTCTACCTAAAAAGGTTTGGCGTATGCACATGAATCCACAATTACTATTCTCGAAGATGTTGTCGTCTCCTCGATCATCTATTACGTCCACCCTCCTAAATCCACATACTTTCAGAGGAAGGCACTCTAGGAGAGCACGAGGTTTACTTCGCACGGCCCGACATTTGACGAGCACTGTACCTAGAAAGTCGGAAATGGAAATACTATTCTCGTCTCCAAACATCGCTGGGTCAATAATGCTTGAATACTAATCTTTTATGACGACATCACTCTTGGCGAGGCCGCTAGCTTGAAGGTCGCTGATCTAATGTCACCTAGAGCCTTGTTAGAGCTATAGCAGCGGAAATGTGACTACTACTAGATAATATGAAATCGATACCTCACAATGAACAATATATTGGGGATAAACAAATTAAATAATACTATGAAGGAATAATAAATATAACGTAAGAAATAATAAACTTTTCTTATACTAAACTTATATATGATGTGAATGATGATATTAAACTATACATTACAACCTAAGCATTTTATACTAACATAAGTGCTAAATTAGGAATGCTAAATAAGGAATGTGCACTAAAGAAACAATGACGCACATTAGTTATTCTCCTACAATTCCTCTTACTATATGATTAATGCTTCCCCACAAATTAGGGAGAATTAATCTCACAACCAATAACACTTATTTCTACAATTCTCCACCTCGTTCATAATTTGAAAACATTCAAATTTTGGACGAATAGATTGCGTAATTCGTATCCGGTTGCACCATTTTTACAATGACTGCCTACGTACCCTCGACCGGGATCAAACCAATCGTAGTTTCATTCTCCATGTAATGCCTAACATGGGACAATATTTAGCAATTCCAAACAATGTTGGAACTTTCTTCCTGAGACAACTTTAGTTAACATGTCTGCAGGGTTCTCATTTGTATGCACCTTCATAAGAGAAATACTACCTTCCTCTATGACATCTCGTACAAAATGATACCTTACATCTATATGTTTGGTACGAGCATGATAAACCTGGTTCTTGGCCAAGTGAATAGCACTTTGGCTGTCACAATTCCGATTCACACTAACTCGCTTCAACCCCAAATCATCTAGAAGTCCCCACAACCATAAAGCTTCCTTAACTCCTTCTGCCATAGCCATATACTCGGCTTCTGTTGTAGATAGTGCCACTGTCGCCTGTAACAATGATCGCCAACTAACTGGAGCACCATGTATTTTAAACACATAACCAGTAGTTGATCGTCGTCTATCTAAATCACCAGCATAATCCGAGTCAACAAAACCGCTTATTTGACATGTTTCTCCACCAAAGCATAAACTCCGTGTCAATAGTACCTTTTAAGTACCGTAAAATCCATTTCACTTTGCTTCCCAATGTGCTTTACCTGGGTTTGCCATGAACCTACTGACAACACTAACGGCTTGTGAAATGTCTGGACGTGTACATACCATTGCGTACATTAAACTTCCAACTGCACTAGCATAAGGTACATTATCCATATATGCCTTATCTTCAGCCGTAGTGGGAGATTGTTTACCAGAGAGCCTGTAATGTGGAGCCAATGGACTAACCACTGACTTAGCACCTTTCATCCCAAACCTTTCAATAACCCGCTCAATGTAGCCTTTTTGGCTCAAGAACAATTTTCGATTTGATCTCTCTCTTCTAATCTCCATACCCGAAAGATCTTCTTTGCGGCTCCCAAGTCTTTTGTCTCAAACTCTTCACCAAGTTGAGTTTTTAATCTATCTATCTCCACCTTGCTCTTTGAAGCAATGAGCATGTCGTCCACATACAATAATAGATATATATAATCACCTCCATGAAGTTTACGAATGTATACACAACAATCATAATTACTTCTGAAAAACCCTTGTTTTAGCATAAAGGAATCAAATCGCTTGTACCACTGTCGAGGAGATTGCTTTAATCCATAAAGTGATTTCCTCAAGCGACATACTTGATTCTCTTTACCCTCAACCTTGAATCCCTCAGGTTGATACATATAGATTTCCTCATCTAAGTCACCATGTAAGAAGGTCGTCTTTACATCAGTCGTTCCACCTCAAGATCTCCATGAGCTACAATACTTAACAACACCCGAATAGAAGTATGTTTTACCACTTGGAGAAAATATCTCATTGTAATCTACACCTTCTTTACGTGCAAATCCCTTGGCCACTAGCCTAGCCTTGTACCTTATTTTATCGACTTGGAAGGGTCCTCTTTTCTTTTATACACCCACTTACAACCAATAGCAGTCTTTCCCACGGGCAATGGGACTACCTCCCATGTCTTGTTTTTATGAAGAGATTGCATCTCTTCCTCCATAGCAACCAACCAATTCTCGCTATCCTTGTCTTTGATAGCTTGTTTGAAGGTGACCGGCTCATCATCCTCCATCGAGAGTGCATATTCTACCAAGTTTACACGCCCGTAATGCCTCGAGAGGTTTGTCGACCCAAACTTCGAACCGGTTTATAATTCCTCTTTGGCCTAGTGGATGCCAAAGAATCCTCGTCTTCTTGTTGTAATAAATGTGCATTTTCTGCTTGAATCTCCTCATGATCAAGCTCATCCTCCTCCTCATTTTGAGTAACACTAGGATGCTCCACTCGAACATGACTAGAATCTTGTTGGTCTCTAGATTCTATCTCCACCACTTGAGTATTTGTAGTCATTCCAACATCACCATCATTAGGCACCATAACTTTTGATAAAGCTACCATAGATCTTTCATCAAAGGTCACATCCCCTGCGATTACAAATTTAGAATCCTCTACACTCCAAAGACGATAGCCTTGAACCCCTTTTGGATACCCCAAAAAGATTGCTTTCTTGGCTCTTTCATCAAGCTTGTTATCCTTAACATGATAATAAGCCGTGCACCCGAAGACTCTAAGTCTCTCGTAATCTGCATGTTCCCCGACCACACCCTATAAGGCGTGTCTCCATCTAAATAAGAATGTGGTGATCTATTTACTATATAACAAGATGTAGCAACCGACTACGCCCACCATTCTTTGCCTAAACCAGAATTAGAGCGCATACACCTTGCCTTCTCAAGTAGTGTACGATTCAGTCTTTCTGCAACTCCATTCTGTTGTGGTGTGTCTCTGACTGTCCAGTGTCTCACAATGCCTTCCTGATCACAAAATTCCTTGAAAGCTCCCTCTGTGTATTCTGTACCATTATCAGACCGTACAGTTTTCAGCTTTCGGCCTGTTCTGTTCTCAACCATTGCTCTCCACCGCTTGAAAATGTCGAATACCTCATTCTTATGCTTAAGAAAATAAATCCAAGCATACCTAGAATAATCATCAACAAATGTAACAAAGTACCTGGAACCTCCCTTGGAAGCAACTTTAGCTGGACCCCAAACATCCGTATGCACATAGTCTAACAACCCCCTGCTCTTGTGCTTACTTGCAAAGAACTTCACCCTGTGTGCTTTTCCATACACACAATGTTCACAAAATTCCATTTGCGGCTTCTTCATGTTCTTCAACAAACCTTGTCCACTAAGCAATGATAGACCCTTTTCTGACATATGCCCAAGGCGCATGTGCCATATCCTCGTGCATTCTGTTTGGTCTTTACTTCCACCGATTCCAACTGCTAAATCACCTGTAACAGTTGTCCCCAACAGAGGATAAAGATTACCGTGACGAATCCCCTTCATCACTACCAAGGAACCACGAACAACTTTTAAAACTCCATTCTCCAAGACTATTTTGCAACCACTTTTAAATCTGGGATGTGTCTCACATCCTTCAAGGTTATTATTGTTCCATCATGCATCTTGACTCGGATTGTACCTAACCCGACAGTCTTACAGGCATGATCATTTCCCATCAAAACAGTGCCCCCATCCAAACTTTGGTAAGTTGTAAACCATGCTCTGTTTGGACACATATGGTGAGATGCTCCTGAATCAAGCATCCATTTACCGGATATTTCATTGCATTGTTCAGAAACTGAGTAACAATAATCATCCTCGCCATTCGAGACATAACTCGCCTCTTGTTTTTCTTGTTGTTTTCCTCTGGAATTGTCGTTGTTGTTCTTCTTAAATATTATCCTCTTATTTGGGCAATTAGCTTTAAAATGACCAAGCTCACCACATTTGAAACATAGCCTTTCTGCAAGAGGTCTATATTTTGATCTAGACTTTCCTCCCTTGACTCTTCCTCTTTCATTGGTCCTACCTCTGTTTGCAAACAATCCTTGAGCTTGTTCATTGTATTCTCTTCCATTACTGGACATCATCCCACTTGTAGCAACCTTTCGAAGGTCATCCGCTAAAAGTGATGTTCTAGTCTCATCCATGGTTAGAGTATCACCCACAAGCATCAATGTTTGAACCAGGTTTTTTCGTAGGACTTAGGTAATGAGAGCAATAACATGAGTGCTTGGTCTTCCTCATCTACCTTCACATCTATATCCTTTAAGTCTGATATAATCCTATCAAACTTATTGATATACTCCCGGATTGAGGTGCCTTCTTCCATCTTGCATGTATACAATTTGGATTTTAGATAGATTCTGTTTGTTAGAGTTTTCGTCATGAAATTTGTCTCTAACTTTGACCACACTCCAGCAGCCGTTGCTTCTTCATTTACCAAGAATGCAACATCCCTCTCAAGGCATAAGATTATAGCCGCTCGTGCTTCAAGATCTAACTCTTCCCAATCCTCATCCTTCATGTCCTCGGGTTTTTGTTCTCTTCCCGCCAATGCCTTGTGCAACTTTTGTGATATAAGCAAATTTTTCATTTGCATCCTCCAATAGGAAAAATCATTTTTCCCATTGAATTTTTCAATTTCATATTTCCCAACTTTAACCGTTCCACTAGTAGATGCCATTATAATTATTTTCAAAATAAAAAATTTTACCACTTAAGATTTTGATGTTGGCTCTGGTACCAATTGTTAGAGCTATAGCAGCGGAAATGTGACTACTACTAGATAATATGAAATCGATACCTCACAATGAACAATATATTGGGGATAAACAAATTAAATAATACTATGAAGGAATAATAAATATAACGTAAGAAATAATAAACTTTTCTTATACTAAACTTATATATGATGTGAATGATGATATTAAACTATACATTACAACCTAAGCATTTTATACTAACATAAGTGCTAAATTAGGAATGCTAAATAAGGAATGTGCACTAAAGAAACAATGACGCACATTAGTTATTCTCCTACAATTCCTCTTACTATATGATTAATGCTTCCCCACAAATTAGGGAGAATTAATCTCACAACCAATAACACTTATTTCTACAAGCCTAGAGGCATGGATTGGAACAACGCCAGGGTCCGCCACTTAATTACACCACTCTGTGCTCAACAAATTCTGAGTATCGAGCTGCCTCAAACGCTTACTCTTTCGGACTCACTGTATTGGCCATCACATCATTCTGGTGAGTACACCACTCAAAATGGTTACGTCGTACGAATAATGTTACAGGAAAACAACAACATGACACCATCACAGGATATGAAATTCTTATGTATCTTGTGGGGATTGAGCATCATGTCATAGTGGAAATTGTTTCTCTAGCTAGAAGATATGGCACAACAGTTCGCTAAACGCCAATTTATCTCGCCGGGTATTGGAGGCTCTGAGACTTGCCCAATCTGCATCCAAGCAACGGAGGAGGTTCAACATACGTTCCGACTATGTGATTTAACCTTCCGATCCTGATTCACTAGCCCATTAATTATTTTCTCCACGTCAGATGGGCAAATTTCCTGAAAGAGAATATATAATTGCGTGGTTGTTTTCTTTTCGCAAAGAGGATGGACTTGATGGGACAAGGCTGCCTACATTCATAGCAACGTTATGGGATATCTGATGTATGAGAAATAGTTGGATTTTTCGAGGCATCCCAGCTACTCTTTCAGGAAACCAACAAGCTATGCAACTAGCAATGGGGAAACACCGGACTTTTCAACAGCATAGATCTATCCCCCAGACGACCCATCCACCACCATTCTCCTTTCCACCAGGATTAGTGGTCGCTAATGTAGACCATAACATCTATGGGGCGCTCAAGCGGTAAATTTTCAGATCGGCTGTTCTTGGCAACCTCAAACCCAGAAAAGAAGTATTGCTTGGGATGCGACTCCGGTTAATGGACAAACGCCTCAGGCTCATGGCGAGGTGGTTTATGCAACGTCCGCTCTTCCAACAGAAATTAAAGCATGTTTCTCAGCTTTACTAGATTACTGGTCCGATATCTACAAAATCCGAGCACGTATGATATATTGGTAAGGTGGACCATTGATGACATTCGTACCATAGCACATATGGGCGAATGATGCATGATCACTAAATGTTTTCGCGTACAGGTAAGACAAGCACACGATCTCGCAACTGCTTGCCACTGCATCCCTTCCATTCGTTTTAAGTTATAGTATTTATTGTACGTGTTTTAAATGTCAAAAAAAAATTAGCAAACATGTTAGTCGTTTATAGGTTTTCATATATGATGCTTCATTGTGCACTTGTGCGTGGTATGCCTAGCTAGTGTAGCCACCAAATTTTTGGAGATGCTACACTGCTCAGTTTTTGAGTTTGCCTCACCATGCAGTTGCTGGAAATAGCAAGCATGCTTAATGAATTCAACAACATTATCATTCGTTATGAAGTACACAAATATCTTCTTGTACATCATATAATTGAGCATTAGAAGTTTGTTCGTACCTTTCTTCCAAATTAGACTACATTTCTCTAGTAGTCTTGAAAAAGAAAACGCTCTGGGCTATAATAGATCCTTAACCACTCAATGCAAAATTCATACATATAACCTTGCATTAATATTAGGTGTCATGGTCCGAGGTGTTTAGACGCTCAGAGATACACCGCGTTCTTGTAGAAATGTGCGAGCGTAAAGAGGAATAGGGCTTGTGTGTAGCAAGCACAAACGAGCATTCTATTCAAGAAAAGCATCCCTCTTGTCTATTGGCGACAAGAGTACGCGAGTCTAATGTCGGTTTGAATTTTGTGTGCACACAACATGCATAAGTGGGTATGAGTTGGCATTAGAAGAGAAACTGATCCGGTTCTGAACGAAAACCGGATCAGTGTTCAAAACCGGATCAATTAGTGATTAACTGATCCGGGGGTTAGGACCGGATCAGTTAATATTTTAGAACCGCTGCGGGCCCACCCGATCCGAACCAAAACCGAATATGTAAGCCCGATTTTGACAGGATCCGATGGGCTTTTTTTCACTAGTGAGACGACAAAAGAGGGACTTTGGGGATAGGTCTGGATGCAAGTGCAATGCAAGTTTTAGTAAGGTATACAGTTTTGACACCAAGTTGTATATATTAGTGATATCCATCGCCAGTGGCGGAGCCAGTATAGGACACGGGGTCACGTGACCCCCCGAATAAAAAAATTATTTTAAAGGATTTTAGTAAAAAAAAAAAACTCACTGCGCTTCACGCAATCATCTCTGCGCGCCACGCAATCACCTCTACGTGCCACGCAATCCTACTGCGCTCCACGCATTCTCTTTGAGCACGAGCTTCGCTTCCCATGCATGCTTCTCTTCCCATGATGCTACCCCTGATTTTTGTCAAAAAAGTTATTTCACATCTTCTTCCACGAGACGCTGCCTTAGCTTGGCCTCATCGCCTACTTGTGTCGTTGTCCTGCCTGTGGGAGTGGGACTGACCCTACTTGTTGTGGTAATTTTTTCCGACTGGCGGAGGGCGGGGTTGATACCTGCTGGTGATGGATGGTTGAAGATGTGGGTTCAATAGTAGCAGCAGGTTACTTGTTCTTTTTTCTTTCTTTTTTAAAATTCTGTTATTTCTTTTTCCATGTGACTTTACTAGTTGAATCATAGACTTGTAATTTTTGAATTTATGGGTTTATGGGTTGTGTGAAATTTATGAAATCATAATTTATGTGAACTGATAATTTTCAGATTTGTGAATATGTTTGTGAATTATAATCTATGAATTGCATAATATACAAAGTGTGATGTTGTGAATCTATATTCTATAGTGTGAGTTGTGAGATTGTTTTTTAGTGTTCTAATCACTAATGTTAAACTTTAATGAAAATGATAAAATTTTAAGCGTAGTTGAATTGATTTGTGAGTTTTTGTATAATTCTGCTATGTATATACATGTATTTCAGAATTGTAATTTGTAATTTTATTTTTAATAAAATACGGTGATTGAAGTTGTATTCGAATGTCCTTACGTTTTAAATTTAGTAGGCATGATTCTTTTGGAGTTCGATTCTATCGCAAAATTATGCTACTCCTCACTGGAAATCCCGGCTCCGCCCCCTACAATTGTGCACCCCCGAATTTAAAAACATGGCTCCGCCACTATCCATCGCTAGCCTAGCTGCCTAGGTAAGGCACCATCAACAAAACTCGTCTTGTTCTTTGTTACCAAACCTATGATCTTAATTAGAATGCTTCCTAAAACTATAATTTCCACCATCAAAACTTTCTAAACACAAACTTAGGACTCGAATTTGAAGGGTGTATGTAAGATACACTACTAGCTTATTGATTCAACTCTAAGGTGTGATAATGAGTATTTTCCATAACAAATATGCGTAGGAGAGAAATTTTATATAAGAGAATTTTGTTGAACTACGCCTTGAATTAATTATTTGGCGCTATGATTAACCAAGCACGAGGGTTTCGTTGCCCGGTCAGCGAGTTGGGGTCTAGGAGTGAAACGCCCTGGAGGGGGCTAGGGGGCAACGCCCCTAAACTTTTCGGTATATGTTGTTTAATATATCGAGAGTATTTTAGTTTCGGGTTTAGGCCCATTGGTTTAGGTTAATTAGTAGGGTACTATATAAACCCTATAATTAACTTCAGCCTCCATTTTCTGTATTTTGTACTCTCTCTCCTAAACCTAATGAAAATATGTCCTCCCTGATATCTGGACGTAGCTAAGTAAGCTAACACATTGTTAGTGAACCACGTTAAATTCTTGTGTCGATTGTTTCTCGATTCTTTGTTGATTTATTGCGTTCGAAACAACAAATTTAATTGAGAATTGGACTAGAAACAACAAATTTTTGGTTTCTAAATTGAATATGAGTAATGATTTAGAATCACGAACAATAGCTCATGTGTTTAATTAATAATGAAGATTCATCATACTACAAAATTCTAAATTTCAATTGAGTTGAATATGAAACTCAAACCATAAAATCTGAGGTCGGTAAATTTAAGAATCGGCCAGCAAAATATACATTTATAACAAGGATCGAGAATGAATCTGTGATCAAATTGCAGAATAAACTTGAGCATGAACCTTTTAAAAGCTCTGATACCTCGTCAAAGTTTGAGGATGAAGAAAAAGAATGAGAATTTGTTTCCTGCACTATTCACATATTCAAATTTGGCTCTAGAACTGTGAGCTATTGTCATTATTGAATAAGAGAAAAAATAAGATTACTCAACAAAAATCTATTGCATAATCCTAATAATATATAGAACTTACGGCATGTTTGGTTAGTAGTACTAAATTGTAGTAATGGTAATGTTTTTTAGTGTAAGTTTGTGAATACATTCCAATGTTAACATCCATGGTAATGAAACTTGATGTCAAAACATATGTTTTCCTTCATAAATTTCCATTACCACCCAATAGGCCAATACCACCTTCCCAAGTGGTAATGGATGGTAATGAAATTTTAGGAAGAAAATAGGTGTTAGTTTTGGGATAAAGTAGCACTACCATGGATGTTGACATGGAAATGCCTTCACAAATTTGTACTAGAAACCATTACTATTACCATCATTTAGTACCACTAACCAAACAGACCGTTAGAGTTTAGAGAGTGTAATCTACAACAAGCTATTAAAAGAAACGGTTTTTTCACCAGGTACCCCTGAGGTTTCTTAATATTCACCTGGTACCCTCGCGTTTTCAAATATTCACCAGGTACCCCTAAGGTTTGGAAAAGTTCATGAAATGCCCCTGCCGTTAAGTTTCCGTCACATTCTTAATTCACCATTTACCCCTCTGGTTTGTGAGAATTTAAGATTCGACGATTGCCAACATTTCCACTCGTATTTCATTTTTCTTGCCACAACTCAACACTGTAACTACCAATCACCCAAGAATTCCAATTGAAACTGACCTCTTTGAATTTCTTGCAAACTTTAGCCAAATTGGAAGCAACCCTATGAATAAAGTGTAATTACTAGATGATTCAGTCCAAATTCTCTCCTCACACTAACACAATGAGCTGAGGAAGCTTGGTCTTCTACAGCCACACCCACGAAAAGCAGGGAGGAGGAAAGGAAATTGGTTGTTGTGTTGGTGGCGGCAGAAGGCGACAAGAGGGAGGCTGCAGGGAGGGGTGTTGCGGTGGTGTCAGCAAAGAGGAGAGAGAGTGGGGCGAGGGTGAGAGAAATAGTGGGGGAAAGCGGCGAGATTGAAAGGAGGGAGGCCGCTACTGGGCGGCGATTTTGGTGGCGCTGGCAGAGCTCGTCGGTGGCGGTCAAGAGGTGGAGCAATGGTGGCTATTGTGGTGGTTGCTATGATACCGAAACAGAGGATGAAGACATGATTTTTTAGCTCATTTTTATTGGAATTAATTTCTGAATGTTTGGATGTTGTTTATGATGTAAATTTTGTCTATTCTTCCCTATTTATAGAGTCATGGCTTACTAAGAAGATGGATTTTCAAAAAAATTTATTCTCAAAACCATTTGAAATAGGAGGATTTAAGTCAAAACCATGGTTTTGCTTTCTTGGTCTTGCACGCCATTGACAAAGGAGGAAGATGATCTTTTTCTTCCCCTTTTTCCTTTATTTTTGATTTCTGATATTTGGGATGGAGCCGAGCTACTTTTAGCACATGGGTTTTCCCCGTTTCAAGCACGGGGGTAGTAAGGCATTGTGCGCGGGGGGTGGTGGAGGGGCGGGGGTCGTTCGCAAGGGGAGGGGAGGGGGTGGCGGGGAGTTTTGCGCAGGGGGTGGTGGAGGGGTAGGGGAGTTTTGCGCGGGGATGGTGGAGGGGTGGGGGGTCGTTCGCAAGGGGAAGGAGGGGTGGTGGAGGGGTGGTTTTCGGGAGCGGGGGATGTGGGTGGGTGGTTTTTTGGGGGGTGGGGGGTGGGGAGGTGGGTGGATGGTTTGGGGGGGGCCGGGTGATGTGTGGGTGGAGGTTTAAAGTTAATTAGGGATAATCAAAGTTTAATTAGAGTTAATTATGGTTAATTAGAGTTTAATTAGGGTTAATTTGGGTTAATATGAATGATTTGGACGGAAACCTAACGAAGTTGACGGAAACTTAACGGCAGGGGCATTTTATGAATTTTTCCAACCTTAGGGGTACCTGGTGAATATTTGAAAACGCGAGGGTACCAGGTGAATATTAAGAAACCTCAGGGGTACCTGGTGAAAAATCCGTAAAAGAAACTATATTACTTCCAAAAACTCTAACAAATTGTTGACTAAGCAAGGAATTAGTTATACATGGTTGCTCTGTTGTTGCTGACAAGATCTTGTAATCAATCTCATTTACTCCATTTTTTAAATTGAAACGTTTAGCCATTTATGGAATTTTTAACGGATTCTTCACATATACTCCCGACTTTTTAGGGAAAAAAAAGTCAAATGTTCTTGCATATCCTTAGGGCCTGTTCTCCCCAACTTATTTTCAGTTCAATTCAGTTAAGTTAAGTTTAATTCAGTTCAGTTCAGCTGCAATCAGTTCAGTTCACTTCAATTTAGTTCAGTTCAATTCAGTTCAGTCCAATTCCTAAATTATTATCATTACTATTAGTTATAATTTAATTCAGTTCAGTTGCAATCAGTTCAGTTCAGTTTAATTCAGTTCAGTTCAGTTGTTTTATGTCGAAGAGAACAGATCCTTATTGTAAAAATCCATTCTTCTAAAATTCGAACAATTGATGTTTTTTCTCTAATGATATGTTGGCCAACCACATCTTTCTTAGCTTACTTTTACTGTTCTTATTATTCTCTCTACATTTTCCTTATTTTTACTCTCTACCTTTTCTCTTTGTCCACGTGTAAAATTATGTGTATCTATTTAGAAAGGAGGAAGTAGCTGTGTAGATTGAGTTTCTTGTGAAAATCTATGGGTCTTGTGTTACAGGAGATCCATGATGTGAATGTGAATGTGAATGTGAATGTGAATTGTGAGGGAGTCATAGTAGTGTGACAATGGACCTATATTCTATAATGGTGATGGCAATAGTAGAAACTATAGAGCTGAGTTTTTTTTAAGTTGACAAGCTTTGACTTTGGCACTAGTTATCTACAAACACTAAATTGGCTATCTTTTGTGTCCTATATTTTGGAAAAACGTAGTTATGTGAAGTCTTGTTAGATTCATTTCAATTACTATTATTTATTGATAATTAGAGATATTAATAATTAGAATTATGTATTGACAAATATGAAATATGTCAATGGGACAACATACAAGAAGCAAATGAAGTACGAAATATAAATGTAAGTGACATTACAAAAGACCAGAAAAATCGACTTAAAACTATCCCATTGAGTACGTAGTCAATGGCTAAACATGTAACCTCATTCTTCGGTTAACCCCTATCAATTAATTTTCAAAGTGTTGAAGCGTACAAATGCTACTACTCCCTAAGTCTTATAATATAGTGTCTATTTCATTTTGGTGTGTCAAACTTTAAAATTTGTGACCAAATATTATACTCCTGTTGAATCTTGTTAGATTCGCCTCAATGTGTTTTTTTTATAATATTAATTTTTTATATTTTTTTATTAATACGAATTGAAGATATTAAAGGTCAAATATATATCTTGGAGACTGTAAAAAAGAAGCAAGTACTATTTTGCCCACGTCTCATTGTCTAATGCATGGAAAGCAGTAAGCACTACCTCCACTCTTCCAATTTTATGTCGAAAACTATACATAATTCTAGCCTTTTGGGTACAATATGGTCCATGCCATGGTGGAAAAGGGGGAAAAAGTTTTCAACTCCTCTCATGAATGAAATATTATTTGTTTGGTATTGGCCCATCTCTTTGTCATTACGTTTTGAGGCATCAAACTTAATGGAAGTGCATATAATCTTTGGACTTGGACTTGAGTCATGTCCATTACTAGAAAGAAATCGACGAGTGCTAATTGTTGACTATATAGATGGACATGTTTCACGGCCTATACTACTTTGTCTTCATTCTCTTCAAGATAAGAGTTGACTCTATGAGGATGAATCAGTGCAACTTAATAGGCATAGCACAAGTGCACAACCAAGACAATTGTCACTAATTCGTTTATTTTCAAATACCTTCTTTAATGATGTAGTCAAAACCAAGTAAAATGATATAAAATTAATCATATTGCGGATGAACAAATTATCCAAAAATAGTAATTATTCAATATACGGAGCTTATATTGCTTTCTTTAGACTCTTTTTGAAAAATGAACAAGAAAAGGAGCAAAAAAAATTAATCCTCGAAAATAATAGCCAATTTCGATGATTGCTTATCCAAATTCCATAATTCTTATAAGTGGCAAGGCATGTGGTTTTGTTTAGTTCTAACCAATGTGATGTTGGTCGAATTAGAATTATAGCCAAGCCAGGAAACTTATTATGATTAAGCAATCAATACATGCATCACCAATATTTTACAAAAGACATATGGCCTCACAACCCACCCACACATTTATTTGACATTAATTACAATTCTCAAATAATAAGATTACAAATATAGGATTATTAGTTTCTAGCTTACATACTTGAAATACACCTATTCACATAAAAATCGAAAAAAAATAAAAAAGCTTTAACCAAATTATCAAAGCAAAACAACCCATGTGAGAATGATGCTCAAAGTGTAAAGAGGCAGCATGGGTCAGTTAGATTGATATTGGTAGGTCTAAAAAGTATTAGAATTAGTAGTAGTAGCAACTTTAAGAAGCAAGCCAGAGAGCACAAGTGGGCTAGAGAAAAAAGGGCTATGGTCACTATCAATTGCATAAACTTGGGATGGTGGCCACCTCTTTATCATCGCATCTTGTTGCTCTGGTTTCACCACCCTGTCTTGCAATGTCTTTATGTAAATTCGTCGTACCATCTCTGAGCCTTTCCCTTCTTCTTCGATTTTTGCTTTTGCTATAAACAATGGGCATGGCCTCAACAGCAATGACGCTAGTGCACAATCCTATATATGAATACATAAAGTGTATATATATAAACCCTATTGAGTAATTTATGTTGACTACACAATTAAAGTAGTAAATAAAGAAAACTGGTCTAGTGGTATACTATAGTTATGATAGGCAAAGATGCAAGAGATTAAGTAAGCTTGGTTGCTAGAGCACCATCCATATTGACACTCGTAAATCGTAATGCGTTATAGATGGAATATGTACATCGTTAAAGGTCTAGTACTAATTAGATGATTTAGAAAAACTACCCGTGCATATTTCATATCACATGTGCATTCACTCAGTAGCCTTAAATTGTCAAAAGATAATTAATTCACAAAGTTGACTTTTATATGATTCCAAGTGACTAAACTGATTGTATATAATACAACCAATAATCACAAGACCTATGGCATTTTTTGATAACTAAAGCTCAGTTTTTTTCTTTTCTTTAGGCCTACAATCCCACACCCAAGCCCAACATCTTCACATAAACCCAATCGCTAACGAAGGTCAAACTTGATCCACCCTCTTAATTAAGCGATGGGAGTAGCAGCATCATGCTATACCCTGAGCACTTGATAAAGTTAGCTGGGGTAAAATAATGATGTTAACATAATTAGAAGTATGTCCATTGAGATAGTTTAACCCAAAAATAGTATGAACACACGATACTATGATAGATTTTGCCAAAAGATCAAGCAAGAAAACCACAAAATGTAACACACCCGTCCCCCTTAAGGTATGAATTCTCCACCTAACATATAAGGAGGTACTTTGATAAATTCACCTATTATGAACCTGACACCAAATTAAGTTGTAATTTCAATGGAAGACAAATTTTCTACTTAAGAGTTTTCCATAGAAAAATACGAGCTCAATTTCCTTGTAGTACTTCTGTACTCCCTTCGTTTTTTTTAATTGCTACATTGTTGTATAGACAATAATTTAGGCTTTTAATTGCTACATTGTTGTATAGACAACAATTTAGGCAATATCACTTTTAAACTTT
The DNA here is from genome assembly GCA_947648045.1 of Beta corolliflora. Taxonomy (NCBI): domain Eukaryota; kingdom Viridiplantae; phylum Streptophyta; class Magnoliopsida; order Caryophyllales; family Amaranthaceae; genus Beta; species Beta corolliflora. The sequence continues at coordinate 1,091,564 of CANSZD010003162.1, read as the reverse complement.
TGGGAGGGTACTTTTTGACCCATTTAATGTAAAATAATGGGGAAAAGTGAAAAAATAGTACTTTTGGGTGGAAAAAGAAAAAAACAAATATAATACTACTACTTTATGGTAGGCCAAGTATCCCAAATAAGGAAAGGTTAAACAATGTATATATGAAAAATGTAGCAATTAAAAAAACAGAGGGAGTATAATAAAAGGACAAAAGTGCTATGTGTGTGAATAAGAATTTGGCGGTCATTCAGGCATAACACTAAATAAATTAATAGAATATGGTTGATGATGTAATTCTTAAGAGACCATATAACAATTAGCATGTGCACACATCATCTAAGTAACTAACAGTCTGTTTGATTTCGCCTTGTTAGCTTGTATCTTGGGTTTCCCTATCATTTGTAGATGCCGTTTGGCTTTTAATTAATGAAATTACCCTTCAAAAAAAAAAAAAAGTAACTAACAGTCTAACACCCATAATAAACATTTTGTACTTAATTTTCAAAAACAATATGCTACTTTTTACTCTTCTCGATTTTTACGTAATAATATGGGAATATATACCTCAAGCGCACTCATTTGATACAAAATCTTCCGCTGTAGATCTTTTTTAACAATGGCACTTGTTGGAGGTTGATCCATATCTGAACCAAATCCAAGATCATATGCTTGGCCAAATTCTGATAAATCTGGTACTCCCTGTTCATCACCAATATAGAGAGATATATATCATGTATCATATTTTATTTGGGGATAATGGATAAGGATAGATACTTAAGATAGAGATAATCATATAAGATTTTTTTAGTTTAGTTGGATTTTGAAATGGAAACTTTTTGTATAATGATATCTTATATATGATTTTTCGATGCTCTTAACCTATGCCTTGTGGCATATGTTAGAAAAGTCTTATGTTTAAATCAATAATATAATCTTGTATATTGAAATATGTTTCCTCTGTTTCTTAATAGACGCATCATATTGACTGCACACAGTTGCCGATACTGACCATCAATATCTTTAATTATATATCGTTAAAAATTATAAACAAATAATATATTCAAATTATACATTGAGATTAACCCATCAACAATTAAAATTATAACATTTATTGTTATTATTTAGTAATTAAAGATGGTGAACGTTGATATCCAAATAGTGTAAAAAGTCAATGTAATGCATCTATTAAGAAATGAAGGAGATATATATTACCACTTTACCAGTGTGTAACTTTCCTAATTTAGTTGGTAGGTGATAGATTAGATATATCATATTTGTAATTTAATATACAACTTTTGCAATTCTTTATTATATTGCTGGATTTACAACATAAAATGTTTCCTAATCGATAAGGAAGAAAAAAAACATTCCTAAGCATTAGGGACTAGGAATTTCTCATATTTTCTCTCTCAAAAGCGACTAAACTATCTGCATTTAGACGTAGGTTGTTTTTCATTCAAATAATTTTGACTTATCTAAGTATAGAGTGAACTCATCTTATCTTATTGAAGCTTGTTTTAATAACATATTAGAACTTATTAGAAATAAGTTGAGCTGAACACTACTATAATCTTAAAATGAGGTACTACTCTTTTATTTTAGATTGATAAGGAGAAGTAGCATGTCAGACCGAAACCTTTTGCAGGTTAATCCAGTCCAAATATGCAGCCAAGGCCCCGGGAGTGGAGGAAGGATAAAGGAATCTCACCTCCTAAGTGCTTTTGGCGGGGTTTGATGGAGATATAAATTTTACCACTCGACCAAACACTACTTGGTAAACAAAGGTACTACTTGATATTAGAAATTAGTTAAATCTTAAAAAGTGAAAAAGGAATTAAGAACCTACCGTGAATTAAAGTTGCCTCTCTTGTAAATAGAAAGTTGATGAGCATTTTAACAAAAAAAAAAATAGAAAATAGAAATGAAGGGAAAAAAGAAGTTAAAAAAAAATAAAAAGATTAACAACTGAAGAAAGGGGATATGAGCAGAAAATAATTGTAAATTCGAATAAAGTGCTTTTTCTCAAGTGCATAAAAAGGCTGAGATGCTTCTTTTTAACAGTATTGAGTGATTGTACCTTACCTCAGCTAATCATTGGGGTTTGATGAATCCGAAATCTAGGCAGTAGATTTATATATTCCGTGATTTCTTCAAATCTTTGATAAGCACACAAATAGAATATAAATAAATCTCTAAGTAGTAAGTATTATACAAATGTACTTTCTAGAGTGATTAAGACATTATAGAACTCATGGACCACCATTTTTCCAAGCTAATCCTCTTTGTCTATGGGCCAATTGAGCAAATTACCTAAAATTTGACGAATATTTGACTATTAATTAATCATATAAGACCTAAAGGTCCAAAATTAATTTAATATGAAAATGACATAGACTTTTGGCCAGATTTCTTAGGTTTGTTAGGATATAGGGTGGTCCACAATGATTCCTATAATTGAGCATAAGTATAATGTTACACATACTCATATTGTAGTGTCTTGTAATAAGTACTAAATCAAAACCTGTTATAGGTAAAATTGATCCAATTTTACAGGGCAGACTTTAAGAGTTGGAGAAAATTAAAGGATAAGGGAATATCCACCTCTAAAGAACCACAATTAGTAGAAATCAAACATGTGACATTAATGTATAAAATGAAGTTCCCAACGACTACACCAAGTATTACGGTAATAAATAATAATACCAAGTTGTTATGCTTGTGTAAGTAGCTAGCTATTAGTAACATTTTGTCACTAGTTACCTTCATATATAATTTTAATTTTGCTCTTATTTTAAGGTTCATGTACTACAATACTTGATAATAATACCAAGTTTTTTACGCTTGTGTAAGCTAAGTAAAGTAAGTCTTAGTAATATTTTGGTCCCGTTCTTTTGGACTGAGAGAAACTAAACTGAACTGAATTGAACTGTTGAGAGTAACTGAACTGTTGAGAGTAACTGAACTGAATTGAACTGAACGGAAACTGAAAATGAACTGAAAATAAGTCCAAAAGAATAGGGCGCTTTGTCACTAGTTATCTTAATTTATAATTTTTCAACCTTGTCATATTAACAATAGTATATAATGTAATGATTAATAGCTTTAAATGAAATAACAGTTGATGTAAAAACAGTTTTTAGAAAGTTAATGTAGTTTGATGATAAAGTTGACTTTAAATATTCGAGTCTTAGATAGAATAATTCATTTGTATTTTGGTACAAGTGAGTTTAAAAATGATTGTAAGTCAGACTCAATCTCGGGTCTAACACTCCCACTAATTAAGATCATGAGTTGGCTTACAAACAATTTGGTGGTATGAAAGAATAAAAATTGATTGTGAATACTTAAGAATTTCCAACATTTTTCTTTTTTGAAAGCAAAAACATAAAAAAGTCTACCATTACATGTATTACCCAATAAAACATATATGATAAGTCAAAAAGAAATTACGTACACGACTCTTAAAAATCCTAAATCCCTATCTCTATTATATAAGTGAAGGGGGAGGAAGATGGTGTCTCCTTACAAAAAAGTCTTATATACCCTTAATGAATTTAAATTGCCATATATATTAAATAATATTTTCTTCTTTCTACTTGCCATATATATTGAACAAGTTAACAATCGAAATGAATATAAAATTTCAATTAAATATTAAATTAAGGAGAATTATTTCCTCTTTTTGCATATGTGTGAAAAACTCTGATAAAAAATTAAATTTAAAATATAACTTAATTGACACAATCGAAGAAAAAAACAAAAAAAACTTGAATTTCATATTAATAATTATACCGATAATATTCTACAACCTAAACGTTGATTATTATTCGGTAAACTCTATTATATAAATCAAACTCTTTCACTTTATTAATATTCAACGATTAAACCTGATACACAAATTCTTCCACTTTATTTGAGCACAAGCTTTATTCTACTTTATATTTCCTTCTCTCAATACTATATTTGAATAATGATAAACAAATAACTAAAAAAACTAACGAAACATTGATTTAAGAAAAACATAAAAAAAAAATTACAAATGTCTGTTTGAATCAAATTTTGTGTAACACTGATGAATAACTAATCGAAAAAAAACGCTAATATTTACAAAGACGCGTAGCGTGCAAAAAATGCTAGTAATAAATAATGAAAGCTAAGTTTGATATGGAAATTAGGAAATTTCAAAGCGATAATATTTCCTAGTTCCCTTAGTATAGTGTCAAAAAGGGATATTAGGAAATTTTCTAAAACTAAGCTTATATTTCCTCCGTTTATTTACTTGCAACACTTATCATTTTGAGTTGTTTTAATTTAATTTACTAGCAACACTACCTTTTTCAATATTCTTTCTCTCTATCTCTCTTCATCTAGGTCACCTTTTTCTCTTTCTCTCATCACTTAAATTATTGTGTCTCCCTCCCTTATTGCAAGTAAATCAAAACAATTGAAGTATTCAATAAATACTATATATGGAAATATGAAGCTTAGTGCGCTCCAAAAATCACTTGACATATATGGTGGAACCATTATCGTACTACTCTTGTTTAATATCTTTACCAAAGTCCAAACATTATAATTAATCAAGAATATTAAGGAACTCACATCTTTTGTATCTTGGTCGGAGTGAAAACCCAACTTGAGCATGGTGGCTCCAACATAAACAGCAGCTTCTATCTTTTCTGGGAACTTGTGTATGGCCTCAGTCACGCTAATCCCCCCAGCACTATGCCCTACCAATATCACCTGGTAACGGCCATCCAACAAATAAATTAAAATTACTACTTTATATTGAAAATAAATACTAGAAAAAAATACATTATATGGATGATGTTAAACCTAGTCTCGAGGGTTTTATACTTCCTACGTTCGTTTTAAATGAAACGTACGGTTTTGGACGGGGATTTAGTAGAAGAGATATAGAAGGAAAGAAAAAGATGGACCTATGTTATGAAAAGAGGGTTCCAATATAAGTAACATTTCATTTATTTTAAAACGGCTAAAATGATAAGTCATTTATTTTACAACGGATGGAGTATAAGACTAAGTTTATATATATATATATATATATATATATATATATATATATATATATATATATATATATATATATATATATATATATATATATATATATATTAGATTAGAAGACGCATAGTTTTGTCTAAATATTTTATTTAGGTATTCCATTTAGATAGTAAATTTAATGCTTATTTTTAACCTTGATGCAAATATTTAGCGAAGGCCAAAATAGATAAGAGTAAATAACTTATATATGATTCTTTATAGAAACTATGACAGATAAGATGCACTCAAATTACTATTCCATAGTCTGTATATTACCTGTATGCAGCTTTGTTATTGATAGATTATAGTAATAATAAATAACCAATAAAAACCGCAGTCAAATAAAGTATTACATAAATTTGAGGGACAGAAGATATTGATTCGATTAGATGCACTTGACCTTACATATTAGTTGCGCCAAGAAAATGACTAGAAAACTAAATATTGATTGTAGAAAAAAAAAACATATATTACCTTGGTGTGAATAGGGAGGGAATCCAAGAGGTCGACGAGAGGTTGGTTATAGTCTTGGAAGGTGGCGATGGAGTTGACGTCGGATGGTTCGATACCGGAACCTTTAAGGTCAAGACAGGTGACCAAGTAGCCTGAAGACTCCAAGAGGGTTCGAACCTTGTACCAGCACCAACCTCCATGGCTAGCACCATGGACTAAGATGAAGTGGGTTGATGATGAAGTGGGTATATTTGACATGTTTTCCAACACTTCTTCACCCATGGATGCTACAAATATAATAGATATAGATGATGATTGATGGTTGGTTTTTGTTGTTTTAATTTGTTTGACGGGAAATGGTAGCTTGGCTTGGTTTGGTTTGGGTGGCTTTTACCCTTGTAAAAGTTGTGTATTTATAGGTAGGTGGCTAGAGAACAAAAGGGTTTAGATGATGGAACTATTGAAGAAAATAAAATGTGGTACAAATTTTTTAGAATAAATTCAAAAGGTCTGTTTGTCAGTCTGCCACAAATAAATTAGTTAAGGCTCCAATATGGGATTCAGAGAGGCAAATATGGAGTACTTATCTGTCTTTTTATTTGTCTGATTGATAATCCAAGTTATAAAAAAAATAGTATCATGTTAAATTTTGTTGGATTCTCTTTTAATTTTTCTAGAAAACTGTTAGTTAAATATAACATGTTCTAGCCAACAATGTTGTCATTTAGATCAAGTAAAGTTGTGTGTGCTAGTCATGTTACTGATTTGACAGAAGTTATTATTGTTCAAGTAAACACAACAAGATTCATCGAGGATATCCAAAACTGGAATAGGAATTCCAAGAATTTCATTTAAAATGTGGGACTAGTTAATGTAAATATGTAATAGAGTTGTGTTTCATGTTTTAATTTGTTTGGGAGTGCTTCTTTATCGACAATGATGGCGTTTTCTAGAAAACAACATCTCTATTCTCTGCTGACTTAAGCGTCGGAGGGGCGTTTTTCGAAAACACACTGAGGTTAAGTTTGTTCGGTTTGCAAGTGACCTTCGACTTCCTTCTACAATCCGGTCAAAGTCAACTCCACCATTGTTGATAAAAAAACAGGAAAGGACGCATTAATAAAATGTTATGTTGATATTGATTTGAGCCTAGATTAAAATATTCAAGAAGATTAGTACTTCCTCCGTTTCGTTTTAAATGCAACAATCTCACTTTTACGCACAACGAGATATTACTTTGACCATAAATATCTATAATTACATATAGGTAAAAATTATAAAAATTACATATTACGAAAGTGGATCACTAGATCGACGAATCTAACAAGATCCCACTTGACTATGTTTTTCATTATGTCCAAATCACAAATCTTAGTCAAAGTGATAAGTGTGAATAGTGGAAAAGTCCAATTGTTGCATTTAAAACGAAACGGAGGAAGTATGAAATTTATGATTGTCTAGCTTTAAAAGATTGAGAAATATGATCGAAGTTTTCATTGGAAGCCTTTTCAATAATAAGTGTCCAACTTGGAGTACTTTTCTCCAAAGCAAATAATCTTTGAGTTTGGAGAAAATTCAGTGGGTACAAATAGAAGTTAATCTAGAGTTATTCACATAACTTGGAGGCTATATAGTAAAATTCCACTAAATTGAAAGTTCTTTAGACGTAGGGATCTCCCCCTTCCTCTTAATTACCATCTTATTTCCCCTACTTCGAAGGAGTATATCTCATTAAAGGTAGGATCAGGAGACTCACAATGAGTCGGGTCTTGTTAAGTATTTCATCTTACCTACTCAAACTGAAAACTAAACATGTACAATATTTCATCTTAGCTTCTTATTTCCTCTACTTCGAAGGAGTCTATCTCATCAAAGGTAGGATTAGGAGACTCGTGTACGTGGAGTCAGGTCTTGTTAAGTATTTCATCTTACCTACTCAAAGAGAAATAAACATATATAATATTTGGTCTGACATTAACTTTTTATTCATTTCTAATCTTTTTCTGGGCCCCCTTTCGGGAACCCCTTGGTAAGAAGGATTTTTCTCTGCACTGCCCTCGCACAGGGTCACTCACTCAGAGGTCCAACAAGCCCCAACCCCCCCTCCTTCACAAAATTGAAATATCTTCCATCAAGATTTGAACCTTGGTCTCCCATGTGGGAGGTAGGGAGCCGTACATGATTTGTACCTATATGTTCCTTAATTCTTAATTTTGCTTTAACTCGTTGAGGATATACTTTGACTAATGATTAAAATATACAAACTAAACTTTCTCTTTGAGAGGAAACATATAGACTAAACTTACATATAAAATTCATGTACAAGCAAATTATAATTGAAAAAGTATTTCCGAATAGAAACACTACATTTTCTATGATACTATAATAATGTATTTTAAGACAACTTAATAGTTAAATTTCATCTAGAAATATGAATCAACAGCTAATATAAAATGAAGGAGGTGCATATACTTATAGTAGAGGTGATCAATATTGACCCGGTCCGACCAGGAAATTAGCGGTTTTAGGCATGGTATTTCGGCCCACGATTCGACCCAACCAGGCCAGACCTGATTTTTAATTTGGGCGAAAAAGACGGGCAATGGACAACCCAAATTCGGAAATTTATGCTAAATTTTGTCCCGACTTGAAATAGCAGATTTTAGAGCGGAAGCCCGAGGCTTGAGCTCAAAACTGACCACTTTTTTTGGGCAAAATCCTATCCAGTCCATGATCATCTCTAGCTTATAACACTATTTATGGTCGGCAAACCCAACTTTTCTCTTTCCTTTTCTCATCCTTTAACCTCATCTTGACTATTTTATCTTTATCCTTCCTGATTCATTTATTATTCTCCGTGATGATAAACTTTTGAGATACTTATTTCTCTCTCCTAGTATTTGCATTGCCCTCTATAGTTTATCACTCTTGTCTAATTATTTAACTTATTGAATTATTTTGTGGTCTCGTGCCAAAAGGTCGACTAGCAATGTTTTATTTGTTTAGGAACATGACACTAGAAATAGATAGTTAAGATAATAGTTTCTATAGATGAGTTGGATTCCACTAAACATTGATGGCTAATTTTAGTAGATGGATTATTAACTAGGTAGATAAAGTTTTTCCTCCCAATCTAGAACATGTCTATTTTATGGGTAACATTACACAACAATAAGCTTGTCCATGAAAAAAAAAGTAAATATTGGGGAACCAAGCTCCCCACAGGCACTATTTGCTAATGTTTTGAGTTCGTACACCCAAATTAAAGATGCAAATTGTAATACCCTTACGGTCCGTTTGGTAGTCGTTAATAAATTGTGGTAATGAGAATGAATTTTAAGGGTATTGTTACAAAAGAAGCACCCTTAACATCTCCATGGACAGGTAATTTCAACCCTCAAGTTTGTATTTTTTCTCCATGAGGAAGTCTCACCCCTAAACTTTTTTTTTTTTCTCCAAGGGGAAGCAATTTTCATTACCACTCATTACCACCTACAAGGTGGTATTGGATGGAAATGATAATTCAAGAAGAAAAATAGGTTTTTTAGGATAAATTAGCATTACCATGGGAATGAACACTAGTACAAAATTGTCAATTTGCGTCGGACCTGAGACCACTATTTGCATCGGACATCGGTCCGACGGCACAGGTCTCGACGCAAATGACGGAGACATCATCTGCGTCGGATAAGGAAACGACGCAGTTGAGGAGCTATTTGCGTCGGACAGGGCTCGAGGTGCAACGCACATGACGCCTCGCCCCAGCATACAGAATGCATTTGTGTAGAGCTGATCAACTCAGCCCAGCCCCGGCCGACCCGATTTTGGGCGGGTTTGGGCATTTTTTTTTTGCCCGTCCGTTTTATTTTTTTTGATCGGGCATTGGGCAAGCCAAAAAAGACTTTTAAGTCTAATTTTTGGCCGGCCCGATTTTGGCCCGAAAAGCCCGCTCGGCCCGGTCCGAAATAACGGGGTTTTGGCACAAATTTTTGGCCCGGATTAAGGCCCGTTCCGGCCAATGGGCAAAAATTTTTTGGCGCGGCCCGGCCCATGATCACCTCTACATTTGTGTCTCCTATCTGCGTCGCATGTTGAGTCATGTGCGACGCAGATATGGACCATTTGCGTCGCACATGGCTCAGCATGCGACGCAGATGGGAGACACCACGCCACACCCCAGCAAGCCAAGGGACCTACCATTTGCGTCGCACGTAGTGCCACATGCGACGCAAATGCTTGTCATCTGCATCGCATGTGGCACTATGTGTGACGCAAATGGTAGGTTTTTGTTTTTTTTGTTGTTTTCAGCCTTTTCTTTCCACCACCATTTTGATTGCAACTGAATAAAAAAACAGATTAAAATACGCTTAATTGCAACAGATTAAATAACAATTCCACCACCATTCATATTCCAAACCAAAATTTTTACTCTCTACAATTGTTCTGTAATCAGAAAACATGAACAATAAAAATCTCAAATGAAAAACTTATACAAATCATGTCTAGAAAGATCGAAATATAGAAGTTTGGTCTGCCATTTCTTCTCTTCCTCCACCAGATCTGAAAAAATAATTAAATGGCGGTTGAAGCAGGGCACAAATAGGGGATTGTGGTTGTAGTGTGGCTGGGTAGGGAGGCAGGGGCAGCGGGCCAGGGTGGCGCAGGTAGAGGAGATAGACTCAACTTGTTCCATTTCAACCATTCAACCCCCAAATTCAATCCCAATATTTCCTAGGGTTTCGAACAAACCACAAAATCAATCTTTTACCGAATTTTACCCTACCACTACGGATCCATCATATCCTGAAATATAAATTAATTGATTAAAATATCAAAACCGACGAATCGAATCAAATCAAATCAAAAGTGTGCCCTAGAAAAAACGAAATAAAACGAGAAAAAAAAACTAAAAAACAAGGAAATACAATTGTGGTAACGAAGAAATCGTGTTTTAGGAGAGAGAAAAAAAGAGGGAGCGTACCTTGATGTTGACTAGATTTCAAAAATCGCCATTGAAGGATTCATTGAGAACACGGGGAAGAGAACGACGAACCGGTGAAACCGGTGAAAGCGAGTAGGAGGAGAGAGAAACCATTGAAATCGGGAGCGTACTTTCTTTTTTCTTCTCTCTTTCTTTGATTTTAGGGTTTTATATTGTCAATTTTTTGCGATCCTGTGATTTTCTCTGCCTTAGTTTTTGATTTTTTTGGTGTGATGGACAAAGGGAATGGTCGTTGAAGAAGAAGGAATAGAGAGAGAATGAGGTGGGAGTTGGTGGGAGAGCGGCGATTGGAAATGAGGTGGGAATGAAGTTAGGGTTTGGGGAAATGAGGGGAGTGGGAGAGTTTTAAAAAGTCATGGGCCATCTGCGTCGCGTGTCATGGGCCATCCGACGCACATGACTTAATAGGGGATCCAAGTCACCAGCTTTAGACGAAAACCACTTGCGTCGCATCCCATAAGCATGCGACGCAAATCATGGGATCCAGCCATGTGCGCCGCACAGTAGCTGTGTGTTGACGCAAATCATGTTCGTCATCTGCGTCGTGTTCTCATCACTGTTCGACACAAATGAGCCTACCACCCATCTGCTGTCATTTTTTGCGTCGCACGCTCTCTTATGTGCGACGCAAATAGGCTCTTCTTGAGCATTTACGTCAGTGCTTCTAGCGTGCGACGCACATACACTGACGCAAATTTGCATTTCTCTACTAGTGGAACAATGATTTTTTCACAAATTTACATACAAATTCATTCCCGTTACCAGCATTTATAACCAACTACATACCAAACGAGTCGTTAGAGTATACCCAACAGTTGTACCCTAAGGGGTTTATGAGGAGAGAGAGATAAGGAAAAAATATATTAAAGAAAGAGAAAAAAAGAGAGGAGAGAGAACAAGAAACGTTCATGTAGATGAACCGTTCACCGCAGGAGAGAGAGAGAATTGGAATTGAGATTGAAAAAAAAAGTACCACATGTCGCGATATTATTAGACATGCGTCAGCATCTAATGGCTTAAAATGCTTCATTCAACGACTAAAAATGTAGAGAACTATTGATGATTTTTTAGTGCTATATATGTAATAATGGTCGTATTTTAATTTTTAAAAAAAAATAATTTTTTTTATCAATGGCTTTATTTTTTTTCTCTCTATCAATAGAGCCCAATATTAAGGTACTTTCACACACTTTTTTTGGTTTAAGCTTCCCAAATAAAAAAATTATTAAATTAGAGCAATTAGTCAATAATATTTTTCGATTTTTTCACCAAATACCCCCGAGTTTTCACGAAATTCACCGGGTACCCTCGCACTTTTGAAAATACACCTGGTACCCCTCAGTTTCAACATAATACACCCAAATACCCTTAATGACTAACGGCGGTTAACGGAGTTAACCGCCGTTAGTCATTAACCCTTTTCAACCCTAATTAACCACTAATCCTAACCCTAATCCTAATCCTAAACCCTAACCCTAAACCCTAACCACCCTCCCCACCACCCCACCCTCCCACCACCCTCCCCCCACCACCCCACCTTCCCACCACCCCCCCCCCCACCACCCCAGAGCCACCCACCCTCCCCACCACCCCCCACCCACCCCCCCACCCCCACCCCCTCCCCCCCCCCCAAGCCCCCCCCCCCCCACCTCCCACGCCCCTCCCCTCCCACCCCCCGCAACCCCCCACTTGAGTTTCGCTTCCCTCCCCCCCACCCAGTCGAGTTTCGATCCCTTCCCCACCCACGTCGAGTTTCGCTCCTCCCCCCCACCCCCGTCGAGTTTCGATTTTCCGGGCTCGAATTGGCACTTCCAGGTGGGCGGCCGCGAGGAGTGAGGGTGGGGGGAGGGGAGGGAAACTCGTCGGGGGTGGGGGGAGGGAGCGAAATTCCAGTGGGGGGCTTGGAGGGTGGGCGGGCTGCGAGGGGGGGGGGGGGGGGCGGGTTGGGGAGGGGCACGGCGGATGGGGAGGGGGGGCGGGGGTGGGGGGAGGGGCTGCGGCGGTGGAGGTGGGGGTCTGGCCGGGGTGGTGGGGGGTGGTGGGGGGATGGTGGTGGGAGGGTGGGGTGGGGTGGTGGGGATGGTGGTTAGGGTTTAGGGTTAGAAGTTAGGGTTAAGTTAGGTTACTTAGGGCTAATTAGGGTTTAATTAGGATTAAAACTAACGGCGGTTGACGCCGTTAGTCATTAAGGGCATTTGGGTGTATTATCGTAAAATTGAGGGGTACCAGGTGTATTTTCAAAAGTGCGAGGGTACCCGATGAATTTCGTGAAAACTCAGGGGTATTTGGTGAAAAAACCGTTTTTTTAATTAACCAAAAATGATAGATTTGGTGAAAATTGGGATGATTTAAAGGAGAGAGAAAATATGTTGGGGTATGGTAAATGTTACACCCTGACAATTCTCTATTTTCCAAAATACTTTTTTAATATAAAACTTAGATAATTAACAAAGTATTATCGCCCGTGTAATAACGTATCGGCTTATTCATAATTTTGCAGCGGAAAACATAATAAATAAACTTTAAAAATAAAACTTAGTCAACCAAAAAGTCAACTCTAAAAGTCAAACCAACAAAAGTCAAAGTCAACCTCAAAAGTGAAAGTCAACGACAATAGTCGAAGTCAACTATGAAAAGCATAAAGTCAAATAAAATATATAGTCAACACAAGCTCTCCAATCCCGAACCCATGATGCATCATCTTCAAACCTGTAATGGACGATGCACTATTGATCCCTAGAGACTGCTCACCAAATGGGTCATCACAGGATCAATAAGGCATAGCCATGATCAACATACACACACAAAGCACGTAATCAACAAAGTTGAGTACTACATCATAAATAAATAAACAATCCTAACATGATACTAATAAATAATAAGCTGGAATAAATAATAATATAATAACATTGCAGACTACTTTTACTGAACTAAACTTCACAACTAATAGATTAATTAATTTAGATGGAATAGTCAATGGATCGAACGAGTTGTCTAAACCAAAACCAGTCTTCAACTTAGAAGACGAAATACGGGTGCGACTCCGTATTTCCCTGACCTACGATATCGAGGAACCTTTTAAAATAAAAATAGGACACGGTGATCAATCCGGTCCCAAGAAAAGCCATAGGCTACCACCATGTACTCCAACTCATACTTGTCCAACACTTCAGATTTGCACAAGTCTAAAGCTATTGCTATCCACGTTTCACTTTACATGATTAATAATTTATTCACTTGTTATGACTCACAAGTAAGACAAATAATATAATCATCAAACAATCATAGACTTCCATTTTTATCTTAGGATTAGATAAGGTGATCAACAACAACTTAACAACCCAAGATTAATTCCAACTTTTAATCCATAACCTTCCTTTATTCGTTGAACCAAGTCAACAACCAGCCAACCTTTCATAGGTATAAAAATCAACTTACCAAATAAGGCTCTCGGTCCTCATAAAGTAATTAAATAATCCAAAGGGAACAACATGATTCAATCATGATCCAAACCAACATAAATATTAATCCCTCATGTGAATTAATAAAATAAAGTTCTCAAATCCCCTATGCTTGCATCAATCTTCCATCATAATATAAATATCATAACCAACATGCTTCACACAACGGCATAAACACATGCAAATGCCAACTTAATAGAAATCACATATGAACTAAAATAGTTCCCTATACATGATACTACATAATTCTCATCCTTAGGACATGATACTAATCCAATCAAAACATAAGTATGTACGTACCTTGTGTAGACAAATCGAGAGGCCACTTTCACAACCATAAAAGTCGCCTAAAGAGAATTCTCCGCCTGAAATAACCAATATAAGTCCACAATCAATACCTTATAAATTTCCAGTAATAATAAAATACTTTAAACCCTTCTTAAAAGTGTTTAAAAACCTTTTTCCATCATTAATACTTAATTATTAAAACCTCCTAGTATAGTATTACTTTACTTTAAAAATCCTTAAAACTCATGTTTAAATCATAAAAACTCCATCATCAACCTCCTTTTTAAATTTCCAGCAACATATTATATACTAAAACTCTTTTTAAACATACTTAAAATCATAAGAATACTCAATTTCATAAACTCTAATATACTACTATGATTTTCCAACTCATAAAACCCTAAAAATCCATGCTTTGATAATTAAAATTCCAATTCAAACATAATAAGTAAATCTGAAATTTATTTACTTTATTACATAAATTATATAATCTTAGATTCATGATTAAATCATCAACTATAACTTTTAAACATAAACATATTAAAACAAACCCTTAAAAATACAAACTTTGCATTAAAATAAAACTTGAGGAGGAAGAAATAACCAACAAGAGAGAGGAGGAGTGAAGGGTGCCGGAGAGGGAGGCCAATTGGCTGCTGCTGGTGGTGGTCCGGTCTGGCGGCGGTCCGGTCGCACGAAGGAAGAGAGAAAAAGAAAAGAGAGAGAGAAAACAAGAGGAGGGCCGAAAAAGTGAGAAAGAAGTGATAAGTAATATTTATATATAATTTTTAGGTACATTTAGATTGCATTTTAGAGCATTTAGATTCATATTTAGGTTCATTATTGCATCATATTCTTAAGTTATGTTATTCTACTCCTATTCGGTATGTTTTCTTGTTTTTGATGAATTTCAGGTATTGAGAACGTATTTGGAGTATAATTAGCTAAGCTTAAGGATTAGGACCACTTGGAAGGAAGGTGTAATGCATAAGGATCGCTACGGATATTTTATAGTACGAGTTTGAGCGAAAACAAAGCGGAAAATCATGAGAAGAAATGTGAAAAAAGAGTCACGTCTACTATTCTGATTGTAACTTTTGATGTGCTTCTTAGAATCGACTAATTCCAGAATAGTGGAAACTAGACTTGAAGAGCTTTCCAACGATAGGTGGCACGCCCTGAGGAGACTTCTAGTCAAGGAGTTATGTCTTTCCGAAGTTGGGACTGTTTCTGCTGGAATCTGTTTTTGTACGCGCGGATCACTAATTCCGCCCATTTGATGATATTTCGACTTTCCTTATTTTTGTAACTTACTATCCTAGTCATATTAGGTTACCTCCTCACAAAAAAAAAGGTTACTTTGGTACTCCCTCTTTCTCCCAAAAAAAAGTATTAATTATATTAGGTTTTCACTCTTTCTCCCTCCTCCCTTTCCACGTTATTTTAGTTCTAGTTTTAGTTTTCTTCTTCCTTTTTCTCTCTAGCTTAGTACTAAACCCTAGTTTTTCTTTTTCTTCAATAATTCATGAGTTCTATTTATTTCTTTCATTGATGTCTTTGATTATCTTTTTCTTTGTAGATTTAGATTTTATTATTTATTTCATGATTGAGTAGTTTTTACTTCTAGAGTTTGGGAATCCATGTTCATATACTATGAATCTTGATTGATATTTATTGATGGTTTGATGAATTATTGATATCTCTAATTGGTTAGTATTTTTATTGTTAATCTTGCAACTTGATCAATTGTCTGATTAAATATTGCTAATAATTATTTGCATTGACCAATATCTTACTTTTAGAGGCTTACCTACAATTAGCAATCTGATTATATTAGCGATCGTACTGCATATGCTGATTTGAGAGCGTTAAGACCCGACCGTAGGATTAACCTATGCTCTAGATATCTGATTAATTGAACTATTGATGATATTTTGATAGATTATAGTTATAAGCATGGTGAACCATTACCCTAGATCCTTTTAGTTTGATTTTCATAGTTTAGAACCTAATTAATTATAATATCTTTGATCTTGTTTAGTTTCTCCATACCTTATAAGCTAGATTAGAACGACCATCTCTATGTGGATTCGACCTTACTTACCCTACTACATTGTTAGAAGGTTTGCAGGAATTATTTTTGACAGGTTTATGACAGCCTATCAAGAAGGAGAAGAGAGAAAATAGTGTGTGGGAATTTTGGGGTTTTGGGGGTTTATATAGTTTCTCCCTTTTGGGTTTAGGAAAAGGTGATTGGACTAAAACTAATATTTAATGATTGATGATTTGAGTGGTTGGATTCCTCATACCCAATTTAAAATCCTTTTCGCAACTCAAAAAGTGTTTTAAGCTTTTCAAATATATTTCAAAGTATGACTAGACAAAATGTTTGACTTCTTTAAATCATTAAAATAATTTCTTTGACTTTCAAATAGTCAACCTTTGAAGAAATAAATCGTTTAAATACTAAAATATACTTAATTATATATAAATATACATTAAAATATATTTATAAAATTCATAAATTTACGGGGGATTAAAGTAAATGGTACTCCCTCCGTCCCAGAAAGATCTAAACACTTGTTGGGACACGTATTTTAAGGTGATAAGTTGTATTGTGGTTATCAAATGTTATTTTATTTTAAAATGAAATGTGATAGGAGTTGGTGGGGTATTTTTTATTAGAGGAGAGAGAAAGTTGGGTAACTTTTTATTGATAAAAGGGAGAGTGTGGGTCAAAGGAGTATAAAAGAAACAATATATTAATAATGGGACCATACCAAAAATGAAAGTGTTCAAACTAATTTGGGACAAACATAAAAGGAAAGTGTTCAGACTATTCTAGGACGGAGGGAGTAGGAGAGAGAGTTTGAAGACCCCAAAAATTGGTCTAACCATTAGGAGTAAGAAAATAGAGGTTTTTGAGTAAGTTGGGTATAAGTGATGTGGAGGAAAGAGAAAATAATAAAATACTTGATTAATCCCTAAAAGAGTTCAACCATTGAGTATGCCTTAGAGCACCATGATTAAAATTAAAGATCATCCTCCTCTCTCTCTCTCTCTCTCCTTAAAATATCACCCCACAAACTTTTCTCAACCATTTGCCTTAACAATGAACAAGAAAAAGATCATCCCTACTATTTTTTGTCTCTCTCTTACCTTTCGACCCTACCCAACTACTTTTTCTCTTGCTCTCATCACCCAATCACCATTATACAAAATATTTATTATTTATTTCCATAGTAATATAAAATATCCATTAATCATTAATGTTAATTATTAATAAAGAATTAAAAAAATACATAATTAGCATTTTAAATAATTAAGTTTCACTTTGAACTTTTTTTCATAATTATGATAATCTTTTTAACAAATATAAATGGAAGAATTTGATATAAAATAAGCAAAATTAGAGAAAACTAGTAAGGTAGGAGGAAAAAAAAAGTTGTCCGAAATACTCCCTCCGGTTCCTAAAGATCCTCCCTCCTTCCGTTTAAGTGCGTTTCCAAAATATCCTCCCTCTTTTACTTTATTCCTAATTTGGCAAAAAATTTCCCCTTTTTACCCTCTCATGTCCCTATCATATGGTCCACCATTACACTATTAATTTAATTTTACTCCCTTTCTCTCTCCTACTTTACCCCTTTTTATTTGTTTATTTTTCTTAACCCCCTTTCTCTCTCCTACTTTACCCACCCAAGACCCCACACAAATTGATCATCCTTGGTATCTGTAGTAACAATAACAAGGAGAATCTTTCGGAATCGGAGGGAGTATAACAAAATGGGTATTTATTTGTAGGGCTTGAAAAAACAAAGCCGTTGGTAATTTTTTTTTATATTTTTTTTACTTTGTATTTTTTAAAATATCGCATTTTGAATATTCGTAATTATATTTCCTCCTTTCTGAAATAAATGAAACACTTCTCTAAAAAATCTTTCACATAAAAGAGAAGTGTTTCATTTATTTCAGAACGGAGAAAATATTATTTTTTCTCTCCTAGCAGAACTTGACAAGTGGCAGAATTTTATAGGCGTGTCAAATTGCACAGCTTTTTATTTATTCTTTTTATTGTTTGTGATATAAAACATTGTGTTTTGGACTCAGTAAAGGGGAGAAAGGATAAAACTTTGCATTGTGTGCTAGAGAAGGCCAAAAAAAATTAATTATGGCGCCCGAATGAAGTGGGCCCTAGCTGACAATTGATCATCACTTTAATCGTTCTATACTACCAAATGATCATTGAGATGGCACAATCTTATTCTCACTCATGATTAAGTTCCAAAAATAAAAGATTGATATCACAATATCTCATTTCACTCATGAGTAACGATGCTCAACTTTTCTTTTTCTTTTTCTCTCTCTCATCAGCTTTTTCTCTCGTTTTATAAAAGTTGATCATGATCCATTTTGACGAATGCACCCTACTCATGAGTCATGACTAGAAAAAGTAGCATCATTTCAAAATTAAAACTCAAATATATAAAATTTAAAGTGAAAATAAATACTCCCTCCATTCCTTTTTAATCTACACACTTTCCTATTGGGACCGTTTCTTTTTAATAGTTACACTATTACTTTATCTATATACGGTATAATGTCCTTTCAATATTCCCCACTTTTATCCCCCATGTGGTCCCTCACCAAATAAGACCCTATTTTTTTGGACTAAGAGAATCTGAACTGAACTGAATTGAATTGATACGAATTGAATTGAATTGAATTGAACTGAACTGAAATAATAATGATGATAATAATAATACTAATAATAATAATATAAATATTAGTAATAATAATAATAATTAATATTAATATTAGTAATAATTATAAAATAAATATTATTAATTAATAATATTATAATAATAATAACTGATAATATTAATTAATATTAATATTAATAATATAATAATGATAATAATAATTATTAATAATTAATAATTATTATAATTATCATTATAATAATAATAATTATTATTATTATAATTATTATTAATAATAATGTAAAAATAATTAATAATAATTATTATAATAATAATAATTAATTATAATAATAATAATAATAATAAATAATAATAATAATATAATAAACATAATAATAATATACCAGCTATAAATAATAAAAAAAAGACCAAGTCCCAGCTGAAAACATTACATGCCCACCAAGCCAATATATACTACGACGATCAGAAACTTCAAAATCAGACATTTTCAACCTAGGTAGCACGGAAACGGATACGGGTACGGATACGGGTACGAGTACGGGGACGAAAAACGGTAAAATCAAATTTTCAAAAAACGGGTACGGCATGGATTCGGCAAAAAAAAATTAAAAAAAAAAATAAATCTGGAAAAAAATTATTTTATTTTTAATAAGTCTAACTGTCAAAGTAATTCTAGAAAAATATTACTTTATGTTTTTAATATTTATATTTTCCTTGTAGTGGATAAGAAAAGTTGGCATAAAAAAGATAATCTGAAAAAGAAAAGTATCTTTGAAGATTACCTGCCAAAGCAAAAAAAAGGTATTAAAAAAGAAAAGAAGAAAAAGTCAACAGAGAAGGTTGTAAAAGTTAGACAGCTGGCAGCAAGTTCTTTTTTTTGTTTTAAGATGTCACGTGATACTTTTACTGGTTGGAGTACTTATTTTTCCTCTCTCCTCTCTGACTCTCATCTCTCACTCTCTCTTCTCTCAAACTGAAGCACGACTACAGCTATTTTCCAATGGCGTCGCCGACTATTTGCTGGGTTTGCTTGCTGAAATTTCAGTGAAGAGTAAGAAGACGCCTCAAAACATGCTTTAGCCGTCCCCGAGACGTCCCCATCAAGAAACCCTAGCCGTCCCCAAATGACTCACCGTCCCCAGTATTTAGAGACGCGCCGGAGACGTATTTCCGGCGTCCCCGTACCGTCCCCGTCCCCGGTACGGGAAACGGTACTCTGGGGAAGTACCCGTGCTTCATAGTTTTCAACATACTACCACACCCAATTCATCCTCCACAATCCATAATCCACTCATTTTATCATCCACTTCAAAAACAGCTCTTGAAGCTTTGCATTTCATTCTAACACATCTTCTATTTAATAATGGATCAAAGGATCTGGATATTGGAACTAATATTGCAGGTTTTACTTGTAAAATCGAAGAATTTATGTTAGAAAATATCTAAATCACTGATTACTACTCTGTACTAATATCTACTTTATTTCATTTCTGACAACAAATACTAACATTCAAGCTATATTATATAGGGGAATTCTTTTTCTAAAATTTACTACCTCTAATTCTAGATAATAGTTACACTTTTACATTTTACGCATGACGATCAAAACTTTAAATATTAATATCTTTAATTTTTTGCAAAAATTAAAAAATAATTGAAGTATAATTTTTCTTACACATAAATCACAAGTAATAGTCAAATTAAATTTTGTAAATTGTGTCAAAAGTCAAAATATAACCATAAAGTCAAAATATAACAAGTAATAGAATTTTGCCCGGTTTCTAAGAATTCGAGCAAGAAAATATAACATCTCAGAATTCGAGCAAGAAAATGCAACAGCAATTAGCGGATCAACGCGTACAAACTATTCTGTGCAACATGGTCGAGTTAATGATATTGGAATGGAACGATATATGGAAAGGCGAGCTGATGCATGGGATAGAAATGTGCACAACGCCTTACAACGAGACTTGGTTCAACATATTTGGCAAATTAATCACCGCGTCTACGATGACGATTGAAGATCTAAATTATTGCAATATTTTATTTAAAATTAATGGTGTTTTTCTGCGTATTTAATTGTCGTTATAATTAACGTTAAAATCGGGTAAATTATTATAATTAGCAATTATGTAATTGTCAAATTAAATCGTAAAGGAAAAGTGGGTAAACTAGTGTAATTAAAAATAACGCTTTTTGTTAATATAATATAATTAATGAATTAATCCGATTAATTATAAGGTAATTATTTAATTATAATTACCATATTTTGATTTAATTAATATTATCTAAAATTAATGTGATGAATCAAATTATTTTATTGATATTGGTGAGGTATGGAAAGTATGAGAGAGAAAAGGAGGTGGGGGTATGGAAAAGTAGGAGAGATAAGGTAAATGGGGAGGTTAATGAATGTAGGTGTGGAAAGTGAAATGGGGAGGGTAGGTGATAAAGTTAGTGGAAAGTGATGTGGACGAATGAGATAAAGAGAGAGAAATTATGGGGATGCTAATGAATGTTGATGCTCTAAGAGCATTGCCAATGGTTGAACCCCAAGAGGTTTATGAGGAGAGAGAATCTGAAAATATTAATAAAAAAAGAAGAAAGAGAAGAAAAGAGAGGAAAGAGAACCATAAACGGTTCTTCCTCATAGACCGTTTATGGAGGTTTTGCAAAAAAAACAAAAGCTGACAATTTGGGGAGGTGGAAGAGTGTTGGCTGATTTAAGAAATAGGAAAGGACATGTGGCATGATGCCATTGGGTATTGAGATGGGATATAAGGAGAGAGAAAATAAGAGAGATAATTGATGACCCTAAAAATAAGTTTAACTATTGGGATTAAAAAAATATGGTCTTTTAAGTAAGTTGGGCATATATGATAGGAAGGAGAGAGAAAGTAATTAAATAATTGATGACCCCCTAAAAGAGTCCAACCATTGACAATGCTATAAGGAGATTTGCCATAGAATTCTGCGTCAGAAGATAGGTCATAGATACTGCTTAGGTATGTCTGTCGATGCATGACATTGAAGTTCAACAGCTGTGACGCATTAAGAAAAAGATAAATTAGTTTTTTTTTTCTTCTTCCTATATTTGAGGAGACAAAGATTAATTAGTTTAACAATTTCATTTTCCAAATGAAAATACAGTATTTCTTTTCTACACGTTTGCCACACCACAGCCGACGATATTTCCTTAGTTGTTCTCAGCTTACCTTTTTATAATTGTTTTTGAAAGTACATTTGCAATTTACTCCGGCTTATCACTTATGTAGAATTTTAGATTGTCAAGGTCGTTTCTTCAAAATTGCAAAAAAAATTAGCGAAATTTGTCAGAAACAACCTTTTAGAAAACACTTTTTGTGAGAAATAACCTTTTAAAATTTTTCTGGCAACTTCAGACCTTAAACAAAAAAAAAATTGTTGGAAACAACCTTATGCCGGATTCCGACGTTGATCAGCCGGATTCCGGCGTTGACTGACATGTGCAAGGCACATGGGTCTTTTTTTTTCCTAATTTCTTACCTTTCCCTCCAATTTCTCCTAAAATCATTCTTTCTCCTCCTACCCCAGTTCACTCCTTCCCCTTCTCCTCCTACCCCAGGCTCCGGTTCCGGGCTCCGGTAAGCTCCAACCACGGCACCATTAAACACCACACTCACCATTCACTTCACTCACAAACTCGCCGGTAATCTCTCTTAATTTCGCTCGAAAACGCGACCCAAAGAAACCCCAAAATTTCCATGTTTTCCTCTACCTTCTCTCTTCTCTGTTTCGACCCCTCTGCCGCCCCCACCACGGCCTTCTGACCACCCAGTAAACCACTGCATCACCACACCCCCAACATGTCGTGTCATTCCCCGACCACTCCCAGTGTCCTATAACTGCAGCCACCGCCAGCTGGCGGTCCTACTTCTTCTCTCTCACTCTCTTTCTCTCTCGCGCCACCAACCTGCGCCACCAGCCCTGCTCTAAGCTTCGCCGCCGCATAGCAGAGGTATTGTTGGTGATCGATGGGTTTCGATGTTGGTGGTGGAGGTGGTGTGGTTGACGTTGGTGGGTTTGGGATTTGGTGAAGAGATAAACGGATTGTGTGGGGTGGTTCATGTGGGGTGGTTGGGGGTGGGGGTGGTTCCGGTGGGTGGGGGAGGGTGGGGCTGGGCCGGGGCGAGGGTGGTTCGGGTGGGTAGGGGTGGGGAGGAGGGAAAGGGTTCAAATGGAGCAAAATACGAGTCACGTGCAACTCACGTGACTGACTTATGTGAGTCAACGCCGGAATCCGGCTGGTCAACGTCGGAAAATGGAATAAGGTTGGTTCCAACAAAAAAAATTATGTTTAAGGTCTGAAGTTGCCAGAAAAATTTTAAAAGGTTGGTTCTCGCAAAAAGTAATATTTATAAGGTTGGTTCTAATAAATTTCGCAACAAATTATGATATCCTTGATGCTACGTTGATTTCGGACTGCTTAGGTGTTATTAATCTCCTTTGTGATCATGATGGTTTTGTTGACAAGTATACGAGTACTTATGTGAGTGCAGAAAACTATGGAAGGAACTCCCGGATGTGTAGATTAAACATTGCAACAGGAGCCACAACAAGCTTGCGGATCGGATAGCTAAAGAATGTCGTAGTAGCAACGATAGTGCAAATGTAACTAGGATTTCCCCTCCCTAGGTATGTCAGTGGGTAATGGACCCTACCCGCATCCATGGATCCAGATCCGTTTTTAGCTGATATGGATCCGCAAATTTTGGACCCTACAGATCCGAGTAGGATATGAATCCTTATTTTTTAAACTCGGGTCTGGGTCGGGTCCTATATTATTACCCGGATCCATTACCCGTTTTTGAAAGTTATTTTAAAATATATAATTAAAAGGGTAAAAATTAATGTTAAACTCTTAATGTTATTTATGCTCGGATTTGTTATATTAAGGTTGAATGCTTGTTTATTTCAACATCGGCAAATGAAGAGGCTAAATGGCGTTGTTTTGTTTTATTTAAAATCTTTAATTATTGTGAAAATTAGGGCCGTTTGAAGAAAATAGGTTAGGATCCGTTTTGGATCTGTTTTAGGATCCATTGGATCTGTACCCTCAATTTTATTACCCAGCGGATTCGGGTCGGATCTAGATCCATGCATGAATAACGGATCTGGATCTGGATCCTAGTGGGTACAGTCCAGATCCTACCCGTTGACATCCCTACCCCTCCCCCTTAGTTATTGAATGGACACCTATTCTATGGAGTGTATGAACAACTAAGTATTACTCCTTCCGTCCCCATAATATAGTGCTTGTTTATCTCTCTTGAGGTCAAACTTTAAAAATTTTGACCAAATATTCTGATTTGTATATATAAAAAAAACATATTCATGTGAGATCTTGTTAGATTCGTCTCAATGTATAGTTTCACAATATCAACTTTTTATATTTTTTATTAATAAGGAATTGAAGATATTGAAGGTCAAATGTTTATCTTGGAGACCGTGTAAAAAAGAAACAAGCACTATATTATGGGACGGATGAAGTATTTATTATGTTATTTACTCTTTTTCACCAAAAAAAAGTTTTTTTTTTGGGTTTTTCTACGTAGTGCCCCTGTGTTTTACGAAATTCTACGTTGTACCCGACCTTTTTGAACGTTCCACATTGTACCCCTAAACTTTCTATACGTTACACAAAATACCTTTACGAATAGAAAATCCAACCACAAACCTCACTTAACCTTCAGTTTCTTAGATCATATCCCAAACCTCAGTCAACTAACAAGGCTAAAAAATCCTACTTTATGTCCACAGGATGAGAGAATCCCAAAATCTACTGTTTGATATTTTGTGTAAAGGTATTTTGTGTAACGTTTAGAAAGTTTAGGGGTACAACATGAAAATTTCAAAAACGTAGGGTACAACATAAAATTTTGTAAATCACAGGGGCACTACGTAGAAAAAACTTTTTTTCAAGAGGAAGCTCGATCACTTTCAATACAATACTCATAAGTCCTAACTCTTGGAGCTTACAAATTCTTAGGTGCTCCCGGATTACGAAAGCACTTGGAACTATGTGCATTGTGCTCCCAAGCACATTTTATTTGCGAGGCTAGGATTTTGGGTAGAAACAGGTGATATTTTGGTAGATAAATTAATGCCTCAGATGGCAAAAGAATTTTCGTATGACTCCGAAGATAGATTATTACGGGATTTACTTGGTTTTCCACATAAATGAGCAAAATGTAAATGTGTAATTATAAAATGTGCAATAAATGTACGCAATTCAAAATGTTTGTAGTTCTTAAGCATTAGCCATTATTATAGCATATTATTGCATCAAAATAAACATAGGTTAGCCTTTAGATTAAAGTATATCAAAATTTACAGAGTTGCATCAAATTGGAGTTAATGGGTTAACAATGAGATTTTATTGAGTTATAAATCATAATCATTGAGGTTCTAGTGGGATTATATGCGCAATTCAAAATAAGTTGGGTATAGTTGTATAAGATCCACTATCACAATCTAACTATATACTTCCTCTAATTTTTAAGTTATTTTTTATCACCTTTTTCATTTGCGAATATACAATTTTGAATCTTAGACCAAATAATATATTTTTAGCTACCAATTGATCAGTAAACCATGTAAGAACTTGGAGTTAAGCATATATTAAGGGACTAAGGTTTGCTTTTTTTCACCTTTAAGGGACTATTCTTTTTTCCTTCACCTTTTAGGACCTGAAAACAACTTTTTGAGTAAAATTTAACTAGGGTTAATTTGTGGGGCCCATGTGACAATTTTTCCTGCTCCCAAATACCAAAACGACAACGCTTTAATTTTCTTTCCTTCTGCATGATTTCATTCCCGCGTTCTAATTTACCCCTTTCCTATTCCTCTGTTATACTCTCAACTCTCAAGCCACCTTGTCAGAGCAAGCAAACTGTCAGAGCTTAAAAACTCCATCAAAGCTTCGTTTTTTTTTGCATCTAACACTTCCATCATTAAGGTATGGTTCTATTTCATCTTTAAGTTGTTGTTTTTTCATGAAATTCAATTGATTTCTTCTATGGGTAAAACTTGCGGTTTAGTGTTTTATGTTGAACTGCAAATTAAAAATTTCACACTATTTTAGTCGAAATTTGTGTTTTTTTTTTATGTTGTATTGTTTTTCGTTTCGGGTTTTGGATGTTAATCATGCGTTGTTGTTAATTTAGGGATGAATATTAGGGTTTGATCATGCGGTTAACGATGTAAACGAAAAGAGCAAGTAGCCAATATTGTTATTAATAACATTATACAAAGTAAAAGAAAAAATAAAATTCCAATAGGATTGATATTGTTATCAGGAAGTAATAATGAATGATTATGTGTCGCTGATGTTCGCACTTTACTTTTACTAACAATCTAAACTTTCAATGACTTTGCAAATGTTTAAAATAATGTTAAACAAGATTGTAGACTGTAGGTTTGTGTTTGAAGGTCTTTTTTTTGTTATCTTTCAAAATTATGTACTTATATTTGATTATGTATGTAAGTGAATTTATATTCATGTAAGTGCACTTCATTTTATATATTTTGAATTCTATTTACAAAATTTGCTTATTGTGATATCCTCACCACTAATTTTTGCTTGCAGATATGGATATTCCCATGAGTATAATATTACACCATGGGGGAAAGTGGATACATAAGTAGGAACTATATGGTCTGAATGGGGAATCAAAGCATCATTGTGGCTAGCTCTCAAGGCAAGGAGACAAGCTCAAAATTTAATACTTGGTGAGTATAAGGAGCAATATGGTCTGCTTCATAGATATG
This sequence comes from Beta corolliflora, assembly GCA_947648045.1. Taxonomy (NCBI): domain Eukaryota; kingdom Viridiplantae; phylum Streptophyta; class Magnoliopsida; order Caryophyllales; family Amaranthaceae; genus Beta; species Beta corolliflora. The sequence continues at coordinate 1,064,775 of CANSZD010003162.1, read as the reverse complement.
CTGCAGATATCAAAAGGTCTAATCCAAATAACACAATCAAATTCAGCATGAACGGTGGTGTATTTCAAAGACTATACTTGTGTTTTGATGCACTTAAGAGGGGATTTCTAGCCGGTTGTCGACCTTTCTTTGGCATAGATGGATGTTTTCTAAAAGGGCCATTTGGTGGCCAACTGTTGGTAGCTGTTGGAAGGGATGGAAACAACCAGATGTTCCCCATAGCATGGGCATGTGTGGAAGTTGAGGACACTAATACTTGGAGTTGGTTCCTACAACTTTTAGCTGATGACCTTGGCACATCTGATGGGTGGGGATATACAATCATGTCTGATCAGCAAAAAGGGCTTTTGAAGGCAGTGTCACTCATTTGGCCAAGGGCAGAAACAAGATGTTGTGCAAGACACATTTATTGCAATTTTAGACAAGTATTTGGAGGTGGTTTACAATATAGAAGGGCCTTTTGTAAGGTTGCAAAAAGCACTACTGAAAATGAGTTCGAGGCAAACATGAAGCTCTTTGCAAACATATCAATCACAGCAGAGAAGGATTTGAGGAAGAGAAACCACAAGAAATGGGTAAGGGCTTTCTTCACAACCATACCCCAGTGTGATAGTATAGATAATAATATGAATGAAGTATTTAATGCTTATATTTTGTCATCAAGACACAAACCAGTAATTACAATGCTAGAGGACATTAGAGAAGGTTTAATGGAGAGATTACATGTTAAGAGAGATTATATATTGAAGAAAGACATTGAAATTTGTCCTAGAATTCAAGCTAAGTTAGAAAAATCTAAGTTAGATGCTAGGGGTTGGGGTGCATTCTGGGATGGCCACTTCTCATATGGTGTGAGAGAAGGAGCAACACAGACTAGGTATGTGGTGAATTTGCTGGACAAAACATGTAGTTGTAATACATGGCAGATTAGTGGTGTGCCTTGCCACCATGTCGTTGCTGCAATATGGAAGGCACATGAACTTCCTGAGCATTACGTGTCAGCCTATTTTAGTAAGCAATATTACCTAAAAGCTTATCAATATCCCTTAGAACCTTTAAATGGACCACAACAATGGCCACAATCATCTTACCCACCAATTGAAGCACCTTCATTGAAGAAAATCCACAACAGACCCACTGTAAAGAGAAAGCCATCTTTGGGGGAGGTTGATGGTTGTAAGCTGTCAAGAAAAGGTCAACAAACAGATGCAGCAATTGTGGGGAGGTGGGGCACAACAAAAGGAAATGTGTTGCCCCGTCAAAGCAACCAGGTCGCATAAAAGTTCCCAAGCAACCTACAACAACACCCAGGAAGAAAAAAAAGTAAAAGAATTACGTCTCAACAACACCAGTAAAGCCTTCAACACAACAGTCCCAATGCTCAATTGCTCCACACAACAAAGGTGTTGGAGTATACAGTTATCCAAGTGGTTTTCAGAGGCAAACAAAGGTTAGATTTCATTAAGAAAATGTTCACTTAATTGTTTAATTTCAAGCCATTAGTAATACAAGCTTTTTAACGTGATTTTTCTATTGCACAGTTCATCAATACTGTTGGGAGTCAGTCAACCAAAGCATCAAACTCAACACAATTGGATAAAATGGGTTAATTATACAAGAGACCAACACAATTGTTCTATATTAACTAAGTACAAGGTAAGTAAGTACAATCCTAGCAAAATTAGTACATGATTCTAATTACTTGAACATGAAAATAAAAATTGATGTTAGAATTACTAATGATAAGAGAAATCTGCATTTCTTCAACTTATGCTTCAACTCCTCCACTTCATCTTCTAATACTTGTTGGTTATTCATGGTGTGCAACTTAACCACGTTTTTTATTTAAATTAAACAGGATGGAAGATAGAAGATGGAAGAAGATAATTTGGATTAAAAAGAGCTTGAGCAGTTGAACTTTTTTGTTAAAAGAGAGATGTTATGAATTCTGTTTATCTTTAAAGAGCTTTTATAATGACCTTATATCAAGCTCTGTGCTACAAACGGTTGTTTTTGACTTGCAATTTATATTTCTTTTTTTTTTATTGTACTTCAAATGCTCAGGTGGATTAAATAGTAGTTAAGTTGCCGGAAAACTAATCACAAGTCCTAAAAGGTGAAGAAAAAAACTATAGTCCCTTAAAGGTGAAAAAAAGCAAACTTTAGTCCCTTAATATATGCTTAACTCTAAGAACTTGATATTAAAAAAATGCATTATGGCAATTTCATAACAATGTAAGTGAAAGTTTAAAAATGGAGTTTCCTAAAAAAAAGTTTAAAAATGGAGGAAGTACGTAAAAGTGAAATTTCCAATAGTACAGGACATTAGGAACATTACCTAAGCATGCCATAAACTACAAACAACTAAATTTAATCTCAAACTATATAAGTTTATTAATATTTGACTTAACTAAATCAGGAAATTTATAGCATATCTCTATTGTATAAGTGAAGGGGGGAGGAAGATGGTATCCCCTTACAAAAAGTCTTATATACCCTTAATGAATTTAAATTGCCATACATATTAAATAATATTTTCTTCATCCTACTTGCCATATGTATTGAACAAATTAACAATGGAATTGAATTTGAAATATCAATTGAATATTAAATTTATAAGGAGAATGATTTTCTATTGTTATATATGTGTGAAAGCCTCTGATTAAAAATTAAATTGACAATATAACTTGATTGACACAATCAGAAGAAAAATAAAAACTTGAATTTCATATTAATAGTTATACTAATAATATTTTAAAATCTAAATGTTGATTATCATTCAGTAATTACTATTATATAAATCAAACTATTCCACTTTATTAATATTCAACGATTGAACCTGATACACAAATTCTTCCACTTTATTTGAGCACAAGCTTTCTTCTGCTTTATATGTCCTTCTCTCAATACTATATTTCAATAATGATAATTAAATAACTAAAAAAACCAACGAAACATTAATTTAAGAAAAATATATTTAAAAAATTAAAAATAATTATAAATGTCTATTCGAATCAATTTTTTTGTAAAACTGATGATTTTTATAACTGATTGAGAAAAAAACGTTAATATGACACGCACACATAGCGTGCAAAAAATGCTAGTTACATCCAATGACAAGGGTCATCGCCAAAGCTAACAAACTAGTTACTCTTGGAAAAAAGTACTTGTAGATTTGTAATTCTAATATTCTTTTTTTGTATTTTGTGTTAATTGTGCTAATTTTAATTTGTAATTCTGAATTTTTATTTTTGAATTATGTAAGATTTGAGAATCTAAATTTTAATTGTTGGGTTTTGATTTTTAAATTTTGGATGCTTCTTGGAAAAATATTGGAAAGTGTCCATTTGAGTCGCGAGATGCAAAGTCTAGATTTAGGTTGCACGATGTACAATTAAGAATTCAAGTAGCTAATGATAAAACATCCAATTTTCCTTGCTACCGATTTCTACTACATATAGCTAATTATTACTTTATCTGCCTTTGGTTAAAAAAATAAGCTTTTGATTTGATTATAAGTTTCAGTTACAACTTGGATTGTTGTTGATAAAAAAAAACAGAGTTAGTTTTGAGTACTTTTGCTAATGAAGGAGCAATTTGCAGGTTCTAAATTGTTTAGTTCAAATATTAGGTTGATTTCATTAATTAGTCTTTAGAATTGTTTTTGATGGTGAATGATATTGATTGAAGCAAGTTGTCAGTTTGGAATGCAAATTGGAGCTATTATCTTTGATGTGTATCTCCTTGTAAGTTTCTTCGTTTTGATTGTCTTTACTGTATGGCTATATATTGCCTTAGCTCGTTAGCCATGTAATTTACAGCATTTTGTGACGTAAATACTTCAAATTTTATAGAATGATTGAGCTCTAAAATGCTGAAGGATGGATTTAACCGCCGAATCCTCACAAGCAGGCTATAGCTAGATGGCTAATTAAGCCTCATGTCGAAATGCCAACTTGACGAAAATGCTTTTTTTTTAGATTTTCAATTCAGTAAAAAAGACACGGAGCCTAACTTATCGATTGTCCTCGCACAGGGCCTAAGCACTTGAAAGGAGGGGGAAATGATACGGGAAATCCTCCTCCAAGTGCCCCTCACTTAGTGGGATTCGAACCTCTAACCTTGAGGTCAATGGGTGGAATCCCCACCAAGTGAGCCAAGCTAAGTTTGATACTTGATGAAAATACTGAAGAGTTAACAATTATTCAAAATAGAATGTAGGTATTTGACTAATCAATTTTCCTAAGATTATCCAATTAATTGAATTCTTCTATGAATTATTTAACGAGTACACTAGAGAATTAGAGATTACTTGTGTCTAGAAAAGAACAAGTGTCAACTGTTAAGTGATACCGATTTATGAATTTTATTTTAAATTTACTGAGCAACACCTATATTTATTTTTGCAAAAACTACAATCTTACAAACATGTGTAGTTGTCTTATGCAAGTTACTCAGTATTCTCCCATTTCTTTTTAATCTACGCATTTTCTTTTTTGATATGTTTCTTTTTAATCTATATAATTTCCTTTTTGGTCCATTTATTTTTAACCTGCACGATATTGCTTTCTTTATTTTTGGTAACATGTTCCATCTATTTTCTCCTTTTTTTTCCCACCTATGTGTTCTACTTTTTAATCTAATAACCCACCTTAAAATTTACATGATATCCACCTTTAGCTTCTCTTTATCACTTTTCACCTTCTCTCTCCATCTTTTTAGTTTCTCTCTTCACGTTTTTCTCTAATGTGTAAGTACTTCCAAATTATAATCCTGGTCATTCATCTTCTTATCAATTATCATCACTTGTATTTAATTTCATTCATCGATTTGTAATAAAAGTATCAATGTTATTACCAATAACTAAAAAAATGAGAAAAATCATATGTAAGTTCGATAATAGATATTTTTGCAAAGATGGAGAAGAAAGGTAATGGTTTTCAATCTATATTATTTATTTTATGTGCAACCTATGGTATATACAATAATTTGCTCATTGATAAGTGCATGTTCATGTATCATTCTAGTTGTATATTAGGGTGCCTTTTTTTCTTGTAGGATTATAGCATTTGTGTATATTTTTTTGAGGCTTTTGTGGAAAATGTTGCTTTCATAGGTTCATCAGCGTTTTCATGTAATTTTAGGCACTTTGGACACCTATAGAAGACATGAAAATAAAGATAGTTGGATGAGCTTTCGAAACAATGTATCATGCCCAAAACGAAATAAAATCAAAGAAGATGCACACCACTTTTCGTAGTTATGCGATACCTTGCATTGTTTTGCTCAACATGTGTTGATGTAGAATTGATAAAGCATTGATTTCGCAGTTGGAAATTAGACTTTAAAGCTTTTCAATGATATATTAAGGGCCTAACACAAAACACCATTTTAGGGTTCGATCCAACTCTATACTCATAAGGGAACCACTAATATATTTTCATAAACACTTTATTATGATTAGGTTTTGAGTGAAAACTTAGAGGATTTCTTTGCTCTTCAAGATTCTCAACCATTTATTCAAGTGCTCTATATCTTTATTGCTCATGTTCTATTTTTTCGATGTCTGCTTTCTTTTGAATCTTTAACTATGTAAAAGTAGTACCATGAGAACCGCTCATTTTTGTATTCTAAAGCATATTTCTTAGAAATATTGCTATCGGATTGTAATGTGGCTCTTTGCTACTAATTTTCTGGAATAAAATATAAACTCCAAAATTATCAAAAAAAAAAGTTTGAGTGGTTAGGCGATCAAGTCCTCTTGACAGCAAAAACTTAACTCACTCTTTTTTTTTTCCTCCTTTCCTCTATTCATTTTATTTAAAAAGTAATAGTCATCTAGCCACCGCAAGTCCGCAACTATAAATTTCTGGCTTCGCCCCTTTAGAAACCGAATAAGTAATGATGGACACACTTGTGAGTTATGAGTTGTGTTAGGTTGGCACAGTTACATTGGTAGACCATACGATAGTGGGTCCCAAGTTCCAACCCCAATGGGCGCCTTTTTTGAACTTTATCTCTACAAAACCTTCCCGCCTGCCGTAAAGAAAACGACAAACCCCATATTTTATTTCTCAACCACATAATGGAAAAATAGACCTATTAACCCCTAAGATCCGTTACATTTAAAATTTAAAATTTGAAATGAAGGGCATGTTTGGTCTTTTCAAAAGACAATTAAGGCGGCAAAACATGTGCCCTCAATAACTGGGACCTCATACCTTTATCTCTCTCTCTCTCCAATTTACCCCTTTTTCTTCTTCTTCTCGTTTTTCATACCTTTATCGTCTCTCTCCTCTTTCTCTCTCTTCAGCACTTTCATCTTCTTCAATTTTTCCCAAAAACGGTAAGCAAAACCCTAGAATTGAATTTTTTTATCTTCAGTTTTTCTTTTTCTGGGGTTTAAATCATGGGGGGTGTTGTTTTTGTGAAAGTTTGATCATGTTAGTAGATGTATTGATTTAATTGTGTTTGTTATGAAATGGGTAGGGAAGGAATTGGTAGAATTTTTTGTGAAGTGTTGGAAATGGTGGGATCTTGTGAACTAGGGTTTAGGGTTTTTCGTTTTTTGGGGTTTAAATCATGGGGGGTGTTGTTTTTTTCAGTGTTTGATTTATGTTAGTAGATGTATTGATTTAATTATGTGTGTTATGAAATGGGTAGGGCAGGAATTGGTAGAATTTTGTGAAATGTTGGAAATGGTGGGATTTTGGGAACTAGGGTTTAGGGTTTTTGTTTGGTTGAATTGACTGAATTGGTGTTTCAAGTTCCCAAAAAAAAATCATGGGTTTTTTCATTTGTGATCTGGGTTTTAGCAATTTAGCGTTTCAAATGCTTAGATCTTAGTGCTTGTTAAGTACTTATAAATTTGGTCATAATTTATGTCATTGGTACCAGTTATAGTTTAATTCAGCATTTGCATAATTCTGATTTTGGGTTGTGAATAAATTACTCATTTTTATAAGATCCCAGCATAATTGGTCTGCTATATATTCAGAAAACTGAGATGGGATAAGTTTGTTATATTTTGTAACCTATTCTAGTTCAAGTTCAGTTGGGTAAAGAAGATGACTTTCTAGTTTTTCATTTTTGCACTTGTTCAACTGTAGTTGTAAGCTTATTACACTGCATGATTTTTCTACTTCAGTGCTTGCCTTAGTTGCCCATTTGCTGGTGTTTGGTATACTCAAGGTGAAAACATCGTTTATTCGTTCTTTAAGTATCAATAGGTACTTATAGTATGGCCTTGTATGTATCGTCTTCTCATGCATAGGTTCTTTCACTTCAATTTTGCTCTCAGATAAGGTTATACACTCATTTGATGTTCATTGCACTATTCGACAAATTTGTGGGCTGGTTGGTCCTGTATGTTGTTGAGCAAACAGTTTTCGAATTAAAGTCTTACAGAAAGATACTAAACTAGTACTAAGTGGTAATACTAGTCGCCATTGTTCCTGTTGTCTTTTAAAGTCAACTGTACATGTAGTAGTATTAAGTAAAAGATGCAATAAAAGATGAAAGAAGCATGCTGGTTTAGACTGCCAAATTAGTAGCAAGTATTCTTAAGTTGCTAATGAGTGGTTGCACAAAGCACCCAAGTTGGAGTTCTTATGTGTCTATTATCAAATGCATGTGTCACCATATCCTAGATTTATTTGTGAGACCAGCATACTGTTGATGGTTCATCAATACCGATTTCGAGTTGGTGGCAGCTCTTATTCTTAAATTTATGCGTACTAGAAATCTTTGTAACTGACTGTAGCAGCACTAAGTTGTACTCTTATGTGTCAAACATCTTGCTTATGATTGATATTTCTGACAATGCTAAAGCAAGGTATGAAAATTGAAAATGAGTGTTATTAATAATTTTGTTGACTTTCAATTGCTTTTGAGACTAAGTTTCTGAAGTTTAACCATTTGTTGCAGTTGTTCTGCACGAAGGGGATCAAAGAACATAATTGTTTGCGATGGCAGAAAATGAGTCTCCAAACTTGCAATTAGATGACCTTTCACCAGAAGTTATCAACCTTTCTAAAGTTCAAGGTTAGCATCTTATTGCATCACTTCTTTATCCCATAGTTAAAACACATCTTGTCATCATGGTCAAAATTTTCTTCACCCTGGTTTTCTGTTAGTTGTTACTTCCTAATTAATTAGCTATTATCTCTGCTTCATCCTTTTCATTGAAATATTACCCTACATGTACTGTCTCACAGACAAACCAACAGAGGTGCCTTTTGGCATGCTTGGGTCTGCTACAGACGAAGAGTATGCTTTTCTAACTCCAGCCCTAAAGCTAAGCTCACAGAATCATGATTACTCAGGTTATAACTCGGAGACATTTCTAAGCTCTGGTAGTGGAAGTTCTGACATCTCTACGCGAGAAGTTTCTGAAACCCTATTGTTTTCCTCCTCATCATCAGATGCTGAGTCTGGTACATATGACTTGCCTACTAAGAATCATTTGCTCCGACATGGCAATGGCGATGAAGCCCTTCAGCCTAAAGTTATTGAGGTGGAATTTGACACTAATGCCGTGGAAGAGAACCTCCATATGACTAAAAAAGAAGGCAGAGAAGATATGATTAAAGAAAAAGACAGAGTCTACGAAGAATTGCTTGAAAAAGTGGCTAATTATGAGGTTGAGCTTAAACTCACTAAGGAAAAGCTTCAATCTTCTCAAGAAGAGATTTCCAAGTTGAAGTATGAGAATATGACTTTGGTTGAAGAGCTTGGAGGAACAATAGAAAAGCTTCGCATTTCTGAGGACAATATGGGTAAAATGGAGAAAAAGTTCAGAAATGAATTTGATGAACAGCAGATTCAGTTTCAAGGTCAGCTTGACATGGCCAACCAAAGCATTGATCTCTTACAAGCTGAGCTGGGTTCAGAGAGAGGACTAGTTTCGGAGTTGCAGGAGACAATTGATAAAACCACAAGTGATTTAAATGATTATGGTCGTAAAGTTGAAGAGTTCAAATTTGCCCTACTTGATGTTCAAAAGGATTTCTCCAGACAGTTAAATGAGCAAAAAGATGCTTTAGATCGAAAAATCAAATTGTTAGAGGAGCAGATAAACCAGTATGAGGTTGAAAAGATTGAAGCTGGAAAGCTACAAGAAGCACGAGAAACAGCTCGATTGGATGAGATCAAACAATTCAACATGGAACTGTCCCAGAAATGTCAGCTTGTTGACTCTACGAACAAAGATCTTGATGCTATTAAACTCAAATATGACATGCTAAAGGCAGAGAGAGATGAAGAGTTGGCCAAGGTGCAGACACTCGTTGCTGAACTGAGTGTCCGGGACAACAATATACTACAAATGGAGGAGCGTATAACAAAATTAACTACTGAACATAAGGAGCTGCTTGATGAATCAGAAAAGACACAGAAGCTAGTGAAGGAATTAAGGTTGAAAGTAACTGATCAGGAGAAAGAACTGGAGAAGCAAAGAGTCATTATCTGTGATAGGGCAGAGGAAAAGAGAGAGGCAATACGACAACTTTGTTTTTCGTTGGAGTATTACAGAAATGGGTACCATGAACTCTGCCAGGCTTTTATCAAGTACAAGCAGCCTGCAGTTTTGGCTGCCTAAGGAAGCATTCAGAACACTTGCGTACTAGTATTGTTGCTGATTAATTTTTGTTAGTTTTTCTCATCCTGTTTCGTCTATAATGTTGTTTTGAAGCATGTGTTTCCATGTGATTCAACTATAGTATAGGTAGTGCTTTTATTCATCCTGTCTAGGTTCTCCCTTGTTTGACAGTGGTCATGTATTATTTCTAGTGTGTTCTATAATAGCAAAAGTTGGTTTCAGATTGTTGTAAATACCTGGTTTGTGAAATTGTGAAGTCAATTTTCAGAATTTAATTGTTCCGTATGGTTTCTTAACTAAGTTCCTTTCCTTTGGTCCATTCTATCTCTTTCAAATTTACTTTCGTTCTATTGGTGTTTGTGGTGGTTGTCAGTGGTCGTGCAGTTGGTAGTTGAATTTTATTGCTTTCTTAATCTCTCTCACCCCCTATCAAATCTTTTTTTTTTTTTTTTGAGGGAGGCCGGTGGTACAATTTAGATCTTACATCCATGATCCATGAGTATGATATGAGTCACTTTTCAATAGTTTATGATGAAATAACTTTTCTCATTTTCATTTATGAAATAATACAACTCTATAATATTGATACATATACCATAAAAATATAGTATAGTTTAAAACTACAAAATATAATCGGAGTAAAAGTTAATTTTGGAGTCCTTTACGTATCATGCATGTGGTTGTTGTAGTGGAGGAAGGAGACTGATAATGGTAAGATACGATGGTGGAAGCAACAGTGATGGTGGTGCTTTCAGTCAGTATCTTGGTGTTGGTGGGCAACGTAATTGGTGGAGGGTGGAAGCTTTTGGTTGGTTTTAGGAAGTAGTCATGGAAAGTCAGACAGTGGATTTGCAGATGCGAATAATGGTTCATATACACAATATTCTCAATTCTATTTGAAAACTCTACAACAGAGGGAATGTATTTATGAGGTCCTCGTGGGAGCCCAATGGTTGGTGCTCCCACCTCCCAACCACGGCGCCGTGTTCGATCATCACTCCCCAATTGCCAGATTTGTATACCGCTTTTGGTGATAAATCCCCCCCCTACCCAATATGCGCAGGCTTCCTAAGAATTATCTTCGACCAATTATCTTTCCCAAAAAAAAAAAAAAAAATTAAAAAAGAGGGAATGTATTTATATGTTCCCTATACCTATACATTGAGCAGCAGAGCCACATCATATATACATTACAAAGTTGAGTAATATTCACTGATCATTGTAATATATATTTGCTCTTTTTCTTCTATCAAACCAACCGTAAAAACAATAAAGGGTGCTCGAGTAGTTGGAAGATAATATCCAAGTACCATATGAGATTATAAGTATATATTTTCTATCGGAATCTACTGCTGCCAGCTCTTTGATTTGAGACAATGGTAACACGTTGGTCTTGTAACATGTTCATATTGGGAGCCAGCAAACGAGTGTACCGATCAAAGTACAGAAGCTGCTTCAACAGAAGGGCGAATTCCCGAGGGAATTTCAGTCCATACGACTCACTCACTCGTACCTGCGAAGAAGATTGAAACTTGATTTATTAACCACAAAAGGAGGCCTCAACATCGTTTTCAAGCATTTTTCTCAGCATAAAAAATCGACTGTAATAAGCTCTGGTTTCTCAGTATTATTTATCATTTATGGATAATTTGCAGTAAACCACCTAATATATTAGCACTTCGCTAAAACACAACTTACAATGATTTCTTTTCCACAAATAAACTTTTTAACGCTAAATACACTTGAAAAACAAGCCATAATCCTATCGGAACCAGGCTTCATATGCTCATGTAATGACATGAAATGCCCAAAAAACATGTTCTTGTGGAATTTCACAAATCCAAAAGTGTGATGCTTAATATATTAATGGTTCTTTACACAGTTTTCTTAGAGACTTAAATTTTTAATTCATATTAAACAGGAAAAAGACCTGACTGAAATGACTGAAGTGTCAAAAGCATTCCAATGTACAAATGATCAGAAATGACTAAAAGCAATTTTAAGTCAACAACAAAAGATGTGATAAAACAAAAAGATGAATAGCATGAAGATAGAAGAACCCCAAAGGAGGAGAGAATATAAGTTTTTCATTACTTGAATAAGAGAAGCCCAACTAGTGAGTATCTACAAACCTCCATGAATGGCTAGAAGCATTTGCAACACATCTAATAAAATTAGTCCAATAAACCAGATGCAAAGAGGTGGCGACTAAAAAATTGAAAGCATAGATTACCACATCAAGAAATAGTGCATTCATCTGCCTCTCATCAACTCGTACATTAGCAGAAACAGCAGTTGCATTAGTACTCGGCCCCCTTGCTGTTGCAACGACAATTTCTGTATCTATATCCTGCATTAAAGACATGGACTCAACAGTCAACACTGCACATTATTCTTAATAAGTGTGTGCTTAATGAAGTTAGTTAGCTTGATCGCTGAGTTATGCAGTGACCATAGCCATAAACTTGCAGCATGCACCCCCATGATTCAAATTATAAATCTCTACAGCTTTCAGATTTATACTAGTGGGCTGTGGACCTGTAGCTGTTGAAATTGGAATAGTACACTACATGTCTACATTAAAAAGACAGCCTGCACTACTCCAATCCAAAAGCAAAAGAAACAAAGTAGTGGCTAGAAAATAGAAATAAACAAAAGAAATAAGCTAATAGCTGAAACTAGGACAGTGAAGTGGGATTGCATAGATTGTGAAAGTTGCCTGAGTATTAAAAAACACTTTCGTTAGCCCAATGTGACAGCAGTTCAGTTTTTGTACAGAAAGCATAAATTTCATTTGTATTAGTGAATAGTGACTAGAGCATCAACAAATGCAAAGGATTTCACATGCTTGAACAAAGCAGCAAGTATAGCAGGTAATCACCAGCAACATGTTAGAACCCAGAATATGCAGTTTAGTACTATAATTCAATGCCTGGCACCCATATGAGTAGCGAATGCACATTTTCAATGCAAACAACTTCAAGAAACGCTAAGAGTCGATGGAACCAACAAAGCCTTATTTATTTCGCTTTTTTCAGGAAATTGAGGGGATCAATAATTATCACCGACCTGTATCGAGGAAAATATCTTTTCCAGATCTCTTGCAAAGGCGTTAGTATCGACATTCTGGTTTGTCGCACCCATTTCAACCAAGGAAGATGCCATCAATTCATATTCTTCTGTTGCTATGGATTGCAGAAATACTTCCATGGCAGCCCATGTCTTTGGAGATATACGTCCAACTATACCTGAAATTATACATACATGAAACCCAGGAGGAACCTTTGCATCAACAAAGAGAGGCAGAGTGCATGAAAAAAGATATGATGCAATTACAGCATAAAAACATTTGGCATACACACTAAATACAGCAATCAAATTAGAGTAGAGTATCCTCATAGGCTCATACTTCCATAAAGGAGGTCATCTGACATAAACTTAATGTACTTAACTGTCGTATAGAAGCAACGATACATCCACAGGATCTGCCAGTTTGTAGCTTAGTGGCATCTAGTCGCATAACCAAAGATTCTATATGCAGAATCAATGGTGTAGCAACAGCTATTCCATGATTAAAATGTCAAAGCTTCTCAGTAAATGACCAATAAAAAAACATTAAATTCCAACTGGGGGGGGTTCACATACGCAATCATAGTTTCCTTTTTGAAGGGGTAAAAACAAGCAAAATTAAGAAAGTGTTTAATATAAATAGTAACAAAAAAAAAGGATGATAATTCGGTATAACCAAAATAATGCATACCAAAGTCAAGAAATCCAATACGACCATCACGTAATAGCCAAAGATTACCAGCATGCACATCTGCATGAAATGTTTCACATGAAAGCAAACTGCCAAACCTGCAAAGACATAAACAGAGTGAATTTCAGCCATAGTCAAAAATCTCAAATGCATAACTATAAACAAAATGTTAGAAATCTCACCAGACATTTAGGGCAGTTATTAGACTCGTCTCAGGATTAGGAACAAGGGAATTTATGGAGTCTAGATCTGTAAGGGGAACTCCATAAAGCCTCTCCATCGTCAGAACTCGGCTGGTGCTACAATGGTAGTATACTTTTGGAGCTGTAGCTTGCCTAGTGAGTCCCATAGTGTCTAGGTACCTCCTAAAGGCCTCAATATTTGAGGCTTCCTTAGTGAAGTCAACTTCTTCAAGCATGGATTCTTTAATATCCTTAACAATACCAGCCTATGAAAGAAATCAAATTAGGACACTTAAATCAGTCCTCAGAAAGAATAGCTTATCACACTAAGGGGTGCAAAAAGAGAGATTTCCATCATATGGAAACCAAGAGTTTATACGCTGCAAGGACTTTCTAGATCTCCTATTACATATCATAAAGGAGTTTAGTCACTAGTGTTTTTGATAGATATTTAAGTTTTTGTGATAAAATCTGAAGGGGTAAGGTAACGTACGCTCAGTTAAGTGATACAAGTGGGAACTTGTGCATACAGGGGGCACTTGTGCATACAGTAAATAGTTTATCCAGGTGACCAAGTGAAATTAGTGATTAGTATGAGAAGTGACAGCAGATAGGGTTCCCGAAAAGTATGACAGCATGAGGGGCAAGGAGCATGAATGTATGGCATATGAAAGGTTACAGCTAACTGCTTCCGTGTAAACACGAGTCATTTGAAAGAGGTCTATATTAACCAATATTGTATCAGAATTACTTATCGTCTGTTTCATTAACTTATAGAATCAATTACTGTCACGGCTTGCTAGCCAAACAATTGTATTGGTCTAATGGATCAATGTTTATCAGCAACACAACACTTCTTATAGCTGGTCATTGAAACACCCAACAAGGAGAAACTTTAGTCGGGGAAAGAAAGGACATAAAAGATCCAATAAGGACGATCATAATTACTAAATCACCACCACTATAATTAAGAATCCTGATTTCATTACTTTCTGTTGTTCTCTACTCTTCAACAATTCTTGACCCCTCCTGACCATCAGAATACGGTGTCCTTCCTTTCGATCAGCCTCGTATTTCTGGTTCTTTAATAATTACCATAACTGGCAGGTGAGGACAGTTCTCATATGACTATCCGTATTTAGAGAAGTTCTATCGACTTTTTGGCTCATTATTGTTCAACTGATGGCTGCAGCTTGTTTTCCAGTCTCATCTCACTACTAGGGTATTACTCCTCTGCCCCTAAAACAAGCTAAAATCCACTTTTTGAAGGTCAAAGTTCATGATCTTTGACCTCATTTTGTTTCGAATATATAAGAACAGATAGATCATCTGGTTACAATTTGTATTTTCAGTAATACATAGTTAAAGATATTCACGGTCAAAACAATCAACTATTTTCGAACTAATATACTCCACACCTTGTCATGCCTTACATTCTTTTCAATAGGCATTTATACTTTTTACTTCTGATCATGAACTTTTGTATTAGTAGATTAGCTTAGAGTACTAATCATACATAATCTTTCCATAATATCATACCATTTGTAATGAAATGACATCTCTAAAGCAAATTAAGGAAGAAGATTAAGAACTTAAACTGATAACTGATTTGATAACAATTTTCAACATGATTTGTCTCTGCCTAATCTGCTGTATTTATAGCATCTTTCCCTCACTAAATCTCTAGCTTATTTTCCAAGCTAACTTCTAACTGAATTATAGTGCACTACCCAAATTACCCCTCTACCTTAGGCCAGTTTATTAGATATCTATTTCTGAACTGTCGTTGTATTATTAACTTGATTATATGATTTATATCTTACAAATTTTTAGTTTATACAAAATTAAAATTTACAATTTTTTCAACAAGGAAATATATTATTAACATAACAAAATCTTAACCTTGTGTATGACACGGATCACAATCCTATATCATGATAAAGGATTAGTTTCTCATTTTCATGTAAGGAATAAGTTATAATATTCCAGAATTTTGGAATTGAAATAAACCATACTATTCAGAAGCATCACAGGATTCAACAGTATATCACAGCAAACACAACTACACAACACAAGTACTGAAATCAAAAGCTGCAAATGCAAACTGCTGCATGCTTTACCAGTGATGTACGGCTGAATTCAGGATTCAAAAACTCCAAAATGCGAGCCACAACATAGACAAAATTTAGATCAGCTACTAAGATATCTTCTATCCCAGGTTTCAAAACTTTTATGACCACATCCTCTTGAGAGCCTTTTAGCCTTGCACCATGAACCTGGAGACATAACGTTTTGGTTCTGGTTAGTTGTCTTTATTCAGATTAGTCTGACAAAAAAGAAAGAGTGAGAATAACAATACCTGTGCTATTGAGGCTGATGCAAGAGGAGTTGGATCAATGTATTCATACACACTATCAATCGGTCTCTTTAATTCTTGATTCAGGATTGCTTTGATTTCTTCAAAAGGGATTGCAGGGGCTCGATCAAAACACTTCTGGAACTCCTCAACATACTCTGGAGGGAATAGTGTCGGCGCAGATGCTATGAACTAAACATCAAAAGACAAATAAGAAAGATGAATATAGCAGCTCTGAAAACAAGACTCGTCATAACACGGATGAAAGAGACATGGTAAAATACTATAATATCCTAAGAGGCAGAGATGAATTTGATGAGACAGTATGAAAGAAAATCAACTGATATAGAGGGCCTAAAATTGTAAATGATCATCCTGTAGTTACCTGGCCCAATTTGATATAGGTTGCCCCTAGGCGTTCAAACAATTTCCTCAAATAGAAGGGAGAAATCAAGCCCAACTGTAATTCAGCTGGTAAACCAGCTGATGTGTTTGTCCACTACAGCAAGTGAAGAAGCATTAGTTTCCTGGATGAACGGAAAGAACTACTCCTATAAAACAGGTGTATTATACATTATATCTATGTAATAATCATGAGCATCACAACACAAATTACCTTTGAGACATCGGCTAGCCACTCACTACCAACCCCAACAACTGCTTGGACTCCTTGAGCTAGTCTTAAGGCTCCACGAGGACCAGTATTTATGGATGTCTGGACTATATCCTCAACCAAACTTGGAAGGTTCTGAATACGATCTACACGGAAATCAAAACCACATTAAATACCACGAAAGAATAAGAAACTTTGCTTCCAAGTACACTATAAAGCTCTTAATGGCGAAAAACAATTTTTTTATTTCCCAAACATCATGTCAAACTCATACCAGATTCTTAAACAAAGTTAACATCTTGTCTTTAACTAGTAGACAATTCTATTAGCTAGAAATAGTTGAAAATAAAATAAACTCCAAAGCAAGCAAAAGTAGCAAAAGAATAAAAGTTACTTATCAATTATCTATACAAGAGAGACATAGAAGTGGACAAAAGTGCATGTATCAGATGCAACTTGTGCATTCTGAAAATGTAATCACTTAGCTAACCAATGTATAGGCCAAAGATAACCAATGAGACCAGATAGAATAAAAACAGGATGCCATGACCTCCTTACTTAATGACCTATTCTATATAGCTTGAGGTCTTGAAAAGCAAGCTAAATAATCACTCTAACCAGAGAAGGAGTGTTAGCATCAAAGCAGCTACTTTGCAGTATAACACACTTGTAATCCAATAGGTCAGATACTCGAGCAGCAGCTACAGGAAAAATTCCACCATAATTTAGTAAAAAAAAACAACATATGCCACAGTGGTCTTCGTCTTGTCCATTTCAACAAAATCAATAGAATTTTTATTAAGCGTAATAGAGAAAGGAAGGAGAAAAGTAGAACACAGTAAGTCAAAAGCAATGTACAACAACAATAACACCAGAGACTTAATCTCAATAAGATGGGATCAGCTAAATAAGTCAAGATCTTATCACTGGTTGTCATCCACATAGATCCTCTGCTTCCATTATCTTTTGTCAAGTGCTACATGCTCAATATGGTAACATGTATAATAAGAAGGCAATGCACCATAAGGAACCCAAATATGCTAGCATAAACAAAAGAAAGATATGGTATTAGAATCTCTATATTCCAAACTCTAAACACAAAATTTGCTACCAGTGGCATACACTTCACCTGAAATTATAATACATCCACAGGAGAAAGGAACTAACCAGAGGAAAAATCCACATTAAAGTAGTACTAGAATGTGGCATCAATGTTCAACAGTAGCATAATCTAAGGAGAACAAGTAAGGCAAAGTATATATAATTAACAGCAAGGTACCCTGGAGACGCGATGTAAAGAGATCTTGTGCCTGTGAGTACTGGGAAAAAACTATAACACGACGGGGGTGGTAAAAGAGTTTCCTGGACCAAGTGGACGCATGTGTAGTAGTCAACTGCAGCCAAGATGGAGAATCAGAATATATATTTTGAATGTGAAACAAATGTTGTATAACATAATAAAGGAAATATTCACACGTCCGCTTTTTCAACAGCTGACCAATCTAGAGTTTCTCTAGATAAACCTAATTCTATATTGACTTAACCTTAGAGGACAAAAGTAATATTAAAACACAACGAGTTTATAAGTTTGTAAGTATCATCAAAGATTAGGGTAATTTCAACCAAATCTTACGATCCTACAAGTCTACAACTTTATGATCCAATAACTTATCAGTCCACAATCCTACACAAAATCTACTGTTAGCGAGGTTGTAGTACAATCTCAAAAATATTATATGTAGATATTCAATATTTTTATTGGATCCTAGCAATATGAGTGCTTTCACATTTCACAACTCTACGACAGATTTTTTTATATAATTCAATATCTCTCACGCAATCGCGCTCATAACTTCCAGAATTAAGACATAATAATCAAATTACATACTCTAGAGAATAGTATAAGAGTATGTCATTTGTACAGATAGTACACTTTACAGCAAAATTTCTCTTTCCCTTGAGCCTAGAATTACTTATGCTTTAACAATAAATATTTAAATCATAAAGTTATACAGTATATTATTGATATTTCTCGCGCCATCCTAATATAACCAATATTCCAGTTGTACCATGAAATCAATTGACCCCTAATTCCTAATTCAATTTTTCACCCAAAATTAAATTTTCAATTCGTTAATCTTAACCACTAATTTGAACCACTAATTTGGATATTAAAAATTGTGGGTAATTAATAGAAATGACATTGAAATTCAATAAATATAAGTGCACCAAAAAGCCAAAATTAAAGTAGATAAATAAAAATACAAGAAGTGTAGCATGAGAATATGTTAAGAGAGAGAGAGACCTGAGGAGGAGAGAGAAAGAAAGGTAAGCGGCCATAGGAGGAGTAAGTTGAGGTCTTGAAAGCCATATTCGCCATTAATTTTGGTGCTCTCAAATTGTGAATTTTAGAATTAGGAGTAATTATATGATTGAGATGGAGATGGAGAGTGAGAGTGAAATTGGTGGTGGATTGAAGTTGCACGATGGTTGCAAAATTGACGTGATTACGCCATTTTTGTGTGAGGACCGCCAAATCTCGAACAGATATGAGTGTAATATTTTTGCACTTTAAATGGTTGGAATGACCTTGTTTAGACCTTAACTCGTAAACTGACTGCAAGGTTATAAGGTGAATTGTCAACCAACTACACTAGATAAATTTGGTAATTTTGTATTGAATTTATAGTTGCATATTTAAATAAACTTTGATGTTGTACTTATAGTGAAGTTGCATATTAAGTGTTTATCTTAACTGTTTATTGAATCAATGAGTTAAATTACAAAAGAATGACACTTATTAGTTTACAAATAATGTATTGTAGTTTATAAATATTTATTTAAGTACTTGTAATATACCAAAATGCCCCTGATATGCTTTTGATTAACGCACATCAGTTTAGATTGCGCAAAGCTCATTTTTATTTGGATTGTGTGTAAAAATATGTTGGTTGAAAAATTGAAACACGAAGCTCGTGATTATTCCTTAGATAGTGATGGACAAGCCTAACTATATTTCTATTATGGACGTGCAGATGACAATTGTCGTTGTGTATGCCGAATGGGGTGTAGTGCAAGGGATCGGTTGGGGTTGGGCCAGTGTCATCTATATGCATATCTATAAGACTATAACCCAACTCAAAAACACGCTGATGCGCGTATACTTCCTATCCCACACAATCAAATGAGACATATTCATCTATCTATACTAAGATATTAAAAGGCATTCCTAAACAAGGAACGGTGCCACGTGTCGCTCTCCCTACAGACATTTTACTCAATGTAATCCACATACGATAAAAAAAAATTAGAATTTGCATAGTATAGGGTTCAATCCCATGACTTGAAGTTTATATACTAAAGTCTTAACCACTAGACCAAGTGATATTTAGTGTTATCATCTCAAAGTATAATATTAATAAATGAAAATTTTCCTTACCTGGGGCATAGCCCGGCCTAATAACTAGTTAAACAATAATAATGTGTGTTAAGACTCGAACCCATAAACTCTCATTTGAAATACAAATGCACAAAGCCTAATATTGATTATCATCAATAAACTATATCTTTGCAACAAATCATAATGACCAAACTTTAAACTCTAAGAAGGAAGACTGATAGATTAAACTCTAAACTCTCACTAAATGTGTTTGGAGTGGGTAAAAAAAGGATTATTATTAACAAAAAGTATAAAAAAAAGAGGGCATATAAGTTAAAATTGGGGCTTACTATTATCAAGAATGATGGTAGCAGCTCCATGATTGAATAGGGTTACAACTATATTTTGTGATTCAATATACTATTTTTTGTACAAAAAAATTCATATTACCAAATAGTGTTACCACTAGAGGTGGCAAACGAGTCATTCGAAATCGGGTATAAGTCGCGTCATGTCAAGACAGGTATTTGGGTTCACACAACCGAGTCGTTTTGATTTGGGACTAAGTAATCAAGTTGATTTGGATCGAGTCTTTTTCAAATCAGGTACATATTTTAAGTGAATCTTAAAAATAACAGATATTAGGAGATATTATTAAAGTAAATAATAGAGTATTTAAAATAATTATAACTACAATTTGGTTCATTTATTAGTGGGAAATCATACTTGACGGTGTATTTCGAGTTTATTCGGTTCGGTTCGAGTCGAGTCAAGCTCAGTACTGTTTGGTCTGGGTCAATCCTGATTTCGTGCCTATGGGCCTCGTTCGAGACGATCAGTTTTGCCACATATACTTGAGGTAACGAACTATTTTTGCTGGTGGTATGGGTCAGATCAATTCGAGTCGGTCCTGTTTGTATCCTCTTGTTTACAGGCCATATATGGGGTTTTAGACTATATAATCGGGGAAGGTCGGTTCATTTTGAATATGTTAAGCAGTTAAGGTCAAGTAAATATTTGAATTAAATATATACTTAATTAATAAAATAATAACTAAAATAACATATTTTAAGTCAATACTTACCAAACAATAGATAGGAGATACTATTAAATTAAATAATAAAGTATTAAAATAATTAAAAAAAATTAAAATTTGATTCACTTTATAATGGGGACCATAGTTGGCGGTATAGTTCGGGTTGATCCGAGTCAGGTTGAAATCGGGTATGTCTGATTTGGGACGGGCCTCGAGTTGATTTTGGGTTTACCGTTTTCTGATGTTGAATTGTTTGAGTTGGGTCAATTTGCCAGCTCTAAGTAAAAGTGAAACGAGGAAGTAGTATCAATATTGCTATTCAATTTAGGTTCTTTATAATTCAAATTTTAAGGTTACACTTTTTCTATTTTTAAGGTTTGATTTGTATATTTTTATACTTCAAAATGCCATTATTTAGCCATCGAGTGATTACTGCACTATTTTTTTTAGGTACCTTGGTTTTTTTTTTTAGAATCATTAATTTCATTGTTTTTTTTTATTAGGAAATTAAGTCGTAGTTAAGCTACCCCTGACTGCGCTACTAGCTCAGGAAAACACCAACACATTGGCTGGTAAGGCATGCATAGCATGCTAAGGAAATACCCCAGCATAATGCTGGGGTAAGGATCGAACCCCTGACCTCAAGGGCCAAGGGGGAGTGCTCTACCCACTTGAGCTAACTCCTATCCTTCATTAATTTCATTGTTAACATCTCACACTTCATATTAAGCAATAAAGTCTAGGAAGCTCATAATATCTCACAGTTCATTCCCATTCTTTTTGTGTCAATTCACCTCACTTCCAGCTACTTAGCATAATTTTTAGTCATAAAAGCCAAAAGGTTATCTTATGACATTTGTTATCAATCCTAAATGTATTAGTTATATACTTATTTTTACGATGATTTCACGCAAGTTTTTATTAAATTAACCCATGTTTGACCATAACCAACTATTTTGGATTTGTTAACCTTGTTTTAGGTCAATTGTGTAGTTTTTTTTTTGTCATAATAGATAGTTTTATGACTGTTAGGACCAATTCTAGTTGATTTAATTGTTTTTGGATCATTTCACGCAAGCTTTGATCATTTTAGCGCCTTTTGGGTAATTTTGGACCATTTAAGGTCACCTTACCTTATTTCTTAGTTGAGTGATTCGAAACTTCTAACTTAAAAACGATAACTCAGTGCAACCGGAATGTTCAATTGTATTCGTCATTTCATCCCGAAGATTAACACACTAGTCTCATACTAAGACACTCTAGGGTGGGGGGGTTAGAATCAACATGAATACTCATGTCGATAAGATGGAAGAAAAAAAGTAGAAAGAGGATGAATTATGTAATCTCTATTTCCATAAAGAGAATCAGACTACATAGGAATAGATAAGGAAAATATGGTAAGGCAGAGGGTAAGGTCAAACTTCAATTTCTTTTAGCACTTGGAAATCTTACTTAAAGCTAGCACAAACAACTCAAGAGATACGCAATGATCCATGGAGTACCCAAAAAAAGAAGAAGCTATGGATGCAAGTAATAAAACTAAATCGTGTAAGATAAGAGACGAGGATGCAAGTAATATCGAGTAAGCGGAGCATGTAATTCCTCCAAAGTGACCCACCAACGTTGGCAGTCATCCACACTTGAGCACGCACACCCACACGCACACTCACACGCACACGCACACGCACGCAACATATATAACCAACAACATCAAGCCTACTCTTCCTCTCTTCTCTTCTAAACCCTAGCCTCCATTGTCAATTTTGAAGGGGCTTCCATCGGATCTTACCGGTGGAAAGCCCCAAATCTTTGTTTCTTTTAAGTTTTTTTTGTTTCTTAGGTTATAATAATGTCTCCCTCGAAAGAAAGGCTTATTCTCCTTCGAAAGACAAGGTTTTTTCGATCTCCTTCGAAAGACAGGGTTTTTCGAACTCCTTCGCAAGACAAGGTTTTATTTGCGTTTAATAGGTCTCCAGTTATGCGGGGCTACGATTGATGTTTATTGATCGGATTCGGATTACGAAATCAACACAAGAATTTTCTTCCCCACAAAATTATGAAGCGACGACGGATCCACTCAAAAAGTTGTATGAGACGACAAAACGAGAATATGCCGAATTGTTATATCTATGTATTTGGATTCTCAACCTTTCACCAGTTAATTCTTGTTTTATTTTGTTCAATCTGTTTTCAATATCGTTAATTGTCAATTGTAGATGCTGTATGACTTTAATTAATGAAATATAGTGTCTTTTGAGACTTCTTTCAAAAAAAAAAACAACATCAAGCCTACTAGTTCGAGAATCACTATACATTATGATGCATCTACTCAAAATAAGACACCATAACTGGCCATTGATTGTCAAAAACTCAAAAGAGACTAATTGTTCGAGAATCACTTCGCATTTATCGTCACTTGAAATTTGCAGCAAAGATGCTACATTGTGGAGGAGTTACAAAATCAAATGTCAAATGTCATCTGTATAAGATCACCTCCAAGCTATGGATGTACAAGTATTAGCTGGTGCCTGGTGGTACTAAATCTACTTCTTTAAGCCTATAAGAAGAAAAAAATTTGTCCCCAAAGATACTACAATGGAGGAGTTACAAAATCACATGTCATCTGTCGGCTGTATACGATCACCTCCAAGCTATGAATGTACAATTAGCTGGTGCCTGGTGTTATTATATCTACTTCTTTGATGCCTATTAGAAGAAAAAAAAGTTGCCTACAAAGATATTATCTTGTGGAGAAGTTGCAAAATCAAATGTCATCTGTCAGCTGTCTACTATCAGTCTATCACCTTCAAGCTATGGTGCTGTTATTGTATTTACTTCTTTGACGCAATATTAGAAGAAAAGAAACTGCCTTCGCTACATATGCAATGTTGCGATGGTGCGGTGAGCTTCCAGTCTGAATTAGCAGCCTTCAAACTCACAAAGAATAAGCAGCAAAAATTGTTCTCCAAATATCAAATCTGATGTATGAAATGTAGGCTTCATGTTCAAAAAACTGCTTTCTCTACATATGCAATGTTGAGGTGGTGTTGATGGTGAGCTTCTAGTCTGAGTTAGCAGCCTTCAAACTCACAAAGAATTAGCAGCAAAAATTGGTTATCTCCAAATAACAAATCTGATGTATGATAAGGTCGTAGTCAGCTTCATGTTCGAAAAATTGCCTTCTCTACAGATGCAAAATTGCAGTGGTGTTGCCAGTGAGCTTCTAATTTGAATTAGCAGCCTTCAAACTCACAAAAATATAACAGCAAAAAGTTGGTTTTGTCCAAAAATCAAATCTGATGTATGAAAAGATCGTAGTCAGCTTCGTGTTCTTTCAGCAGTCGCTAACCAGCCTTCTGCCATAACACAAATTACATACAATCATTTAGAACAATTGCAGTAGCATATTTAATTTCCAGTAGCATCCTAACTTATAGATCTACATTCATCAGCAAATAAGACCCTCTTTCTGAGGTGTTGCTTAGCTGGGGAAGGTTTAGGGGTGTAAAGAAGAAAAAACAAGGTAAAAGCAACCAAAGCTATGGGTCAACAGCAAACATTGCACCATCATGAAAGGCACAAAAGCCTCAGATACAGCATACAAATAATGTTATCAGACAATGTAGGCGAAATTCGAAATTAATGCCGTCACAGGCTCCTTCTCTAAGGCAGCACCAAACAAAGTTTTATTGAGCACCAAACAAATTTCAACAATATCTTGAACATTAATACAGCATTCATACAAAAAATTTCCAAATGTATATCAACGCAATAATGTAGTTTGACTAGGCAACTAGCAACTGTTAACTTTTGTATTTATATAAACACAGAAGTTGACAGGAAAAAGCAAAATAACAAGAAAAAACCTTATACTATAAAATGTAACTTTAGGACAAGAAGATTTTAGCAATTAAAACACACTTCAAAAACGATGTCATACTCATATGCTGATATGCATAACTAACTTAGCAGAACTAGAAAATAACAGACACCAAAATTACCTGTTCACATCTTTCTTTGAAACGAACTCTTGCAATCATTGCAAACAACATACTCATCTACATACAAACACAAAGAACTTCATTAGCACTTTAACTTGCAATAACAAATGAAATCATGATATTAATTTGGATACATGAATTATGGTAAATTCCGGTTTAATTTGTTCTTTCTAGTGGAAATTTACAAAATCAATGTACCCAAAAATCCAAATTGATGAAGCTTTCTTTTCTAAATGAAATCATCGTCTACAGAAATACACATGATTACACATTTACACAAAACAAAAACACCCAGTAACATTATACTCGTATTTCATAAAATACCCAAAGAATTCAATAATCCAAATTGATAGAACTTTCTAAATGAAAATATGAAATCATAGTCTAAAGAAATACATATTACACATTTACAAAAAACAATAACACCCAGTAATATTATTATACTCGCAATTCATAAAACAGAGTAGAAAAAAAAACCCAAAAAGAAAACCCATGAAATCCCAAAGAATTCAATAAAATTAGTACAAAAAAAGAAATTCAAGATTAAGAAGAAGTACCTTCATGTTTGTTGAACCGTAAGAACTAAGACCCAGATGGAAAGAAAGCAAAAAAAACCAAGAAACAGGAAAAAAAAAAGGGAAGAAGAAGAAATGAAAAGAAAGGAAAATGAAAGAAAATGGATTATTTCAGTAGAGTTGAAATTCAGGAACACCACCATCAGCATTACTGCTCGGTACGGAAGCCATGGAAGAAGAGAAAATGTCCCAAAAGTTATTGTTGAAGTAATGGGTAACTCTATTATTAGGGAATATAACGCAACTGCACAACACAATCATAAGAAAAACTAATAATGCAATGCCACCGTAGAGTAATGCGGGTATGGGAGCCATGGAAGAAGAGAATGAAGCTTTTTTTGAGAAGAGAGATGAAGGTTTGAAAGAGAGTAAGAAGAAAACGAAGCTTTTGTTGTGTTATAAACTTATAAGGCGAAAAAGGTTGTTAGAATATTGTGATTAAGAAGGAAGCTAAAGATTGAACTAACAGGAGATGAAGTTAAGACTTATATAGGGGAAAAAAGGGCGAAGAGATTAGTTAGTCAGGCGGTTAGGCCCCAAGAGAGTATGTTCTTTTAAGTTCTAGGGAGAGACTAAGGGCTTGTTCGGCGCAGTTTTTGAAGTAGTGTTTTAAGTAGTTTTTATCTTTTGAAAATTTATTTTACTGTTTGTTAAAGTAGCTTTTGGATGTATTTATATAATTTTTTAGTTTTTGAGCAACTTTTGCTAAAAGTTAAGATTATTAGCTTTTGAGTAGAATTTTACCTTTTTTTACATATTATTTACACATTAAAATTTTGTCAGCAACTATTAATACCGAACATTTATGCTTTAGACAGTTAGTTTCATAACTAAAAGCTAACACTTACCTTGACAGCAAAAAGTTTTGAGACAGTTAGGGGAAAATTTTTGGCGCCGTTGCCGGGGAAGTAGCGGTTAACATTAGCTAATTGGTTAATTTTCAGACTAAATTGTCTTTTTCTTTATTTTGGTGTGTTTACCTCTTGGTTGTTTTTACTAATATTCTCCTTAGCTTTGTTGGTTGCATGTCACGAAGATTGAGGGGCGATCCAACCATCCCCATCGATCATAACCTTGAAAATACATTGAGATAATTAAGGAGAATCTTTAGGGAACCTACGGTCCAATCGGGTGTTGAACAACCGGGTTTTGAACAAGAGTCGTCTATCTCCACTACTTCCAGCACTATGGGGGATGAGGCTCCGAGAGCATTACGGGATTTTGGGCATCCCGAGGCATTTGAACTCAAAAGTGGTATTCGCCGCCCAACTACTACTGCCAACTTCGAATTTTCTCCGCATTTGATTCGCATGATCAAGAGCCCTGTGGGGGTATGACTCATGAGTGCCCTCTTGAGCATTTGGCTAACTTCTTGGAGCTATGTGCCACGGTGAAGCAAAACAATGTGAGTCAAGAGTTTGTGAGGCTCAACCTATTTCATTTCTCTCTTGTGGGCAAGGCTAAGAAATGGTTGCAATCCATTCCGGAAGACTCTTTGACAACTTGGGCACAAGTTACCACGACTTTTGTGGATGAGTTCTATTCTCAAGAGAAGACCTCTGAAGCTAGGAGGAAGATAGCTAATTTCTCCTAAGAGGAGGATGAGACATTGTGTGGAGCTTGGGATAGGTTCAAGGATCTTCGAAGATCTTGTCCTCACCATGGTTATAGTCAATGGACACTAGAGGAAAAAAGCCCAAGGGCTGCGGTCAAAAGGGGCCCAAGGGCTGCGTTTTTTGACCGCAGTCATTGGACTAGCAGCCATTAGCGAGTTAAGGGCTGCGGTCAGGGAAAAAATCGCAGCCCTTGGTGGGTTAAGGGCTGCGGTTTTGGTTCTGACCGCAGCCCTTGTGACCCAAAAAAAAATAATTTTTTTTTTTTTTTGCATTTTTTAGTCCTAAATGTTCCCAAACAGTTATATATATATAAAAGTATTATTTTTCATTGCAAATTATGTTTTTACACAAATATAGATTACATTACATGTGTAGAGAACATACTACACAAATAGACCCCTATTTTCATCCTCACTCCCTTCTTCAACATACTCCAATTTTGCAGGCCCGAAATAGTAGTTGTCCATCAGGCTCGATATTTGAGAGTTAACAACCCGTTAAAGTTCGGACCCCTTGAGTTTGGTGACCCATGGTGGAGTGTACTTCAGTGCTTACCGAGATGATGTCCACTTTCTACACACTACACAAAGAACATAATCAAAACTCAAAACAATGATTTCGAGGCAACAAATTCAATATGAGAAGCTTAATCACCGAGAAAATGCGCCATAACACAAGCTCAACTAGAAAATTTGACATGTGCATGGGAGGGGGGTGTGTGTGCGAGGGGCGTGGTAGGGGGTCTGTGCATGGGGGTGGTGTGCATGGGCCGTGTAGGGGGTGGGGGGTACAGGCAGAGGTGGGGGGGTGCGTGCATGGGAGGGGTGTGTGTGTGCGGGGGGGCGTGGGAGGGGTCCGTGCATGGGGGTGGTGTGCGGTCTTTGTGTGGGAGGTGGGGGGTAAGGCAAGTAGGTGGGGGCGTGGAGCGGGGGGTCAGTGCATGGGAAGGGGGGTGTGTGTAGGGGGGTGGGGGGGGACTATACGGCAGCAAGGTGAGTGCAAGCGACGAAGTTGGGGGGATTCAATCACGGAGGTGGGGGGGGTACATGTGGTGGATGTTTGCTGGGGGAGAGGGTGGAAATCGAACTCGGAGGATCATGGGAGTGTAAAATAAAAACAGGTTATTCTTTAAGATAATTCTCCTTGCAATAAAATGTCTTCAATTTTCGAAATTACGTCAATATTATGCTACAATTGCTATATAGGAAAGGGAGTCTATATCTATTTGAACAACAATACCAAACCTAAACGGACATGAACATGAAGTACCACCCATAACTAATTTAAGTACATCTATTGAAGTGTCCACGCCCATGTCTAAGTGTTGAGTTATTTGAGGGATTGTACTATGCAACGAACTTAAATGTTCCGGGATCTCGAGTGTCCGTGTCGATTGTCAAAAATCATTAACTAACTAAATTCACCAACTTTTAGCATGAAGTAAGCAATAACGGCCAAAAATAATTGAACAAAACCAAAGACCATGATCCCAAAGGGGGCTCTGATGCCCATACTAATTCCTCGAACAATCATCTTCAACTAAGGGGGATAAATAAGGTTCATCCTCGAACAATCAACTTCAGGTAAAATGGTTCTAATTTCTAAAACATAACTTGAAAAAAAGCAGCACAAAAAAAGAGTAAGAATAATACATACCTTTTCTCATACTCGGGTACATTACGAGTCAATATGTAACAATTCTCTCCTCTTCGCTTCATATGTCGGGTCCCTCCAAAGATACATAAATCAAAATATCATATTAACGATCAGCACACAACACAAACAATCCAACTAAAATAGCTAGATTGTTTTAGACCAAGTCAACAAAAACACAATCACTAGAGGAGTAGAAAGTTTAAATCTTCATATAAAAGAGAAAATGCGACTTACCAGAACATTGTTGAGCAAATTTTGTATAAAAATATGCCAGAAAGGGCCAAAAGAGCAGAGGCCTAAAAAGGAGAATAACAAACATATGACAACTTAAAAGAGGACTATGGACTGGCAAACTAGGCAAACAACAAATCAAACCAACTCGTTCGTCACTAGAGGAGTAGAAAGGTTATTTCCTGTTTTCATATGTCGTACTATTGTTTAGTGTACTTTGTTCAACTTGCATTTCCACTAAAAATTTCATGCAGGAGTTGGACAATATTGGCAACATTGATGCAAGTCGGTTTAAGATTAAGCCGTTGGTGATACAAATTGTGTTGTGCAGAATATGGGTCTGAAAACTATGCAACTAGATAAACTAGCATGCAAAGTATGAAATGAGTGACAGAATATCGCGTGGGTGAACTGACTCCATGTATTACTCAGAGATACGATGTGTATGCCATTTAGGGCCTAAGATTTATAACTCGCACTTACACGAAGGCAAATGGCAGCTCGAAAAGTAGATAGAATGCTACATATGCAGTGAATTCATACAGATATTTTAAACTAATCAGACATGTTAGTCGCCAAAGCCTAAGTGGCTAAGCCTCAAACAAGTTATCTTGTGTTGCATCTTTGCTAAAAGATCAGTGGTGGAATGTTGAAATCTAACTCAATGATTTTTGATTCTCCATTCAAAAGATCACTTTAGCATCTTTAATTTTGACCAAGGCACCATCATATTGGCAGTCATCACTACTTCACTAGTGATCCCCAAAATCTCTGCTCTACCTAATGGATAAATTAATAAACTTGACCACTATCAAGAATATTGTAAATCTACATTTCCAATCATTTGACCATTATATTCACCCATTAGCTATTATTGTTGCTTTAATTAGTAAGCAGATCAACAAAAAAATGATTCGAAAGACAAAAACAGACAAGCTAAAATGACATACATAATCCACAACAAGCGTGAGAAAGTGGCCATCGAGCGAGGACTTTCTTACATCTTAATTTACAATATGTTGAATTCCTCAACCATAAGCACTTGTCTCGGATATGATAACAAAATTGATGACTGATGATAAACACCCTTATGTGACTATCAATCAGACAAGCTAAAATGACATACAAATTGTGTTATGCAGTTGGCGATACAAATTGTGTTTCACAGTATTACTTCTACCTGAAGATCTAAATTTCATAAAATTATCTGCTTTGGTTTTGTGGGTGTTTGATTCAATAGAAGGCAGAAAATATGTCAGCAATCAACCAAAACCAACGAAGAGAGAGAAATTCAAGGGATTGCGAAACTACAACAATTTCAAACACAATTTCAAACCCTAGATCCACGAAAATCATTGAAAAAACAAAGAAAATCGGGTAAAAACTTAAAATCAAAAGAGAGGAGAGAGAATATACCTCAGCGGCGAGGTAGTCAAGAACGGAGTTCCGGCACCGACACGCTCAGCAACAGTGTTCGCGCGACAAAAACGAAAGGAGGAGGAGGAGAGTGCGGGTGGTCGATGTTGATGTTGTTTGCAGAGATTGTAGAGTGATTCTGCTTGAGGACGTTGGTCGTTGTTGGTGGACATTAGGTGAGAGATTAGGATTTCGAAATGAGTGGGATCGGGGGCGAGAATCGGACGCCATTGAAGGAGGTTTTTCGAGGTTCGTGTTTTTTGCGCCTCACAAAGAATTAGGGTTTTGGGGATAATTTAGAGAGAGAGAGAGAGGAGAAGCAGTAGGTGGTGGCGCTAAAAGATTTGTGTGGTGTGTGCGGGAATTGCCAAGCAAGGGAAGAGGGGAAATGAAAAGGTGAAGGGCTGCGGTAGTTTAATAACCGCAGCCCTTCAAGGGCTGCGGTTTTGGGCTAACCGCAGCCCTTTGTAATGAAGGGCTGCGGTTTTTTGGCTAACCGCAGCCCGTTGTAATGAAAGGCTGCGGTTTTCAAATAACCGCAGCCCTTGTATTGCAGCCCTTGGTCTTTTTTCCTCTAGTGGGATGCTTATGCAAAGCTTCTATGATGGTCTCCTTCCTATGACCCGTGCAAGCCTTGATTCGGGTGCGGGAGGCCAACTAACAAAGCTTTCGGTTGACACTATCAAGCCTACAATTGAAGAGGTAGTAAGACACTACTCTTGGGGGAATTCTACTAGAACCGCAAGCAAGAACAGTGAAAGCAAAGGCAAGTATGATCTTGATGCCATTGACCACATCAATGCAAAGATTGATACCCTTGCAAAGGAATTGGAAAAGGTAAGCTTGGCATCCCCTAGCCAAGGTACTTCCCAAGCTTTTTCTTGTGAGATTTGTGGTGGGTCGGACCACGCTAGCTCTTATTGTGGTGGGTCTATGAACCATGTTGCTTGGGTGAATAGTAGGGGTGAGGGAAATCCTAACATCAACAACCAAGGGAGATGGAATAACAATGTGAGTGGAGGATGGAAGAACCCTCAACCACCCCAACTTTACCAAGCTAGACCACCCGGATTCCATAACCCCCAACAAACATTCACACAACCACCCCCTAGAGCTCCCTTTGAACCAAATCAACCAAAACAATCCTCTCTTGAATCCACTCTTCAACTCTTCTTAGCTCAATAAACAAAAACCAATGCCGATAATGATAGGAAGTTTGGAGACATACACACCTCCCTCCAACAAATGAATGCCCACAATAAGATCATTGAAACCCAACTTGCCCAAGTCGCTCAACAAGTGAGCAACAACTCTTCAAACTCTTCCACCCAACTTCCTAGCCAACCTATTATCCGAGAGCAAGCTAAAGCCATCACTTTGAGATTCGGGGCTCACTATGAGGGTCCTAAGATGCCTACACTTGATGATGCTAACCCCTCCAATGAGAGTGAGAATGTGGATAGTGAAGTTGATAAAGATATTGAAAATGTCGTTGTGGAAGACATTCATGAGGATGGCACTCCTATAGTTGTTGAACCCGAAAAGTCAAGTAAAGAGCCTCCTCCAATGAAGAGCTACACTCCTCCGATCCCATATCCTCAATGGTTAGCAAAGAAGCACTTCAATGACAAATTTGTCAAGTTTCTTGAGGTAATGAAAGGTTTACAAGTTCATATTCCATTTCTCCAAGCGATGGCTCAAATGCCCACCTATGCCAAGTTTCTAAAGGAACTTCTTTCTAACAAGTCCAAACTTGAAGAAAGTTCCACCATTGCTCTCATCGCCGAAGTTAGTGCGGTCCTCCAAAACAAGCTCCCCAAAAAGCTTGAAGATCCGGGGTCCTTCTCCATACCATTGAGAATTGGAGATTTGGAGCCAAAGAGAGCATTGGCCGTTCTTGGGGCTAGTGTAAGCTTAATG
Source organism: Beta corolliflora (assembly GCA_947648045.1). NCBI lineage: Eukaryota > Viridiplantae > Streptophyta > Magnoliopsida > Caryophyllales > Amaranthaceae > Beta > Beta corolliflora. Next base: position 1,032,436 of record CANSZD010003162.1, on the reverse strand, counting down.
CCACTCTCCATTGCAAAGAAGCTCAACTTTGAGCTTAAGCCAACAAGAAGGGTGATACAACTAGCGGATCGCTCAGTTAAGGTGCCCGTTGGAGAATTGGAGGATGTTCCGGTGCAAGTTGGGAGAGTCTTCATCCCTTGTGACTTTGTAGTGATGGAAATGGAAGAAGACTCCCAAGTCCCTCTTATTTTGTGAAGGCCTTTCTTGAAAACGGCCGGGGTGCTAGTTGATATGAAGAGAGATGTAATGACATTGAGAGTTGGAGATGAGAAGATGGAATTCGCTTTCAACAAGAGCATGAAATCCCCTATTATGGAGGAAGTGCATCGGATCGACACCATTGAGCAAGAAGTGCTAGGCCTAAGGACTTTGGTTGAAGCAAGGGATCCTCTTGAAGATGTGCTCCTAGGGGAAGAACAAGAAAAGGAGGGTGAAGCTTGGCATCTCAAGCAAGCCATGGACAAGGCACCAATCTACCAACCTACCCATGCAAGCTTCGAGGTTTTGGAGGCTTCATTAGAAAAAGAGGAGAGGACTACGCCTCCTCCTACATGTGAGTTAAAACCCCTCCCCCCTTCTTTGAAGTATGTTTTTCTTGGAGATAACGAGACTTACCCCGTGATTGTCAATTCTACACTCAATGGTCCTTCTCTTGACAAACTTCTTTGTGTTCTAAAACAACATCGAAGTGCCATTGGGTATACAATTGATGATCTCAAGGGTCTAAGTCCCACCTTGTGTATGCATCGAATTCATTTGGATGATGGTCAAGCCTCCTCTATTGAGCCTCAAAGAAGGCTAAATCCTAACATGAAAGAGGTGGTAAAAAAGAAAGTTTTGAAACTCCTTGAGGCGGGGATAATCTACCCTATCTCGGATAATAGGTGGGTTAGCCCCGTTCAAGTTGTCCCAAAAAAGGGAGGAATGACCGTCATCAAGAATGACAAAGGTGAGCTTATCTCCACAAGATCGGTCACCGGGTGGCGCATGTGCATTGATTATCGAAAGTTGAATAAAGCCACCCGGAAAGACCATTTCCCCCTCCCTTTTATTGACCAAATGCTTGAAAGATTGGCGGGTCATACCCATTTTTGCTTTTTGGATGGTTATTCGGGGTTCTTTCAAATTCCCATTCACCCCGATGACCAAGAGAAGACAACATTCACATGTCCATTCGGCACCTTCGCTTATCGAAGGATGCCGTTTGAATTGTGTAATGCTCCTTCTACCTTCCAAAGGTGTATGACCGTCATTTTTTCGGACATGCTTGAATCAACCATAGAAGTTTTCATGGATGACTTCTCCGTGGTAGGTTCATCTTTTGACATTTGTCTCTCCAACTTTCAAAAGGTTTTAGAGAGATGTCAAAAGATGAATCTCGTTCTTAATTGGGAAAAATGTCATTTTATGGTTGAAGATGGCATAGTCCTTGGTCATAAGATATCTCAAAAAGGGATTGAGGTGGATAGGGCTAAAATTGAAGTTATTGAGAAATTGCCTCCCCCAACTTCGGTGAAGGGAGTGAGATATTTTCTTGGGCATGCGGGCTTTTATCGCCGTTTTATCAAAGATTTCTCAAAAATCTCAAAGCCCCTATCCGATTTGCTTCAAAAAGACATCGAATTCAAATTTGAAAAAGATTGCATGCATGCTTTTGAAACTCTAAAAAAGGCCTTAATTTCCGCTCCCATAGTGCAAGCTCCGGATTGGAGCTTGCCTTTTGAACTAATGTGTGATGCTAGTAATAGCACAGTGGGAGCCGTTTTAGGGCAAAGAAAAGAAGGAAAGCTCCATGTCATCTACTATGCAAGCAAGACGCTTGACTCCGCTCAAAGAAACTATGCCACTACGGAGAAGGAACTCCTAGCAATCGTGTTTGCTTTTGACAAGTTCCGGTCATATCATGTATGCTCCAAAGTGGTGGTGTACACGGATCATGCGGCTATCAAGTATCTCATGACTAAGAAGGATGCCAAGCCTCGTTTGATTAGGTGGATCCTTCTCCTACAAGAGTTTGATATTGAGATCAAAGACAAGAAGGGCACCGAAAACTTCGGTTCGCGACCACCTCTCCCGCCTTCCTATGGATGATTCACATGACTTGGACCCTCCCATCAATGATTCTCTCCAAGATGATTTCCTCTATGCCATTAAGGCCATGCATGCTCCTTGGTTCGCGGATTTTGCTAATTTTCATGCTAGTGGAGTCATACCGGATGACCTTAACTATCAACAAAAGCGGAGGTTCATGCATGAGGCCAAGCACTATGTATGGGAGGACCCATACTTGTTCAAGAGGGGGGTGGATGGTATTTACCGGAGGTGTCTCCCGGATGATGAGATCGAGAATGTAATAGGGATGTGCCATTCATCCCCATGTGGTGGTCATATGGGAGCCGACAAGACATTGTCAAAGATCTTACAATGTGGTCTATTTTGGCCAAGTATGTTCAAGGATGTTTGGGGCTTTGTCAAGGCTTGTGATCGATGCCAAAGAGTTGGCAATATCTCAAAAAGGAATGAACTACCCCTTACAAGCATCTTGGAGTTGGAAGTTTTTGATGTTTGGGGGATTGATTTCATGGGTCCCTTTTCCTCCTCCCTTGGTAATCGTTACATCTTGGTAGCGGTTGATTACGTTTCTAAATGGGTTGAAGTAATCGCCTCCCCTACAAATGATGCCAAGGTAGTGGTCAAGCTATTTAAGAAGGTGATCTTCCCCCGTTTCGGAGTTCCAAGAGCCATCATTAGTGATAGGGGATCACACTTTGCCAAGAAATCATTCAAGGCCCTTCTTGCTAAATATGGGGTGCATCACAAAATGGGTCTCTCTTACCACCCTCAATCTAGTGGTCAAGCGGAGATATCTAATTGAGAGGTCAAGCTCATTTTGGAAAAGACGGTGAACCGATCTCGAAAAGATTGGTCCTCCAAGTTGGATGATGCATTGTGGGCCTACCGCACGGCCTACAGAACCCCTATTGGCATGACACCTTACAAGCTTGTTTATGGAAAATCGTGTCATTTACCCGTGGAATGGAGCACAAGGCTTATTGGGCCATCAAGGCTTTGAATTTTGACCTTCAAGCTTCGGGTGAAAGAAGAATGCTTGATGTTCATGAGCTTGAGGAGCTTAGGCGGGACGCCTATGAGAGTGCCCGGGTATATAAAGAGAGAACAAAGGCTTGGCATGATCAACGAATCATAAAGAGGGAAGTCAAAGTTGGTGACAAAGTCCTTTTGTTCAATTCAAGGTTGAGATTATTTCCGGGCAAGCTTAAATCAAGGTGGAGTGGTCTATTCACCGTGCATCAAGTATTCCCACATGGTGCGGTCGAGATTTGTAACGATGCAAAGGGATGTTTCAAAGTGAACAGACAAAGGCTCAAGATATATTATGATGGTGCACCTATTCAAGAAGCATATTCTATTGGTCTTGAGGACTACTCCCCTCTAAATGATTGAAGATTTATGGTAGTCAAGCTAATGACTTAAAACAAGCGCTTAGCGGGAGGCAACCCGTTTTTCTCACTTATTTCTATTTCTTTTTCTTCTTTTTAGTTTTGATTTACTTGAAATGATGGATTATCACATATTATTATGGCATTTTAAATATTTGTTTTGGTGATTTTGTGATTTGGATATGTTTAGGATTGCTTGGGAGGAATTTTGGAGCAAAGAGAGGCAAGGAAAGAAGAAGAAAAAGGAGCATGGAGCTGACCTGAGGGCCCGGGTCTCCTGACCCGCCCGGGTCGCTCAATGGGAGCCAGGCAAAATGGCGACTGACCAGCGGACCAGCCCAGGTCAGGGAAAACCCGCCCAGATCACTCGACCCGAGAGCTCGGGTGTGGTGACCCGCCCGGGTCGGGTGGTAAGTTGAAAAAAAACAACAAAAAAAAAAACTGGGCTGGTGCCGACCCGAGGGCTCGGGTGCGTCGACCCGCCCGGGTCGGGATGTCAGTTGGCGATTTTAAGGGTTGACCGAATTTTTTTTCTTCTAACTCTTCTTTTCCTCTTCACTCTTCCTTCTTCTTCAACCTCTCAACTCTCCCTAACCCCCTTCAAACTCCAAACCCAAACCTCCTAAATCTCACTCAAATCACTCACTCACCACTCAAAAACTTAAAATCCCTCACTAATCTTCATCCTCATCAACTTTCCTCCACAAATTTCAATTTTTTCTCCTTCAAAAACCCCATCTCCACCATTTTTCACCATTTTCTCTCTCCTCAAAATTTTTTACCACAACTCTCAAATTCATCATTTTCCACTCAAATCTCTTCACAAAATCTTCCTAAAACATCATCCCCTTTCCATTTCTCTCATAAAAAACTCAAAAACAAACAAAAAATTTTCACTTTTTTTTCCACCCTCACCACTAAGTTACGGGATTTTGAAACTTTGAGCAACAAGTAATTCGAAGCATGGAGAGGAGGAATTCAAAGCGGAGTAGACAAGCGAGGCAAGCTAGCTCAAGCCAACCATCACAAAGGGAAAACGTCTCGGGGCATGATGCCCCCGGTGAGTTTCATGATCCCGAATTCCCTTTTATTGTTTTCGATGGTTTAGAGCATTTTAATAGATTCCAAGCCCTTAAGGCTAAGGAATTCACCCCTACCCGTTTTGTTGATGAGACCTTGTTGTCTTTATGGGGGATTCGGGGGGATGTAAATAATATAGCTGACGGATTGAATGTGAAACAAGTGTTATTGATGAAAAAAAAAACTTATAAATGCATAACACTTGAATTCTTAAGCTCCTTGGAAGTAACCGGAGAGCAACGGCTTGCGTGCTCAAATGGAGCCGAAGCCGTTCTCAATTTTAGGTTGGGGAATGTTGCTCATTCTATGTCTATTGGTGATTTTGCTGACATTTTTGAATTAAAAATTGAATCGAGCACCACTCCCGCACCTTCTTTCAACCTTTATGATTGTTGGAGTAAGTTGAGTGACGGAAAAAGTTACGATGCCAAAAATGCTAATGACTCACTCATACACCAACCAGCTATCCGGTACTTCCGCAAGTTTTTTGGGGAGCACCATCTTTGGGAGAAAGGATAACTCAAAGGTAAGTCATTCGGAACTTATGATCATAGGTTCTTACCAATGGAATAAGAAGAAGCTGAACATACCTTTGATGTTTGCCCGCCATCTCCAAAGGGTAGGAACCCCAAAAACTCTCGGACGTGGGTCGATTGTTGTAGGCGGTTTGATTACCGCCATTGCTGAACACTTTAGGGTTCGCCCTAGGACCCCCGAGGTCCCAGGACCGACCCTAATAAACCAACAACACCTACAAGATGTGCGTTGGTTTACAGTGACTGGAATACATTTTACTTAGAAGATTGGTAAAATGTCATCCATTCAACTTCCAAACCACCGCATCACCGAGATTAAAACGGGGCAAGTCAACTATCTCATCCTGGAAGCCGCGGAGGAAGGTGCGGAGATCCGCACCTACCATAGGCGGGATCCCCATGAGCTTGCCTCCTCCTCTTCCGCCCCTCCCCCTCCTCCTCCCCAACCCCATCCCACCTATGTTCCCGACTATGCCCCTATTTATGCCCATATAGATAGGCGGTTTGATAATTTTGAACAAAGACTAACCACCTTCCAACAAGAGATGCGAGAGATTTTTACCTCCATCTTGCAATTCTTTCATGATAACAGCATGGTCCCTCCCGGCACCCCCTACCCCTCCTATATGCAACCCCCGCCACCCCCCGAGGGGGAGGAGGACCTCGACCCTTGAGTTGGTCTCTCCCCACCCCCTCCTCGATTGTTCTTCCTTTCACACCAAGGAGGAACCGCTGTTTGGCTTGGGGGGGTATTTTCATTGTTTGGGTAGTTTTTACTTTACGGGGTAGGCGTTAGGAGACCCTTGTTGCTATTTTGATTGAATTGTTGTTTGTGATTGTGGTTAAGCTTGGTGAATGGGCCAATGCTTGTTAATATGTGGTGTGCTGACGCGCTCGTTGTAAACACGTCAAAAATACCTAAACTACCCAATATAGGGCAAGTAAAGGGTCGAATCCACAAGGACTAAGGGAAGCACCAATAAGTATCGATTTATGATAAGCTAAGCAAACTCTATGTTTTTGAAGATTTATAGATGAAAGGACAATAAGAAAAATAGCTTTGGGAAGGGGTATCCACCAATCAACTCATTCACAAACCAAGCAATCACAATGGGAATCAACAATGGGGATCATTTGAGGGGAATTGTTCATCCTTTGGTACTCTAACCACTCTCTCGAGCTAGCTAGATTGGCCTAGTCTCTTACCTAAGACCTATTCTCATGGCTAAGGCATTCAACCAAGCATATCCATAAACATGATGAACTTAAACAAGCAAACTAAGTCCCCTAGGCTAGGTAGTCCCTATTCTCATGGTCCTTCAAGCCTAATAATCGATTTGAGGCAACCCCTTAACTTCATCTCTCGATCCTTCACTAAGGGTACCTAAATTATGCTCCTATGATGGCCAATCACACAAACATTCATGAAAATGCCAAATCAATTAACCAAAATTATCCCAATTCAAAACCCAATGTTGGATTTAGAGGTTCATGAAGTCATTAATGGCTTCAAACCCTTCCCAAAGAAATAGCTACTCACAAATCATGATAAATTATAAACTAAAAGACATTAACAACTATTAACATGAACTAAAACAATAATCTAGGATGAACAAGTAAATAGAGTGAAAATGACATGAAAATAGGAAAATAAAGCAATAAAATATGAGAGAGAGTAAGAAATTCTCATTAAAGTTGCAAGGAGCCTCTAAATCTTCAAGTTTCCTTCTTAGATTTTTCAAATTCCAAGCTTTCAACAAGTTTTTCTTACTTCTCTCTCTAGAATATGGGATTTTCTCTCTCCTAGGGTTCTAAGAATTTCAAATCTCACTTTATTAAAATATAATGTAAATTAGCTTGCACTAAAATGAGAGGAGTTTGCCTTATATAGTCCTAAAATAAACTAGGCATAATTACAAATTAACCCCCATTCAAAAAGAGGATTTAAAATGAAAGATTTCCGGAAAAGCCCAGCGACCCGGGCGGGTCGGACCGTCAGAACTGAAATCAGTTTCGTCAGTTCATTTTCAAACGGTCATATCTCACTCGTTTTTCATCGGAATTGAGCTTATGACCACTCGTTGGAAAGATATTGAGCCAAGCTTTCATTTCCAACTTGAATCGCTCAAAAATATTTTGTGTACTAAAAGTTATGGTCATTTGAAGTTGACCCTTGTACGCAAACCCTTCCAAAACTTCTTATATTTGCCCCGGAATTCGGTTATGCTTCCTTGATGCTTCCTTGACCTTCCTCTTTGATATTAATATTCGGGGTTGTGCAAGTGTCCTCCAAGCATGCTCCTAAATCCTGAAACAAAACAAATCGCCCAAAGAAAGTGCATACAAGAAGGAAAATTGCACAAATTAAGGAAATAGCTAACAAACTAGCCTAAACTAACTCAAAAACAACTATAATACCAACTAAAAACTATCAAAAAGTAAAGCAATAAACAAGATATCAAACTCCCCCAAGCTAGATCTTTGCTTGTCCCCAAGCAAAATAGAATAAAACACAAGGGTAAGAGAATGAAGATTTTTAGAAAACGAGATCAAGAAGAAAGAATAAAGGAAGAATAAGAAGAAAGAAAGAGAATCTACACTAACTCATTTTCGTAGGAATCACGATTGCATTTAGCATATGCAACAAGCTCTTTAAACCCCTAGATCGCTCTAGAGGGCGAGTGGGATCTCGCGAGGGTTTCCTAAGAGTTTTAAACCCACAACTCTAACTTTTCATCAACTTTTTATTCGACACTTTCAAAATTTATGCCCAAGTCAACTAGTAATGAAATGGTTCACAAGCAAATATAAGGAGCAACTTTCAAGACAACTAATTTCTAAGTGTATTCATGGGTTATGGGTAGAGAAAGATGCTAATCAAGATTGCAATAGAACACCTAATTAGACCTTTTACTTGACATTAGAGGAATACCTTGCTATCCGAAAGACTCGGGGCTCTTCAAGTGTTATAGAAGCTTAAATCACTAGTCCACCTTCCCTAGACACACAAATAGGCCTTAGACTCCACTCTACTTGAAACTTAAGAAAAGTAGAACTAAGTGTGGGAGTCATCCACAAATCGACCTCTTTTATTGAATTTCTTCTTCTTTTTTTTGTGCTTTTCCTTTTTATTCACTTTTTTTTTCGTTTTTCACGCCTTTTTTGACTGTTTTTTTGCTTTTTCTTTTTCCCTTATTATGTGAATTTTTCTATACAAAGATGAAGTAACTACTCACTAAAGAGAGACATAAGAACTTGTGGCTTTTTGTGCCACTTATTGCATACAAAGAGAAATAAAAACTAAGTTTCTTGTTGAGCTTTGTTTGGGGACATGATGAGTATATCTAGGAACACAAGGGACCGCAAATTTGAAGCTAAAATTATCCAAGCATGAGCAAATTAGTCAATGTTCAAGACTAGGCATCCAATTGAGCATTCATTAGTTTCATTTTGGTAGATTCTAATGCAATCAAGATTAATCAACTCCTAAAACACCTTAACCCATGCTCACACTCTTCCAAAAGAAGCCTCTAAACATATATACTCAAAGTCAAAGCAAGGAATCCACATTATATTATTACCTAGCATCTTCCTTGGGCAAGGAAACCAAATTTTTATTTAAAACTAACACTTCTTTTTGTTTCTTTTTTTTCTTGTTTTTTTCAATTCATTTTTTTTTTCATTTTTGACTTTGTTACAACTAAAGAGAAGGAAATCAAAACTTGAAAGAGAAAGAAATGAAATGAAAATAAGACAATTTTTTTAGATTTTTTTTTGTGTGAAAAAGGGGAAAAACAAAGAAATAAAAACTATATACACCTCCCCCATGCTAGCAAATAGCTACTCCCCCAAGCTAGAATAAAACATTGTCCTCAATGCTTGAACAAGACGATCAAAGGGAGGGAGGGAGGGAAGAAACATTCAACCAACAAACATATGTTCCACAAATCATAGAGCATTGAAGAAAGATCAAAAGGAAGGAAGCTACCGGATAGTAGGTGGATGCAAATACCCGCAAATGACCCAATTTCTCCATTGCTAATAAACTTCTTCAAAACCATGATTTGCTTTCCACGTACTATTGAGAATGGTTGTCATTCGAACTATGTACCTAAATCAAAATCAAAGATAGAAAAAAAAATGAGTAAAATTAAAATAAAAAAAAATGAAAGCAATAAATCACGGGTTACTTCCCGAGAAAGGCTTATTTAAGGTCCTAAGCTTGACCTTTCTAGTAAATAGCAATTCAAAGATCGCAAGAGTTTGTCAAATGCACTAGCACACATTTCCATTATTATTAAGTATGCAATGACAAAATTTAAAGTGTGCATATAGTGCAATGCAACTCCATGCAAATGAGGAGAAGAATGCCTAAAAGAAGCAACAAAAGGAAAAACAAAGAAATAAGAAGAAGAAGAATCAAAATAAGAAGAAAAATGAAATGACAAACTCTCCTCAACAAACTCTTTTTTTGTGGTAATCTCACTCTCTTCCTCAAAAATAAACAAATTGGGCACTTGAATGTCAAAAGAGGCAAGAAACTCATCAAGAGGTGGAGTTTTGAGAGATGAAAATGGATATGAAATGGGAGTAGAGGGAATAATGTCAATCCTTCTTGTAAATGGAATATGAGGGGAAGAGATAGAAACAAAGCTTTCACTAACCACTTCACTCACATCACAAGACTTAAGAAGGGAGACTTCTTCCACCAATGAGTTATTATCAACAACATTTTCATTATCCATCAAAACTTCAAAATCATTACCAACCACCAAATGAGGTATCTTACTTTCTAATTGGCCAAGATCTTCACTCAAGTTAGAATTGGTAGGAGATGATGAGTGCTCTAAGATGGAAGGAGACGAAGTAAGGCTAAACCCACTAGAGTTAGGAACATCATACTCAAAAAGAGAATGCAAAGATTCACAAACATTCTTACTTTCAATAACATCCTCAATAGTGGGCATTTTCTCCTCAAAAGCATACCCCTCATCATCACTACTCCAAAAACCATCATCAATATCTAGACTATTCTTTCCCAATTGATTTTCATTTTCAACATCCCTCGAATCAACATAATCAAACTTGAGAATGTCATTTTTGCAACCCCGATTTTCCCTAAGCGAATTCAAACCAATTCTCAATTGTAAAAAGAGATCCTCAATGGGTTTGGAATCAATTTTAGGGAGAGGCTCATAATTAGCACTATAATTTGCCCCATTAAGATATCGCTCAAGAGTAAGCTCCAAATCGGATTTCGATGATTCGGAATGCAAGGAACCTTGAAAATCAATTTTCGGGGAGGGATCACAATCAATCATATGAGAATCAATATTGGGGACATGTGACACATCATTGAAATTCATGCACATATTATAGGAATCATGACAATTTGCATAAAAGTCGGAATCACAAGTGTCCCTAGCTAACCACATACAAAAATTCCAAGCTTCATCCGAAGATGTCGCTCGAAACTCACCGTTAAACATATTTTCAACAACTCCTCGAGTATGCTCATTTAGTCCCCAATATGTAATCTCACAAGCTTCCCCAATATCATAGCCATGGAACTTTATAAACTCCCCAAGCCTATCAAAGTATGCCCAAAAGGATTCATTGTCATATTGAGGAAAAGAAGTACTTGCCATTTTTTTGAGAATTTTTCTTTTCAAAAAAAAGAAAGAAAAAAAAGAAAAGAAAAAAAAAGAATATTCACAAATAGCCTAGACTTACCTAATCAACACAAATCAATGCAAGCCGAAGTCCCCGGCAACGGCGCCAAAATTTGACGCGCTCGTTGTAAACACGTCAAAAATACCTAAACTATCCAATATAGGGCAAGTAAAGGGTCGAATCCACAAGGACTAAGGGAAGCACCAATAAGTATCGATTTATGATAAGCTAAGCAAACTCTATGTTTTTGAAGATTTATAGATGAAAGGACAATAAGAAAAATAGCTTTGGGAAGGGGTATCCACCAATCAACTCATTCACAAACCAAGCAATCACAATGGGAATCAACAATGGGGATCATTTGAGGGGAATTGTTCATCCATTGGTATTCTAACCACTCTCTCGAGCTAGCTAGATTGGCCTAGTCTCTTACCTAAGACCTATTCTCATGGCTAAGGCATTCAACCAAGCATATCCATAAACAGGATGAACTTAAACAAGCAAACTAAGTCCCCTTGGCTAGGTAGTCCCTATTCTCATGGTCCTTCAAGCCTAATAATCGATTTGAGGCAACCCCTTAACTTCATCTCTCGATCCTTCACTAAGGGTACCTAAATTATGCTCCTATGATGACCAATCACACAAACATTCATGAAAATGCCAAATCAATTAACCAAAATTATCCCAATTTAAAACCCAATGTTGGATTTAGAGGTTCATGAACTCATTAATGGCTTCAAACCCTTCCCAAAGAAATAGCTACTCACAAATCATGATAAATGATAAACTAAAAGACATTAACAACTATTAACATGAACTAAAACAATAATATAGGATGAACAAGTAAATAGAGTGAAAATGACATGAAAATAGGAAAATAAAGCAATAAAATATGAGAGAGAGTAAGAAATTCTCATTAAAGTTGCAAGGAGCCTCTAAATCTTCAAGTTTCCTTCTTAGATTTTTCAAATTCCAAGCTTTCAACAAGTTTCTCTTACTTCTCTCTCTAGAAGATGGGATTTTCTCTCTCCTAGGGTTCTAAGAATTTCAAATCTCACTTTATTAAAATATAATGTAAATTAGCTTGCACTAAAATGAGAGGAGTTTGCCTTATATAGTCCTAAAATAAACTAGGCATAATTACAAATTAACCCCCATTCAAAAAGAGGATTTAAAATGAAAGATTTCCGGAAAAGCCCGACTGACCCGGGCGGGTGGAGTGACCCGGGCGGGTCGGACCGTCAGAACTGAAATCAGTTTCGTCAGTTCATTTTCAAACGGTCATATCTCACTCGTTTTTCATCGGAATTGAGCTTATGACCACTCGTTGGAAAGATATTGAGCCAAGCTTTCATATCCAACTTGAATCGCTCAAAAATATTTTGTGTACTGAAAGTTATGGTCATTTGAAGTTGACCCTTGTACGCAAATCCTTCCAAAACTTCTTATATTTGCCCCCGGAATTCGGTTATGCTTCCTTGATGCTTCCTTGACCTTCCTCTTTGATATTAATATTCGGGGTTGTGCAAGTGTCCTCCAAGCATGCTCCTAAATCCTGAAACAAAACAAATCGGCCAAAGAAAGTGCATACAAGAAGGAAAATTGCACAAATTAAGGAAATAGCTAACAAACTAGCCTAAACTAACTCAAAAACAACTATAATACCAACTAAAAACTATCAAAAAGTAAAGCAATAAACAAGACATCATGTGCCATGATTCTATTTTTCTTATTTGTTTATTTTCTTAGTTTTTAAAAATAAAACCCAAAAACAATTTTCTTTCTTTCTCTTCTCCTTATTTCCTTGTTTTAGCTTTATTTCTTTTCCTTTTCTTTCCCTTCTTTTCCAATCTTTGTTTTTAGTTCAAAAAAAAAATGAATGAAAAAAAATAAAAATAAAATTCTTTTGGAAAAAGGGCAAAAATAAAAAAAAATCTGAAAAACAAAGAAAAACAAAAAGAAGTTTTAGCTTTGAATAAAGTTTTGATTTCCTTGCCCAAGGAAGATGCTAGTTGATGATATATGTGGATTCCTTGCTTGGATTTTGAGTATATGTTTAGAGGCTCCTTTTGGAAGAGTGTGAGCTTGGGTTGTGGTGCTTTAGGAGGTGATTAATCTTGATTGCATTAGAATCAACCAAAATGAAACCAATGAATGCTCAATTGAATGTCTAGTCTTGAATCTTGACTATGTTGCTCATGCTTGAATAAATTTAGCTTCAAATTTGCGGTCCCTAGTGTCCCTAGATATGCTCATCATGTCCCCAAACAAAACTCTACAAAAATCTTAGTTTTTACTTTTTTTCATTTGTAATAAGTGGTACAAAAATCCACAAGTTCTCATGTTTCTCTTTAGTGAGTAGTTACTCATATTTTGTATAGCAAAAATTCCCATAATAAGGGAAAAAGAAAAAGCCAAAAACAGTAAAAAAAGGCGTGAAAAATGAAAAAAAAAGAAGTGAAGAAAAACGAAAAGCAAAAAGAATAGAAGAATTCCAATAAAAGAAGTCAATTTGTGGATGCCTCCCACACTTAGTACTTTTTTTTTTTCTCTAAAGTTTTGAGTAGAGGGGAGTCTAAGGCATGTTTGTGTGTCTAGGGATGGTGGACTAGTAGTTTGAGCTTCTATAACACTTGAAGGGCTCTAAATCTTTTGGATAGCTAGGTGTTCACTAATGAGCGAGTAAAATGTCTAATTAGGTGTCCTTTTGCAATCTAGATTAGTTGCTTTATCTACCCATAACCTATGAGTACACTTGGAAATTAGTTGTTTTGAAAGTTGCTCTCTATCTTTGCTTGTGAACCATTTCATTGATAGTTGACTTGGGCATTACTCTTGAATTTGATTGAATAAATTGTTGATGAAAAACTAGAGTTGTGGGTTTGAAAACTCTTTGGAAACCCTCGCGAGATCCCACTCACCCTCTAGAGCGATCTAGGGGTTTAAAGAGCTTGTTGCATGTGCTAAATGCAATCGTGATTCCTACGAAAATGAGTTAGTGAAAATTCCTTATCCTTCCTTCCTTTTTCATTTTTTTTTCTTCCCTCTTTCTTCTTCATTTTGTTTTCAAATAAGTTTTCATTCTCCTACTTGTGTTTTAATCTATTTTGCTTGAGGACAAGCAAAGATCTAGCTTGGAGGAGTTTGATGATTGGTTTATATGCTTGATTTATGCTTAGTTTTTAATAGTTTTTGTGTTAGTTTTTAGGCTAAGTTAGGCTAAGTTCATTCCTTTTCCTTCTTTTTGTGCATTTTTCCTCCCTTGCGCTCTTTCTTTGGGTGTTTGTTTATATTTCAGGATTTAGGAGCACGCTTGGAGGGTCTATGCACAAGCCCGAGGCAAAATGTTGAAGAAATTGAGCACCAAAGAGCTCGAAAGAAGAGAAGAAAGAGAAGAAGTGGCTGACCCGAGGGCCCGGGTGTGTGGACCCGCCCGGGTCAGCCCAGCCAGACAAAAAATAGCGCCTTTCTTTCAGCAGACCCGCCCGGGTCTAGTGACCCGAGGACTCGGGTCTGCCAACCCGAGGGCTCGGGTTCACAGAGCCGCCCGGGTCGCTTTGATTGGGAAATCTCCATGGTCCCTGACAAGTTGACCCGCCCGGGTCATGTGACCCGAGGACTCGGGTCAGGTCACCCGAGAGCTCGGGTCATGTCACCCGCCCGGGTCGGGTCATTTTCCGGGAACGGTTTTGCGACTTTGTTTGTTTTAATGCGGGGGCTGTTTTGTAATTTTCTGTTTTATTTCTTATGACTATAAAAGAGGGAATCCTCTTATTTTAACTTAAGCAATTTTTAACTAGAGATTAGAGAGAATTTAGATCTTGTTTTAACATTCAAGTTTAGAGCAAAACCCTAGGAGAGAGAAAAGTGGAAGTTTGAAGCTTTTGGATCTACATTCTTCATTTATAAAAGCTTAAAGTTGGTAATCTTTGTTTATTTTCTTGCTTTCTTCCATTATTCTTGCTTATTTCATACTTTGGTTGTTTAGATCTTGCTTTATTAGTTGATTATTTGTATTTTTCCCTTTTTCCTCCATGGTTATGGTGATGAAGTTATTTCAAGCTTTGTTTTGTTTTATTTCCATAATGTGTGAGTAGTTTCTTACTAGGGGAAGGGATGTAACCTTCATTTACTCTTTGAATCTTAGATCTAAGTTAGGGGGTTAACTTTTTGGGTTGAACTTGTTGATCAAACTTGTTTTACTTGGTTTGTTGGGTGCTTGATCACCACTTAACTTGCATATTTGGAATTCCTAGCGAAGGATTGAGAGATGAAGCTAGGAATAAACTAAGTTTGGTTGCTAGACTAGGATCTCCATGAAAATAGACATTTTCTAGTTTAGGGAAGCTTGATTAATCATGTTGTGCTTGATTTGGCTAGATTGGTTGCTCATGCCATGAGCATAGGTCATGAGTGACTAATCAAGCTCCTCTAATTAGCTCGAGAGAGTAATTAGAGTTCATATGTTCGTGATTTTCCCCTTGTGATCCCCCATTTGTTTCCCCTTGGCTTTGATGATTGGATTCTTGGATTGAGTGTTGGTGAATCCCCTAATCCCCTAGTCCTTTTACCCTTGTTTTATCTCCTTTACTTGCTTGTTGATTTACTTTGCAAATTTCCTAGTTTATTTAGATTTTAGAATCATTGTTAAACTCTCAAAAACCCAAAAATTGATTTAGCTCATTGTAGTTAGCTAATTAACTCTTGACTTAACCCTACTTCCTTGTGGATTTCGACCCTATACTTATCCTATATTGGATAAATTAGGTTATATTTGGCGAGTATACAACGACCCGTCAATTATGTGTCTACAGTTGTACATACATCAAGGCAACAATTCAGATCATATTTTTTCCTACATAACAACTAACGAGAAACTAAATCATTCAAGTACATGAAAAAGAAAAGGATTATTTGCTCACAATAATGCAACCTTTTGGCGATTCGCAGATAATAGAGCAACCTTTTGATTATTCCACAATAAAGCAGCATTTATAACCCATTAACTTTGAGTAAGCCAAAACCGGTTATAACCTGAAGAATAGGTTAAGTGGGACACGTGTCGCATAATAATTGGTTCCATAAACAAATTTTATAAAAAAAAATAATAATAAAAGATAACCCCCCCACCACTCACCCCACTGCCACACCTCTCTCTCTCTCTCCTCCCCCAACCCACTGCCAAACCTCTCTCTCTCCTCCTCCTACCCCAGCCACCCTCTTCCCTCACCGCCGGGTCCACCGCCACCCTCACCCCACCCCATCTTTGCCCCCTCCCTTCTTTTACTTGACCCACCAACCCAACCTCAAAGCGCCCCTCTCCCCCGCGGGCTTCGTGATGGTTAGGCGTGGTTGGGGGAGGTGGGGCTGGAGTCGGGAATGGAGGGGGTGGGGTTGTCGTGGGTCGGGGATGGTGAGAGGAGAGAGAAAGAGGGGGTGGTTGTCGTGGGTCGGGGAAGGGAGGGAGGGGGGTGGTCATTCTTTGGGGGAAGGGGAGGGAGGGGGTGGTCGTTCTTTGGGGAAGGGGAGGGAGGGGGTGGTCGTTACTAGGGAAGGGGAGGGAGGGGGTGGCGAGTGGGCGGGGAAGGGGAGGGAGGGGGTGGCGTGGGTGGGGAAGGGGAGGGAGGGGTGGCGAGTGGGTGGGGAAGGGGAGGGAGGGGTTGTCGTGGTGGGGGGAAGGGGGAGGGAGGGGTGGGGGGCGGTGGGTGGGGGAGGGGGTGCGTTTAGTTTAGGTTTTTTTAAGTTTAATTAATATTATTAATTAGAATTAAGGATTTTAATTAATATTATTAATTAGAATTTAGGATTTTAATTAAAAATTACCATTTCTTCAGGTCACCGGTCAACTTGACCTACCCAAAGTTAATGGGGTATAAAGGTTGCATTATTGTGGAATAATCAAAAGGTTGCTCTATTATCTACGAATCGCCAAAAGATTGCATTATTGTGAGCAAATAATCCAAATGAAAATTTTAGAATGGAAAATTGTGGTTTACGTGGATCAACCCAACCTATTTATGTAAATGGGTTAGACGGATTAAAACCATGTTGAATTTAAATAAATGGGTTAGGCGGGCCGAAATCAGGTTGAATTCAAATACACTAGTAGAAAAATGATAATTTACGTCTCCCTATTTGCGTCGAACAGAAGAAAGCCTGACGCAAATGTTCAGGTTCAGACGATTTGCATTAATGTCAACAAAGATCCGACACAAATAACTATAGCAAATGAGTAAAAAGAAGATTTGCGTCGGACGGTCTGGAGCACGTGACGCAAATGATTGAAGCCAAAGGGTTTTTGGATCCAACAATGTGCATCGGACGTGCCCAAGGGTGCGACCTAAATACCATTTGCGTCGGACGTTAACGAGTGTTCGACAGATGATTAAAGCCCATGGTTTTTGGATCCGACAACGTGGGTCGGATTGGCCCTAGTGTGCGACGCAGATAGGATGTGCGTCGATCAGACGTTCACCAATGTTCGATGCAGATGATTAAAGCCCAAGGTTTTTGGATCCGAGAATGTGCGTTGGACATGCACGAAGGTGGGGCGCAGATAGGGGTGTTCACCGGTCCAGGACCGGACCGGACCGGATCGGGACCGGCTGGACCGGTGGACCGGAATCTGGAAGAAATTTGGACCTGGACCGGACCGGACCGGAAAAATTTCGGTCCGGTCCGGTCTGGACCTGAATTTTTCCGGTCCGGTCCGGTCTTGGACCTGTTGGACCGGAATCTTTATTTTTTTTAAAAAAATATTTTTTATTTGATTTAAAAATATTTATAAATTAGATATATTAAAATTTTAATAATATAAATAACAATATTTCTTAAGTTTATAAATAGTAGTTCTAAATTTCTAACTTTTTACTACCTTTTATACTTTTTTAACATATAAACTTTTTTTTTTTTACTAAAAATCAGAAATTCCGGTCCACCGGTCCGGACCGGAATTTTCCGGGTTTGGACCGGACCGGACCGGAAACCCGGAATCGGGGATTTCTTCGGACCGAGGACCGGACCGGAATCTTCGGTCCGGTCCGGTCCAAATTCCGGTCCGGTCCGGTCCGGTCCAGATTCCGGTCCGACCCAGGTCTTTGAACAGCCCTAGGCGCAGATGGTTAAGGACTTCAGCCAATGAGTATAAATTGAACAAAGGATTTGCGTTAAAGGTACATGATATGCGATGCAAATCACTGTATCTTACGATCTACGTCGGATCTACTTATCCCATTGAACAAGGGAAAACTAGGTCGTTACTAACTCCCCTAATGTCAAATAAAAAACCTAACTATCCACCTAAACTAGTCAAGTGGTAAGTAAGGGTCGACCCACAAGGATCAGAGGTCTCACCAAGGTAGGGTCGCTACAAGTAAGCTAAGTCGAAGAAATGGTCAAGTTTTGGTTGAACTAAGTGATTAAAACTATTGGAATCAAATTAGGACAAGCACTAGGAATGGGAAATCACCACAATCATAGTTCACATCCAACAACCAAGTAGAGAAAAGGGGGTTGACAAGCATTGGGGATATGCAAATGGAATAAACAAACCTAAACATTTTAGAGGAGTTTAGAGTCCTAATTATGGTAACAAAACCTATATTTCGAGGCGTTATCACCTAACTAGGCCAAGTTAAGAATTGAAATCAAACCCAAGTTAATACCAACCAACAAGTGATGTGTAACAACTAATCAATCAATCATGAAGGTCAACCACATAAAAGTAAACCATTAAATGGGCAACAAAGGATCAAAAGATGATGGAGCTCACATCAACTAAATCACCAATCGACATCAAAGATTGAAATTGCACAAATCCCAAACATAACCAACCCAATAAACTCTACTCATGAAAATGGGATGCAAACAATGATTGGGCTACTCCCAATCCTAGTTAATGAACTACTCACTACCCATTATACTACCAAACATCCTAAACATGGAAATCTAGCTATTAAATCACCGATCTAAAAATAGCAAAAACCAAAAATCAATACTTTAGAGTAAAAACAAAGCCAAATCTAGTGAGCAAACAAGAAGAATCTAAGTAAAGATGAAAACTTTAATCTAGATTAACTACTAAGCATGAAGATTAAACAATGAAAACATGAAGCTAACAAAGTAGGAATGCATAAAAACAATGAGAAAGAAAGAAAGGATTGAGAGGATTACTAAGGAAACAAGAAACTTCAAAGAAATTGTCACTTTTTCATTGATTTTCAATCTCCAAATTACACCTCTTGAGCCAAGTTTTCTCTCTCCTACACTAGTAAGTAAGATTAGGGTTCTAAAAATCTGGGATCCTTTCCAAAATAAGGTAGAGGAGTATTTATACCCCCTCTAATTACACAAGTCGTAAAAGAAAAGAAATCCGAAAAAAGGCCCAGCAAACAGAGGCCCGGACGGGCTAAAACGGTCCCGGGCGGGCTGGCAAGAGGAGCCCGGACGGGCTCCCTGAGTGGCCCGGGCGATGCAGGGTAAATGGGTCCGGTCTGGTACCCCGGGCGTGCATTAAAATCCCAGGCAGGAGGCAGTAAGTTTGCCTGATGTAGCGCCCGGGCGGGCTGCTTGTTTGCTCGGGCGGGCTCACTGGCCCGGGCGGGCTGCTGACAGCTCGAGCGGTCCTTGGGCGTTTTCCTCTTCTTGCTTCCTTTTTGCTCCCCTCTAAGCTTGTAGAAACTTGAGTGCCTACACATCAAAGATCAAATAGAAGAGTAGGGGAGGGGGATGCAAATACATGTACACACGTGCTAAGAGAGAGTTAGATAGAAAAAGAGGCGAAAAAAAGAGAAAAAGAAACTAAAATAGGAAATAAATCAAGTAAAATAGCCTTAATACTACCCTAGGAGTGAGATAAATCTCACTCATCAACTTCCCCCAAACTTGAGTGTTTGCTGGTCCTCAAGCAAAGTGCAAAAAGAAATAGGAGGAAAGGAAATGACCCAACGAAGATAGCAAGGCAAAATCAACCAAGACAAATCACACTTAAGGTAAAACAAAGAAACTATATACACTAACTCATTTTCGTAGGAATCACGATCACTTTTAGCATAAGTGACAAGCCATTTAAACCCCAAAGTTGCTAATGAGGACGAGTAATGCTCTTGTAAGGGTTTTCTAAGAGTTTGACCCATAACTCTAGATCTTAGAATTCAAGGCAAATCAAAAATAAGAAAACCAAAAGAAAATAAAAAAGAAGCTCTTAAGTGAGATTTTGAAGAGGAGTAAACACAAATGGATGCAAGAATTTCTAGACACTAAAAGTAAGCATGCTCAAAGATGTCCATAGGTTGATTAAAACATACCATACACGAAGCATAGAGAACTAGATAGAGCATATTTCCTCAAATTCTACAACCATACATACCGCGTTCTCTCAACTAGTTTCAAATTCGCCATTCAAGGTAGCTTCTCTAAACTCCGAAGAATGGAGCCGATAAATGTAACAAGAAATAGAAGAGGAGAAGGTTACTCGACATCTCGACATGGCACACTCGCTCAATAGGCTTGATTCAAATCTTCCGCCACCGACAATGACTCAACCCTCTAAGGTCAAAAGGACTTTTTAAGGTGGTAACGTAGGCTAGGGGTAAAGGGTGTGAATAAATTTGGATAGTGGTGCTCAATCCTAATATAGTGAAGTCTTAGTAGGAGCTAAATAACCATAAATCACAAATCATACTCAACCATTTAGGGATAAGGTTCCCCCCAAACTTGTTCAAAAACATGACAATAATGAACTATTTTTGGATTTTCTTTCCTTTTTTTCATCTTTTTTTTTATTTTTTTTATTTTTTTTTCATTTTCCCCGCCTTCTTTGACTTTGGGTGGCTTTTTCTATGAAATTGCAATTGCATTTATTCGAATATATATACAAAATTTCTACTATACCATAAGAATCTCATCATTTTTTCTTTCCCATTTTTTTTTCAAATATTATTCAAGACAATCGCTCTAACTTCACTATTCACTACAAGGATTGAAAAATAAAATAAGGAGGCAATTGGCTTGTATTGAGGTAACCAAAGAAAAGGATAAGGCTCGAAGGGTTAAGAGAAAGGGCAATTGCAAATAAAAACAAAACCAAGAAAAAGAAACGAAAATAAAGGGCCTAAAACTATAAAAATAAAAATTGTCACCGAAATGAACGCCTTTATCTTTCCCTAGAGTGGCTCGGTCGCGATCTTGGATAAATTGGAGTCAAGTTCTCGATAAAAGTATGCAATGTCGAGGATCCATGCCGCTCAAAATAGATGTTGAGGCTTTTTGAAAGTCCTCACATGGGATTATCAAGTAAATAATACTACTCTTTTAGGTTTCAAATTCACAAGAGAGAGCAACACCATCATACCACAATCCATGAATTAAGGTCTTGTGCTCTCAAAAAGTTCTAATCACTACCTTAGAATATAGTATCCTAAAATCAACCATAACATCTCAAAGCATGCGGACTTTTAACATCTAGGAATAAAAGCATTCAAAAGAATAGAGTTTCAATGATATTGTTCTCAACTCAAGAGCAAAAGAAATAAATAAAAGAAAAGTTTGCCTTGATTCATACGTATTTTTTTGTTGTTTTCTTTTTTTTTTTCCAAATTTTTTTTTTTGTACTCACATCACTCATCAAATATCAACACTAAACATCAAGCAATTCTAACCCTCATGAAGTACACCCTAAAAATTAAACCTACCCTCTAGACACTTAGTCATTCACTACCCTTTTTTAAACATCCTCACCCTTTTAATACAAGTGAAAGCAACCCCCCCCCCCAAACTTATCAAAAACACCGTCCTCGGTGTGCCAAGCATAGACATAGGGGGGAGGACGGGGGAAGATGATGAGGATCCTAATCCTCATCCACCGGGTCATCGCCCGATAGTTGGGACGCGGGAGGACCATGGGGGGACCAACCCCCGTCAAATGTAGGATCGTCAAAAGGGTAGGGGATCGCCCCTTGGATCGGTCCCACCCGACACCGTGTAGTCATATGGTGGTGGACGAGGGGGCCAAAAGGAGTAGGTCGGTTGACCATTGTTCCACCCCGGAATCGGCCCATATTGGGGAGGTATGTTGGGGTAGTTGACAAATGGCTCAACTAGACCTTGCTCCACATGATAATGAAAGATTTTATTTTATTGGAGCATGATAGTGTCAATGTCTTGTCTCATCCTTTGGTATTGGTCATTGAGGTGACCAAACCCTTGGGATTGGGACAATGCGATGATGGTTAGGTGAGCCAAAGACATGTCAAAAGAGGACTCACCTTGGCCGGAGGAGGAGCCGGCACGGGAAGAATAGGGGCCGGCTCGGGAGGGAGGGTGTCGTGGAGGTGGACTATCATCACCACCTCCTTGGGGTACCTGCGGCCCTTGATCCCTAATGGTTCTAGCAATGTAATAGGGATTGGACGTGTCTCTCGTAAGAGAAGTGATAGATGGGTTAGGAAGGCGGCACCATGAGGTTTTCTCCGACCCTACTAAAAGGACGTAGGGACGGGTTTCATTGCCACCTTGGCGGATGAAATTCATCACCCGCAATTGCCGGATGTCTAGGAAGACATCCGTTGAAACAGGGGAGAGGGTGGCAAGCTCTTGACCAAGACCCAAATGACGGGCAATAAATGTAAAGTTTATAGGTGTGGGGTGCCGTCCCGGTGTTGTATCATCCGAACTACAAATTGCTCGGCAAAGTTTATAGGGGGTGGGTCTTAATGCTCTTGGGTGCACAACCAAAGGGCCAGCATTTCATATTCACTTGCCGCGCCTACTTCGGAACGGCCATAGACCGCGTATACCATCATGCGATGCGCTAATGGAGGATGATTTCTCATGACTCCGGTCGAAGTAATCCCGGGAACCTGTAATGCGTGCCCAAAAACTCTCCAAGTTATAACCGCCGAGAGTGTTTAAATCCGTTCCCGGAGGGGAATTAGGATCCCACCCAAAACATGTATTTAAATCTTCAAATGACATATCGTAATCCGCATTGAAGAGACGGAAACGAATTAGGGTCTCGCCCGTCTCATCATCCGTGTCACGTGATAATGTACTTAAAAATTCACTTACAAGTGAGGGGTAAGTGGAAGCGGATTTGTCTAAGAACGAAGTCCACCCAATTTGTGCGCACAACAAACGCACATCTTCATCAATGCCCAATGCAGTGCATGAGCGTTGATGGTAAAATTTTGTTGGTTTAAAATCGCGTTTGATGTGCGTCCGAAAAAGGTGTTTCTCGGCCGCGCTTGTAAGTGTGATATTGAATCTCCTCCATGGTTGGGAGGAGTCTTGTTGATGAGAGTTTGTGGTCGCATCTTGAGCTAAATTAGATTTACGGCTTTTAGACGGCATTGACATTGTTATGAAAATCGAAAATCGTAAATTTTCGTTTAAATACAATGTCAAGGTTGTTTAATCACGTAAAGCTAATTCCCAAATTGCAATCACAAATTAACTCAACAAGTACAATGTCAAACTTACAAAGTTAAACAAAAACACAAACACCAATCCACAATTTCAACAAATCTCTAATAGAAATTCCAACTAATCCACAAGCAAACCACACAAAACCAACGATTATTTCACAACTAGAAAGAGACTATAAAGAAAAAGAAAGAAGAAAAAAACTAAATTAATCAAGGACTAAACTACAACTAATACCACAATCAAATCACAACTAATACCACAATCAAATCACAAATAATTATCTAATGTAGCATAATAATCCCAACTAATCAACTATCCTACACCACAATCAAGGGGAGCAACAATAATGGGGAAAAATTAGATTATAACTAGGATATTGAGAAAAAAAAATGAAAATAAGCAAGAGTTAGAGGAATTTGTGACCCAATAATGGAGAAATTCCTTAAAACCTTGCAAAATCTTGTTCTTTTAGCCCAAAATGTGATGCTCTTCTATCCTTGAAGCTTCCTTGAGTGTTAATGGAGGAGAGAGAAAGTTTAGGTTTGAGGGTTTGTGAAAGATGGGGATTTTGTGAGTTAAAGAGTGAAATTTGTTGGGATTTTTGTAGAAAAGATGGAAAATGTGGTGATTTTGTAGTTTAAATGAGTGGATTTGATGGAGAAATGGATATTTGAGAGTTTGAAATGTGAGGGTCTGAGGGTTTTTGAGTGGGAGATGAGTGAGAGAATGAGGGAGAAGAGTTGAGAATGTAAAGAAATAAAGGAGGAAGGGGGAAAAGAGAGGGACCCCCGTGTTTTTTTTCAGCTGGGACGGACAGCCCGGGCGGGCTACTTGGAGCCCGGGCGGGCAGTGCGATAAAACCCGGGCGAGCAGAATTTTAAGCTCGGGCGATGCAGGGTGGGCGGGCCCGGGCTTGTACCCCGGGCGAGCGGTATTTTTTTCCCAAATTGGCAGAATATCCCGAGCTCGACCCCCCGGGCGAGCAAGCCAATTGCCCGGACGGGCTGATTTGCCCGGGCGAGCCACTTTGAGCTCGGGCGGGCTCTGGGCTCCTTAGCCATTCCTTTTGTTTTTTTTTCTTCTTCTTTGCTTCCTCTTTTCCCTTCCCTTCCTTACCCCGGTTTTTTTTTTTTCATAGTAAAAAGAGTTCCTATAACAATAAAACAAGAGTTAATGAGTAAAATTAGAAATTACTAAAATAGTAAAGGTAAAATAAAATGAAAAAGGAAGTAATGAAGAAAAGAGAGTAGGAAATATGGGTTGCCTCCCAAAAAACGCTTGTTTTTAAGGTCTTTAGCTTGACCATAGTGAAATGTGTGCTTCAAGTGGTAGGAGGGGGGTGAAATCCCCAAGGATGATAGTAGATATAGCTCTAACAAACGCGTCACCATAATACTTCTTCAACCGATGTCCGTTGACCTTGAATGGGCTTTGGCTTGGGCAAGAGATGGTAACCGAGCCATAAGGAAAGACTTCCTTAACTTCATAAGGGCCACTCCATCTTGATTTTAGCTTTCCGGGGAAGAGCTTCAATCGTGAGTTGTAGAGGAGGACTTGGTCACCAACATGGAACTCCTTCTTAACAATGTGCTTGTCATGCCAATCTTTGCTCCTAGCTTTGTATATGCTTGCACAATCATAAGCGTCCATACGGAGTTCTTCAAGCTCATTAAGATCAAGGAGTCTCTTGTCACCCGCACTCTTCAAATCAAAGTTAAGGGCCTTGATTGCCCAACGAGTCTTATGCTCAAGTTCCACCGGAAGGTGGCAAGACTTTCCATACACCAACTTGTATGGAGTGGTGCCAATAGGAGTCTTGAAGGCGGTTCGATAGGCCCATAGTGCATCATCAAGCTTGAGTGACCAATCCTTTCTATTCCTATCTACGGTCTTCTCTAGGATCAACTTGATCTCTCTATTTGACACTTCGGCTTGCCCACTTGTTTGAGGGTGGTAAGAGAGACCAACCCTATGGTGAACACTATATTTAGCTAAGAGAGTTTGGAATGACTTCTTAGCAAAATGGGAACCTCCATCACTTATAATGGCCTTGGGCACGCCAAACCGTGGAAAAATAGTCTTTTTGAACAACTTAGTCACGACCTTTGAATTATTGGTGGGGCTTGCAAGACATTCAACCCATTTTGAGACATAATCCACCGCAAGAAGAATGTAGAGGTTGCCACAAGAGGAGGGAAATGGTCCCATAAAGTCAATTGCCCACACATCAAATACCTCAAGCTCTTGGATTGAATTTTGGGGCATTTCATCCCTCTTGGAAATATTTCCGGTTCTTTAATTTGACAACGATCACATGTTTTCACAAAAACCCATGAATCCTTGAAGAGAGTGGGCCAAATCAAACCACTTTGAAGAACCTTGGCGGCGGTCTTGTTTGATCCCATGTGCCCTCCACAATGGGAAGAATGACACATCTCTAGAACTCCTTTCATCTCTTCGTTAGAGACACACCTCCTATACAAGCCATCAGAGCACCTCTTGTAAAGCAAGGGCTCATCCCATATGTAGTACCTTGAATCATGCTTGAGCTTGCGCCTTTGTTGTGGTGTAAATTCGGGGGGAATTGCACCACAAGCTAAGAAATTCACAATATCGGCGAACCAAGGGAGGTCCTTGCTCTCAATAGCATATAAGGCATCATCACGAAGG
This sequence comes from Beta corolliflora, assembly GCA_947648045.1. Lineage (NCBI taxonomy): Eukaryota > Viridiplantae > Streptophyta > Magnoliopsida > Caryophyllales > Amaranthaceae > Beta > Beta corolliflora. The sequence goes on along the minus strand of CANSZD010003162.1, from coordinate 1,006,593 downwards.
TCTTCATTGATGGGAGCATCATCCATACCAAGCTCCATAGGCTCCAATCTAGAGAGGTAATCCGCAACAACATTCTCACATCCTTTCTTGTCTCTCACCTCTATGTCAAATTCTTGAAGAAGCAAGACCCATCAAATCAACCTTGGTTTAGCATCTTTCTTAGACATCAAGTACTTGAGTGCCGAATGATCGGTGTACACAATAGTCTTGGACCCAACAAGGTATGATCTAAACTTCTCAAAGGCGTACATCACCGCCAACAACTCCTTCTCGGCAGTAGTGTAGTTGCGTTGTGCATCATTGAGGGTCTTGCTAGCATAGTATATGACATGAGTCTTCCCTTCTTTCTTTTGACCAAGGACCGCTCCAATAGCATTATCACTTGCATCACACATGAGTTCAAAGGGAAGTGTCCACTCCGGTGGTTGGACAATTGGAGCGGAGGTGAGAGCTTCTTTAATCCTACAAAAAGCATCTAGGCACACATCATCAAATACAAACTCACTCTCCTTTTGGAGAAGAGCGGTAAGAGGTTTGGTGATTTTAGAGAAATATTTAATAAACCTCCGGTAGAAACCGGCATGTCCTAAAAAAGATCTCACCCCCTAAACCGTATTTGGAGGTGGAAGTCTCTCAATCACCTCAACCTTGGCCTTATCCACTTCAATTCCTTGGGATGACACTTTATGCCCAAGAACAATGCCTTCTTGAACCATAAAGTGACATTTTTCCCAATTAAGGACAAGGTTGGATCTCTCACATCTCTCCAATCATTGAGTGAGGTTAGATAAGTAAATGTCAAATGAAGAACCACATACAGAAAAATCATCCATAAAAACTTCCATGGTATCTTCAATCATGTCGGCAAAGATTGCCATCATACAACGTTGGAAAGTTGTCGGTGCATTACATAGCCCAAATGACATCCTACGATAAGCATAGGTACCATAAGGGCAAGTGAAAGTCGTTTTTTCTTTATCCTCCGGGTGAATAGGGATTTAGAAGAACCCGAACTAACCATCAAGATAGCAAAAGTAGTTATGCATAGCCAATCTTTCCAACATTTGATCAATGAAAGGCAATGGAAAATGATCCTTCCGGGTGGAGACATTTAGTTTTCGATAATCAATGCACATTCTCCACCCCGTAACGGTCCTAGTGGGGATGAGTTCGCCAACATCATTGCAAATCACCGTCATCCCCCCTTCTTAGGGACTACTTGCACCGGGGATACCCACTTACTATCCGAAATAGGATAGATGATCCCCGAAGCAAGTAGTTTAAGGACCTCCTTTTTTACAACTTCCATCATGGAAGGATTCAATTTCCTTTGCCTTTCTCTTGAAGGTTTAGCATCATCCTCCAAGAGAATATGATGCATACAAAGAGTTGGGCTAATCCCCTTCAAATCATCAATTGTATAGCCTAACACACTCTTATGCAATCGCAATACATCAAGCAATTTAGAGATTTGTTCTTGGCTCAATTCGGCGTTTACAATTACGGGATATGTAGAGGAAGGGCCAAGAAAAACATACTTAAGGTTCGAAGGTAAAGGTTTTAATTCTACCTCCGGAGCTTTAGTATCACTTTTGAAATTTTTGCCTCTTCCTCATCAATAGCCAAGAACACATCATCAAATGGTTCAAGAGTTGGGGTGGAGTCAAGTAGCTCAACTATTGACTTCACCTCATCACTTACACAATCATCATCAATCAATGCAAGAGCAAGAAAATCATTATCATAAGCATGCATGGGTTGGGGAACATCATAATCAATTGTTTCAACTCTAAAACAATCATCCGTAAATGGTGGACATTTCATGATTTGTGAGAGATTGAATTCAATCTTATCATCTCCTACTCTCAAGGTTAGCTTGCCATTTTTAACATCAATAATTGCCCCCACCGTAGCTAAGAATAGTCTACCTAGGATGATTGGAACATTTGGATCTTCATCCATTTCAAGCACCACAAAGTCCACGGGAATATATAACTTTCCCACCCTAAGGGGGACATCTTCTAACTTTCCTATGGGCATCTTAACCGATCTATCGGCTAATTGAAGTGAAATGTGAGTGGGCTTTAACTCTCCTAGGTTCAATCTTTTGCAAACGGAGTGTGGCATCAAGCTAACACTAGCTCCTAAGTCACATAAAGCTCGGTCAATGGTCATGTCACCAATAGCACATGGTATATTGAAACTACCGGGGTCCTTCAACTTAGTGGGCAATTTGTTTTGAATTATAGCACTACAACTCTCGGTCAAGTTAATGGTGTCCACACTATTTAGGTCCCTCTTCTTGGATAGGATCTCTTTTAAAAACTTAGCATAAGTTGGCATTTGTTTTAGTGCTTCGGTGAATGGGATATTGACATGGAGCTTTTTCAAGACTTCAAGGAACTTAGCAAATTGGTCATCAAGCTTAGAAGAAGCAAACCTACTTGGGTAGGGAAGCTTTGCTACGTAAGGAGGTGGGGTGCTTGTGACTAGCCCATCATCTTTGGCTTTTGGTGGTGGGGTAGAAGGGTCATCATCTCTCTCATCCTCACCATCAATCAAGTCATTGGTCAATTGTTGGTCATTCTTGTTTGCCTTACCCCCATTTACACATATATCCCCCAATTGTCTACCACTCCTAGTGATTATAGCATGAACTTGTTCATTAGGATTTACACCTTGACTAGGGAGTTGGGTAGTGGAATTACCTTTCATAGAACCCGCTATTTGAGCTAATTGAGTCTCAAGCATTCTATTGTGAACTTGCATTTGATTTATGCTCTCTCTTAACTTACTAGTCTCTTTAGCTTGATTAGTCATGAACGTTTGCATCATACTCTCTAGACTAGTGGTGGTAGTGGGCGGTCCTAATTGAAGAGGTGCTTGTTGAGGGGAGTTATAGTTAGGCCTTTGGTTTCCTTGAAACCCCGGGGGAGGTCTAGCATTTGAATATTGGCCTTGATTAGGATACGAACCACGGTATTGACCTTGATTGTATCCATGTTGGCCTTGACCTTGGTTAACATTTTGACCCACATTTTGAAATCCATTTTGATTAGAGCTTTGACCTTGGTTCTTCCATCCAAAATTCGGGTTATGACGCCAACCCGGATTAAAGGTATTAGAATATGGGTCAAATTTTTGGTTTAGGGCATTGACTTGTTCCATGGAGGAAGGAGAAGCGATGTTAGAGTCTACAAAGTTGCATTGGGAAGAATAGTGGTCATATGCTCCACAAGTGTCACAAAACAATAAATGCATAGGCATGTTAGTATGACCGGAATGGGGGAGTGTTCCCATAACTATTCACATGAGATATGTTAGGAGGGGAACATGAGTTGGGGTTTTGGGAATGACCAAGCATGGAGACATTAGATGAGGAGGGGGACATGGTAGATGATTTTAATTGATTAACTAAAGCATCTACTTTAGAAGTAAGTAAATCAATGTTATCAACCTCATACCTTCCACCTCTCTTGGAGGTTGAAGCGCGCTCCCCCTTGTTCCAATCTCGGTCATTTTGAACCACATGTTCAATTGTTCGAAGAGCTTCATCCGCCCCCTTCATCATTATGGGTCCACTCGCTCCCGCGTTTAGACTCATCTTGTTGTGAGAAGAAAGTCCATTGTAGAAACAATGGAGTTGCATCTCCTTCCCCATGTCATGATGTGGACACTCTCTCAAGAGGCTTTTGAATCTCTCCCATGCTTCATATAGACTCTCACCTTCTTTATCATTGAATGTCACAATCTTAGCTCTCATCTCGGCCGTCTTTTGCAAAGAATAAAATTGGCCCAAGAAAGCTTTGGTGACTTCTTCCCATGTGGTGAGTGAGTTAGGAGGTAAATCCATGAGCCAACGTGATCCTTCATCTCTTAAGGAGAACTTGAACATGCTTAGGCGGATGTAATCTTGTGTGATTCCATTGTGCTTCACCGTTGAGCAAAACTCAGTAAACCTCCTCAAGTGTTCTCGAGGGCATTCATGGCAACTCCCCCCAAATTGATTGTTTGAGATGAGTTGAATGAAAGCCGGTTTGAACTCAAAATCATTTGCATGTGTGGTGGGTGCAACAATAGCACTTGTTGGAGTATATGCCATAGGAGCACCATAGTCTCTCAAACTCCGGTTGTTTGCTTCCCCCATTTCTTGCTCAAATTCCTCAAATTCCTCGGAACTAGAGGAACTTGTAGAACTTCGAGGACTTTCAATGGTGGAGGTAGGATGCGGTTGCTCTTGCACTCTCTCGCCTCTCAACCCTCTTCTTATAGCTTTTACGGTTCTCTCAAGTTCCCTATCAAATGGAATAAGGGGCAAGGCACGATTGCTTCTTGACATACAAGACCACAAGGCTCAAGAGGAGTACTCAAACAACTAAGCAAGCAAAGGACACCAACACACAAACAACAAAAGAACAAGAAAAGAAAAATAAAGACTTAGACTCACAAGCAAAACTACTACTCAATGAAAATACGCCGATCCCCGGCAACGGCGCCAATTTGAACAAGGGAAAACTAGGTCGTTACTAACTCCCCTAATGTCAAATAAAAAACCTAACTATCCACCTAAACTAGTCAAGTGGTAAGTAAGGGTCAAACCACAAGGATCGGAGGTCTCACCAAGGTAGAGTCGCTACAAGTAAGCTAAGTCGAAGAAATGGTCAAGTTTTGGTTGAACTAAGTGATTAAAACTATTTGAATCAAATTAGGACAAGCACTAGGAATGGGAAATCACCACAATCATAGTTCACATCCAACAACCAAGTAGAGAAAAGGGGGTTGACAAGCATTGGGGATATGCAAATGGAATAAACAAACATAAACACCTCTAAAATCGTTGTTAGGGAGTTTAGAGTCCTAATTATGATAACAAAACCTATATTTCGAGGCGTTATCACCTAACTAGGCCAAGTTAAGAATTGAAATCAAACCCAAGTTAATACCAACCAACAAGTGATGTGTAACAACTAATCAATCAATCATGAAGGTCAACCACATAAAAGTAAACCATTAAATGGGCAACAAAGGATCAAAAGATGATGGAGCTCACATCAACTAAATCACCAATCGACATCAAAGATTGAAATTGCACAAATCCCAAACATAACCAACCCAATAAACTCTACTCATGAAAATAGGCAGCAAACAATGATTGGGCTACTCCCAATCCTAGTTAATGAACTACTCACTACCCATTATACTACCAAACATCCTAAACATGGAAATCTAGCTATTAAATCACCGATCTAAAAATAACAAAAACCAAAAATCAATACTTTAGAGTAAAAACAAAGCCAAATCTAGTGAGCAAACAAGAAGAATCTAAGTAAAGATGAAAACTTTAGCATGAAGATTAAACAATGAAAACATGAAGCTAACAAAGTAGGAATGCATAAAAACAATGAGAAAGAAAGAAAGGATTGAGAGGATTACTAAGGAAACAAGAAACTTCAAAGAAATTGTCACTTTTTCATTGATTTTCAATCTCCAAATTACACCTCTTGAGCCAAGTTTTCTCTCTCCTACACTAGTAAGCAAGATTAGGGTTCTAAAAATCTAGGATCCTTTCCAAAATAGGGTAGAGGAGTATTTATACCCCCTCTAATTACACAAGTCGTAAAAGAAAAGAAATCCAGAAAAAGACCCAGCGAACAGAGGCCCGGTCGGGCTAAAACGAGCCCGGGCGGGCTGGCAAGAGGAGCCCGGGCGGGCTCCCTGAGTGGCCCGGGCGGTGCAGGGTAAATGGGCCCGGTATGGTACCACGGGCGTGCATTAAAATCCCAGGCAGGAGGCAGTAAGTTTGCCTGATGTAGCGCCCGGGCGGGCTGCTTGGTTGCTCGGGCGGGCTCACTGGCCCGGGCGGGTTGCTGACAGCTCAAGCGGTCCTTGGGCGTTTTCCTCTTCTTGCTTCCTTTTTACTCCCCTCTAAGCTTGTAGAAACTTGAGTTCCTACACATCAAATATCAAATAGAAGAGTAGGGGAGGGGGATACAAATACATGTACACACGTGCTAAGAGAGAATTAGATAAAAAATAGGCGAAATTAAGAGAAAAAGAAACTAAAATAGGAAATAAATCAAGTAAAATAGCCTTAATACTACCCTAGGAGTGAGATAAATCTCACTCATCACCCATCCAACGAAGTCACGTCTCACTCTCCCCCTCTCTTTCTCTCACCAACCTAGATCTATCTCGTCTCTCTCTCTCTCGCTTGAATTTCGTATCTTATCTCAACCTCCGGTGCCATTAAAGCTTTCACCGTTTTCTCATCTCTCAACTCGTTGTTTATTTGTTTAGGGTTTCGGGTTTTGCCGCTGATTTCGCCATCAAAGCTTTCACCGTTCGCCTCTCATCTCATCTAATTTTACCAAACACTAATTATCATAAAAGCAATTTTCACATTCAAACATCTAACAGCTAACAACTAGTACAATAAGCTGACAGTTGATACTACAGTTTGCTACCGCAACAACTACTTTTGCTGAATAGAGTAGCCATAAGTAGTTGTCTAAAACCAAAGTGTCTCGTAAGATAATTTCTGGCAAGGTTTTTCTATTACATTTCACACATAGTTAATCTAATTAGGTGTTTACTAGCATCTAGTAGGGTAAAACAGTCAATGTACATGGGACACTAAAGATAAAATTATCAGACAAACAAAAAAGTGACCTCGGAAAATGTGATGCTAACGAATTGTGTTCATGCCACTACAAATAATGTTCGTGTAGCTGCAAATATGTTAAAGCCACTAACATATAGTGTTCATGAAACATAAATAGTGTTTAAACAACCCAACTAGAATGAAGGTAAAATTGTCAGTTTAACAAAAACTTAACCCCGAACAATGTGATATTAACAAATATGTTCGTGGAATACAAATAATTTTCATGTATCTGCAAATAGCGTTTATACAACAAACAAATAGTGCTCATGAAATATAAATAGTGTTCATGCAACCCAACTAGTGTTTTTATATATTAAAAGATAAATAAAAATCTGCAAACAATTTTTTTTATATTCTCTTTTATTCCTTGCTAGATTTTTATAAGGAAAATTAGCTCATTTGCTAAATGCCTCTCTGAAATATCCTACTAACGCCCTGTATAAATACATATATATGTATTTATACTCTAACACTCACTCTCCCACTCTACCACTCTCTTTCACTCTCCCTCACTCTCTTCAATCTCCCTCACTCTCTCACTACATCTCTCTCATCAACACCATCAAGATCTCCGGCGACTCTCGGCCAACTACGATCTCTGGTGACCGGTGGCAGAATTTTGGGCGGCACTCCTCCGGCAACATAACTCCGGCGAGACCTCGGCAAACAACGAACTCCGGCGACCAAGGTTAGTGTAGAAATTGTAAAATTATAGGTCAGGCGCCTAATTTAGGCGCTTCCACCACAGGTGGGGCATCTAAAATAGGCGCTTGCACCTCAGGTTGGGCGTCTAATTTAGACGCCCCACCTGTGGTGGAAGCGCCTACATTAGGCGCCCAACCTCTGGTGCAAGCGCCTATTTTAGACGCCCCACCTGTGGTGGAAGCGCCTAAATTAGGCGCCTGACCCCTTTTTTTGTTTTTTTACGTGCCTAATGGGATTTATTTCTGATTTTTTTTTTGTTTTATATTTGAATTTGTTTAGTTTAGAACATAATAATTATAAAATTTTGTTAATTATGGTGTATTAAAGTAGAAAAATGTGTTATTGCGAAAAATTAATGAAATATAATAGAAAAGATAGTTACTGAACTTTAGAAAAATGATTAGAAATTTGAGAACGCATAAAATTAGTGGATATAATTGATTTTTCATATTATTACATTATTAATATTAATGAAATTTTATACTTTTAATTAAAGATGAGTGGCAAGACAAGGGCAAAGCAAAGTCTTTGCCTACAGATTCGGGCCATCGTCATCCTCATGAGAGAGGAGTGACGGTCTCATCGAGGAAAGCTAGAGAGTTGCTTTTGAGGAGCACTCAGTCTTCATTAGGCGCAGAAACAGAGGAAGTACCGGAAATTCCTCCTTTGTCCTTTGCATTGCCTACTCTGACCATTATGACTGTTGAGGCGTGGAGACCTCACCTACCTTGAACAGGGGATCCGATGGCCGGGAACGAGCAAGAGGCGGGTGATTATTATGATACTCAGTCGGATCATCCATCAACGGGCTCAGAGGAGGGTCGTGCTTCTAGGGGATGCACACCACAACATACCTCTCCTGGTCGTTTTGAACGTTCTTCAGACGGAGCATCGTGCAATGCTGAGGGATCCGGGAGTACTAGGGCGGGCAAGAGGAAGGTGACGGAGGATGACACTGCATGGCAAGCATGTGACGCTAGGCCAGGTGGGCCGGTGGACGGTAATGTCATACCGAGTTATGGAGGGCACATAGCGTCACGCATTTAGGCTGGAGAGGATGAGAGGACTATGTTGTAGTGTCATAACCGGGAGAAGACGTGCAAGAAGCTTCAGGCATGGTACTCTAGTATGAGTTCCGATCTTCAGGGGATGATACAGGCTACTGGATTGAGTCACTTGCCTGATATTATGTTTGATCATTTGGATCAGCCGTTGATATGTGTGTTTGTCGAGAGGTGGCAGCCGGATACAAACTCTTTCCACCTCCCTTTCAGAGAGATGAGTATCTTGCTCCACGATGTGAGTTCTATCCTCCATATCCCATCAGATGGACTGATTGCAGGTGACTTTGGCACATGGGATGACGTGAAGAGTTCATGTGCGTTCATGTGCAGAGCTATTTGGGATGGAGAGGAGCGCCTTTTTGAAGGCGCATTGGTCCCGCGGTGGTGTATTCATTGATTCTTTGATGCAGAGATGTTCCGCTGCCGATCGGAGTCCGACCCACCAGTTTCGAGGTTATATGCTGACCCTCCTTGGTGCCCACTCTATTCGTTGATTAGAGTGGTAACCGAGTCCGTCCTTGCCCACTGTCGTTTTTGTCTTGTTCCCCGAAAGATGTGACTCGGTATTCTTGGGGTGCGACTACATTAGTGTACCTATACAGGCAGCTTGGTATAGTTAGTCGTGCTGATTCAGCACAGATATGTGGTTGCCTCACGCTTTTACAGGCATGGATTTACGAGTATTTTCCCATGTTCCGGACGAATCGCACTAGGAGGATGGATCCTGTAGGATCTGCTTCGGCACTTTGTTGGGATGTTCGGTATGAGAGCAGGGGGATTGACCGCCTACTGATTATTCGACAGGCATTGGATCAGATGAATGCCATGCAGGTTGATTGGTTACCATATGGTATATGTCCGGTATCGGCTTATCCTCGGAGCACGTACTACGGGTGGCTGTGATACTTGGATATTATTGAGCCGTATATGCCCGACCGTACTTTACGCCAGCTTGGATTCATTTAGGATTTCCCCCATAAGATCTTGGAGCCGGAGTCTTGCTATATTCTGCAGGGGATAGGTACAGGGTAGACTTCTCATTTTTAGCGCAGCGACAGACGTGGGATTTATTTCCACTTTCTTCACAGCATATGTTGGGTGCTCTGACGAAGGCGGCAGATCCATCCCTCTCGACAGATGCTTTCATGCAGTGGTATTACACCTACTCCCATCCTTACATCATTAACCCGACTGAGTTGCCTGATGGTGATGGTGGACAAGTATCACAGTATCAGCCGGGTTTGGTGCCAGATCGGGTATGTTATATTCTATTGTTGATTGAAAATTATGTGTTAATAAATTATATATTAAATTCTAACTGTGTTGTTATGTACTACTATATGCATGTATTGACTGAGATGTTCCTTTTGATGGACCCGTTTATGGAACAGGACACCAGCCATCTGCCTGATGATTTTCAAGGCTTATTTGACGGTCTATTAAGGTGGTATGATACACGAAACTGTACACGTGGTGTGGCCCCACGACGCAATCCTCACCAATTTCCACCCCCTAGTCCATCTATGTATTTTCATTTGAACTATTTTTCAATGTAATGGGATTTGTATTTTAATTTTCATGTAACATGGATGATTAAGTTAGATTTATGCCTTTGATATTTAGTTTGATTTTCATTGTTTTATCAACTATTAAACATAATTACATTTCAACTATATAATTTATCATAGATTAGAATTGCATATTGATTAACACATTTACATTAATTACATAATAATATGTTTGACATTAATTAGATAGTTATAATTTACACCATAATAACATTTACATTGACATTAAGTACATCATAATAAACCACTTTAATTAGATAGTTATAATTTACACCATAATAACATTTACATTGACATTAATTAGATCATAATAAACCACTTTAATTAGATAGTTATAATTTACACCATAATAACATTTACATTGACATTAATTAGATCATAATAACCCACTTTAATTAGATAGTTATAATTTACACCATAATAACACTTACATTAATATGTACAACTAACATGGATATTTAAACTTACAACTACATTAATATTTACGTGTTCCCATAATGAACATTCCATGAGTGAATCCGTGATGCTAAACGATGCTCCCATCCAATTACAGTTTCATCTCTCAAATGAAACCACTGTGCAGCAATTGGAGGTACCGGGAAATCAGGAGTCAAGTGTAGGCGGATATAGTGCTGATGAAACGCTCCAAGGTGCAGCATAATAAACTCATAACATGGTCGATCCACATTTGTTGGTGCAGTCAATGGTAGAACAGTGCAACAACCCCACAAAATACCTCTTGGCCCCACTGTATAGTACATCACAGCGCAGTTGTACAACGTAGCAATGGCATACAAATCAGCAACGGACTCTAGCCAATGATCACTACCGCAAGGACCTTGGGTGTGCATGATACGGTTTCTCGCCATGTCCACGTAGTCTCGTCCTCCATAAATATTTTCATATATGTTCCTCATAGAAATCTCGTTGTAAAGGTGTTGACGAGCGTGTGGCCAACGATCTTGTCCACCATTGAAAGCATCAGCTACACACCTGAATCCGCAGTTCCCATCACCTATGATGTCATTCCATCCAACTATATATGGGATGATGACATCGGGTATGTTCTCCATGTAAGGAAATGGTCCTGGTTGTGTTTCAAATATCTCCGGTGCAAATGTACCCGCTGCACTTGAATCTATTATATAAATAAGAGTTAGGCAATTCACACTAGAAATGATAAATAACATAGCAAATAATTTTACAAAGAACTTAAGAAGTAAATATATGTACCTCCATCTCTAGTAGATCGAGTCGTCGTAGTTGTACGAGTACGACTACTAGACCGTGATCTATCCCGAAACTGGCGCTGCACATGTTCGAACAAGCTCGGGTCACGTCTAGTAGATGATGAGCCAGGAGATCTACCTCTCCTAGAAGTAACTACATGAGGCTGCTGAACTCCCTCAGGGTGTAACTGCTGACGAATAAGGTTTGTTATACCTCTCCTAATCGCAGGATCGCACTCAGAAAGTTCGGCAAGTAATCCCTGAAGGTATTCAACATCCTGATCACACTGACTAACATAATCTATTGCATTTACACCATCTCCCATGACCAAAGTCTTGAAGAAAGGATGAATATGCTCAAGATACAAGCCTCCGCATTCGTTAATAGCCAATTGTATGGCACATGCGCATGGGATAGCAAAAGTAGACAAAAGCCGACAACCACAGTAATCAAACACCCCATCTCCTAAGTTTAGGCGTTTAGTGTTTTCCAACTTCAGCAAATTCATGCAGTAATGTGAGACATGGCCAACCAAACGACGAAAAGGTTGTACCATATGTTGCCTACCAATTCTGCACCTAGATTTCTCTAAGTCATCCCTGATCTTGATCATTTGGCTATCAATGAACAAATTAACACGTGACCAAAGTGTATCCAAGGCACAAGTGGAAGTTTGGAGTCAGGCTTTGAGAGCTGCATGTGCACTCTCTATTCTACATGTGGTTGTGTTCCCAAAATGAAGCACGTTGTTGGTCCATGCTTTCACAAACTTGGTCTTATGGGGATTCAACCACGTTGTCTCAACATAATTAATAACGGGTTGCTTCCACGCCCAAGCGGACTTCAAATTTGCCAATGCAACCTCATATTCATCCTCTGTGTTTGCATTTAGCACATTCCACTAATGACCAGCACGAAAACGCTCTCCAAATGACTTGGTCCCACATATTGTGCTAACTCGTGCCTCCACATCTTTGTTAACATACCATGTACAAAGAAGATGGGCAGAATCTGGAAAAACTATACGAATGGGCCTAACCAAACCTAACTCACGATCAGTAAATATGACCTGCGGGCTCACATGATGGCCAAGTAGATTACATAGGCACTTCAACACCCAACGGAAACTCTCTGCAGTCTCATCCTTCACTATGGGATAGACGATGAGGAAGTTCATATTTGTCGGTGCCACAACAACCAACTCAATTTAAGGGACACCGTATCGATTCGTCTTATACGTTGAATCGATGCCAACTACACAAGGATATGTACGAAATGCGTTCGTACCACCAGGATGAGACATGAATGCATGAGTAATAACTCCATCATCATCTCGTAATGACCATGACACATAGTTTTTCAACCTAGCAAGGTGGTGAAAATTTTCAGCTGAAGTACGCTCTTCACGTCCTTCCATCTTGTAAAAACATCTCCCGTTGTATATATGCTTTTTCGTTTGGTGAAGATGCGGGTATGCCTCTGTTACAGCAGCTTGAATGTTTCTCGGTGCCGTCTCGGCATCAGTCATTTGTCGAACCATCCGCCTAGCATCATCATCGAGCCCACTAGTCCGTCTGTGGCCCTCCTCATATACTATGAACGCGTGGTTGTAACCCATATTTACTTTCGGGAATCCACACATACCATTGGTCCCCCAAAAACAAATTAATCCTAAATGGACATCCAAAAATACTTTGTCGATGTATTAGGCCGTTTCACCTTTCTCGGGTCTACCTTATCCCCCTTGTATCTCGTCCCCCGAAAACATTTCAATTGGCAAATGCGGGGACCATTCTGATTCTGCTTATACGAGTGAATAACCAATTCAAAGCCTATGGAAACTGCGATTTCATTAAGATGATCAGACGCCTCTTTAACCATCTTGAATCCATCACTTATCCTAAATCTATTATGATAATTAACCCCGTCCCCATCATTGCTCGAGTATGGAACCTATTAAAGACCATACAAGTAATATAAACTATTTAATATATTATATATCAAAATTAGAAAGTAAAAATCCATATGGTAAAATTTACATGATAGGATTTACTATGTTCATATGTAGTAGAAACATGATGTATTATATGAATTTTATGTACATTTTTAGCATATTAGAGTAGTTATATTTAGATTTTTAGCATATTAGAGTAGTTATAATATAATAGACATAAATTATTTATAGTGAAAACTACAAGTAAATAATATTATTTTGCATATTAGAATAGTTATTAAGCTCACCTTAAATAAAAAATGCATGAAAATATGGGCGTTATATTTTTTTCCGCTTAAAAACATAAACAGGCGCCTAGTTTAGACGCCTATTCCTCAGCGTCTAACTTAGGCGCCTCCACCAGTGGTCAGTCGCCTAATTTAGACGTTTGACTACTGGTGCATGCGCCTATTTTAGACGCCCGCCCAGTGGAGTAGGCGTCTTATTTGGGCGCCTGTGCAAGTCTTTGCCAGTTTTATTTTTCAGTTTATCGCTGGATTTTTACTTTCTAATTTTGATATATAATATATTAAATAGTTTATATTACTTGTATGGTCTTTAATAGGTTCCATACTCGAGCAATGATGGGGACGGGGTTAATTATCATAATAGATTTAGGATAAGTGATGGATTCAAGATGGTTAAAGAGGCGTCTGATCATCTTAATGAAATCGCAGTTTCCATAGGCTTTGAATTGGTTATTCACTCGTATAAGCAGAATCAGAATGGTCCCCGCATTTGCCAATTGAAATGTTTTCGGGGGACGAGATACAAGGGGGATAAGGTAGACCCGAGAAAGGTGAAACGGCCTAATACATCGACAAAGTATTTTTGGATGTCCATTTCGGATTAATTTGTTTTTGGGGGACCAATGGTATGTGTGGATTCCCGAAAGTAAATATGGGTTACAACCACGCGTTCATAGTATATGAGGAGGGCCACAGACGGACTAGTGGGCTCGATGATGATGCTAGGCGGATGGTTCGACAAATGACTGATGCCGAGACGGCACCGAGAAACATTCAAGCTGCTGTAACAGAGGCATACCCGCATCTTCACCAAACGATAAAGCATATATACAACGGGAGGTGTTTTTACAAGATGGAAGGACGTGAAGAGCGTACTTCAGCTGAAAATTTTCTGCACCTTGCTAGGTTGAAAAACTATGTGTCATGGTCATTACGAGATGATGATGGAGTTATTACTCATGCATTCATGTCTCATCCTGGTGGTACGAACGCATTTCGTACATATCCTTGGGTAGTTAGCATCGATTCAACGTATAAGACGAATCGATACGGTATCCCTTAAATTGAGCTGGTTGTTGTGGCACCGACAAATATGAACTTCCTCATCGTCTATCCCATAGTGAAGGATAAGACTACAGAGAGTTACCGTTGGGTGTTGAAGTGCCTACGTAATCTACTTGGCCATCATGTGAGCCCGCAGGTCATATTTACTGATCGTGAGTTAGGTTTGGTTAGGCTCATTCGTATAGTTTTTCCAGATTCTGCCCATCTTCTTTGTACATGGTATGTTAACAAAGATGTGGAGGCACGAGTTAGCACTATATGTGGGGCCAAGTCATTTGGAGAGCGTTTTCGTGCTGGTCATTGGTGGAATGTGCTAAATGCAAACACAGAGGATGAATATGAGATTGCATTGGCAAATTTGAAGTCCGCTTGGGCGTGGAAGCAACCCGTTATTAAATATGTTGAGACAACGTGGTTGAATCCCCATAAGACCAAGTTTGTGAAAGCATGGACCAACAACGTGCTTCATTTTGGAAACACAACCACATGTAGAATAGAGAGTGCACATGCAGCTCTCAAAGCCTGGCTCCAAACTTCCACTTGTGCCTTGGATACACTTTGGTCACGTGTTAATTTGTTCATTGATAGCCAAATGATCAAGATCAGGGATGACTTAGAGAAATCTAGGTGCAGAATTGGTAGGCAACATATGGTACAACCTTTTCGTCATTTGGTTGGCCATGTCTCACATTACTGCATGAATTTGCTGAAGTTGGAAAACACTAAACGCCTAAACTTAGGAGATGGGGTGTTTGATTACTGTGGTTGTCGGCTTTTGTCTACTTTTGCTATCCCATGCGCATGTGCCATACAATTGGCTATTAACGAATGCGGAGGCTTGTATCTTGAGCATATTCATCCTTTCTTCAAGACTTTGGTCATGGGAGATGGTGTAAATGCAATAGATTATGTTAGTCAAGTGATCGTGGATGTCAATACCTTCAGGGATTACTTGCCGAACTTTCTGAGTGCGATCCTGCGATTAGGAGAGGTATAACAAACCTTATTCGTCAGCAGTTACACCCTGAGGGAGTTCAGCAGCCTCATGTAGTTACTTCTAGGAGAGGTAGATCTCCTGGCTCATCATCTACTAGACGTGACCCGAGCTTGTTCGAACATGTGCAGCGCCAGTTTCGGGATAGATCACGGTCTAGTAGTCGTACTCGTACAACTACGACGACTCGATCTACTAGAGATGGAGGTACATATATTTACTTCTTAAGTTCTTTGTAAAATTATTTGCTATGTTATTTATCATTTCTAGAGTGAATTGCCTAACTCTTATTTATATAATAGATTCAAGTGCAGCGGGTACATTTGCACCGGAGATATTTGAAACACAACCAGGACCATTTCCTTACATGAAGAACATACCCGATGTCATCATCCCATATATAGTTGGATGGAATGACGTCATAGGTGATGGGAACTGCGGATTCAGGTGTGTAGCTGATGCTTTCAATGGTGGGCAAGATCGTTGGCCACACGCTCGTCAACACCTTTAAAACGAGATTTCTATTAGGAACGTATATGAGAATATTTATGGAGGACGAGACTACGTGGACATGGCGAGAAACCCCTTTACAACGAGATTGTTGCCCGTGTTCGAAACCCCCTATACTCATTTTGTTTTCTTTTATTTTTCTTCACTCTTTTTGTTTTCTTTTATTTTTCTTCACTCTTTCTACAATTCCAGTGAAAAGTTTTCTATCTCTTTCTTTGTTTTCCAACTTCCTCTTTCAACGTTTCCAACCCTATCTTGTACTCATCTTTTTCTTTTATTTTCCTTTTTCTTGGTTTCTTTGCAACAACTTTATTGTTACTTATGAAGTTATAAAATTTGTTGTTAATTTGCTGTAAGCCTATAACAATTAGCAAAAAGTGAGGGATGGAGTTATGTTTTGAAACTATGGGGGTTATAAATTAATTCCACTTGAACTTGAGACAATAAATAAAAAATTCATTCTAAAGCTTGAATATTTTTGAAAATTTTCTGTATATAATTTGACCCATTTTAAAAAAACTTATCAATATTATTTTGCCCCCACTAAATTTTAGTTATGAATCTGCCTCTGCCAAGTGGCCCCCCCAAATTATAAATCCTAGATCCGCCTCTGCCTGGCACCCATTGATGAGTAGCGAATGCACATTTTCAATGCAAACAACTTCAAGAAACGCTAAGAGTCGATGGAACCAACAAAGCCTTATTTATTTCGCTTTTTTCAGGAAATTGAGGGGATCAATAATTATCACCAACCTGTATCGAGGAAAATATCTTTTCCAGATCTCTTGCAAAGGCGTTAGTATCCACATTCTGGTTTGTCGCACCCATTTCAACCAAGGAAGATGCCATCAATTCATATTCTTCTGTTGCTATGGATTGCAGAAATACTTCCATGGCTGCCCATGTCTTTGGAGATATACGTCCAACAATACCTGGAATTATACATACATGAAACCCAGGAGGAACCTTTGCATCAACAAAGGGAGGCAGAGTGCATGAAAAAAAAATGATGCAATTAGAGCATAAAAATATTTGGCACACACACTAAATACAGTAATCAAATTAGAGTAGAACATCCTCATACTTCCATAAAGGAGGTAATCTGACATAAACTTAATGTACTCAACTGTCGTATAGAAGCAACAATACATCCACAGGATCTGCCAGCTTGTAGCTTAGTGGCATCTAGTCACATAACCAAAGATTCTATATGCAGAATCAATGGTGTAGCAACAGCTATTCCATGATTAAAATGTCAAAGCTTCTCAGCAAAATGACCAATCACAAAATATTAAATTCCAACGGGGGGGTTTCACATATTCACATACGCAATCATACTTTCCTTTTTGAAGGGGTAAAAACAAGAAAAATTAAGAAAGTGTTTAATATAAATAGTAACAAAAAAAAAGGATGATAATTCAGTATAACCAAAATAATGCATACCAAAGTCAAGAAATCCAATACGACCATCACGTAATAGCCAAAGATTACCAGCATGCACATCTGCATGAAATGTTTCACATGAAAGCAAACTGCCAAACCTGCAAAGACATAAACAGGGTGAATTTCAGCCATAGTAAAAAATCTCAAATGCATAACTATAAACAAAATGTTAGAAATCTCACCAGACATTTAGGGCAGTTATTAGACTCGTCTCAGGATTAGGAACAAGGGAATTTATGGAGTCTAGATCTGTAAGAGGAACTCCATAAAGCCTCTCCATCGTCAGAACTCGGCTGGTGCTACAATGTTAGTATACTTTTGGAGCTGTAGCTTGCCTAGTGAGTCCCATAGTGTCTAGGTACCTCCTAAAGGCCTCAATATTTGAGGCTTCCTTAGTGAAGTCAACTTCTTCAAGCATTGATTCTTTAATATCCTTAACAATACCAGCCTACAACAGAAATCAAATTAGGACACTTAAATTAGTCCTCAGAAAGAATAGCTTATCACACTAAGGGGTGCAAAAAGAGAGATATCTCCATCATATGGAAACCAAGAGTTTATACGCTGCAAGGAGTTTCTAGATCTCCTATTACATATCATAAAAGAGTTTAGTCACTAGTGTTTTTGATAGATATTTAAGTTTTTGTGATAAAATCTGAAGGGGTAAGGTAAAGTAAGCTCAGTTGAGTGATACAAGTGGGCACTTGTGCATACAGGGGGGGACTTGTGCATACAGTAAATAGTTTTTCCAGGTGACCAAGTGACAACAGTGATTAGTATGAGAAGTGACAGCAGTTAGGGTGCCCGAAAAGTATGACAGCATCAGGGGAAAGCAGCATGAATGTATGGCATATGAAAGGTTACAGCTAACTGCTTCCATGTAAACACGAGTCATTTGAAATAGGTCTATATTAACCAATAGTGTATCAGAATTACTTATCGTCTGTTTCATGAACTTAAAGAATCAATTTCCTGACGCGGTTTGTTAGCCAAACAATTGTATTGGTCTACTGGATCAATGTTTATCAGCAACATAACTCTTCACTTATAGCTGGTCATCGGAACACCCAACAAGGGGAAATTTAAGTCAGGGCAAGAAAGGACATAAAAGATCCAATAAGGACGACCATAATTACCAAATCACCACTATAAATAAAAATCCTGATTTCATTACTTTCTGTTGTTTTCTACTATTCAACAATTCTTGACCCCTCCTGACCATCAGAATACGGTGTCCTTTTTCCCAACCAGCCTCGTATTTCTGGTTCTTCAATAATTACCATAACTGGCAGGTGAGGACAGTTCTCATATGACTATCCGTATTTAGAGAAGTTCTATCGACTTTTTGGCTCATTATTGTTCAACTGATGGCTGCAGCTTGTTTTTCAGTCTCATCTCACTACTACGGTATTACTCCTCTGCCCCTAAAACAAGCTAAAATCCACTTTTTGAAGGTCAAAGTTCATGATCTTCGACCTCATTTTGCTTCTAATATATAAGAACAGATAAATCATCTAGTTACAATTTGTAATTTCAGTAATACATAGTTAAAGATATTCACGGTCAAAACAATCAATTATTTTCGAACTAATATACTCCACATCTTGTCATGCCTTACATTCTTTTCAATAGGCATTTATACTTTTTACTTCTGACCATGAACTTTTGTATTAGTAGATTAGCTTAGAGTACTAATCATACATAATCTTTCCATAATATCATACCATTTGTAATGAAATGACATCTCTAAAGCAAATTAAGGAAGAAGATTAAGAACTTAAACTGATAACTGATTTGATAATCTCTGGAAAACAGTGAAATAAAGTGATAATTACAAGCTCTCGAGGGCCTTGTTCTCTCCCAAATACTATACTAGCTCTTAACAATTTTCAACATGATTTGTCTCTGCCTAATCTAATGTATTTACAGCATCTTTCCCTCAGTAAATCTCTAGCTTATTTTCCAAGCTAACTTCTAACTGAATTATAGTGCACTACCCAAATTACCCCTCTACCTTAGGCCAGTTTATCACATACCTATTTCTGAACAGTCCCTGTATTATCAACTTGATTATATCTTACAAATTTTTTATTTATAAAAAATTAAAATTTACAATTTTTTCAACAAGGAAATATATTATTAACATAACAAAATCTTAACCTTGTGTATGACACAGATCACAATCCTATATCATGATAAAGGATTAGTTTCTGTTCATGTAAGGAATAAGTTAAAATATTCCAGAATTTTGGAATTGAAATAAGCCATACTACTCAGAAGCATCACAGGATTCAACAGTATATCACAGCAAACACAAGTACTGAAATGAAAAGCTGCAAATGCTTAAAACTGCGGCATGCTTTACCAGTGATGTACGGCTGAATTCAGGATTCAAAAACTCCAAAATGCGAGCCACAACATAGACAAAATTTAAATCAGCTACTAAGATATCTTCTATCCCAGGTTTCAAAACCTTTATGTCCACATCCTCTTGAGAGCCTTTTAGCCTTGCACCATGAACCTGGAGACATAACTTTTTGGTTCTGGTTAGTTGTCTTTATTCAGATTAGTCTGACAAAAAAAGAAAGAAAGAGAACAACAAACCTGTGCTATTGAGGCTGATGCGAGAGGAGTTGGATCAATGTATTCATAGACACTATCAATCGGTCTCTTTAATTCTTGATTCAGGATTGCTTTGATTTCTTCAAAAGGGATTGCAGGGGCTCGATCAAAACACTTCTGGAACTCGTCAACATACTCTGGAGGGAATAGTGTCGGCGCAGATGCTATGAACTAAACGTCGAAAGACAAATTAAGAAAGATGATAGCAGCTCTGGAAACAATACTCGTCATAACACAGGGATGAAAGAGACATGGTATAATATCCTAAGAGGCAGAGATGAATTTGATGAGACAATATGTAAGAAAATCAAGTGATACAGAGGGCCTAAAATTGTAAATGATCTTCCTGTATTACCTGGCCCAATTTGCTATAGGTTGCCCCTAAGCGTTCAAACAATTTCCTCAAATAGAAGGGAGAAATCAAGTCCAGCTGTAATTCAGCTGGTAAACCAGCTGAAGTGTTTGTCCACTACAGCAAGTGAAGAAGCATTAGTTTCCTGAATGAACAGAAAGAACCACTCCTATAAAACAGGTGTATTATACATTATATCTATGTAATAATCATGAGCATCACAACACAAATTACCTTTGAGACATCTGCTAGCCACTCACTACCAACCCCGACAACTGCTTGGACTCCTTGAGCTAGTCTTAAGGCTCCACGAGGACCAGTATTTATGGATGTCTGGACTATATCCTCAACCAAATTTGGAAGGTTTTGAATACGATCTATAAGGAAATACAAAACCATATTAAATACAATGAAAGAATAAGAAACTTTGCTTCCAAGTACACTATAAGGCTCTTAAAGGCGAAAAACAAACACCAATCTGTTCTAAAATTTTTTATTTCCCAAACATGATATGTCAAACTCATACCAGATTGTTAAACAAAGTTAACATCTCGTCTTTAACTAGTAGACCATTCTATTAACTAGAAATAGTTGAAAATAAAAATAACTCCAAAGCAAGGAAAAAGAACAAAAGTTACTTATCATTTATCTATACAAGAGAGACATAAAAGTGGACAAAAGTGCATGTATCAGATGCAAATTGTGCAATCTGCAAATGTAATCACTTAGCTAACCAATGCATAGGCCAAAGATAACCAATAACACAAGATAGAATAAAAACAGGATGCCATGACCTCCTTACTCAATGACCTATTCTATATAGCTTGAGGTCTTGAAGAACAAGCTATAATCACACTAACCAGAGAAGAAGTGTTAGCTTCAAAGCAGCTACTATGCAGTAACACAGACTTATAATCCAATAGGTCAGTTTTCGCACTTCTTCCTCCTCCCCCCCTCCCCCCCCCCCCAAAAAAAAAAAAAAAAATTATAGTAGCTTGTAACTAACAACATATCCATATTAATCAAAACAAATTTCTCTGTTCACCAAGTCATCCATTTAGGTTTATTTATTTTGTTTTCTTTTAGAGTTTGGTGTATCATCAGTACAGCTTACCCTTTCAGAAAAGAAAAAATAGAAATTAATGTTTCAAACTTAACGAAAGTAAAATGCTACTCAATTAGTTTAGTAGCTCGATATGAGGAGCAGATATATAGCACCGTCAATTAAATCCTCAGTTTGTAAAATTAAGTTCCCAATATTCTTATAAGATGAGAAGAAAGGAGTATTAAAAAGTAAAAGTCATATGAAGAGGGGTCAAAGGTTTTCTAGGAAAGTTGTGAAAGAGGGTGCGGAGCGAGAGTGAAACACGAGCCAGGAAGTGGGGAGCAAAGTAGGGTACTGTATAGATTAGAGAGTGCATAAGTATGTCCTGTTATAATTACATACAGAAGATAGATATCAGTAGAACGTAAAATTATGGAAACCTCTCCAGTTGGAGAGTTCTCTATACTAGTTACAGATAGTCAGATACTCGAGTAGTAGCTACAGTAAAAGTTCCCCCATAATTTAGCGAAAAGAACAACATATATCACAGTGGTCTTCGTCTTGTCCATTTCAACAAAATTAATAGAATTCCGATTAAGTATAATAGAGAAAGGAGGGAGAAAAGAAGAACACAGTATGGCAAAAGCAATGTACAACAGCAATAACACTGGAGCCTTAATCTCAATAAGATGGGATCAGCTAAATAAGTCAAGATCTTATCACTGGTTGTCATCCACATAGATCCTCTGCCTCCATTATCTTTTGTCAAGTGCTACATGCTCAATATGGTAACACATACAATAAGAAGGCAATGCACCATAAGGAATCCAAATATGCTAGTATAAACAAAAGAAAGACATGGTAAAGGATCTCTATATTCCAAACTCTAAACACAAAATTTGCTACCAGTGGCATACACTTCACCTGAAATTCTAATACATCCACAGGAGAAATGAACTAACCAGAGGACAGATCCAAAGTGCACATTGAAGTAGTACTAGAACGTGGCATCAATGTTCAACAGTAGCATAATATTAGCACCACAAGACAGCTATGGGTCTATGACACATAACATTCAGCACAAGAGAGAGGTAAATCTAAGGAGAACAAGTAAGGCAAGATATATATAATTAACAGCAAGGTACCCTGGAGACGCGATGTAAAGAGATCTTGCGCCTGTGAGTACCGGGAAAAAACTATAACACGACGGGGGTGGTAAAAGAGTTTCCTGGACCAAGTGGACGCATGTGTAGTAGTAAACTGCAGCCAAGATGGAGAATCAGAATATATATTTTGAATGTGAAACAAATGTTGTAAAACATAATAAAGCAAATATTCACACGTCCGCTAATTCAACAGCTGACCAGTATCGAGTTTCTCTAGATAAACCTAAT
The DNA here is from genome assembly GCA_947648045.1 of Beta corolliflora. NCBI lineage: Eukaryota > Viridiplantae > Streptophyta > Magnoliopsida > Caryophyllales > Amaranthaceae > Beta > Beta corolliflora. The sequence continues at coordinate 983,696 of CANSZD010003162.1, read as the reverse complement.
TCTAAATTGCCTTAACCTTAGAGGACAAAAATAATATTAAAAACGCGACGACTTTACAAATTTGTAATAGTATCATCAAAGTTTAGGGTAATTTCAACTCAAATCTTACGACCCTACAAGTCTACAACTTTATGATCCAATAACTTATCAGTCCACAATCCTACACAGAATCTACTGTTAGCAAGGTTGTAGTACGATCTCAAAAAATTTATGTGGATATTCAATTTTTGTTGGATCCTAGCAATATGAGAGTGTTCACATTTCACAACTTCTACAACTCATTTTTTTTTATATAATTCAATATCTCTCGCGCAGTCGCGCTCATACCTTCCACAACCTATATCCATTGATGACTCAATATTCAGAATTAAGACATAATAATCCAATTGGTAGATGGTGGACTCGTGTCTACCATCCTAATGGTAGACATGGGCCAAAACGCAGCCCAAAAAACATAAAACGCGCGAAACCAATGAACATCAACTGTTCTCCAATGAACATTAAGTGGACCGCGAAACCAATGAACATCAACTGTTCTCCAATGAACATCGATCATATATTTCCTCTTATGTTCATTGCTGATTCAGATGTTCATTGATGATTCAGATGTTCATTGAGTCTCGTGTGTTCATGTTGCTTAGTTTGTTCATTGAGGATGTTGTTTTGTTCATTGTATTATAATGCGAAACGACGCCGTATGGAATGGTGCGCACCATTCTCATGGTAGACTCGTGTCTACCATCTAATTTGTGTTTGGGCCTAGAATTATTTATGCTTTAACTATAAATATTTGAATCATAAAGTTGTACGGTATGTTATTGATATTTCTCGCGCCATCCTAAAAGTTTAGATTTTTAGAGAACCCACCAAAACCAATAGTCCAGTTGTACCATAAAATCATTGACCCCTAATTCCTAATTCAATTTTTCACCCAAAATTTAATTTTCAATTCGTTAATCTTAACCACTAAAGGTCCGTTCTGTTCAACTTATTTTAACTTATATAAGATTTTATAAGATCAGATAAGATCAGATCAGATAAGATAAAATAACATGTTAGACACACTCAATAAACTATCTTATAAGATAAGATAAGATAAAATAAGATAAGATCAGATAGGATTTTATAAGATCTTATAAAATAAGACAAAATAAGTTGAACAGAACAAACCTAACTCCACAATTTGGAGATTAAAAATTGTGGGTAATTAATATAAATGACATTGAAATACTATAAATATAAGTGCAGCAAAAAGCCAAAATCAAAGTAGATAAATAAAAATACAAGTAGTGTAGCATGAGAAGAAGTTAAGAGAGAGAAAGAGACCTGAGGAGGAGAGAGAAAGAAAGGTAAGCGGCCATAGGAGGAGTAAGTTGAGGTCTTGAAAGCCATATTCGCCGGTAATTATGTGATTGAGATGGAGAGTGAGAGTGAAATTGGTGGTGGAATGAAGTTGCCATTTTTGTTTGAGGACAGCCAAATCTCGAACAAATATACGTGTACTTTTATTTTCTTTAACGGTAGGAATGACCTTATCTGGAACTTAACTCGTATAGTCGTTATGGTATTTATGATCTTAAGGTTACAAAATGAATCTCCGACTGAGTTCATTAAATAAGTTTGGTAATATTGTATTGTGATTTATTAATGTTGTATATTTAAACTTATGTTGTACTTGTAGAGAAAATGTTGTATATTTAAGTGACTATCTTACCTGTTTATTGAGTCAATGAGTTAGATTACAAAAGAATGTTGTATATTAATTTACAAATGATGTATTGTAGTTGATAAATGGTGTATCTAAGTATTTGTAATATACCAAAATACCCCTGAATCCTGATATATTTTTGAGTTTTGAATAATACACATCAGTTTTAGATTGGGCAAAACTGATATTTATTTGGTTTGTATGCAAAATATGTTTTCTGGTTGAAAAATTGAAAAACAAAGCTCGTGATTATTCCTTTAATAATGATAGACAAGCCTAACTCCATTTTTATTCTGGGCGTGCGGATGGCAGTCATTATTATTGTTTATGTCGATTGGGGTGTAGTGCAAGGGATTGGTTGGGTCTGGGCAATGTCATCTATATGTAAATCTAAAACCCAAGGCAAAAGCATGTCATGTTGCCACATGTACTCCCTATCCCCACACAATCAAATGAGACATATTAAACAACAAAAATGTGTTAAGATTCGAACCCATAACCTCTTATTAGAAATACAAATGCACAAAACCTAATATTTATTATCATCAATAAACTGTATCTTTGCAACAAATCATAAAAACCAAACTTTAAACTTTTATAAGGGAGACTAATAGATTAAACTCTAAGCTAAACTCTCACTAAGTGTATTTGGAGTGGGTAAAAAAGGATTATTATGAACAAAAGGTAGAAGAAAAGAGTGCATAAAAGATTAAATGTTGAAATTGGGGCTTACTACCATCAAGAATGATGGTGACAACCCCGAATTCATTGAAGAAATAATACTAAAGGGAAGAAAGATAGAGAGAGGAGCGAGTAGGATTTTTTAAGCTTGTGCCTAGTTACTTAACTTTTCCCCCTACTTGTCACTTCACTTTTGTCCACTGGGGACGAATCTGTTTGGGTTTACACAACCGAGTCGTTTTGATTTGGGACTAAGCAATCGATTTGATTTGGATTGGGTCTTTTCAAATCAGGTACATATTTGAATTAAATCTATAATTAGAAGTAAATAAAATAATAGCAAAAATAAAATATTGTAAGTCAATCTTACAAATAACAGGTAGGAGATACTATTAAAGTAAATAATAGAGTATTTAAAATAAAAGTAATTACATTTTGGTTCACTTTGTAGAGGGAAATCATACTTGACAATATATTTCTGCTTTATTCGGGTAGGGTGGGGTCAAGCTCAACTCTGTCTGGTCTGGGTCATTCCGGGTCTCGTGTCTATGGACCTCGTTCGGGTCGAGTCGGTTTTGCCACATATACTTGAGGTAACAAACGGTTTGTTTGGGTGGGTATGGTTAAAACAATTCGAGTTAGGCTTGTTCGTGTCCTCTTGTTTACGGGCCAGATCGCGGTAGTGTTTCAGACTATATAATCGGGGCGGTTCAATTCGAGTTTGTTAAGGTCAAGTAAATATTTGAATTAAATATATAATTAATAAATAAAATAATAACAAAATAACATATTTTAAGTCAATACTACTCAATACTTACCAAACGACAGATAGGAGATACTATTAAATTAAATAATAGAGTATTAAAATAACAAAAAAAAATAAAATTTGATTCACTTTATAATGGAAAATCATAGCTGACGGTATATATCGGTTTGATTCGGGTCGGATCGAAACCGGGTTAGGCCTCAAATTGATTTTGGGTTACCGTTTTCGGGTGTCGAGTCGTTTGGGTTGGGCCAATCTACTAGCTCTAAGTAAAAGTGAACCGAGGAAGTAGCATCAATATTGTTAATCAATTTAGGTTCTTTATAGTTCAATTTTTTAGGTTACACTTTTTGTAATTTTTAGGTTTGATTTGTATATCTTTATACTTCAAAATGTCATTATTTAGTCATCGAGTGATTACGACACTATTTCTTTTTTTTAGATACCCTCATTTTTTTAAGAATCATTGATTTGATTTTTAACTTCTCACACTTCATATTAAGCAATAAAGTTTGAAAAATTCATAATATCTCATAGTTCATTTCCATTCTTTTTTGTGTCAATTCACCTCACTTCTAGCTAGTTAACATGATTTTATGTCATAAGAGGTTGTATTATGGCATTTGTTATATACTTATATTTAAGACGATTTCACGTAAGTTTATATTAATTTGGCCCATTTTGGACCATAAGCAACTATTTTGGGTTTGTTAACCTTGTTTTAGGTCAATTGTGTAGTTCTTTTATCGTAATAGATAGTTTTATGTCGGTTAGGACCAATTATAGTTGATTCAATTATTTTCGGACCATTTCACGCAAGCTTTGATCATTTTAGCGCATTTCGGGTAATTTTGGGTCACCTTACCTCATTTCTTAGTTGGATGATTCGGAACTTCTAACTTAATAACGATAACTCAGTGCAACTAGATTGCTCAATTATATTCATCATTTCATCACGAAATTTAACACACCACTCTAATACTAAGACACTTTAAGGTGGGGGGGTTAGAGTCAAAATGAACTCATGTTCATAAGATGGAAGAAAAAAAGTAGAAGGAGAATGAGTTGATCTGCAGTCTCTATTCCCATGAAGAGAATCAGATTGCATAGGAGTAGATGAGGAAAATATGGTAAGGCAGAGGGTAAGATCAAACTTCAATTTCTTTAGCACTTGGAATTCTGGAACATTTACTAAAAGCTAGCACAAACAACTCAAGAGATACGCAATGATCAATGGAGTACCCCAAAAAAACAAAAGCTATGGATGCAAGTAATAAAATTAGAACGTGTAAGATAAGAGAATGCAAGTAATTTCGACTAAGTGGAGCATGTAATTCCTCCAAAGCAACCCACCAACGTTGGCACTCAGCCACACTTGAGCACGCACACGCACGCACGCACCATAACCAACAAAATCAAGCCTACTAGTTCGAGAATCACTATACATTATGATGCCTCTACTCAAAATAAGACACTATAACTGGCCATTGATTGTCAAAAACTCAAAAGAGACTAATTGTTCGAGAATCACTTCACGTTTAATGTCACTTGAAATTTGCAGCAAAGATGCTACATTCTGGAGGAGTTACAAAATCAAATGTCAAATGTCATCTGTATAGGATCACCTCCAAGCTATGGATGTACAATTATTAGCTGGTGCCTGGTGGTACTAAATCTACTTCTTGACGCCTATAAGAAGAAAAAAAATTGCCCCCAAAGATTCTACAATGGAGGAGTTACAAAATCATATGTCATCTGGCGGCTGTATAGGATCACCTCCAAGCTATGAATGTACAATTGGCTGGTGCCTGGTGTTATTATATCTACTTCTTTGACGCCTATTAGAATAAAAGAAAGTTGCCTACAAAGATACTATCTGTACAAATGACATACTCCAAGCTACAAGTATACGCTTTCGCACGCATTACGTGCATATAAGACTAGTTTTCATATAAGGAAACATGATTAGTGAAGCGTTTTGAGTATGTTGTTGAGGTTCAGGAAAACGAAAGTCAAAGTATTCGGTGTCGGGACAATGGTGCGCCTTTGCGCCAGGCGCAGCAAGGTGCGTCAAGCGCACCGCCTTGCTTTTTGGATATGCTTTAACAACTCTTTTTGAAACGCGTTTTAAGGATTTTCTTTTATCTCTTAACTCCGAAAATCTGATTTTACGGGATAAAATCCGATTTTAACTATAAAAAAATATCTTTGAAAATATTTATTAATTAAAATAAAATAATTAATTATTATTAAACAATTAATTGGGTTTTTCAAAGGATTGGGCTCAAAATACAATTAATTATCATGAATATTTAATTGGGCTTTAAAATAGGACTTTAACACTTTTCGAAATAGTTTTGGGATGGCTTTTCGGACTGCTCTGCCCTTGGGTTGGACCAGATAAGACCAGTATGTTTCATCATCGGATCCTTAAATAGGGAGACACGTTTATGTGTCTACAGTTGTACATACATCCAGGCCACAATTCAGATCATATTTTTTCCTACATAACAACTAACGAGAAACTAAATCATTCAAGTACATGAAAAATGAAAATTTTGGAATGGAAAATTGTGGTTTACGTGGGTCAACCCAACCTATTTATGTAAATGGGTTAGACGGATTAAAACCATGTTGAATTTAAATAAATGGGTTAGGCGGGCCGAAATCAGGTTGAATTCAAACACACTAGTAGAAAAATGATAATTTGTGTCTCCCTACTTGCATCGAACTAGAAGAAAGCCTGACGCAAATGTTCAGGAACAGACGATTTGCATCGGATGTCAACAAAGATCCGACGTAAATAACTACGGCAAATGAGTAAAAAGAAGATTTGTGTCGGACGGTCTGGAGCACGTGACGCAAATGATTGAAGCCAAAGGGTTTTTGGATCCAACAATGTGCATCGGACATGCCCAAGGGTGCGACCTAAATACCATTTGCGTCGGACGTTAACGAGTGTTCGACAGATGATTAAAGCCCATGGTTTTTGGATCCGACAATGTGCATCGGATTGGCCCTAGTGTGCGACGCAGATAGGATGTGCGTCGATCGGACGTTTACCAATGTTCGATGCAGATGATTAAAGCCCAAGGTTTTTGGATCCAAGAATGTGCGTTGGACATGCACGAAGGTGCGACGCAGATGGTTAAGGACTTCAACCAATGAGTATAAAATGAACAAAGGATTTGCGTTAAAGGTACATGATATGCGATGCAAATCACTGTATCCTACGATTTGCGTCGGATCTACTTATCCCATCCAACGCAAATCCTCGGCCCAGTTATGACAAAGGATTTACGATTTACGTCGGATCTACCGGGCCCATCCGACGCAAATCACCTTACAATATATAACCCTACCTTCACCAATTCACTCCTCAACCCTAGATATCACCACGTCTCTCTCTCCCTCACCAGTCACGTCTCTCTCTCCCCCTCTCTTTCTCTCACCAACCTAGATCTATCTCGCCTCTCTCTCGCTTGAATTTCGCATCTCATCTCAACCTCCGGTGCCATTAAAGCTTTCACCGTTCTCTCATCTCTCAACTCGTTACTGATTTGTTTAGGGTTTCGGGTTTTGCCGCTGATTTCGCCATTAAAGCTTTCACCGTTCGCCTCTCATTCCTCAACTCGCCGCTGATTTCTGTAGATTTTTGGGTTTTGCGGCTGATTCAACTATTGATTTCAACTCGCCGCTGAATTCGAGTATTATGCAAGGTTGAAGAAGCATATCAAATTCGAGTGTTGTTGAAGAGATCAACTCACCGTCGAGTGTGTGTTGAAGTTGAAGAGATCAAGGTTCTAGAATTTAGTTTTAGTTGAATTTTTTTTTATAGATCTAGAATTTGCCGCTGAATTTGATATGTTGTTGATTTTTTTCTTCTTCTTCTTCTAATGTATCTAAAAAATCACTATTAAATTTGTACTGCAAATTTTTTTCCTTCTAGTGCTGAGTTTCTAGTGTCGTAAGTTATTTTTATTTTTTTTTAGATCTGGAAATTTAGGGGATTTTTTCCTCTCATTTGATGGTAAATTTTACACAAATATGATGAATTTTAGATTTGGGAATGTAGGGAATTTAGTTTATTTTTTGGGGGTAAATTGATGATAATTTGTCTACATATTTGTTGAATTTTACACAAATTTGAGAGTTTATTCTAGTCGTGGAAACAAAAAAGCGAGTAAAAAAAACGGCTAGCATTTGCGTCGGACTTAGAGCCATAAACGACGCAGATGAATCCTTAAGATGTTGTGCTTGTGTGGACTATTTGCGTCGGACTTAGAGCCATAAATGACGCAAATTTGGTGAATGTTCGGACTATTTGCATCGCACAAAGCCGAGGGTGCGATGCAAATGGCTCCTTAAGACTCTGTATTAGTGTTGGGCTGGAGGAGTCATGTGCGTCGCACATAGCTAACTGTCCGACGCAAATAGTTTAAGAATTGCGTCGGGTCCTCGTCCGATGCAGATCTTCTATGACACATTTGCTCGAGGCCTACATGTTGGTCTGATATCCGAAGCAAATCGTGGATTCTGTACTAATGATAAATGGAATGGGTTAGGTCAACCTATTTAGTTAAATGGGTTGAAAATCTCAACCTAACCAGCTATTATTGGGTTGGGTTGGGTTGGGTTGGGGTTGGGTCGACATTTGCCAACTCTATTTGAACTATTGTTTTAGAAGAGATATAAACATTAGCTTTTGCGGCAGATGTAGCTTTTGGAGTAGCTTTTGATAATATAGTTTTTTTTTTTTAATTTTTCGAAACTGGTAGCTAATTTTACCAAACACTAATTATCACAAAAGCAATTTTCACATTCAAACATCTAGTATCTAACAGTTAACAACTAGTCAATAGCTGATGGCTAATACTATAGTTTGCTACCGCAACAACTACTTTTGCCTAATAGAGTAGCCATAAGTGGTGGTCTACAACCAAAAGTGCCTCATAAGATAAATTCGGGCAAGATTTTTTTATTACAAATTTTTCACGAATAGTTATTTTAATTAGGTGTTTACTAACATCTAGCAGGGGTAAAACTGTCAATGTACATGGGACAATAAAGATAAAATTGTCCGACAAACAAAAATGTAGGGGTGTTTAGAGGGTGCTTTGGACCACGCCGAACCACAACTCAATTCGTTTCTTCGCGGTTTGGGTCGGTTTGCAGTTTCAAAATTGTGGGTTGTTTGTGGTTTGGATTGGGTTTCAATCTTTGTAAAATCAAATCGCACCATGAACCGCAAAACTATTTAGATGATTTTTTTTTTTTTAAAAAAAAGTTTATCTATTTTTTTTTTTAAAAAAATAACTAGACAATAAGGCATAAGATTAGATTAGAGGTGTTCAACATGGACCCGACTCAGCCCAAAAGTGTGCGGGTTTTGGGCACAATTTCTCGACCCGTGGTTCGGGTCCGACCCGGACCCATTCTAGGTGATTAAATTGTTTTTGGACAATTTCATGCAAACTTTGATCATTTTAGCTCATTGTTGCCTATTTTGAGTCACCTTACCTCATTTCTTAGTTGCGTGATTCGGAACCTCTAACTTGAAAACGATAACTCGGTGCAACCGGATTGCTCAATTGTATTTGTCATTTCATCCTGATGATTAGCACACCAATTTCATACTAAGACACTTTAGGGTGGGGGGTTGGAGTCAACATAAGGTAGAAAGAGAATGAGTTCTGTAGTCTATGTTCTCATAAAGAGAATCAGATTACATAGAATAGATGAGGAAAATATGGTAAGGCATAGGGTAAGTTCAAACTTCAATTTCTTTTAGCACTTGGAAATCTGGAACATTTACTAAAAGCTAGCAGAAATCACTCAAGAGATACGCAATGATCAATGGAGTACCCAAAAAAAACAAAAGCTATGGATGCAAGTAATAAAATTAGAACGTGTAAGATAAGAGAAGAGGATGCAAGTAATATCGTCTATATGGACTAAGCGGAGCATGTAATTCCTCCAAAGCGACCCACCAAAGTCGGCACTCACCCACACTTGAGCAGGCACGCAAGCGCGCACACAACATAACCAACAACATCAAGCCTGACAGAAAACACTAGTTCGAGAATCACTATACATTATGATGCCTCTAATCAAAATAAGACACCATAGTTGGCCAGTGATTGTCAAAAACTCAAAAGAGACTAATTGTTCAAGAATCACTTCACATTTATTGTCACTTGAAATTTGCAGCAAAGATGCTACATTGTGGACGAGTTACAAAATCAAATGTCAAATGTCATCTGCATAAAATCACCTCCATGGTATGGAATATGGATGTACAATTAGTTTGTGCCTGGTGGTAAGATATCTACTTCTTTGACACTTATTAGAAGAAAAAAACTGCCCCCAAATATACTACAATGTGGAGGAGTTACAAAATCATATGTCATCTGTTGGCTATATATGGTCACCACCAAGCTATGGATGTACAAATCTACTTCTTTGACGCCTATTAGAAGAAAAAAAGTTGCCTCCAAAGATACTATAATGTGGAGGAATGACCAAATCAAATGTCAGCTGTCTATGATCACCTTCAAGCTATGATGGTGTTATTGTATGTACTTCTTTGACGCAATATTGAAAGAAAAAAAAAACTGCCTTCGCTACATATATATGGAATGTTGCGGTGGTGTTGGCAGTGAGCTTCTAGTCTGAATTAGCAGCCTTCAAACTCACAAAGAATTAGCAGCAAAAATTGGTGTTCTCCAAATATCAAATCTGATGTATGAAATAGTAGTCAGCTTCATGTTCAAAAAACTGCCTTCTCTACAGATGCAATGTTGAGGTAGTGTTGCCGGTGAGCTTCTAGTCTGAGTTAGCAGCCTTCAAACTCACAAAGAATTAGCAGCAAAAAGTTGGTTTTGTCCAAAAATATCAAATCTGATGTATGAAAACATCGTAGTCAGCTTCGTGTTCTTTCAGCAGTAGCTAACCGGCCTTCTGTCGTAGCTAAAAACACAAATGCCATACAATCATTTAGAACAATTGCAGTAGCATATTTAATTTCCAGTAGCATCCTAACTTATAAGTCTACATGCATCAGCAAATAAGACCCTCTTTTTGAGGTGTTGTTTAGCTGGGAAAGGTTTAGAGGGTGTAAAGAAGAAAACAAGGTAAAATAAACCAAAGCTATGGGTCAAGAGCAAACATTGCACCATCATGAAAAAGACACAAAAGCCTTGGATACAAATAGTTTTGTCATAGTAACATCAGACAATGTAGGCGAAATTCGACATGTCGTCACAGGCTCCTTCATTCTCTAAGACAGTCCAGAGCACCAAACTAAGCAAATTTCAACAATATCTTGAACATTAATATAGCATTCATACAAAATATTTCCAAATCTTTATCAACACAATAATGTAGTTTAACTAGGCAACTAGCTACTGTTGTAATTATATAAACACAGAAGTTGACAGGAAAAAGCAAAATAAGAAGAAAAAACCTTATACTATAGTTTAACATAAAATGTAACTTTAGGACAAGAAGATTATAGCAATCAAAACACACTTCAAAAACGATGTCATACTCATATGCATAACTAACTTAACAGAATTAGGAAATAACAGACACCAAAATTACCTGTTCACATCTTTCTTTGAAACGAACTCTTGCAACCATTGCAAACAACATACTCATCTACATACAAACACAAAGAACTTCATTAGCACTTTAAACTTGCAATAACAAACGAAATCATGATGTTATTAATTTTGATACATGAATTATGGTAAATTCGGGTTTAATTTGTTCTTTCTGGTGGATATTTACAAAATCAATATACCCCGTATTTCATAAAACAGAGTAGAAAAAAACCCCAAAAAGAAAACCCATGATCAAATCCCAAAGAATTCAATAAAATTAGTACAAAAAAGAAATTCAAGATTAAGAAGAAGTACCTTCATGTTTGTTGAACCGTAAGAACTAAGACCCAGATGGAAAGAAAGGAAAAAAAAAAACCCAAGAAACAGAAAAAAATGGAAGAAGAAGAAGAAATGAAAAGAAAAGAAAATGAAAGAAAATGGAAAATTTTAGTTGAGTTCAACTTCACCACCACCACCATCAGCAACCTTAGAGTTTTTACCAATACAGCAGCAAATGGCCAAAAAGTTATTGAAGTAAAGGTTTCCTTTAGAGGATAAAGTGCAACCCAATACAAGAATAAGAAAAACTGCAACTGCAATGCCAGAGTAGAGGAATGCGGCATTACTGCTCGATATGGAAGCCATGGAAGAAGAGAATGAAGCTTTTTTTGGAGGGAGAAGATGAAATGAAGGTTTAAAAGAGAATAAGAAGAAGATGAAGTTTTTGTTTGTTGTGTTTTTATTGCCAAAGAAAGGTTTTTATAATGCAAGAAAGGTTGTTAGAAGATTCTGATTTACAGGAAATGAAGTTCAAGGACTTATTATATAGGGAAAAGAAGGCCGAAGAGGTTAGTTAGGCCCCAAGAGAGATGCATTCACCGAAATCTTGAGTTCAAGGGAGAGATTAAGGGCCTGTTCGGCTTGACGTAATTTTTGAGGTAGCTTTTTAAGTAGTAGTTTTTATTTTTTGAAAAATTATTTTACTGTTTGTTAAAGTAGTTTTTGGATGTACGTTTCAGATAGCTTTTTATCTTTTGCTAAAAGTTAAAATTATTAGCTTTTGAGTTGAATTTCATTTTTTTTACATATTATTTACTTATTATTTACACATTTAAATTTTGTCAACTACTATTATTAACGATAACGGACATTTATGCTTTAGCCCGTTAGTTTCAGAATACCTCCACATCAAAAAGTTTAAAGTTTACAGCTACCAGCTACCTTTGTTATGTCAAATAAACCCTAAGACTTTGTTCACCAGTAGCTTTTGAAGTTACTTTTAGTATTTGTAATAAGTCAAAGCTCTAGTAATGGTGAAAAATATTGTCTGGTGAAGTAGTGTTTGAAGTAGCTTTTAGTGTTTGAACTTATAGTTGGCAATGGGTCGACCTGGGTTGAGTTCGGGTCGGTCCATTGACGTAAATGGATTGAAATCCTCAAGCCTAACCCAACCTGTTCAGATAAATGGGTTGAGATTTTCAACCCAACCCAACCTATAATAACTGGGTTGATGACCCACTAACCCGTTTAATAATATATTTTTAATTTTCATATAAGGAAACTTGATTAGTTAAACGGTTTGAGTACGTTGTATATACATCTAAGCCACAATTCAGATCACATTTTTCCTACATAATAACTAACGAGAAACTAAATCATTCAATTACATGAAAATGAAAATTTTGGAATGGAGAATAGTAAATTACATGGGTCAACCCAACCCATTTATGTAATATGGGTTGAAATCATGTTGAATTTAATAAATGGGTTAGGCGGGTTGAAATCAGGTTGAATTTAAATAAATGGGATGGGTTAGCTAGGTTAGTCCATTTAGTTAAAAGGGATTAAAAATCTCAATTTAATAACCTGCTATTATTGGGTTGGGTTGGTTGGGTAGACTATGAATTGAACTATTTCTCAAAACTAACATGTAATTTTACCAAACACTAATTATCATAAAAGCAATTTTCACATTCAAACATCTAACAGCTAACAACTAGTTTAATAAGCTGACAATTGATACTACAGTTTGCTACCGCAACAACTACTTTTGCTAAATAGAGTAGCCATAAGTGGTTGTCTACAACCAAAGTGTCTCGTAAGATAATTTCTGGCAAGGTTTTTCTATTACATTTCACACATAGTTAATCTAATTAGGTGTTTACTAGCATCTAGTAGGGTAAAACTGTCAATGTACATGGGACACTAAAGATAAAATTGTCAGACAAACAAAAAAGTGACCTCGAAAAATGTGATGCTAACGAATTGTGTTCATGCCACTACAAATAATGTTCGTGTAACTGCAAATATGTTAAAGCAACTAACAAATAGTGTTCATGAAACATAAAAACTGTTTATACAACCCAACTAGAATGATGGTAAAATTGTCAGTTTAACAAAACTTAACCCCGAACAATGTGATATTAACAAATATGTTCGTGGACTACAAATAATTTTCATGTATCTGCAAATAGCGTTTATACAACAAACAAATAGTGTTCATGAAATATAAATAGTGTTCATACAACCCAACTAGTATTTTTATATATTTAAAAATAAATAAAAAAAACAAAATTTTTTTATATTGTCTTTTATTCCTTGCTAGATTTTTATGAGGAAAATTAAACATCTAGCAATTAGAATTTTTTCCTTGAATAATGCAAAATAGGGTTTTTATTCCAGAAATATGCTGGAAGGGAAAAATTAATTCTTCCCGGGCCGGGGGGGGGGGGGCGCGCGAAAAATTTTTTTTTTATCCCGGAGTAAACCGCTACTTCAAGTAGCGGTTTATTTTTAAATTTAACCCAAGCTATTAGTTTATAAAAAAACAGCTAACTTGAAAATGAATCTCAAAAAAAAAAAATTCTTTTATACGTGGGCTGCTAATTTTTCCTTATAGTATTTACGGAATTAAAGCGAGTATTTTGCATTATTCGAGGAAAATTAAACATCTAGCAATTAGATACTTTATCATATCTCGAAAATACCCTATCATATATCCAAAACTCCTACGGTCCTTTCCCTCCTTTAGGTAACTCCCTTTTCACATTTTCCCCCGCACTCAGTAATATTTTTCATTTCCAATTTCTGGGTTTTTAGAATTCTTCTTTTACAACCCACTAATCAATTAAATTCAGTATTTTTGGAACGTTAGGTTTTATTGATCGAATTTGGCAAATTAATTCAAAGTAGGAGATGGGCAGGATTAAAAAGAAACCTCGGCGCTCTGTGGGAGTGTTTGAAAATGGAATCACTAGCAATTCTGCTGAAAATTCTGCTAAATTTGATGATGGTAATGTTCAAAATACCCCCTTTTTTGTTGATGTTGATAGGAGAAGTTGGGATTCTATGGAACATAGAGATATATCCGAAATTATACTCAGTAATTTAAATTTAAGGTCAGAATTTTTTGGGTCTGAAATAAATGATGAATATTGTTTAAGGATTAGATTATGTAATGTGAATCAACATGTGGGTCGAATAAAGTTGGGGCATTGGCCTATTTTATCATCTGAAAATGTATATTTGGAGTTTGTGAAAACTAGGGCAGGTGATGAAATTGGAGATTGTGATGTGATTGTTTGTGGACAGTTTGATGGGAGTGATGATGGGGTTACTGGGTTAGTTCATTTGGTTAGTTTGAAGTTTTTGACATTGAGGCCGGTTTTCGGGGTTAAATTATCTGAGGATGTTTCTTCACTTAGGATTAGAGTGGAGATACTTCAGAGTGTGTTTGATGCTTGTGAATCACTTATAGATAACACTAGGCAGGCATGGAAGAAGAGCATGATGAGTGTAATGGGTTGGCTTCGGCCTGAGTTAACGACGTCTGAGGCTCGGTATGGGGTCTATTTATTGAGTGAAATGGAAAAGGATTCGAATTCAGAGGTGGATAATAGCAGCTTTGAAGGTTCAAAGTTCGACGTTAGTAGATTTTATGAAGCCATTAAGCGATCAAAGTGAGTGTGTATATGGATTTGGTTATGTATATGTGGGTTATTAGATGATTTACTTACCATTTTAAGCTTATTGCAATATGTTCATATGTGTAGAGATTGTCCAATGCTGGATACTGATTTGCCTGATTTGCTCCCTGAGCTTAGACCATATCAACGTCGGGCTGCTTATTGGATGGTACAAAGGGAGAAGTGTGCTTTGCAAAATTCGGCCGTGTGGGAACACAGTCTATCTTATTCTCCTTTGTCGGTGGCTGTGGATATTCTGGACTCTCGTTCAAAAGTGTTTTACAACCCATTTAGGTATGTCTTTGAAGATCTTGTTGAGTTGCCTTTGGCAGTGTGTTATCTGTAAATGCACCCCTCCTCTCCCGAATGGAACTGCTGATTTAGTTCAGAGGATGAACAGAGAATCCCTTTTCTTGTAGATGATTATGAGTATAAATTGGGATCACTGGTTTACATCCATATTTGGGCAACATCATCTTGTACCCACCAATACCCTAAGCTAGGCTTCAGGAAAGTTCAAGATATATTCCCCTTGCCCTGTTTTTATATTGTATTTTAATGCATAAGAAAGGATATTGATGGTCAAAGGTGTGTGTTAGAGAGCCGTAAAAAACAAGCGAATGGACAATCCTTTGAGGGGTGGAGGGAGTATATTTGATTGCAGCGTGAAGGTGCAATTATGAAGTTTGAAAATTCGTCTGGGGGTTTAAAATATTCTGTAAGGGTGTGATGTACTATTCATGAATACTATGTCCTCTTAAAAATATTCTTTGTGAGTTTGTAGGCATTATCTGCTGATTACTAGCTTTAGATTATATGATTTATATCCTCTTAAGAGAGTTGGATGACAATGAATACTAGGGGAGGCTTACCTATCATAAGATGGATCAAATGTTCTGTACAGTGAAGAAGAAATCTCTCTTACATGAGATAATAAAGGGCTAGATCAGACAAATGAATATAAATGTTGTGTGTGTGTGTGTGGATTGTATGGAGCACTAGTTTTAAAGATTAAACCTTAGGAGGGGGATCTATAGACCCTTGGAAAGTTCAAAACTTTTTTTTGTGATAAGTAATGGAGAGGTAAATTAGAAAGACAGCACGGGGGTGGCATTCTGTCGCATGGGAAACCTACTTTCAAGGAATATGTTTTGACATAGGAAGTACAGCACTTGTCGCATGGTACTTTTCAAGGAATATGTTTTCCACCCAAACAAATACTCTGTAAGGACTCTAGCAGTAGAAGTTGCAGATAAGATCGCAGATGGTTCTCGTTCTACACAAAAAACCATAAAAAAGAAGTGAAAGATGATAATGACATTTCAAATTCGAAGCCGTCGCGAGCAAATTCTGTCGCATGGGCAACCTACTTTTCAATTTTTTTCGACAATGTCCGGATCTATAGAAATCTGTTGTTGTCCGGATCATTACTTTATGTGTACTTTCTTTGTTAATCTGTCTTCAAATAGAGTGGTTCTTAACCAGGAACTTTTTTTCAGCTGAATAACACATCCTCATGCATGCACTAGCTGACAGATGCAATATTATCATTTTTATGTTTTCTTTCTTTCCATGATGTGTTAGTCATCTTGCTGGTTATCTCCTGTACTTGTCACAGTATTATATGTAGTTATACGTGGTTTTCTAGAATCAATCTGCAGCAAGGTTGAATATGGGGGACAATTTAGGCTTGCAATAATCGAGTGTCTCTGTACACATGTTATGTCTCTGTTTCTTTAGTTCACTAAATTAATTTAATCATCTTCTTCCTAAAAGAGTTGTAATTTCTGCATTTCATCTTCTTCGTCAGTCTTGACTTTGCTCTTATTCATTCTCTTTTTCCCCTTTCTTCTGCTAGTGGGAACGTTTCGTTGTGTCAAGAGATCCCCCCTTCATATGTCATTGGCGGTATTCTTGCTGGTAAGAGCCTTTGATCAACTTTTATCCTTGTTCATTGTAAAAGCCGGTACCACTTCAGGGCAGTGTTAGTTCCAAGAGAGGTTTATATAGATGGAAGAATACTTTTGAGTTGGTATTTGGGAAAGTGAATCATGTTTGTGCATATAAGAATACCATCTATATTTAGGTCCACGTTGATGATCGTAAACATTATAAGAAACAATTATCAATTTGCTTGAAGATGTGTTTTGTTATGTTGGTTTTTGTATATTCCTTCATAAATTTGAGACGTGCCTAGTTGTGTTCCTACATGTCTGAGATTACTAGCTTTAGATTATATCCTCTTGAGGGACTTGGATGACAATGAATACTTAGTTCAGCAAGAGCACAAGGGCATTAGTTGCGCTGCTGAAATTGTGAAGCTGAGAAATCAGAGGATTTTGCCTACAAAGTACAAACTCACCAAGAAAATGTGAGAGGCGCTCTATAATGAGTTTATGAGGGCTCTGATAGTATAGACAATTATTTAACTTTAAGAATCTTCTACAAAGATGGTATAGATGCTCTTCTATTAGTTGATTAAATTATATGCTTATTGCGCTTTTCTAATGTAGAAGACACAACAGTTCAAAGACACTAAAAGTGTAGACAATTTAAAGTTTACATTGGTTTGATTTGTGTTGTCCGTATATATTGCAGATGAGATGGGCTTGGGGAAAACTGTTGAGCTTCTTGCATGTATATATGCTCATCCTAAGTCATCATCTGAATGCGGCAGTTGTTCTGTGAGTATATCAGATGGTACAGAGACGGAGAAAATCAGACTTAAAAGACTGAAGAGAGAGCGTGTGGAATGCGTATGTGGTGCACTGAGTGAAAGTTACAAATATGAAGGATTGTGGGTTCAGTGTGATGTATGTGATGCATGGCAGCATGGAGATTGTGTTGGTTATTCTCCTTCTAAGGGAAAACGAAGAGCTAAGGAGGCTTCGAAGGAACAGCACAACAATAACAAAAGGAAGAAAAATGATCCGGACGTTGTCATGATGAATGATGAACATGTCTGTCAAATTTGCTCGCAGTTGATCCAAGCCACTAGGTCTCCTGTTGAGTCTGGAGCTACCCTTATTATATGTCCTGCTCCAATATTGCCTCAGTGGCATTCTGAAATACTTCGGTATCAACTATGCTCTATTCTTATAATCTTGCTTGTTTTAAGTGTATTTGTGTCCATTGAATTAAGCATTTGAGAGTGATATGGATAAATGGATTAGACTAACCCGACACAACTAATGTAAAACCAGTTTTTAAACTCAAGCAAAAGGCCTAACTCTAACACGTAATCAAAACATACTTAAAGTAACAAAGTCAAATAAATGAATAAGATCTTCAAGTTTTTATCAATCATTCAATTTAATTTCATAAACTGATCTCATAAAGAAAATGTTATACTCTTAATGTCATATATACAGGCATTACCTAGAACATCTTTAAGCTAGCCAGCTAGGTCTCCTAATTGCAATAGAATACTTTTATGATTAGTTACATGTAAATCTTATTATTGAGAAACTGTTCTAATTACATAAGTCCCCTAGAAAAACATAAGGCTCACATTTATGGTAGAATAATGAAACAAAATAAAGTCCTAAAGCAGGTTTGGGAAACTAATAAGCCAATTACACTTTTAGAACATGGTGGTGTACATGGTTTATTGGTGGTACGAGACTACGAGTTACCAACTTACCAAATTGCTCCCTTCTGTTTCCTAATTTAAGCCAACTAGGTAGTTTTAACTCCTAATCCTAAGTATCTTAGGATAACAAAATAAGCTGGATTTCCTTGGAGAACAAGCAGCTCTTCTTGCCAAAGCTATAGCAGCTCCCAAGATGTGTACAGACTGTTTGCTGCTCCTCCTTTTCTTTCTCCCCAAATAATATGGTGCCAAAGATTCACTTTTAAGCCAATCATTGCCCATGATGACACTAATCCTGAGCTTAGCTGTAACAAAGTTGATTGCTGCCGCTAAATTTTTTATTTGCACATAACCAAACTAACCAACCCACTAACTTTTGCTGCCACACTAGTTGCTGAGAACAAATACCCACTATATGTAATCATTACCATATTACTAATGATCCCATTATCATTAGCCCAACTCTTCTTAATCCATAATTCTTTTTGCTCACCTTAATCAAAACCAGAAGTTAGTGATGACTTTTGAAAGCCCCACATTAATCAGATTAATGGAGTTAAAACCGACAAACCAATTAGGTGCAAAACCGCCAACTTCAACTTTGAGAAGAAATCAAGAATTGATATCGTGGACCAAAGAACATATTTCTTGAGTTGAAATTTGCATGGATCAAAGCACTTGATTTCATGTCATGTACCACCTGGAGGGAAGGTGGGGGTAGGCAAAGGAAGAGGAAGAGGAAGAGGAGGAAGGGTGTGATGGAGGAGAAATAGAAAGAAGACTAGAAGAGGATGAGAAGGGGGGGAGATGGACAGACTGCAAAATCCTGTCATGCTGAGGACTTGTGTGGCATAATATCTCTAACATTCTCTTAGCCATGTGGTCCATGTTTTGACCTGTTATAGATACTATTTCCTCATGTTGCCAAAAATTCATCAAAGTCTGGATTCCCTTCCTTCAAACTTAAGGATGTCTAGCAAATATCTGATGTCATATTTGTTGTTTGTTATTGTTGCTCACGTTTTGTTTTACATAACAACAATTTTGATACTAGTTTTTCGTATTCTACTCAAGCTATATGTAGCTGAGCTTTCATTTGGTCTTAGGTCGTTATTGATTGCTTATCTATCTTGCAGTCATACAAGACCAGGTTCCTTGAGAATTTGTATATATGAAGGTGTGAGAGAAATTTCTCTATTGAATTCCTCTGCAATGGATATCAACGAACTTGTCTCTGCTGACATTGTGTTGACGACATATGATGTACTGAGAGATGATCTGTCACATGATTCAGAGAGGCATGAAGGGGATCGCCGCTTAATGAGATACGGAAAAAGGTTTCTCTCATCCAACAATTTTTCTGTTAGTTTGCCAAGTTATATTTGTTGTTAGTTGGTGGTGCTTCTTATTGTATTTATTATGATATTGATATTCAAGGAAGATGGTAAAAGCTGCGTGCATCTAATTTTTTCCATACCTTGTTTTGGTGGAAGCCTAGTAACCTGTGCCCAAGGTTCAGAAAAAACTTTTTATTTCAGAGCTCTTCTATTGTCCATTCCATTCAATATAGTTTTTTTTTCCTGCCAGTCATGGATATGCGCCCCTTTCCTGCTTCATCATCTCTGCAAATGTTTAAAAAGTCAAGATAAGAGAAAAGTACTTTTTTTGGAAGTAAAGGTTTGGATACAATATTGGGTCAGGATCTTCACAATTTTCATTTGCATTTTCTTTTTCGGGGAGGGGGAGGAAAGATGGTTACTTGTATGTCTGTGTGTGTCTCTGTGTCTCTCCTCTGCAATGCTATTGTCAGAGAAGAGGTTTTATGTTCTGTCGTGATGATGTGCACATATTTCTGTTGGTAAGACATTCGCTAGTCTATATCTGAGGTTGTATGTTGGGATATTATGATGGTTTGATGAGCAATTTACAGAAAATACGAGTATATTTTGTTACAGGTATCCTGTGGTTCCAACCCTTCTGACCAAAGTCTTTTGGTGGAGAATTTGCTTAGATGAAGCTCAAATGGTGGAGAATAATGTTGCTGCCGCAGCAGAGATGGCATCGCGTCTACATGCAAAACAGCGCTGGTGTGTTACAGGAACTCCTATCCAGAGGAAATTGGATGATTTATATGGTCTTCTCAGATTCCTTAAAGCGGCTCCATTTGATGTGTCTAGGTGGTGGGCTGAAGTTATACGAGAACCATATGAGGTAGGTGGTTATCCATACTTCAAATGTTACCGTGCTCGCTTTGGGAGATATTAGTGGGACACTGGGTCATACCTTTTTTTGCTATTTACATACGAACGAGTGGATGAGAGTGTGAGATTGGTAGATTGAGACTCTTAAATCCTATACCTTCATTCAGCTTCTGTTACTGCTAGAAGTAATTAGGTTTCTACTTTCATGTTTTCTTATTTGTTTTTAATATTAGCTTTGAATTACAACTTGCATATAATACGGGCATGCAGTGTTTTTTATAATAGGTTATGTCTTGAATCTATTATTTAATATATTCCAAAGGTATTGTGTGCTGTAACTTGTAATTGACTTTATTGGTTCTCATTTATCCTTGTATTGCTGGATTGGCATTGAGTTGTTTTTGTTGCATTCTTATCAAGTATTGTTCATAATAAATAACCAAATTGAAAATTTGCTGAAAAATAAGACCTCATTTACCCCAAAAAGGAAAATTTTATCATCATTAATGTAAGATGAGATTGTTTATCCCTAAGCAAAAATAAAAAGAAAAGCAGTTTTGACAAAATTTTTTTGGTGCATCTTTCTGAGTTTCCTTTAAAAATGCATCATTATCCTGATGCCTCCAAAGAGGCTTCCATGAGTTCCACCTAGGTCAGGTCCAAAATATGCAGCCTTATCCATACAATTTAAGAGGCTCTTTTAAGCTTACACCTTATTGCAAGAGGCTGTGTACAGTGGATCTTCAATCCAATAGCATCTAACTACCTAATACTTCATAAAAAATAAGTATGATCTGTAAATCTAGTTATGAATGCGATCGTTTCACAACCAAATTATGAAGTCTCAAAGGGCATGGAGGAGCTGTCTCAAGAGTTGCTTGAGCTTTTATTTTTTATTTTAAATACCCCCTCTCTTTGTTATCTATGAGGCATTTTAGCAAAACAATATTCTCAAGATACAAGTCATTCTACAAATGTAACATGAAATTTACCTTGTGTAAGAGCATAAGATGTTTTGATATTATGAATACAATATATAATGTCAATACATATTGCTAATGCAGTCTTAACTAAAGTTGACAAAATTCCTATAACATTTGTAGAAGTAAACAGTGATCAGTATACCATAAAAAATGAAGGGAGTGCACTCGTTCTGTTTTTGAAGACTCTTTTGATGATGCTGACTTTGCACTTAACTTTTACAGCGGAAGGATGTAGCAGCTATGGCATTCACACATCAGTTATTCAGACAACTGATGTGGCGTTCCTCAAAGTCACACGTGGCAGATGAGCTTGAGCTTCCTCCACAGGAGGAACAAATCTCCTGGCTTTCTTTCTCTGCAGTTGAAGAACACTTCTACCAGAGGCAACATGAAACTTGTGTGGATTTTGCTCGCGAAGTTCTTGTAAGGTTCAAAAGTGAGATTTTGAATAAAGATTGCTCAGGTTTGTAGAATCTTTTAGCCTGAATTATGAAGTGGCCTTTCTAAGAAGTCACCCATGACCATCCCTATACTAGCAGAAAAAGGGAAGTGCAGTGGATTTCGTTGTAACTTGTAACATCTGCTCTTTCTTCCAGGAGCCTTGTCATCTGAATCTGATCCTTTTATTACCCATTTGGAGGCTACGAAGTTGCTTAATTCACTTCTGAAGCTTCGTCAAGCATGCTGCCACCCTCAAGTGGGAGGATCTGGATTGCGTTCTCTCCAACGGTCCCCCATGACCATGGATGAAATATTATCTGTAATTCTCACTTATAACATATACTCTCGATTTTTGGTATTGGGATCTATGATCTATCCCATTTAGATTTTGATCGAATCTTTACTAAATCTATAGGTTCTTATAAGTAAAACCAAGGTGGAGGGCGAGGAAGCATTAAGGAAAGTAATTTCTTCATTAAATGGGCTAGCGGGAATAGCAATCATCCGAGGCGAATTATCTAATGCTACATCATTGTATAACGAGGCATTAGCTTTAGCTGAAGAACATTCTGATGATTTCCGTCTGGACCCTTTGTTAAATCTTCATATAAATCACAATCTTCTTGAGATTCTCAAATCAGCCTCAAACATCTTGGAACAAGTATCATTTTGTGGGGGACAGCTAAATGAAATCCCTGAAGAGAAGTCTTCTGAAATGAGTGCCATCACTGCATGTCTTGATCACATGAAGAATAAAAAAGTTACTGGAGATAATTACTTCGAGAGGGCTGTTAATACTGACAACACCACTGACTTGAACTGCAATGTTTCAACAGATGTCTCAAAAGGTGGTAAATTATGTGATGCAGAGCCCCATGCACCACTTGTCTCAAGTCCTGAAAGCTTGACTAATATATGTGAGGCTATAAGCCGGAAATACTTATCTGGATTCTATATAAGGTTGTCACAAGCTCAACAGGAGTTCCAGAAGTCATATATGCAGGTATAGCTTCTCTCAACTCTTTAGTATGTCTTGTAAATCAGCTTGATTTCCCATCGTGACTATTTGCGAATAAGTACCACTCGTCTGCATCTACATCCTTAAATGTAACATGGAAATGGCCTCTCTCTGCGGTAAGCAAGGGTGATATTTCAATGTCATTGCAAATCTTTTAAATTGTTTATGTGGAAGTATTTTTGGCATACAGTACCATGTGTCTACTGTCGACTTTCTGCATTATGTTGAGAATTGAGATGTGCATGTTCGTGTGTTCTGTATCATGAAATCATTGGATAAGAATGGCTGGCCATTATGAATCTGCCTCTGGATTCACCAATTAAAATGATCATGTTTTTGTCAAGGGACAATGATGCTGTTACCCATCCTAAAATTCCTGATCTAGTGTTATGGAAATGGTGCCTGCTAGCCTCACTGCTAAGAGTGCCAATTGGAAGAGGAAGCAGCAAATAACCATTGTAAATTGTAATGCACATGCAGTGATTGTTCTGCCTCCTTCTATTGCTACCTATTGTGTTAGGCATATATTTGAATATGCCACCTTAAGACAGCAGAATCTTGGATTTGTGTCCTATTTGAGCTATAATAAGATTTTGAAAAGCTTGGTGTGCCTACATAGCATATTTATTGATTCCTAATTTCTGGAAAATCACAAGTGGCATTGTTTGTTTTGTAGCATTTATCTTAACCTCTTTCTCTTCCCACAACTTTTTGTTGCAAGTGCTCACAACACTTGCTCTCTTATTTCTTTTGGCTTATTTCTCTCCCTTTTTTCTTTCGTGATGCCTGACATGTTTTGATGGCCCTTGAGGGACTGGTTTCTTATTTTTGACTCTAGGCCCAGGCAAGATGATCTGCTGCTCACTAATGCTTCTGCACTGCTTCACATTAAATATGCAGTTTGCTTCTTGAAAATGCTTGTAATTTCAATATCTGTTACATACTTTCACCAAGTATTTCGTCATGCACTTGATAAAGCATGTCGTCCAGCCGCTGTCTGGTCTCACTCTCTTTCTTTACATATTGAAGAATTTTAACTCATAGCCAATCAATTCATGATAAAATAGTCCACTCTTGTTTAACTAACTTTTTTGTTCTACTTCTACCCTCTTGGATGTTCCCTTTATCATGTTTTGTCATGTACCTGGATGGCCGCTGAATCTTGCCTTGTATCTTTTCTGAGTACTTAATCACCTTTATCATATTGCATTTTGAAGGTCTGCAGTTCTTTAAACGATAGAGAAAACAAATACAGAGTCTGGTGGCTGGGAGCCCTCCAACAAATTGAACAGAATAAAGAAGCAGCTAACGAGTTGTCACAGAAGATTGAAAATGCAGTTTTAGCCAACCAAAACATTCCAAAAGCATCAAAAACTTCGTCCCGGTTTGTTATAAATTCAGATTCTTTTCATTTAAATAGTTGTTGGACTGAAGCTTAGATGCTAGATTTGCTACTTTTTCTCATGATTGCTGATTTTGTGATATTTAGTCTATTGAGATCTTTATGTTCTCCAAAATTTGGTCACCTCCATTTTTGAGATAATCTTTATTTTTGTGAATAAGATTGCTAGCTTTTGGATGGTTCACATTAACCTAAGCTAAGCTATGGCAATTATGTACTAATATGATAGGCAATAATCTGCATCTGTAATTATCTGCATATGGTCTCTTTTTCTAGGTGCTCATTTTGTATGGGTTTAGCGGACGTGGTTATTGGCAAGAACTTATTGAATCCATTGTTTGGGTTCATAATAAATTGGAAGATGCTAAGCCTTAAAATTGTACAAGGACGTGCTGTTGGAGTAACCCATTATGTTCTGGGTGGAATAACCACAACATGGGCGTTCTTCTCAGTAAGAATTATTGCAGTAGGATAATTGGCTAATTGCTAGGAGGATCTGAAAGGCGTTATGGCATTAAGATTTCCAAGATTTAGCAAGGCTTAGCTCAAGACCCCACTACTCCTCGTATTTCGAAGATGCTTGGCCCTTTAAGAAGTACGATTGTTGATGTGATTAAGAGCTGTGCTTATTAACAGCATACTTGTCTTTCTGTTCAGTGAGTTCTCAACTGATTTATCAATGTATCGGAGTGAAGTCTTAATGAAATACTGCCTCCATCCCAATACAAAATTCCCATGAGCTTTTGGCAGAGAGATTAAGAAAAATTGTTGAATACTGAAATAAAAAATTGATAGCAGATAGCTGAGAGCAAAAGTACTAAGAGAAAGTGCTGAAATGGAGAGAGACTTAGGATTGATGTGATGGAGAAATGCGACTTTAACTTGCTTAGGAACTGGAAAGATTATTGTGGAACATCCTAAATGGAAAGTTAATATCAGACAAAGGGAGTAGATGTTGAAAATGTTATCTAGCTCTTTTTTTTTCTATTTCAAATTTTACATGGTATTCCATAATAGGTAGCTGATAAGTTTTAGCAATTGTGGTGAAATTTGTTTTGTGGGAAAGTTCATGAATTCCTGTTATTCTCTAAACTACTTACCTTATTGTCTTACCTATTAATTGTTCTTATTCTATCATTATATTCCAGTTTTCAGAGTATAAATGCACTTAAGTATTCTATCCAAAGTGGTTTGGACTCACTGGAAGCTTCTCGAAGAAGGTTATTAGATCAGCTGCTGGAAGTTGATCAGACAATGGAAAAACCAAGAGATGAAGATGTTGAACGTGTACGATACTGTCCAAATTGCTATGTGAATGTGGATGGTCGTTTGTGTGTTCACTGTGAAATGGATGAGTTATTCCAGGTATGTGTTGATCTCTTGCTCAATCATGTGACAGGATGAGATTGCTGCTTGTGTCATGTTTCTTAGTTATTACTTATTATCTTTCATGTCTTAGGATTACGAGGCTAGACTCTTTCTCAGAAAAGGGAACAATGGAGGAGTTATCTCATGTGCTGAGGAGGCTGTTGATTTACACAAAAAAAGATTGGAGAGGAATCATTTTTATTGGAATCTGGAGCAAAAGTCAAAAAATCATGCATCAACTAGTGTAGAAATTGAAGGCAGAAGCAAAAGGGATTCTGGGAAAATGTTCATGGTAAGTTTTTCATTCGTTACATCCTCTTTTTTTTTTTTTTTTTTTTTTAGGGGTGGAAGAAGAAGAGGGGGGAGGAGGCGGGGGGGAGATTGTATTGCCTATTAACTGATTCTTACCCTGTAATCTACACTACTCCTTTCTTCCTCAAATAAACGTCCTGTATTTTTTTTTCAATCCACAAATAAACTTTTACCTTAATTGGGATTTTTACCCCATCCACCCATGCGAAAGTGGGCCCCCACACTTACTTTTTTTCTCTCACGCACTCTCTTTTCGTATCCCATGTGATGTGGGCGCCCTTAGGCCTCAACCAACTCTCTCTATCTCTATCCCAATTCAATTTTTTTATTCTTAATTTTACCCTATTTATCAAAAAGCCTATACCCCCCATTAAGAAATACTTCCTCCATTTCTTTTTAAGTAACACAGAGAGAAAGTGGGAGAATACCAAGGAGCCTAGAGACAGAAAGTGAGGGACCACTTGTTTAACCAATTTGGGGGGGGGGTGAGAATTAAGTAGGTGGAACAATTAAATAGGGTAAAGATGTAATAAACAAGTTTTTTACCACTCCGAGCTATGCGTCACTTATTGTGACATTTCCTTTAAAGGAAAGGTGTTCACTTAAAAAGAAACACAAGAAGTAGTAATTTGCATGCCAAGCCTAACGGAAAGTTTGCTTAAGGACAGAGGGAGTAATAAATCAAACACGAAATCTCATATAAGACCGCTTTCATGATTTATGTAAGACGAGGGTAACTTGCTGTGCTAGAGGGGTCACTTATAGTAGAAATGACCCCTTTAAGATACAATGTGACCCATCATCTAAAAGTAACCCTTTTAACGTATAGAGTGACCCTTTTAACTTACAAAGTGACTCTGTTACGGAAGAATTTGAGGTGGTCTTACCATAATTTTATTGTGACGCAGTCTTACACCAGACGTACTATAAATTACAAGGCGTAGCCCTTCATAGTTCAAAAAGGTTGCTACATGGCGCCTTCATTTGGTTAATGAGTTGGCAGATTGTGCTTTGTTATGTTATAACTTCAGATTTCGTAGAAACAAATGATGGACATAAAGCATGTCCAGACTCGATCCATTAAATTCTAAATTATAATGATTGATCTCTACCACCAGTCAATTTTAGACCAATGTCTTCTAAACCGAACAAATTTTAATTAAAATGTAATTCAAAGTTAAGGCACGATAAGAAAAAAAAAGGGAGAGTAATAATGAACCTAAACTAAACTGCTTCCTTTTTTTTTCACAAGTTGCAATGTTTGCTATATTATGGTCGCCAAACTCACAACTTTGACCATTTATATCTTGACATTAATATAAATTATAAAAAGTTGATATTTAGAAAATATGTATTGAGATGATTCTAGCAAGATCTCACATTATAATGTTTTTTATAAACACTGCTCCCTTCGTTCCGTGGTGTTCCTAGTTGGAATGTTGACACTATTTGGAATAACATAAAATCTTCTAAAATTTTCTCAATATATAAGAAAAAACATAGTCATGTGGGTCTTGTTTGATTCGTCTTAAATTCTCAATTAGTACTTTGATAATATTAAATTTTAAGATTTTTACAAATACGTAATTACAGATCTTTGTAGTCAAAATGTGCGTTGGCAAATGTGCAAGTCAAACTAGGAATATGAATAAGGAACGGAGGGAGTAGTAAATTTTTGGTCAATATTTAAAGTTTGGCCTCCAAAAAGAAATTGTTGCAACTATTATGAAACATATAGTCTTTTAGTTACTATGAAATCACACCCAATATTAATATCTAGGAATTTTTTCTTACTCTCTTAACTTACTTCATCTTAAGCTTCAACTAGGTCATTAGGGTCCTTTTCTCTCCTTGACTTGATTTCAAATCCATCCATTGCCACCTCAAAAAAAATAAAAAATAAAATTCCATGTATTGCACGGGACAAATAGCTATTTGATTTGTAATTTACTGCTTTTATGTCCCAGAAGTATAAGATTTATATATTTTTGAGCCTTATTTATGCCTATGATGGTGCTCTGCTACATTAGTTTAAGTTTGAGCTGTCATCCAGGATTTGGGATAATGGTATTGATACAATGGACTGATTAAAATTAGTTATTTTGTTTCATTACTCTTGATAAACTTCTTTGTAGGATTCGAGATTCCCCTCCGAGCTGGAAATAATCCTTGGTGTTTTAAGGAGTTATTTTAAGGCACATTTAGGGAGAGATGGTGTATCAGCAGCTAGCAGACATCTGGTCCTTCTCGAGGTATGACCTGTAAAATGTCTTGAATTTAGTTGCTTTGGTTAGTTTCCCTTTCTAAAGTCTCTTTATTGATATGATTAGTGACATTGTTATGTGGTATTCTTGATGTTATCCTCTGAGTTTCTCCGGCTGATGTTGATTATATAACTTGGTGTGCAGTTGTTTTGTGTGATACTTACGCCATTGCATTTTCACATTTTTCTGTTTAGGGAATGAGGAAGGAATATGCTCATGCAAGATTGTTGGCTACTGCTCAAGCTCAGGTTCTTCGCGCATATGATGAAATAAAGATGGCAACTTCAAGATTACGCTTAAAAGATAATAATGATGATAATTCTATTGATGCTCTAAGCCTAGAAGAACTTGA
Organism: Beta corolliflora; assembly: GCA_947648045.1. NCBI lineage: Eukaryota > Viridiplantae > Streptophyta > Magnoliopsida > Caryophyllales > Amaranthaceae > Beta > Beta corolliflora. The sequence continues at coordinate 955,039 of CANSZD010003162.1, read as the reverse complement.
TGTTGCTAGCGTGGAGAACTCTAGTGAAAAATTTGTGTCATTGGCAGCATTAGCACGAATAAGAGGAAAACTTCGGTATTTGCAGGTACTAGTTTGATTTTGATAATGTTCTTTTTGGTTCCAAAGTTTGACTTCTTGAACTTGAGTGGTCAGATGTGATTCAGTAGATCACTCAATTTTGGGATGATGTTATTGATGTTCATGCATGGATGACTTTAGGAGTTCATCTACTCTAATTGACATATTGATCTGTAGATTATTACTCCCTGTCTCCCTCCGTCTCTTATTAGTTTACGTACTTCTTTGGGCACACAATTTTAGCAGAAATAGTATATGGGTCCTAAGGAGAAAGAGAAAGTATTAATTTATTGTGGGCCAAGAGAGAGAAGGATAGTGACAAATAGAAAAGTGATGCTTTATGTAGAAGATAATAATATAAAACTAGTGGGTCCATTCCAAAAACTGAAAAAAAAGAAGTGGGTAAACTAATAGAGAACCCAAAAGGGTAAACTAATAAGAGATAGAGGGAGTAGTTATTAGTTATAACTACTAAATTGATGGGTTGAAGTGCTTGTGGTTTAATTATTAGACTTTTTTTTCTCATCTTTTTGTGATGATGGGCAAGTTTCCAACTGGAGTTTTGTCTATTTGCAAATTTGCTTGAAGAGGCCAAATGACACGGGCATAAAAAGCTTAAATTCTTGCTTGATGTGTGTTACATAATCTGAGATGAAGATAGAAAGCCGATATTCAAGATATCTATGTTCTGGGTCTTCGTCCTGTTCCTCGAGTTTGGCACTTGTTTCCTTCTACTCCAACATCTCTTTGCAGGAAAGTTTGAGCAGCGATAATTGAGAAGATCACTAGGGGCACCTAAGAATAGATTGAACAGTGAACTCTTCCATTATCTGTTTTTGAACAACTTACTGCTGATGTTTTATTGGTGTTGGACTATTGTATTGCTCCTCAAATGACTAGTGAGTTACTTGAACTAACCTCCTCAAGGAAGAGAAAAAGAATAAATTGCCTATTTCCTCTTTCTATATGAATTTTTCTTATGATTTTAAGGTTATAAAGGCTCCTAATCTTACGACTGCTGGTTATATACGTTACTGGCATTATTTCTTGGTGTTTTCTAGGTCAAATAGATTATTAGTGTGCACTGTAAATGGACATGATTGACTTACTCCAGTAATGCTCTTAGGAAATGAACATTCATATACGTGATGTTGATGCATCGAAACACATATCTTAGGAAATGAACATTCATATACGTGATGTTGATGCATCAAAACACATACATCGATGGTGATGCATAGGGGAAACCACATCGAAAATTTTTTGGGGTTTGTGTTCGCAACATATCAAAAGCTGATTCAGCAACTCAACAAGATTACAAGTAGCTATAGTAATTTAGCATGAGAACTTTGTGGATAATAATCTCGGACAACAAATGCTAAAATTACACTGTTGCAAATATATTACTGGTTTGTGTGAAGTCCAATATGGATCCTCTATGGTAATGCCTCTTCTACAAAAGAATGTTAAAAAACAATAAAGAAGAGACCCTTAAATATAAGAGTGGTAAACTTTGAAAGAATGTACTCGAGGCATAGTTCTATTGTTTTGACTTCTAGCACGCCACATCCAAGCTTTTTAGGTGAATTGATGCATCTTTCGTTAATTAACTCAGATGTTTACAATCAAAATCTCTAACAATAACTAAGAGCCCATGCATTAATAGTGGAATTTTTTGGTGTTGATGATGGTCTCTTAAAAATATTCCGGGTTTAGGCACGAAGCATTGGAGCAGCTTAGAGCTCACTTTCAATTTCCGATTACAATGATTCAATTGCAGTGGAGATCCAATCGGTATTTCTCCTCAGGTTCTCAAATAAGGCTTAAAGACGTCTACTATTCTTGGACATGTGAAGTGCACTCTCCAGCAAAAGTATACCTAATTTGATGTTCTTTTTTTATAGTAATGTTACTGGGTCTATCACCGGACCTTGTAACTTAGAGATGTATATGGCCTTCAGTTGATTTTAAAAGTGGCTTATAGTTGTGCCTTTTTTTCTTCACTTTTTTTTTTAAGTGGTTATTCATTAGTTGAGCCTCTTATATGTTTAATTTTATTTATTTGATAAGAATTGAACCACTTTCCTCTAGGGACTGGTAATTTCTAAACAGAAAACAGTATCAAATAACAAGGTAGCTGCTTCACTAGATTCTCATCCTTCAGAGAATGCAAACAGTATCAGAGTGGGTGAAGAGATGTGTCCTGTATGTCAAGAAGCTCTTCAAAATCAAAAAATGGTGTTTCAGTGTGGACATATAACCTGCTGCAAATGTAAGTCTCTCTAGCTAATTTTGTTGGGCAATCATGTTACTTGAGAAGGCAACATCCATAAAAGCCTGATTTTAGCTGACATTGGCAATTGCATTGATTATGGAAGTTGTCTCATGTCCACATTGTATGAAGGGTCTAAATTTTTTATTTTCTCTTACTAGCTGGCTCTTTTACTTACTGAATCATATAAAGGTGGTTCATGACGTAAAGGCTGTTATATGAAGAATTTGGGCAACATGATATCTATTATAAGCCATTATCTAACTTGTGGAAAGCCATTTTGTGAACTTGTATTTATATCAAAATCAATGTGATTTATTATAGGCCGTCATGTTACGGCATTAGCCATTGTCATTCTTAACTAAAGATATTATGTGTATATATACTAATTATAAATCAAATATAGGAGAACTTTAGTCTCATTGATGCAATTGGTGGAAGTAGTGTTGTGGCCTTTAATGATGGTCATGAGCAGTGTTCTAATGTTGAACTATTACTTGCTAGAAACTGACTAGAAAGTTAAAGTTCATGATCAGTTCCCCCTGAAAGTTTCTTTGTATATATTTTTTTTTCTTACAATACTTAGGATCCCAATTTATTATTTGCCTCACATTCCCTAAGCTTTATCTTTCTTGCCCTATGTAGTTTCTAAGCTTGTTAAGAGAGTATCACTTTTCTAACTCCAAATTTGGCTTTAATGCTTGGAACTTCTGGGTTTGCTTGTAATAGTATAATACTTTTGCAGGTTTATTTGCAATAACTGAGAGAAAGGCGGCTCTTAATGGCAAGGTGCAAGATAATTGGATTTTATGCCCGACTTGCCGACAACATTCTGATTTTGAGAGTATTGCCTTTGCTGATGATAGCCAGAATAAATCCTCGGTTGAAAGGAGTGAAAATTTTGAAGCTTATGTGTCTGTCCAGGGATCCTATGGTACAAAGGTACTCACCTGCTAAAACTATTCGAGATTGAATTGCCTAGAAGTTTGATGGTCCGCTACTCGGACTCTTCATTTTACTCCAAGTACCCTGTCGGATCCCCTACACTCCGACATGGGTATGGTCCGTATGGACACTTTGACACTTCATTTTGGACCAAAATTATGGAAATTTACATAGTTGGACCCTACCATGTCCAACACAAGTATTCAAGTTAAGGCCTTGCTATTTCTATTGGTTGTATTTGTTGGTACCTGCTGTCAAACAGAAGCTGCAAGCTGCCTATGCTTGTGGTTAATTTTCTTAGCTTGAGCTTCTTACATTACATTAGCTATTGCTGAAAGCCTGAAAAATTTACTGTTTTATGTAGTTGCTGATATTTTGTCTGCTCTTGTAGTGTGTAACTGTGTTACTTCCTCCGTTCTTCTATTTTTGCATTTACCCCTTTGACTTTTGAAACTATTCACATAATCAACTATGACCATCTTGTATTATCTCTATGTAGAAAATATAGTCATGTGATAACTTGTTAAATTTGTCTCAATATATATTTTCACAAAATTAACATTTTTTATAGTTTAGTTTATACTTGTACGCAATTAGAGATATTAATGCTCAAAGTTGTGCGTCGGCAAACGTGCAAATTAGAAGTGGCAGAACTGTAGAAGTTAAAAAAAAAATTGAAGTATTTGTCAATATTGTTAGGCTCATGTTAATTCTTTTCCTTTTTAAAGATTGAAGCAATTACAAGGAGAATCCTGTGGATAAAGTCAAGCGACCCAAAGGCTAAAGTTCTTGTCTTCTCCAGTTGGAATGACGTCCTTGATGTGTTGGAGCATGCTTTTGCTGCTAATGCGATTAGTTATGTTCGTATGAAAGGGGGAAGGTAACTTGGCATTTCCAGACTGTTTGCTAAATATCTAGTACTCTCTAATCCCATCATCCCTTAATAATAGGGCTCATTTCTAATTTAGGTTGTCCCTACATAATTCTTGGGATACAACTAAATGATTTATCATTTGTAACCACAGAAAAAGATCACAAGCTGCAATAACCATTTTCAAAGGAGAAAAGATTACAGAAAAGGGTTGTGGCAAGATAAATGACCGACAAAAGCCGGAGTCTAAATTTATCCAAGTGTTACTCCTCTTAATTCAGCATGGAGCAAATGGCCTTAACCTCCTCGAAGCACAGCATGTCATTCTTGTCGAGCCCCTACTGAATCCAGCAGCTGAAGCGCAAGCAATCAGCAGAGTGCACCGAGTTGGGCAGACTAATAAAACACTGGTTCATAGGTTCTTAGTATGTGTTTACCGCTCTTTCCTTTTTCTTTACTACATTATTAATTTTATTTTTTGCATTTGTGTTCCTTTATGTAATCCGATTTTTTGTGCTTTACATATTTCATTCTGTTAAAACCTTTCAACTTTGTTTCTCTCTTCATTGGTTGAGCAGGTTAAGGATACAGTTGAAGAAAGCATATACAAATTGAATAAAAGTAGAGATGCCAGTTCTTATATCAGTGGGAATAAGAAGAATCAAGACCAGCCAATTTTAACATTGAAAGATGTCGAGTCGTTGTTTTCAGTAGCAGCACCTCCTGCAGCAGCAGATAGTAATAATGAGCAAATCGGGAGTTTAACACATCTACCACCTTCTGTGGCTGCTGCCGTGGCTGCTGAGAGAAGGCTTGGCCAATCTAGAATGTAAAATTTGCTTACAATGTTTGCTTTGGGTAAATTTGGTTCTCTCTCAAATTTTAGTTGTAAAATGTAAGGGGTCCATTGATTTTTCAGGGTTCTTGCCATTGCAGTGAAGTTCATTCTTTGTAGGAAGTTGTTAGATAGGTGCACATAGTACTACTCTCTTCTTTTTTAGAACAGAAGAATTTACTTTGTAAATATCAGGATTTAGCATATTTTCGTTGTACATAGAGGAACTAGGTCTTCATTTACCTTCCTTTAATTTTCTTTATTTTTGGTTGGGAGCTAGGAACTCTTATGGAGTGCATTTGGCTGCAAAAAGGTCAATAAAGAAATTTGCCTTTATTTTTCTTCTAATGGCGCAAATAAAAAATCCCTACACCATATAGATTGACTCCAAAGAGATTTTAAAAACATTAGACATTAATTACCAAAACTAAAAAGTGAAAATGATAAGTAATGCGAAGATAAATGGAGTTTAGTCAGATTTTTTTTCTATTGATACGGAAATTACTTCGGGATTGAATTTGAGCCCTCAATCTCATAATTGGGAGATGGGAGTTCCACTATTGAGCTCCCTCCAACTTAATTCTCATGGATCGACAAAATATGGTATTGCGCAATAGAGTTTGCTCAAATTTTAGGTTTAACAATATGAAATTAGGTTTTGCAACAAATGATTTTTTTAGGATTTTGTTGTATTATAATATCAATTTTTGTTTACATTTACCCGAGATTATATATTACATTCAAGATTTGAAGAATGAATTAAATTTATACAATATCTCACCTTTAAGTTGCATCAACTTTTTTTTTTTTTTTTTTCTGAATATCCAATAGATTTATGAGACAAATAAACACTTTTTCTCATACTTTTTTTTGACGTGCTTTTCTCGTACTTAAAATCATAACATTAACTGAACCCGTTTATTTAACAACTAAATTCATATTGATCTATATATATTATCAAATAACAAAAATATAATATTAAATTATTTTATCATTTGAGTCATATTATCGCAATATGCCAATATCATGTCCGTTTGTCAGATTAATTTTTCCCAGCTCTACCTAAAAGTGAACGGTCGGACTCAATTGTAACTCAAAAAACGTAAATGGAACCGAATCAACATCTTTGAACTTTTAGGATGGTAATATGGCATACCATATTACCATACCTTCACGGCTTGCGTCATGCAATATGTAATAAAAATGTTACAATTACATAAACTCAATAATGACTTTGTTCGAGAGGCGTGCCCCTGCCCCCATTTGATAGTTTTTATCAATAATATTTTAAGATCAATAAACAACACTCATTGAACCACGTGGCAGCCAAATTCCGAGCACGAAAACGACACGTGGCAAAATGAGTCAGCTCACAACTTCTATATATATCCTTCCACAACACTTCCAATTAACAACCAAAATTAGGATGGAATTCTCATTGTCTAACCTCAATATTACAAAAAATCAAAACTTTTTCCCCCCAATCTTCTCCCCAACAAACACAAAAACCAAACAGTCCCTAGTCCATCAGTGGGTCCCACCCAAAAAAATAATCAAGTGTGGGAAGAACACGAGTTTAGTGGTGGAGTTAGAGAGAGAATTGGAGGAGATAGAGAAAGAAGGAAGTCAATGGAGAGAGATGAAAAAGTGTAAAAATGGCAAAAAAACAACATCAGTGGAATTGTTGGAGTGTTTGGAGAAAGAAGCAATTATGGGAGATGATGAAGGACGTGAGCCTACTGATTATAATAGAAGGGCTCAGATTTTTGATAAGAGTTCTAAGGTCTTTCAAGCTCTCAAGGAACTTCAGCAGTAGGATCATGGTGCCACGGAGTATACAATTTGCATCCTACACTCGAGTGTAAATTTTACACCCTTTTTATATATATTCTCCATTTACGTGCTCATGTGTACACCACGTACGTGATGTAGGAGCATGTGAGAAGATGTACAAAATATGTACACTACTTATTTCAAAATCGGGTGGATAGTGAATAAACTCTAGACTTAGCAACGTACTCATAGGGTTCCATTAAGTTGTTACACTTTTTTTTTCGGAATGTTAAAAATTGACTAAAGCTGTCTTGAAATCTCATGAAAATGCTTACTGAAGTACCTCAATATAAATGGATCGATTTTGTTGCTCATTTTTACGATATCAATGAAATATTTTTTGGCCATACAATAGAATACTAACCAATAAATGAACCATACTCCTAAATTTGTTCATACATGTAAACAGTTTTGACTTTTGAGGGGCTAATATAAGAATGCAAAATGTTGAACTTTTAAACGTCTAAACCATTCATAAAGATATGTCTTCTCAGAGCATGTTCTTGAACACTTGTAACTTTGTAAGAGACTAAGAGAATTTTATTTAAGCAATTTACCAAGGAAAAGAGGTCCACTGAAGAGGATTTGGAAAATTCCTCAAGTGAACCCGATAAGAAATGGTTTCTAGACCACAGGGATTTGAGGAGAGCAATATCACTACTCCACGACCTCATTTTCATTCGGGATCATTCTCAATTCGCCTACAGGTGCATTACGTACAATAGTCTCTTACTGTAGCAGGACCACGGTGGGGTGATTTGTGGTTGAAATTTTGAAGGAATCAACTTTACCTTTCGAGCTGAGATTATGCACAATTGAAGTCCCTTCTGAATATGAAATTTGGTCAGAGAATTTGTATCAGTAGACACTGGACATTAGTAGTAATAATAAATAAAAGCCTTTTGAATGCAATATATAACATATCCCCACGCAGAAAATACTTTTATTGCTAAGGATACATATATAACATTTGTCTTTGGAGGTCAAAATTCAAAAACTTCAACCGTATATTCTCACTATTACAAATACACAAAATCTTAAGTACGTTTCAATGTGTACTTGGAATTGAGAGGACCAAGTGCGCCATGGGCGGTACCATCATATATGGGCTAGGGTATTGCAGAGAAAGGCAAGGTATGGCACGGAGCAGTGGCCGGTAGCCTAGCCCCTGAAATGGCCAACATCACAACCATAGACTGCGCTTCCCAGACCCCAATGCACGCCGGCAAGGCCACTGACATCCTTTATATGAAATAATGACATTATGAGAAACTAGTAGGCCATATAAACAAGAACATTGGATGTTCATATTACGCTTCTTAGTCCACATTTGACTTTAATGGTCAAGATATACTTTGATCAAAATTTTGTAAAAAACGTATTGCAACACCACGAGGCACAAATGTATGAGAGAGATTCTGGAGTCTCTCAATCTTAAGTAAATTCAGTAAAACTAAATACAATGTACATTTAGTGTGAAAAAGGAAAATTGTAACTCTCCCACATGAAGACCAATCTCCAATTGAATCAGAAGTGCTTATTGCAAGTACGAAAGAAAACAAGACGACATCAAACAACAGTAATCATCTAAAATTGGTTGCAAAGTCTATTGCAGAAACTCATGACAAAAAAAGCCTCACAATCTCATCGATAGCAAATTGCAAAATCAAAAGGTATTATTAGATTCAAGGCTAAGTACAGTATTCTTCTGACCATCAGATGGATTTTGCAACCTAAAACATCTTTTAGTTCTGCTCTTCTGGCTTGTCGATGAAAGTCCTCTTGATCCAACCAAAGGGCTGCAACAAGGAACGAAGATGTCAGATACGGTAAATATGGAACTGGACACATACATACATATAAGTAGCCAAAATCTGCATCCCAAGATATCCAGAAACAATACTATGCGTTTCCCCAAGTCATGTGAAGAGTAAATTGGTCATGTCATAGACTTAGATGGGAGTCATCATTTCACATGAGACAAACTTCTTAATCACGATTAATTAAAAACTTGAGACAAACTATATCGGTTCGACCAAGCAAGTGATCTCATGCAAGTCTGTCTCTTTGGAAGACTTAAGGTACATTATAATTTCATAGGTTCAGACTACACAACAAGCTGAACTTGCTGTAATGCAATGAGTCTCTTATATACCTAATGCAGGTTAAAATTACAGCCAAATTAATTAATATCAGAGAAAATTTCTAAGCTCAAACGCTATTCCAATGAAGAGAATACATTTACATACCTCACAAAATGAGACCTAACTCTCAGATCGCATTTGGTAGGCAGTAATAAACTGTAAATTGTAAATTAAGATAGATATATACACTCCGCAAGAAACTTCAAGAACACATCCCCACCTTCCAACATCAATGTAATACAATCTAGAATTGCGACCTAAATGTGTCCAAGAAAGATCCTCAATTGCCCAAATCAAAATAAAAAACCAGATCAGCACCATGTCCAATACATTTTTCATCAGCTCAGCCTTCTTACATCTTTTACCAAAAACGATCTCAAGCTAGAAATACAAAACCCTAGTAAGAAAAGCAAGGCACTAGCCATTAGGTAAAGCAGCTTCTGCATTTTCCTCAAAAGGACTTAATGTAGTGGAACTTCAGTCCTCCCTCACTCATCTCAAAAGATCGCATCCAACAATAGCAATAAAGTAGAACTGCTCCCCAAAGCAAATCAAAGTGATATTAAAAATTCATAGAGAAAAAGGTGAAATAATATCCAGGAAGACAATTTCAAATAAAAAACATTTATAATTAGCAAGAAATGAGCTCAGTCCCTTAGATGTTGATTAATGAGCTCCTATCATATCCACAAGTCATTATCTCTCTATAATTACTCATCACTGCTGCATTATTTACCAATCCAGCAATCAAGATCAACTAATACAAAATAAAGACTAACGTAAAATATTAATGCAAATTTAGCTACTCAAGTGTTTGCCAACACCAATAAAATTCAGGCGGAGGCGAGAATTCACAAGAGCAACACAAAGCTATATCGCTTTAAAGGAATGAGTCGAATGAGAATTGCAAGTCCTCATAAACCAGTAAATGAAGCTTACAATCATAACGATGACAAGCGCAAAGCTTCTCAACCATTTTTCATATCGAAATGGGCAAAGTAAAAATGTCAAAACTATAAACTTCCACTTTAATGATGCACCTGAAATCCAAAGAATGGATCGACACGCTTTTAGTTGATAAAAAAATCTCCAAGAGCAGGCGACCAAATGTCCGATTTCATCCATTCAAGTGCCAATCTTCTTTTACAATCACACTAACCCAAATTCCCAAATCCCCAGCATTACTAAATCCAAAAGGGCAGAACTTTCACTTGAAGGATGAACCTGATATGTAAGCACAGATCGATATGCCTCAATTGAACGAAGAACTCCAAGAACAAGCGGGCAATGTCCGATTACATCCATTCAAGTACTACAAATCTTTAGAATCACCAAACTAACCTAAATTCCAAAATCCCAACTATTAATCCAAAAACTAGACATCTATAACAAAAACCCACAAATTCCCACCTCATAAATCAAACAATTCTTATCTTCACCCAAATCCACAACCAACAAAATCAACTTTTTCTCCTACAAACTAAAATCCCTAACACAGCAACTCCCAAATTCTACACCTCAACCAACCATTCATTCTTACCCACCTTCTCTAGATACAAATCAACAGAAACCCAGTACAACAAATCCATCACAAAAAAAAAAACATACAATATTACATCAAAGGTTCAAATCAATCCGATCTAATCCAAAATTTTAAATCATACCATAATTAAACATAATCAACACAATTTAGTAGATGAAAAAAAAAGAAGGGAGGAGAGAGAAAAAGACCTGGACAAGATAGATGCCGGCAGTGGCGGCGGCGACACCCCAACCAACCGCGGCTTGAATATCGGAAGGTTGAGGTCTCATCGATGGCTTCAAAAACTTGAACATTCCACTTGCTGATGCTCCTGCCATTTTTGTATATGTGATTTTCTCTCTCCTATCTTTGAAAATCAGAGAAGAAAAAAGAAACCCTAGAAATTGGAAATTGGGGATTTGTGAAAGATTGATTCTTTGCAATTTTTTGATGTTTGTTTTGGGTTGCAGTGTTTGAATTTGTTTAGTACACAAGAATTGAATTGAAAGCCCAATATGAATATCTGTTATTAGAACAATGTAGTAAAAAATAAGGAAGTTTAGTATTAAAAATGGGCATTTGGTCTAGTGGTATGATTCTCGCTTAGGGTGCGAGAGGTCCCGAGTTCAATTCTCGGAATGCCCCTCTTTATTTGCTTTAGATTTTTGAGTTTTTTGCGGGAATATACCAGGGTTATAAAGCATTTTGTGGGGATATACCTCACTAATTTTTTTGTGTGAGGATATACCAACCTAAATTTAAGTTTTGTTAAAAGGTACCAAAAACACTATTTCTGGCGAGAAAGTCAAATTTCCGGCCTTTGACTTGCTTAATTACTCTTTGTATAATGCGTGATATTCAATTGCTTCTATTACATTCATTTCCCTCCAACTTCCTCACTGTCACTTTGTGGCTCCCTCGCGAGTTCCTACCAAGTCAAAGGCCGGAAATTTGACTTTCTCTCCTGAAAAAGTATTTTTGGTACCTTTTAACAAATCTTAAATTTAGGTTGGTATATCCCCACAAAAATTTTTTAATGAGGTATATCCCCACAAAATGCCCTATTACCCTGGTATATCCCCGTAAAAAACTCAATATATTTTTAATGAGTGCATTTATCGTACATTTAAAGCAATCATGTGACCGCGTGTTGACAAGATACATCTTTCTTTTAGGGAGCTCATTTCCTTAGTTATTCCATAGTTAAGCGTGCTTGGCTGGGAGTAGTTCAGGGGACAAAATGCACCGGAAGAACTTGTGTTGGTTATTGAGGACAGTTGTTGGCCCTGGATGCGCATTGGTGACGATATACTCGACTCCGTATGGGTCGGGTGTTACATAAACTACCTAATACTCCCTCTGTTTTTTTTATCTTTCTCACTTGGAATCTTGGCACTATTCATACTTAGAGAGATTTTTCTCAATTTAATTCAATTTATAAGAAAAAATATAATCATGTGGGGTCTTGTTTGATTCGTCTCAATTAGTACATTATTAATATTCAATAGTTATAATTTTTACTAATATATAATGAAAGATATTTAAGTTCAAAGAGGTGCATTGGGAGACGCGTACATGAAAGTGAGAATGATAAAAAAAATAGAGGGAGTATGGGGCAAGTAAAGGGTCGAATCCACAAGAAAGTAAGGGCTAAACAAAGACTAATTCGCTAATTATGATGAGGTAAACCTATTTTTAGGTTATTTTGAAGTATTAGTAATTGGATCTAAAATTTAAGATAATTAGAATATGAATAACTCATATTAGCAAAATCAAATAAGGGAGATAAACCAAAGATAAATTTAAAGAACTAGGGGATTAGGGAGGTTCACCAACAAATGATCCAAAAATCCAACATTAAAGTCAAGGGGGAAAACATATAGGAGATCACAAAGGAAAAATCATGCACTTAGGAACCCTAATTACTCTCTCGAGCTAATTAGAGGAGCTTAATTAGTCACTTCTCACTCATGACCTATTCTCATGGCATGAGCAACTAATCTAGCCAATTCAAGAACAACATGATAAATCAAACTTCCCTAGACTATGAAATACCTATTCTCATAGAAATCCTAATCTAGCAACCAAACTCTATCTATCCCTAACTTCAATTCATCTCTCGATCCTTCACTAGGGATTCCAAATATGCAAGTTAAGTGGTGATCAATCACCCAACAAACCCAAGAAAACAAGCTTGATCAACAAGTTAAACCCCAACTATTAACCCCCTAACTTAGATCTAGGATCTAAGGAACAAATGAAGTCTACACCCTGTCCCCTAGTAGAAGACTACACTAACTTATAATAACAAACTAAATCAAAGCTTGAAAGAACTTCATCACCATAACCATGGAGGAAAGAGAAAAGGGAAAATAATAAACTAATAAAAATACGGATTTTTCACCATATACCCCCAGCAAATTTTTTTATTCACCATATACCCTCGATATATGTTTTCAAAATTCACCACACATCTCTCAATTTCTTGATAATTCACCATGTGCCCTTAATGATTAACGACTATCAACTTTTTTGATCATTAACCCTAATTCCGTCACGAAACCTTAATTAACCCCTATTTGAGTCGTTAATCTTAATTGACCACCATTAAAACACCACAAATGACCCCTTTTATTACTCTTTCTCCATAACTTTGTTTCTTCTTCTTTGGCCTTAGGTATTGTTTCAATGCTAATTTCTTACGGTAAATGAGTGAAATAGGGATCAATTAAGGTTTAGTAACGGAATCAGGGGATAATGATCAAAAAAGTTGATAGTCACTAATCATTGAGGGCACATGGTGAATTATCAAAAAATTGAGGGGTATATGGTGAATAAAAAAATTTATCGGGGGTATATGGTGAAAAATCCGATAAAAATAAGATCTAATCAAGCAAAATATAAACTAAACAACATTCATGAAAGAGGAAATGAAACATTTGAGATATTACCACCTTTTAATCTTGTATAAAATCATAAAATGGAGTTCAAAAGCTTCAAACTCAACTTTCTCTCTCATGGGGTTCTAAGAAATTGAATGCTAAACAAAATAAAATCTCACTTAATTAAAATATAATTGAACTTTTTCTAATATGACATAAATTTGTCTTATATAGTGCTAAAATTAGCTAAGTATGTATAATTACAAATAAACCCCGTACAAAAAGAGAATTAAAAAGAAAGATTTCTGAAAAATAAACTGACCCGGGCGGGTTGGAGTGACCTGGACACTCGAGTTGAAGGTGACCCGGGAGGGTCAGATCGACAAAACTGAGAAATTTTAATTTTTCACAGATCAACTCGGGCGGGTCAGTTGACCCTTGACCCGAGTGCTCGGGTAAATTGGTCAATTTCGTCAGCTCATTTTCAAATGGTCATATCTCACTCGTTTTCCATTAGAATTAGGCTTGTGACCACTCGTTGGAAGCTATCGAGCCAAACTTTCATCTTCAACTTTAACACCCAAAAATATTGTGTATGTAGAAAGTTATATCCATTTGTAGTTGACCCTTGCGCGCAATCCTTTCCCAAACTTCTTGTTTTGCCCTTATGAACTCTTTTGTGCACTGTGATGTTTCCTTGACCTTCCTATTCGATTCCCTATGTCCGGGGTTGTGCAAGAATCCTCTGAACTTGATTCTAAACCCTGAAATGAGATAAAAATACCAAATTAAAGAAATAACATATAAGGAGGAGAATGCATAATCAAAGAAAGTAGCTAACTAACAAAGCTAAACTAACTCAAAATCCCTAAAATACTAGCTAAAAACCACTACAAAGTAACAAAATTAACAAGGTATCACCACCCCTCCCCTTCAACCAGTCCCTACCCCACCATCAGCTCCCCCTGGAAAACGATCCCCCACCCCCATCACCAGTTTCTGCGCCCATTGAAATCAGTCCCTCACCCTCCAAAACAACTCCCACCCCCGAAAAATAATACTCCCTCCGTCCCAGAAAGATCTGAACACTTGTTGGGACACATATTTTAAGGTGATAAATTGTAGTGTGGTTATCAAATGCTATTTTATTTAAAAAGTAGATGTGATATGAGTTGGTGGGGTATTTTCATTAGAGGAAAGAGAAAGTTGGGTAACTTTTTATTGATGAAAGGTAGAGTGTGGGCCAAAGGAGTATGAAAGAAATAATATATTAATTGTGGGACCTTGCCAAAAATGGAAGTGTTCAACCTAATTTGGGACAAACATAAAAGGAAAGTGTTTAGACTATTCTGGGACGGAGGGAGTATCTGGGTGCTTTTGGGTGGTGGAAATGGCGTATCATAAATACAACACCTTTTATAAGCTGAAATGGCAGCACAATTTGCTAGAGAGAAAACAACGTCGTCAAATCAGCAGCACCACCAGTCGAGCTGGCCACCTCGGCTCGTCAGTCGGCGTTGGTAGAGCGATCATCTTGTTGAAATTGCACTTAGTCGACGATGGCGAGGTTTCCGTTGGTAGCAGAAATAGCGACGGAGGAGAGAGAGAAAACGAGATCAGTAACAACAACATGTGAATTGGTAGAATACGAAGTTTAAGGCGGAGATATTAGGGCATGCATTGTACGAACAACTATTGTCGGCGTATGTTTCAGGGTGGGGGCTAGTGGATGGGGTGGGAGGTTTGTATCCGGGGTGGGGGTTGGTGGCAGGGGCGACCGAGGAAGAGAGTGGTTGTGTTGAAAGGTAAGGGGTTCGAGACCGAGGAAGAGGAGGGTGGGGGGTGGTTTTCGGGGCTGGGGAAGGGGATGGGGATGGTTTCCAGTGGTGTGAGATGGGGATGAGGGTGGTTTTTAGTGGGTGGGGGTGGGGGAGGAGGGAGAATGTGGCTGGATGGTGATGGTTTTGGTGGAGGGAAAGAAGGAAATGGGAGGGAAGAGGGAAAGAGAGAAAGAGAAAATATTAATTTTAAAAAAAAATTAATTAGGGTTAATGAGGTTAATTAGTTAGGAGTTAATTATGGGGTTAAGATATAATTAACAGAATTCTTCCTTAATGACTAACAGAGTTGACTTCCATTAGTCATTAAGGGTATTCTGTACATTTTTTCAAAACTTGGGGGTATATGGTGATATTTTGAAACAATAAGGGTATTGGGTGAATAAACGAATTTGTCAGGGGTACTTGGTGAAAAAACCCGTAAATATTATATAGGATTTTTTGGTTTTAACTACCTTCTTATAGCATAGTTTTAGAATAATTACCTTTCTTAATTTAATTTTTGTATATTTAACTTTGATGTTTCCAAATTATTAGTATTGCTACTTTTGATGGATTATGTCAAAAACATTAAATGTCCATTCTACCCTTATGTTAATTTGGTGAATTGTAACAGTAAAACCACATTCCTTCCTTTTTTCTCCTTATTCCTATTCCTTCCCACCAAAAGATCAATCATCTCCTTTACTCCTCACATTAACAACATGTAGTATATGCAATACTAAATGATAAAATTAAGTAAAACATCATACATAATATAAAACGGCCGAAAGAAAGGCAAATCTACAATTTTAATTAGTTGTAAGCATGAGAAATCCGCCTACTAGTTGTAAGCATGCCTTTAGGTAGGGCTGTGCGAAAATCAGGATAGGATCATAATTCGTACCAGACCGTATCGGAACGAAGATTTCGGTCCGGTTCTCGGTCCACAGAAAATCGTGATTCTGGGTTTCCGGTCCGGTTCAAAAAATTTTTTTTTATTTTTATTTTTTACGTCATCAATTTTTATTTTTTTACAAAAATAGAGTTCTATATAGATTTAAATACATATAAGGAGTTTTGGATAAGCGAAAATTAGAGTTTAGTTTTAAATGAACAACCTAAATTATTATATTATGTAAATTGTGTATAACTTTTGCGACGTAATTCGGGAATATTATATTTTTTGTACCATTGGATAGTGCTCTAAATATGCTCCGAAATAAGATCCATTTACAATATAGTTCTACAACTTATGAAATAGAGAGCGCCACCTAGGATTGCCAATTTGCCATGTCATTCATTTTTATTTTAAATATTTTTAAAAAATAGAGTTGATCTACATATATTTAAATACATAAAAGGAGTTTTGGATAGTGAGAAATTAGAGTTTGATTTTGAATAAAAAACATAAATTATTATATTATGTAAATTGAATATAACTTTTGCTACCTAACTCAAAACATTATAATTTTTTTATCATTGGAGAGTGCTTGAAATAAGCTTCAAAATAAGATCCACTTACAATATAGTTTTATAACTCATGAATATATATTGAATTAGATGAATGGTAAAACATTATTTAGTCTTTCTTTTAAATAAATATAATAATAGCTATAAGTATAGTGAACTATATGTGATTATAGCATTTTATCATAGGTTCAATTTACAAGATTAAACATATTATCTTTCAAAACCTCAGCCTTACTCAACTGAACCAAAACAATTTAATATTACAACAAATTTATTAAGAAAACTTTGTTGTTACAACATAAAAATTAATATCTATAGCGGTAAAGTTAATATTAGACTTTCGGATGATAAAAAAATTAGAGTTTGATTTTAAAAGACAACCTTAGAATATTATAGAGAGCTCCACCTAAGCATGCCATGTCATTCTTTTTATTTTTTTTTTTAAAAATAGTGTTCAACATAGATTTAAATGCATATAAGTGAATTAAGTTTACATTCTGATTTTAAATAAACAACCTAAATTATTATACTATGTAAAGTGAACATAACTTTTGCTACAAATTCGCAATATTATATTTTTTTTACCATTAGAAAGTGCTAAAATAAGTTCCATATACAATATAGTTTTATAACTTATGAAAATTTATTTATTTAGATGAATAATAACGTATTATTTATTCTTTATTTTAAATACATATAAAAATAACTATAAAAATAGCGTATTATATGTGACAATAGCAATTATATCTTTCAAAATCATACTTTTAAAAATTGAGTTATATAAAGATAAAAAATACATATCTATAATTTTGAACCTATAGCATACCATGGTGGCATTACATGAAGAATCAAATGAAAGTTTGTCAAGAATGTCAACGACATTGCAGAGGTATTATGCAATTGGCTAATTATTTTATTCCTAGAATATTTAGTGTATACATAATTACTTATTTTTGTCTTTTCCATATATCTATTTGTCAGATCTTATTCTTTTCTCCATGAACTTAATTCTACTAAAACTAATTGGAAAACAAGGTTCACATTTCTAGACTATTTGAGGTCACGGATCATAAAAAAGGGGAAAGTTTGATAAGTCTTGATATGGTCATGATTGATGAAGAGGTATTTTTTTTTTCTCTTGAATAGTATTTTCGATTATTAGTAGAAGTTAGTTTTATTTATATTTAATTAATTGTATCCATGGTACCATCATTATGATCCTTTTTTGGCTTTCCCATCTTCCGTTCTATATGCGTTAGTGTTTATGTGCCATATTAAAAGTTGAAATTGTGGCTGACACTCATATTTTTCTCTATTCTTTCTATCCTACATCTATTAAATTATTACCCTCTACTTTCTTAGAGTATCATTCGGGTATTCTTCATGTTAAAACTGTGTTAGCTATTGTTAGTCATACCAATTATTGGGATACCATTTAAAAATACTAATATACGTACAATATTCAATTGAATATTAAAAAATATAAAATTAATATATCGCAATAACAAATCTAGAAATTAGAATATAATGACAAATACTTTATCCTTTTTTTTTCTACTGTAACAATGGGTTTGGGCCCGGTTTTTAAGGAAATGAAGAAAATGGGTAGTTTAGCATAGAGGTATCCCTTTAATTAACTAGAGTAGGGGATAAGTAAATCCTTAATAAAGTAAACGCAACTTTATAAGGCAATTTGAATAAATAATGATGGTTTTATTAACATAAAGTAAACGCAATATTGTCAACTATAGTTGCTTATTTTTACCAAAATTGGAATGGTCCTAATAGATTAAACTACCCAAAGTGGTAATTGTTGCAATAGAAAAAGAACGGAGGAAGTATGTAAATACAATGGTGTGAAAAATCTCATTTCATCAGCAACACAAAATCAACAATGTTAATAAAAAGTTTGCAAAAAAATAAAATAATCAACAACTCGTGCAACGCACGAGCTCCAACACTAGTATATTAGTATGACAAAATAGGGAGAAGGCTTAAAGCTTGATCATATTATTCATAAATATATGAGTATTTATACAAGCTAAGTTACAGAAAACATAAGATAGGAAACAATCTTCTCAAAAGATAATTATACTAAATAATATCCTAAAGATAAATAAATTCAAAAATAGTATTATGCAAACATTATGTGGAAAATATATCATACTTATAATTTTTCCTAATCCCTAATATCTCATAGCTCTAACACCCTCCCGCAATCGTAACGGCAGTAACACAAATGTTACGATTGAAGAAATAAAAAAATCCATGATAAGTTGCAAATCATTCGGATGAACTGGAACTTGCCTTCATTGAAGTCGATACACAAACCAATGATGTCGGCTTCAGAAATTTTAAGGGTTTTTCAAGAGCAAAACTAGGCTCACTTTGGTTAATGGTTTTTTTCGAGCAAAATCAAGCTCACATCAGGTAATGGTTTGTCTTGAGCAAAACCATGCTCACATCAGGTAATGGTATTTCGAGAGCAAAACCAAACTCACATTAAGTAATGAATTTTCGACTTTTCTAGAGGAAAGTCATGCTCACATCAAACTTTAATTTGTTTAGAGCAAAGTCGAGCTACCTCAAGGAAAGTCATAATAAGCCCCGTCTCATGGCACAAGGAGAACATATAAGAAACCAAAAATAAACCTTGTCTCATGTAGGGGTGACAATGAGCCTGGCGTGTTCGCGAACAGTTCGGGCTCAGCTCGGTCAAAGCTCGACTCGTTGTGGCTCGACTCGGGTTTGGGCTCGGCTCGAGACTTAAACAAGCAGAGCCGAGCTAGGCAAAGCTCGGCTCGAAAAGCTCGTGAACAACTCGATTATTATTTTATACTCCCTCCGTCCCAGAAAGATCTGAACACTTGTTGGGACACGTATTTTAAGGTGATAAGTTGTAGTGTGGTTATCAAATGTTATTTTATTTAAAAAGTAGATGTGATAGGAGTTGGTGGGGTATTTTTTATTAGAGGAGAGAGAAGTTGGGTAACTTTTTATTGATAAAAAGGAGAGTGTGGGCCAAAAGGAGAGTAAAAGAAATAATATATTAACAGTGGGACCATGTAAAAAATGGAAGTATTCAAACTAATTTGGGACAAACATAAAAGGAAAGTGTTTAGACTATTCTGGGACGGAGGGAGTATTAAAAAATTATTTTATATATCTTTAGAATTATATTAAGTATAAAAGAATAGTTAAACGAGCTTGAGCCGAGCACACTGCTATTCGGGCTGGGCTCGTGCGATAAGCACCACTAGTCTCATGGCACAAAGAGAATCAGGCTCCGTTTGATTCAACTTAGTTTGACTTATCTGAAACTATTTTATCTTATCTTATCTAAACTTATCTTATCTTATCTTATATTCAAGTTTATTGTGTTGTCTAACATAGTTAGTCATTTTTCTTCAACTTATCTTATCTTATCTTATTTGAACTTATCTTATCTTATCTAAACTTATCTTATCTGAACTTATTTTTTCTAAAATAAGTTAAAATAACTTGAACATAACGTAGCCTCAATAAGAAAAAATAACATGTATTTTTGGATAAAGTTTCATGAATCCCACCGATGGGTTTAATTAATTTAACCCACCAGAAGAGAGGAAATTTTTGTAAAGGATCCCAAGATCTAACCTGCTCTTGATACCATGACAAAATAGAGAGAATGATTAAAGCTTGATCATATTATTCATCAATACTTGAGTATTTATAAAAGCTACGTTATAAAAAACATAAGATAGGAAACAATCTTCTCAAAAAATAATTATACTAAATAATATCCTAACATATATAAATAAACTCAAAGATATTATTATGCAAACATTATGTGCAAAATATATCATACAAATATATTTTCCTAATCTCTAATATCTCATATCACTAACAAGTAACAATTAGCCGTTTTAAAAATGTGAGTAACAATAGTCAGAAGGACATTTAACTAATTTACATGAAAGTATACAAAAACAATAAAAAAAATAAAACATAAGCACTCCATTATAAATTTATAATAGTTCAATATAATGGTACAAAAAGCTATGAAAGAAAACAATAAAATAATGAAAAAAGAAAATAAGAATATTGAATTTCACAGTAACTCTTTTATTGGATTAACGCTTTAACATAGTAGACGTTCTAAGCTCATAGTCGAATATAATGTTGATTTTCACGTGAAATGATCAAGTCAATTTGACTTTTCCTCGGCTAAATCGTGCTAAGAAATGAGAAGGTAAGTGGTAGCCAAATAAAGCCTTGAAGACTTGCTCTCCACTACTACATCTGTTGATTGTTACATCATGGAGTGACACTAAGGCCAAGCTTATATAAAGCCCATCTTCAAACCAACTATCCCACAGCTCATTTCTTCATATTCATTCCACCAAAATGGCTCTCTATCGATCTTCTTTCATGTCCTTCTTTCTCATGACTTTGGTGGCAGTTTCATCTGCTAGTGATTACTATAGCCCTGCCACAGAATACAAGAAACCATCTCATTCTCCAGCATATACATCTCCGATTTACACACCATCACCTGTATACACACCATCCCCAATATACAAGTCTCCAGAGTATTCACCTTCTCCAGTATACAAGTCTCCAGAATACTCACCATCCCCAGTATATACACCATCCCCAGCAAACAAGTCTCCAGAATACTCACCATCCCCAGTATACAAGTCTCCAGAGTACTCCCCATCCCCAGTATACAAGTCTCCTGTGTACTCACCATCCCCGGTATACAAGTCTCCAGAGTACTCGCCATCCCCGGTATACAAGTCTCCAGAGTACTCCTCATCCCCTGTGTACAAGTCACCAATATATTCCCCATCACCATCTTATAGCCCATCACCTGTCTACAAGTCACCTGAATACACTCCATCGCCAGTCTACAGCCCGTCTCCGGTGTATAAGACACCAATATACACCCCTTCTCCAATGTACAAGACACCAGTTTATAGCCCATCCCCTATCTACAAATCACCTGTATACACCCCATCTCCAGCATATGAGACACCAGTTTACAGCCCATCCCTCATCTACAAGTCACCTGAATACATCCCTTCTCCAGTTTACAGCCCATCTCCTGTGTACAAGTCACCAGAGTACACCCCATCTCCAATTTATAGCCCATCCCCAGTGTATAAGTCACCAATTTACACCCCGACTCAAGTATACGAGACACCGACTTATTACAGCCCATCCCCCATCTACAAGTCACCTGTATACTCCCCATCTCCAGTATACAAGGCACCAGTTTACAGTCCATCTCCAGTGTACAAGTCACCTGTATACTCCCCATCTCCAGTATACAAGGCACCGGTTACGATTACCATCTCCGAGGTACAAGTCACCAAAGATACACCCCATCTCCAGTGTACAAGGCACCAGTTTACAATCCATCTCCAGTGTACAAGTCACCAATATACACCCCATCTCCAGTGTACAAGGCACCAGTATACACCCCATCTCCAGTGTACAAGGCACCAGTTTACAGTCCATCTCCGGTGTACAAGTCACCGAAGATACACCCCATCTCCAGTGTACAAGACACCAACTTACAGCCCATTCCCCGTCTATAAGTCACCTGTATACACCCCATCTCCACTATATAAGGCACCAGTTTATAACCCATCCCCCGTCTACAAGTCACCCATATACACACCAGCTCCAGTGTACAAGGCACCAGTTTACAATCCATCCCCTGTGTACAAGTCTCCCGAATACCCCCCATGTCAAGTATACAAGTCACCAGAATACACGCCGTCCCCAGCATATAAGGCACCTGTATACATTCCATCGCCCGTGTACAAGTCCCCCGTATACACCCCGTCTCCAGTATATAAGACACTAGTTTATAGCCCATCCCCCATTTACAAGTCACCCGTATACACCCCATCTCCAGTATACAAGTCTCCAGTTTATAGCCAATCCCCCATTTACAAGTCACCCGAATACACTCCAACTGCAGTATACACAACACCCGTATACAACCCATCCTCCATCTACAAGTCACCAGTGTATACTCCATCTCCAGTATACAAGTCACCCACATACACTCCATCTCCAGTATACAAGTCACCAATTTACACCCCATCCCCCGTGTACAAGTCACCAGCTTACACCCCATCCCATGTGTACAAGTCACCTGAATACACTCCATCTGCAGTATACACGACACCAGTTTACAGCCCATCTCCCGCATACATGTCACCTAAATACAGTCCATCTCCAGTATATAAGTCACCTGATTACAACCCATCCTCAGTGTACAAGGCACCAGTGTACACCCTATCTCCAGTATACAGTCCATCCCCCATGTACAACTCCCCAGCTTACACGCCAACTTACAAGACTCCTACATATTCTCCAAGTCCTTCATACGGCTATTAAGAGAAGTACACGGTTATATGGTCCTCTATTTTTCGAATTCTTACTGTATTTTTTCCTCATATTGAATCGGACTTGAATCCGGTTCGAACTATATATGTTATCATTTGAGATCATATAATTAGAGTTTGAGAAGGATTAAATAAAAAACGATGTCTTTTTTACTTTTATAATGCAAACACAATTATGTTATGACAATGTAATTTTAACCTTTTAGTTGATTGGTTGGCGTTGATAATTGAATTCTAGTCGAATTATCGTATCCTACTATCTCCTATATATATAATTCAGATTGAGATTTCAATTTTTTTTGTTTTGAATATTTATCAATTCTTTTCTTCGAATCAAGTTAAATTCAAATTGTAAGAAATCATACATAATATAAAATCGAAAGAAAGGCAATATTTCAATACTAGATGTAGGCATGGGAAACCCACCTAGTTTACATAATAAACATATAAGTTAAGGTTACTTTGCATAAATAAGGTTTAATATACTTACTAATAAGTTCTACTACAACGACAATAAATTTAGTTAAGTTCAAACAAGCATAAATAAGTTGAAAAGAACTGATTCGAAGTAGGGGAGTTAACGCTAAATCTATAAAGAAAGACTTGGAACCTTATGAGTAGACTTTGATATTTGTTGATGTAGAAGTACAAATAAAAGGCACCCTATTGCTTAGGATTCATAATATAAAAGAAAAAGAAAGGTGATGATTCAGTACTTGCTATTGATCTTTTTACAAATCTCATTAGTTAAATTGTAAAGTATCAATTATAGACCTTCAAAAACCCTAACTTTAATTCATTGCCTCCAATAGTTTGAACTTTTGAGTCGGCTATGGGTTCTTATCTTAATGAACTAGTTCAATAAAACAAGTTATATGTGCATTGCAGTACTAAATACTAAAAAATCATTCATAATTATTTATGTCGATTTTTGGTTTAAACGACAAGATTAAGTGCAGGGCAACAACAACCAGATTTATATGATGTATGCTAGGCAAGTGAAAGGAAAACAGAAGAGAGAAAGGACACAAAGGAGTGTTGACGCGGAAAAACCCCAATGAAGGTGGGTAAAAAACCGCGGGTAGATGTGAGTCTACCCATCCACTACTTGCAATCGTCAGTCGGAGTAACCAACGATCAATACAACCTAATGATCTTTGTTCTAAGTACAATATAATCACTGTAACAAGAAAGGAAATAACAATGCAATGTATCAAGTATTTTCTGAGTATCAATGTCTTGTGAGTTCTCAAGTTTGTGCGTATCCCCCTTGTTGCCTTCGTTCTCGCCTTCTTATACTGCCCTTCTCAACTTCAACATGCAACCTCAAATCTAGGGATTTAGTTAGCTAGGATCTCGCCCCTCTCCTCTAAGATCTCGGTGCATTCTTTTAACAACCATAGACTTATTCCACTGATTGAAATTCCGTTGGGCTCAACCTCCCCTACTTTTAAGGAATCAGATAATCTTTGACCTGGTCCATACGTCACGATCCTCTTGCTAACGTCAGCGTCGCAAGTTTCATAAGTACGTCGTCCAACTGCAAAAAATCAGCCATAACAGTTTGCCCCCAATTGTTGACATGAGGGAATACCAAGAGTCATGAGACAATTGTATTAGTTTGCATAAGACATCCTGTACAGTTAAAACACCTGTTACAACTGTTAATCATCTGTTACAACTTTTGTCAAAAAAGATAAAAAATAAAATTTTAACCAACGGATGACTTCACTAGAGATAACCCAAAGGCCACAGGTAAAAGATAAGTTCTTGATTTTTTCGCCCAAGAATTCATCTACACTCTGCAAAAACATATCCGTTACACTTACGAGGACTCCAGCTGTAACTATAAAAACAATGCCTGATGAATTGAAAACCACATGCCACCATTCTCTCTCTAAAAAATCGCTCGAGCATCCAAATTTCTCTAAAAGCATCCGGAAATTTCTGGAGTAACTTCGGCTTCATCAGGTAACATCTACCGCCGTCTCTGATCTTCGATTTCTAGCTAATTTCATAATTAATACTTGAAACTATGGCTCCCAGCAGACGTAGTATTAGAAATTTTGTTAAAAATCAAGAAAAAAACAAGGCCAAAGAAAGAGAGGTAGAACTCGATGACGAACAATCTAACATGTCGCAAGACGATTTAATGAAATTCTTAGACTTAGGAAACTTACCCGTTGACACGGTGTTGAGAAACGCAGAACCTCATGAGCGACCAGAGATGTGTCCTCAAGGTTGGGTGGTATTGTATGAGTACCCCTTCAAAATAGGCCTTAAGTTACCTTTTCCTCCCATAGCCAGGGAGATAATGCAAATTTACCAAATTAGCCCTGGGCAAATTATGCCCCAAGTCTGGAGAGTTCTGAGTGTTGTTGATAGGGTGACAACGTCTTGGGAAGAGCCTTTTACTTTTCACGACCTATTGCTCTGCTACGAGATTAGGGTCAAGGTCAAAAACAGGTTAGCTTTGCATACCAAGGTGAGACATGACGCTTTGGTTGGAGGAATTCAGTCGAACGACAGGGGTTGGAAGAACCGTTACGTTTTTGTCAAGAAATCGTCTTTGGGAGAAGTAGGGAAACACTTAATCGGAGGCTGGAACATAGGAGGTTCGTAAAAATCTTTTACAAATTGTTCTTATGTCTTGATGTTAACGTCATTCTTACATCGCTCCTTCTGCAGATCTAGATCCAAAGCTGCTGACGCACCGCGAGGAAACTGAGCGGCTGTGCGAGAAGTTCCTAAGGGTGAAAGAAGAAGAGAGATACTTCAGAAGGGCAACAATCGCTAGTCAAGACAACTGTTCTTCCATGGCTTCAGGTAAACGTTTCGCTTTGTCGTTTGGAATATTATTTCTATCATGACTCTAATAGATTTTCTGCGACAGAATCTTCTCAATCGCGACCGAGAGGATCTTTGGACAGCCAGGCCCTTGTTGAAACGCTTCGCAAGAGGAAGAAAGAGCTGAGTCATGCTGCTGCCTCATCACCCACTGCATCGGAGAAGAAACGCCCTGCAGACGTCATCCACGTGGAAGATGACGGCTCAGATGTTGGTCCAAAATTGCGCAAGACTGACTTCGTTGTCCCTCCCAAGAAAGAAGGCCCATCATATACCATGATCGTGCCTAACGACTTTATGTCGTTAAACAGGTCGATCCGGCCGGAAGCGGAGAGGCTGCTCTTTCCTTGCGCCGAAAACCGCTTGCGTGAGCTTACCCTACCTAGGCTTATGTCAGATGGCCTAGAACTCGTTTTCCAGGTACGTTAGCGTGCGATTTAATCTTGCTAATATGAAACGGATTTTAGTCGCTCATCTTTTCGTCGTCGATCTGCAGGCGTCGCAGAATTTCCTTATGGCGAAGGAAGAAATGTCGTCTCTGTTGAAAGGGCATCAGGCTATGAAGTCTAGAGCTGACGAAAGTGAACTAGCTTTAAAAGAAAAAGATGCGGAACTGAAGAAGGTTCAATCGGAAATGATTGAGATGGGGGAGACGCTGAAGAAGAATGGAGAAGATTTGAAAGGATTGAAGAAACAGGCGAAGATTTTAGAGACGTCGTCGTGTCTGGAAATTGAAGCCCTCTAAGCGCAAGTTGCAGCTCAGAAAAACGAACTTGACCTGTTAGAGGCTGAGGTGACCACAAGGGTGAGGGCGAAGCTGATGTACCAGTTCATGATGAAACGAACTGCTTCATGGGAACCTCAGAAGGACATTGACTTGTACCTCGAATGCTTAGGGGGTATGAAGGACATAATGGACACTGAAGATTTTATGAAAGCGACGGCTGAATCGTCGTTGGCTGTTGATCACCCAGATGACGGGATTGGCTCTTCAAGCGCTGCGTTTATAGCGTCGGACGTGCCTCCAGTCGCTGATTCAGAGAAAGGAGTTATGACGGAGGTTCCGCCATCGTCAAAGTCTACTGATGAAAAGTTTGATGATGCGTCCGTCGCTTAATCTAACGACATGTGTGTTACTTAAACTCTTTTGAATATTTCAAACGTTATGCTATTTTAGAAAAACACTTCGCTGTTTTGGGTCACTCATGAGGGTGACCGCTCATGTACTTTTGGACCACTCATGGGAGTGGTCATGACATTTGTTTTCTTTCGTTTAATCGTATGTGCTTTGTTTACTTACGATGTGCTGCCGTTCTTCTGGCGTCTGAGTTCAATTGTTCAGGCGCTTTGAAAGCCTCTTCTTTTTTAACACGTAGGCTAGACTTTGTCAAAAAAGACTAATACGCATCAAACAGATTTGTATACTTGTTATGAATATGTCAAATGTTTGCAACGCTGTTGAGCGGCCGTTACAGTCTTACGACGTTTGCAATGGCGTAGGACGCTTATTGTATCCTTGTTGATGTTATAATCTTTATTCTTTATTCAAACGATAGTCGTTGGTTGCTTCGTTGACACGTCACAATCTTATTGAAGGAAAATCCTGAAAAACACAGCACTCGGTAATGTTTCGTCGTTGACGTTTCAACGACTTTATTATGACATATTCATTACTTAATGAATTAAAAAAAAAAAAAAAACACGAAAAAACAAAAGACGCAAAATGAAGTGTCACTTAGCGTTTTTTAGAAGAAATATCTTTTGAGATGGATAGCATTCCAACTACGTGGGACCATAGTGCCGTCGCGTCGGACTAATCGGTAAGCGCCATTACCAACGACCTTGCTGATTTGATAGGGACTTTCCATTTTGGACCTTGCTTACCTGCGTTAGGCTCTTGTGTGTTTTGGAACACCTTCCTTAACACCCAATCTCCTTCGACAAACGACTTGGCTTGTACGGTCTTGTTGAAGCTCCTTGCGACGATCTGCTGTTGAGCTGCCATGCGTACCAACACTGCGTCGCGCAGCTCTTTTATGGTATCCAGATCGTTGACCAGCTCGTCATGGCTCTGCTGTTCTGTCGTTAAGCCGTACCTAGCGGTTGGAATACTTACCTCGGCTGGTAAGACTGCCTCGCAGCCATAAACCAGTGAAAAAGGGGTTTGCCCAGTCGCACTTCGTGGCGTCGTGCGATTTGCCCATAATATGGCTGGTAACGCTTCCGCCCATCTGCCTTTTTTAGCGGTGAGACACTTCTTTAACGTATCTATGATGGTCTTGTTGCTGGATTCAGCTTGTCCATTGGCTTGAGGATATCTGGGCGTGGATGTTAATAACGTGATGTTCCATTCGTCGCAGAAGTGCTTAGTTTTGTCACTGATAAACTGCGACCCATTGTCGCATCTAATTTCTGACGGAACACCAAACCTGCAAATAATGTTAGTATGTATAAACGAAATTACCTCTTTGTCGCGCACCTGTTGGAAGGAATCTGCTTCTATCCATTTCGAAAAATAATCTGTTAATGCTAACATAAAGACCTTCTGTCCTGGGGCTGGAGGTAGTTTACCAACTATGTCCATTCCCCATTTCATAAAAGGCCATGGAGTTAAAGTCGGATGCAGAATTTCACAGGGTTTGTGTGTCATACATGCGTGTCGCTGGCAACTATCGCATCTGGTGACGTACCTGATTGCATCTTGTTTCATCGTTGGCCAATAGTAACCCGTCCTTAATGCTCTATTGGATAAGCTGCGCCCTCCAGAGTGGTTTCCGCATGTTCCCTCGTGTAGGTCTTGCAAGACTTGCCCCCATTGGTCCTTTTCCAGGCATCGCATATACGGCCCAGCGACGGACTTTTTGAACAACACCCCTTGGATAATGATATACCTGGATGCTTTGAAGCGAACTCGCCGAGCTTCTGCTTTGTCTTCTGGGAGTATGTCGTTAGTCAAATAATCGTAAAAAGGTTTCGTCCAACTAACCTGTACCTCGTCATGTGCGGGGTTGTCATCATTGGTTGCGTCAGCGTTGTCGCTTCTTGATTCGACGTCGTCTTCTGACGGGGCGTCATCGTCGTCTATTTCATTGCTTTTTCTGACTGTTGTAACGACGTTGGCGGCACCTTTGCATTTGTTTATCGCTGGTGTTGTGATATGGATGATAGGGACGGAGGTGAATGATACGTCTCTCAGGGACGATCCTAGATTAGCCAACGCATCTGCTTGCGTATATTTAGATCTCTTGGTATCAGCATGATGTCAAAAGGATTAAACATTTTACTTTTACCTTGTGCGATTTCTAAGTAGAGCGCCATTTTGGAATCCTGAGCAGCAAATTCACCTTTGATTTGACTGACTATCAGCAATGAATCGCTGTAGATTTTTAACGCTTGTGCTCCCAAGTCGCTTGCTAGAGTCATTCCTGCGATTAACGCCTCGTATTCGGCTTCATTATTGGTCGCTTTGAATTCGCAGCATATGGCTTGCACTATCTTGTCCCCTTGTGGCGACTTTAGGACGACGCCAAGACCTGCACCGCGAAAATTAGAAGATCCATCAACAAATAAAATCCATGCGTCGTGATTGACATAGTTGATGCGAGCAACTTCGTCTGCTGCGATCCTCTCCAGCTCTGGACTAAAGTCGGCCACAAAATCAGCCAGAGCCTGCGACTTGATTGCAGTTCTTGGTAGGTATTTGATGTCGTAGCCGCTGATCGCGATGGCCCATTTTCCTAGGCGACCTGTCAATTATGGTCTACGCAAAACGCTCTTTATAGGATAATTGGTCATAACCACGACAGTGTGAGTTTCGAAATAATGTCGCAGCTTTTTAACAGCAGTGACTAAGGCTAGTACAAGTTTTTCTAAGGAAGAGTACCTAGTTTCAGCATCTAACAAAGACTTACTGACGTAGTAGACGGGAAGTTGTTGACTTTATGCTTCTCGCGTCAAGACTGCACTGACGGAGATGTTACTGACAGCTAGGTACAGTTGGAGCGTTTCTCCCTCGTTGGGTTTGGATAGTACTGCTTCAGTGCTTGCAAAGCGTCTTCGTGTCGTGGCGTCCAGTCGAATCCTTTGTTTTTGCGCAGCACGTCATAGAACAGATGGCATATTTCGGATGACCTGGATATGAAACGAGTAAGGGCAGCGACACGTCCAGTTAATTTTTGTACCTCTTTGACGTTCCGGGGAGACTGGATGTTAATCAACGCTTTGATCTGATCGGGACTTGCTTCAATTCCTCGTTGCGTCACGACATAGCCCAAAAATTTACCTGCAGCGACTCCAAACGTGCATTTAGTGGGGTTCAGTTTCATGCCGTATTTACGTAGGATGTCGAATGCCTCGGATAGATGTTGAATGTGATCGCCTGCTTGCTTGGATTTTACCAACATATCGTCGATGTAGACTTCCATGGTGTCACCTAGTTGGTTTTTGAACATGTGGTTGACTAAGCGTTGATATGTTGCACCTGCATTTTTTAGTCCAAAAGGCATAACCTTGTAACAATAAATACCTTTGTCGGTGACTAATGCTGTCTTTTCCTGATCGTCAGGATGCATGAGGATTTGGTTATAACCAGAGTACGCATCCATGAACGTCAACAGCTCGTGCCCCGCCGTCGCGTCGACCATTGCGTCTATGTGGGGGTGTGGGAACGGATCTTTGGGACAGGCCTCATTAAGGTCCGTAAAGTCGATGCAGACTCTCCACTTACCGTTCTTTTTACTGACAACAACAACATTAGCCAGCCAGTCAGGATACTTAACTTCACGTACCTTACCTGTGTCAATCAATTTTTGTACTTCATCGTTTATAATTTGATTGCGCTCAGGGGCAAATTTGCGTCGTTTCTGCTTGACTGGCTTATGCTCTGGATCGACGTTAAGCTTATGGGTAATGACGTCTGGGCTGATACCTGTCATATCTTCGTGTGACCAAGCAAAACAATCCTGGTTAGCTTTTAGGAAATCGATTACCTGGGTACGGAGTTCTGGCGACAGGGTCGCTCCAATGCGAACGACACGATCAGGGTAGGACGGATCTAGCGCCACTTCATCGACGTTATCTTCATCAGGCGCGTTGGGCGCTGATCCGGTTGTTAATTGCTAGATGGCTTCTTGGCAGGCTTTAGCGACGAGCTGTAGCATTCTCGAGCAGCTTTTTGCTCGCCTTTGATCTCCTGGACGCCCCATTTGGTGGGGAACTTGAGCGTCTGATGGTACGTTGAAGGTACTGCTTTCATCTTGTGGATCCAAGGTGTCCCCAGAATGACATTGTAGGCAGAGGGGCAATCCACGACGTTGAACCTCGTCGGCAAGTTGACTCCTTTGGCGAGTGTTGGCAGAGTGATTTCACCGACAGTCTGTTGCGCTTCTCCGCTGAAACCGACTAAGACAGTGGACTTTTTAGTTATATCCCTATCACAAAGACCCATACCTTCGAGAGCATTTTTGAAGATGATGTTAGCTGAACTACCGCCGTCAATCAGCACTCGTCGCAATAGGCAGTTGCTGACAGTCAGGGATATGACTAATCCATCATGGTGATCTTCATCGCACACGTCGTCGTCCTTGAAGGTAATCGACATCGCCTCCAACTCGCGTTCTTCATCTGACCTGTAAGGTTTAGGAACAATGGACGAAGGGGATCCCTCTCTGGCTAGCCTTTTGGCTGCTGAATACGTTAGTCCACAAACATCCGAACCACCAGAGATTACGTTGATTACCTTGACGTGAGTAGGGGAGGCGGGCGAATTTGATTTGGAAGGGTTTTTATCGAAGGACGCCTTCCCTTTGTCGCTGAGGAGATCTTGGAGGTGCCCTTTGTTCAACATGAACGCGACTTCTCTTCGGAGTGCAATACAATCTTCCGTCTTGTGACCGTGGTCGTGATGGAACTGGCACCATTTGGTTTGATCTTTTTGAGCGTCTGGACGGTCGCTCTTTCTTGGCCAACGGACGGGGGCCCCGATCTTTGTTAACGCGTTGACAACACCTCCAACGTCGACGGAGAATCCATAAGACCGTACCCTATGTCGGGATATGACGGATGTTCCGCTTTGACCTCAATTCCTGCATTGTCAATTATATCGTTAACGTTATGTACCTGGTTAGGACGACTATACGGATGATTCCGCCAGTTGGTCTTTTTAGGGATAAAGGCTTTGCGATCGTTGGTGCTTTCCGACGCATGGCGTGTAGAGATGGTGTTGAGGATGGCATCATCTTCCTCTACTCGCATTTGGGCCAACGCCCTTAACTTCACTTCTTCGAACGTAGAGCAAGGGTATTTCGTCAGACGGTTGTACAGCTTGGACCGGAGGATGAGACCTTTCCTGAAACATTCAATAGCAGTTTTAGTATAGAGATCTTTAATGCTAATCATTTCTTTGTTAAAGCGATTATAGTAATCGCGGACAGATTCGTTTGGCCCGTGGACGATGCCATA
The DNA here is from genome assembly GCA_947648045.1 of Beta corolliflora. Classification (NCBI taxonomy): domain Eukaryota; kingdom Viridiplantae; phylum Streptophyta; class Magnoliopsida; order Caryophyllales; family Amaranthaceae; genus Beta; species Beta corolliflora. The sequence goes on along the minus strand of CANSZD010003162.1, from coordinate 922,660 downwards.
GAGGTCACTCGTCTGCTTATCTAGGCTACGACTGCCTTCAAATTTATCATAAAATTTATTGACTATAGTAGATAAATTGGCTATACTGCTAGGTTTAAGAGATCCAAGCCATTTTTAAGGCTGGCCTAGTTAGGGTTGTTCCGAATGACTTGCACATGCACGCTTCGACAAGATGCCACGGAATGGACGCTTGCCACATCCTCTGCTTATACTGCGCGACGTGCTCGGTAGGGTGAGTCGATCCATCATAAGTGGCAGTCAAAGTAGGCAGATTGAGCTTCTTTGGTAACGACGCTTTAGAAATCTTCTTGACGAACGGAGACGCTGCATATCCGTCTCGGTGCTCGACGATACTGGGCGTGGGCGCTCCAGGAAGTTGAGACATGAGCTTCATCAAGCGCCGGTTTTGCTTCTCGATCAGGACCATTCGCTTCGCCATGAGATCTTCGTCTCTATTCAGGGGAGTCTTCTCAAGGGGATCTTCTTCTTGGTCGTTGAGAGGGGACCCGTCAAGGAAATCTTCGTCATCTTCTGACTCGGTGCTCTCGGGATCAGTGAGATGTTGCATGACAGAGACGTCGTCTCCACTGAAGCGACGTCGGGTCTTGGATGCTTTCGTCGAGGCTAATTCCTCTTACAGCTTTTGGATTTTTTCTAGCGACGACGAAAAATTAGAGGACAGTTGCTCGTTAGCTTTTTTCATTTCGGCCATTTCTGCCTTCATTTGGTCATAGAGCTTCTGTAATTCACCATTGTTCATTGAGGCGGTCATGTTGAGAGATTTTGAAATAAAGATGATTGATCTGGCTGCGTCCCCACAGACGGCGCCAAATTGTTTATGTCGATTTTTGGTTTAAACGACAAGATTAAGTGCAGGGCAACAACAACCAGATTTATATGATGTATGCTAGGCAAGTGAAAGGAAAACAGAAGAGAGAAAGGACACAAAGGAGTGTTGACGCGGAAAAACCCCAATGAAGGTGGGTAAAAAACCGCGGGTAGATGTGAGTCTACCAATCCACTACTTGCAATCGTCAGTCGGAGTAACCAACGATCAATACAACCTAATGATCTTTGTTCTAAGTACAATATAATAACTGTAACCAAAAAGGAAATAACAATGCAATGTATCAAGTATTTTCTGAGTATCAATGTCTTGTGAGTTCTCAAGTTTGTGCGTATCCCCCTTGTTGCCTTCGTTCTCGCCTTCTTATACTGCCCTTCTCAACTTCAACGTGCAACCTCAAATCTAGGGATTTAGTTAGCTAGGATCTCGCCCCTCTCCTCTAAGATCTCGGTGCATTCTTTTAACAACCATAGACTTATTCCACAGATTGAAATTCCGTTGGGCTCAACCTCCCCTACTTTTAAGGAATCAGATAATCTTTGACCTGGTCCATGCGTCACGATCCTCTTGCTAACGTCAGCGTCGTAAGTTTCATAAGTACGTCGTCCAACTGCAAAAAATTAGCCATAACAATAATCATATTATAAAACCGAAAGAAAGACAATGCTTTAATACTAGTTGTAGGCATGGGAAATCCGCCTACTATACAGGTTGTCGGTTGAGCGTATTATGGGACACCTCAAAGTTGCAACTTGCATGGTATAATTCGAAGCAAAAACTTGCTTTAAAGGGATAATACGGAGCAATTAGCAAAGTAGGGAGTTAATACCAAGTTTATAATGGTCACTCTTAATGTTTTTTTTAGCGTATTATGTGACTCTTAATGGTGACCAAAAGTAAGATTGTAAACCCAATCCTAAATTTTGCTCCTAGTAACAAAATAAACAAAGATCATGCGATGATAATCATGGTTTCAAGTCATACATGCCACGACCAAACTTACGATCAGGCGTGAGAAAGCAAAGCTGTTAGGACTTAGGATATTCTAGATTATATTTAGTCAATAATTCCTAGAATAAACTAACGTATACATAGCTTAATTGTAGCAAATTAGAATCCTAATTGTAGCCAATCAGAATCATCATAGTCATCTAACTCCTTGATATTAGGAGTATATCACGCAACAGGTCATGTAATAGCTATGTAAATGCCTTGTATATATTGACAAGATAATAATAAGCAGGCAATTCTACCGTATTCTCTATTTCTTCATGGTATCGGAGCCACGCGGCTATGATACATACCTATCACCATCATGGCCGGTGGAGAGGATGCGCCTCCACCTCCACCTTCTCGAAATGACCATAACTCACATTTTTTCTTGGCTCACAAGATAGACCCGGTTATCTAATCGCTCTGGTTCGACTTTAAAACGACAATTATGATGAATGGGTAAGATCTGTGCGTCTTGCGCTTCTGTCTCGGTGTAAATTTGGCTTCGTCGACGACACTATTCTGGAACCTAAAGCCCCCTTCACCACGGAGGATTGGCAAACTATTCATTCGATACTAGTTTCTTGGATAATGCATACTATCGATCCAGAGGTTAAGTCTACTATCTCTTCTACTGATGATGCAAAGCTTTTGTGGGATGAATTGAAAACTCATTTTTCTGTTATTAATGGTCCAAGAATCCAACAATTAAAATCTGATATTGTTAAATGTGAGCAACCTAAAACTATGTCTATTTCTACATATTTTGGGAAGATTAAGGTTTTGTGGGATGAATTGGCTAATCATGAACCTATCATTACGTGTAAATGTGGTAAATGTGAATGTAATTTGGGTAAGGTGCATGAACAAAGGAGAAATGATGAACGTCTCCATCAATTTTTGATGGGTTTAAACTCTGAATATTATACCAATTATGTTCTGCTTTGTTGTCTCAAGAACCTTTACCTACCCTTGATCGTGCCTATCAACAAGTAACTCAAGAAGAACGTATTCGTGGGATTACCCGGGCTAAAGAATCTCCACCAGAAGTGGTGGGCTTTGCTATCCGACCAGAAGGTCGTGGAAGGGGGAGACAAGAGAAGGTAGATATATCTGGGTTGTTGTGCTCTCGTTGTCATCGCACCGGGCATGACATTGTCAACTGTTTTCAGCTTCTTTGGTATCCTGAGTGGTGGGGGGATCGTCCTCGCACTCAAGGTACTGCTCGTGGTAGAGGTGGAACATCACAAGTGGGTGGTCGTGCTACAGAGTCTCTTGTGGCTGGTCGTGGTAGAGGTGCAAATGTGCGGGCCGTGACCGTAGATGCAAGCAACTCTACAGCGCAGCCCTCTTCTTCGACTACGCCATCTCCAGTTCCTCTTCCTACCATTACTACAGAACAGTGGCAGTCCATAGCTGCCATGTTTGGTAATCTCAACCCTCCTTCTACTGATCGATTACATGGTGAGTTCTTCTCGACATCCTCTTGGATAATTAACACAGGTGCTTCTAATCATGTAACGAGAGATGAATCATATTTGTTCGACGTTCATAATGTTGTTGCATGCTCCGTCGGGCTTCTTGATGGACAACAAATAGTTGCTACGAAGGAGGGCAGTGTCATGCTTGCGGAAGGATTTTGCTTAAAAAATGTCCTTTATGTTCCTAAATTGCACTGCAATTTGATTTCCGTTACACAACTTATTGATGACATGAAATGCTTTGTTCAATTTACTTCTAATATATGTGTTATACAGGACCATCAAACAAGGAAGTCGATTGGAACGGGTGAACAAGGAGATGGACTTTACTATTTTAAGCAACCGTCAACAGTGCATGCTATTACAGTGGATGGTTCTTCTTCTTCTTTGGTGGAGCTTTGGCATCAACGTCTTGGTCATCCTTCGGAGAAAGTAGTAAAGTCATTACCTTTTTTCCGTAATTTTAGTGATAAACTACATAAGCCATGTGATGTTTGCCCTCGTGCAAAACAATCTAGGGACTCATTTCCTATTAGTGATAATTAGGCTTCTCGTATTTTTGAGTTAATTCATTGTGATTTGTGGGGCCTTACCATACTGTTTCTTCTTGCGGGGCTCAGTATTTTTTGACAATTGTGGATGACTTTTCTCGTGCTGTTTGGGTATTTTTGTTGATTGATAAATTGGAGGTTTTCCAAATGTTTATGTCATTCTTTGCTATGGTTGATAGACAATTTGGTCAAAAAGTTAAGGTTGTTCGGAGTGACAATGGAACAGAGTTTAACTGTTTACAAGCTTATTTCCTTGCAAATGGGATATTATTTCAAACCTCATGTGTAGGGACCCCACAACAAAACGGGAGGGTTGAACGTAAACACCGTCACATTTTATCTGTGGCAAGAGCCTTACGTTTTCAAGGTCACCTTCCTCTTTCTTTTTGGGGTGAATTTATTTTGGCGGCAAGTCATTTAATCAATAGGACACCCTTTAGTGTTCTACAGAATAAAACTCCATATGAAATGTTATTTCATACCTTACCCGACTTTAATGAATTACGTGTGATTGGATCCTTATGTTATGCCCATAATCAACGAGCAAAGAGTGATAAATTTGCAAGTCGAAGTCGAAAATGTGTGTTTGTTGGATATCCATATGGAAAAAAAGGGTGGGGACTTTATGATCTAGAAACTAAGACTTTTTTTGTTTCTAGAGATTTTCAATTCTTTGAAAATCATTTCCCTTTTAATGAGCATGTTGATACGATTGCTCCTGATAAAACTGTTGGAAATATGAATTTGGGTGATGATGATTTTGCTTTGGATAATCAAGTCACGTTGACCACTCAATTCCCTAACCACCAACCTCCTAATACTTCTCCACAAGAACCCACAAATTCCATTTCCCTTGAGGCCACACAAAATACCCCACCTGATTCTACACCTACTACCCAACATGAGCCCATCAAAACATACACCCTGAGCCCACAACTGAAACTTCTCCTATTGTCCCTCATAACCCAATTTCGAAATCAGCTCATTCTATAGATCATAGGCTAGACCACCCCTCCATCTCAACCCAGGACATTACTACAGGGGGGCAAGCAGAGTCTATTTCTCTTAATGATACTCAAATGGGTCGTGGTTCCGCAATAAGTTTCCTTCAGTATTGCTCTGTGACTATGTTACTAGCATTGTTTGCACAGAAAGTCCATCGTCTATCTCTTCATCTTCAGTCTTCACCCGTGCCATCTTCTTCCTCAGGTACGCCTTTTCCTATATCACATTATATTAATTGCGATAGATTTTCTGTGAGACATCGAAAATTTCTTGCAGCCATACTCACAGGTTGTGTACCAAAATCATTTAAAGAAGCTATGACGGATGAAGGTTGGCGTAGTGCTATGCAAGATGAAATACGAGCTTTAGAGGATAATGGTACATGGACTATGGAAAAGTTACCACCTGGAAAACGTGCTCTTGGCAATCAATGGATTTATGTAAATAAACACGACGAAGATGGTAATATCGTGAGACTCGAAGCTCGATTGGTTGTTTTTGGCAATCATCAAGTTGAAGGCTTAGATTACTATGAGACATTTGCACCTGTTGCAAAGATGGTGACGATTCGTGCTTTCTTAGCCATTGCAGCATCTAAAAATTGGGAGCTGCATCAGATGGACGTTCACAATGCATTTTTACATGGAGATCTCGATGAGGAGATCTACATGAAACTTCCTCCTGGATTTCAGTCATCTGATCCTAATATGGTATGTCGCTAAGTCTTCAAGAACATTGGGAGGCTGCTATACATATGGTTCGCTATTTAAAGGGATCCCCTAGACAGAGTATTCTACTTCATGCTGATAGTACTCTCTATCTTACTGGATGGTGTGACTCTGATTAGGCGGCTTGTCCTATCACTCGGCGTTCCCTCACAGGTTGGCTAGTGTTTCTTATTCCCCTATTTCTTGGAAGACCAAGAAACAACATACTGTAGCCCGATCTTCTACTGAGGCCGAGTATCGTTCTATGGCTTCTATTACTTGTGAGTTAAAATGGTTGAAAGGACATCTACTAAGTTTAGGGATTCAACATCCTCGTGCTATTGGTTTGTATTGTGATAGTCAATCGGCTATACATATTGCTCAAAATCCTGTCTTTCATGAACGCACAAAGCACATAGAAGCCGACTGCCATTTTGTACGTGATGCTATACAGGATGGTACTATTATCCCTTCCTATGTTCCAACTACAGTTCAGTTGGCTGGCATCTTCACCAAACCTTTGGGTAAGAAGTAATTTGAGTTTCTTCTCCACAAGTTGGGCATTTTTGACCCTCATGATCCGACTTGAGGAGGGATGTTAGGATATTCTAGATTATATTTAGTCGATAATTCCTAGAATAAACTAACGTATACATAGCTTAATTGTAGCAAATTAGAATCCTAATTGTAGCCAATTAGAATCATCGTAGTCATCTAACTCCTTGATATTAGGAGTATATCACGCAACAGGTCATGTAATAGCTATGTAAATACCTTGCATATATTGACAAGATTACAAGAATAATAAGCAGGCAATTCTACCGTATTCTCTCTTTCTTCAAAAGCAGCTCAAAGCCAATCATGAAGTAACGCTTGTCACATGTTGGATGAGAGAGAAGAGATAAACACGCTATAAATCTTTAAACAATCATAAATTTAAAAATACGTGGAAAAATGAAATAAACATATGAGCGTCTCTAATTTTTCGAGGTCTATAAATAGAGACTCGTTTTGATATATTTTTGACATACCTCATTTTCTACAAATAAGAGGGTGATTTTTTTTCTATATATTTTTGGTCATTGTTAAGAGGATAAAGTGAAAAAGATTGTAAGATGATATACATAAAGAGAGAAAGAGTAGAGAGAAATAGATGATCTTTTTTAAAAATAATCATAAATGGTGAAACACTTAGAACCTCGTGTGGACTTTGATATTTGTTGATGTAAAATTATAAACAAATGACACCTTATTGCTTAGAATTCAGATTTTAGGCTGCCTCGAGGGCATGTCCCTTAAGGCAACCGGCCTTACGAATAAAGATTTTTAACAAATGCACGGGTAATCTAAATAAGGAAACATTACCAAATAAATGAATGAGATTAATAAGTACTTCTATTTATAAAAAGGCATGACCGCATGAGAGCAATGAGTAGGATGAACTGACAAACTCTAAGAAAAAGAAAAGTAGCAAGAACAGCACATAAAATTTTCATTGTACCTCCATTACAATTTACAACATGAATTTGATGAACAAGACTTGAACTTGCACTAAACTACGCTAAGCATGATAAGTTGGTAACTCTAGGCTAAACTAGGCCAAGAACCAAGAGAAACTAAGATAAAAATAAAATTGTTTAATATTGTGTTGCTGAGTATTCCATTCTTCTATTGATAGAAGGCTTGTATGACCGTTGTGTCTAAGGCTCGTTCATTTCCTTAACTTCCAATTTGGCGTCGTGTTTGAAACACTTCTAACTTCCCTCTCAACTTCCTTGGGACATAAATACATATGGGTCTGTTCGTCGAAACACTATAATTAAGTGTTTGGCATGGTAGAGATTGGAGTAGTGTTTAGAGTTTGAAGTAGTGTTTAGATAGCTTTTGATAAACTTTACAATTTATAGCGTTCAAAAGGTGTTAGTAGCGTTCACCTAAGTAATTGCTTCTTGTCTTTGTATTTTCCCACCAATTCTTATGGAAGTTTGACTTTTTTTTAAGTTGATTGTTTTTTGGTGTTTAGAGAGTCACAGGGCAAGTGATGAGAATCGATCCCAAGATCTCCTGGAATAGGGAGGGAAGCTCTAACCAACTGATCTACCCCTCACTCTCTTGAGTTGATTGTTAACTTGTTGACTTTACCTTTGGGACTGAATCATTATTGGGCGTTGTAGGAACGAAAACTGGTAACAACTAAAACAAATTTATCTGACAACCATGGCGTGAGAAGATCACTGCCCTAAAGTTGAATTTGCCCCGCAACAACACACAGACTCACATCAATCAACCTCCAGGGATACACGGTTTCTGTGTTTCTGGTGTTGACAGAAAAGCAGATTGAGAACGATCTTGAATATTGCCCAGAATAATAGAGGAGAAGACGTGATTGTGTTTTTCTGTGTCGCCAATGAATACCAGAACACTAGTATTTATAGGGAAAGGAAAACCAAAACCAAAACCAAATGCTGACAAATAATTAACCCAAAAAGATAGTTAAGTTCAAGGCCCAAGGCCCTGGCCCGGACCGGGCGGGCGGTGCGCGTGTGGTAACCACACATCACCACAAACCCACTAAAAGCCTCATTGCTACTCAACTCAAAGGGTAGAGGAAGAGTAATGGTTATAAACCTTACTCTTCCCTTCTATTCTTTCAATGTGGGACAAAAGATAAAATAGACTCTTCATATTCTTTTGAAGAAAACTTTGAGTTTCTACTATAAACTCCTATAAACTCCATGAATCCCCCACATGATTCAAAGAAAATAGAAAGAAACAGGGCTGAAAAAAGATGATATGGGCAATAGATACTAGGTGTTGAAGTACCAATGTCTTATGGACTTGAATTGACACTTAGTGCATACAAATATGTCTTACTGTCGTAATAGATAGATTTCTCTTTGAACGTTTCACGAAGTTAGCAAAGCATAGTTGCGCACTCAACCTTTTTCAAAACAAGAAACGTTCTCGCAATTGTAATATCGGTGCCCCACAATTAGCCTGGATTCTCATGAATGCTCTAGAGAGCCTAAGCCTTCTAACTCTCATAGGGGATTGGACGTAACCCCCACATTTACATAGGTAAGTTCATCAAGTTTGTACTGTCACAAACCACCTTAAGTAAGGCTATGAACTTATTAAGAGCTCTATGCTCAACCTTACACATATAACAGTAGGTTAAAACAAAATACTACATCACTTTTATTAATAGGAATGGTAGTAGTATACAATAACTTGAGTTCTTTTGTGATTTCGTTTGACTCTTTGAACTTAGGAATTCCTAAGAAGGGTATCCATCACAATTCACTCCACAATAGGCTTTAAACCCATTCCTTGTGCTGACTCCAGCACCATTTTTCTACAAAGGCCTTTGGTGAGAGGATCAGCAGTATTCCTCTCTGACTTTACATACTCGAGTGATAACACATTACTTTTAATTAAATTTCTAACTACGGCATGCCTTAAGCGAATATGCCTTCTCTTTCCATTATAGACTTGATTATTCGCTACCCCAATTGCTGCTTGCGAGTCACACCGCATAGAAACTGATGGAGCTGGTTTCCCCCACAATGGAATATCAACAAGCAAACTCCTTATCCATTCAGCTTCTTGACTTGTTAATTCTAAAGCAATAAACTCAGATTCCATTGTAGATTTGGCAATACATGTGTGCTTTGATGATTTCCATGATATAGCTCCTCCAGCAAGAGTAAAAATATAACCGCTAGTAGATTGAATTTCATCATTATCCGACACCCAATTGGCATCACAAAATCCTTCAAGGACACAAGGTGTCCTTTGATAATGCAGACCCCAATTGATAGTGCCTTTTAGATACTTCAACAATCTAATCAAGGCAACCCAATGCTCCTGATTAGGATTGTGATTATACCTGCTCAATCTACTAACAGCATAAGCTATATCAGGTCTAGTATAATTCATCAAGAACATTACACTACCAAATATTTTTGCATATTGTTCTTGTGATATACTATCACCATTATTCTTTTTCAAATGAATACTAGAATCATATGGGGTTTTCACGGGAATGCAATCAAATTGATCAAACTTCTTTAATATTTTCTCAATATAATGAGATTGATTTAAGGATATCCCATATGACGTTCTAGTAATATTTATTCCAAGAATAACATCAGCCTTTCCTAAATCCTTCATCTCAAAACAAGAATTTAGGGAACTCTTAGTTGCATTTACTACGTCTATATTAGTCCCAAAGATTAACATATCATCCATATATAGACATATAAAAACACAACCAAGCTCATCAATTTTGGAATAAACACAAGCATCAGAATCATTTACCAAAAAACCATTTGAAGTAATAGTTTGATGAAATTTATCATACCATTGTTTTGGTGCTTGTTTTAAACTATACAAAGATCTAATAAGCTTGCATACCTTGTCCTCTTGACCAGGAACCTCACATCCTTCAGGTTGCTTCATATAGATCTCCTCATTTAACTCACCATTCAAAAATGCAGTTTTCACATCCATTTGATGCACAATTAAACCATGAATAGATGCAAGTGCAATTAATGCTCTAATGGTGGCTACCTTGGTCACCGGAGAATAGGTATCAAAGAAGTCTAAACCTTTCTTTTGGCGATGCCCTCCAACTACAAATCTAGCCTTATATTTGTCTAAGGACCCATCAGACTTGCATTTCTTTGTAAAGATCCACCTACTACTTAGGGCCTTACAACCTCTAAGAAGGTCTGACAAAATCCAAGTATTATTACTCATAATAGACTCTATTTCACTGTTAATAGCCTTTAACCAAAAACTTGAGTCTACAGATCTCATGGCCTCAACATAGGTTCTCGGGTTCTCTTCCAATACAAACGCATTGACATCTTGCTCATCTAAACACTATTTCTCACCTAGAAAGGTAGTAATAAAATCAGGTCCGAAACTAGACTCAATTCTAGCTCTCTTACTCCTTCTATATTCTAAGATCTCACTAGATGATGCAATGTCATGATGCAAAGTAGAAGAAGATGCAGCAAGCAAGCATGATTGTACACTAACTTTCATAGGAAAAACATGCTCAAAGAATTCAACATCCGTTGACTCTCTAATAGGACCAAAACCAGATGCATCCTTAAGAATGAGTCTGTATGCAGCACTGTTAGAAGCATAACCAATAAAGATACCATCTACAGTCTTAGGTCCAATCTTACTCCTTTGAAAGTCAGGAAGTCCTATCTTACCCAAACACCCCCACACTTTGAGGTAACCCCAAATTAGGCTTGTAGCCTTTCCACAATTCATAGGGAGTCTTATCTAACTTCTTATGGGGAACTTGGTTAAGAACATAGCAAGCAGAAAGAATAGCCTCACCCCACATGTTAGTAGGCATACCTGAACTAATAAGCATTGCATTATTCATATCCTTAAGAGTTCTATTTTTCCGCTCAGCTATTCCATTCTGTTCTGGGGTATAAGGAGATGTAACCTCATGAATAATCCCATTAGACTCACAAAATTTCTTAAAGGAAACTCCATCATATTCTCCACCCCTATCTGATCTCACCCTCTTAATCTTAAGGTCTAATTGGTTCTCAACTTCGACTTTATAGATCAGAAATTTCTCTTCAGCCTCATCCTTAGAACTCAATAAATAAACCTTAGTATAACGTGAGAAGTCATCAATAAATGTAATATAATACTTCTTTCCTCCCCTACTCATGGAATTCTTAAAGTTACCTAAGTCACTATGGACTAACTCTAATAAAGTAGAGGAACGAAACACATTTTTGTTGAATGCTTTCTTAGGGTGCTTAGCTTCTACACACACTTCACATTTATCAAAAGAAGTATCGCTGAAGTCGGGCATAAGACTAAGATGTTTTAGCCTTTTAATAGATGCAACATTCACATGACCTAGTCTAGAATGCCATAAAGAAACAGACTCAGCAATATAAACGGAAGCAGTAGAGTTCTTATTATCAATAACAATATCCAAAACAAAAATTCCATCATTACAAAAGCCTTTACCCACAAAACACCATTTCTGGTTAATACAAGTTTATCAGATTCAAAAGCTAACTTGATCCCAGCTTTGTTTAAAAGAGAACCATAAATGAGGTTTATGCGGATGTCGGGGACATGCAAAACATTCTGCAAAGCAATGGTTTTCCCGGAAGTTAATTTCAGGAAAACCTTTCCTTTGCCTAGAACACTCACAGTGCTTGAGTTGCCCATGAAGACGCATTCTCCTTCTGAAACTTTGTTGTAGTCCTGGAACATCTCCTTGTTGGCGCAGATGTGACGGGTTGCACCAGTGTCCACGATCCATTCAGGAACATTGCTTACCAGATTGACCTCGGACACCACAGCAGCAATGATGTCATCTTCAGCAAGGTTGGCTTGAGCTTTGTTGTCTTTTGCTTTGTTTGGAGCTTCCTTTCTTTGACGACAATCCTCGGCAGAATTCCCATACTTACCACAAACGAAGCAACTTCCCTTAAATTGACCTTTTCCCTTGAAGTTGTTATAGTTCTGCCTTGTACCATGAAACTGATTTGGACCCTTACCTTTTGGTCCTTTACCTGCAGCAGCTTTATTTTCCACAAGATTAGCAAAAGAGGAAGAATGATCAACTGATTTCCCTTTGATTTGGATACGGTTCCGCTCCTCAATCTTAATGTGGGAAACTAATTCCTGAAGGGTAAAGTTTTTCTGTCTATGTTTCAAGGAATGAACAAAATTTTCCCAGGAAGGAGGTAATTTCTCATGTAAACAGTTGGCTTGGAAAAGATCAGGAATGGCCATACTCTCAACCACAATATCAGCACATAAATGTTCATACTCATGAACTTGATCTAGCACAGGTTTATCATCAGACATAGTAAACTTCAACCAACGACTACAAGCATATTTCTTAGTCCCAAAATCATCAGAACCATACTTAGCATTCAAAGCATCCCAAATATCCTTAGCATTTTTCGACTTACTATAAATCATGTAAAGGGTAGAAGTCATATAATGCAGTAACATCCCACGACAAGTCTTATTGTCTTTCACAAAATCCCTAACAGAATTCTCAGGAGCAGCAACATCAGGCAAACAATAATCTACCCCAATTTGACCCAAGAAAAATTCCATCTTATCAGACCACATCTTATAATTTTTCCCATCAAACGGTTCTAACTTAGACATATCAGGGACAAAGGGATTGGTAATAGGGACATCATTAAGAATACGCACACTATCATCAGGAATTTCACCAGCCATAGTTCCGCAAAACAGATACAAAAATTCAACTTTAGAATGTAGGAACGAAAACTGGTAACAACTAAAACAAACTTATCTGACAACCGTGGCGTGAGAAGATCACTGCCCTAAAGTTGAATTTGCCCCGCAACAACACACGGACTCACATCAATCAACCTCCAGGGATACATGGTTTTTGCATTTCCGGTATTGACAGAAAAGCAGATTGAGAACGATCTTGAATATTGCCCAGAATAATAGAGGAGAAGAAAGAGAGGAGAAGATGTGATTGTGTTTTTCTATGTCCCCAATGAATACCAGAACACTAGTTTTTATAGGGAGAAGAAAACCAAACGAGATCAAAACATGGCTGAAATCGTGGGAAAAACGGTCAATAAATGGGGAAGATAATGGCAGCAGATTAGGAGAGAAATTAGAGAAAAATCGTAATATTAAGAGAGAGATTAGGGGAAAAAACGGCAACTTAAGACTGATAAAAACGGTCATTAAATGCTGACAAATAATTGACCCAAAAAGATAGTTAAGTTAATTCCCCAAGGCCCAAGGCCCATGACCCCTGACCCTGGCCCGGACCGGGCGGGCGGCGTGCGTGTGGTAACTACACATCACCACAAACCCACTAAAAGCCTCATTGCTACTCAACTCAAAGGGTAGAGGAAGAGTAATAGTTATAAACCTTACTCTTCCCTTCTATTCTTTCAATGTGGGACAAAAGATAAAATAGACTCTTCATATTCTTTTGAAGTAAACTTTGAGTTTCTACTATAAACTCCTATAAACTCCAACAGGCGTAGCCTTTCATTTTAGGCCTTTGGCGGCCGTTTTCAAAATCTGAGTAACAATATTCGAAAGGACAAAATTAAATGGAGTAGTCCAATTGAAAATATTTATCCCTTTTTTATTTTGAAATGGTAAGGAAAAAAAATCTTTAGGAGGCCCTTCTCTTGATGGGAATTCCTAATGAGTCAGATACAATGAGGTAATAAAATGAATCAAATTCTAGTGGTTGCGACCTAGGCCAACGAATTATATATGGTTCTCTCGCGATGTGATATACACTCACTTCACATTGACATCAACATTATGATATAGTCAATCTAGAAAATTTATTATATAACCCAAAACAGATAATTATGCTCAATATGGAGTTATTTTAGCACATAAATCTACAGGTGATCGCTTGGATCGTATCATACTATATATTATGATTTACAAGAAACCTAAGTTGGTTGTCCAAGTTATCATAATAGGAAATAATTCAATTATAAGGTCTTATCTACCATATAATTAGAAAAAGAGTGATCATACAATAATACACTAACATGTACAATAATCAAATTTTAAATATATTATATAATGTAACTAATATATAAAGTAAAATCCAAAAGCAAATACACGAGATTGTCACATTTGGCATCCTTATTAATAGACTCATTTGTCGCGCTACTTAATTAAGTGCCTTGTCATTACTTTTTAAAATAGATAGAAATCTAAAGAGAATAAAATACATATATAGAGTTTTAGATAAGAAGATTTAGAGTTAGTTTACAAATGAAATATTTAAGTACACTAAATTGATTATAACTTTTAATATATACTTTGCAAAATAATTAATTTTGAACCATTGAAGAGAAGTTGAAAAATTAAATTAAAACAAGATCCATTTATAATGTATTTAAAATTTTGTAAATAGACTTTGCTTTACAGTAATATACTAAAGCATAATAAATTCATGGGATATTATCTCAGATAACCCTGACTTATAGGCCTTTTTCCAATATAACCCTGACTTTGGCAGCCCTGTCCCCGATAACCCTGAACTTGGTTTTTGTCATTAAACTGGACGGAATTTGTAACGCCGTTAACTAGGTTTGACTTTTGCTAAATTCATCTCTTTCTCTCTCCTGTTCTTCATCTCTTCTCCCTCTTGTTCTTCATCTCTTCATCAATTTTTCCCAAACTCATAACAAAATCCAGATTTTCCCCAAACCCATTTACCCAAAATCATAACAAAATCCAGATTTCCTCCAATGGGTAATCTTAGAAAAAAAAAATTACCAAAAGGAAATCCAACCCATATTATTTTCTCACACCCAAAGAAACCCCAACCCCATTTCTTTCTCTCCTCCCCGTGAGAAACCCCAAAGCCCCAAAACTCTCACCCTTCTCTCTCGCTCACTCCGTCATCTTCCTCCCTCCTCTCGCCGGCGACCTGCGTCGGTAGCCCTGACGTCTCGCCACACGCGCAGCCCCCCCTCGCACGGTGCTGCTGCTGCTGCTGCTGTGCTTCGTTTCCCTGTTCGTGTCTTCTCTCTCCTCTTCGTGGTGGTTGTGGTGTTGGGTGCGATCGTTGCTCGCCGCCACTGCCTACCGGTTGTCGTTACCATCGCCGGAGCTCTGCTCGATCTTCCTTCGTGTTTTCTGTGCTCGTGGCTGGTGGTGGTGCTGCCACCGCGTCGCCCTTATTGGTACTATACTCCTCTCTTCTTCTCCTTCTATTCTTCTCATGTTGGAGGTTATTATTGAGATTATGAATTCTGAAATTTGGGTATTAAGTATTGATGATTTAATTTCTTGTGTTATTATAAGTATCACAAGAATGATGGGCTTGAGAAGAGATGAAGAACAAGATAGAGAAAGAGATGAATTTAGCAAAAGTCAAACAAAATTAGAGAGTACTTAACGCCGTCTCTAATTCCGTCCAATTTAATGACAAAAACCAAGTTCAGGGTTATCGGAGACAGACTGTCAAAGTCGGGGTTATATTGGAAAAAGGCCTATATGTCAGGGTTACCTGAGATAATATCCCTAAATTCATTATAACTACTTATATATACTTTGAAAATTAATAACTACTTATATATACTTTGAAAATTATATTTTTTTACCATTAAAAATAAGTTGAAAAATACTTTTAGAAAAGATTCATTTATAATATTTTCATAAATTTGTAAAAATCAACAGTTTTTCTAAAATTCCTTTAAATATATTCACTAAATAATATGTATTATCATACTTCCTCTAAAAAATAGTATATATTATCAAATATGTGAATAATTTGATATGGCTAGAATGCATTTTATTTTGGAATATAATTAGGATTGTAACTTTCTATAATACGTAATTCTTATATAGAGCATCCTTAACAATGATTGAAAAGAAAGATTGTGATGTCAATCTTAAATTTTTGAGCCCTTAATAATGGATGAGAATATCGCGAGATGATCGTAATGGGTTGGAGGCATAGGACGATTGAAAACATGGTTGATCGTCCGGTGGGCCCACAAAACAAAATAAATATTTTTGGCTTTCCCCAATCATCTTTTGGCACGTGACACACAAAGGATTTTTTTTGGCGTACAAATGCTCACTTGATGGCTTCTTGCAAAACCCAATAAAATTATGCCACTTGGCAGAATCTGGCTGGAGAGAGAAAATGATATTTTGGCAAATATTCAAAATGTGATATTTTAAAAAATACATAGCCAAAAAAAAAATATTAACATTGGCTCGATATTTTTCTGAACTCTACAAATAGAGACCCATTTTGCAATATTTGAGACACTTTTTTTCCTACAATTTTACTAATTTCCTCTTATTTTGTTTATTTTATATGAATAAAATATCTTCTATTTTCACATTCTAAAAAAAATTCATTAAAAATATCAAAAAAAATTCCCATCGTGCATTTGACTTAATTAAATTATTTTTTAATAATTTATAACAATTATTAATAAATATTTCATATTATCAAGAAATTAATAATAAACATATTGTGTAATGGTGATTGGGTGATGAGAAAGAAAAAATAGTTAGGTAGGATCAAAAAGTAAGAGAAACAAAGCTAAGGAGAACGGTTAGAAAAAGATTGCGGATGTGATATTTTATAGAGAAAGAAAGTTAGAGAGGGAGTGGGATGATTTTTTTTTATAATCAGCAATGGTGCTCCATTATTCATATCCAAGAGCACCATTATTCATGATTAAAATAATAGATCATCCCCTTCTGTAGACACATAATCGTGTCTCCCCATTTAAGGATGCGATGATGAAACATACCGTGGTCTTAATTGGTCCGACCCAAGGGCAGAGCAGTCTGAAAAGCCATTCAAAACCATTTTGAAAAGTGTTAAAGCCCTATTTTAAAACCCAATTAATTATTCATGATAATTAATTATATTTTGAGCCCAATTCATTGAAAAGCCCAATTAATTGTTTTTTTATTTTAATAAATAAATATTTTCAAAGATAATTTTTATAGTTAAAATCAGATTTTATCCCGTAAAATCAGATTTCGGAATTAAATGATAAAAGAAAATCAATTACAACGCGTTTTAAAAAAAAGGCTGGCAAAGGTGTGTCAAAAAAAAATTCATCAATCGGCCAAATCGTCCCCTAAATCCCTGAAAAACGTGTCGGGGAGTAGTGCGCCAAGCGCATTAAGTTGCGCCTGGCGCACCACTCCCGCGCCAGACGCACGGCTGTGCACCGGGCGCAGCAATGCTGCGCGGCACGCAGTCTGTGCATCGCGCGCTTTTCGTCGATTTAGTCGCCGTAATAGTCGATCCTACGTTCAGTCCTATGCTTGTCTATCTGCATCCGCGTAATTTGGTCATTTATGCTTATCACCTAATTCAACATAAAAAAAATCAGTCTTTTCATGCAAGGTCAAGTCTGTCCTAAAAAAAATGCATCTAAAGGGTCATTGTAGAGTTAGAGTTGTCATGCATGTCTACCTCTTCCCACTTTCTCCCTGCTGTTCAACTAATCTTCCCTATCAATCTTACCTTACCATATTCAATCAAATTTCAAAATCTTACATTTTTTCAAAATCAATCCTACACTCTCTTCTATTCTACTCTTTTTCTAAAACATTTACAAATCATAATTATGCACGACATTTACAAAAATATTTTCAAAATCAATCCAGCATCTTTTCTTAACAAAAGATAAAACAATGGTTTCCTCTCAAAAATGAATTTCGAAAATTCTAAGCCCAGTCCAAACACCTTCATTCAATTCAATCAACCAAATTCAATCCAATTCTCTTGCATTCATTCTAGACCCATATGCATTAGAATCCATTTTGCATTCATTTAGGCCCATGTGCATTTCGATCCATACATTCACTAGCATTGAGTCGATCTTAGGCCCATATAAGTCTAGTTCATTTCAAAATCAAGGCCCATCTACATCTTTATGTGAAGTCTAGTCCAAGTCCATTCCTAATCCTTTCCAATTTAAGTCTAAGTCTAGTCCAATCCAATTCATAGGTCCATTTAGGCCCAATTCATTCCCTAGGTCTAGTTTGTATTATGTGCAAACCCTAGTTAGTCAACGGACTATAAAAGCTCAGTCTACGGATTATAAAAGCTTAGTCTTTGGACTATAAAATCAGTCTACGGACTATAAAAGCTTAGTCTTCGGACTATAAAGTCAGTCTACGGACTATAAAAACTCAGTCTTAGGACTATAATGTCAGTCTGCGGACTATAAAAGCTCAGTCTTACGACTATAAAGTTAGTCTGCGGACTATAAAACCTCAGTCTTAGGACTATAAAGTCAGTCTACGGACTATAAAGGCTCAGTCTTATGACTATAAAATTTCCCTACATCTAGTCTACATTATATAAGTTCAGTCTTAGGACTATAAAGTCAGTCTACGGACTATAAAGGCTCAGTCTTATGACTATAAAATTTCCCTACATCTAGTCTACATTATATAAGTTCAGTCTTAGGACTATAAAATTTCCCTACATCTAGTCTACATTATATAAGTTCAGTCTTAGGACTATAAAGTTTCCCTAAGTCTAGTTTGCATCATACGTAAACCTTAGTCAGTCTACGGACTATAAAAGTCAAGTATACGGACTATAAAAGTCATCTCCTAAGTCTAATCATTCAATAGTCTAGTCCAGTCCATGTCTGCATTTGCATATAGCTAGGCTCATGTCGCCATCATAACCATCTCTAATCATTTCCCATCCTCTTTTCCATTTCCATTCTCCAATTTCCCGTTTTCATTTCTCCTCTCCATTTCGCAGTTCAAAAAGGTTATTTCTTAAAATTTACGAGGTCCATCCGATATCTGTTCAGGACATGTCGTGAGATTATAACATGGGAACGTCCAACAGAGAGGCAACAAGGTCGACCTACTCCCCGATTCGTCAAGCGCATCCTAACTTTTGTCAGACGAATCCTCCGACTCTTCTGAATCATCATCCGAAATGGGAGACACTAATGAACAGCTTAGTGCCATTATGGCTCAACTCACACTGATGAACTCTCGTCTTGAGGAACAAGACAAAGAGATTAAGGCACTAAGGGGGAAGCTCACCGAAGAAGACGAGCAAGGCGACACTCCACCACCATTCAAAACCAACACAGATTTAAGGTTTGAAAAACTCGAGCAATTGATCCAGTCAATTCCTGCACTCGAGAGTCAGGCTCGTTGCCATGACATTATTGATCCTCAACTAAGGGCAAAGCTCCCTAAAAAGGTAACATTGGGTGACCTCCCAAAATTTAAGGGGGTTGACGACCCAGATGACCACTTGAGAGCTTTCTCCATCTCTATGGCTCTCAAGGGCATGAGCAAGGACCTGTTTGCTTATGTCTTTCCTTTAACCTTGGATGCGCATCCATCCATGTGGTTCAGATCACTAAACAAAACCAAGTTGAACGACTGGGACTACATCTGAGAAGAGTTCCACAAACAATACACATACAATACTCAGCTTCCCATTGGCCTTCGTGAGTTGAAGTTAACTAAACAAAACTCCAACGAAGACTTCGTCACCTTCCTTAACAGATGGAGGGATAAAGCTGCACAAATGATTAACAGGCCATCTCAGGAGGATCAAGTCCGACTGGTGATCCGTAACTTGCAGCCTAAGTATGAGGATCATATCAAGTTCCAACCCATAGAGTCTTTCACGAAGCTCTATAAGGTAGGCCTGCTGATTGAAGAAGAGGTACAGGCCAACAAGAACAAGGGTTCTAACAACAACAACTCTTTCAAGAAGAGTAGTAACAACCCTTCTAACTCTAATGTCAATGCCCTAACTACTGAAAAGGGAGGTTATCAAAAGCCTCAACGAACATTCACTCCATTGGGCATGACTCTAGAAGAAGCCTTCACTAGGCTTCATGCAAAAGGAGCAATACAGCCTATCGGTCCCACTCCAGATCCTGCACCTGAAAATAGGCACAAGAAGTGGAACCCTAATGCATATTGTAAGTACCACCGAGGGAATGGACACCCAACATCTACGTGTTCGGCCTTAAGGAATACTCTGCAAGACATGGTTGAAAGTGGCAGACTTTCGATCCCGCCGGCAGCAAAAGTCAATAACAACAGTAACCCCTTGGGAATAATCTCAATAGTGCAGGAGGCTTAGTCATTTAACGCTAGTTTTCTAGGTTTAGTCGGAGAGTCCCTCCCCTAGCTCCTTCATTTCCTTTCTTGTTGAGTCTATGGCATTTAGGTTTTTATTTCTAATAAGCCTTGTTCTATTTATTTCTAATTAATAAAAGAATTTCATTTTCATTTTCATTTTCATTGGCCTTCTATCATTTTATTTATGCTTCTAATTCAATGATGAAACTTAAATCACCTAATGAACTTGACTAATGATAATAAAAAATATCTGAAATAAAAAAAAAAAAAAAATGGACATACTTTGGATCAGGAGTTATTCCCTCTTCCTCCATCACCTTCCATGAGCCATCATCCTTAAACCATCATAAACCAAACAATCCCTTCAACATCAAAGCTCCACAAACATCCTTCAAGCCTTCCAGTACCCTAAACCAAACTTGTGTGCAAGCCTCACTACAAAAAAAAAAAAAATCAATGCCAGGCAAAATAAAATAGTGAAAAAAATTCAAAGTGCAAAGATATGAAAAAAGCAAACACGTACAGGACAAAAAGAAAAGATTCAAAAGAAAGAGCCAAAGGCAAATAAAAAAGTCAAGTTAGGGGGCTTGCACACAAGTTCTACCCCTCATTCAAATCCCTTCGATTCATCAAACCTTTAATCCATATAATCCAAATTAATAATCCTTTCATCAATCCTAACTCCTTCTCCAAGGTATGTCCAAGCCCGCTAGGTTGAAAATCCGAAAGGGCGGCCTAGGCAAAAGTTAGGGCACACAAAAAAAATATATATATAAAATAATCAGATCTAGAACTACGAATGGTCTGATTCCGCAAGGATACGTAGGAATCCTCATCTCGAGGTCCGACCGCTTCAATAAAATAAAAAATTAGTCATGGTCTAATGATTTGACTTTCTAGAATTTAGGAGCATAATCTCTTTCTAAATCCCGACATGGACTCGAGTCTGCACCTAGCCTCGTTAAAGCCTTTTCCCACCTACATTTATTTAAGTCACAAATTCAAACCTTTTATTTTTTCAATCCTAGCTCTCCTTTTCCTCGAAGGACTCTCCGACAATTCCATGGTCTCTGGCGATACTTGACTTTGCACATATCAATTTCTCAAAGAAGAATCCCCAGTACAATCCCCAGTGAAAACTTTCAATGTTCAAGACATAGCAACTACATTTCAATATCAGATCAACTACATTGCAATATCAGATCAAGTACAAGGCTCATAATGCCTAATTCAAGGCAAGCTCACCCAAAGTGGGGGCTTCCTATGTGTGGTGGTTCCTCCAATTCAAATCAAACTCTCGAAAAGTTGTAATCCGCGGACCTCGTTTACGAACTCCGATCATTTACTATAAACGATTTTCGAAAATCATTCTATGCATTTCTAATCATTCTATCATTCTATCATGCTATCCATCTTCTAGCCTTGCAAAACCCTGACCTTGCATTGCGCATTTCATACATTCTAGTCCTGCATAACCTTGACCTTGCATGACGTGTCATCCCTTAGCTCTGCATAACCTTAATCCTTGCATTGCGTCTCATGCATCCTTAGAGAGTCTAAGTTTGCATCACTTTGTGCTTATGTGAGTTGTTTGCATCTATCTGCTAACATCTTTCCCTGCAGGTAATCAGATTGCTTGTAGTTATTGTCCTGCATGCTAACTTTGTTTTGCAGAGACCAGCGGTTATTGATCAGTTCTAAACTGCAGAGCGTTTAGAATCATTCTCCGTCCCAACACTGTATACTTTGACTTTCGGTTTCCTGAACCTCAGTCAAAGTGGGGGCTTCTGTAAACGCATAATCGTGTCTCCCCATTTAAGGATCCGATGATGAAACATACCGTGGTCTTAATTGGTCCGACCCAAGGGCAGAGCAGTCTGAAAAGCCATTCAAAACCATTTCGAAAAGTGTTAAAAGTCCTATTTTAAAGCCCAATTAATGATTCATGATAATTAATTATATTTTGAGCCCAATTCTTTGAAAATCCCAATTAATTGTTTAATAATTATTAGTTGTTTTTTATTTTAATAAATAAATATTTTCAAAGATAATTTTTATAGTTAAAATCAGATTTTATCCCGTAAAATCAGATTCCAGAATTAAAGGATAAAAGAAAATTTTTAAAACGCGTTTTAAAAAAAAGGCTGGCAAAGGCGTGTCAAAAGCAAGGTGGTGCGCCTGGCGCACCTTGCTGCGTCAGGCGCAGCTTTTCCTGACACGTGGCATTGTGCCACACACTGTGTCGTGCGCCTGGCGCACAGCTCTGCGTGAAGCGCATGTTTCTTTCTTATCTTTTTTCAAAACGTGTACCACGTGTACGCTTTTTACTGGTCATGTCGCGTCATCCGCTTGCCACGTCAGCTGCGCTTGGCGCAGCCCGCGCGTGAGGCGCTGTGCCGTTTTCCCTATAGATAGGCCTGATTTCTGAACAGATTTCAGGACGAATTTTTCACATTAACACACACTTCGAACTCGACGAATACTTTACGAACCTCTCTACAAACTACAAAACTTCCCTAGAAAATTCATACCTTTCAAACACAGATACATTCAATCTACATACTTTCATACATTCAGATTTTCAGGCTTCACGATTGCTCGTCCCGAAGGTTGTCAATCTCGCAGACCCAAGCCACGGTATAATCTTGAGGGTCCTTAAATAAATTACTTTTATATTGAAGTTACTAACAGTTTTCTTTCCTGATGTAGATCTTTAATGTAAAATCGCTATACTGTATATTCTAACCCTTTTTCTATACTTTCTTTTATTTTACGGTTTTTTCACCATATACCCCTGACAAATTTTTTTTTGCACCGTATACCCTTTCAACTTTCCAAATTCACCATATACCCCTCACGTTTGAAAAAATACATCCACTTGCCCTTTTGACTGACAGTGTTACACTTCCGTTAGTTATTAGGCCCTAATCCTACCCTAACCCTAATTAACTAACCTAAATCAAAACCTAATCCTAACCTTAACCCTAATCTAATACACTAAATCTTACCCTAACCCTTACCACTCCTCTCCCACCCCTTACCCCTACTGCCACATCACCCCCTCACCACCACCCCCCCCACCACCACCACCCCTCCCCTTCCCCGCCGACCCCCTCCCCTTCCCGTGACCCCCTCCTCTCCCCAACCGCCGACGCGAACCCCACTCCCCTTCCCCGCAGAACCCCACTCCCTCCCTCCTCCCGCTGACCCCACTCCCCTCCCCGCTACCGTCGCTAACCCCCCCCCTTCCTTCTCGTGAACCCCCGTCCCCTTTCCCCCGAACCCTAAACAAAATTCGAAATTCGAAGGGGAGGGAGATTGTGCTTCGAAAATCCGGGTTTTGTTTCGCTGTGAAGAATCGGTAGTGGGGAGGGGGTGTTTCAAAATCTGGGTTTCAAAATTCAAAGTGGAGCGCTGCGAAGAATCGGTGGTGGGGAGGGGGTGTTTCAAAACTGGGTTTCGAAATTCAAAGTGGAGCGCAGCGAAGAATCGGTGGTGGGGAGGGGGGTTACGGGTTGCGGGGGAAGGGGAAGGGGGGAGGGGGAGGGAGGAGGGCTGGTGGTGCGCCGGTGCGATGCGGGCGGGGGGGGGGTTGCGGCGGCCATGGAAGGGGGGAAAGGGATGGGGAGGGGGGCCGCAGGGGAGGGTGGAGGGGGGTGCTTTGCGGGGAGGGAGGGTGCTTGCGGGGGGGGAGGGGGCCGGGGAAGGGTGGTGGTGCAGTGGGGGGCTGGGGTGGGGTGGGGTAAGGGGGTGGTGGGGGGGTGGGGGTGTTAGGTGTTAGGGTTAGGGTATTAGGGTTAGGGTTAGGGGGTTAGGATTAGGGGTAGATATAGGTTAGTTAATGAGGTTAGATGGGGGATTAAGGGTTAATGACTAACGGAGTTTAACGCCGTTAGTCATTAAGGGTAAGTGGATGTATTTTTTCAAACGTGAGGGTTATATGGTGAATTTGGAAAGTTGAAAGGGTATACGGTGCAAAAAAAAATTTGTCAGGGGTATATGGTGAAAAAACCGTTTATTTTATTTTATTATTGTTCATGCCTTTGTATATTATATGCCTGCCTGATCATTCTATGTCTATTATATGATTGTCTTGTTTCAATGCTTTTATCACTCACATGTTATTTATTGTTAATCAAGACCTAAAGAATTGTTCTAACATTAATCAGATTAATTTGGACAACCTGCTAGGTTCCCTGTAAATTGATTGCATAATAACTTGTCACTAAAAATTAGTCTTTTTATGTGTTTCCTGAACCTACTTAGACTAAATATTTTTAGGGTGTTTAAAACGTTATATGATTATTCTTTGGCATAAATTCTGCAATGAATCGATATTTAGTAGAGGCCGGCTTTGGGCGAATGTGGTTCATTATGACTATATTCGTACCCTCACCCCCGAACTCAATCTTTGGTTCATTATGACCATCTATGGAGTCAGGACGAGGAAATCTATATTGGATAATTTGTCCCTATGTTTTTCCCATATCCAATTAGGTTTATGATTCTTCCTAAAAAGAATTGTTGGCGACTTCTTTCAATCCAAAACAATTTTCAATAAAACCTTTACAGTGGGGTAGTCAAATCTAATACACGCTCACACCGCGTAGGCGAAATAAAAACACGCATATAATTTGGCGACTCCACTTGAGAGGATTTTAAAAATTAGTTTTTTAAATGAGTGGGTGAAACTTGAAAAATACGATTCATTCTTATTTTTATGCCTTCGAATAATATACAGGTTTGCATATGCATGGCTACTGTTTAGCCACCATAAGGACAATCTACCTTACCTCATTAGCACATGTTCAATGTGTGAGGTCACCCCCGGGGGGTTCACGCTTTGTCCTTCCAAAAAGCTTCCTGAGCGATAGTGTTGGATCTTCGTCATAAGCAAACCTACCCAACCATGGCATTGTTCTCTTGTTCCTGACTTGAGACTAGAGTACGTCTTACACGTGGCCACCTCTTTAAGCAGGGGTACGAAGCGTTGGATCAATCTCTTAGTCATGGACCCTTTTCAGACTGAGCTTAAACCAAACCAATAGTCAAACATAGAATTGGACTTTAGGTTGGAACTTTTGTATCCATGTTATATGACATTTGCCTGTGATTGCAATTCTAGCCTGCTATTATTTTTTCAAATTGTCATTATTATGCGTCGTGCCTAAAATCACGTCTAACAAACAAAAAAAAATCATCCATCGGCCAAATCGTCCCCTAAATCTCCGAAAAACGTGTCGGGGAGTAGTGCGCCAAGCGCATTAAGTTGCACCGCACCACTCCCGCGCCAGACGCACGGCTGTGCGTCGCGCGCAGTAATGCTGCGCGGCACGCAGTCTGTGAATCGCGCGCTTTTCGTCGATTTAGTCGCCGTAATAGTCGATCCTACGTTCAGTCCTATGCTTGTCTATCTGCATCCGCGTAATTTGGTCATTTATGCTTATCACCTAATTCAACATAAAAAAAATCAGTCTTTTCATGCAAGGTCAAGTCTGTCCTAAAGAGTTAGAGTTGTCATGCATGTCTACCTCTTCCCACTTTCTCCTTGCTGTTCAACTAATCTTCCCTATCAATCTTACCTTACCATATTCAATCAAATTTCAAAATCTTACATTTTTTCAAAATCAATCCTACACTCTCTTCTATTCTACTCTTTTTCAAAAAACATTTACAAATCATAATATTGCACGACATTTACAAAAATATTTTCAAAATCAATCCAACATCTTTTCTTAACAAAAGATAAAACAAGGGGTTCCTTTCAAAAATGAATTTTGAAAATTCTAAGCCTAGTCCAAACACCTTCATTCAATTCAATCAACCAAATTCAATCCAATTCACTTGCAGTCATTCTAGGCCCATAAGCATTAGAGTCCATTTTGCATTCATTTAGGCCCAGGTGCATTTCAATCCATACATTCGCTAGCATTAAGTCGATCTTAGGCCCATATAAGTCTAGTTCATTTCAAAATCTAGGCCCATCTACATCTTTATGTGAAGTCTAGTCCAAGTCCATTCCTAATCCTTTCCAATTTAAGTCTAAGTCTAGTTCAATCCAATTCATAGGTCCATTTAGGCCCAATTCATTCCCTAGGTCTAGTTTGTATTATGTGCAAACCCTAGTTAGTCAACGGACTATAAAAGCTCAGTCTACGAATTATAAAAGCTTAGTCTTTGGACTATAAAATCAGTCTACGGACTATAAAAGCTTAGTCTTCGGACTATAAAGTCAGTCTACGGACTATAAAAGCTCAGTCTTAGGACTATAATGTCGGGCTGCACGGACTATAAAAGCTCAATCTTACGACTATAAAGTTAGTCTCACGGACTATAAAACCTCGCTCTTAGGACTATAAAGTCGAGTCTACGGACTATAAAGGCTCAGTCTTATGACTATAAAATTTCCCTACATCTAGTCTACATTATATAAGTTCAGTCTTAGGACAATAAAATTTCCCTATATCTAGTCAACATTATATAAGTTCAGTCTTAGGACTATAAATTTTGCCTAAGTCTAGTTTGCATCATACGTAAACCTTAGTCAGTCTACGAACTATAAAAGTCAAGTATACGGACTATAAAAGTCATCTCCTAAGTCTAATCATTCAATAGTCTAGTCCAGTCCATGTCTGCATTTGCATATAGCTAGGCTCATGTCGCCATCATAACCATCTCTAATCATTTCCCATCCTCTTTTCCATTTCCATTCTCCAATTTCCCGTTTTCATTTCTCCTCTCCATTTCACAGTTCAAAAACGTTATTTCTTAAAATTTACGAGGTCCATCCGATATCTGTTCAGGACATGTCGTGAGATTATAACATGGGAACGTCCAACAGAGAGGCAACAAGGTCGACCTACTCCCCGACTCGTCAAGCGCATCCTAACTTTTTCAGACGAATCCTCCGACTCTTCTGAATCATCATCCGAAATGGGAGACACTAATGAACAGCTTAGTGCCATTATGGCTCAACTCACACTGATGAACTCTCGTCTTGAGGAACAAGACAAAGAGATTAAGGCACTAAGGGAGAAGCTCACCGAAGAAGACGAGCAAGGCGACACTCCACCACCATTCAAAACCAACACAGATTTAAGGTTTGAAAATCTCGAGCAATTGATCTAGTCAATTCCTGCACTCGAGAGTCAGGCTCGTTGCCATGACATTATTGATCCTGAACTAAGGGCAAAGCTCCCTAAAAAGGTAACATTGGATGACCTCCTAAAATTCAAGGGGGTTGAAGACCCAGATGACCACTTGAGAGCTTGCTCCATCTCTATGGCTCTCAAGGGCATGAGCAAGGACCTGTTTGCTTATGTCTTTCCTTTAACCTTGGATGCGCATCCATCCAAGTGGTTCAGATCACTAAATAAAACCAAGTTGAAGGACCGTGACTACATCGAGAAAGAGTTCCACAAACAATACACATACAATACTCAGCTTCCCATTGGCCTTCGTGAGTTGGAGTTAACTAAACAAAACTCCAACGAAGACTTCGTCACCATCCTTAACAGATGGAGGGATAAAGCTGCACAAATGATTAACAGGCCATCTCAGGAGGATCAAGTCCGACTGGTGATCCGTAACTTGCAGCCTAAGTATGAGGATCATATCAAGTTCCAACCCATAGAGTCTTTCACGAAGCTCTATAAGGTAGGCCTGCTGATTGAAGAAGAGGTACAGGCCAACAAGAACAAGGGTTCTAACAACAACAACTCTTTCAAGAAGAGTAGTAACAACCCTTCTAGCTCTAATGTCAATGCCCTAACTACTGAAAAGGGAGGTTATCAAAAGCCTCAACGAACATTCACTTCATTGGGCGTGACTCTAGAAGAAGCCTTCACTAGGCTTCATGCAAAAGGAGCAATACAGCCTATCGGTCCCACTCCGGACCCCACACTTGAAAAATAGGCACAAGAAGTGGAACCCTAATGCCTATTGTAAGTACCACCGAGGGAATGGACACCCAACATCTACGTGTTGGGCCTTAAGGAATACTCTGCAAGACATGGTTGAAAGTGGCAGACTTCCGATCCCGCCGGCAGCAAAAGTCAATAACAACAACAACCCCTTGGGAATAATCTCAACAGTGCAGGAGGCTTAGTCATTTAACGCTAGTTTTCTAGGTTTAGTCGGAGAGTCCCTCCCCTAGCTCCTTCATTTCCTTTCTTGTCGAGTCTATGGCATTTAGGTTTTTATTTCTAATAAGCCTTGTTCTATCTATTTCTAATTAATAAAAGAATTTCATTTTCATTTTCATTGGCCCTCCATCATTTTATTTATGCTTCTAATTCAATGATGAAATTTAAATCACCTAATGAACTTGACTAATAATAATAAAAAAGATCTGAAATAAAAATAAAAAAGAGAAAAATGAAAAAAATGGACATACTTTGGATCAGAAGTTATTCCCTCTTCCTCCATCACCTTCCATGAGCCATCATCCTTAAACCATCAAAAACCAAACAATCCCATCAACATCAAAGCTCCACTAACATCCTTCAAACCTTCCAGTACCCTAAACCAAACTTGTGTGCAAGCCTCACTACAAAAAAAAAATCAATGCCAGGCAAAATAAAATAGTGAAAAAAATTCAAAGTGCAAAGATATGAAAAAAGCAAACACGCACAGGACAAAAAGAAAAGATTCAAAAAGAAAGAGCCAAAGGCAAATAAAAAAGTCAAGTTAGGGGGCTTGCACACAAGTTCTACCCCTCATTCAAATCCCTTCGATTCATCAAACCTTTAATCCATATAATCCAAATTCATAATCCTTTCATTAATCCTAACTCCTTCTCCAAGGTATGTCCAAGCCCGCAAGGTTGAAAACCTGAAACGGCGGCCTAGGCAAAAGTTAGGGCACAAAAAAAAAATAAAAAAAAATAATCAGATATAGAACTACGAATGGTCTGATTCCGCAAGGATATGTAGGAATTCTCATCTCGAGGTCCGACCGCTTCAATAAAATAAAAAATTAGTCATGGTCTAATGATTTAACTTTCTAGAATTTAGGAGCATAATCTCTTTCTAAATCCCGACATGGACTCGAGTCTGCACCTAGCCTCGTTAAAGCCTTTTCCCACCTACATTTATTTAAGTCACAAATTCAAACCTTTTATTTTTTCAATCCAAGCTCTTCTTTTCCCCGAAGGACTCTCCGACAATTCCATGGTCTCAGGCGATACTTGACTTTGCCCATATCAATTTCTCAAAGAAGAATCCCCAGTACAATCCCCAGTGAAAACTTTCAATGTTCAAGACATAGCAACTACATTTCAATATCAGATCAACTACATTGCAATATCAGATCAAGTACAAGGCTCATAATGCCTAAATCAAGGCAAGCTCACCCAAAGTGGGGGCTTCCTATGTGTGGTGGTTCCTCCAATTCAAATCAAACTCTCGAAAAGATGTAATCTGCGGACCTCGTTTACGAACCCCGATCATTAACTATAAACGAATTTCGAAAATCATTCTATGCATTTCTAATCAGTCTATCATTCTATCATGATATCCATCTTCTAGCCTTGCAAAACTCTAACCTTGCATTGCGCATTTCATACATTCTAGTCCAGTATAACCCTGACCTTGCATGACGTGTCATCCCTTAGCTTTGCATAACCTTAATCCTTGCATTGCGTCTCATGCATCCTTAGAGAGTCTAAGTTTGCATCATTGCATCACTGTGTGCTTATGTGAGTTGTTTGCATCTATCTGCTAACATCTTTCCCTGCAGGTAATCAGATTGCTTGTAGTTATTGTCCCGCATGCTAACTTTGTTTTGCAGAGACCGGCGGTTATAGATCAGTTCTAAACTGCAGAGCGTTTAGAATCGTTCTCCGTCCCGACACCGTATACTTTGAATTTCGGTTTCCTGAACCTCAGTCAATGTAGGGGCTTCTGTAGACACATAATCGTGTCTCCCCATTTAAGGATCCGATGATGAAACATACCGTGGTCTTAATTGGTCCGACCCAAGGGCAGAGCAGTCTGAAAAGCCATTCAAAACCATTTCGAAAAGTGTTAAAGTCCTATTTTAAAGCCCAATTAATTATTCATGATAATTAATTATATTTTGAGCCCAATTCTTTGAAAAGCCCAATTAATTGTTCAATAATTATTAATTGTTTTTTTATTTTAATAAATAAATATTTTCAAAGATAATTTTTAGAGTTAAAATCAGATTTTATCCCGTAAAATCAGATTCCGGAATTAAAGGATAAAAGAAAATCTTTTAAAACGCGTTTTAAAAAAAAGGCTGGCAAAGGCGTGTCAAAAGCCAGGCTGGTGCGCCTGGCGCACCTTGCTGCGTCAGGCGCAGCTTTTCCTGACACGTGGCATTGTGCCACACACTGTGCCGCGCGCCTGGCGCACAGCTCTGCGTGAAGCGCAAGTTTCTTTCTTATCTTTTTCAAAACCCGTACCACGTATACGCTTTTTACTTGTCATGCCGCGTCATCTGCTTGCCACGTCAGCTGCGCCTGGCGCAGCCAGTGCGTGAGGCGCTGTGCCGTTTTTCCTATAAATAGGCCTGATTTCCGAACATATTTCAGGACGAATTTTTCACATTAACACACTTCGAACTCGACGAATACTTTACGAACCTCTCTACAAACTACAAAACTTCCCTAGAAAATTCATACCTTTCAAACACAAATACATTCAATCTACATACTTTCATACATTCAGATTTTCAGGCTTCACGATTGCTCGTCCGGAAAGTTGTCAATCTCGCAGACCCAAGCCACGGTATAATCCTGAGGGTCCTTAAATAAATTATTTTTATATTGAAGTTACTAACAGTTTTCTTTCCTGATGTAGATCTTTAATGTAAAATCGCTATACTGTATATTCTAACCCTTTTTCTATACTTTATTTTATTATTGTTCATGCCTTTGTATAGTATATGCCTGCCTGATCATTCTATGCCTATTATATGATTGTCCTGTTTCAATGCTTTTATCACCCACATGTTATTTATTGTTAATCAAGACCTAAAGAATTGTTCTAACATTAATCAGATTAATTTGGACAACCTGCTAGGTTCCCTGTAAATTGATTGCATAATAACTTGTCACTAAAAATTAGTCTTTTTATGTGTTTCCTGAACCTACTTAGACTAAATATTTTTAGGGTGTTTAAAACGTTATATGATTATTCTTTGGCATAAATTCTGCAATGAATCGATATTTAGTAGAGGCCAACTTTGGGCGAATGTGGTTCATTATGACTATATTCGTACCCTCACCCCCGAACTCAATCTTTGGTTCATTATGACCATCTACGGAGTCAGGACGGGGAAATCTACATTGGATAATTTGTCCCTATGTTTTTCCCATATCCAATTAGGTTTATGATTCTTCCTAAAAAGAATTGTTGGCGACTTCTTTCAATCCAAAACAATTTTCAATAAAACCTTTACAGTGGGGTAGTCAAATCTAATACGTGCTCACACCGCGTAGGCGAAATAAAAACACGCCTACAATTTGGCGACTCCACTGGGGAGGATTTTAAAAATTAATTTTTTAAATGAGTGGGTGAAACTTGAAATATACGATTCATTCTTATAATTATGCCTTCGAATAATATACAGGTTTGCATATGCATGGCTACTGTTTAGCCACCATAAGGACAATCTACCTTGCCTCATTAGCACATGTTCTATGTGTGAGGTCACCCCCGGGGGGTTCACGCTTTGTCCTTCCAAAAAGCTTCCTGAGCGATAGTGTTGGATCTTAGTCATAAGCAAACCTACCCAACCATGGCATTGTTCTCTTGTTCCTGACTTGAGACTGGAGTGCGTGTTACACGTGGCCACCTCTTTAAGCAGGGGTACGAAGCGTGGGATCAATCTCTTAGTCATGGACCCTTTTCAGACTGAACTTAAACCTAACCAATAGTCAAACATAGAACTGGACTTTAGGTTGGAACTTTTGCATCCATGTTATATGACATTTGCTTGTGATTGCAATTCTTGCCTGCTATTATTTTGTCAAATTGTCATTATTATGCGTCGTGCCTAAAATCACGTCTAACAAACAAAAAAAAAATCATCAATCGGCCAAATCTTCCCCTAAATCCCCGAAAAATGTGTCGGGGAGTAGTGCACCAAGCGCATTAAGTTGCGCCGCACCACTCCCGCGCCAGACGCACAGTTGTGCGCCGCGCGCAGCAATGCTGCGCGACACGCAGCCTGTGAATCGCGCGCTTTTCGTCGATTTAGTCGTCGTAATAGTCGATCCTACGTTCAGTCCTATGCTTGTCTATCTGCATCCGCGTAATTTGGTCATTTATGCTTATCACCTAATTCAACATTTAAAAAAATCAGTCTTTTCATGTAAGGTCAAGTCTATCCTAAAAAAAATGCATCTAAAGGGTCATTGTAGAGTTAGAGTTTTCATGTATGTCTACCTCTTCCCACTTTCTCCCTGCTGTTCAACTAATCTTCCCTATCAATCTTACCTTACCATATTCAATCAAATTTCAAAATCTTACATTTTTTCAAAATCAATCCTACACTCTCTTCTATTCTACTCTTTTTCAAAAACATTTACAAATCATAATATTGCACGACATTTACAAATATATTTTCAAAATCAATCAAGCATCTTTTCTTAACATAAGATAAAACAAGGGGTTCCTTTCAAAAATGAATTTCGAAAATTCTAAGCCCAGTCCAAACACCTTCATTCAATTCAATCAACCAAATTCAATCCAATTCACTTGCATTCATTCTAGGCCCATATGTATTAGAGTCCATTTTGCATTCATTTAGGCCCATGTGCATTTTAATCCATACATTCGCTAGCATTAAGTCGATCTTAGGCCCATATAAGTCTAGTTTATTTCAAAATCTAGGCCCATCTACATCTTTATGTGAAGTCTAGTCCAAGTCAATTCCTAATCCTTTCCAATTTAAGTCTAAGTCTAGTCCAATCCAATTCATAGGTCCATTTAGGCCCAATTCATTCCCTAGGTCTAGTTTGTATTATATGCAAACCCTAGTTAGTCTACGGACTATAAAAGCTCAGTCTACGGACTATAAAAGCTCAGTCTTCGGACTATAAAGTCAGTCTGCGGACTAAAAAAACTCAGTCTTAGGACTATAAAGTCAGTCTGCGGACTATAAAAGCTCAGTCTTTGGACTATAAAGTCAGTCTGCGGACTATAAAACCTCAGTCTTAGGACTATAAAGTCAGTCTACGGACTATAAAGGCTCAGTCTTATGACTATAAAATTTCCCTACATCTAGTCTACATTATATAAGTTCAGTCTTAGAACTATAAAATTTCCCTACATCTAGTCTACATTATATAAGTTCAGTCTTAGGACTATAAAGTTTTCCTAAGTCTAGTTTGCATCATACGTAAACCTTAGTCAGTCTACGGACTATAAAAGTCAAGTCTACGGACTATAAAAGTCAAGTCCACGGACTATAAAAGTCATCTCCTAAGTCTAATCATTCAATAGTCTAGTCCAGTCCATGTCTGCATTTGCATATAGCTAGGCTCATGTCACCATCATAACCATCTCTAATCATTTCCCATCCTCTTTTCCATTTCCATTCTCCAATTTCCCGTTTTCATTTCTCCTCTCCATTTCACAGTTCAAAAACGTTATTTTTTAAAATTTACGAGGTCCATCCGATTTCTGTTCAAGACATGTCATGAGATTATAGCATGGGAACGTCCAACAGAGAGGTAACAAGGTCGACCTACTCCCCGACTCGTCAAGCGCATCCTAACTTTTTCAGACGAATCCTCCGACTCTTCTGAATAATCATCCGAAATGGGAGACACTAATGAATAGCTTAGTGCCATTATGGCTCAACTCACACTGATGAACTCTCGTCTTGAGGAACAAGACAAAGAGATTAAGGCACTAAGGGAGAAGCTCACTAAAGAAGACGATCAAGGCGACACTCCACCACCATTCAAAACCAACACAGATTTAAGGTTTGAAAAACTCGAGCAATTGATCCAGTCAATTCCTGCACTCGAGAGTCAGACTCATGGCCATGACATTATTGATCCTGAATTAAGGGAAAAGCTCCCTAAAAAGGTAACATTGGGTGACCTCCCAAAATTCAAGGGGGTTGAAGACCCAGATGACCACTTGAGAGCTTCCTCCATCTCTATGGCTCTCAAGGGCATGAGCAAGGACCTGTTTGCTTATGTCTTTCCTTTAACCTTGGATGCGCATCCATCCAAGTGGTTCAGATCACTAAACAAAACCAAGTTGAACGACTGGGACTACATCAGAGAAGAGTTCAACAAATAATACACATACAATACTCAGCTTCCCATTGGCCTTCGTGAGTTGGAGTTAACTAAACAAAACTCCAACGAAGACTTCGTCACCTTCCTTAACAGATGGAGGGATAAAGCTGCACAAATGATCAATAGGCCATCTCAGGAGGATCAAGTCCGACTGGTGATCCGTAACTTACAGCCTAAGTATTAGGATCATATCAAGTTCCAACCCATAGAGTCTTTCACGAAGCTCTATAAGGTAGGCCTGCTGATTGAAGAAGAGGTACAGGCCAACAAGAACAAGGGTTCTAACAACAACAACTCTTTCAAGAAGAGTAGTAACAACCCTTCTAGCTCTAATGTCAATGCCCTAACTACTGAAAAGGGAGGTTATCAAAAGCCTCAACGAACATTCACTCCATTGGGCATGACTCTAGAAGAAGCCTTAACTAGGCTTCATGCAAAAGGAGCAATACAGCCTATCGGTCCCACTCGAGACCCTGCACCTGAAAATAGGCACAAGAAGTGGAACCCTAATGCCTATTGTAAGTACCACCGAGGGAATGGACACCCAACATCTACGTGTTGGGCCTTAAGGTATACTCTGCAAGACATGGTTGAAAGTGGCAGACTTTGTAATCCCCCATAATTTTAAAGGATTTTATAAATATATTTTATCATTTATATATTTATATTTTAGTTCAAATGATTTTTATTATTTAAGTAGGTTGACTATTTTTGAAAGTCAAATGAAATTATTTTAAGGATTTAAGGAAGTTGAAAATATTTTAATTAATCATGCTTTGAAAAAGGTTTGAAATATGAATTTGATTTAGAAAAGAAGTCTAATGGACTTGAGGAACCCAAATTCTAAGTAGATTAGGAAAGAGGAGTTATATTGATACTAGGAGTCCTCATTCATCAATCCTAGTTATCATCGAATCCTATTTAAACTTAAATTCCTTTTTCCTAAGCCCAAAAGGAAACCCTAACTATAAATACCCTAAGCCCAATTATTTTACCCTACACAAGTTATTTTTCTTCACTCCTTCTCTCAAAATTTCGGCATTCTCTCTCTCTCCTCTTCCACGTAATTTTCTTTCCTTCTTCCTCTCAAACTTTTGTTTCTTCTTCTTCAAGTAACGATTTCTTCTTCGCTAAGAAACGTCACCGCCGCTGCCGTTGACCACCGTTGGACCGCCGCTGCGCCACCAAGACCCTTCCTTGGCCTAGCGCATCATCACTTGCATCTTGTGTTGGTTTAATTCTTTTCCTTTCCTCAAGTTTTCCATTAAAGACTATGTTTTTATGCTTTATTTTAATGTTAATCATGATTATCAATATTAATTTACTGTTTTAATGAATAATCTTGATTCATATATATATTATATTATAAGAATAAAAATTCAGATTTGTTTATTATTGTTAGATTTAAGTTTTAATAATTAAAGCATGGATTTTTAGGGTGTTAATTATTAGAAAACCATAGTAGCATATTATATACTATGAGATTAATTTAATTTATGATTTTAAACATGTTTAAGAGGGTTTAACGAAGGTTTTATGATTTTATAAGTTGCTGGAATTTCAGAAAGTATTTTATTTAGGGAGTTTTAAGAATTTTAATTACTAGTATGGTAGTACTATGCTAGGAATTAAAAGTAATGGAAGTTTAGATAGAAAAATCAACTTTTGAATATGTTTAAAGGGGTTTTTAAATATTTTAAAGTTGCTGTTTTTTATTTAAGAGTATTGATTTTAGTCATATTTGATTTCTAGGCGGAGAGTATTCCGTAGGGAGACTTTTAAAGGTTTAAAGTGGCCGGTCGACTAGTTTACACAAGGTACGTACATGCCTATGTGATGATTGAGATAGCATCATGATTTTATGAAGGAGAATTATGTAGTATCATGTATAGGAACTTGGTTGAGTTCATTATGATATTTATTATGTTGGATTTTGCATGTTTTATGCCCGTGTGCAAACATGTTAATTATAATATTTGATTATGAGTAGAATATCATGGTTGTATGGAATATTGATGCAAGCATGTTAATTGGATTGGGAACCTTATTTATTAATTCACATGGGGGAATTAATATATCTATTAGTATTGGATCATGTTTGATCATTGTTCCCTTTTGTATTTCACTACTTTATGAGGGCTGTGGGCCTTATTTGGTAAGTTGACAAGTTGTGCCTTTGAAAGGTAAGATTGATTGTTGGCTAGGTCCAACAATGTAAGAAAGGTTGGAATTAAAGAAAGTAATCTTGGATTGTAAGTCGTGTGATCACTTATTTAATCCTAAGATAAAAGAGGTTCGATTGTGAATGTTGAATTATATTCGTGTTTGCTTGTATGTGTGTCATAACAAGTAATAAATTGTAAATCACGTAAAGTGTAACTTGGATAGTAATAAGCTTTAGGCGGGTGCACGTCCGAAGTTGGGACAATCGGGAGTTGGGGTACATGGTGAGCGGGCCATGGCTTTTTCCGGGAATTGGATTGATCACCATTCCTCTTTTTATTTAAAGGTTCCTCGATATCGCGAGGTCATTATGGAATACGGAGTCGCGCCCGTATTTCGTCTTCCTAGGTGAAGGCTGGTTTTTAGTTAGACAACTCGGTCCAATAACTATTCCATTTAATATAATAAAAGTTGATTTAAAGTTTAGTTCGGTAGAAGTTATCTCGCGAGAATGTTATATGGTTGTATTATTATTTAACTCTGTTATTATTCCTTAGTATCATGATTAGGATTGTTTTATGCATTGATATGTAGTGCTCGACTTTGCCGATTACGTGCTTTGTTGTGTGTGTTGATCATGGCTTTGCTTTATTGATCCCGTGATGACCCAATTTTGGTGAGCAAGCATTTCTAGAGCATTGACATTTACGGGTTCGCGAGATGTAGCATCATTGGGAATCTGGGAATGGAGAGCTTGTGTAAACTTAGTTTGTTATTTTGTTCTGCATTAGTCGGATAATGTTATTATAAGTTGGTTTGATAGACTTTCATAAAGTGGTTTGTTTTTGAAGTACTTAATTTATTATTTATAAAGTTTAGTTTGATGTTTTCCGCTGCAAAATTCTGAATAAGCCGATACGTTATCACACGGGCGATAATACTTGGGTAATTCTCTAAGTTTTATATTATAAAGGCATTTCTGAAAAGAGAGAATTATCGGGGTGTTACAAAGTGGTATCTGGGAGCTTTAGGTTATTTTCAAAACTTTTAGGCGCCTAATTAACTTACTAGTTACTTGAATAAACTCTTAGAATTGCTCCTACTTATTCGTTATATATAAATATATATATATATTTTTTTTTTAGAGGACCGAAATTTTTTTTTTTAAAAAGGGACCGAAATTTTTTTTTAGGGGCCGAATTATTTTTTTTTAGAGCCGAATTTTTTTTTAAGGGTCGAATTTATTTTCGAATTATGATGGTTTGAAATTTTTAGGATAGCCGAATTTTTTTTTAGAGTCGAAATTTTTTTTTTCCTTTCGAATTTTATAAGTCTGAATTTTTTTTAGTCGAATTTTTTTTAGTTAGTTCGACACTTAATTATTATTATATTATAAGGAGTGTCTGCATTATTTTTTATTGCCTTTAAAGTTTTACTTGTTGCATTGTGAGAATGGGTAGTATAGGAAGGGCATATAGGATAGAAATATTATATGCCTACATTGAATAGTTAGTTCAGCATGTTAATATTTTTCTTCCCTGCTAACTATTCATGATTATTTTTCTTCCCTGCTAACTGTTTATATATTTCTTCCCTGCTGATTGTTATATTTTGTGCCTATGATGTTGATGGTATATTTTATTGTTATTGTTGGGAATTACGTACAGGGAGAGTACTAAAAATGTTATTGAATATATTTATTTGTTGTAGATCATTAATCATGTCTGCCAGATTAGGAAGCTATTATAACCCCATTGATCTGAGTGACGATGAAAGTGATGAGGACATTGCACTTATTGATAATGAATATACCAGTCTGGATTGGACTATGCGTACTTTAATGAGGAGGGAAGTAACCAGTGATGATGAGCTCATTGTGGAGTTCGACCATGCTAGAGGCCAAACTAGAAAAGACATCTATCGGGCATGGTTCAGGTTTGAAACTGATTCGGAGTCAGAAGACGAGGAGCCTCAACCTTCTAGGAGATCTAAACGACAAAGGAGATATGTCACATATTATGATGAGGACATAGATGAGTTTGAAGATGAGATCTTCGCACCTGAGCTATACATAGAATTTCAGGACAAAAATGATAATGTAGTACCTTAGGTTACTATTTATTTATTGATTTTTATTATTCTTCTTAGCAATAGAGGAAATATATTATATTCAGTTGGTTAGTCGACCAACGGTGATAGCATAGTTTTATTTTTACGATCATGGTTTCTTTTAGGAAGATATAATATTATAGCAACATTTATTACATCTAAATACCCGTTATGGAAGAATAAAAGTTATTACTTAATTATATGAGTGAGTAAAAATTTATTCTGGGCACGTAATGGGAATATTTTTTTTTTTTTTTTTCATTAGGCAATTATATTCTTGCTTGCTTGTTTCTATTTGCATGTTGATGTGAATATATTTTACATGGATGATTATGTGATCATTAGAGAACATTTCATGTTGAACTTGGAACTAGTTGAGAAACCGTCCCGTTGATGCGATCTTTAATGATCAAATCAAATGTTGCCTTCCTAGATGGAAATGTGAGTTATGCTTTGGAACCTAAAGTAGAGTTATATTACTTACAGGTCCCGAAGTAGAATGGCTAACAACAACGATCTAGCTGCTGCTATTCGCCTCTTGGCGGAGAAATTGACTCAGGAGAGAGTTGAGCGTCCTGAGAGTGCCGGGGATATGTTCGAAAGGCTAGCTAAGGTTAAGCCACCATACTATAAGGGGCAAGCTGACCCTACCTTCCTAGAAAACTGGATTAGGGAGTTTGAGAAACTTTTTGAGGTTGTAAACTGCCCTGAAAATCTGAGAGTGGGTCAGGCTGTGTTGTACCTTAAGGATGAGACTGATTTATGGTGGAGGGAGAATGGAGTTAGACTGAGTGCTAGAGAAAGGTTCAATTGGGAGGCTTTTGTGACTGCCTTGAGGGGGAAGTTTTACCCTGCATTTATGAGGAAGTAGAAGGCCCAGGAATTCATTAATCTTAGGATGGGTAGTATGACCATTTCTGAGTATTACAGTAAATTCATAGCACTGTCGAGGTTTGCACCCGAGGTTAGTAGCTACTGCAGAGTTGAAGGCTCGAGAGATTTGAGCGAGGGTTGTCCGATGAGATACAACCGGGATTAGGAGGGGTGACCTTTACATCCCTAGATATCGTGTATGGGAGAGCCGCCCATATTTATGGACTCCAGTCGAGGCGGGATAAAAAGAATACTGTGGTTGGTGAGAAGAGGAAGGACTTTAATGCTGGGGGAAACCACGGGAATTTCAAGAAGAATAGGAATGGTCATGGGAATTTCCAAGGAAACAACAACCAGGATAACCGCAATAGGGGTCGAGCTGAAAGAGTGTATCACTGCAAAAAGTGTAGCAACAACCACCCTAGTAGAGACTGCAAGGGGAACCAAGTTATCCCGTAACTATTGCCGAAGAAGGGCCATAGGGAGTATGAGTGCTTTGCTAAGCAAAAGAAGGAGCAAAATGGCAATGGGGGTAGTAACCAAGCGAGGCCTGGATTCAACCAGCCAGGAAATCAGGGTTCGAAGCCTGCAGGGGCACAGAACAATCAAGGAAGCTATAGCAAGCCTCGCCAAAGGAGAACAACCGAACAAGGCTCCGGGAAAGCTGTTCGTGATGAGTCGCAACGAAGCTGAACGATCTGCCGATGTAGTGTCTGGTACTTTTTCTATTAACACCGTGCTAGTTAAAGCGCTATTTGATTCGGGGGCGACTTATTCTTTTGTCTCGTCGTCTGTTATTAAAAGTCTGGGGTTAATAGATTTTGAAGTGATTAATTTGCTGTTAGTATACCTACTTTTGGTGAGACCATAAGGTGTACCAAGATGTTTAGAAACTTGCCTCTAAAGATAGGAGACTGTGTTTTTCCTTACGGCTTGATAGAGTTTAATCCGGGTAGACCTAGATGTAATTCCGGGGATGGATTGGCTAAGTTTATACAAGGCCAAGATAGATTGTGAAGTTCAGAAAGTAACTTTAAGGAACCCTTTGGGTAAGCTGACCTCGTATAGACGTTTTGGGAAATCCAAGGGCTTTGGGGTTATCTCCGC
Organism: Beta corolliflora; assembly: GCA_947648045.1. Lineage (NCBI taxonomy): Eukaryota > Viridiplantae > Streptophyta > Magnoliopsida > Caryophyllales > Amaranthaceae > Beta > Beta corolliflora. The sequence goes on along the minus strand of CANSZD010003162.1, from coordinate 881,891 downwards.
AATGCAAGTGAAGAAGTTGATGAAGAAGGAGTGTGAGTTGTATTTCTGTAGTGTGCAAGATGTGGGTAAAGAGGTTGGGGTGAGTATTGAAGATGTTCCGATTGTGAATGAGTTCATGGACGTGTTTCCGAGTGAGATCTCGGGTATGCCGCTCGTTAGAGCCGTTGAGTTCACCATAGACCTAGTTCCCGGAACTCGCTCCTATATCTAAAGCACCTTATAGAATGGCACCTCCGGAAATGAGTGAGTTGAAGGCGCAGCTTGCAAGAATTGTTCGATAAGGGTTATATTAGACCTAGTGCATCACCTTGCGGAGCTCCTGTGTTATTTGTCAAGAAGAAAGATGGGAGTATGAGGTTGTGTATTGTTTATAGGGAATTGAATAACGTAACCATCAAGAATAAGTACCCTTTGCCTAGAATCGACGACCTATTTGACCAATTAAATGGAGCGAGCGTGTTCTCTAAAATTGATTTGCGTTCGGGGTATCACCGCTGAGAGTAGCCGACAAGGATATACCTAAGACTGCATTTAGGACTCGTTACGGTCATTATGAGTTCACCGTAATGCCTTTTGGGTTAACCAATGCACCCGCCATATTTATGGACTTAATGAATAGGATTTTCCATGAGTTCTTAGATAAGTTTGTGGTCGTATTCATTGATGATATCCCGATCTATTCGAGGAACGAGAAAGAGCATGATGAGCATTTGAGGATCATATTGGAGACGCTTAGGAAGAATCAATTGTATGCCAAGTTCTCTAAGTGTGAGTTTCGTTTGGAGAAGGTAGCATTTTTGGGTCACTATGTGTCTAAGGAAGGAGTCTCTGTAGATCCCGCTAAGATTCAAGCCGTGAGTGAGTGGCCAACCCCGAAGAATGTGTCTCGATATCCGAAGTTTCTTAGGTCTAGCGGGTTATTACGTAAGATTTATGAGGGATTTCTCGAAGATAGCAAGACCTATGACCAATTTGATGAAAAAAAAGAGTCAAAATTTGAGTGGAGTGAAAAGTGCGAGGAAGCCTTTCGATTTTGAAGGATCGTTTAACCTCCGCGCCTGTTTTGACCCTACCCGATGGGAATGAGGGATTTGAGGTATTCAAGTGATGCTTCGAAGAATGGGTTGGGATGTGTGTTGCAACGAGAATGGGAAGGTGGTGGCGTATGCGTCACGCCGCCTGAAACCTTATGAGGCTAATTACCCTACCCATGACCTAGAGTTAGCCGCCATTGTGTTCGCTTTGAAGATTTGGAGACACTACTTGTATGGAGTGACTTGCAAGGTATTCACAGATCATAAGAGCTTGAAGTACATCTTTACCCGAAAGATCTCAACATGAGGCGAGAGGAGGTGGTTGGAGTTGATAAAGGATTATGACTTAGACATCCAATACCATGAGGGGAAAGCAAATGTAGTCGCTGATGCGCTGAGTAGGAAGTCGAGTCATAGCATGTGCGCCTTGATAGTTCCTGAGGAGTTGTGTCGAGATATGCGAAGGCTTAGCCTGGAAATTCTAAATCCTGGGGAGATCGAGGCCAGATTGAGTGCTTTATCATTGGGATTGTCAATTCTAGACGAGATCAAAGAGGGTCAAGTTGGGGATGAGCACTTAGAGAAGATCAAGGAGAAGATGGGTCGAGGCAAGGAAAGTGATTTCAAGATTCATGATGATGGTAGTCCGAGGTTCAAGGGTAGGTGGTGTGTACCACAAAAGTGTGGCGAGATTAAGAGACGTCTTATGGATGAGGGTCATAATACGCCGTACTCGTGCACCCCGGGGGGTGACAAGCCGTATAAGGACCTTAAGCGAGATCTATTGGTGGCCAAGCATGAAGCGAGAGGTAGCTGAGTATGTGTCTAAGTGTCTAACCTGTCAGAAGGTGAAGATAGATCACAAGCGACCCATGGGGAAAGTTCAACCATTAGAGGTTCCGGGATGGAAGTGGGATTCCATATCGATGGATTTTGTAATCGCTTTGCCTAGAACAAGGAGTGGTAATGATACTATTTGGGTTATTGTGGACCGCCCGACAAAGTCTACTGTTTTCATACCAATCAAGGAGACATGGAAGAAGAAGCAACTAGCCAAGTCATATGTTAAGCATGTGGTGAGACTGCATGGAGTTCCAAAGGATATCATTTCTGACCGTGACTCTAGATTCCTTTCGAAATTTTGGAAGAAGGTCCAATTAAATCTTGGGACAACATTGAAGATGAGTACAGCCTTTCACCCTGCGACTGATGGTCAGACTGAGAGGACTAACCAGACGATGGAGGATATGTTGAGAGCGTGTGCTATTGATTTTCAAGGTAGTTGGGAGGACCAATTAGACCTGATTGAGTTTTCGTATAACAATAGTTACCATGCGAGCATTAAGATGGCACCGTTTGAGGCCTTATATGGACGAAAATGTAGAAGCCCCATTTGTTGGAATGACTTTAGCGAAAATATAGTCTTGGGGACGAGAGTTTATTGAGGAGACTGTTAAGAATGTCAGACTGATTCAGGGCTAGAATTCAAGCTGCGCAAGATCGACAGAAGAGTTATGCTGACTTGAAAAGACGCGAAGATGAGTTTGCTATAGGTGATAAAGTGTTCTTGAAAGTATCACCCACTAAAGGAGTCATGCGATTTGGGAAAAAGGGCAAGTTAAGTGCTAAATATGTAGGCCCATATGAGATTCTGGAGCGAATTGGGAAAGTTGCCTACAGATTGGCATTGCCAATGGAGTTTGAGAAGATGCATGATGTGTTCCATATTTCTCAACTTAAGCGCTATATTCCCGATGAACGTCATGTCCTAGAGCCCGAACGATTCGGATCGATAGTAGCCTCACATATGAGGAAAGGCCTCGTCGGGATTCTCGACGAGAAAAGTGCGTAGTACACGCAATAAGGATGTCTACATCGTGAAAGTACTTTGGTCTAACCACGAATCTGAGGAGGCAACGTGGGAAGCCGAAGATGAGATGAAAAAGAAGTATCCAGATCTGTTCCTTGAGGTGAGTTACGAGGGCGTAACTCGTTTTCTTTAAGGGGGATAGAATGCGATAAATTTCGCGCTTTTTGTCTATTTTTACGAGATTTTTTATGCATATGTATGCCTATGTTGAGTAATTTGCACATGTTAGTGCTAAAGAAGTAGACTCTTCGCATAAGAAAGTGTGTTCATAAGTAACACAAGTGTTTTAAGTTAGCAAAAGTGTGCACAAGTGGCACAATTTTTTGTAAACTTTTGAAAAGTTGAGTTCAAGTTTTGAAAATATGTGGGTTTTTCGTGTCAAGTTTCGGGACGAAACTTCTTTTAAGGGGGTAGATTGTAATCCCCCATAATTTTAAAGGATTTTATAAATATATTTTATCATTTATATATTTATATTTTAGTTCAAATGATTTTTATTATTTAAGTAGGTTGACTATTTTTGAAAGTCAAATGAAATTATTTTAAGGATTTAAGGAAGTTGAAAATATTTTAATTAATCATGCTTTGAAAAAGGTTTGAAATATGAATTTGATTTAGAAAAGAAGTCTCAATGGACTTGAGGAACCCAAATTCTAAGTAGATTAGGAAAGAGGAGTTATATTGATACTAGGAGTCCTCATTCATCAATCCTAGTTATCATCGAATCCTATTTAAACTTAAATTCCTTTTTCCTAAGCCCAAAAGGAAACCCTAACTATAAATACCCTAAGCCCCAATTATTTTACCCTACACAAGTTATTTTTCTTCACTCCTTCTCTCAAAATTTCGGCATTCTCTCTCTCCTCTTCCACGTAATTTTCTTTCCTTCTTCCTCTCAAACTTTTGTTTCTTCTTCTTCAAGTAACGATTTCTTCTTCGCTAAGAAACGTCACCGCCGCTGCCGTTGACCACCGTTGACCGCCGCTGCTGCCACCAAGACCATTCCTTGGCCGGCGCATCATCACTTGCATCTTGTGTTGGTTTAATTCTTTTCCTTTCCTCAAGTTTTCCATTAAAGACTATGTTTTTATGCTTTATTTTAATGTTAATCATGATTATCAATATTAATTTACTGTTTTAATGAATAATCTTGATTCATATATATATTATATTATAAGAATAAAAATTCAGATTTGTTTATTATTGTTAGATTTAAGTTTTAATAATTAAAGCATGGATTTTTAGGGTGTTAATTATTAGAAAACCATAGTAGCATATTATATACTATGAGATTAATTTAATTTATGATTTTAAACATGTTTAAGAGGGTTTAACGAAGGTTTTATGATTTTATAAGTTGCTGGAATTTCAGAAAGTATTTTATTTAGGGAGTTTTAAGAATTTTAATTACTAGTATGGTAGTACTATGCTAGGAATTAAAAGTAATGGAAGTTTTGATAGAAAAATCAACTTTTGAATATGTTTAAAGGGGTTTTTAAATATTTTAAAGTTGCTGTCTTTTTATTTAAGAGTATTGATTTTAGTCATATTTGATTTTTAGGCGGAGAGTATTCTGTAGGAGACTTTTAAAGGTTTAAAGTGGCCAGTCGACTAGTTTACACAAGGTACGTACATGCCTATGTGATGATTGAGATAGCATCATGATTTTATGAAGGAGAATTATGTAGTATCATGTATAGGAACTTGGTTGAGTTCATTATGATATTTATTATGTTGGATTTTGCATGTTTTATGCCCGTGTGCAAACATGTTAATTATAATATTTGATTATGAGTAGAATATCATGGTTGTATGGAATATTGATGCAAGCATGTTAATTGGATTGGGAACCTTATTTATTAATTCACATGGGGGAATTAATATATCTATTAGTATTGGATCATGTTTGATCATTGTTCCCTTTTTGTATTTCACTACTTTATGAGGACTGTGGGCCTTATTTGGTAAGTTGACAAGTTGTGCCTTTGAAAGGTAAGATTGATTGTTGGCTAGGTCCAACAAAGTAAGAAAGGTTGGAATTAAAGAAAGTAATCTTGGATTGTAAGTCGTGTGATCACTTATTTAATCCTAAGATAAAAGAGGTTCAGTTGTGAATGTTGAATTATATTCTGTGTTGCTTGTATGTGTGTCATAACAAGTAATAAATTGTAAATCACGTAAAGTGTAACTTGGATAGTAATAAGCTTTAGGCGGGTGCACGTCCGAAGTTGGACAATCGAGAGTTGGGGTACATGGTGAGCGGGCCATGGCTTTTTCTCGGGAATTGGATTGATCACCATTCCTCTTTTTATTTAAAGGTTCCTCGATATCGCAGTCATTATGGAATACGGAGTCGCGCCCGTATTTCGTCTTCCTAGGTGAAGGCCGGTTTTTAGTTAGACAACTCCGGTCCAATAACTATTCCATTTAATATAATAAAAGTTGATTTAAAGTTTAGTTCGAAGAGGAAGTTATCTGCAGAATGTTATATGGTTGTATTATTATTTAACTCTGTTATTATTCCTTAGTATCATGATTAGGATTGTTTTATGCATTGATATGTAGTGCTCAGCTTTGCTGATTACGTGCTTTGTTGTGTGTGTTGATCATGGCTTTGCTTTATTGATCCTGTGATGACCCAATTTTGGTGAGCAGCATTTCTAGAGCATTGACATTTACAGGTTCGCAGATGTAGCATCATTGGGAATCTGGGAATGGAGAGCTTGTGTAAACTTAGTTTGTTATTTTGTTCTGCATTAGTCGGATAATGTTATTATAAGTTGGTTTGATAGACTTTCATAAAGTGGTTTGTTTTTGAAGTACTTAATTTATTATTTATAAAGTTTAGTTTGATGTTTTCCGCTGCAAAATTCTGAATAAGCCGACGGGCGATAATACTTGGGTAATTCTCTAAGTTTTATATTATAAAGGCATTTCTGAAAAGAGAGAATTATCGGGGTGTTACAGACTTCCGATCCCGCCGGCAGCAAAAGTCAATAACAACAGCAACCCCTTGGGAATAATCTCAACAGTGCATGAGGCTTAGTCATTTAACGCTAGTTTTCTAGGTTTAGTGGGAGAGTCCCTCCCCTAGCTCCTTCATTTCCTTTCTTGTCGAGTCTATGGCATTTAGGTTTTTATTTCTAATAAGCCTTGTTCTATTTATTTCTAATTAATAAAATAATTTCATTTTCATTTTCATTGGCCTTCCATCATTTTATTTATGCTTCTAATTCAATGATGAAACTTAAATCACCTAATGAACTTGACTAATAATAATAAAAAAGATCTAAAATAATAAAAAATGAAAAATGAAAAAAAAATGGACATACTTTGGATCAGGAGTTATTCCCTCTTCCTCCATCACCTTCCATGAGCCATCATCCTTAAACCATAAAAAACCAAACAATCCCTTCAACATCAAAGCTCCACAAACATCCTTCAAGCCTTCCAGTACCCTAAACCAAACTTGTGTGCAAGCCTCACTACAAAAAAAAAAAATCAATGCCAGGCAAAAAAAAATAGTGAAAGAAATTCAAAGTGCAAAGATATGAAAAAAGCAAACACGCACAGGACAAAAAGAAAAGATTCAAAAAGAAAGAGCCAAAAGGCAAATAAAAAAGTCAAGTTAGGGGGCTTGCACACAAGTTCTACCCCTCATTCAAATCCCTTCGATTCATCAAACCTTTAATCCATATAATCCCAATTCATAATCCTTTCATCAATCATAACTCCTTCTCCAAGGTATGTCCAAGCCCGCTAGGTTGAAAACCCGAAAGGGCGGCCTAGGCAAAAGTTAGGGCACAAAAAAAAAATATATAAAAAAAAATAATCAGATCTAGAACTACGAATGGTCTGATTCCGCAAGGATACGTAGGAATCCTCATCTCGAGGTCCGACCGCTTCAATAAAATAAAAAATTAGTCATGGTCTAATGATTTGACTTTCTAGAATTTAGGAGCATAATCTCTTTCTAAATCCCGACATGGACTCGAGTCTGCACCTAGCCTCGTTAAAGCCTTTTCCCACCTACATTTATTTAAGTCACAAATTTAAACCTTTTATTTTTTCAATCCAAGCTCTCCTTTTCCCCGAAGGACTCTCCGACAATTCCATGGTCTCTGGCGATACTTGACTTTACCCATATCAATTTCTCAAAGAAGAATCCCTAGTACAATCCCCAGTGAAAACTTTCAATGTTCAAGACATAGCAACTACATTTCAATATCAGATCAACTACATTGCAATATCAGATCAAGTACAAGGCTCATAATGCCTAATTCAAGGCAAGCTCACCCAATGTGGGGGCTTCCAATGTGTGGTGGTTCCTCCAATTCAAATCAAACTCTCAAAAAGTTGTAATCCGCGGACCTCGTTTACGAACCCCGATCATTTACTATAAACGATTTTCGAAAATCATTCTATGCATTTCTAATCAGTCTATCATTCTATCATGCTATCCATCTTCTAGCCTTGCAAAACCCTGACCTTGCATTGCGCATTTCATACATTCTAGTCCTGCATAACCCTGACCTTGCATGACGTGTCATCCCGTAGCTTTTCATAACCTTAATCTTTGCATTGCGTCTCATGCATCCTTAGAGAGTCTAAGTTTGCATCATTGCATCACTGTGTGCTTATGTGAGTTGTTTGCATCTATCTGCTAACATATTTCCCTCTAGGTAATCAGATTGCTTGTAGTTATTGTCCTGCATGCTAACTTTGTTTTGCAGAGACCGGCGGTTATAGATCAGTTCTAAACTGCAGAGCGTTTATAATCGTTCTCCGTCCCGACACCGTATACTTTGACTTTCGGTTTCCTAAACCTCAGTCAAAGTGGGGGCTTCTGTAGACACATAATCGTGTCTCCCCATTTAAGGATCCGATGATGAAACATACCGTGGTCTTAATTGGTCCGACCCAAGGGCAGAGCAGTCTGAAAAGCCATTCAAAACCATTTCGAAAAGTGTTAAAGTCCTATTTTAAAGCCCAATTAATTATTCATGATAATTAATTATATTTGGAGCCCAATTCTATGAAAAGCCCAATTAATTGTTTAATAATTATTAATTGTTTTTTATTTTAATAAATAAATATTTTCAAAGATAATTTTTATAGTTAAAATCAGATTTTATCCCGTAAAATCAGATTCCGGAATTAAAGGATAAAAGAAAATTTTTAAAAAGCGTTTTAAAAAAAAGGCAGGCAAAGGCGTGTCAAAAGCCAGGCTGGTGCGCCTGGCGCACCTTGCTGCGTCAGGCGCAGCTTTTCCTGACATGTGGCACTGTGCCACACACTGTGCCGTGCACATGGCGCACAGCTTTGCGTGAAGCGCATGTTTCTTTCTTATCTTTTTCAAAACGCGTACCACGTGAACGCTTTTTACTGGTCATGCCGCGTCATCCGCTTGCCACGTCAGCTGTGTCTGGCGCAGCCAGCGCGTGAGGCGCAGTACCGTTTTCCCTATAAATAGACCTGATTTCCGAACAGATTTCAGGATGAATTTTTCACATTAACACACTTCGAACTCGACGAATACTTTACGAACCTCTCTACAAACTACAAAACTTCCCTAGAAAATTCATACCTTTCAAACACAAATACATTCAATCTACATACTTTCATACATTCAGATTTTCAGGCTTCACGATTGCTCGTCCCGAAGGTCGTCAATCTCGCAGACCCAAGCCACGGTATCATCACCTTCTTCTGGGAAGAAAAGTGTCATTGCTTTAATGTGAGAAAAAATATTATTTGTTGCAAATATTGCAAAAGTTATGTCTTGAAAAATACAATTCCAAAAAATATAAAAAATATACCATTGGTTTTATTTTTAGAGCTCTACAATTACACATCCATTTTACTTGATTCTAAAAATAATTTTTTTCTCCATATATATATGATGATCTTTTTAGTTTTAGTCATTGTTAAGGGAACATATTGAAAAAAGATTGCAGGGTGAAATTTTATAGAGAGGGAAGTGGATGATCTTTATTTTAAGATCACCATAAATGATGCTCTACTTTCGATCTCTCTAATAAGTATCACCCCGTGATCTTTTCCCAACCATTATCCTTAACCATGAAAAAAAAATCATCCCAACTACCTTTTTTTCCTCTCTCTCTTACTTTTTTTTTTATCCTAGCGAACTAAGTTTTCTCTCTCATCACCTAATCACTATTATACAATATATTTATTATTTATTTCTCAATAATATCAAATATCCATTAATAATTTATACTCCCTCTGTTTATTGTCATTCTCACTTTCCTATGCGCGTCTCCTAGTTCATATTTTTCAACATAAATATCTTTCATTATATATTAGTAAAAATTATAACGATTGAATATTAATAAAATACTAATTGTTGAGACGAATCAAATAAGACCCCACATGACTATATATTTTTCTTATAAATTGGGGAAAATTGAGAAGATTCTCTCTAAATATGAATAATGTCATTCCAAGTGAGAAAGATAAAAAATGAAGGGAGTATTAATTATTATTAAAATAATTAACTAGATTAAATGCACAATGAGATTTTTTAGCTTTGAGATGTGAAAATGGAGATATTTCGTATAAAATAAGCAAAATTAGAGGAAACTAGTAAAATAGAAGGAAAAAAATGTGTCCAAAATATTGCAAAATGGGTCTCTATTCGTAGAGCTCTGAAATATAGAGCCATTGGTAATTTATTTATTTTTATTAGCTTTGTATTTTTTATAATATTGCATTTTTAATAATATTATTTTCTCTCTCTTGCCAGATTTCGTAAAGTGGCAAAATATCATTGGGTCAGTTAAAAAGTCAGCGTCAGAGCCTAAAATAATGTGTTTTGGCTGGAAAAAAAATCAAACACTGCATTAGAATGTTGGGAAAGCCAAAAAAAAATTATTTTTTATGGTCAGTCGCTGTGGGTCTACCCCACGCCTAGTCATGTTTTTTATCATCTAATGCTACGAAATGACGACTAAGTTGGCTCAATCTTATTCACAACCATGATTAAGAGTAATTTTTTTAAAGAATGAGGCCATGAACATTTTAAAAGATCGTGATTACGGGTGCTCTAATATAAAGTATAAGTTACACATAAATTCAATATTTACTAAAGTAATAATAATGCGACTTCCTTTAATTTGATCACTATCTTATAAGCTTTATAAAAGGGGTTGGGGAGCATTGCATATCTTATATAATAGTTGCTAAAAGGAGAAATGACGTGTAGAATAACAAAGGTGAAAACTTTTGTTCTTTGATGTAATTTAATATGAAGTAGAATTGCAAAGCACAAACCTGTTGGAACTAGTAAAAAAAAACCGTAATAACTATTCTGAAAATAGAGACGCCGTGATACAGTCACTGCCCTAAGTCGATAGACCTCCACAACAGGTGCGATAGGATAGCAGGCACCGACTCCAGGGTTAAAGTCTCCTCCACGACCCGGCGCACTCCGGTAGATAGAGTGGGAACTGAATTCGAACAGAACAAATTTTTAATGGAATAGTATTTTGGTGAGCAGAGGGAGAAGGAATTTGTGTTGTATATTTTCTGAAGAGAAGATGGGCTATTTATAGGAGCAAAAATGGAGAAACATAGCTGATGGATTAATGAGAAAATCTCCAACAGCCATAAGAAGTTACTCAGCAAATAATGACAATTAATAAGAACGTTAGAAAAGTGTTACATCCAAGAGAATTTAAACGGGCAAAATATTAAACCAAGTAGGCCCCAAAAATAGCAGTCACACACGCGCATGCCGTGCCGTGCGACGACGGTCGGCGGTGGCGGCGAGCGCGGGGGAGATTGTCCACTATCTCCTCCATAACATGTTTAACACATTATAGAACACTTCTCTATATAAATTGGGGTACAACTTCATTCACCACCAATGTGAGACAACAACAAAAAAAGTTACCTAACTTCAAGTTCGGACTAACATAAGCCAAACTTTTTCTAACAAAAACCAACAATAAAAACAAAATTCATAATGTATATTAAATTAAAGTTTGTAACATAAAGTCTACAATTTCTCTAAATCCGTCAAAATATTTGAACTAATATAATTATTTTACTCCCTCCGTTCCTCAAAGATCTTCCTATATCCACTTTTCATGTTTGCAAATGAACGTTTTATATGATTAATATCTTTAATTACATATTAGTAAAAAATTATATAAATTTCATATTCTTTATGTATAGATTTAGACTATTCAAACAAGACCTCACATGACTATAGATTCTCTTTACTTATGAATAGTGTCAAATTTATAAATGGGGAGATCTTAGAAGAACGGAGGGAGTTAAATATATTTTGATCAACGAACTATTTGAGAAGAGTTTGGTATATGGGTAATTAAGATTCATATTGTTTTAAAATACAACTAATATTGTGGCTTTTTAGTATGCTTGATTATTTTAAGTTTTATCCTGTGCATTGCACGGATATGAAAACAAGTATTTATATAAAATACGAACTTTTGGGAGTATAGAGGGCGTCACCTAGGTTTGGAATGTCACGATCATTAAAAAAAACTAAAAAATTATATTTCTATAAAGATCAGTAGAATTTTGAATCAAACCTTTAAATTATTGTACGGTGTAAATTGGGTTTCACTTTTTCAACATAATTGAAAAAGTTATAATATTCATATAATTAATTGGAATGTGCTCATAATAAGCTTTGAAATAAGATCCATATAAAATATAGTTATATCATTATGCACATGATCATACAAAAATAAAGAAATATTACGAGAGTAGGATAATTTTATAACGGAAAATAATTGCAGTTTATATATGAGAGTATGAGACTACTATTATTAGTAAAAAGAAGTACTGTAGAAATAGGAGATTATTGTAATATAGAAAATAAGAAAATAGAAATTGAAGACTATATATAGTATTGTAAATATAAGTTTAGCACAGAAAATAACTTGTTCACAATCGGGATTAGAAAGCTACTAATATAAAATAGAGAAAGTTAGATCTTATATGTACAATAATAAATCAATAAACTGTAACTTTACATGATCATATGACTAAAATGATGAAAATACTATTACTACTACCGATAATAATAATAATAATAATAATAATAATAATAATAATAATAATAATAATAATAATAATAATAATAATAATAATAATTGTTATTGTTATTATTATTATCATTATTAGGTCTCATAGCTAATTATATTATAATAAAATTATCAAAAAGATATACTTTACAAGATAATATACAAAAACAATAACATAGAAGATCTACGTCATAAAAGTTCAATTGTACAAAAACCTAATGAAAGAAAACAATAAAAGAACACAAAGTCTTATATGCCGCCGGCCATACCATTAGCTAAGCGTACGACCAATCCATATATAAGGTTACCTATTATGTTTTGAGGTTACTGATTAATACTCTATATTAGGGGTTATTTATAATTTTTTAGGTTACTTATTAATACATTACTTGTAATTGTAAAGTGTTACGTTACTAGTATAAATTGAAGGGTCTACTTATATCTTAATATAGTTAATTTGTCTTTTATGCGCGCAGTCACATAGTTTTTTTTTTGACATAAGCTAAAATAATTAAGTAGTAGGAACAACAGTAGAAAAACTAAAAAGAAAATTACAGCATTTCTGAGTTATGTACTGTGCCTGTTGAACCTGTTCTCAATCCACCTTGAGAACATTACAGTAATGAAATATATGACTAGAAGAACTTCTTTGAGTGACGCGAATATGAACAAAATGAAAACCAAGCTGGATTGAGGGGGTTGATCAAAATGATAAAGGTAATAAGGAGAATTTTGACCATTTTGATCAGCCACACAAAAGATATGCTAATAAAAGATTGAAAAGAGTAGAATTGTGATTATGAATTTATAGAAAAGAGAACTTATGACCCTCAACACTTTTTTTTTTTTTGGGTAAAATATATGAAGTTAGGGTACCCTTCTCTCAAGGGAGTTACCTAACAAATCAAGAAGAACAAAATGATCAAAGGTAGGATCGGTTCCAGTGTCAACGTCCACCACGGCAGCAGAAATAGAGTGACCTTTTTTAATATATAGGTAATCTGCTGCACAGTTGGCCTCGCGGAAAATATGATCTATGGAGCAAATAGTCAGCTGACTGAGTATCATTCGGATGTCATTGATGAGAGTGTGAATATTAATTCCATGGACATGAAAAACGACCTTGAAGAATTCGAATGACTCTCAACACTTACCTTTACTGCCTAAACAATTTCTTACCGTCACAAGTATTGTATTTCACCCTTGTGGCTCTCTTTACACACAAAAATAAAAAACAAATATTGTATTTCACATCAACTCGAATACTCAATTGCACGTATATTCAAAGAATTGTCATGCTGCTACATGTACTCCCTCCTCCTAGCTCCCTCTAAACAAATGACACAAAGTAAACAATAAAAAATGTGTGTGGAAAGACTCGAACGCATAACTTCTCATTTGAAATACAAAGACACTAACCAACTAATCTACAATCTCATAATGGTCTTTGTGAAAAAAAGGTATTCAAAGACAAGATACGTACACCACACAATTATTGAATTCAGTAACTGTTAAACAAATAGAAAACTCAAAATTACATCCCATTATCCCAAAATGACAATATTCATATCTTAAAACACAAAAACCAAATAAAATAAATTCATAACCTTTTTTTTTTTTGAAAAATGATGACTCCTTTAATATATTACATGATACTTTTCTTTTCAAATGACTACCAATCGTATGTTTAGCTTTCATCATCATATTGAATTAAAATTTTAATTGTATTTGCTAGATCAATAACAAAAAATGGACACAATCTAAGCTACAGGTGCTTTTTAACTACAATTCTACAAGTGTGTATCAAATTGACTTATTATCATCATTTCTTTGTTGTTGAAAGGTTTTAGTTTGGATTTAACAGTAAATAAATAAATAAATAAATAAAGGTTTTAGTTTGGTGATTATGCCGTAAAATTAGGATCCGATTTTTTTTAGTAATGGAAGATGGCTAATTGGTTCAAGTTCATCTATTATATTAGTGCAACTATCACAAAATGTGATGTTTTAAAATTATTTTGTAATAATATAATATCTGATTTCACACATCAATAAATAAAATGATCCCGAGCAACTAGTTATTATAATAACGCATTATGATCATAGCTTTCTAGAGCTCATATTCGAATATAATGTTTTCACATGAAATGATCAAGCCAGTTTGATTTTTCATCGCCTACATCGTGCTAAGAACTGAGAAGGTGGTACCCAAATAAAGTGTTGAAGACTTGCATTCCACTACTATGTCTCGTGAATTTGTGTCATGGAATGACACTAAGGCCAATCTTATATAAAGCCCATCTTCAAACCAACTATCCCACAGCTCATTTTTTCATCTTCATTCCACCAAAATGGCTCTCAGTCGATCTTCTTTTATGTCCTTCTTTCTCATGACTTTGGTGGCAGTTTCATCTGCTAGTGATTACTATAGCCCTGCCACAGAATACAAGAAACCATCTTATTCTCCAGCGTATACAACTCCTATTTACACACCATCACCTGTCTATACACCATCCCCAGTATACAAGTCTCCAGAATACTCACCATCCCCAGTATACAAGTCTCCAGAGTACTCGCCATCCTCGGTATACAAGTCTCCAGAGTACTCGCCATCCCCGGTATACAAGTCTCCAGAGTACTCACCATCCCCTGTGTACAAGCCACCAGTATACTCCCCATCACCGGCTTATAGCCCATCACTTGTCTACAAGTCACCCGAATACACCCCATCACCGCTTACTGCCGTCTCAGGTGTACAAGACACCAAGATACACCCCATCTCCGGTGTACAAAACACCCGCTTTATCGCCCATCCCCTCGTCTACAAATCACCTCGTATACACCCCGTCTCCAAAGATATAAGACACCAGTTTACAGCCCATCCCCCATCTACAAGTCATTTGAATACACCCCTTCTCCAGTTTACAGCCCATCTCCTGTGTACAAGTCACCAGAGTACACCCCATCTCCAATTTATAGCCCATCCCTAGTGTATAAATCACCAATTTACACCCCAACTCAAGTATACGAGACACCGGTTTACAGCCCATCCTCCGTCTACAAGTCACCTGTATACTCCCCATCTCCAGTATACAAGGCACCAATTTACAACCATCTCCAAAGTATAAGTCACCGCCTACACCCCATCTCCGATTGTATAATGCACCAAGATACACCCCATCTCCAAGTGTACAAGGCACCCGCTCATACCACCTCCGGTGTACAAGTCACCAGTATACACCCCATCTCCAAAGTGTACAAGGCACCGTATACACCCCATCTCCAACGTACAAGGCACCAAGCCATACCCATCTCCAAAGGTACAAGTCACCGCATACACCCCATCTCCAAGTGTACAAGGCACCTAAGGTTTTACGGTCCATCTCCAAGTGTACAAGTCACCGTATACACCCCATCTCCAAGTGTACAAGGCACCAACTTACAGCCCTCCCCCCCGTCTACAAGTCACCTGTATACACCCCATCTCCAGTATATAAGGCACCAGTTTATAGCCCATCCCCCGCCTACAAGTCACCCATATACACACCAGCTCCAGTGTACAAGACACCAGTTTACAATCCATCCCCTGTGTACAAGTCACCCGAATAACCCCCCATGTCAAGTATACAAGTCACCGTAATACACGCCATCTCCAAAGATATAAGGCACCCGTATACATTCCATCGCCCGTGTACAAGTCACCCGTATACACCCCGTCTCCAAGATATAAGGCACCAATTTATATCCCATCCCCCATTTACAAGTCGCCCGTATACACCCCATCTCCAAGTATACAAGTACCCAGTTTATAGCCCATCCCCCATTTACAAGTCACCCGTATACACTCCAACTGCAGTATACACAACACCAGTATACAACCCATCCCCCATCTACAAGTCACCAGTGTATACTCCATCTCCAGTATACAAGTCACCCACATACTCTCCATCCCCCGTGTACAAGTCACCAGTTTACACCCCATTCCCCGTGTACAAGTCACCTGAATACACTCCATCTGCAGTATACACGACACCAGTTTACAGCCCATCTCCCGCATACATGTCACCTAAATACAGTCCATCTCCAGTATATAAGTCACCTGATTACAACCCATCCTCATTGTACAAGGCACCAGTGTACACCCCATCTCCAGTATACAGTCCATCCCCCATGTACAACTCCCCGGCTTACACGCCAACTTACAAGACTCCTACATATTCTCCAAGTCCTTCATACGGCTATTAAGAGAAGTACACAGTTAAATGGTCCCTCCGTTTTTCGGTAATTTTTTCCTCATATTGAATCGGACTTGAATCCGATTCGAGCTATACATGTTATCATTTGAGATCATATAATCAGAGTTTGAGAAGGATCAAATAAAAACATCTTTTTTACTTTTATATTGCAAACACAATTACTGATTGAACTTTAATCTTCTAGTTGATTAGTTGGCGCTGGTAATTGAACTCGAGTCAGATAATCGCTTCTGACATATACTCCATCTTCTATATAATTCGGATTGAACTTTCTTTTCATTTTTGTTTTGAATTCTTATCATATTTTTCTCTTCAAATCGAGTAAATTCAAATATCAACTTATAGTTGGATCAGCGTATCTATGATGACTATGAACATCATGACTATGAGCGGTGCATGGTTGTGAATTCATTTAGTTTTCTTAACTAATCTATTTAACCATATAAAACGTAGTATCAAATTTTAAAGAGCATACATTTTCTTCTAAAGTTTTTAGATTCAAATTGTTCAGAGAATAGATTCCTATTTAAAGATGGCTTTGAATAATAAGAATCTGTTTTTAGAACCGACGGGGCTAACATCGACATCAATTTGCTAGTTGCTACATTATCGTTCAAAATCATCTTTAGAATAACGTTTCTTTCCGGTTGATATGAAGGCAGAACTGTTGCTTCATTAGTTTCAAGCAACAATTTAAAAAAAAAGTAGCCTCGTATATTAGTAGAAGGGTTAGAAGTAGAACTTATCAACTTAATATAAAAGACAAAAAATGTGGATGTCATCTAGCTTAGTTGGTAAAGTTTTATAGGGGTGATACATGAGACATAAGATCGAATCCCGTCTACATCACTGCGCTTAGTCGCTCATTTACACACACAAAAAAACATAAAAGACAAAAAATAAATTGGAAAGTTCTAAACAAAAGCAATTAGTCTTAAAATTTTGAAAAAAGTATATGCAAAACTTGTCAAACTGATTAAATAAAGTAGAATAATGAAGTATACAATGTTTCACAAGAGTAGATTACATTTCTTGAACAAGCTAAGCTAGGCCAAGCCCTTCCTCAAGAAGCCATGCATACGCCCTCAGACTTGCTAATCCTTATCCAACAACAAGCAAAGCTGCGGGTAACAATACAAAGCTTAACATGGAAGGGAAAATGACAATTTTATAAAGTAACACCCTATTGCATATTCATAAACTAAAGGGGGTATATTTTCCCCATACTCTAAAACATACCACAATGATGAAACTTGTTACAGCAAAGTGCCTCTAAATAATACTTCTAGGTTACAATTTTATTTAAGTCGTCTTTAAATAATAGGCCACTTTTTATAATTAGCATATATGTTTAACTTATGTTTGAGCTTTCCCATAATACTACATCTTTTACCAAAATATAAAGCATAAAGAATTTCAAAAAGAAAACAACGTTAATATTGGAAACATGTAAAACTGTAGAACTACTATGATAATTTTTATTAGGATTCAAAGTGACTTTAAATCAAATATGGCATGTTATTTAGAGATGGGGAAGTAATAGATTTGTTACACCATGGAACTTGATCCATGCCGGAACCCATGTCACCATACAGGCCGGAGCTCGGTACGATGTTAGTAGGGTAGTCATCCTCAAAGCCATAATTGAGACTTAGCATGTTAAACAAAGAAGTATCCAAGTCTTGGTCACCACCAAATAATGTCTCTTGTTGCACCATAACTTGGGTTATTTCTGTTGGTTGTTCAAAGTTCTCTAAGCTTGTTGTTGTAGTGCTCCAAACCGAATCTTCATCGACGACATACCCACATAGATTAACATCATTGGAGAAAGAATTAGATATGTTCATACTGCTTGATGCTAAGAATTGTGTGGACAACTCTGAAATTGGTGCATTATCATAAACTTGTGTCACATTGGACTTGCAATCAAAGTTGATTGTATTTTGCAACTCTGTTTTATCATTTGGAGAATAGCAAGTTTGAGGTTGATCATGATCATTAGAGAAAACTAATGTGGTAGAATTTGATGAAATTGGATGATGATAATTGGGAAATTTTGTAGCTTTATTACTAGTTTTGGACTTCTTTTTTGTTAGAAGGGAGAAGATTATGAGTGTTTGGATCTAAGCCTTGAGCAAGGAGTTTTTTCTTGATGCAAGAATTCCAAAAATTCTTCACTTCATTGTCTGTTCTACCTGGGAGATGTTTGGCTATTTGAGCCCATCTATTGCCTAGAATTCTATGCACTTCAATTATGCTTCTTTCTTCTTCTTCAGTGAATGAGCCCCTCTTCAAATCTGGCCTCAAGTAGTTTATCCACCTCAATCTGCAGCTCTTTCCACACCTTTTGAGTCCTGCAATGTTCAAAATTTTGGACATATATGCCTTTACTTAGATTCAATATTGGAAACAATTTTGGTATAGTTCAACTGTTAATAGTATATCCTAATTATAACGGGTTAAAATCATGTGAATACAACTTTCAAATAGTGAAATGAGTTGGAAGGGGAAGTCTCATAAAAAGTAAAATAAAATGTTGGTCATTCTTAAATTTATGAATCCGCCTCTACGTGGAAAATAGTTTCAACAAATATAGATAGTATCTAGCATTAATTAGTAATCAACGTCTGGCTTTAGAAATAGTGAAAAGTGTCACGAGATGGTCATTCGAATGTCAGATGTGAACGATGTTATTTAGAATGGTAATATGAGATTTTGAGAAACTAACTTCAGGCGGGAAACAACAATAAACAAGAAAGAGCCCATTTGCTAATTAGTTAGGCAACTAACACCGGGGAAAATGTCCAAAGTACCCTTAATAATCATGTTGTAATTAGACCAAAGTAACATAGCACTATCGAGGGTTCCCCAGTTCAAAACCGATATGTCATTTCATACGGCTATGAACTGGGGAGTCCCTCGAAATGCCATCTACTGTGGCTATTAGTTGCCAAACTGTTAGACAATTAGCCGAAAACGAGGAACAAAACTAGGCACAAAAGATAGTAATAGTACCTGCTAATTTGGGAACAGAGCTCCAAGAGCTATGGCCATGAATGTTAATGTGACTAACCAGTTTTTCATCTTCTTCAGGGGACCATAAACCTCTCTTAACTTTTTGTTTGCTGCAGCAATGATGACCCATTATTTTTCTCTCTTTTTCTTCAAGCAACAAAGGAGTGATTAGTGAAGTCCTACGTAATTACTCTTCTAATCATATGGGAAACTGCTCGTGTATTTATAATTACTTACATGGTTAAATATGTTAATGATATATTCTTTTACTCTAGTCTAAAAGTTAACAATAAAGCATATAGTTGATGAAGTGTATTGTGGACCTGTGGAATTTAAACTTCATAAGAGAGGTGATGAGAGAAGAGTACGTAGCTATATTAGCTGGAAATATCTAACTTATGGTGCACTCATATTAGTCCATTAATCCATTATACAGCATGTAGGATGTAGCTTGTTGTTCTATTTTGGTAGCTTCAATGTTAAGCTCAATTTAATCAACCTTAATATTCAACATAATCAACGGTGGAAATGATTTTATCACTCATGTTTATGCAAAATTAAACCGACACATGCAACTCCGTACAAATGATAGACTTGGTAAGAAATGGAAGCTTATCCCCCATGCATTTTCATGTATATATCCACTAAAGTTTTTTTTTCCACTATTATCTTCCACTTAAAATATATCAGACGCTTATTTATCATATCTACTCCTGTTTCAAAATACATTACTCATTTATTTCATGCCAAAAATATGAGGAAGGAGTATAAGGTGGGTTGTTTATATTGAGGAAAGAGACAAGGTAAATAATAATTATAATGGATAGTTTTAAATTAAATAAGGGGGGAAAAAAGATACTTCCTCCGTTCCATAATAAGTGAAACATAGGGATTGGGCACAAGATTTAATAAACATCACTTTCAAAAGCCAAAAAGTCATAAAATACCTTTCACATTATCAAAAGGAGGAGAGAGAAAAGCAAACCTCACAAGTTTGTGATGGGTACTATTGTAATTTTGTCACTTTCTTTTTTCCATTTAAGGTATGTTTCACTTATTTTGAAACGTTCTAAAATAGTAAGTGTTTCACTTATTATGGAACGGAGGAAGTACTAAAGAAATGATTGATGGCCCAAAACACTACTCTTAACATTACTTTGCAAAATAGTAGCATTCTATTTTCAAAGTCCAAAATGCAAATACAAACCGTTCTAAACTACCTCAAGATATCGCAGTTGTTTAGAAGCAAGGCCAATATGTCTAAGGTTTTTAATACTCGTATTATTTTTCTAGTTCTTACTCTATGAAATGATTGTAAGGGTCACAAGTCTTATCATCGATGAAACCACCCCTCCCCTATTCCTCTTAAAAAAAAAGCTATCTAAGGCTTCTTAGCTAAGGAAGAGTGGAAGTTCGTGTTTGTCTTTTCTAAATAAATAAATTTTAACGACAAAAAAGAAAAAAAACTTTTGGACAAAACAAAGAATGCTAACCGTCAAACACCCTTCCTTTGGATAAAAAGTCTAAAACTGTACTTTCAGCTTAACTCTTACACTTCGTTTAACTTGTCTCGTTCAATAATTAGACAAACTGAAACTATAGCTTACTGTTTCAAGTAGGCTAAATTGCTTAATAATACAAAATTGAAAGATGAAAAAAGGGACTAGATTCTACGTCTCCCTCACTCCACATTTCCAGCTAACGTAAACAGATTGTGACAACTGAGAACTACTCCCTCTTTGTGAATCATTTGTACTATGTGTTGGTCGACGTCCCTTGTCTGGACCACCAATGAAGCCCCAAACCTCGAATTGTCTTTGCCGAGCTCGTGCTCTCTCTTTCTCTTCCTCCGATTTTGTCGAGAACTTACTCCAAATACTTAAGAATCCCTCCTCTCAAATGATAAACCTGGCCAATCATCAGTATGACCAAGTCAAAGAAACCTTGAGGAAGCAAAAAATGATATTGATAAAGTTGATATCAACAGCTATGAAGTGATAGCTTGTTCAAGTATCATTTGGCAAAACCACCAATGTGAAGCAATCAATATTTTTTTTCCCTTAGCTTAATACTTGAGAATGATACGTACATCATGAAAAGATATCACAACACAGAGTAATGGAGCTTTTTTCTGGATGGCCATTGTAATAGAGCTTTAAGATGCAAATGCGACAAGACTCGTATTTCCGCAAAAGTAAAGCTTATGAAAGCAGGAAGAGTTCATTTAAGTTCTGAACTTGGTCTCTAATATGCCCAAGGCCATTAAAATTGAGAATGAAGTCGCAGAAAAGAGTCATTACCTCTTTGAAGCCTTGGCTTAAGAGATAGCTAGAAGCTTTCTCGCACCGAATCCCACCAGTGCAATACATGGCAACGCAAGGTGTTGTCTTACCTCCTTCAATATTCTCTTGGCATTCACTTCTGTTTTCGTGCACCTCCTCGGGTGGCAGGCTGTCTGAACCAGCCAGTTGAAATTTTTTTTTCTTTCCAAGAAGGAAATTCTCTGAACGCAGTACCATATTGTAGTTTTTTTTGGGGGGGGAATTAGCGAATTAGGTAACAATGGCAATCACTTTTCACCTGATTTTAACACTAGACCACTGAAAAAAATGGGTCATCAAATTAGTTGTAGAAATTCAATCATATAATTTGACTAACTTCTAAGCAGATGCAGAGGATGATGTCCACTTTCTGACTGTGGTATCAGTTTCACATGATTTTGAGACTGACGCAACCAGTCTAGAATTTCTGCTGAGAAGCAAAGTTCCAATAAGCTTAAACACGTATGTGATGTTCAAAATCAGGACACTTGCAGCAAAAAATCTTGATCATAATTTTGACCAATTTTAAGTGGATACAGAGGATGATATGCATTTTTTGCATATAATACTTTGGTGGAGTGACTACAGAATACGAATATTTTGAAACGGACGACTTCAAATCCACATAACTGAAAGAAACACCCAATGCACATTATCTACGTACTTGTCAAACAAAAACTACTGGTATATATTACTTACCATATTTGGGTCATTGATCAATTCATTCCACTCTTTAGGGCTTATGTAAGTTCCAACTCTCTCCATGGGAGAAACACTAGGCATTCCAAGAGAGACAATCTGCAAATATGTGAACAAAAGATTTAAGATAATAACGCATAGTAGTTCATAGTAATAATATGCAACAATCTCATTCGAAACAATTCACTGCATATGGATCCAGAAGTTTACCTCTTTCTTTCGCTTGACCCGAACATGATCCCATCGAAAGGGTGCATCTTCTCCAGCGCCAACAGGAGATTTGCTAGTATGTCCATGGTGTATTTCTTCATCTTCAGGAGTCACAGGTGACTTGATCTGCCTTAGGCCCTTAAGACGATCATCAGATTGAATAAATTCAAGAACACGTTCCACTGATTCAGAAAGACAACATATGCTCCCATTAATTCCTTCTGGTGCAAGAATGATACCACCTGAAACACGCTGAACAATATCACACGGGTAAGGCATATATAGAGTAAATTTACGTTCTTTGGACAAAACTAAAATCAATCGAAGCAACGGAAAAAGGCACCTGGACACCCGACAATGATCATATAGAGTAACTTAATAACAATGAGAACAAGATGATATTTTTTGGACTATCCCACAAGGCCCTTATCTGAACTTTTTCTTCCACAAACTTTTTTGATAGGTGAAAAAAAAAAAAAATACAAGCATTTTCTAAGGGATCATATCTTGGAAGAAATCAAGGCTGCTCCAATGTCCAACTCTATAACACAGTGTTGGATGCTATATAGACCACAAAGTATACACACAACACAGATGAGCTGAACGAACTCAGACAAAGACAAATGGAAGGCAGTAATCATGAATTATGAATTAAATAAATCACTCTTATTAAGGATCATCAATAATTTCACAACCACTTAACCGATGAGAGCTTGACTCCCTGTACCTGAGCATCTTATCTGATCCCAAAGCTTCACTTCAAAGCTATTTCCAATACCTAAGTTTAGCATTAGTTGAAAACTAGTTACTGATTATCACACTCACTCGTCTCGACTCTCGAAGGATTGGAATCTACAGCGTCATGACTCATGATGACTAGAGAAGTTAAGTGAAGAGGAGACAGACTCCTTGCAAGTTGCAGGAAGAAACTAAGGTGGACGGGGAGATAATTGAAGGATTCTCAAATCAAAGAGCCATTCAAAATCCGCTTCAAAGAAAAAGGGTCAGAGGGATTCAAGAATCAAGCTTTCAGTCTCTTTTGCAGGAAATTCACTCTAATATCAGGTGTCTTGAGCCAATGAAACAAATCTATAGACTATGCAGGGAAGAAATAACACAAACAATCTTTAGTGCCAAGATAATATTTGCTAGAGATTCCACAAGAAGAAGACCTGGAAAAGAAAATTGTGTTATTACGATTAAAAATAATTTCACATATTCAAACCAACAAAAATTCTTTTGCAGCCAAACAAAAAGTGGAAATGCAAAGAATTTGAAAGGTCAACTTTCCTCAAACTCCCAAATCCCAATATAGCTCAAAACCCAGTCCCTGTTAACCTACTTTACTTCCGTATGTAAGTTCCTTGAAACTGAAGACACCCAAGACAGTAAGTTGAATGCCAAAGCAGAAATAAGACTTAGATAACAACCATAAAAGCCTGGGTCATTTTGGATTATTATCAAGTTACATCGGGTTAGCGAATAGTGTACAATTCAAGCAAATTCACCATCTGCTCAGGTCAGAATCAGTCCGTGCCACTATGGGAAAGGGTTATCACCGAGTCTACTTACTTTTCAATCAAAAACTATCGCGGTTCTTTTCCACCACATACATTCAAACCATACTTTCAAAAGGATACAAGCAAAACATAAATATCCATTGTTCTCCAAATGTCAGCAGTCAGCACTGGCACTTGCTTAGTTGCTTATGCTAGGTGAGATTGTGAGAAGGCCAGATTTAAGAGGTACACACTAGCACAAAATCCTCATGTCCATCCTAACATGAGACAGAAAGTTCTGGATTTATTCCGTTCAAAACCAAACTTTTGACTGTGCAATATCCTGCTATTTCTATATGTTTGCCCACTTAAGGGTTTCAAAGACCAATCTCGCTACAACTGTACAGTTTTTGTGTCCACATACATCTAATGTCTGCATATTCCAATACAAATCCCTTAAAAGACAAACAATTGTAGTACCCTTTTTCCTTAATGTGCAATACTCACACATCAATCACTAATCATATAAAACTAAAAGATCATATACAACAAATGACCGCTCCTTCCACCGCCAACTCCATCTAATTTTCCCCCCCTTCCACTCAAAAGATATCCTCCAATCAAAGCAGACTTTACCTAGCAACCCAACTACAGTCTAACATCATTACCCAAATCGACGGTGGAAAAACTTAATAACTTGCTCTAACTTTCCACACTAATTGCTTCCGATTAGAGAAAATGCATACCCCTCGTCTCACTCACACGGTCACACCACCACTACTTCTCTCCTTCATTGCCTCCTTCGAAGACGTTACTAGCAATTGCAACAACAACAAGACCAAATTTAGCTTCCAAAGAATCAGAAACCCTAAATATAATAATACTTCTATAACACAACCATGGATTTCACAGGCTAATAATGAGTAATAGAACTAAACCACTATCAATTCACCCAATCATCAATCCAATATAGTGATACAAATACAGTATATATTTACATCACGTCTACAAAAAAAAAAAAACCTAAAATGCTGAATATCATACAAATCATAATGAGAAGGGAAATAAAAAGAATTACCAAATCCTGGCAAATCTTGGTTATTTTTTCACCATGGCCGAGTCTATTTATATGTATGCATGAAGAGTAAACAATGAAATAATGTTAGTAAAAAACCGGCAGTTGCCATTTCCAAAATTGGCTGAGCTTTCTCGTTTGCTGCTTCCATACTATAAGACCGGCAGCTAAAATAGAACACGGCAGTTATAGTCGATAAGGACCACAAAGGAATACATGATCACCAAAAGAGGACCTTCCCAAATTCTAGAGGACCCATCTCCGTAGCTCAATGTCTTCACTCTATGTTCAAACAATCCTTGCACAAAGGCCATTCCTATCATCGACACCAAATACATAACAAGACCCACCTGAGTCTGACCCCTAATAAGAATACTAGACCTCAATAATGCCTGAGGACCAGAAGCATCCTCCAAAACCGAGTTGCAACAATTATTGCATTTACAAACACTACCCAAAGAACAAGCCTGATAACTACGCCTGGATAAACAACCAAATCCGGGATGAACCCGAATATCAAGCATACATTGCAAATAGCAATAAGAACAAGGAACAAGGTAACCACCCGAACAATCACCATACAAGCCCAAATGTACCTCACGACAACCGCCTCCATAACTTCCTAACTATCACACAAAACTTCGAGACATCGAATTGTTTCTTCAAATATGTACAATCAACAGAGTGCACAACAGCAGCTTTGGACAAAAGTGACAAGGTGACATAACAAAACACATAACAGTAGAAACAGCCATCTCAGTAAATTTTTGGCATGACTTATTAACAACAGGAGTAAGAGGTAACACTATTAGTTCTAGCAATCAATAACAATCTTATAGTTAATCTCCTCACAATAGTATGATCAACTAACACATTTGACAACTGAATAGCAGATACAGGACAAATTAGCAATGCTGCAATAGCCCTAAATCCTCCACAATTATGCCTCAAAATTCTCACAGTTTCTCTCAAAATCTCCAACACTCATTGAAAATTCAATTGGGTACCCGAATAAACCGAATTATCCATCTGGGAATCTCTGGATCCTCCAATTGACCATCTCTGGATCCTCCAATTGACAATCTTGCTAAGCTGATTTTCTCATCAAAGTCTTCCGTTTCACCCCTTTTAACCAAATTAAATAAAAAGATGCCAAATTTGGAATAAAATCAAAACCCCACTACATTAATATGTCAAAAAAAGCGGATCTTTAGTTGATAGAAGAACTGGTGAAATAATGAAGACATTACACGATTTGAGAAATGAGTAAAAAAAACCCAGATTAATGAATAAAGTGGGAGTAAAAACTTAAAAAGATGGTACCTTTAAGTGAATCTCATAGTCATGACTCATGAGGCAGTATGAAACCCACAAGAAGCAAAGCATGATTAATGAATAGAAAGAAGCTTCAATGGTCCCCCGTACTCCACTAGTGGAAAAGATTAGAGTTAGGGCGTGTTAGACAAAAGTAGTTGCGCGGTAGCTGTTAGCGGTAGAAGTAGCTGTTAGCTGTTGTACTAGCTGTCAGCTGTCAGATATTAGATGTTAGAGTTTAATTGCAAAAATAAATAATTTTTCTGATAATTAGTGTTCGGTAAAACTAGCTATCAGTTTAAAAAAATAACAAAAATAAACTATATTGAATCCTCAAAAGCTACTCGAAAAGCTACCTCTAACACCAAAAGCTAATATTTATAACTTTTCCAAAACACTAGTTCAAACACCAAAAGTTACTCCAAACACTACTTCACCAAACACAACTTTTCACCATTATTAGAGTTTTAACTTGGTCCAAACACTAAATGCTACCTCAAATGTTGTTGCCGAACACGCCCTTAATCAGTTTTGGTTAATTACTAAGAGGGGGCATTTAATAAAATCACTCCTAATAAATTTTCCTAAAATAGTGTTGCAACTAAAAACAAATAGAGGAAGTATTATTTATAACTTATAATTTGTGTTTGCACATAATTTAATCTTAGTATATATTTAAAGCAACCATTTTATCCCAGACTTATATTATAACTTGGTGTAAGGCCTTGTTTGGTTCACACAAGTAACTTTTCATGGAGTTGGGAGGGAAGTAACTTTGTGTTGTAAATAGTCATTGTTTTCTTTTTGTTGTGCCATTTTTTATCTTTTGATTTTATTTAATTAATCAGATAGTTACATCTTTTTTTTTTATCCTTTTTCTATATTTTTGTGTCCCACCCCTGTTGCCATATATAATAGACATACGAAGTACTTTGTATATGTTTTTGGATCAAATAAGTCTCAATTGTGTGAATTTCCTCCATATCATGTTTGTCGATTGGAAATCACTAAATTTCCTTCATATGTTTGATGTGAAATAGTTTTCGATTAATGACATTTGTATGAACCCTAATTAACATTAACATAGAACAAACCTTCTCTACAAGCATTGAAATAGTGATCCTAAACTAAAGTAAAGTAGTTATAAGCTTATGATTGCTTGTAGATTAAGCACCACATTTCTTTGTTTTCCTGTACATTCTGGCTTCATTGGGTCAAAACTGCAAGGATTTAGCTAATCAAGATTTTTTAAACAAAAAATTATGGTTAGGATTTCCTCTTCGAAATTCAAGAATCTCAGCCAAACAAGTAAGCTCTTCTTATACTAGTTTTATATACACGCTATGTGTGCGTGTGTGAAAGCATATGTGTTGCCTTATATAATATAGATAACTGTATATTAGTGGCTATGGTTTCTTATATTTTTTTTCTCTGTATCTAATCACAAAGTTAGTTACTAAGAGAATAACATTAATCTTGATCTTGATTGATTATTTCTTAAGCTCATCAATTGGCCACGAAAGCACGGAGAATGTAATGCATTATATATAGTTGTCAAAAGAAAAACAAGATTTAAATAACACCTAATAAATCATTAGCCTTTATGTATTAAAAGAATAGTAATCACATAACAAGTAATCTCCTACTGACCTTTAGAATTTAGGGTTGCTGTGAACAAAAAGTTATGTTGCTATCTAGACACGAAAGGATAATTGCTGCCAAAGAGTGAGAAAAAAATATAGCATTTTCTTCGGATTATACACTCTGTACTTTTGTAGCATATGAGGTAAACAACTCATTCTTTATTAGGAGAAGTTCTTTGCCTATTCATCTTTTTCTTCAGTCTCCTCTTCAGATTTTTGTTGAGCAATGCATCTTCATCCATGTGAAATGTCTTGTCTGCAAAACTTGGACATGGGATTGGTATTAAGTTGTTGGAACTATACACAACTAGCCTTTCCATGCCAAAATAGAAGTTGAATTTCCTCCATACGGTGGGAGATATGCAGCAAGCCAGCAATAGCAACAACAAATATTAAGATAAATGCTCTTGGGAGCAAATATAATAATCAGTAATATAAGTAAATCTCATAGTGACATTGTCACTTACCTCAAAATAAGTAGGACTATCTTCAATTACTAATATGCTCCTATTCTTCACCAAAAACAACAACTTATTTATGGTGGATGTCTTGAAAGTTAATGGCAATTGAAGAACACACACATCATATTATATTTGAGGTGGTTAGCACTGGCAGCAATCAAATTGGCTTTCGCATTTGAAGAAGGTCCAGTGATTACAATTGTCTTTGTTAATTTTTTTTTAAAAGAAATTGTCTTTGTTGATTTGCTGCAAGTTAAATCATCCAAGAAATGAATTGCCCAGTTCATGACTTTTGGTGTCACAGTCAATGTCTCTGCTAGTGACTCAAATGTTGAAGGATGATTGAACTTTGTAGCTTTCCAATCACTGTAGTCAGCATTATCGAAGAAAAATGTTAATTATTTGACCTTGCCTAATCATTTATGTCTGTATTAGAGGTGATCATGGGCCGGGTCGGGCTTGGCCCCAAAAAAATGGGCCATTTCGGGCCAAAGCCTCGGACCGGGCCAAGTAGCGGACCGAAATTCCCGTGCCATAACCCGCAAATTCGGGCCGGGTCAAGCAGATTTTTCGGTTCATTTCGGGCCGGACCAAAATTTAGACTGTTTTGCATATTTAAGTTGCCCGTGGCCCGGGATTTTTGCCCAAAAAATCGGAACAGACCCGACCTCGGACCGAAAAATCCTGCCCAAAACCCACCCATTTTCGGGTCGGGCCCACGGGCCGAACCCATGTTGAACACCTCTAGTATGTATCTTTATCTCATATATGCACTATAAGGATCAAACTTTATTTGAACAAACTTTTTGTTCTCATCCATTATAAATGCCAAGTTGACCTTCATGCCTTCTTTTTCCTCCATCAAAATTTCATTGGTAGCCAAATCAAAATCAAGGTTAGAAAATCCGTGGTCTTTCCTTAGCTTGCACACCAGTGGATTTACTTTTGACAGCATATATTGTTCACAAGACATAAAACATCATTCTCCTTCCCATTATCATTAAACTCCTCAACCATGAGGGTGAACGAGGGAGACGTCTCATTCTCCTTCCCACCATCATTGTTGAACTCCTCAACAATAAGGGTGAATGAGAGAGACGTCACATAATTGGGTGTCCAAAAACAAGATGAGCATCTAATCAAACCAACCAAAGTGCTAACAAGATTCCACAATGTGTTATTCATGTTCCCCTAAATGCCACTGATAAGAATCCAAAAGTAGAGGATTGTCTTTTTCGAGATCATCTTTGGATCTTCCTATTGTAATCTTAGACTCTGCAATCATAATCAATCTGACTTTCTCCCTATTAACTATGTTTCAAAGTGTAAGTTCATCACCTCTCAAACATACAATGATTTCTTACTAAAACTCATTAAAAAAAAGTGAGGATTTCAAAGACTCATAAAGACAACAACATGAATTTCAACAACAATAATGTGCATATGAAAATAAAACAATAAAAATTACTGCAAGAATATCAATAATTCAAGTGAAAAGAAAATTTCATCACTTTACCAAATACGAGTAACTTTTAGAGTTATAATTTTTATTGTATTTAATGCATATTTGCCCTTTTCAAAAAAAAAATTACAATTTTACAAAGACCCATAAAAGGAATCAACATGAATTTCAACAATAAAACAATAAAAAAAAAGCAAGAACATCAAAATTCAAAAAAAAAGAAGCATTCATCATTTTACCAAATACAAGTAACTTTGAAAGTTACGGTTTTACAAAGAGCCATATAGAATACCAAGAATTTCAACAACAATGTGCAAATCGAATAAAACAATAAAAAAACAACAGTAAGAACACTAATAATTCGAGAAACGAACAACAAATTACATCCTTAAACTCATGAGTTGATTAAGAATTGAATGAATTACAAGTATTAAAGAGTAAACAAGAGGAAGTTGTGGGTTATACTAAAAAATGTTGATGATTTTCTTCGAGAAACTATACCTATATAAATATATAAAACAAAATTTTAAGTGCCACGTGTCCTTCAAAAAGAACATACTGACATGTGTCATTCTCATAATTAAACATGACAAGTGTGTTGTTCCTTCAATCTTGCCACCTAATCATTTTGAGCTCTATGAGATACAAGATGTAACACCCCAGGGGTCCACTAGTAGATATTGTCCTCTTTGGGCCCTAACCCGCAAGGATTTGCTTTGGAGTAGGACCTTAGTCCTACCCAAAAGGCCTCTACTAGGGTGAGATGTCCACCTCTATATAAACAAGGCTTCATTCTCCTCAACTTCCGATGTGGGATGGTATCAGAGCCAGGGCCCATTCCGGTGTTCTATAGTGCCTACTGGGACGCATGCTCTTTAAAGGAGGGGAGAAGGTGCCTAAGATCTTGGCTATCCCATATCGGAAGTTGAGGAGAACGAAGCCTTCTTTATATAGAGGTGGACACCTTAACCTAGTAGAGGCTTTTTGGGTAGGACTAAGGTCCTACACCAAAGCAAATCCTTGCGGGTTAGGGCCCAAAGAGGACAATATCTACTAGAAGGCCCCTGGAGTGTTACACAAGACCATTGCTTTAATTAGAGCAAATTATAGCCAAAATCTTAGGCAGAAGTTTATGCTCCAATTACATTGCATTTTGGGAAAGCAAATTTTGGGAAATACAACATTCCGATCATTTGTTATTTCGAAGGATTTTTGCTACATATACATACATATATATGTATATATATAAATATACATATATACATACATATATATGTATATATATAAATATACATATATACATATATACATACATATAACAAATCATTTATTATTTCGAAGGATTTTTGCTGACTTTGCTTTCTTTCCATCTTGTGCTATAACTTTTTTTTTCTTCTCGATCTTCACATTTTTCTGAAAAAGATCAATTTACCTACGAAAGATGGATTAAAAAAAGTTCTAAAATGCTTATTTTTTTACTTCGTTCTTCCTTCATCTATCCTCCTATAGAGGCTAGCGTCCACACACGCTTTTAGCAATAATTTGACACACAAGATGAATTCAAAAGACAACCTTTTACGGAGAAACAGAGAAATAAATATTATAAGTCATGCGGATCGAGTGAGGATTTATAGGCTATGGAAACAATATTCTATTGAATTTATATTTCATTCTACAAAGAAATATTATGGAGCCTATTGAGAGGAACAAAGTGGTGTTAGTTTAATTGTGTATAATTTGTATTACATTCATAAAATAGAGATTTATTAACAAAAGTCTCCTATATAATTGATGTAGCAAATAATATGTAATAGCTACATTTGTTGAATAAAATATATGTCAATCGCTTTTTATTGATCATTTGTTTAGTTGCTTCAATAAATATAAATATTGATAAATGATTTAGCTCAATTTACACAAATTTCATTATAGTTCTTAATTGATTTACAGTAAATAAGTAGTTTATTGTACTTATAAAATTATCAGTTTTTTTTTAATATCGAAGTTCATTAAAATATTGATGGAATTTTTTTTATAGAAAATTTCCATGTGTTATTTAAGTTTTTATATTGTTATTAAGCCATATTCTTTCTAATTTTTTTGTAGGAAGTATTTATCAATCAACGATTTTCTTGAATCAAAATCATAAACTACTTTAAGCATGTAACAATCAATGATTTCCACATTTCAATCACAATAATCATGGTAAATGAATGAAAATATTATAATGGGAATGATGATGATTCAATAGTATTAACATATAGTTCAACTTTATGATATTGGAAGATAATTATTCAAAGAATTAATGACTAGTTTTCAGATCCGTGCAAAATGCACAAATTTTTTATATATATTCCAACATTACTGAATACATACATATAATTTATGATTGTATCAAAAGGCTGATAAACTATAAGATAATTAATGAATTGCATATCTTATGATATTTTCCCTTAAATCATTTTATTGAAATCTATAAATGATATCTATGACTTTACGTAAGATTGCATCAATCACGAAAATTAATCTTTTATATGTAATTAATTAAGTATACCTTAAATAGTAATAAAACTCAAACATATTGAGAATATTAAAATTATTCGTGCAACCTAGCTACACGGTTATAAATTTCAAAATGTAATTTTTCCAGCAAGTTAATAACAAACGTTACAAACCATTATATCAATGATACTAATTGTTATCAATAAATCATAATCGTGTAATACAAGTAGTAGTGAATCCAGGATTTCACGGTTGGTGGGTCACCACCATCCACCAACAAAATATCAAATAATATGCAATGCATGAATTAAAAAAAGTACTTCGTAAAAAGTTTCACTTTAAAAGTAATATTTCGATTTATCGAATTTTAACCATATCTATAAAAAAGTTACAATTTTGACTATATTCATAAAAGTTTTAGCCATATCCAAAGGTACATTAGTATCATAATTTTTTTTTTTTGAGGAAAAGTATCACAATTTTAACCATATCAATAAAAAATTACCTATTTTTTTTCAAAATTTAGTAAAGTAAATTACTTTCTAGCTAATAAAGCAAAACCTGTAATTTTGAAAATGGGAAATACAAAAGTTAACAGAAAAAAGTCTAAAAAGCTATTAAGAAAAAGAAAAGAGAGATGAAAAAAGGTAATTTCATTCAAAAAGAAATCCCAATTAAATTGAAGAACTACTACAACTCTACAAGATATTAAAAACACGAACTTCTTCAAAATCAAAACTAGATATAGTTAATTTTAAGCAAATAGATACATGAGTACCACAAATTAAAATTTTGAACAATACCCGCCTAAAATCTTGTAAATATATCGATCAATATTTCAATAGTATAAGTTACCTCCTTGCAGATTAACTAAAACTCATCAACAAAAAAAATTCAAAGTGAAAGAAAAAAAGGTGCATGTAGATTGTAGGTCGCATTGAAGCAGACAAGCAGTGATAGCTCGGTGGATGGTGACCAATGCGTGGCCTAGTGCAGGGCCGTTCTTGGATATTATTGGGCCCGGGGCAAAACAAAAGGGCCCCTAACGCACAAGAGATTTAAGGAAATATGTACTTTAATTACAGATAATATGTAACTCTAAGATAGTATACATAAATTTAAGGTTGAAACACAATATAAGAAGTATCCATTATTACTCTGAAAGCTAAATTTTTTATTTTATCTTTATGGTAGATATTAGGACATGTAATATATAAAACAATCGTATAGATTAGAGTCAGTAAACATAGAAAATTGAGAACAAGAAATTCCTAATTTAGGCTTTAGGTTGTGTAGATCAGGTGAAAATAAAATATGCCAAGAGAAAATATAAGTTTACAAAAAAAGTAAATTAAAGTTATTGCAAAAAAAAATTAAAAAAAAAGGAAATAATAAGGAAAAACATTGAAAAGAAAAAAGAGAATTTGTTAAGTGTAGGATTCGATTCCGCATTCCCGGAAAGTTCACGTTCCAACAAACACACGCTAACCATCTTAGCCAATATGAAAGTTGTCACACTAAAATGATGAACAAAGTTAAGGTCGATCATGCTGATTTATGGTCCCTGGGCAGGCTGTAATACCCGACCCATCCGAAGTCGAGTCTATCGTCACCAATGCCCATCCAGAGCCAACAACTGTCCTCAATAACCAACACAAGTTCTTCCGGCGCATTTTGTCCTCACTCATACGCACCCATTATTACTATGGAAGCTAAATTTTTTATTTTATCTTTATGGTAGATATTAGGACATGTAATATATAAAACAATCGTATAGATTAGGTTCAGTAAACATAAAAATTTGAGAACAAGAATTTCCTAATTTCGGCTTTAGGTTGTGTAGATCAGGTGAAAATAAAATATGCCAAGAGAAAAGATAAGTTTAAAAAAAAAGCAAATTAAAGTTATTGCAAAAAGAAAATTAAAAAAAATAAGAAATAATAAGGAAAACATTGAAAAGAAAAAAGAGAATTTGTTAAGTGTAGGATTCGATTCCGCATTCCCGGAAAGTTCACGTTCCAACAAACACACGCTAACCATCTTAGCCAATATGAAAGTTTGTCACACTAAAATGATGAACAAAGTTAAGGCCGATCATGCTAATTTATGGTCCCTAGGCAGGCTGTAATACCCGACCCATCCGAAGCCGAGTCCATCGTCACCAATGCGCATCCAGGGCCAAAAACTGTCCTCAATAACTTCTTCCGGCACATTTTGTCCTCACTCATGTGCACCCCGGGAAACTTCCCAGGAGGTCACCCATCCTTGGACTACTCCCAGCCAAGCACGCTTAACTGTGGAGTAACTAAGGAAATGAACTCCATAAAAGAAAGATGCATCTTGTTAGTATGAGTAGCCTGCTAAATCCCTTTAAAGCAATCATGAGGGGTATTACATACACCCCCATTTGAGAACAACAACGCCCTCGTTGCGCCCGAGGACTCCACATATTCGGCCACAATGACCTGTGGGTCGCTCCTGTCTGGAAACTAATCACATATTCGACACGCAGCCGGTGATATAGCCCCATAATCCTCCCCCACTAGGCGACTAACCTTGGATTAATTATCCACACGATCAACACGCGGTCGCAGGGTTGCTCTGATACCATTTGTAATACCCGACCCATCCGGAGTCGAGTCTATCGTCACCAATGCGCATCCAGGGCCAACAACTGTCCTCAATAACCAACACAACTTATTCCGGTGCATTTTGTCCTCACTCATGCGCACCCCGAGAAACTTCCCAGGAGGTCACCCATCCCTGGACTACTCCCAGCCAAGCATACTTAACTGTGGAGTAACTAAGAGCACCATTATTGATGATTGAAAAATAAGATCATCCCACTCTCTTTCTAACTTTCTCTCTTTAAAAAATTACATCCCACAATCTTTTCCCTCTTTCTTCTTAACAATGAACCAAAAAAAAGATCATCCTAACTAATTTTACCTACCCAACTACTTTTTTACCCCACCCAACTATTTTTTCTCTCTCATCACCCCACCACCACTATACAATATTTTTATTATTTACTTTTTAATAATATTTAATATTTATTACTAATTAATAAAAAAATTAATTAAATAAATACATAATTAGTGGTTTAGCATTAACTAAATTAAATGCACAAAAATATTGTTTATTTTTTTTAGAGTGTAAAAGTAGAAGATATGTCATATAAAATAAGCATAATTATAGAAAATTAGTAAATAGCTAGAAAAAAAAATTGTCCAAAATATTACAAAATGGGTCTCTATTTGTAGATCTCTAATAAATAGAGCCATTGGTATTTTTTTAATTTTTTTTAGCTTTGTATTTTTTAAGATATTGCATTTTTAATATTTGTAATTGTATTATTTCTCTCACCTGTCAGAATTTGACAAGTGTCAAATTTTGACGCGTGCGTCAGAAAATCTGACACACGCGTCAGAAATCTGACTAAAAGTAATTTTTTTTGGCTTTCCCCAGTTTTGGCTGGGGGGAAGCCAAAAAAAATTACTTTTTGTCAGATCAGGCGGTGGGTCCCACTCCCACGCCAAATCATGTTTTCAATCGTCCCATACAATTTTTTTTTTCGAATCACCCCTCAATCTTTATTTCATTCATTGTTAAGGGGGTTTTTTTAAGATCAAGTATGTAATCTTTTTTTTTCAATCATCATTAAGGGTGCCCTAAGGAAATGAGCTCCCTAAAAGAAAGATGCATCATGCGGGTCTGACCCGTGTTTTATGTTGTTTTTTTGAATTTTTGGCAGTTTTAGACTAAAAAACAAAGAAAAGGGGCATTGGGCCCGCAGGTCGGCCCTGAAATTAAATTTCTTGACTGTGGTAGGCCCACGACCCACGTAGCTGACAACGGGTCGGGCCAGACCTCGAGCGGGTTCGGCCCGGCCCGGCCCATGCCCACCTCGAGGTCATAGGCTAGTTTTGAAATATTATAAATATACGATTATAAAGACTTTAAATCACAAGCTAAAATTCACACCATAATTTTAGGAGAAATATCATAATATCTTATTAAAAAACAAAAAGTTTCCCATGCAATTTGTACAGATTCTAAGAGCTAGTACAATGTATCTAACTTTTGTTGCTATTTTTCTGCTACTTTCTCTTTTTCTCACTTTCTTGCTTCAATGGTGGGTGTGATTTTTAGAATGAAGAGAGTGATCTATTCTTCTTCGTTTGTAGTCTTTATTCAAGTACTCCGTAATCCGTATAATGTTTTTGGTTCCAACTTAATTTTTTTATGGCCATATAATTAGTAGTTTAATTAATTTCTTTTAGAGAACGTATTGTATGTAGAGCTGATCAAGACTATCCCGACCAGCGTACCCAACCCAAAAAACCAGCGGGCTTGGGCACCAAGATGTGGCCGAAAGTTGGGATTTTTGTCTTGGACTTGGCGGCCCGACTTCATTTCGAGCTGGACTGTAGGCCATATTGGAGGTCGTATTTTGGCCTGGCCCGACCCTACAATTAAAGCCTTTATGATTCCCCTCTTCATACGTACGCTAAACCGCAATAGTGACTAGATTATGATGATTTACCACAATTCATTAATTGCCGTTGCTTTTATTTGTATTAGTATCGAACTATTGACTTAAATTATTAAGAAACAAATGAAAAGGAAAGAAAAGATAGGCCGGCGGGTTGGGCCAATATTCATTATTTCATTTATTACTCGCTACTGCAAGTGTAGCGTACATATGAGGAGGAGAATCATAAAGGATTTAATTGTCGAGCCAAGCCGAGCCAAAAATACGGGCCTGCAATATTGCCCACAGTCCAGCCCAAAATAAACTCGGGCTGCCAAGTCCAAGACCAAATCCCAACTTCAGGCCACATTTGGTGCCCAAGTCTGCTAACTTTCGAGCCAGGGCTAGTCTTGATCAGCTCTGCACGCAATACACTTTCTACTTTCTTGGGTCTCATACTGATGGCCCAAAGTCAAGCAAGGTTTGATCTCATGAGTTTAAGTAATAGGATCAAACCTCATTGGAGGCTCCATGGGGGCAAGGTTTATCTTACCATTTCCTCCCTTCCAAGGATTCTAACCTACATACCAGGCTAGTTATACGATAAATGTCAATGCCGTAGGATTTTTCATCTTAAAAAAAAATACCTAAATGATGATGATAATTATAATAATATTGGCCCAAAATACTAGTCTCCACAGTAATTTCCAGAATAATTCTAACATCCTATTTTCAAAGTCCAAAATGGAAAACACAAAACGTCCTAAGCTACCTCAGGACTCTCAGCTAGGAAGAGTGGGAACAATTTGTTCGTGTTTGTGTTTTCTTAATAAATAGTAAATCTTAACGACAACAAAGGGGAAAAAAAGGACTTGGCCAAAACGTAGAATGCTAACCGTCAAACACCCTTCCCTTTGGATAAAGAGTCTAAATTTGTACTTTCAGCTTAACTCTTACACTTCGTTTTAACTTGTCTCGTTCAATAATCAGACAAATTATCGCTTACTGTTCCAAGTAGGCTAAATTGCTTAATGATACAAAATTGAAAGATGAAAAAAGGGACTAGAATCCACGTCTCCCTCACTCCACATTTCCAGCTAACCTAAACAGATTGTGACAGCTGAGAACTACTGCCTCTTTGTGAATCATTTGTACTATGTGTTGGTCGACGTCCCTTGTCCGGACCACCAATGACGCCCCAAACCTCGAATTGTCTTTGCCGAGCTCGTGCTCTCTCTTTCTCTTCCTCCGATTTTGTCGAGAAACAGTACGGACAAGAAACCCCATACTCGTATTCAGGGGACTCCATGTCAGCATCACTCACCGGTTGCTTGCAGCCATAACAAAGTTTAAAAGTGCCCTGGGCTAATCCGTGATCCACAGAGACCCGCTTGTCAAAGACAAAGCATTCTCCCTCCCATAAACTCTCTGATTCGGGAACTTCCTCCAAATATTTAAGAATCCCTCCTCTCAAATGATAAACCTGGCAAATCATCAGTATGACCAAGTCAAAGAAACCTTGAGGGAGCAAAAATAATATTAATGAAATTGACATTAACAGCTATGAAGTGATAGCTTGTTTAAGTATTATTTGGCAAAACCACCAATGCGAAGCAATCAATATTTTTTTTCCTTGGCCTAATATTTGAGAATGATACAAACATCATGAAAAGACATCGGAACACAGAGTAATGGAGCTTTATTTTGGATGGCCATTGTAATAGAGCTTTAATATGCAACCGCTACAAGATTCATTTTTTTCTGTGAAAGCAAAGCTTATGCAAGCAGGAAGAGTTCATTTAAGTACTGAACTTGGTCTCTAATATTTAAGAAATGAAGTTGCAGAAAAGAGCCCTTACCTCTTCGAAGCCTTTGCTTAAGAGATAGCTAGAAGCTTTCTCGCACCGAATCCCACCTGTGCAATACATGGCAACCCGAGGTGGTGTCTTACCTCCTTCAATATTCTCTTGGCATTCACTTCTGTTTCCGTGTACCTCCTGGGATGGCAGGCTGTCTGAACCAGCCAGTTGAAAATTATTTTCTATCCAAGAAGGAAATTCTCTGAACGCAGTTGTGCACGGATCAACTGCTCCTTTAAATTTGCCTATCCTGGTTTCATAGGTGTTCCGCACGTCGATGACCACCTAAGATAGTTTATAATGCATATTTGTAACATTACTTCAAAAATTGATAAAATCAAACTGAACTAAAGCAGTTACCATTAACCCACAAGGAAGTTGTTGATGGTTTCTTCAACATCAATAGAGACAAAAAAGGGGCAAGAGAACTTCGACAGACTTTAAGACGGTATTGGACTAATTCATGCAATGAGTTTATATCTCATTTCTCCAATCATTTCTCCTACAGATTTTAAGCTGTAAGTGAACTTGATAGAGTGCCGGTTCGACTAAAAGGTACTTAAAACAGGCGTGACATAATTCGCAACTATTAATCTACTGCACAATGCAGAAGTGTGCCATTTGCACCATGTACCACTGAGGGAGCGTTTGGCTCATATGATTCTGGTATGAGGTATGGGTTTAGAATGAGCAAAACCCATACCTAGTGTTTGTTTAATAAATTGATAGATTTAAAACCCATACCTCAAACCCATAAGATATGGGGTTTAGAAACCCAAGGGGGGAGGTGGGTATGGCTCATACCAATACCTCTAGGTATCAAACAAAAGAAAAAATTCCATTCTCAAATAAAACCAAGCACATGGTAATATGGTATTAGGTATTAAGTTCCAAACCTATACCACCTTGGTTTCATTTCTGATTCCAAACCCATACCACTATATGAACCAAACGCCCCCTGAAAGGTTTGCACATACCATATTGTAGTTTGTGGGGAATTAGCAAATCAGGTAACGTTGGCAATTAGTTATCACCTGATTTTATCACTTGACCACTGAAGAAAATCGGTCTCAAAATCTCTGGTGAAAATCAAATTAGTTGTAGAAAATTCTATCATATAATTTGACCAACTTCTAAGCAGATGCAGAGGATGATGTCCACTTTCTGACTATGGTATCAGTTTCACTTGATTTTGATACTGAAGCAAACAGACTAGAATATCTGCTGAGAAGCAAAGTTCCAATAAGCTTAACCACGTATGTGATGTTGAAAATCAGGACGCTTACAGCAAATCCTGATCATAAATTTGACCAATCTTAAGTGGATGCAGAGGATGATATGCATATTTTTAATATAGAATTACTTTGGTGGAGTGACAACGGAATACGAATAGTTTGAAACAGAAGACTTCAAATCTACATAACTGAAGGAGATACCCGTTGCACATTATCTACATACTTGTCAAACAAAAACTACTGGTATATATTTTTTACCGTATTTGGGTCACTGATCAATTCATTCCACTCTTTAGGGCTTAAGTAAGTTCCAACTCTCTCCGTGGGAGAAACACTAGGCATTCCAAGAGAGACAATCTGCAAATACGTGAACACAAGATTTAAGATAATAACGCATAGTAGCGCATAGTAATAATAAGCAACAATCTCATTAGAAACAATTCACTGCATATGCATCCAGAAGTTTACCTCTTTCTTTAGCTTGACCCGAACATGATCCCATCGAAAGGGTGCATCTTCTCCAGCGCCAACAGGAGATTTGCTAGTATGTCCATGGTGTATTTCTTCATCTTCAGGAGTCACAGGTGACTCGATCTGCCTTAGGCCCTTAAGACGATCATCAGATTGAATAAATTCAAGAACGCGTTCCACTGATTCACGAAGACCACATATGCTCCCATTAATTCCTTCTGGTGCAAGAATGATACCACCTGAAACACGCTGAACAATATCAGACGGGTAAGGCATAAATAGAGTAAATCTAGGACAAAACTAAAATCAATTGAAGCAACGGAAAAAGGCACCTGGAAAAACCACCAATGATCATATAAAGCAACTTAATAACAATGAGAACAAGATGATATTTATTGGACTATCCCAAAAATTTTGCTTGAATTTATTGGCCCTTATCTGAACTTTTTTTTTCTACAAACTTTTTTGATAGGTGAAAAAAAAAATGCAAGAGTTGTTCTAGGGGATCATATCTTGGAATAAATCAAGGTTGCTCCAATGTCCAACACTATAACACAGTGTTGGATGCTATATAGACCACAAAGTATACGCACAACACAAATGAGTTGAACGAACTCAGACAAAGACAAACGGAAGGCAGCAATCATGAATTATGAATTACATAAATCACTCTTATTAAGGATCATCAATAATTTCACCACCACTTAACCGATGAGAACTTGACTCCCTGTACTTGAGCATTTTATCTGATCCCAAAGCTTCGCCTCAAAGCTATTTCCAAAACCTAAGTTTAGCATTAGTTGAAAACTAGTTACTGATTATCACACTCACTCGTCTCGAAAGGATTGGAATCTACTGCGTCATGTCATGACTCATGATGACTAGAGAAGTTAAGTGAAGAGGAGACAGTGTCCTTGCAAGTTGCAGGAAGAAACTAAGGTGGATGGGGAAGATAATTGAAGGATTCTCAAATCAAAGAGCCATTCAAAATCCACTTCAAAGAAAAAGGGTCAGAGGAATTCAGTTTCAAGAATCAAGCTCTCACTCTCTTTTGCGGTAAATTCACTCTTATACCAGGTGTCTTAAGCCAACGAAATAAATCTATAGACTATGCAGGGAAGGTATAAGTACACAAACAAACAATCTTTAGTGCCAAGGTCTATTTGCTAGAGACTTAGAAAACAACCTTAAAAGCCTGGGTCCTTTTGGATTACTATCAAGTTACATCGGGTTAGCGACTAGTGTACAATTCAAGTAAATTCACTATCTGTTCATGTCAAAATCAGTTCGTGCCACTATGGGAAAGGGTTATCACCGAGTCTACTTAATTTTCAGTCAAAATCTATCACGGTTCTGCGGTTCTGGTTACACTATGGTTTGTTGATGTTTCCACCACATACATTCAAACCATATTTTCAATAGAATACAAACAAATCATAAATATCCATTGTTCTCCAGATGTCAGCACCAGCACGTGATTATGCTAGGTGAGAAGGCCAGATCTAAGATGTATACACTTGCACAAAATCCTCTAGTCCAACCTAATATGAGCAGAAAATTTCTGCATTATTTCATTCCAAACCAACCTTTTGCCTATGCTACATCCTGCTAGTTCAAAAAGTTTTCCCACTTAAGGGTTGAAAAGAACAATCTCGCTACAGCTGTACATCTTCTTAGTCCAATTACATCTGATGTCTGCGTATCCCAATCTAAAGCCCTTAAAAGCCAAACTATTGTAGTACCTTTTTCCCTTATGTGCACCACTTACACATCAATCACTAATCATATCACAAAACAACAGTCATATACTCCGACATCTGACCCCTCCTTTTACAGCCAGCTCCTTAATTTTCTTCGCTACCACACTCCAGGATATTCTCTGATTAAAGCATACCCAAACTCATCGTTGAATAAACCCAATAATTTGCTCTACCTTTTCATACTAATTGCTTCAGATTCAGCAAATCGCATACCTCTCAACTCACTCACACCACCACTACCTCTCGAGTCACTCACACCACCACTACCTCTCTCCTTCGTTACCTCTGTCAAAGACTTTACCAGCAATTGCAACAACAACAAAACAAAATTTAGCTTTCAAAGAAAACACAACCATGTATCCCACAGGCTAACAGTGAGTAATAAAACTAATTCACTATCAGTACACCCAATCATCAATCCAATACACTAATACAAACATTGTAAAGTATACATTTACACCATATCTACAAAAAATAACCTAAAATGCTGAATATCCTAGAAATCATAACAAAAAGGGAACTATAATGAAACTCTTAAGCTTCGTTTGTTTTGGAGGAAAATGCTTTTCCGTTGTTTGGTTGGACAAGGGATTTAAAAAGGAAAACTAAGACAGAAAAGGGTTTTCCATCTCTTTATAAACATTTCCCTCCAAGATTCGAAGGAAAACCATTTTCCTCCGCTCTCTCATCCCCAACATCTCCATCACCCCCTTCTTAGCTTAATAGTTAATACTAATATTCATTTGCATTTTCCACCGGAATATATTTTCCATGAAAAACCATTTTCCATCTCTTTATAAAAATTTCCCTCTACAAAAACCATTTTCCTCCGCTCTCTCATTCCCAAAATCTTCTTAGTTTAATAGTTTTCCATCAAACCAAACAAAGAAAAAACTAATATTCATTTGCGTTTTCCACCGGAATATATTTTCCATGAAAAATGTTTTCCATCGAATCAAACGTACCCTTAATTTGATAATTAAAGGAATAAATTAAAAAAAGATAGAATTAGAATTACCAGATCCTGGCAAAGCTGCTTAATAGGGTTGCGAAAATCGGCGTGATCGGGAAAATCGGCGAACTTGTAGAAAGAGACGACGACGAGGGAGGTGGGGTCCACCACTGAATTGAGCGAATCGGAGGCGGAGGAGAGAGAGAGAGTGAGATTGGAGATGAAAGGAGAAGGTTTTTGAGAGGTTGTGGTTGAAGTTTTCATGGCGGAGAAATGCAAAGAAGAAGGAGAAATTAGGGATTTTGAATAAATTGGGGAAGAAGAAGATGAAGGAAAGGGCGTTAGTAGTGCTGCTGCTGCTGCAACAGCAGTTCGAGTAGTGTAATATCTTAGCAAAGCCGGGGATTGCATTGATGCTATTGCTGTCTTTTCTCTCTCCTCTCGGCCTGAGCGACGTATACTGAGATTGTGTATCTTCGTCCGAACTTATTTAAACTGAATTTATTGTTTTTAAAACAGATAAGTTGAAGTCACTCGCAAAAATAGGGAAATGAGCGACCTCTAACCTTTGGGATCGAATGTGATGTCAATATTACTAAGCTATCATGTGTTGTTCGTGCCTATTGTTTATGTGATGATGTTTAATATGAGAAAAATAAGCAATATTGTTAATAACGGGAGACATGTATAGGTAGCAAATCTGAACCTATTCATAGGAGTAGTAAATTTGTCCTATATAATTGCATTGAAAATTGCAATGAATTAGTTGTAAATATAAGTTGTGTGAATTAGATTTCTAGTTTCAATAGAATCAGTAGCTTTCCCTTTTCTCACAAGAATGTAGTAGTTTTAAAATAGTGTCTCATTGTTTTAAGAGGGTGTATATCAGTATATGTAAACATAGGGAATATGTTTTCTTAGAAATGTTTTCTTCTTATAAGCTACCTATAAGCATAAGTGGCAATTGGGTGATGCTACAATACTATATTTTGTTTTTCACATACACACCCGAAAAACACAATTTCTATTCATTAAGTATGGTGCCACACTTCAAATTCATAAATAAAAGTTATAATACAACAATAAAAGAAGAGAAATTCCATTTGGTACCACTATATTTTGGGCTTTTCCATTTGGTACCCAATTTTTTTTGGATTCTATGGTACTGTTTGGGCTCAATTAATCAGCAGCCCAATAAGGAGCATAAAAGCCTCCTAAAGCATGGGACGAGTGGCGGCAGTGGGTCCCACCTTGTAAGTTGGCCTAATCACCGAGATTTGGGAAATCTCTAAAAGGGGTGAAATAATCATTGCCTAAAAAGGTAACATGCCCATTGGTACCAAAAAG
This sequence comes from Beta corolliflora, assembly GCA_947648045.1. Taxonomy (NCBI): domain Eukaryota; kingdom Viridiplantae; phylum Streptophyta; class Magnoliopsida; order Caryophyllales; family Amaranthaceae; genus Beta; species Beta corolliflora. Next base: position 837,355 of record CANSZD010003162.1, on the reverse strand, counting down.
GCCCATCTGAACAATGTTTCCTGTCTGGGAAATCCCCAACACTATAAAAACCAACTGCCTCATCAATGAACAGGTATTCAATTCTCACCTAACAAACTAGAGCATCTCTCTCTAGACTTTATCTCTCTACCTCAATCTCAACTGACTTGAGCGTCGGAGGGGCGATCCCGGAAACACCCCCGGGGTAGTCTAACATCATTTTGCAGGATTCAGGTGTACGGACATCGGAGCTCAGGCGAACGCTCTTGGAGCCCACATCAAATCTCACAACATATTACAATCCTTAATTTCTTAGCAGAAACAGGTACCACTGTAGTTTGGACTTATTTTCTACCATAACATTCCGTTAAATAAAATATTAGTTTTTGGTTAAATAGGGTTAGCAGTTTGCCTCGTCTATGTCCCTTGTGCATCGAGAATAGTTCAGCTAAGGTTTGTGAGTCATTTTGGCTCTTATGGGTCAAAATTGATGTTAAAATTGGAGAACAACGACTAGAACCTCGTTTTACGTTTCAGGATATGCCTACTTATTTTTTTTTACCAAATTGGATCTTAAATTTGATCGTTAAGGACAAAAATGACTTTCAAAACCTTAATTACGCAAAATTAGACAAATCACTAACCTTAGTCCTTATATAACCTCCAAACTAATGTTTTGTATAACATAATGTTATGGTAGAGAATAAGTACAAATTACAGTGGCACCATAGAATCCAAAAAAAATTGGGCACCAAATGGAAAAGCTCAAAGTACAGTGGTACCAAGTGGAATTTCCCATAAAAAAATAAATACAGTAGGGTAGGATCAAATTAAAGTAGAAGATATTGAAATATATGTTCCAATAAAAGTTATAATGCAAAATAAAAGAATAACCTTAATTTCTTTTCATAAAGTATAGTACAACACTTAAAATTCATAAATAAATACAGTAAATTTTCCTCTAGATTAGAAAATAAACTATACAAAAGTTGTTACTGCTAGCACGATTTTCCTAGTTCTAATCATTAATACTTCACGTTATTTCCCTGTTCTTTTATAATTAAATTTTTTAAACTTTTGAAGTATTTATAAACCCACTTTGATCATATTTTTAGATTAGTTTCAATATATAAATACTCCATCTTAAGATATCAACTTTTTCTAATTAACTAATTGAATATCAAGTCAAAACTATATGTCGGCAAGTGTCAAAGTCAAAACATTACAATTATAACATCGGATGAATTATAAATTAATGTTGGCTACTATCCTTGTTGTCCCATTTTATCATTAGCTGGAGGGAAAATGATTTCCATGCTGTTGGTGCTACTACTCCCAGAATTGAACATCTCACTCCAATCAACAAGTGGGTGATTATTAGTTAACAGATCAACCACTTGATCTGATCTTCCTTGATGAGATCTAACGGTGGAGGATGGACCAGCATCAACAATATGCATACCTAGGACACTACTAGTACTGCTGCTCACACTATATAATTGCTGTTGTAGGGGATTACTAAATATGGTGCATGCATCTTCAGAAGAAGCTCTTGAGAGCCAATCATAACCAACGGTTGTGATTGGCTGATGAGGTAGAAAGATGTCATGATGAACGGCTGGCGACGGTGGTGGTGGGACCGACGGCGCGGTGTTGGACATGTGGCAAGTGTGTTCTCCACGGTAGAGGATATCAAAGGTGTATGGGTCGTCGTCTAGTCGTTGCACTTGCTTCTTGGCTGGACAGTTGCATAGTTTTTGATGAGTGCATCTATAGTAACTCCTACATGTTACGTAAAGGTAAAAAAATGTTAATAAACATAAATAACGGGGCAAAGTCCTGCAAAGACGGCTTGATGGTCAAACTATAATTAAGTTACTAGTCTTATAGTCTTACTATAAGTTAAACAAAAAGTAATTAAAGAGTTGAATAAAAATAGGTAGAAAGTTATAGATTTGAAAATTAAGTTGTAATCCCTCTATTGAAATTTTTTCACATTTACGAAGTACTAATTTAGTGGTAAGGTGTAAAACCCGTCATGCACTCAACCAAGAGTACAGTGGCTCGATCTAGTTGAAGTACTAATTTAGGGTATTTGAAAATTTGACACAATTTATAATAAAAGATATAGATTATGGATAATTTTTTAATCGTACCCCCTACTTAAATGATCAAGTGGATGGCCAAATGATAAAAATAATGAAACAATTATTATGAACATGTTTTAGTAAAATTATGATATATCCTTAATACTCAAAGTTTAGAATGATGTAACAATTATTAGTTTATGATAAGAGAAATAATTATTCTGATAATATAGTCTAACAACGGTTTCCTAAAGATATGACCATTCGTACGAGTCAATTTAACTCTTGATATGGTTTGGTAATAACAAAGTAGCATTCAAAAAAAGATTGTGCAATGGTGTCTTAATCTACTAGAAAATCTAGAGATTTGATTTATATATGTACCTATCAATTTTATGTTATCAAAAAGAAGGTTAGAGTTAGTTAGCAAGACTACGTCAAAGAAGCAGATTGAATAGTCAGATGATCTAGAAAGAAATAATCGTAATGAGTCAAACGTGATGATTGCTTAATTAGTCAAGAAGTTCAACGATGAATTAGTAAAAGTATGAAAAGGGTAATATTATAGTTGACCAAAGTGATGTACATGTATTACTAGTTAGGGTGTGGTAATTAAGCCTGCTTACCTAGGATACTTAGCATTAAGAATCTCCTTTTGGCCATATTTTCTCCAAGTGAATCCATCTTCCGGTGGCATCTCTGTATTCCCAATCTTGGGAGCTGCCATCCTCATCCTTCGATTACCCCCTTGATCATCATTTCTACCATTTTTCAAAATGAAAAATGTAGGTAGTTAGCAAAAAAGGGCAAATAAAACCCCCTCACTCGACAAAGAAAAAACAATAATGATAGAGAATATATATTACTAATAAGATTTGTAAAGATAATATTTTATAAAAGTATATCCTAAATTTAGGAAGAGATTATTCTGTATATATTCTTTATCAAATTATTGTTATGCTTCGTCTAGCACCGAGTTTTAAGAGACCCATGAATCATGATGATTATATCAAGAGGTAGGTAGAGGAGTCCATATGACGGGAAAGAGGTAGAAAAAGAGTACAAGCTAATATGTTGCATCTAAATTAATACAGCTTATAATAGGAAAGTTTTGGAGCCAAAAAATCGAAGTAAATATAATAGTAAGTCTTGGTTGAAGCAAATATCCACACAAAAACCCCAAATCTAAGGCTGATGAGAGTCGAACTCCCGACCATGAGGTGGGGAGGTGGGCGCTCCAACTGTTGGGCTCTCACATGATTCTCTATCACTAAACTTTCATGAATTGAAGTCACTCAATATATGTTTGAAACAAATTAAACCTGCAAGTCATATTCCATGGTGGATCGGATCAATTGATCAACATTTTCTTAAAATAAGTCCAAATTCAATTAAAACCTACGATCAATATAATATAGCATAAAAATATGTTTCTATATACATTATTGAGGCTAGCTAGCTAGATAATAGAATTTAACGTACTGGAATGTTTACAAAAGAAGCTAAGAATTATTAGCTCGTGGTGGAAAAAATGGGATATCTAACTAATCAAAACATTTTGGATGGAACGGATTCACAATAATAATTTATTGTGTACCTAAACTAATTTTATCACACAAAAACTGACTATATTAGAAAAAAAACCGATTATATCATATGAAAACTGACTATATCAAATGAAAACTCACTAGATCATATGGTTTCCAGCGCACAATAAGTTATTATGAACCCGATCATTCAATTTTTTTTGCTAATTACTACCTCCGTTTCTCAATAAGTGACACTTCCCTTATTTGGAATAGTCACAATAAGTGCAACCAAGCTCTAAATGGTAAAAAAAATTAACTCTTATTATAAATATGCCACCAAAAAGCAAGAGTGGACCACAACTTTTTTGTTTTATCACTATTTTATTATGGTCCCAACTTTCTCTCTCTACATTCCTTGGTAACTCCTCACTTTCTCTATGTTTCACTTATTGAGAAACGGGGGAAGCAATATGTAAATCGAGTTGCTTGTTTTCTTTTTGGTAATTAAAGGGTAATTTGGACTGCTTTAATCAGGAACCGTATTGCTGAATCATTGTTCAAGATATGTTAAACATATCTATGACAATGACAGTTAACTAATCTCATAAAATCCCTAAATACTTGAATAGACATACTATGGGTAATAAATCCTTAATCGTGAGACGGTGAGAGCCATTTTTGCTCATGACAACCATCAAAATATGTTACAATAACACTATACTATATACTATCTATGACATTTTTGCTCTTGAAGTATAACGCATGTAATGATTATATGGTACAGACACCATAACCGAATGTGATAATGTGGTCCTTGGGGTTAATTGTATTATTTTTAGTGGTTCCCATCAAGTATGAAGAAACACCGATCTTAAAAATATTTTTATATCAGTTTTATTGGAAAAGATGCTTGCCACTAAGCGTTTAGGGTTCACATTATCTTATTCTTAGGTTAAAAAGTGCCAAATATGCCCTCAAATCTACTCTTGAGGATACATGTATTAGCCATTTCTTTGTATTGAGATATCATTTCAACAAATGTGTACACAAAAAAAAAAAAAAAAAGGTTGAAACAACAATCCTAGTTCCATGATTCTCCTAGATTGAGATCAGACTATATAGAACCCCATTAGATCTATCCTTTCCACCCTCAGTCCCTCACTACTAATCTAGAGCTCCATGAGACCATGACTGTGTTTTATTTGTTCCCCTTCATCAACAGGACTTCTTTTTAAATTTGAAAGGAAACTAAAAGCTAGATTGAAGTCTTTTCTTCGAATAATTTTGGAAAATCGATATACTTCCAAAGAAACTATTTCTCATGCTTTCTTTTCAAGATAATTTCTCATTTGGAAGACCGACTTTCGTGCCAAAAAGTTATATGTAATAATGCATGTCAATCTTCAAAATCCAAATATGTGGTTTTTTTTTACTACAATTATTAATTTGCAAATAATCATTGCCATCTTTAGACATGGTAACACAACTTTTCTCACAAAATAAAACACAAACATTCAATAGTATTACATCATACCAAACGGGATGTAATGATAATGAAGTGAGGAAATGACAAAAAAAAATCATAATAGAAACCCGTTGGAGAAAGATCTACATTTTTCTACTCAGGGTACTCAACATGATATCCTAACCTTATTAGAATCAATTGGTCTAAGGATGAAACTATTGACCTAATTTTAGAATCCATGGACCTAAAATTAAGGAGCACATAACACCTCTAGATGAAGTACCCCCAAAGTAATAGATTTCTTGGCAAGAAGTGCAAGAACGAAGATTAACCTCTTAATGAGAGTCTTTATGTATCAAAAATAATAATAATGAGAGTCTTTATATTCATTATTTATACCCTCCAAGGATTTGTTTGGACCTCGTCAAATGAGGAAGCTAGTAATTTACGTACCTAAGACACGCTTTCATCATGATTTATATATATATGCTGATAATTCCCTAATTCACCAAACAATGATGATAATAAACAATGATCATATTATATTTGAGGCTTATAAGATTTGTTGCTACCACCAAATGCTTATGTTATTAAAAAAATACCTTTTCTAATTTTTTTGGGCCCTCATTCGGAACCCCTTGGTAAGAAGGGCCTCTTGGGCCAACACCTTTATCGTAGGTCGGCCCAAATTTACATAGGTCAACGCTTGAGAGTAGGGGGAATTAAGGGAATCCCTACTCCCAAGACAAAGTAGGTAGTGGGAAGGTGAGTTCCTACACTGCCTCCACCAAGCAAGCTTGGTTAATACCTTTCTAAATATGGGTTGTTTCTTCACATGTACACACATATATACACCTTATACTTCCATTTAAAATGAGGGTCTACCCTAAAACTCATTGCATATTCTTTAAAGCAAAAGTACGTACTAATCAGAAACAACATTCATCACCAAAATTTACTATTAATTAACTATGATATATAACCACATGATATGATCATTTTTAAACACCATGTATTTTTTTTTATCACATGTAACATTTATAATTTTATATAAAGTTCTTTTATCTTCTTACCTTGATGACCTCTTAGAGGTCGTCCTCTGCTGCCCTAAGCTTGAGCTTTGCTTTTCTTGGCCTCCACTCTCCGCCTTCATAGATACGTCTGCAGCCTCTCCAGCAACCTCCTTCCCTTTCCCTCGTGGCGGATGTTGCGGGTACCCGAAGGTCGTCGCGGCCGCCATTTCTAGCGGTTGACTAGGAGGAGAATGATGAATATTAAATGCTAGAGGGTGGTGCAAAAGTTGATACTTTGCCCTGCTAAAGATCTCTATGATTTCATCACATCTTTCAGCTAAATTCTTAGGACCACCTGGTGATGATGCTCCCCATAAGTTTAAAAGATCAAATTCCATTTTTTTGGCTAAGTCACAACCATGAAGAAGTAAACTAATTATGGGATTATTAAACCCCTCCATATATATGCTTAAGTAGAATATCTGAATATGTACTATACTTCTAAATTTGGCTAATTAGTACAATTAATATGCACTAAATAAGTATGTTAGGGTATTAATTGTTTTTCCCTTTTTATGGGTTGGTTGGTCCAAGGTCAGTGTAAATACTAAGACACTTAAGAATAAGAAATATTTTGGAAATAAAGATTTTCAAGAAGATTTTCTTGTGATTGGAGGGCCTATGAGTTGAGAGAGAGAGAGAAAAAAGGGAAGGAAGTGTTTGGCTATAAAAAGAGGAGGGAAAAAGGCATAGAATGTTCAAAGTATTTAGGCTTTAATTTATTTTACACGGTAATTTAAGTGTAGAAAGGGAGAGGAGTATGTGAAGGGTGTGACTAAGTCATGCATGCAAATCTTATATTATAAGTTATTTTCTCCCTCTTTAATTTGAAAGTCTACGAGAAGACGTTGTCCTCGTTGATTTCAAAGAAGAAATTTCCTTGGTTTTCTTCTAATTTGTTTTTCGTTCTTTTTGAAGAAGACTTCTGATTAGAGGAATGGAAAATTCTGTCAAGTAATAATAACGCACTTTGTGGTTCTAGTACTTAAGATTCTTAATATAAGACTTTTACTGGAATAGTCGTCTTCATGTGCTTTTGTTAGATGTTTATTTTCATATACCTTTATATCATTTACGTAATAAAGATGTCACTTATAAAGATAAGTATTATAGAACATAATAAACATAGATATGACACTTACTATTATAATACCAATATGTTTGAAAAATGACACAGCAAGTTATAAAATTATGCTTCTCATAAAATGACATCCTAAAATTGAAAACCTTATACTGGCACGTATAATATTGTCACTCATTAAAATGACATATAAGATCATAAAAAAGGTACTAATTTTAAAAAATGAAACTTATTAAAAAGGACACATTTATACTTGAAAACGGACACACAATCACTTATAAAAATGATATGGCTAGCCTTTAAAATGACACTATTATACTAGAAATGTGACACCGGCTGTCATAACTCATAAATCTCATAAAAATGACTCTTATATTAGAAATGTGACACCAATTGTCATAACTCATAAATCTCATAAAAATGACTCTTAATACTTGAAAAATGACACTAGCATGCATGTATAATATGACTCATCATGTTGTTAAGAAAATAAAATTTATAATAATAACACCATACCCTTACCTAAAAAATGACCGAGAATGTCATAAACACGACACTCGTAAAGATGACACTCTTAAAATTGATTTTTTAAAAATTGACAATGACAATGAGAAAAAAAAACAATTGCAAAAATGAAACAAAATATTTATAAATATGAAAAAGCAAAAACTTGAAAAAATAATATCTATGAATAATAAAGGGTTCTATAAAAATAACACCTATTTTAATTTGAAGGATTACTAAAGAGAATTAAACGGCACCTTAATTACTCAAATGGCCCATATATATATATATATATATATATATATATATATATATATATATATATATATATATATATATATATATATATATATATATATATATATATATATATATATATATTTCTTATCAATTTAGGATATTGTGATGAGAGTTTCAGTCCAATTGTCAAACCTCAAACAATTCTCACAGTTCTCAACTTGGCAATGGCTCGTATATGGTCAACTCATCAGTTCGATGTCAAAAATGTCTTCATGGGGACTTAAAAGAAACTGTTTACATGCACCAATCATCACTTGGTTTTGTGGATCGTCGCACTCCTCATTATGTGTGCTACTTGCGCAAGGCCCTTTACGACCTCAAGTAGGCCCCTCGTGCATGGTATCAACAATTCGCTAATTTTTTATTACAGATAGGGTTTATCATCACCAAAAGTGATTTTATCTCTGTTCACTTTCTGCATGGAAGCGACACAACTTATTTATTGCTATATGTGGATGACATTATTCTCGCAATCTCCTCTAATGTTTTGCGTGAATGCATTATTACCTAGTTGAAAACTGAATTCCCTATGACTGACTTGAGTCCTTTTGGTTGTTTTTTTTATATTGTTGTCACTCGTACTCATTCTTATATTATGCACATAAAATTTTAGAGCGTGCAAGCATTGCTAGTTGTAAGCCTGCTGCTAAACATGTGGACACTAAGTCTAAACTTAGTGTGGATGCTGGACCTCCTGTTCCAGATCCTACTAAGTTTCGCAGCTTAGCATGTGCTCTTTAGTACCTCGCCTTCACTCGCCCTGATGTAGCTTATTATGCAGTCCAGCATGTATGTATTTCCATGCACGACCCACGGGCCTCTCACTATGATGCATTGAAACGCATCCTACGTTATGTCAGGGTACCATTGATCATGGGTTACATCTATATCCTACTTCTTCTCTGCGATTTATTACTTAACTGATGCTGATTGAGGTAGGTGTTCTGACACTCATTGTTCTACCTCGGGATATTGTTAAGTTTTGCGAGATAACCTTATTTAGTGGTCTTCCAAGCGCTAGGCTACTCTTTCTAGATCCAGTGCAGAGGCATGAACAATGGGAAAACTAGGTCGTTACTAACTCCCCTAATGTCAAATAAAAAACCTAACTAGTCAAGTGTAAGTAAGGGTCGAACCACAAGGATCGGGTGTCTCACTAAGATAGAATCGCTAAGAGTAAGCTAAATCGAAGAAATGGTCAAGTTTTGGTTGAATTAAATGATTAAAACTATTGGAATCAAATTAGGAAAAGCACTAGGAATGGGAAATCACCACAATCATAGTTCACATCCAACAACCAAGTAGAGAAAAAGGGGGTTGACAAGCATTGGGGATATGCAAAGGGAATAAACAAACCTAAACACCTCTAAAATCGTTGTTAGGGAGTTTAGAGTCCTAATTATGGCAACAAAACCTATATTTCGAGGCGTTATCACCGAACTAGGCCAAGTTAAGACTTGAAATCAAACCCAAGTTAATACCAACCAACAAGTGATGTGTAACAACTAATCAATCAATCATGAAGGTCAACCACATAAAAGTAAACCATTAAATGGGCAACAAAGGATCAAAAGATGATGGAGCTCACATCAACTAAGTCACCAATCGACATCAAAGATTGAAATTGCACAAATCCCAAACATAACTAACCCAATAAACTCTACTCATGAAAATAGGATGCAAACAATGATTGGGCTACTCCCAATCCTAGTTAATGAACTACTCACTACCCATTATACTACCAAACATCCTAAACATGGAAATCTAGCTATTAAATCACCGATCTAAAAATAGCAAAAACCAAAAATCAATACTTTAGAGTAAAAACAAAACCAAATCTAGTGAGCAAACAAGAAGAATCTAAGTAAAGATGAAAACTTTAATCTAGATTAACTACTAAGCATTAAGATTAAACAATGAAAACATGAAACTAACAAAGTAGGAATGCATAAAAAAAAACAATGAGAAAGAAAGAAAGGATTGAGAGGATTACTAAGAAAACAAGAAACTTCAAAGAAATTGTCACTTTTTCATTGATTTTCAATCTCAAAATTACACCTCTTGAGCCAAGTTTTCTCTCTCCTACACTAGTAAGCAAGATTAGGGTTCTAAAAATCTGGGATGCTTTCCAAAATAGGGTCTAGGAGTATTTATACTCCCTCTAATTACACAAGTCGTAAAAGAAAAGAAATCCGGAAAAGGCCCAGCGAACAGAGACCCGGGCGGGCTAAAACGAGCCCGGGCGGGCTCCCTTGGTGGCCCGGGCGGTGCAGGGTAGATGGGCCCGGTCTGGTACCCCGGGCGTGCACTAAATTTCCGGGCAGGAGGCAGAAAGTTTGGCCGCTGATGGGCCCGGGCGGGCGGTCACATAGCCCGGGCAGGCGACTTGGCCCGGACGAGCGGTCACATAGCCCGGGCGGGCTCATTTGCTCGGGAAAGCTTTCTGGAGCTCGAGCGGGCTTTCTGGAGCTCGGGCGGGTTTCTTTGCTCGGGTGGTCCTTGAGCTTCCCGGGCAAGCTTCTTCCTCCTTGCTTCCCCTTTTTGCTCCCCTCTAAGCTTGTAGAAACTTGAGTTCCTACACATCAAAGATCAAATAGAAGAGTAGGGGAGAGGGATGCAAATACATGTACACACGTGCTAAGAGAGAGTCAGATAGAAAAAGAGGCCAAATTAAGAGAAAAAAAAACTAAAATAGGAAATAAGTCAAGTAAAATAGCCTTAATACTACCCTAGGAGTGAGATAAATCTCACTCATCAACTTCCCCCAAACTTGAGTGTTTGCTTGTCCTCAAGCAAAGTGCAAAAAGAAATAGGAGGAAAGGAAATGACCCAACGAAGATAGCAAGGCAAAATCAACCAAGACAAATCACACTTAAGGTAAAACAAAGAAACTATATACACTAACTCATTTTCGTAGGAATCACGATCACTTTTAGCATAAGTGACAAGCCATTTAAACCCCAAAGTTGCCAATGAGGACGAGTAATGCTCTCGTAAGGGTTTTAAAGAGTTTGACCCATAACTCTAGATCTTAGAATTCAAGGCAAATCAAAAATAAGAAAACCAAAAAAAAATAAAAAGGATGCTCTTAAGTGAGATTTTGAAGAGGAGCAAACACAAATGGATGCAAGAATTTCTAGACACTAAAAGTAAGCATGCTCAAAGATGTTCATAGGTTGATTAAAGCATACCATACACAAAGCATAGAGAACTAGATAGAGCACATTTCCTCAAATTCTACAACCATACATACCGCGTTCTCTCAACTAGTTTCAAATTCGCCATTCAAGGTAGCTTCTCTAAACTCCGAAGAATGGATCCGATAAATGTAACAAGAAATAGAAGAGGAGAAGGTTACTCGACATCTCGACATGGCACATTCGCTCAATAGGCTTGATTCCAATCTTCCGCCACTGACAATGACTCAACCCTCTAAGGTCAAAAGGACTTTTTAAGGTGGTAACGTAGGCTAGGGGTAAAGGGTGCGAATAAATTTGGATAGTGGTGCTCAATCCTAAAATAGTGAAGTCTTAGTAGGAGCGAAAGAGCTAGATAACCATAAATCACAAATCATACTCAACCATTTAGAGATAAGGTTCCCCCCAAACTTATTCAAAAACATGACCATAATGAACTATTTTTGGATTTTCTTTCTTTCTTTTTTTTTCATCTTTTTCATCATTTTTTTTTCATTTTCCCCGCCTTCTTTGACTTTGGGTGGCTTTTTCTATGAAGTTGCAATTTCATTTATTCGAATGTATACACAAAATTTCCACTATACCATAAGAATCTTATCATTTTTCTCCCCCCCTTTTTCAAATATTAATCAAGACAATCGCTCTAACTTCACTATTCACTACAAGGGTGAAAAATAAAATAAGGAGGCAATTGACTTGTATTGAGGTAACCAAAGAAAAGGATAAGGCTCGAAGGGTTAAGAGGTAGGGCAATTGCAAATAAAAACAAAACCAAGAAAAAGAAACGAAAATAAAGGGCCTAAAACTATATAAAAAAAATAGTCACCGAAGAGAACGCCTTTATCTTTCCCTAGAGTGGCTCGGTCGCGATCTTGGATAGATTGGAGTCAAGTTCTCGATAAGAGTATGCAATGTCGAGGATCCATGCCGCTCAAAATAGATGTTGGGGCTTTTTGAAAGTCCTCACATGGGATTATCAAGCAAATACTACTCTTTTAGGTTTCAAATTCACTAGAGAGAGCAACACCATCATACCACAATCCATGAATTAAGGTCTTGTGCTCTCAAAAAGTTCTAACCACTACCTTAGAATATATTATCCTAAAATCAACCATAAACATCTCAAAGCATGTGGACTTTTAACATCTAGAAATAAAAGCATTCAAAAGAATGGAGTTTCAATGATATTGTTCTCAACTCAAGAGCAAAAGAAATAAATAAAAGAAAAAGTTTGCCTTGATTCATACGTATTTTTTGTTGTTTTCTTTTTTTCTTTTTCTTTTTTTTCAATTTTTTTTTGTACTCACATCATCAAACTCAAACATCACTCATCAAATATCAACACTAAACATCAAGCAATTCTAACCCTCATGAAGTACACTCCAAAAATTAAACCTACCCTCTAGACACTTAGTCATTAATAAAAGAAAAAGTTTGCCTTGATTCATACGTATTTTTTGTTGTTTTCTTTTTTTCTTTTTCTTTTTTTTCAATTTTTTTTTGTACTCACATCATCAAACTCAAACATCACTCATCAAATATCAACACTAAACATCAAGCAATTCTAACCCTCATGAAGTACACTCCAAAAATTAAACCTACCCTCTAGACACTTAGTCATTCACTACCCTTTTCTAAACATCCCCACCCTTTTAATACAAGTGAAATCAATCCCCCAAACTTATCAAATACACCGTCCTCGGTGTGCCAAGCATAAACATATGGGGGAGGGCGGGGGAAAGATGATGAGGATCCTAATCCTCATCCACCGGGTAATCGTCCGGTAGTTGGGACGCGGGAGGACCATGGGGGGACCAACCCCTGTCAAATGTAGGATCGTGAAAAGGGTAGGAAGGATCGCCCCTTGGATCGGTCCCACCCGACACCGTGTAGTGATATGGTGGTGGTCGAGGGGGCCAAAAGGGGTAGGTCGGTTGACCATTGTTCCACCCCGGAACCGGCCCATATTGGGGCGGCATGTTGGGGTAGTTGACAAATGGCTCAACTAGACCTTGCTCCACATGATAATGAAATATTTTATTTTGTTGGAGCATGATAGTGTCAATGGCTTGTCTCATCCTTTGGTATTGGTCATTGAGGTGACCAAACTCTTGGGATTGGGACAATGCGAGGTTGGATAGGTGAGCCTCTATTGAAGACATGTCAAAAGAGGACTCACCTTGGCCGGAGGAGGAGCCGGCACGGGAAGAAGAGGGGCCGGCTCGGGAGGGAGGGTGTCGTGGAGGTGGACTATCATCACCACCTCCTTGGGGTACCTGCGGCCCTTGATCCCTAATGGTTCTAGCAATGTAATAGGGATTGGGCGTGTCTCTCGAAAGAGAAGTGATAGATGGGTTAGGAAGGCGGCACCATGAAGTTTTCTCCGACCCTACTAAAAGGACGTAGGGACGGGTTTCATTGCCACCTTCGCGGATAAAATTCATCACCCGCAATTGCCGGATGTCTAGGAAGACATCCGTTGAAACAGGGGAGAGGGTGGCAAGCTCTTGACCAAGACCCAAATGACGGGCAATAAGTGTAATCATGCCCCCCATAACAATGCCGGATCGGTGTGGGGTGTCGTCCCGGTGTTGTATCATCCGAACTACAAATTGCTTGGCAAAGTTAATAGGGGGTGGATCTTGGTGCTCTTGGGTGCACAACCAAAAGGCCGGCATTTCATGTTCACTTGCCGCGCCTACTTCGGAACGGCCATAGACCGCGTATACCATCATGCGATGCACGTAGCGCATCGCAAGATGGATAATGGAGGATGATTTCTCATGACTCCGGTCGAAGTAGTCTCGGGAACATGTAATGCGGGCCCAAAACCTCTCCAAGTTAAAATCGCCGAGAGTGTTTAAATCCGTTCCCGTAGGGGAATTAGGATCCCACCCAAAACAAGTATTTAAATCTTCAAATGACATATCGTAATCCGCATTGAAGAGACGGAAACGAATTAGGGTCTCGCCCGTCTCATCATCCGTGTCACGTGATAATGTACTTAAAAATCCACTTACAAGTGAGGGGTAAGTGGGAGCGGATTTGTCTAAGAACGAAGTCCACCCAATTCGTGCGCACAACAAACGCACATCTTCATCAATGCCAAATGCAGTGTGATATTGAATCTCCTCCATGGTTGGGAGGAGTCTTGTTGATGAGAGTTTGTGGTCGCATCTTGAGCTAAATTAGATTTACGGCTTTTAGACGGCCTTAACATTGTTATGAAAATCGAAAATCGTAAATTTTCGTTTAACTACAATGTCAAGGTTGTTTAATCACGTAAAGCTAATTCCCAAATTGCAATCACAAATTAACTCAACAAGTACAATGTCAAACTTACAAAGCTAAACAAAAACACAAACACCAATCCACAATTTCAACAAATCTCTAATAGAAATTCCAACTAATCCACAAGCAAACCACACAAAACCAACGATTATTTCACAACTAAAAAGAGACTATAAAGAAAAAGAAAGGAAGAAAAAAAACTAAACTAATCAAGGACTAAACTACAACTAATACCACAATCAAACCACAAACAATACCACAATCAAATCACAAACAATTATCTAATGTAGCATAATAATTCCAACTAATCAACTATCCTACACCACAATCAAGGGGAGCAACAATAATGGGGAAAAACTAGATTATAACTAGGATATTGAGAGAAAGAAATGAAAATAAGCAAGAGTTAGAGGAATTTGTTACCCAACAATGGAGAAATTCCTTGAAGTCTTGCAAAATCTTGTTCTTTTAGCCCAAAATGTGATGCTCTTCTACCCTTGAAGCTTCCTTAAGTGTTAATGGAGGAGAGAGAAAGTTTAGGTTTAAGGGTTTGTGAAAGAGGGGGATTTTGTGAGTCAAAGAGTGAAATTTGTTGGGGTTTTTGTAGAAAAGATGGAAAATGTGGTGATTTTGTGGTTTAAATGAGTGGATTTAATGGAAAAATGAGGATTTGAGAGTTTGAAATATGAGGGTTTGAGGGTTTTTGAGTGAGAGAGTGAGGGAGCTGAGTTGAAAATGTAAAGAAATGAAGGGGGAAGGGGGAAAAGAGGGGGGGCGTGTTTTTTTTGCTAGGAAGGGTAGCCCGGGTGGGCGACTTGAATCCCGGGCGGGCGGTGCTCTAAAACCGGGCGAGCAGAATTTTGAGCCCGGACGGTGCAGGGTGGGTGGGCCCGGGCTTGTACCCCGTGCGGGCGGCATTTTTTTCCCACATTGGCAGAATGTCCCGAGCTCGACCCCCCGGGCGAGCAAGCCAATTGCCCGGACGGGCTGATTTGCCCGGGCGAGCCACTTTGAGCTCGGGCGGGCTCTGGGCTCCTTAGCCATTCCTTTGTTTTTTTTTCTTCTTCTTTGCTTCCTCTTTTCCCTTCCCT
The DNA here is from genome assembly GCA_947648045.1 of Beta corolliflora. Classification (NCBI taxonomy): domain Eukaryota; kingdom Viridiplantae; phylum Streptophyta; class Magnoliopsida; order Caryophyllales; family Amaranthaceae; genus Beta; species Beta corolliflora. The sequence continues at coordinate 821,758 of CANSZD010003162.1, read as the reverse complement.
TCCTTAGCCCGGTTTTTTTTTTTCTCATAGTAAAAAGAGTTCCTATAACAATAAAACAAGAGTTAATGAGTAAAATTAGAAATTACTAAAATAGTAAAAGTAAAATAAAGTGAAAAAGGAAGTAATGAAGAAAAGAGAGTAGGGAATTTGGGTTGCCTCCCAAAAAGCGCTTGTTTTTAAGGTCTTTAGCTTGACCATGATGGAATGTGTGCTTCATGTTGTATGAGGGGAGTGAAGTCCCCAAGGATGGTAGTAGAGATTGCTCTAACAAAGACATCACCATAGTATTTCTTCAATCGGTGTCCATTGACCTTGAATGGGCTTTGGCTTGGACAAGAGATGGTGACCGAGCCATAAGGAAAGACTTCCTTAACTTCATAAGGGCCACTCCATCTTGATTTGAGTTTTCCGGGGAAGAGCTTCAATCGTGAGTTGTAGAGGAGGACTTGGTCACCAACATGGAACTCCTTCTTAACAATGTGCTTGTCATGCCAATCTTTGCTCCTAGCTTTGTATATGCTTGCACAATCATAGGCATCCATGCGGAGTTCTTCAAGCTCATTAAGATCAAGGAGTCTCTTGTCACCCGCACTCTTCAAATCAAAGTTAAGGGCCTTGATTGCCCAATGAGTCTTGTGCTCACGTTCCACCGGAAGGTGGCAAGACTTCCCATACACCAACTTGTATGGAGTGGTGCCAATAGGAGTCTTGAAGGCGGTTCGATAGGCCCATAGTGCATCATCAAGCTTGAGTGACCAATCCCTTCTATTTCTATCCACGGTCTTCTCTAGGATCAACTTGATCTCTCTATTTGACACTTCGGCTTGCCCACTTGTTTGAGGGTGGTAAGAAAGACCAACCCTATGGTGAACACCATATTTAGCTAAGAGAGCTTGGAATGACTTCTTAGCAAAATGGGAACCCCCATCACTTATAATGACTTTGGGCACGCCAAACCGTGGAAAAATAGTCTTTTTGAACAACTTAGTCACGACCTTTGAATCATTGGTGGGGCTTGCAAGACATTCAATCCATTTGGAGACATAATCCACCGCAAGAAGAATGTAGAGGTTGCCACAAGAGGAGGGAAAGGGTCCCATAAAGTCAATTGCCCACACATCAAATACCTCAAGCTCTTGGATTGAATTTTGGGGCATTTCATCCCTCTTGGAAATGTTCCCGGTTCTTTGACAACGATCACATGTTTTCACAAAAGCCCATGAATCCTTGAAGAGAGTGGGTCAAATTAAGCCACTTTGAAGAACTTTGGCGGTGGTCTTGTTTGATCCCATGTGTCCTCCACAAGGGGAAGAATGACACATCTCAAGAACTCCTTTCATCTCTTCATTAGGAACACACCTCCTATATAAGCCATCGGAACACCTCTTGTAAAGCAAGGGCTCATCCCATATATAGTACCTTGAATCATGCTTGAGTTTGCGCCTTTGTTGTGGTGTAAATTCGGGGGGAATTGCACCACAAGCTAGGAAATTCACAATATCGGCGAACCAAGGGAGGTCCTTGCTCTCAATAGCATACAAGGCATCATCACGGAGATCTTCATTAATGGGAGCATCATCCATACCAAGCTCCATAGGCTCCAATCTAAAGAGATGATCCGCAACAACATTCTCACATCCTTTCTTGTCTCTCACCTCTATGTCAAATTCTTGAAGAAGCAAGACCCATCGAATCAACCTTGGTTTAGCATCTTTCTTAGACATCAAGTACTTGAGTGCCGAATGATCGGTGTACACAATAGTCTTGGACCCAACAAGGTATGATCTAAACTTCTCAAAGGCGTACACCACCGCCAACAACTCCTTCTCGGTAGTAGTGTAGTTGCGTTGTGCATCATTGAGGGTCTTGCTAGCATAGTATATGACATGAGTCTTCCCTTTTTTCTTTTGACCAAGGACCGCTCCAATAGCATTATCACTTGCATCACACATGAGTTCAAAGGGAAGTGTCCACTCCGGTGGTTGGACAATTGGAGCGGAGGTGAGAGCTTCTTTAATCCTACAAAAAGCATTTAGGCACACATCATCAAATACAAACTCACTCTCCTTTTGGAGAAGAGCGGTGAGAGGTTTGGTGATTTTAAAGAAATCTTTAATAAACCTCCGGTAGAAACCGGCATGGCCTAGAAAAGATCTCACCCCCTTAACCGTAGTTGGAGGTGGAAGTCTCTCAATCACCTCAACCTTGGCCTTATCCACTTCAATTCCTTGGGATGACACTTTATGCCCAGGAACAATGCCTTCTTGAACCATAAAGTGACATTTTTCCCAATTAAGGACAAGGTTGGATCTCTCACATCTCTCCAAATATTGAGTGAGGTTAGATAAGCAAATGTCAAATGAAGAACCACATACGGAAAAATCATCCATAAAAACTTCCATGGTATCTTCAATCATGTCGGCAAAGATTGCCATCATACAACGTTGAAAAGTTATCGGTGCATTACATAGCCCAAATGGCATCCTACGATAAGCATAGGTACCATAAGGGCAAGTGAAAGTCGTTTTTTCTTGATCCTCCGGGTGAATAGGGATTTGGAAGAACCCGGAGTAACCATCAAGATAGCAAAAGTAGTTATGCATCGCCAATCTTTCCAACATTTGATCAATGAAAGGCAATGGAAAATGATCCTTTCGGGTGGAGACATTTAGTTTTAGATAATCAATGCACATTCTCCACCCCGTAACGGTCCTAGTGGGGATGAGTTCGCCAACATTATTGCGAATCACCGTCATCCCCCCCTTCTTAGGGACTACTTGCACCGGGGATACCCACTTACTATCCGAAATGGGATAGATGATCCCCGAAGCAAGTAGTTTAAGGACCTCCTTTTTTACAACTTCCATCATGGAAGGATTCAATTTCCTTTGCCTTTCTCTTGAAGGTTTAGCATCATCCTCCAAGAGAATACGATGCATACCAAGAGTTGGGCTAATCCCCTTCAAATCATCAATTGTATAGCCTAACACACTCTTATGCAATCGCAACACATCAAGCAATTTGGAGATTTGTTCTTGGCTCAATTTGGCGTTTACAATTACGGGATATGTAGAGGAAGGGCCAAGAAAAACATACTTAAGGTTCGAAGGTAGAGGTTTTAATTCTACCTCCGGAGCATTAGTATTACTTTTTGAAATTTTTGCCTCTTCCTCATCAATGGCCAAGAACACATATTCAAATGGTTCAAGAGTTGGGGTGGAGTCAAGTAGCTCAACTATTGACTTCACCTCATCACTTCCACAATCATCATCAATCAATGCAAGAGCAAGAAAATCATTATCATAAGCATGCATGGGTTGGGGAACATCATAATCAATTGTTTCAACTCTAAAACAATCATCCGTAAATGGTGGACATTTCATGATTTGTGAGAGATTGAATTCAATCTTATCATCTCCTACTCTCAAGGTTAGCTTGCCATTTTTAACATCAATAATTGCCCCAGCCGTAGCTAAGAATGGTCTACCTAGGATGATTGGAACATTTGGATCTTCATCCATTTCAAGCACCACAAAGTCCACGGGAATATAGAACTTTCCCACCCTAAGGGGGACATCTTCTAACTTTCCTATGGGCATCTTAACCGATCTATCGGCTAATTGAAGTAAAATGTGAGTGGGCTTCAACTCTCCTAGGTTCAATCTTTTGCAAACGGAGTGTGACATCAAGCTAACACTAGCTCCTAAGTCACATAAAGCTCGGTCAATGGTCATGTCACCAATAGCACATGGTATATTGAAACTACCAGGGTCCTTCAACTTAGTGGGCAACTTATTTTGAATTATAGCACTACAACTCTCGGTCAAGTTAATGGTGTCCACACTATCTAGGTCCCTCTTCTTGGATAGGATCTCTTTTAAGAACTTAGCATAAGTTGGCATTTGTTTTTGTGCTTCGGTGAATGGGATATTGACATGGAGCTTTTTCAAGACTTCAAGGAACTTAGCAAATTGGTCATCAAGCTTAGAAGAAGCAAACCTACTTGGGTAGGGAAACTTTGCCACGTAAGGAGGTGGGGTGCTTGTGACTAGCCCATCATATTTGGCTTTTGGTGGTGGGGTAGGAGGGTCATCATCTCTCTCATCCTCACCATCAATCAAGTCATTGGTCAATTGTTGGTCATTCTTGTTTGCCTTACCCTCATTTACACATACATCCCCCAATTGTCTACCACTCCTAGTGATTATAGCATGAGCTTGTTCATTAGGATTTACACCTTGACTAGGGAGTTGGGTAGTGGAATTACCTTTCATAGAACCCGCCATTTGAGCTAATTGAGTCTCAAGTATTTTATTGTGAACTTGCATTTGCTTTATGCTCTCTCTTAACTCACTAGTCTCTTTAGCTTGATTAGTCATGAACGTTTGCATCATACTCTCTAGACTAGTGGTGGTGGTGGGCGGTCCTAATTGAAGAGGTGCTTGTTGAGGGGAGTTATAGTTAGGCCTTTGGTTTCCTTGAAACCCCGGGGGAGGTCTAGCATTTGAATATTGGCCTTGATTAGGATACGAACCACGGTATTGACCTTGATTGTATCCATGTTGGCCTTGACCTTGGTTAACATTTTGACCCACATTTTAAAATCCATTTTGATTAGAGCTTTGACCTTGGTTCTTCCACCCAAAATTCGGGTTATGACGCCAACCCGGATTAAAGGTGTTAGAATATGGGTCAAATTTTTGGTTTAGGGCATTGACTTGTTCCATGGAGGAAGGAGAAGCGATGTTAGAGTCTATAAAGTTGCATTGGGAAGAATAGTGGTCATATGCTCCACAAGTATCACAAAACAATAAATGCATAGGCATGTTAGTATGACCGAAATAGGGAGTGTTCCCATAACTATTCACATGAGACATGTTAGGAGGGGGACATGAGTTGGGGTTTTGAGAATGACCAAGCATGGAGACATTAGATGAGGAGGGGGACATGGTAGATGATTTTAATTGATTAACTAAAGCATCTACTTTAGAAGTAAGTAAATCAATGCTATCAACTTCATACCTTCCACCTCTCTTGGAGGTTGAAGTGCGCTCCCCCTTGTTCCAATCTCGGTCATTTTGAACCACATGTTCAATTGCTCGAAGAGCTTCATCCGCCCCCTTCATCATTATGGGTCCACCCGCTCCCGCGTTTAGACTCATCTTGTTGTGAGAAGAAAGTCCATTGTAGAAATAATGGAGTTGCATCTCCTTCCCCATGTCATGATGTGGATACTCTCTCAAGAGGCTTTTGAATCTCTCCCATGCTTCATTTAGACTCTCACCTTCTTTATCATTGAATGTCACAATCTTAGCTCTCATTTCGGTCGTCTTTTGCAAAGAATAAAATTGGCCCAAGAAAGCTTTGGTGACTTCTTCCCATGTGGTGAGTGAGTTAGGAGGTAAATCCATGAGCCAACGTGATCCTTCATCTCTTAAGGAGAACTTGAACATGCTTAGGCGGATGTAATCTTGTGTGATTCCATTGTGCTTCACCGTTGAGCAAAACTCAGTAAACCTCCTCAAGTGTTCTCGAGGGCATTCATGGCAACTCCCCCCAAATTAATTGTTTGAGATGAGTTGAATGAAAGCCGGTTTGAACTCAAAATCGTTTGCTTGTGCGGTGAGTGCAACAATAGCACTTGTTGGAGTATATGCCATAGGAGCACCATAGTCTCTCAAACTCCGGTTGTTTGCTTCCCCCATTTCTTGCTCAAATTCCTCAAATTCCTCGGAACTAGAGGAACTTGTAGAACTTCGAGGACTTTCAATGGTGGAGGTAGGATGCAGTTGCTCTTGCACTCTCTCGCCTCTCAACCCTCTTCTTATAGCTTTTATGGTTCTCTCAAGTTCCCTATCAAATGGAATAAGGGGCAAGGCACGATTGCTTCTTGGCATGCAAGACCACAAGGCTCAAGAGGGGTACTCAAACAACAAAGCAAGCAAAGGACACCAACACACAAAAAACAAAAAGAACAAGAAAAGAAAAATAAAGACTTAGACTCACAAGCAAAACTACTACTCAATGAAAATACGCCGATCCCAAGACAACGGCGCCAATTTGAACAATGGGAAAACTAGGTCGTTACTAACTCCCCCTAATGTCAAATAAAAAACCTAACTATTCACCTAAACTAGTCAAGTGGTAAGTAAGGGTCGAACCACAAGGATCGGGTGTCTCACTAAGATAGAATCGCTAAGAGTAAGCTAAATCGAAGAAATGGTCAAGTTTTGGTTAAATTAAATGATTAAAACTATTGGAATCAAATTAGGAAAAGCACTAGGAATGGGAAATCACCACAATCATAGTTCACATCCAACAACCAAGTAGAGAAAAAGGGGGTTGACAAGCATTGGGGATATGCAAAGGGAATAAACAAACCTAAACACCTCTAAAATCGTTGTTAGGGAGTTTAGAGTCCTAATTATGGCAACAAAACCTATATTTCGAGGCGTTATCACCTAACTAGGCCAAGTTAAGAATTGAAATCAAACCCAAGTTAATACCAACCAACAAGTGATGTGTAACAACTAATCAATCAATCGTGAAGGTCAACCACATAAAAGTAAACCATTAAATGGGCAACAAATTAAAGGATCAAAAGATGATGGAGCTCACATCAACTAAGTCACCAATCGACATCAAAGATTGAAATTGCACAAATCCCAAACATAACCAACCCAATAAACTCTACTAATGAAAATAGGATGCAAACAATGATTGGGCTACTCCCAATCCTAATTAATGAACTACTCACTACCCATTATACTACCAAACATCCTAAACATGGAAATCTAGCTATTAAATCACCAATCTAAAAATAGCAAAAACCAAAAATCAATACTTTAGAGTAAAAACAAAACCAAATCTAGTGAGCAAACAAGAAGAATCTAAGTAAAGATGAAAATATTAATCTAGATTAACTACTAAGCATGAAGATTAAACAATGAAAACATGAAACTAACAAAGTAGGAATGCATAAAAAAAAATGAGAAAGAAAGAAAGGATTGAGAGGATTACTAAGAAAACAAGAAACTTCAAACAAATTGTCACTTTTTCATTGATTTTCAATCTCCAAATTACACCTCTTGAGCCTAGTTTTCTCTCTCCTACACTAGTAAGCAAGATTAGGGTTCTAAAAATCTAGGATGCTTTCCAAAATAGGGTCGAGGAGTATTTATACTCCCTCTAATTACACAAGTCGTAAAAGAAAAGAAATTCAGAAAAAGGCCCAGCGAACAGAGGCCCGGGCGGGCTGGTAAGAGGAGCCCGGGCGGGCTCCCTGTGTGGCCCGGGCGGTGCAGGGTAGATGGGCCCGGTCTGGTACCCCGGGCGTGCACTAAATTTCCAGGCAGGAGGCAGAAAGTTTGGCCGCTGATGGGCCCGGGCGGGCGGTCACATAGCCCGGGCGGGCGACTTGGCCCGGACGAGCGGTCACATAGCCCGGGCGGGCTCATTTGCTCGAGCGGGCTTTCTGGAGCTCGGGCGGGTTTCTTTGCTCGGGTGGTCCTTGAGCTTCCCGGGCAAGCTTCTTCCTCCTTGCTTCCCCTTTTTGCTCCCCTCTAAGCTTGTAGAAACTTGATTTCCTACACATCAAAGATCAAATAGAAGAGTAGGGGAGGGGGATGCAAATACATGTACACACGTGCTAAGAGAGAGTTAGATAGAAAAAGAGGCGAAATTAAGAGAAAAATAAACTAAAATAGGAAATAAGTCAAGTAAAATAGCCTTAATACTACCCTAGGAGTGAGATAAATCTCACTCATCAAGGCATAATATCGACGCGTCGCTAATGTCGTTACTGAGTTCTGTTGGCTTCATAACTTACTACTTGAGTTGTCGTACGACCCTCTTCGCCAGGCTACCCTTATCTATTGTGATAATGTCAGTGTTATTTATTTGTTTAGCAACCCTGTCCAACACCAAGGCACCAAATATGTGGAAATAGATATTCACTTTGTTCGGGAGAAGATTGCATTGGGTTAGATTCAGGTTACACATGTGCTAACTAGGTATCAGTTTGCTGACATCTTCACCAAAGGACTACCACGACAGTTCTTTTTGGATTTTAAGTCCAGTCTTAGTGTCCGACATCCTCCTGCTATGGGTGTGATTGAGAATATATTTAGGATAATATTTACTCACTGATTTAGGATATAATATTTGTATAGTTTTATTATTATCTCTCCAGGATTCCTAACATAGTTAGGACTGGCATCTTGTAGCATTAAATATTTGATCAATTACTCCAATTTGAGGTCATGGAGTTTGATACAATCTAACAATATGTACACTTTCTCATCCATCTCACCTCATTTCTTCTCTCTCCTGAACTCAGTACCATCAACATATTTTCTTCACCAAGCAAAATGTATGACAATTGATACATGATGACTCAAGGCAATGCCTAGGCTACATACTAGCTAGTTGAGCAACTTAAACCGGTTTCCTATCTACTATGAGAATAAGAAATGAGCTTTCCAAATAAAAATAAGGAAAAATTGATAGGAACAGTCCCAACTATGGGCGTTCCGCCATTTTCAGTCCCAACTAAGGATTATTTTTGAGCGGTCCCAACTATGCATCATTTTTGCTGAAATTGGTCCCAGGTGACTGATTACCTGTTTAACAGGTTAATTTTTTTTATTTCTTAAATCAGTTTCTTCTTTCTTTTTCTCTCTCTTATCTCCTTCCTCCCATGCCATCCCTCCCCTCCCACCCCCTCCCCTGCCACCCCTCCCCTCCCCTTCCCCCACCCTCAAAACTACCACCCCACCTCTGCCACCCCCTTCGTCTCTCTTCCCCCACACCGGACAAGAATGGCATTACTACATATTTGAAGCCAAGTCCTAACAAGAAAAGCCCATATTACATTAGTCAAAAACCAAACAAATCAACAAGAGCATTACTACATATTCGAACCGAAGTCTTAACAAGAAACTGTCCAATTGTCAAAAACAACTTCGAATACAATATCAAAATTACACAGCACGATAAAGCCCTCGGCTTACGGATACATACAAAGAAACCCTCCCTGCAGTAACAGTATTCTTCAATAACAAGCAAATTTCAAACTTAAAAATCCTGTCTTTCATTTCCATAGTAATAACAGCCAAATGCAACAGAATAAAAGCAAATATAAGATTTGAAATAAAAGCAAATTTCAAACTTAAAAATCCTGCCTTTAATTAAAAGCGTGTGATAATGGGGGGAAAACTATTTGATGATGAAATCAGAATTTGTGTGTGATAATTCGCTAACTTTGTAAATGAAAGGTGGAATGAATGAATGAATGTAGAGAGAGAAAGAGGGAGTTTTTTGTTGGTTTTAGTTATGGGAGATAGAAGTGGTTGAAATAAGAAGAAGAAGCGGTTGATTGGATGGGTGGGAGAAACGGACTTGCAGCACTGAGAAGGCATGGCATTTGGCGTCCATTGTCTTATCACTCGGAAGACCACCTTCTCTGATTGAACTTGCCGGAAGGTGTTCGTTGTTCCGAACATCACCGGAGTTTGTCGAATTTCTTTGCGCAATCCCTAATACGCCGCTTCATTTGACCTTGAACAAGTTTATTGTGGTTTCATTGGCGGTTTTCAGTGTTTGTGGTGAGTTTATCGCAAGTTCCATGCCGAAGATTATCAATTTCTTGGCGGTTTTCTCTATGTCTATCAATTTCTATTTTGAACGTTTAATTAGTTGAGAAACTGATGAATTGCAGAAAATGAGCAGGAAATAGCGAGGGAGGACCAACAACTGAGAGAAAGAAACAGAGGAGGTGGTCACCGGAGGTGGAGGCTGCAGCGCCACACCTGGTGGCCTCTGGGTGGTTTGTCGGAATGACGCAGGTTTGGTTTGGGGTGGAGGTTCATCGACACAGGTGCTGGGTGGTGGGTGATGTGTTGGGTGATGGGTGGTGGGTGAAAAAGAAAAAGAAAAAAAAATGCATTTTACCTGTTGTAGCAGGTCATTGACATGCTGGGACCAATTTCGGCAAAAATGATGTATAGTTGGGACCGCTTAGAAATAATCCTTAGTTGGGACTGAAAATGGCGGAACGTCCATAGTTGAGACTGTTCTTATCAATTTTTCCTAAAAATAAACGTGTTTATAGTTCATAAAGTTAATAATTGACACAAACATAAGTGAACATGTTGCTCATAAATATTTTTTGGATGTTAGTATATATGTTGAAGTCGTTTATAGAGCAAGTTAAGATATTTGTTCATACTAAATTCAATTATATCTATTACAAACAAAGCTGAATTCGGGCTAGGACTGTAGCGCAAGAGCGTCAACATATGTATATACACACCCCTAAGACCATATTATAACTAAATCTGGTTTTTCTACCTAGTTTGACTTTTTCGTTTGCTCATGCAAAATTTTAATCATTGATATCCTTGAGTATCAGTAAAAACAATAGTTGATATTTTGGGGAATATCTACTGAGAGATTTTAACAAGATCCCACATGTATCTAGTAGCGGTGTTCATAAAAAAAACTGCACCGAAAAACCACATGTACCTAATATCCTTGGGTGAAGATATATGTGGAACCTGAACCTGACCCAAAAAATATTGCTATTAACCCACATATCTACAAATGATTGTCACAACAAAGTATGTGAATGATAGCGGTGTTCATAAAAAAAATCGTACCGAAAAACCGGTCTAAATGGGTGGTAAATGTACCGATAAAAACAAGTTTTAACGGTACGGTTACCGTAAAGATAAAAGTAATGGTTAAACGGCACGATTACAGTTATGATTTTTGAGTAAATGGTTAACATAAAAAATCAAATAATTTTGTTCTCTCTTTAATTATTGTGAAATATTTTCCAACAATTACAGTAATTTTAATATTAATTGTTACTAAGTGACAACAATTAAAGGAAATATGTGATTGTTTGGAAATATTAGTACTAATATAAACACTATAATTAGCGAATGGACTGATTCTTAGTGTTAGTTATGTTTTTCAATGGATCTATTATCCACTTTATAATACATTTTATATTTGAACATAACTCTTAATCTGAAAACTGAAAATAGGGTAACTTTTACCACTTTTAGGGCAACTTTTATATGTTTTAAGGGTAACTATTACCAGTTTTAGGGTAACTAAATTATTTTAAGGATAAATTTATATATTCCAAAGGCAACTTTATATATTTTAAGGGTAACTTTTACCTGTTTTAGGGTAACTAAATTATATTAAGGAGAATTTTATATATCCTAAGGGCTATGTTAAGATGAACTTTTATTTTTTTTACGATAACTTTGAGTATTATAACAGTAACTTTGATTAATTAGAGTAACTCTAAGCCTTGATATTTTTCCGCACATTCTTCTTCAACCTTCATCTTCTTCCTTTTTCTCTTTCTCTCTCAACTTTCATATATGTGTGAAAAATCTAATCAGTTCAAATTGCAGCTCCATAACTTAGCCAATCTCTTAAATAAAATCAATCATCATCATCAACAAAACTGAGCTAGAATTAGCACCAGAAAGTTCCTCTAATCAACAATCAACAATCAACATCGGTGCTATAATATGAAGTTTCCTTGAAATTATCAGACAATAACATATTTTTTCAAGTTTCATCACTCAAAAGAAAGTACAAATAACGAAAAAGCAACCAATAAAGAGAGAGAAGCAGAGTCGGGAATCAAGAGTAAGTTGACGGCGGCGAGCGGCACCAAGCTTAGACATGGCGTCGCGGCGAATAGGATGAAGAAAGGTGACGTCAATATCGTATTGGGAGCGAGATTCGAGGAATCCGGGGAGACGAAGGCGGAGGAGTTGTGCGGAAGATCGAAATCGCGATTTTCATTGTTGAATTGTTGTCTGATGAATTCATAGTCAGATATGAGAATGGGAATTGTTGAACTTGGGGTTGGGGTTGGGGTCGTGTTGTGAAGAGAGACAGAATGGGGCTCGTGAGGAGATATTGTGATGCCCAGATCTTGTGAATTTGATCCTAGCCGTGGGATCCAATTTCAATGGCTCAGATCTTCTGTTTTCAGTTTTCAGCTTTATGGTTGTTTTCACAAGATCTCATTCCTATATATATATATATATATATTAAGTAATATATAGTAGTATAACTTGAACGGTTAATGGTTAACCGAAAAACTGTACTGAAAAAACGAATAACCGCTTAGGCGGTAACTAGTCTAAACGCTTACGATTACGGTTCAAAAAAGAGCGAACCAAAACTTTCGGTTCTACCGAACCGAAATGTCGTTTCGAGCGCTTAACCACCCATGAACGCCCACTTAGTGAATAAAGCATGAAGTCAAAATGTATAGATAAAAAAAGAACGAGAAAAACAATAATAGTATTTACCTTATACAAAGTGATTTTAATAAGTTAAGAAAATATAAATTTTAGCTCTAAGAGCATGGCCACTCATGTATTTTTTATCGTGAAAATATGTCGTGAAGCTTGATAAAAGAAATCATGGCCTTGCACTCATGTTCTTTTGATGATCTAATTAAGGTCATGCCATGACAAATCTCAATTTAGATCATCGCATGAAATGAGTCATCGAGCAAGTGAAGGTGGGGCCCACATGCATAAATTATAATTCGAAATTTGTGATTGAAATATCTTAAAAACTGCAACGTAAATAAATTTTTTTTACCAACGGTCATAGTTTTTTGAGATATATAAATAGACATCCATTTTATTATAATTTGACACACTTTTTAAAAATTATTTATTTGTCTTTAAATGTTATATACTTGAGTTTTTATTATGGGATGATGTTCTTTTTTCTAGTCATGGATGGGGTGCATTTATTAATATGGATCGTAAGGCATGATCAACTTTTGTGAGATGAGAGAGAAAGTTGATGAGAGAGATTTAGATCATGAGTGGTCATCCTCTAATGGTTTCTATGTGGCTCCAATGCTTTTGGTGGACTGAAGGGCAAGAACTCACGGTTAGAGCTGACAATTATCCATGGATGAGTGGATTATCCACCCACCCGCCCTAGATAAGTGGGTGAAAACCCCCAATGAGGCGGATGGCGGGTGGTGGTGAAAGTCGGAGATGGGTGAATTTTTTTTACCCATCACCCTCTCCATCCATCCGTCCACTAATAAATACTAATATATGTAAAACTATATATAATATACTAGTATATATAATATTTTTAGTATTAGTATTCGGCATGTATTATGAATTAACAATCGATAATTCGATATTTAGTTGTTTTGCTGTTAATCAATGGTTATATTTTCGTTTTTTTCTATTGTTCAGTCTACAAACATTTTTTTTTATCAACCATTTCTCACCCTCTCCACCCACGGTTGAGAGATGAGGCGGATATGGATGGAATTTTTGGCGGGTGATGAATGGTTTGGATGGAAATTTGAGTCGTGGGTGATGGGGCGGGTTGAGGTGCACCCGCCCTATCTCCGACTCATTGACAGCCTTACTCATGATTAGTAGTAAAGGTTAATACAGTACTTATTCCATTTTGAAATAAGTGAAACACTTATTTCAAAAAGTTCTCACATAAAGAGATGTGTTTTACTTTTTTCTGAATGGAGGAAGTATATACAGCAAATGGGGTGGCTATTCTAAATTTGCAACAGTGGTTGTAGATATGTAGTCGGCCGGCTAATTATAGTGGTGGTGTGGGTTTAGAGGAGTTAAGTAAGAGTTGTGACTAACAATCTTTCAAAATGGGAACCCCCTCATGAAAAGGTCGTTGGATTACAATAAACGCTTATGCAGAGATCCAATAAAAAATATAAAGTGAATCCTTTCAAACTATCCTTTCAAAAAGAATACAGAGAGAAGAAATAGAGAGCGGAGAGGAGAGCGAAAGCAAACGCCGACACCTTGCTCGATCAAGTGAAGAAATTGATCTGCTGCAGAGATCCAATAAAGAATATAAAGTGAATCTTGAAGGTTCTCTTCACCAATTTTCTGGAGAGAAAAATCTCCATTATGAGGATGTGGAAATGCTATCCTATGTTGCCGAGTCGATACCTAGCCCTAGATCTGCAAAGGGACCTTCGTATGTCCAAGCTGCTCGGGGTTTTTCTAGCCCTGTGAATCCTCTATATGAATCAGAGAATATAGAGCATGAAGATGAATCTGATGATGAGGAATTAATTGGAAATTTATCGGATGAGGAGAGTTGTCCCACAATTCGTTTGTCGAAAGAGGAGAAGCAAAGATTGAGAAAGTCGTGGCTTAATGACCTGATTATTAAGCTCTTTGATAGAAGGTTAAGCTATGACATCCTGATTAATCGATTAAGGCCGAAATGGAGTTTAAAAGGTGACTTTTGTTTTGTTTGTTATTTGATCTTGTTTAGGGCTTCGGCCCTCTTTTTCACCAAAAAAAAACATATTTTCTTCACCAAGCAAAATGTATGACAATTGACACATGATGACTCAAGGTATTGCCTAGGCTACATACTAGCTAGTTGAGCAACTTAAACCGGTTTCCTATCTACTATGAGAATAAGAAATGTGCTTTCCAAATGAATATAAACGTGTTTATAGTTCATAAAGTTAGGGCTCGTTTGTTATCATTTTCTATTTCTAGTTTTCAGTTTTTTTGAAAACCAAAAACAAAAATATGAAAACTAGAAAAAGTAGTTTCCAGTTTTCTGTTATCAGTTTTCAAAATTGACATATTTAGTATGAGTATGACTAATTTTAAGTTTATTATACCCATTATATCATATAACTTTTATATTCATAAAACCAAAAACTGAAAACTTATAGTGATGCCGAATGGACCCTTAATAATTGACACAAACATAAGTGAACATGTTGCTCATAAATATTTTTTGGATGTTAGTATATATGTTGAAGCCGTTTATAGAGCAAGTTAAGATATTTGTTCATACTAAATTCAATTATAGCTATTACAAACAAAGTTGAATTCGGGCTAGGACTGTAGCGCAAGAGCGTCAACATATGTATATACACACCCCTAAGACCGTATTATAACTGTAGACACTAAAAATTTATTAGTGTTTTACATTAAAATAAGTTAATTATTATTGAGCTAAAATAAATATAATTAGCCCAATTTAATTAATTTAGCTCACCTAAATAAAATATCCAAATAATTAAATTTAACAAATATAATTTGGATTGTAAAATATTTGGGCCAATCCATATCACTAGTCCAAATAAAATGGTCAAATGGCAAAGGTAAAAAAGACTTCCAAGTCATAAACGGGCCCAAGCCCATAAACTACCAAGTCCATGAAGGGGTCTCCATTCCCTATAAATAGGCCTCTTCTCCTTCAGTTGAGGGGACCAGAAAAATCATTATTCTCAAGAGCTCATAAATATCTCTTGAAATTCTCTCTACAAATAGTCAACAAGCACATCAAATCCGTGCCGACTGTTCAGATACACTCAAACACATTCGATTGAGATTCAAGCTTTTGACAGCCCTCATTCGAATACACTCAAACAAAACTCAAACTCAGGTCCACGTCGACATCAACACATGTCACTCTCAAGCTACGAAACAGAATCAGATGACTTAGTTTATTTTTGTTATAAACTGTTTACAGAGATTGTACTCAATACATTTATTGAAATATAATTTCTTTGTTACTTTGTTTCTTGTCTTATATATTTTGACTCGAAATTTGTGTATACAAATTTTGGCACGCTCGGTGGGACTATCTCTGCCTCTCATCTCTGTTTCGTCATCATCAACAAACCTGAGAAATGGCCTCAAGCAAGAACATCTCTCAATCTTCTGAAAACTCTGCCCGACACCCTACGAAAATCGGAACGTTGGGTGACTTTATGGATGACATGACTCTTGGTTTTCGCACTAGAGGAATGAAAAAGGCCATTTGTTGTTGCTGCCGCTGCTGCTAAACTTCGAACTGCAAATGTTCCTACTAGGCAGAGAAAACTCTTTAAGCTGCTTCTTCTTGAATCATCCATCATGTCTGATTCACACAAGGAGCGTGAAACCCCCGTGTTTGGCTCATCTGCTTTGGCTGAACACGAGCCATCATTCATTGCTTCTCAAATATGGAAGCAACTCTCATCTGATAAGTCGGACAGGCTGACCGTTCACACTAGCCCTCTCTTTGATCCACTCAATGTAGAGAGTGACAATGAAACAAGTGATGATATTGATGTCTCATCACCTCTAACGATTTTCGACTTAGAGGAACCCTTGTTGTCTTCACAATCGAACAACTGCTAGTCATTATGGTGACCTCGGCTAAGACAGGTTGAGGAACAACTTCTTTGAAATGAATAGCCTACTCCAAAAATTAATGAAGGATGGAGAAGAAAAAGATGCTCAAATTCGACTCCAAAATGAGCAAATCGCCGCCCTCAACAAGAAACCGGAGGAAGGCGACGCGAGCATCAAGACAGGATGATGAAAGTGAAGGGGATAGTGGTGAAGACGTTCGCGCGCCCACCTACAAGACGACAACTTGAGTTATTGATAGCTCACGGCGCGTCAAAAATCAACTTGGAGAAAGTTCTCAAGGCAGTCATCGCTATGTGAAGCCTTATACCAAAAGGATCGATAAGCTGCAGATGCCTTTTGGTTATCAACCCCCCAAGTTTCAGTAATTCGATGGGAAAGGAAATCCTAAGCAACACATTGCTCACTTTGTGGAAACATGCAACAATCTTTGGTACCACAAATGATTTCTGGTCAAACAATTTGTTCGTTCCCTTAAAGGCATGGCCTTTGGCCGGGTACACGATTTACCCTCACAATCCATTGACGGTTGGGATCAAATGGAGGAGGAATTCTCGAACAGGTTCTATAGCACTCGACGTATTGTCGGTATGGTCGAACCGACTAAGACTCACCGGTGGAAGGATGAGCCGGTCATCGATTACATCAATCGTTGGCGCGCATTGAGTCTATAATGTTAAGATCGCCTAAGTGAAGTCTCTGCTGTTGAGATGTGCATTCAAGGAATGGATTGGGACTTGCTTTATATCTTGCAAGGTATAAAACCTAGGACTTTTCAAGAGTTGGCTACGCGAGCTCATGACATGGAGCTTACCATTGCCAACAATAGAGGCAAAAGCAACACTTCTTCAGAATACAAGAAAGAGAAGAAGGATTTTAAGAAGACTGACAAGACTGCCAAAAGTTCGACTAAGGAGTCAATGTCAATCACGACCTCCTCGCCTGTTAAGATCTCTAGCAAGGCTGGCACTGAAAAGAATAAGGGTTCATCTTCTCAAGAACCTAGGAAAAATAGGCCAACCTTGAAAGAACTCCAAGCAAAAAAATATCCATTTCCAGACTTTGATTTATCAGGGATGTTAGATGATTTACTTGAAAACAAAGTCATTGAGTTGCCCGAAGCTAAGCGTCCTGCAGAGGTCGGTAAGACTGCCGATCCTAACTACAGTCGGTATCACAGGTTGATTAGTCATCCCATAGAAAAGTGTATAACACTTAAGGAGAGAATTATGCAACTTGCAAAGGATGGGAAAATTGTACTGGATTTTGATGAAGTTGTTGAAGCTAATCATGCCTCCACGATGTTAGATTCTTATTGGGAGGCTCAAACTCTGCAGTTTGGGAGTTTGGGAGTTTGGAGCCAGTAATTGTACATGTGATGCGACCGGTTCTCCAAGTTGATGATGTGCCATCTGTTGAGCACATTATCCCAACTGAAAACCAACATGGAGAGGATGATGAAGGGTGGACGTTGGTCACTAGAAGGAGGCCTAGACGACCGTCGAAGTCTCAACCAAAGTCTGTTTGTCGTAAGAAGAAGCATCAAAAAAGAAAGGGCTCAAAACGCTCGAAAGGAAAGAAAAAGTCAAAAAAGCATACTAAACAGCAAGTACTACCAATTGACTTGCTTGAACAGGATCCACTTACCCCTGTAACCTTAGAAGAATTCTTTCCTGAAGATTACTTCACTACGGTTACTGTTAATGCTACCTCATTTGTTGAGGATGAAGAAGAAAAAGAAGAGGAGGAGGATCAAGAGCCTGTTAAAGAAAATGAAATCTCCGTCAAAGTAACTGTCCAACATTCAGGGATGGAGATAGATCCAAAGATATTGGCTATCTTGGAAGCTCTTCCTACACGCATGGGATGGAGGCAGATCTTTCATTTACCTCGAGAAATGTGTCGACAAGTGGCTCTTGCACTTCAGCACCCAGAACTATACCTTGACAAAGTGAAGGATGCTGGAGAGCCAATAGAAAGTTCGGCTAAATGCGTGTCATGTAATTTTGCCTTAGCCTTCAGCGATGAAGACTTATTGTTGGGCTCAAAACCTCACAATCGACCCTTGTTCGTTTCTGGTTATATTTTCGGCAAGAGAGTGAATCGTATCTTAGTGGATGGAGGTTCAGCTGTCAACATCATGCCAAAATCCACCATGACTGATTTAGGGATCACTATGGAAGATCTTTATGATAGTCGTCTAATGATCCAAGGATTCAACTTGAACAGTCAACGTGCCATAGGCATAATACGTCTTGACCTTGTGATGGGAGAGTTAACATCATCTACTCTCTTCCATGTCATAGATACAAAGACATCGTATAAAATGTTGCTTGGACGACCTTGGTTGCATGAAAATGGGGTAGTCGCATCAACCCTCCATCAATGTGCGAAATTTTTATCGTGGAGGCGAGAAGAAAATAAATGGGGATGTCAAACCCTTTAGCACGGCAGATTCGTACTTTGCCGATGCTAAGTTCTTCGAAGATGGGGAACCCTCAAGTGAGATGTTGCCATTTAAAATTCCTTCAACAGAGAAAAGGGGTACAAATAAAAATGGTGATATTCCCTCGTCTTCAAGCTCTAGCGAGTCAGCCACCACTGAGATGCAACAACAAAAATGCAAGGAAAAGGTAAAAGAAGAAGTTGTTGCTCAACCCATTAAAGCACCGAAGAAGGCAGTAACGACTCCAGTCCTGCGATACATCCCTAAATCACGTCGTAAGGAAGGGGAATCACCTTTTGCAGGGTGTCAGGTTATGAAAGTAGAGCCAAAGAAAGAAAAAGGAGTAGATGAGACTACTCTTCAATGTTTAAAGCAAGAAGTGGTTGTTCCTTTATCTAGAGCCAATCACAATCAAATTGCTAAGCCACCAACCTCACAATATGTTGATCAATCTAGGAGAAAATGGCTTAACAAGGTTAGGTTTGACCCTAATACTTATAAACTCTTGGCGAAGTCTGGTTATGACTTCGAGAATCCAGCGCCCATGGGCAATGTCATTGAGCTTGATCCTCATGGAATTAATGACACACAAAAGAAATTGCAAGAGTATGGCGTTGAGGTACATCCGACTAAAGTAGGTTTGGGATTTGAAACCCCAACACCCATCAAAATTTCTGCACGACGTAGAGGGACAACCTCTTCTTCGCAGTATATTACTGCGGAGGAAGTTGAAGAAAATGAAGATGAAAATAATGTGTCTCAGCCAAAAATATCGGTCTTTGATCGATCATGAGTCTCTGTCGTAAAAGACCATACATCGGTTTTAACGAGACTTGGTGGACACGAGCTAAATGAAGGTGTGAAGTCAAAAATACAAACACCCTTGCAAAATCTTCGATCTTCTAAGAATAAAGCATCTGTCTTTAAACGTCTTGGTGCATCGACCTCAATTGATAAACAACAAAGACGGTCAGTACTAAGTCACATCACAAGAGAGAAAAATGAAGTCAAAGGCGAGGATGCACCTCAAAGCGTTATCCCATCTCGCATGAGGCGTACACAGGTGGTGGACATCATTGGACATGCACCCTTGAAAGCCAAAGGTCGTGTCATAGTGTTAACAAACCAAAGGAGTTCGTCTAGTCAAGAAAAAGAAAAAGATGTTGAATTTGTTTCTTCAAACCATATCACGGGGCATGAGGCTCCCGAAAGTGACGAGGAGATGGAAACGAGATGAGGCTCCTAAAACTCTTGAAGATGGGGGGCAAGCCACCGGTCGATGAGTTAAAAGAATTAAACCTTGGAACTCAAGAAGAGCCACGCCACGTCTACGTCGGCGCTTTTCTTACCCAACAGGGAAGAACAAAAATATTCCAAGTTACTCTACGATTACAAAGACGTATTTGCATGGAGTTATAAGGAGATGCCAGGACTCGACCCAAAAGTCGATGTCCATCGCTTAGCCATCAAAAAAGGTGTCAGTCCAAAGAAGCAATCCCAAAGACGCTTCGGGCCGAATTAATTCCCGAAATTGAGGCGAAGTAAACAAGCTCATTGATGCGGGATTTATTCGTGAAGTCAAGTATCCTACTTGGATAGCAAACATTGTGCCAGATCTGAAAGAAAAATGGACGATTCGAGATTGTGTGGACTTCGCGACTTGAGCGAGGCGTGTCCGAAGGATGACTTTCCACTCCTAGTAACGGAAATCATGATTGATGCCACCACTGGTCATGAGGCTTTGTCATTCATGGATTGTACAGCTGGATACAACCAAATTCACATGGCTCCTGAAGATCAAGAAGCAACTGCATTTCGTACCCTTAAAGGGATATTTTGTTACAAAGTCATGCCTTTCGGCTTGAAAAATGCCGGAGCTACGTATCGGCGTGCAATGCGAGAAATTTTTGAAGATATGATGCATCAAATTGTGGAGTGCTACGTAGATGACTTGGTGGTAAAGTCTAAGAAGAGGGAGAATCATTTGCGGGACCTCAGTAAAGTCTTTCAAAGACTACAAAAATGTCAATTAAAAATGAATCCCCTCAAATGCGCATTTGGCGTCACCTCGGGGAAAGTTTCTAGGCTTCATTGTCGGACACAGGGGTATTGAAATTGACCAAGCAAAGATCAAGGCCATCCAAGAGATGCCTGAACCTAAGAACCTCAAGGAGTTGCGTGGCCTCCAAGGGCGTCTCGCTTACATTCGAAGGTTTATTTCTAATCTAGCGGGGAAGATGTCATCCCTTCAGCCATCTCATGAAAAAGGATGCCCCGTTCAAATGGGATGATTCATGTAAAAAACGCCTTCAAAAGTATAAAGAAGTACTTGTCTTCTCCTCCCGTCTTGGGGGCACCGAGTAAAGGGAAACCACTCATCCTTTATATCGCAGCACGGGAGCGATCTTTGGGGGGCAATGTGCGCTCAAGAGCAAGAAGATCGTAAGGAGACATCTCTTTTACTACTTGAGCCGAACTTTGGTGGGTCTTGAATTGAATTACTCACCTATTGAAAAATTTTGCCTTGCTTTGATTTTTGCGATCCAAAAATTAAGACATTACATGCGAGGCTCATACGGTTCATGTCATCTCGAGGTCGACCCGATAAAATACATTCTCTCAAGGCCCGTGTTGTCAGCGGACTTGCAAAGTGGGCTATGCTTTTAAAACAATACGACATTGTGTATGTCCCGCAAAAGGCCGTCAAGGGGCAAGCAATAGCGGACTTTTTCGCGACCACCCGGTCTCTCCCGGAATGGGAGCTTTCAGACGATCCGCCCGGTGAAGATGTGTTTTTCATTGAAATACTCCCACCTTGGAAAATGTACTTTGACGGCGCCGCTCGTCATGACGGTGCGGGAGGCTGGAGTTGTCTTCATTTCTCCGAGAAAAGCATATCTTGCCATACTCTTTTGTGCTAACTCAACTATGTTCCAATAATATGGTGAGTACCAAGCACTCATAATAGGCCTCCAAATGGCAATTGAAATGGGACTTAGAGACTTAGACATTCACGGGGACTCCCAATTGGTCCTAAAACAACTGTCGGGTGAATACGAAGTCAAAAAGAATGATCTAATCCCTTATAAAAGGCAAGCATCACAATTGCTTGACAAACTTGATACCATCAAGTTAGAACATGTTCCAAGGAGTGCCAACAAGATGGGCGATGCGCTCGGCGGGCTTGCAGCCACTTTGGCACCGGGGCGAAGAAATAATGTCTGTACTGTTTGCAAACGATGGGTTGTCACTCCCGATGACGAGGATGTTGACGAATATCTTTGAAGAAGTCGACATAATCTCTGTCTATCAAATAGACAAGGAAGATTGGCGTCAACCAATTATTGATTATTTGGAACATAAAAAATTGCCAAGTGATCCAAAACATAAGACAGAGATTCGTCGTCGAGCCTCGCGGTTTATATATTATAAGGGGACTCTCTATCGGCGATCCTTCCATGGTCTTTGGTTAAGATGTCTCGGAGATGAAGAAGCAAAGCAAACCATGGAGGAAGCTCCCTCTGGAGTCTGTGGCGCTCATCAGTCAGGTCCAAAACTGCATGACCGTATTAAAAGAATGGGTTACTATTGGCCAACCATGGTACAAGATAGCATGGACTATGCAAAGAAATGTGAAGCTTGCCAATTTCATGCTAACTTCATTCATCAACCTCCGAGCCATTACACCCCCCACGGTCGCATCCCGGCCATTCGAAGCGTGGGGACTTGACGTAGTTGGCCCAATTACACCAAAGTCATCTCTTTGGACAACAAGCATATATTTTGGCGGCGGCCCGATTATTTTTCCAAATGGGCAGAAGCCATCCCCCTACGTGAAGTGAAAAAAGAGAATGTTGTTGACTTCATTCGTACTCACATCATCTACAGATGTGGTGTACCCCGAAGAATTGTCACTGACAATGGGACACCATTTTAAAATAAATTGATGAAAAGTTTATGTGAGAAGTTTAAATTCACCCAACATAGATCGTCAATGTACAATGCACCAAAGAAACGGTCTAGTGAAGCGTTCAATAAGACACTTTGTAGTTTGTTGAGCAAAGTGGTTGCCAAGTCCAAACGTGATTGGCATGAAAGAATAGGGGAAGCTTTATGGGCATACGGGACGACATATAAATCAAGAACACAATCAACTCCATACTCGTTGGTGTATGGCGTTGAGGCCGTTCTCCCCTTGGAGCTTCAAATTCCATCATTGCGCATTGCCATACGGGGAAGGCTTGACTTCGAAGAAAATGATAAACTCCGACTTGTTGAGTTGGAGGCGCTTGATGAAAAAAGACTCCAAGCACAACAAAAATCTGAGTGCTACCAAGCTCGTTTGTCACGCGCTTTCAATAAGAAAGTTCGACCTCGCTCCTTTCAAGTTGGAGACATGGTCCTAGCCATTAAAAGACCCATCATTATTTCTCGTAAGACAGGAAGTAAATTCAGTTCTAAATGGGATGGTCCATACGTTGTCAAAGAGGTATACACTAATGGGGCGTATAAAATTGTTGACGCCGAAGGATTACGTATAGGGCCTATCAATGGCAAGTTTCTGAAGCGCTACTACTCATGAAAATTGAGAGCATTGTTCAACTCCTAAGCAAGAGGATAAACTGCATATGTCAAAAGAAAATATATGTGAATTTGAACTACGTTGGCTTGATCTTGTAAAAGCAATTTGTTGATTTTTGCAAGTACGTAGGCAGCTAGGGTAACACAAAAATTACTCGAGTGCAGCCACACCAAAAAAAAAATGCAATACTCCTGGCCCGCAAGAGTATAAACTGTGAACGACGAAACAAAAAAAATTACAATCATTGTAATACTCCTGGCCCGCAAGAGTATAAACTGTGAACGGCAAAACAAAACAAAATGCAATACTCCTGGCCCGCAAGAGTCTAAACTGTGAACGGCGAAACAAAAAAAAAAAATTCTAACTCTTAGCCCACAAGAGTGCAAACAGTGAAGGACGAAATGACAACTCAAGCCAAAACTTTTTCGAAAAACACAATTGAGAAAGCATCAAAACAAAAGCAATGCTTGGGTTAATGAACAATCATTAAAGAAAAACATGGGTTAGACAACATACCTCGAGGGTGAGACTGACTGTCAGGGGACTGTCTAGAGGTATCAGTGTCGCAGTGCTCGTCTTCGTCTTCAAGGGACTGTCTGGAGGTGACATTGTCGCAGTGCTAAAGACATACGAATAACACCCCTGACAGGCTCATAGTCGCACATATGGCCCATCGCGACGAAAGCCCCGTCTTCGTCTTCAAGGGACTGTCTGGAGGTGACATTGTCGCAGTGCTAAGGACATACGAATAACACCCCTGATAGGCTCATAGTCGCACATATGGCCCATCGCGACGAAATCCCCGTCTTCGTCTTCAAGGGACTGTCTGGAGGTGACATTGTCGCAGTGCTAAAGACATACGAGTAACACCCCTGACAGGCTCATAGTCGCACATATGGCCCATCGCGACGAAGTCCCCATCTTCAAGTAAACCTGTCATATAGTACAAAAAATACACGGGTACACACGCAAAAAAAAAAACGTATACGCAGATAATATATTTTAGACTTAAAGGTGTAACAAAAAAAAATCATCACCTCACTAGTCTTGAATTTCTGCGAGACTTCAAAGATAGCCTAAAAGTTTAGTATGTCGAGAAAATCTGACGTACGACAAGACAAACAAAATATGTCAAAATCGAAATTGTTGTATAAAAATAAAGCGTATACAAGAGCATTGAGATTTTTTTTTGTCTTAGTCAGGGTGTATATGCCACCATTATCATACAAACATCCAAGTTGAAGGTCACAATAACGTTTGGCCAGAGCTACTGCAACACCGCAAAAATAAGGATAAAAGTTGTGTCATGATACCTTATAGAGGGAGACTATGTCAAAGTGTAGCCATATGTCAAGGTAATTCCGATTACGCATGTACTCAATTATTTAAAGTAATCTTCCGTCTGTTAAAAAAAAGAAGGAAACGGAGAGAAAGTAGGAAAAGCTTTTGCATGTCACTAATTACGTGATAGCAAAACAAAATCTTCCTATGCCATAAATTATGATCAGAATGTATACATCAAAAAGAGGAAGCAAGAAACATCTTTTTTGATAATGTCTGGATTCTTATGGAGTTATGGGTGATGAGGATGACAAAAAAAAAAGAAACATGGTTTGACTTGCAGTAATTGCTTGTCACCAATTGAATCGAAAGAAGAAAATAAAAAAGGAAACAATTGAAAGTGCAGATTAATAATGAAACTTACTGAACTATGATGTCAGGGAGGTGTTTTGTTTGCTGGTTAAGCACAAATCAACAACAAGCCTAAGG
Organism: Beta corolliflora; assembly: GCA_947648045.1. Classification (NCBI taxonomy): domain Eukaryota; kingdom Viridiplantae; phylum Streptophyta; class Magnoliopsida; order Caryophyllales; family Amaranthaceae; genus Beta; species Beta corolliflora. Next base: position 796,740 of record CANSZD010003162.1, on the reverse strand, counting down.
AAAGTGATAAAAAAAGGTTCACTTTTACGTTTTGTTTTGAAGTGGAAAACAAAAGAAAAAAAATTCAAATAAGTAATTGCACAAGACATGGTGCAGTACCTTGATTCACCAAAGCCGAAATTGGTTTGCAAAGTTACAGGTCAAACTTAATGTTGGTGAATCAAACGAAGATCAGCAGAAAGCCGGGCTCTCAATAATGGTTTGCCACGAGTTGGAAACGGTAGCAGATTCTGTTAATACGCATATTGAAAAAAAAATAAGGTGAGCCTATTTATACATCATGGTGAAGAAAAATAACCTAATACTTATTCGATTAGGATTATTATTTTCGAGTCCAAGACTTAATAGAGTTGTAGGTAGTTTATAACTCTATGCAACAAATCTTAGCAGCACGGTGATTGTCACCTAATTGCTAAACTGAACTCAAATTTGTCGAGACCTCGTCATACTAAAACACAAGTCGTGTCATATGACGTGGTCTCGAGGGCAATTTGTAGACACTAAAAATTTATTAGTGTTTTACATTAAAATAAGTTAATTATTATTGAGCTAAAATAAATATAATTAGCCCAATTTAATTAATTTAGCTCACCTAAATAAAATATCCAAATAATTAAATTTAACAAATATAATTTGGATTGTAAAATATTTGGGCCAATCCATATCACTAGTCCAAATAAAATGGTCGAATGGCAAAGGTAAAAAGACTTCCAAGTCATAAACGGGTCCAAGCCCATAAACTACCAAAGTCCATGAAGGGGTCTCCATTCCCTATAAATAGGCCTCTTCTCCTTCGGTTGAGGGGGCCAGGAAAAATCATTATTCTCAAGAGCTCATAAATATCTCTTGGAATTCTCTCTGGCAAATAGTCAACAAGCACATCAAATCCGTGCTGACTGTTCGGATACACTCAAACACATTCGATTGAGATTGAACTTTTGGCTGCCTCATTCGAATACACTCAAACAAAACTCAAACTCGAGTCCACGTCGGCATCAACACACGTCACTCTCAGCCTACGAAACGAGAATCGAGATGACTTAGTTTATTTTTGTTATAAATTGTTTCAGAGATTGTACTCAATACATTTATTGAAATATAATTTCTTTGTTACTTTGTTTCTTGTCTTATATATTTTGACTCGAAATTTGTGTATACAATAACTAAATGCTGGTTTTTCTACCTAGTTTGACTTTTCGTTTGCTCATGCGAGAATTTTAATCATTGATATCCTTGAGTATCGGTAAAAAAAATAGTTGATATTTTGGGGAATATCTACTAAGAGATTTTAACAAGATCCCACATGTATCTAGTAGCGGTGTTCATAAAAAAACTGTACCGAAAAACCACATATACCTAATATCCTTGGGTGAAGATATATGTGGAACCTGAACCTGACCCAAAAAATATCGCTATTATCCCACATATCTACAAATGATTGTCACAACAAAGTATGTGAATAATAGCGGTGTTCATAAAAAAATCGTACCGAAAAACCAGTCTAAATGGGTGGTAAATGTACCGATAAAAACAAGTTTTAATGGTACGATTCTTGTAAAGATAAAAGTAATGGTTAAACGGCACGGTTACGGTTATGATTTTTGAGTAAATGGTTAACCGAAAAAATTAAATTATTTTTTTCTCTCTTTAATTATTGTGAAATATTTTCCAACAATTACGAGTAATTTTAATATTAGTTGTTACTAAGTAACAACAATTAGAGGAAGTATGTGATTGTTTGGAAATATTAGTACTAATATAAACACTATAATTAGGGAATGGAGTGATTCTTAGTGTTAGTTATGTTTTTCAATGGATCTATTATCCACTTTATAATACATTTTATATTTGAACATATATATATATATATATATATATATATATATATATATATATATATATATATATATATAATATTAAATTAAATGAACAAAAAAGAGAAAATATATATGTACATTAAGTAATATATAGTAGTATAACATGAACGGTTAATGGTTAATTGAAAAGTTGTACTGAAAAAACGAATAACCGCTTAGGCGGTAACCAGTCTAAACGCTTACGATTACAGTTCGCAAAAAGAGCGAACCAAAACTTCCGATTCTACCGAACCGAAATGTCGTTTCGGGATAGTTAACCACCCATGAACGCCCCTAGTGAATAAACCACAGAAGTCAAAATGTATAGATAAAAAAAAGACGAGAAAGACAATAATAGTATTTACCTTATACAAAGTGATTTTAATAAGTTAAATTTTAGCTCTAAGAGCATGGCCACTCATGTATTTTTTTTATCGTGAAAATATGTCGTGAGATGAGAAAGAAAGTTGATGAGAGAGAGGGATGACATATTTTTTTTGATGATGAGTGGTCATGCTCTAATGGTTTCTCTGTGGCTCCAATGCTTTTGGTGGACTGATGGGCAAGAACTCACGGTTAGAGCTGACAATTATCCATGGTGAGTGGATTATCCACCCACCCGCCCTAGATAAGTGGGTGAAAACCCGCAATGAGGTGGATGGCGGGTGGTGGTGAAAGTCGAAGATGGGTGAATTTTTTTACCCATCACCCTCTCCATCCATCCGCCCACTAATAAATACTAATATATGTAAAAATATATATAATATACTAGTATATATATTATTTTTAGTATTAGTTTTCGGCATGTATTATGAATTAACAATCGATAATTCGATATTTAGTCGTTTTATGGTTAATCAATGGCTATATTTTCATTTTTTTTTCTATTGTTAAATCTACAAACAGTTTTTTTTTTATCAACCATTTCTCACCCGCTCTTCCCACGTTTGAGAGATGAGGCGGATATGGGTGGAATTTTTGGCGGGTGATGGATGGTGTGGATGGGAATTTGAGTCACGGGTGATGGGGCGGGTAGAGGTGCACCCGCCCCATCTCCGACTCATTGCCAGCCCTACTCACGATTAGTAGTAAAGGTTAATACAGTATTTTTCCGTTTTGAAATAAGTGAAACACTTATTTCAAAAAGTTCTCACATAAAGAGATGTGTTTTACTTTTTTCTGAATGGAGGAAGTATATACAGCAAATGGGGTGGCTATTCTAAATTTGCAACAGTGGTGGTAGATATGTGGCCGGCCGGTTAATTATAGTGGTGGTGTAGGTTTAGAGGAGTTAAGAGTTGTGACTAACAATCTTTCAAAATGTGAACCCCCTCATGAAAAGGTCGTTGGATTACAAAAAACGCTTATGCTTTCTTGTGAGCTATGACTTACAATTCGCCAACGGTCAACGGACTTCATAGGAGTTATGAGAGACAAGAATGGTCTTTGGATTGAAAGGTTTCCAAAAAAAGGGTGTATTATCTGGATCCCCTTTATGCAGAATTGTTGGGTATTAATTAATGAGGGGTACAAACTTGGAAAGGGCAAAGGCCACAATTATCTAATCAAAAATTCCAAAAAGCTTGAAATAGACTTGTAAAACGATTTATGGGTTGGTTCTTATTTCTAGTCGAGTAACTTCGAGTTCGAGTTATTTGTAAGTCGCGACATTTGATAACTAGGTCGACATCTATCTATCTATACTAATATATTAAAAGGCGTTTCTAAAAAAAGTTTATGTGTCACGTGGCGCTCCTCTAAGGTGCTAATACAACTCTATAAAGGAATCCTCATTAACCTAATTGGATATTGAGAAATCATATGGACAACTGACTTCATGATTGGTCAATGAATCAAAGATTGACTTTGGGGGTGAGAGTACGAATATGATCATGAATCAAATTCGCCCATTGTTGGCCTCTACTTAATACAGTTCATATCTAGGTTTATGTAAATAAATAATCACGCAAAATATATACATATAAGCATGGATATGAATAATATAACATGTATAGGATTAGAAAGATTAAAGGTTATAATATACAAGAGAGCATCAATTCCTTTGAAGGATCTACATCATGAAAAATAGATTGTTAGTAAAATAAGAACTAAATTAGAATTGGCCCTCGAAATTATACCTTTGTCGATGCGGGTCTTTTATAATGATCCGCATGAGGTGTAATCTTGAAACTTGAATGAAGATTGAATAAAAGTGTTTGATTACGTGTTTGTAGTTTTTAAGAGAGTAGTTTGAGTGATTTTCATAGTTGGAAGCGTAGGAAAAGTTCGTAGGAAAGTTTGTCAAAAATCGGGTGAAAACAAGGTCGGTTTATAGGCAAAACGGAAGAAACTAGATAAAATTTGAGGATGAGTGGCGCACAGGCTTGTTGCACTTGACGCATCAACGATGCGCGACGCGCATCAGTGTTGCGTTGAACGCATCAGAATGTGCGAAGCGGATCTGCTTCTGCGCCTCTGGATTTTTCCAACTGTCATAATGTCTCGCGTGCGCAACGTTGGTGCATCAGGCACGTTCGGGCGTGTGAAGTGCATCCGTAGATGTGGCCGCTTTCTGTTATTTGTCCAATCTTTAAAAGATTCTTTTATCCTCATTAAATATTATATTATCTTTTGGATTCGGAAATCAGTTATCTTAAGGAATAAATTCTTATTTTTATAATATCTTTGAATTTAGAAAATATTTATTAAAATATATTTAATTATCAGAAATAATTAATATTTATTAAAAATACAATTAATTATCAAAAAAATATTATTTAACATAAATTATTAATTAGGATTTTTGAAAATGGGTTTTAAAAATGCAATTAATTATCATGAATAATTCCCTGGGATTTTAAAACTAGGCTTTGAATAAATAAATAAACTTTAAGTTTTAAAAATGATTTTGGGCTTAGCTTGTTTGATTACTCTTCATGTGGACCGAACCAATTAGGACGACGGCTCCAAATGGGGAGACATGATTATGTGTCTATAATTTTATATGTAAAATAACATAACAAGTTTCTTCCAATACATATGCATGAATTATAGTAATAACTAAAAATGTTTTTTCTTAGGAGAATATATAATGGATATGTTTGGCAATACTTGTTGAAAAGAAGTTTGAATTGATAAGTTAGCTGAAATTGATAAGGTAGTAGTTGAAATTGAAAACATGGCTAATTAGCTTAGCTGTTTGGCAAAATTAGTTGGTTAAGCTGATAAATTATTTTGGCAAAATTAATTGTTTTCTAAATTTTTGAAAGGTTCTCCAAAATTTCAGTCATCTGATTTTGATAAGTTAAAAATTTTAACTTATCAACTTCAGTCATTTTAACTACCTAACTTTCTTATTTTAGGCGCTTTCGAAACACTACTAATCAGTTTAGCACCTAAAATATTATAGTAGCACATTATCATTTAAGGTACCTAAAATACTTCCCCAAATATAGCCAATTATTGACTACCAAACTACACAAATGGTTTAGTTATATAAGTTTGCAATAGCGACAAGCTAAAAAAAATTGCAATAGTGGCTAGCTAAAAATTTACATAATAAGATTATAACCACTACAAAAAATTCTTCAATTAACGACGGGAAATCTCGTCGCTATAGGCCAATAGTGACGAGATTTTCCGTCACGAATAAAGCTGGCAATTATCCATGGGTGAGTGGATTATCCACCCAACCGCCCCAGATAAATGGGTGAAAACCCGCAATGAGGTGGGTGACGGACGGGTGGTGGGGCGGGTCGGAGATGGGTGATAAAATTTATGATCCATCACCCGCCCCATCACCCACTCCATCCATCCACCCATGTCATATATATATATATATATATATATATATATATATATATATATATATATATATATATATATGAGTTCATGTGAGAAGGGATATTAGGGTGAGAAGTGAGAAAAACTTTGGATCGTTAGATCAGCATAATCCGATGGTCGAAAAAAGATCCCGCATCACTAATGGCAAAATCGTAAATAAACCAACTCTTTTTAATCTCTCCTCTCTCACCTCCCTTTCTCATTCACGTGAATTGCTCCTCTCTCTCCTCTCTCTCCTCTCTCAATCTCTCTCCTCAAAAATAATGGCGGAGAAAGCATTGTCGCCGGTGAAGAGGACGAAAGGGAAAGAAGAGGCGGCGAAAGGGTGGTTTATTCCGATGGTGGTGGTCCGTGAGGAAAGAGAAAGATAGAGTATGGGCGATTTTTTCTGAGTTTCGACAATAATGGTTGACCTTGAGGTTTAATTCGTTTTTAATTTTCGTATTTTGCTTCAATTTTGCACTGCAATCTGTTGCACTTTTAATTTTCTTCAGAATGTGTTGGTTTTGGATGAATTTAGCCATAACTCTAATTAGCAATTGTTATAGCTCTAAAGAAATGGTTCTATAACTCTAATTAGTAATTGCTATAACTATAAAGAAAATGCTTATGTTTTCAATTAGCATTGAAACCAAATTTTGGAGATTTTCCATATTTAATTTTCGATGTAGTAATTATTGTGAGTTTGTTTGGTGATACTTCCATTTGAAATGCTTTCCAAGAGTAATTTTAGTTTCTTTGATTTGAGGGTTGTACTTGTGGTTATACTTCAAGTTTCCTTTCATTTCGTGCTTTATAACTTCAATTGTTAATCCACTTTTTCCAAATTTGCTTAACATGAATCAATTTTACTTACGATCTTTTTGGTCATCATGAGCAGTTAAAACATCACCGAAATTATGCTTTGCATTAAAAATGTCGACACATTCGGAATGCTAACATAAGTAGTGTTACGTAGATGCAATTACATCACTACTCGGTATCCATCACATTTTTTATCTTTAGTAGGGAGATTTGGTTACCCAAAGCACTGTTATTTTCTATATTATTTCACTTTCATCCTTGTCAAAGTTGTAAGTCAATCCTTTATTATATTTTGGCCAATTTGTGGAGTGTCCTTGCTTTGATAATTCTAGGGTTGATGAAGGTAGGAAGACGAGGATACATCTCGTTTAGCAGCTAAGAATTGAGCTCTAATAATTGAGGTTTCTATAAAACCAAACATTAGTTTATGAGTACTTTGTTGTTGCTTAGGATCATGAAATTGATCCACATAATTTTTCTATTGTTTTTGGAGCTAACAAGGAAGAGCTTTTTTTTCTTTTTTTTGCTGTTTAGCATTGTTGATCTCCAAATGAGCAATTTACTTTCTTGCCAAAGCCACACTTTCTCAACTTTTTATTCAAGTATTTCACTTTCTCAGTTTTGTTGACAAGTTTTTTATTGGATATTCATATTCGGCAGCAATCATGTGTATGATTTTGGCACAGGAGCAGATAAAAGCAATCAGTTACTGTTTGCAGGTGCATTTTGACTGTATATATCGCGGAATAACAAATTGTCTTAAGCCGAGAATCTAAGATTTTGGTCGGAAACCGAATCATTGCTCTCGGTGATGTGGTGATTACACATTCTTGTCCATCTCTTGGGAAAGTCTGTTTAGTGACTGGTAATTTTAATCTGTCATTCTGAATCTCTTAGATCTAGAACATTGCCAAGACTGTTACAGACTTGATCTTGCTTGTTTTTGTTCTCTTTTTTCTAGGAGTTTAACCTCAATTGTAAAACAATAAAAAGATAACTAATCTCTTCTTGCCCCAACCTTTTTTATGTCCTTTTTGCATTTGATGTAACTTCTACATATGAGTTTTAGTTTTCTGTCTGCCATGAAATACATGGATAATGAATGGCTTTTCTTCATGTTGCAGCCATATGTATTCAAAGTTGGTTCTGCTCCTGGTAGAGAATGGAAGCGTGAGTTCGTTGACAATCCAAACGGACTATTTTTTGTACAGGCAGCTCTAAACCTCCTCCAGCTTTGTATTCTATTGTTGAAGGAATGAAACTAGGAGGCAAGGTGCAATAATTGTGTCTCTTCTCCTAAACTGCACATTGCTTGTCATAGAATTCTTCATGCTTACTAACAAAATCTGTTATAAAGTACCTTTTGTATAAGCCTATATTCAAATATCTTTTACAAAGAAGTATTTGAATAACTACCTTACATATGCACAAGATGTGGGTTCGATTCCCACATAGGTTATGAAATGACTCTTGTTAGAAGTTTGAAACCTAAACATAGAACAAATTGTTTGGTACAATTTGAATCATGTAAGTTTTAGGTCGAACTTTTTTTTGTTATTATGACTCAAGCTAGTGTAGTTTATTTCCTCTTTAACCACCTCATTAGGTAAGGTAAAAAATTATATCCTAAAAACTGAACAAGACTATTAAAAAAGCATATCAAATTATAAAAGTCTGTGTGGGAGTCGAACCCACATTTTTGTGTGTTGGCACACAAAGCACTCACCAACTGAGATTACAGGCTATCAAGTTGCAACATTTGATTAAAGATAATATATAAACAAGTAGTTAGAGTTCTGGCAACATTTAGTTAGAGTCATAGGAACTAAAATTTTGAGTTCTGCAAACATTTGATTAGTGTTATAGGAAGTAGAATTTAGAGTTATGCCAAGATTTGATTAGAATCATAGGAAACAAAATTTAGAGTTATGCCTGTATTTAATTAGAGTTATAGGAAGTCAAAGTTAGAGTTATAGGAAGTCAAAGTTAGAGTTACACCAACATTTGATGAAGACTAATTCTAAACAAAAATTGTTGTAACTCTAATTTATACTCTGCATAAATATAATTAGTAAATTTAAACAAGACTTGTCGTAACTCTAATGAAGACTTGTTGTAACTCTAATTAGTATTCCTATACTCTAAACAAGCATTGATATGACTCCTAAGTACTACTTCTTACAACTCTATACAAGTGTTGCCGCCATAACTCTAGTTAATACTTCCTTGAACTCTAAACAATTAGTGCTGCTAAAACTCTAACTACTACTTTTTACAACTCTAGAAGAAGTATAGGTTTAACTCTAGTGACTAATTCCTGTAAAAATTATAGAAGATTAAGTATAACTCTAAACAAGCATTGCTATAACTATAAAGAAGTACTGCTACAACTCCAATAAATTCTTCCTATAACTCTAAACTAATATGATTATAACTCTAAAGAAGTGTGGCTACAACTCTAATTAGTTCTTCCTATAACTCTAAACAAATGTTGCTATAACTCTAGTTAATTTTCATAGTTCGAAAGAGCCAAAATCACTTGAATACAACACACACTAAAGGGAACTAGGGAAAACAAAAACAATTCAAATAGATAATCAAAATTCCAAATCACTCTTTTTTAACGCTTGATTTCAACCAATACTATCTACAACTCTAAAAACATATTGGTATAACTCTAACTAATAATACCTACAACTCTAAAAACATAATGGTATAACTCTAACTAAATCTACCTACAACTCTAAAAACATATTGGTATAACTCTAACTAATACTACCTATAACTTTAATTAATACTAGCTATAACTCTAAAAATATATTGGCAAAAAAATTCTCCATGTGGAATACTGTGAATCAATCCCCACCGAGGCCCAAAAGTGTGAAATCAATGAAGAAGGCTTTACCAAAAGCACTAGCAATTTTTGTACTATTTAATGAATTTGATGCTATCTAGCAGTATTCCAATTAGCATCTTTATCCATCTAATAATTACGCACTAGCAATTTTTGACATGAAATTTGATGCTCTATCTCAGTCTTATGATATATCATTTGCCTTCTTTGTATTTGGTTAATTTGAATCGGATTAAGAAAAAGAAAAACAAGAAAATGTATGCTGTGACAGTGAACTTTTCTATGGTTAAAGCAAAGACTTACGACCAATACTCCAGAAAATTATGAACAAAATTATCAAGTCCAACCATATGAATTTCCAAACTTATGAAGAAGCACAAAAATTTCGAACAAAATTACGAACAACCATACGAATTTCAAAAAATAATCTAACCTTTCTGCGCTGCGGTAATTGATTCCATGAAATTCTTGGACAAGAAGTAGATAATAGGAGGTTGAGAAATGAGAACGTACGCGGTCTAAGAAGGAAAACGAGAGGAGAGGGCGAGAGACGACGTAGTGGGGAAGAAGGAGAAGAGAGGAGAGAGAAAGTTAGTTTGTGTTAATATTAGTTTGAGATCTTGGCCGTTGAAAGGATCTAATCTAATGACAGTGAATCATTCTCATTTCTCACCTAATTTCCTTTCTCACATGATCTTGCCTCTATATATATATATATATATATATATATATATATATATATATATATATATATATATATAATGTACTACTATATATATTATGAATAATATTTAATTTTGCCATGTATTATGAATGGACAATTGATATTTAGTCGCTTTGCTGTTAATCGATGGCTAAATTATCATTTCTTAATTTTTAAAAGTTGTAAAGTATACAAACAACCTTTTCTAGTATTATCTATTTCCCACCCGCCCCACCCGCTCCATCCGCAGTTGATGGATGGGGCGGATATGGATGGAACTTTTGGCGGGTGATGGATGGTGTGGATGGGGATTTGGTTCGCGGGTGATGGGGTGGGTTGAGATCCACCCGACCCATCTCTGACCCATTGCCAGCCTTAGTCGCGAACCCGTCATGAAAGGGGTCGTCATTGATGGAAAATCCCGTCGTTAGCCCCCATCGTGAAAGGTAGTAACGTGTATTCTCGTTGTTATTTGGTTGTTAGCGCCGTCGCAAAAGGCATTTCAAAATCTGAAACCTATATGAAACCCAAATGACACATTTCATGCCTTAGAAGAACTTCTTCATTTTGTGCAGATTTAAGATAAAAATTACCTTCAATATAGCAGATTTAAGATGAAAATCAAAGGTGTATATCGTAAAGCAGGTTCGACTTCTTCAACGAGAAGTCTATGGAGGAGAAGCGAGGCGGGCGGGGATGGCGGGGCGAGCGGGAATGGCGTGTATAACATAAAATCCACACCCGTTCCACCACCCATTGCGGTACAATTTTCATCCACATCCCCTCCCTACGCCCCACCAAACCTAGACCCATCCCCGCCCCAGTTTTGCGGGGATGGAGTGGGTCTCTTACTTGACTCGCCCTACTGACATCTTTAAATAGAGGCATTCTTGATGCCTTTTAAAAGAAAATGTTTTAGTTAAACTGTGTTGTCCATGTTTCCCTTCGTTTCCCCTAATTATGTTTCCGGTTTCTATAAAACCTAGTTAAAGAGCATGATTGTAATAGCATATTATACTATACCCTATTTGCCTTTGTTCGAGAAAAAAGGTGATGTATTGTGACATATATATGTTGCCAGGTTCAATTACTTAAAACTCATCAATACTCCCAAGTCCTAGACATACTTATCATATGAGTCTAGAAAGAAATCTAGCTGAAAGAGAAAGATAAAGAACATATACAATTTATCCCATAGAAAAAAGAAGAACGTAGTACAATTTCTTTTTGTGGATAACAATCGAAGAAAAAGTGAGCAAATTTTTGGGTCAATGTCAAGCCATGCGACATGTATATGTTGCCAGGTTCAATTACTTAAAACTCATCACATACTAATCATACGAGTCTAGAAAGAAATCTAGCTGAAAGAGAAAGATAAAGAACATATACAATTTATCCCATAGAAAAAAAAGATATCATAGTTTAATTTCTTTTTGTCGACAACAATTGAAGAAAAAGTGAGCAAGTTTTTGGGTCAAGCCATGCCCTTACTAAGAAAGAGCATGAGCTAATGTGTATGTTTCCACATGGGAGCCGCATTTTGCGCCTTTTGCGGCTATTTGAAAGACCCATTTCGTTTAGTTATTTTTAGCAAAACCTTATAATTCTTCATAAAGCTTAGATTTGGATCCTTTTTTAGTACTGCCACTTGAAACTATGAAAGGTCAAACATGGAATTGTCTCCAATTACATACATGTCTCAAAAATGGAGAAAAAGACTTGGTCATGTTTTTATGATGATTAGCCAATTAATAGCGTAGTTCCCTCAAAGAAAAAGTAGCATTCAGTTAATGCTTTTCTTACTCTGCCACTATGATTGATATCAAGAATCATATTGACTTTGGACTTAACTACATCTCTAAGGCTTGTTCTCCCCAATTTATTTTGGTTCGATTCGATTCTAAATTATTATCATTACTGTTAATTAGTTATAATTTAATTCAGTTCAGTTCAGTTTAATTCAGTTCAGTTCAGTTCAGTTTAGTTCAGTTGTTTTATGCCGAAGAGAACAGGCCCTAAGGTCTTTTTTCTTGCATAAACAATTGAACTCGAACTGATTGCAACCGAATGAATCGAACTGATTAAATTATAACTAATAGTAATGATGATAATTTAGTAACTGGAACCAAATGACCCGAACTAAATTGAAATGGACCGAACTAAACGGGCCGAATTGAAATGGGTGAACTAAACCGGGCCGAATTGATTGGAACCGAAGCGAACCGAATTGATTGGGCCAGCGAACCGACGATTGCAAGCGGCCGGCAATTGAGCCGAAGCGAACGGGCGAAAATAAGTTGGGGAGAACATGCTCTAAGCCGTGATAAAGCACTAGCAACTAGAGGCCAAATCGCCACTAGTAAGGAGCCTTTTGCAAAAAGAAATTGTTGGAGGGTTCAACATAAAATGGGTTGGCAAAAAGGTGGAAAAGTAGCTAAAGCTAGTTAGATGTCAGAACAAGTACACTAATTGAATTAAAAAAAAATCATATCCGGTATTACTCAACGGATTTTAATCTGAGATAAGAAAAAACAAAAGTGATTTTAAGAACCACTATTTGTGTGTGTGTGTTTAAAACACTTGTTATTTGTAAAGCAACTCATGTTTATGTGCTTGAGACACTTGTTATTTATAAATCAACTCATGTTTGTGTGTGTTAAATCTTACTTTTTGTTAAAAAGTATAACTGTAATATGAAAAAGGATTAATTGATGGGAATAATCCCACCTTTGGCCGGTTTGCTCAAAATAGTCTCATCTTTAGAAATTCTGGGGATAATCCCACCTTTAAGGTACGTCTGCCCAAAACAAGTCATTACCTGTTGGTAACCTGCAAATGTAGGTTTCATCCCTTAACTGTGTAATTAAAACTAACTTAATATATATGTTAATAAACTAATCTTAATCAAACACCTAAATTAAGTTATTTAATTAAAAAGTAAGTTTTAAGAAAAAAAATAAAAAACTGAACCACTGACCTCCACCCCTGAACGACAAGCCCTCCCTTCTACCAGCCACCCACCCCCCAAAACGACCAACACCTCCACCATAAAACCACCATCCCTTCTAGCCCCTACCCTCGAAACAGTACCCCCCGTCCCCGCAAAACAACCTCTTGAAATCATCGCCACTCTCCCCAGCTGAAACCAGTCTCACCCCCACACAAAACCACCCCCGTAGATCATCGCAAGATTCACAACCCCCCAAACAACCTCACCCACACGCAAAGCCACCCCTAGAATTTATAGCGACCTCCCAAAAATAGCCCCCCCCCAGGCAAAAACCATCCTTATTTGAGTTTATCGTCAATAACTCAATTTCGCACCCCCAAACATGACCTTACCCACATGCTTGCTTGTTTGTTCAAACGGAGGTAAAGTGGGTGGAGGAGAAGGACGGTGAGAGGAAGAGAGAGAGAATATAAGGTCGAAGGAGGAGGAGGAGTAGAGAGAGTTGTTATCATCAATGGAGGAGAGAAAAGATGGGGATGGGAGAGGACTTGGAATAGGGATTGGTGACGGGAGCAGTTTGTTGCGGCGGCTGCGGGGAGGGGAGAGGGTGGTTTTGGGCGTTGAGGGTGGTTTTGGGCGTTGAGGGTTAGTGTTGTTAGGGTTAGTGTTGTTAGGGTTAGGTGGTGTCAATTATGGCGAGCATCGTAACAACCACTGAATTTCCACTTTTTTTTGAAAACATATCGAGTACAAAGCATGGACAATTCAAGAGTTTGTTATGCCGCGGTTATTAAACATTTAATAACAAAGAAGGCGAAAGGTACTACTACTAATACATAAATTAATTATTAACTATTACAACTAAAAGAAAATGTAATTAATTAATACACTCCTATAGCAAACCATAATTCTAAACTATTACAGCGGAAGTCTTAACTTTAATAAATCTACATCTTGGTGAAGTCAACGCTCTCACCCAATATAAGCTAGTCACCACCAAGCCCTGCACATTGAAAACATGTAATATCAGCCAAAAGGCTGAGCAAGATTTCATACCAATAACAACTTTGAACTATCCAATGTGCAGGTGGAATACATAGATAGTATTCCACAAAATCATTTCACTTGTACAACATTCAACTTGAATATAATAGACAGACCTTCAATAATTCAAATCCACTTTACTTTCTTTCTAAACCATTCTGCAAAACTTTCAAATATAACTCCTTTGAAATACGTGAGTAGGAAGTAATAAAAATCCAATGAGTTAGCTAGGCTCACTAGATAAGGTAAACACCAAAGTCCCTAGTATGCATACCCCTAACTTGATAACGTATCAAGAAGGAAGACGAATGGCAAGAGTATTGATCAATATACTCCCAACTACTAAAATAAATTGTTGAGACACTGTTAACTCAACATACTTCCATACTCGAGGAATACCGCTTACCGGCAACCCCACAATTTAATTAAAACTTGGTAACAATGAGGAACTTCCTCCTTTTCATAATCTCAACTTGTCTCACGAGGAACTTCCTCCTTTTAATAATCTCAAACTTGTCGCACGAGGAACCTCCTCCTTTTAATAATCTCATAAATTATTTTGATATAAATATCGTCAAAACAATTAAAAGCTCCATAATAGCATCGTAAAAACGATTCCAAACTCAATATAAATCACCAATCAATATGAAATACTTTCTGAAATAATCTGTACAAGCTTAGTATGAAATCTTACCTCTTACGAATCACATCAAAACAACCATCTCCAAAACGACTCTTTAGTGAACTGAAAAGCTACATAATAACATATATGTATTCAATAAATAATAGTAGACTTGGTTAACTAGTAATGAGCTTTAACTAACTCTAGTTTTATAAAATATGAGCCTCTTAATTCAAATGACATAACTAACTAATACTAACAATACTAAAAATCTCTCTTAGTTTATATAGAACCAACACTTAAGTTTCATAATCTATATTTAGGTACTCCAAAATCCATTAGGAAACATTCACATGAAAACATTCAAACTTAAAGCACTCGAAACTAATATACAATTTATTAATTTCAGTAGAAACTTAAAATGGGAATAACTTCCTCATTCGAACTCCAAATCAAGCGTTTCTTGAGCCTATCTTGAGTAAAATTTCGATACGAACAACTTTTGTGAAATAATATTTTTTTCTAAAAATACCCAGAAACTGCTTAAAACCGCATTTTACGAACTGACGGGTAATTTATACGAACTACCCACAAATTTCTTTGAACAACAAGTTTACTTAACAATCCATTAATCTAAACTAACTACTAAACACCTAAATAAACATTCTATTCATTCAATTACACACCCAAACAATTAAAATCAAAACCCCCAATTCAATTTATCTCAAGAACCCTAAACTGACAAAACCCCAATTCGAAATTAAGCTAAAATGAAATTAAAACATGATAAAGAGTCTTACTTGATTAAGGGAAGGTAATAGGGTGAAACACACTATAAAAGACCCAAAAAAACTGTTCTTTCATCCGATTTCCGACCCGAAATCCGCAAGCCCAAGAACCAATTCCTCTCTTCAAAACTAACGAACCAAAGATGAAGATGGAGATGATGGATCAAGTTGATGCGTGATAGTGATTGATGATCTCTTCTTTTGGTTTTTCTTTTGTAGCTTTGATGGAGTATTGAAGCCAAAGGTTGAAGAAAATATGGAATGAAAGTCGTGGGTTTTGAATGCTGTACAACCCTCCTTTCTTTTCCTTTATTTCTTTTTTTTTCTACTTTCTCTCTCCTAGTCTCCTTATAATACTAGTAGTATATGATAGGTATTGGGTAGTTATCCTAGTAAATCTAGGAATTTATTTTTGACTCCTTCTAAGGTAAGGTTAATAAGTGGGAAATAAAATATATTTAATAAAAGAACATTTTAAATATTTTTTTATAAACTAAAATAATATAACTAATTACTAAACAGGTACAAAAATACGGGATGTTACAATCTACCCCCCTTAAAATAAGTTTCGTCCCGAAACTTAAAGTATTATTCAAATGATCAAACTTATACTCTTGTTTTTAAATACAAGTCATTAACTCTATAAGTTAGCCAACTACTATCACTCTGGATAACATCTCCAACAATCAAATCATTTCGGAGAACATGTCCGGCAACTAATTCACTTTCTTATAGATCAATTCAATTGACCACCTTTATAACCACAATAATTCCAACTAATATATTCATACCATAACAAGTAGAACCAACATCTCATAGATCAATTGATTTGATCAACCTTGTAGACATACAACCATTTCAACTAAGAATGTTCATACTATAAGAAGTAAAACATGCAACATATTACAAGGTTTACCATAAAACTTTACCATAAAACTTCTAATCATACATGAATTAGGTATACATCACATGTGAAATCATAACTTTTAGCACCAAACATACAATTGGCACGAAATCTACCCCCCCTAAAAAGGAAGTTACGCCCTCGTAACTAACAATAACATGAACAAGAGATGGGGACACATAAAACACATGGCATCCTTGGTCTTCACGAGTAGTTCCTCGGTGTTGTGGTTTGACCACAAAACCTTTACTATCCATTTCTCAACCCTGCGGGTCTTACGGGTCTATTGGTCTAGAGTCTCAACTATAACTCCAACTATCACCATGTGAAGAGTTACTAATACGATGTTGTAACTAAGAAACACGGAATACATTACAAACACAATCAACTATCCTTTCAAGGATCACATATGGACTGATAAATATGGGAATCAACTCCCTTACTAAGGCTTAGACACGGCGGGAAATAATCTAAGTCCAGTCTAAACCGAACCACTCTTGTCACACTCGTTGGACTATGTCGTAGAGTGTGGAATTCAATTCATAACTACACTATGGTTCACAAGCGCTTTAAATAATAACATAGGATTTCCTCTAAAATCCGGCGGAGTTTCCTTTGTAAAATTGACAACTCGAAATGAGAAAAGGTGTTCTAAACCTGTTACAATCACAATACATAAAAGCATTTCCAAATCCAGTACTCAACGCTTTCGCGAAGCAACAACTAACCCGAACCGAGAGTACTATTTCTCTTCTAAAAATAGAAGTAAAGACTCATACAATATGAACTCACCATTACATGGATGGGCGTACTCGCCTAAAAAAACATAAAATAATTCACAAGTCGACATCTAGAACTTCAACTTGAAGTTATTATAACACTCACAATCACCAAGGCATACCACAAATGGCAAAACAAAATACTTTGATGGTCGCATCAATATTTGGCTGAGTCCTAACCCATAAACATTCATAGCACGTTGTTTTGGAGTTTATGACTCTCACGTAATCAATGACACCACGACAATCACATCAAAGCACACTAAGCATTTACATCCAAATAGTACTTAAATAACCTTACACGTGAATATGCAATTTTCTTTCTTTCAAAACGAATCTTTATTGGAAATCCAATAATAAATGACCCTTTTATAGAACTCTTGTTTTGCAAAACTTTGCTAAATCATTCTTACTATCACAACAGTATTCTAGACATGAAGTAACAACTTGCTAAGCTTTATCGCTTTAAAACAATTCCTTGATGGGGATCCAATCAATCCAAATAATAAGGCATATATTTCCGATACTAGGGTATTGAGGCTTGGAACCTCTGACAATGGGGTTGAACATAATCCTGACAACAAAGGTGGAGTTTAAAATCTCCGGCATTGGTTTGACTCATTGTCATGACAGTGGGGCGTGGAGACTTGAAACCTCCGCCATGGGGCCGGCCGTCCAACTATTCACTTTACTTGGGTTGAAACCCAGACAAGTTTAAAGCACATACACGATTTCATATATTCTTCACTAAACAACAAGTCTCCTATTACTTAGTAACACTCAAAACACATCATAGAGCGGTAGAAAGCTCCATTGAGAGACCTTCAAGGCTCACAATCCGTAGTAGACTTGCCCCCTTTAAAAACTTTTTCAAAAACGTGTTCTTAACTTTTCCAAAATTCACTCAAATCGTTGTAGAAAAACCATTTCTAGATCGATTCGAGAACGAATCCACAACTTTAATTGAAACGTGACTAAATCACTTTCACACACTACACAAACAAATTGAACAATCTCACATAGCCTTTGGTAGGGTAACTTACTCGTTGATCATACAGGGCCAAATCGAGCTACTAAGGTACTACAAAAAATGATATGCTCTATTTACATGAAACTAAAGCTTACTTTATACAAAACTCCCTTTTAGAACCATGCTCAAAATTTACACACATTCATAACACATCATAAACCGTTCACACTATAGTTTCACGAAATAAAATTTCAAGTCGTGCATGGATACGTAAATCACATAAACTAACGACTCCATCAACAATAATGGTGGTATTACCCTTGCCTACCGATACTCAACACTCCAAACATAGCAATCAAGAGTTAACTTAAACTCACTTCTCAAGGTTCATGAAATATATATGGTCCACTATACTTCCTTAGTTTTTATTAAATTCATTAGTTTCGACCCAAACAACTAGTCATAGACTTGCGACATGATACACGTAACCCTTACTCACTTAAAACTTAATCAAATTAATCAATTACACACTTTGACCACTATAATAACTTAATTAGTCTCATTCTTCGGACACTTAAGTAAATTGAGTTTATGCACATTAAACCATTCCCAATGGCCTCTATGTCATTAACGACGATTTGTTCAACTTTAAGTGGGCGTCTAACGCCCAGTGGCAACACAAAGGAGAGCTTGTTATAACCAAGCTATCTCGAGGTTCTCAACCAATTAACATGGTACAACTATAACTCCACAACTACAATCATTTCATTAGACAAGTGCAAGAAACAGGAACTTGTAGCTTGTCATTTAAGGTTAGTGACTCCCAAATCAAGAACTCTGCAATGACCTTAACCAAAGACTTATATTACTTCAACTTATACTCCTAACATTAAACTCAATGAGAAGAGACTCTCTTTGTTAAATCGCCTACATTAGACTCGCTAACCATTTTAGTGTTATTAGACCTTGATCACTACTAAACAAATCACACAACGGGGAACTACGCGTCCCACCATCGACATGACTCGATTTGACATTATGCCTTGCATATGTCACCACTCTATAGCCTCACTAGATACATGACCAGGTTGCTAGTTGTTCTATAATGGTCTCAAACCGACTCCTTGACACCGACGAATAAACAATAATACTTTACCGGGGTCAAACGGTTGACCCCTTAACATGTTATGAGTCGACTTTGACTAGTCACGGGTATGCTACGAGAAACCGACCCACTTGGACTAATTACTTTTTCCTTTAGCTATACGAGATCACCACAAATACTCCATAAAAGTTAACAAAACACGAATACTTACAGTAGATAGTCATCTCATGACTCGCTAGACGACTTTAAACTCACGTAAACAAAGTCTATAGGCATGCCCAAGAGAGATAATAACTTGAGTTTCAACTCTTGTTCTAGCCTCAACACACAATCATACACTAACAAGTCAATTCATAGCACTTAGTCAACAAGACTAGCATATCCAAGACATAACCAAACCATTCCCTGTAAGGTTTTAAATTAACAATACACACTAACTACATTTCGTGTATACCATCACGCAACTCAATTAATTTGCAATTCAAGAATCAAGTAGTTAATCACTAAATATTCTCAAGGCCAAAAAATGGATAAAGTACGGGAGGTGGGTGGGTCTAACACCACAACACACACAAGAGCAAAAAAATAAAATAAAAGGGAGTGCCACTTTGAATGGAATAAGGCTCACCCTTATCCACTATAATAGTTGGTCCTAATGCGAACATAAAAAACCGACGAGCTAGATACTTTAATGAAATAGGTGACGATAGAAATTAACATCAAGACGGAATGTCACCCCAAAGTTCACGTAAACAAATGGAACTAAATTACGCATTATGCGACTCGAAGCTTGGACTTATAGCACACTCTCGGCTATGCACCAACTTAAAATCACAACCAAACAAGGATATACTCGAAATGGTTTACCTTTACTAGCCAAGCATTCCAAACATGGAAGCAAGCACAACTTAACTTGAACCAAACATAAAACTCAACTAGTTCCACACTTACCAAACTCATTGACTTTATCAAGTCAAACATCCACATAAGAGGGATCCACAACAACTATCATACCGCAACAACCACATGTAATCCCTTACTTTCCATATCTCAATCTTACCTCGGCTTCTCAAATTTTAATACTTTCATTTATTTAGTCTTACTTAAGGTCACAACCTCAAGGTTACAACTCTAGGCACAACCCACTAGGTCACAAAAATCTACCTCGAGGTAGGGGATGGATCCAACTTCCAATCAAAACAATGATTAAAACTTTCGTACATTATTCTTCATCATTAACACACACCCCGGCAGCTGGTGGTCTTAATGGTGATGAACAATCCACATAGGGAGAGGTACTTTCCCCTAAAAACATAATTTCAAAATAAACAAAGGAATTTGGAGATCCCAATAGGTACTAAACCGATGGTCACAACTCTAGGTCTCAATCCTAGACCACAACTCAAGGATAACCTCTAGGGCAAACATAAGGCCCTACACCTTAGCACTAAGCCGGTGGCTAATCCTCTAGACCACTATAAGCTCGACTCTAAGCTCTAGCCATAGACTCGAGCCGGTTGGCTCCGATACCAACCTTTAACAACCCGAATTTCCACTTTTTTTTTTTGAAAACATATCGAGTACAAAGCATGGACAATTCAAGAGTTTATGCCGCGGTTATTAAACATTTAATAACAAAGAAGACGAAAGATACTACTACTAATACATAAATTAATTATTAACTATTACAACTAAAAGAAAATGTAATTAATTAATACACTCCTATAGCAAACCATAATTCTAAACTATTGCAGCGGAAGTCTTAACTTTAATAAATCTACATCTAGGTGAAGTCAACGCTCTCACCCAATATAAGCTAGTCACCACCAAGCCCCCGCATTGAAGACATGTAATATCGGCCAAAAGGTCGAGCAAGATTTCATACCAATAACAACTTTGAACTATCCAATGTGCGGGTGGAATACATAGATAGTATTCCACAAAATCATTTCACACATACAACATTCAACTTGAATATAATAGACAGACCTTCAATAATTCAAATCCACTTTACTTTCTTTCTAAACCATTACGTAAAACTTTCAAATATAACTCCTTTGAAATCCGTGAGTAGGAAGTAATAAAAATCCAATGAGTTAGCTAGGCTCACTAGATAAGGTAAACACCAAAGTCCCTAGTATGCATACCCCTAACTTGATAACGTATCAAGAAGGAAGACGAATGGCAAGAGTATTGATCAATATACTCCCAACTACTAAAATAAATTGTTGAGACACTATTAACTCAACATACTTCCATACTCGAGGAATACCGCTTCCGGCAACCCCACAATTTAATTAAAACTTGGTAACAATGAGGAACTTCCTCCTTTTCATAATCTCAACTTGTCTCACGAGGAACTTCCTCCTTTTAATAATCTCAAACTTGTCGCACGAGGAACCTCCTCCTTTTAATAATCTCATAAATTATTTTGATATAAATATCGTCAAAACAATTAAAAGCTCCATAATAGCATCGTAAAAACGATTCCAAACTCAATATAAATCACCAATCAATATGAAATACTTTCTGAAATAATCTGTACAAGCTTAGTATGAAATCTTACCTCTTACGAATCACATCAAAACAACCATCTCCAAAACGACTCTTTAGTGAACTGAAAAGCTACATAATAACATATATGTATTCAATAAATAATAGTAGACTTGGTTAACTAGTAATGAGCTTTAACTAACTCTAGTTTTATAAAATATGAGCCTCTTAATTCAAATGACATAACTAACTAATACTAACAATACTAAAAATCTCTCTTAGTTTATATAGAACCAACACTTAAGTTTCATAATCTATATTTAGGTACTCCAAAATCCATTAGGAAACATTCACATGAAAACATTCAAACTTAAAGCACTCGAAACTAATATACAATTTATTAATTTCAGCAGAAACTTAAAATGGGAATAACTTCCTCATTAGAACTCCAAATCAAGCGTTTCTTGAGCCTATCTTGAGTAAAATTTCGATACGAACAACTTTTGTGAAATAGTATTTTTGCTAAAAATGCCCAGAAACTGCTTAAAACCGCATTTTACGAACTGACGGGTAATTTATACGAACTACCCACAAATTTCTTTGAACAACAAGTTTACTTAACAATCCATTAATCTAAACTAACTACTAAACACCTAAATAAACATTCTATTCATTCAATTACACACCCAAACAATTGAAATCAAAACCCCCAATTCAATTTATCTCAAGAACCCTAAACTGACAAAACCCCAATTCGAAATTAAGCTAAAATGAAATTAAAACATGATAAAGAGTCTTACTTGATTAAGGGAAGGTAATAGGGTGAAACACACTATAAAAGACCCGAAAAAAATGTTCTTTCATCCGATTTCCGACCCGAAATCCGCAAGCCCAAGAACCAATTCCTCTCTTCAAAACTAACGAACCAAAGATGAAGATGGAGATGATGGATCAAGTTGATGCGTGATAGTGATTGATGATCTCTTCTTTTGGTTTTTCTTTTGTAGCTTTGATGGAGTATTGAAGCCAAAGGTTGAAGAAAATATGGAATAAAAGTCGTGGGTTTTGAATCTTTGTACAACCCCTCCTTTCTTTTCCTTTATTTCTTTTTTTTTCTACTTTCTCTCTCCTAGTCTCCTTATAATACTAGTAGTATATGATAGGTATTGGGTAGTTATCCTAGTAAATCTAGGAATTTATTTTTGACTCCTTTTAAGGTAAGGTTAATAAGTGGGAAATAAAATATATTTAATAAAAGAACATTTTAAATATTTTTTTATAAACTAAAATAATATAACTAATTACTAAACAGGTACAAAAATACGGGGTGTTACAGTAAATGAATGGTTTGGGAGGGAAGTATGTTTTGCTTCTTAATTTGACCGGTTCAATCGGTAATCCTTGGTAAAGGCCTGTTTTAAGAAGATAAGTTGAAAAGGTAGGATTATTATCAGATCATTAAAAGATTGGACCACTTTCAGAAGACCAGACAAAAAAGTTGCATCGATTAGCGTATTTCGCCAACTTTTTTCCTCAAAAAAGTGCAAGTGATGTTTATAAGAACCTTTGCTTGTGTGTTTAAAATACTTGTTCTTTATAAACCATCTTTATGGGTTTGAAAATTGAAACAATTGTTATTTGTAGATCAACCCATGTTTGTGTGTTAAATCTTATATATCTTGTCAAAAAAAAGTACAACTGTAATCTGAATAAAGTAAGAGTTGCATCGATTAGCGTGTTCCACCAGCTTTTTCCCCCAAAAAAGTGCAATTATAAGAACCCTAATTTGTGTGTTTAAGACACTTGTTATTTATAAATCAAGCTATGTTTATGTGTTTGAGACACATATCATTTATGAATCAACTGCAATCTCTAGAGGAAAAAAGTAATTAACGAGTTTTTTGTTAAACCCTCCAACAATTATTTTTTTTTGCAAAAGGGTCCTTGCTAGTGCTTTATCACCCCTCCTACATCTATTGAACAATTTTAGAAGAAAATAATGATAGTAGAATGTGACATATTGGACAGTGTTTTTGGGGTAAAAAGTATCACTCCTTATAGATCATTAAAAAAATATTGTTAATGTTGAGTTGGATTCCACCTTACATTAAATTGTATTAGTAGTGGGTAATATACTTATTGTAATAGGCGGTCCTTCTCG
This sequence comes from Beta corolliflora, assembly GCA_947648045.1. NCBI lineage: Eukaryota > Viridiplantae > Streptophyta > Magnoliopsida > Caryophyllales > Amaranthaceae > Beta > Beta corolliflora. Next base: position 772,864 of record CANSZD010003162.1, on the reverse strand, counting down.
ACCAGCTTATAGAGGATTAATGCACAGCGGAATTAAAGAACTTCTGGTCGAGCTGACCAACTGCTACCATCACACTCACTGAATTATATCAAAGAATGTGAAAACGAGAATGTAAATCTAATTCAAATTAATTACTATTAAAAACTTTAATTAAACTTCACAAAAAGAATTACATTAATAACTAAAGTATCACAAGTCGAGCGACCTCACTTCGAAATTCAAATTAATGCTACCATTCATACTTTAGCAATCCAAAACCTTCAACTTTAGAGAATTTTAAATTTTGAACTGCGCAAGGTTTTTCTTGCCACCCACCAAGTGACGGGCCACAGAAATGACAAAGTAAAACATACACACATCAGCAAAGTCGAGTACTAACTCATAAAACACAGTTAAAACATGCTTTTGTGTTCCTTACTTGAAAATCATTCTGTAACGCCCCGACTTTCATACATCTTTATTAAGTTAATTAATCAGGATTAGCAGCGGAAGACTTAGCTTAGTCGGCGCGTTACCGCCGTACTTTCCACTAGGGGAAAATACAAGGCGACATTTAACATTAACTTACATGGACATTACTTTGATTTGACACTCTTAAAAGAGACACTTTAATAGTAGATTAATATTTTCTAAAAATTTCGGCAGAGTTCCCTTTGTAAATTGGACAACCCAAATGGGAAAATGTTTGAAAAACCTGTTATAAAATATTTTCAAATCCATAACTCAACGCTTTCGCGGAGTAGTAGCTAAAGAGAATCAGGAGCACTATTGCTCAACCAGAACTAGAAATGAAACTAAATCATTACTTATTAACTAATACAAAGTGGAACGTCCTCGCCTCAAAAAGAACATAAACAATCATAGCTGAGCTCTTAGTATGTAACAGCTTCTATCTTGGAAAAGATGCTCCAGAACTTCAACCTGTAACTATTATAACACTGCCACCCACCAAGTGACAGGCCACAGTAGTGACAAAACAAAACATTGACAGACACATCAGCACAACGCTGAGTACTAACCCATAAAACATTCTTAAAACATGCTTTGGTGTCTACGACTCTCACGTAATCAACACGTTCACATCATTCATAACCGTATCACAACAACATAGCAACATTCACATAATCCATTATCATTCACCATGTTTCATGACCTTTAACTACTTTCAGAAATCATAGCAGAGTCGTAACATCATCATAGTTCTTTCATATCAAAGCAGAAGACATACTTTCATATCATTAGAAAATAAACATTCATAAACATATACTTAAAGTCATACAGAATATCATAAATCATCATCATCTTTCATTTACTTAACTAGTAATGATCGTACTTATCGTAATAACATAGTTATTTCACAAAGATTCGTTCATAAACATCACTAATCATCATATTCATAAAACATTCCATATTTCCTAATCCAATCATCAATAACATAATGTGTGAAATCATAAAACATAATCGCAATCATAATCATACTTCCGTAACATCATAGTCATCATACTGCATAACATTAAATCATAAAATCATCAACATAACAAATATTTCATTTCATATCATAAGTTTCATCATTATCTTTTCATCTTTTAGCTTGGTAACTGGCGAGTATAGACATGTGGGACGTCTCCCACCATGTGATGATCCTCAAGGAGCCCGGCTCCCTTGTTGGATACACCACCATGCGATGATCCTCAAGGAGCCCGGCTCCCTTGTTGGATACACCGCTCGAGACATGTGGGACGTCTCCCACCATGTGATGATTCTCAAGGAGCCCAGCTCCCTTGTTGGATACACCACCATGCGATGATCCTCAAGGAGCCCCGCTCCCTTGTTGGATACACCGCTCGCACCAAAATAACATGCGGTACCCCTCAAGGAGCCCGGCTCCCCTTGTTGGGTGTACGACGGGTGCGAAGGTACGTGCACGACCCGGAAAGTAGATAAGCGTAACATTATACTGCCAGAACCTCTTTCACTTTTATTTATCATGTTTCGTTTGTTTAGCATTCATCGGCATAAGCCATAGATCCTTCATGAATCATACTTGAGCATCAATAACTCATAAGATCATCATTTACGAAACTCATTCGAAAACAAATTAAGTTTCCCACAATCCATGTAAAGAATCACATCACAGAATCCTTAACATAATCATAAACATCATTTCACAAACACATTTCGAAGGGAATCATGGGTGTTAGCAATAGATGTTACTTTCTATACTTTCGAGATCGTTTGGGAATGATCATAACGTAAATTATATAATCGGGAATTGTAAGCATATCTCATACCTTTAAGTACTTTTAAGAATAACAACGTAAACATATCGAAGCATAGCGAAACATAGCGATCTTTTCGTATCTCATATCGTTTAAGAGTCATTCATACTTTCGGACGGTTTCGAGATTAAAAGGTCTACTTTAACATATTCAGAATACATGAACATATATCATAGCAAACATTTCATAACTCATCATTCATAAGAACAAGAGTCATCATTTAACACTTTCCGATCACTTGTGAAACAAGAGGCATACTTATTCCATACTCCTTCATATCCATATAATAAGTTTATTAGCGATATAGTTCACATAACCAATTAGCGTCATTAAACATCATTCGACTCTAGACAGTTCTCACAATAGTCCTTAATACGTTTCTCTTAGCTTTCCATGTTATTAACATATTATAATAAACCTGATATAGTTAACAAGTGTACTTTAAAAGTCATAAAATACCAGAATTGTCTGAAAATCAATAAATCAACTCAATTCATCTTTAACCCATACATTATTTCAACCTCGTGGATGAATACTTAACCATCATATTGAACGTATCAACCCATAAAGGTAATTAAGTAATTCCCTAAAACTTCTTAACAAATATCTTAAGATCTTCTCATCACATAGTTGCCAATAATCCAACTTTAGTAATTATAACTCACCATAAATTAGTCTAAATTCCATAAATAGTACGGGTTTTAAGCCACCGAAAGCGTCATAATTCACAAATATAAGTTTACTAGGAAATCAATAGAATGACTTCTAAAACATTGAGTAATCTTTGTTATTATAGTTCACCCAAATCGGTTCCATCAACTCAATCAATTTCATCAATTCAATCAATTTCATCAACCAATTCCAATTTCATCCAAAATTAATATTAACCAAGTCTTACAGATTTATTCAAGTAATACTAAAAATTAACATAGTTGTAACACTTACCATAACTCAGGAATTCAAAGCATCAACAATAAATAACAAAGTTTCAGAATTCATCACTTTAATAATATCACCTCTAACATGAGGAAAGTAAAAGAGAGGAAGAAGGGGGTATAGTACCTCTCGCTCACTTGGAGCGAGGGGACGAAAACAGAAGACAAGGGGTTTCGAAGCCTCGGTGCACGGCGAGCACCGGGGCCGGCGGCAAAGAACGCGGGGAGGTGGCGATGACGGGGGAGGTGGCGACGTTCGCCGACAAAGCAAGGCGGCGCGACGAAGATAGCACGCACGCAACAGCGGCAACGAACGGAGGAGCGAGCGGCAGACGAGGGAAAACTCCGGCGAACTCGGGGACGGCGGAGGAGCGTCGAAGAGGAAGAGAAGCGAGAGGAGAGAGGTGAGAGGAACTTGGGGTTTTGGGGTTTCACCTGGGAGAGAGAAATGATGGGTTGGGGTTTCTTTGGGTGAGGGGAGAGATATAAGGGGGGGTGCTTGGGGTTTTCACGGGAGAGAGAGAAAAATGGGGGTTTCTTTGAAGAGAGAGATAAATGGGGTTTGGGGTTTTATTTCAAGAGAGAGAAAATAATAGGGGGTTTGGGGTGAAAATATAACAAAAGAGAAAAAAAGAAATTTAAAATTCATTTGGTTATTTAAAATCCAAAAATATATTATTCCTATCTTTAAAAAAATAGATTAATAAATACATTACATCATTTTAATTTACAACTCATATGCCAACTCAAATAAAATAAGAATTTTCAAAACATGATTAACTTTATAATTATAATTAACGCTAATTAAAACGCTCTGAAAAATCGGGGTATTACATCCTACCACCCTTATAAAAAGTTTCGTCCTCGAAACTTGCAATAAGTTAATCGAGAATACAACAAGCTAAATTCATTTAGACAAAACCAAGATCTCAAGCTTTCATGGCTTCGTTAGGTATTCGACCTCCATTCCGCCATCATCTTTTGTAACTCTACTTCAACTCGATTCGCGAAATCGAGGAGCAAAGAAAACAAAAGGGGCAAACATGTTGGCAATGAATTCCAACTAATTCATTTAGTGAGATCTCGTTTGAAATTCGAGTTGGTTTCTCAAATCATATAAGTTTTATAAAATACATACTTTAAGAAAACGCATATCATGAACAGAACACGAAGTCAACTTGTGAGATACAACGAACACATTCGAGAGGTAACTAACAAAGAAAATTGAAGGTACCACATCTTGAGTAAACAAATTCACATTGCACACGCAAAAGCGCAAACTCTCAAACGGCTTGGTTCATTTATACCTAACTTTTTAGCCAACCCATTAAACCTATTTAAAACCTTTACGCCACGATATGGAGATCATAGCGTACCTGAATCTAACCTGGCTCTGATACCACTCTGTAACGCCCCGACTTTCATACATCTTTATTAAGTTAATTAATCAGGATTAGCAGCGGAAGACTTAGCTTAGTCGGCGCGTTACCGCCGTACTTTCCACTAGGGGAAAATACAAGGCGACATTTAACATTAACTTACATGGACATTACTTTGATTTGACACTCTTAAAAGAGACACTTTAATAGTAGATTAATATTTTCTAAAAATTTCGAGGAGTTCCCTTTGTAAATTGGACAACCCAAATGGGAAAATGTTTGAAAAACCTGTTATAAAATATTTTCAAATCCATAACTCAACGCTTTCGCGGAGTAGTAGCTAAAGAGAATCAGGAGCACTATTGCTCAACCAGAACTAGAAATGAAACTAAATCATTACTTATTAGGAAAAATTGTGAATAACCACCTGCCAGATACCCTTGTTTCAAAATAACCACCCCAATTTCATTTGCGTTTAAATAACCACCTCTACTTAGCTTAACGTTTTTAAATACCCACCTCTTAACAGAAAAAGGTGACTCCGTTACCTCTGAGGCCTGTTGACACGCTTTTTATTAAATTTCCCGCCAATTTTCCTCGATTTTGACCTATATATATATCTCTAACATTGACAAACCTAATCTAAATAAATTTGGCAAAGATTTACTTCAATTCCACTGTGATTCCTCTTGAAGCTCAAAATTCAGGTATGTTCTTTGCAATTTCTAGGGTTTTAATGTATATATCTAGGGGAAATTAGGGCTTTTTCTTGTATTCTTATGAATTCTAAAAATTCTACCTTTATGAACTTGTTAGGAATTTGCTATGGCTGAAAGGGAATCAACAGTTTCAAGCCACAATAAAATGCACCAAACATATCTTAATCACACTTATGCTATCACAAACACCCTAAACCCACCGAAAATTTGGCAAAAACGAGGGTTCAAGCCACTTGGTTCCATGGATTCAATGGTTTTGAGAATTTTAAAATTGAATGAATTCTTGATCGAGTTAGCCATTCCTCTATAAATAGGGAGTTTTAATTCGAGTTTTGCATCACAAATCAACAACCAAAATTCGAATTTGATTTCCAACAAAATGGGCAAAAGATTTCAACTTTAATCCTCTGTTTCAAAACCCAAACAATCACCACTGACCCACCTTTCGACCACCACTGACGAGCTCCGGCAACACCAAGCAACCACCGCCACAGCCACATCCACCACTGCCCACTTTCCTACCACCCGTGGCGAGCCCACATCCGGACGCACCACCAAGATCCACCATCTCCCCACCCCATTCGCGTCTCTCTCTCTAGTCTCCCTCCGGCCTCCCTCTCGCCCATCTCTCTTTCTCTCTCTTCGATTTACGCACCATCGCATCACCGCATCACCACTCTCTCGCCGGAACCGCTGCCATCCCGTCTGTCGGACCTTCAATGGTTAGAGAGAGAAAGAATCATCTTGTCCGGAAAGAGAGAAAGAATAATCTTGTCCAGAAAATTGAATGAAGAATTTAAAATGGGGAGGGGAAGGTGAAACAATAATTGAAGTTTGAAGAAGAAAGATGAGAGAGGAAAGAGAGAATAGGAAGAAAAGTATGAAATGCGTGGTTTGTTGGAGGGAGATTAGGTCAGTAAAAAAAAAATGGGCCCCACTTTAACTGAGTCACCTTTTCTCATTAAGAGGTGGGTATTTAAAAACGTTAAGCTAAGTAGAGGTGGTTATTTAAACGCAAATGAAATTGGGGTGGTTATTTTGAAATAAGGGTATCTGGCAGGTGGTTATTCACAATTTATCCTACTTATTAACTAATACAAAGTGGAACGTCCTCGCCTCAAAAAGAACATAAACAATCATAGCTGAGCTCTTAGTATGTAACAGCTTCTATCTTGGAAAAGATGCTCCAGAACTTCAACCTGTAACTATTATAACACTTGCCACCCACCAAGTGACAAGGCCACGGTAGTGACAAAACAAAACATTGACGAGACACATCGGCACAACGCTGAGTACTAACCCATAAAACATTCTTAAAACATGCTTTGGTGTCTACGACTCTCACGTAATCAACACGTTCACATCATTCATAACCGTATCACAACAACATAGCAACATTCACATAATCCATTATCATTCACCATGTTTCATGACCTTTAACTACTTTCAGAAATCATAGCAGAGTCGTAACATCATCATAGTTCTTTCATATCAAAGCAGAAGACATACTTTCATATCATTAGAAAATAAACATTCATAAACATATACTTAAAGTCATACAGAATATCATAAATCATCATCATCTTTCATTTACTTAACTAGTAATGATCGTACTTATCGTAATAACATAGTTATTTCACAGCATTCGTTCATAAACATCACTAATCATCATATTCATAAAACATTCCATATTTCCTAATCCAATCATCAATAACATAATGTGTGAAATCATAAAACATAATCGCAATCATAATCATACTTCCGTAACATCATAGTCATCATACTGCATAACATTAAATCATAAAATCATCAACATAACAAATATTTCATTTCATATCATAAGTTTCATCATTATCTTTTCATCTTTTAGCTTGGTAACTGGCGAGTATAGACATGTGGGACGTCTCCCACCATGTGATGATCCTCAAGGAGCCCAGCTCCCTTGTTGGATACACCACCATGCGATGATCCTCAAGGAGCCCAGCTCCCTTGTTGGATACACCGCTCGAGACATGTGGGACGTCTCCCACCATGTGATGATCCTCAAGGAGCCCAGCTCCCTTGTTGGATACACCACCATGCGATGATCCTCAAGGAGCCCAGCTCCCTTGTTGGATACACCGCTCGCACCAAAATAACATGCGGTACCCCTCAAGGAGCCCGGCTCCCTTGTTGGGTGTACGACGGGTGCGAAGGTACGTGCACGACCAGAAAGTAGATAAGCGTAACATTATACTGCCAGAACCTCTTTCACTTTTATTTATCATGTTTCGTTTGTTTAGCATTCATCGGCATAAGCCATAGATCCTTCATGAATCATACTTGAGCATCAATAACTCATAAGATCATCATTTACGAAACTCATTCGAAAACAAATTAAGTTTCCCACAATCCATGTAAAGAATCACATCACAGAATCCTTAACATAATCATAAACATCATTTCACAAACACATTTCGAAGGGAATCATGGGTGTTAGCAATAGATGTTACTTTCTATACTTTCAGATCGTTTCAGAATGATCATAACGTAAATTATATAATCGGGAATTGTAAGCATATCTCATACCTTTAAGTACTTTTAAGAATAACAACAGAAACATATCAGAAGCATAGCAGAAACATAGCAGTCTTTTCGTATCTCATATCGTTTAAGAGTCATTCATACTTTCAGACGGTTTCAGAATTAAAAGGTCTACTTTAACATATTCAGAATACATGAACATATATCATAGCAAACATTTCATAACTCATCATTCATAAGAACAAGAGTCATCATTTAACACTTTCCGATCACTTGTGAAACAAGAGGCATACTTATTCCATACTCCTTCATATCCATATAATAAGTTTATTAGCGATATAGTTCACATAACCAATTAGCGTCATTAAACATCATTCGACTCTAGACAGTTCTCACAATAGTCCTTAATACGTTTCTCTTAGCTTTCCATGTTATTAACATATTATAATAAACCTGATATAGTTAACAAGTGTACTTTAAAAGTCATAAAATACCAGAATTGTCTGAAAATCAATAAATCAACTCAATTCATCTTTAACCCATACATTATTTCAACCTCGTGGATGAATACTTAACCATCATATTGAACGTATCAACCCATAAAGGTAATTAAGTAATTCCCTAAAACTTCTTAACAAATATCTTAAGATCTTCTCATCACATAGTTGCCAATAATCCAACTTTAGTAATTATAACTCACCATAAATTAGTCTAAATTCCATAAATAGTACAGTTTTAAGCCACTGAAAGCGTCATAATTCACAAATATAAGTTTACTAGGAAATCAATAGAATGACTTCTAAAACATTGAGTAATACTTGTTATTATAGTTCACCCAAATCAGGTTCCATCAACTCAATCAATTTCATCAATTCAATCAATTTCATCAACCAATTCCAATTTCATCCAAAATTAATATTAACCAAGTCTTACGATTTATTCAAGTAATACTAAAAATTAACATAGTTGTAACACTTACCATAACTCGGAATTCAAAGCATCAACAATAAATAACAAAGTTTCGGAATTCATCACTTTAATAATATCACCTCTAACATGAGGAAAGTAAAAGAGAGGAAGAAGGGGGTATAGTACCTCTGCTCACTTGGAGCAGGGGACGAAACCAGAGAAGACAAGGGGGTTTCGAAGCCTCGGTGCACAGCGGCGAGCACCGCGAGGCCGGCCAAGAACGCGGGGAGGTGGCGATGACGCTGGGGAGGTGGCGACGTTCGCCGACAAAGCAGCCGAGCAAGAAGAAGACAAAGACGCAACGAACAGCGGCAACGAACGGAGGAGCGACAGCAGCGAGGGAAAACTCCGGCGAACTCAGGGACGGCGGAGGAGCGTCGAAGAGGAAGAGAAGCAGAGGAGAGAGAGGTGAGAGGAACTTGGGGTTTTGGGGTTTCACCGGGAGAGAGAAATGATGGGTTGGGGTTTCTTTGGGTGAGGGGAGAGATATAAGGGGGGGTGCTTGGGGTTTTCACGGGAGAGAGAGAAAATGGGGGTTTCTTTGAAGAGAGAGATAAATGGGGTTTGGGGTTTTATTTCAAGAGAGAGAAAATAATAGGGGGTTTGGGGTGAAAATATAACAAAAGAGAAAAAAGAAATTTAAAATTCATTTGGTTATTTAAAATCCAAAAATATATTATTCCTATCTTTAAAAAAATAGATTAATAAATACATTACATCATTTTAATTTACAACTCATATGCCAACTCAAATAAAATAAGAATTTTCAAAATATGATTAACTTTATAATTATAATTAACGCTAATTAAAACGCTCTGAAAAATCGGGGTATTACATCCTACCACCCTTATAAAAAGTTTCGTCCTCGAAACTTGCAATAAGTTAATCGAGAATACAACAAGCTAAATTCATTTAGACAAAACCAAGATCTCAAGCTTTCATGGCTTCGTTAGGTATTCAGCCTCCATTCCGCCATCATCTTTTGTAACTCTACTTCAACTCGATTCGCGAAATCGAGGAGCAAAGAAAACAAAAGGGGCAAACATGTTGGCAATGAATTCCAACTAATTCATTTAGTGAGATCTCGTTTGAAATTCAGTTGGTTTCTCAAATCATATAAGTTTTATAAAATACATACTTTAAGAAAACGCATATCATGAACAGACACAAGTCACTGTGAGATACAACGAACACATTCAGAGGTAACTAACAAAGAAAATTGAAGGTACCACATCTTGAGTAAACAAATTCACATTGCACACGCAAAAGCGCAAACTCTCAAACGGCTTGGTTCATTTATACCTAACTTTTTAGCCAACCCATTAAACCTATTTAAAACCTTTACGCCACGATATGGAGATCATAGCGTACCTGAATCTAACCTGGCTCTGATACCACTCTGTAACGCCCCGACTTTCATACATCTTTATTAAGTTAATTAATCAGGATTAGCAGCGGAAGACTTAGCTTAGTCGGCGCGTTACCGCCGTACTTTCCACTAGGGGAAAATACAAGGCGACATTTAACATTAACTTACATGGACATTACTTTGATTTGACACTCTTAAAAGAGACACTTTAATAGTAGATTAATATTTTCTAAAAATTTCGGCAGAGTTCCCTTTGTAAATTGGACAACCCAAATGGGAAAATGTTTGAAAAACCTGTTATAAATATTTTCAAATCCATAACTCAACGCTTTCGCGGAGTAGTAGCTAAAGAGAATCAGGAGCACTATTGCTCAACCAGAACTAGAAATGAAACTAAATCATTACTTATTAACTAATACAAAGTGGAACGTCCTCGCCTCAAAAAGAACATAAACAATCATAGCTGAGCTCTTAGTATGTAACAGCTTCTATCTTGGAAAAGATGCTCCAGAACTTCAACCTGTAACTATTATAACACTGCCACCCACCAAGTGACAGGCCACAGTAGTGACAAAACAAAACATTGACAGACACATCAGCACAACGCTGAGTACTAACCCATAAAACATTCTTAAAACATGCTTTGGTGTCTACGACTCTCACGTAATCAACACGTTCACATCATTCATAACCGTATCACAACAACATAGCAACATTCACATAATCCATTATCATTCACCATGTTTCATGACCTTTAACTACTTTCAGAAATCATAGCAGAGTCGTAACATCATCATAGTTCTTTCATATCAAAGCAGAAGACATACTTTCATATCATTAGAAAATAAACATTCATAAACATATACTTAAAGTCATACAGAATATCATAAATCATCATCATCTTTCATTTACTTAACTAGTAATGATCGTACTTATCGTAATAACATAGTTATTTCACAGCATTCGTTCATAAACATCACTAATCATCATATTCATAAAACATTCCATATTTCCTAATCCAATCATCAATAACATAATGTGTGAAATCATAAAACATAATCGCAATCATAATCATACTTCCGTAACATCATAGTCATCATACGCATAACATTAAATCATAAAATCATCAACATAACAAATATTTCATTTCATATCATAAGTTTCATCATTATCTTTTCATCTTTTAGCTTGGTAACTGCAAGTATAGACATGTGGGACGTCTCCCACCATGTGATGATCCTCAAGGAGCCCGGCTCCCTTGTTGGATACACCACCATGCGATGATCCTCAAGGAGCCCGGCTCCCTTGTTGGATACACCGCTCGAGACATGTGGGACGTCTCCCACCATGTGATGATTCTCAAGGAGCCCAGCCTCCCTTGTTGGATACACCACCATGCGATGATCCTCAAGGAGCCCGGCTCCCTTGTTGGATACACCGCCGCACCAAAATAACATGCGGTACCCCTCAAGGAGCCGGCTCCCTTGTTGGGTGTACGACGGGTGCGAAGGTACGTGCACGACCGAAAAGTAGATAAGCGTAACATTATACGCGTAACCTCTTTCACTTTTATTTATCATGTTTCGTTTGTTTAGCATTCATCGGCATAAGCCATAGATCCTTCATGAATCATACTTGAGCATCAATAACTCATAAGATCATCATTTACGAAACTCATTCGAAAACAAATTAAGTTTCCCACAATCCATGTAAAGAATCACATCACAGAATCCTTAACATAATCATAAACATCATTTCACAAACACATTTCGAAGGGAATCATGGGTGTTAGCAATAGATGTTACTTTCTATACTTTCGGATCGTTTCGTAATGATCATAACGTAAATTATATAATCGGGAATTGTAAGCATATCTCATACCTTTAAGTACTTTTAAGAATAACAACGAAACATATCGAAGCATAGCGAAACATAGCGGTCTTTTCGTATCTCATATCGTTTAAGAGTCATTCATACTTTCGGACCGGTTTCGAATTAAAAGGTCTACTTTAACATATTCGTAATACATGAACATATATCATAGCAAACATTTCATAACTCATCATTCATAAGAACAAGAGTCATCATTTAACACTTTCCGATCACTTGTGAAACAAGAGGCATACTTATTCCATACTCCTTCATATCCATATAATAAGTTTATTAGCGATATAGTTCACATAACCAATTAGCGTCATTAAACATCATTCGACTCTAGGCAGTTTCTCACAATAGTCCTTAATACGTTTCTCTTAGCTTTCCATGTTATTAACATATTATAATAAACCCGATATAGTTAACAAGTGTACTTTAAAAGTCATAAAATACCGGGTAATTGTCCGAAAATCAATAAATCAACTCAATTCATCTTTAACCCATACATTATTTCAACCTCGTGGATGAATACTTAACCATCATATTGAACGTATCAACCCATAAAGGTAATTAAGTAATTCCCTAAAACTTCTTAACAAATATCTTAAGATCTTCTCATCACATAGTTGCCAATAATCCAACTTTAGTAATTATAACTCACCATAAATTAGTCTAAATTCCATAAATAGTACGGTTTTAAGCCACCTGAAAGCGTCATAATTCACAAATATAAGTTTACTAGGAAATCAATAGAATGACTTCTAAAACATTGAGTAATACCGTTATTATAGTTCACCCAAATCGGTTCCATCAACTCAATCAATTTCATCAATTCAATCAATTTCATCAACCAATTCCAATTTCATCCAAAATTAATATTAACCAAGTCTTACGATTTATTCAAGTAATACTAAAAATTAACATAGTTGTAACACTTACCATAACTCAGGAATTCAAAGCATCAACAATAAATAACAAAGTTTCAGAATTCATCACTTTAATAATATCACCTCTAACATGAGGAAAGTAAAAGAGAGGAAGAAGGGGGTATAGTACCTCTGCTCACTTGGAGCAGGGACGAAACAGAGAAGACAAGGGGGTTTCGAAGCCTCGGTGCACGGGCGAGCACCGGCGAGGCCGGCAAAGAACGCGGGGAGGTGGCGATGACGCGGGGAGGTGGCGACGTTCGCCGACAAAGCAAGAGCAAGAAGAAGACAAAGACGCGAAGCAACGGCGGCAACGAACGGAGGAGCGACAGAACGAGGGAAAACTCCGGCGAACTCGGGGACGGGAGGAGCGTCGAAGAGGAAGAGAAGCGAGAGGAGAGAGGTGAGAGGAACTTGGGGTTTTGGGGTTTCACCGGAGAGAGAAATGATGGGTTGGGGTTTCTTTGGGTGAGGGGAGAGATATAAGGGGGGTGCTTGGGGTTTTCACGGGAGAGAGAAAATGGGGGTTTCTTTGAAGAGAGAGATAAATGGGGTTTGGGGTTTTTATTTCAAGAGAGAGAAAAATAATAGGGGGTTTGGGGTGAAAATATAACAAAAGAGAAAAAAGAAATTTAAAATTCATTTGGTTATTTAAAATCCAAAAATATATTATTCCTATCTTTAAAAAAATAGATTAATAAATACATTACATCATTTTAATTTACAACTCATATGCCAACTCAAATAAAATAAGAATTTTCAAAACATGATTAACTTTATAATTATAATTAACGCTAATTAAAACGCTCTGAAAAATCGGGGTATTACATCCTACCACCCTTATAAAAAGTTTCGTCCTCGAAACTTGCAATAAGTTAATCGAGAATACAACAAGCTAAATTCATTTAGACAAAACCAAGATCTCAAGCTTTCATGGCTTCGTTAGGTATTCAGCCTCCATTCCGCCATCATCTTTTGTAACTCTACTTCAACTCGATTCGCGAAATCGAGGAGCAAAGAAAACAAAAGGGGCAAACATGTTGGCAATGAATTCCAACTAATTCATTTAGTGAGATCTCGTTTGAAATTCAGTTGGTTTCTCAAATCATATAAGTTTTATAAAATACATACTTTAAGAAAACGCATATCATGAACAGACACAAGTCACTGTGAGATACAACGAACACATTCAGAGGTAACTAACAAAGAAAATTGAAGGTACCACATCTTGAGTAAACAAATTCACATTGCACACGCAAAAGCGCAAACTCTCAAACGGCTTGGTTCATTTATACCTAACTTTTTAGCCAACCCATTAAACCTATTTAAAACCTTTACGCCACGATATGGAGATCATAGCGTACCTGAATCTAACCTGGCTCTGATACCACTCTGTAACGCCCCGACTTTCATACATCTTTATTAAGTTAATTAATCAGGATTAGCAGCGGAAGACTTAGCTTAGTCGGCGCGTTACCGCCGTACTTTCCACTAGGGGAAAATACAAGGCGACATTTAACATTAACTTACATGGACATTACTTTGATTTGACACTCTTAAAAGAGACACTTTAATAGTAGATTAATATTTTCTAAAAATTTCGGCAGAGTTCCCTTTGTAAATTGGACAACCCAAATGGGAAAATGTTTGAAAAACCTGTTATAAAATATTTTCAAATCCATAACTCAACGCTTTCGCGGAGTAGTAGCTAAAGAGAATCAGGAGCACTATTGCTCAACCAGAACTAGAAATGAAACTAAATCATTACTTATTAACTAATACAAAGTGGAACGTCCTCGCCTCAAAAGAACATAAACAATCATAGCTGAGCTCTTAGTATGTAAATGCCTTCTATCTTGGAAAAGATGCTCCCGAACTTCAACTCGTAACTATTATAACACTGCCACCCACCAAGTGACAGGCCACGAAGGTGACAAAACAAAACATTGGATGACACATCGAGACAACGCCGAGTACTAACCCATAAAACATTCTTAAAACATGCTTTGGTGTCTACGACTCTCACGTAATCAACACGTTCACATCATTCATAACCGTATCACAACAACATAGCAACATTCACATAATCCATTATCATTCACCATGTTTCATGACCTTTAACTACTTTCAGAAATCATAGCAGAGTCGTAACATCATCATAGTTCTTTCATATCAAAGCAGAAGACATACTTTCATATCATTAGAAAATAAACATTCATAAACATATACTTAAAGTCATACAGAATATCATAAATCATCATCATCTTTCATTTACTTAACTAGTAATGATCGTATTTATCGTAATAACATAGTTATTTCACAAAGATTCGCTCATAAACATCACTAATCATCATATTCATAAAACATTCCATATTTCCTAATCCAATCATCAATAACATAATGTGTGAAATCATAAAACATAATCGCAATCATAATCATACTTCCGTAACATCATAGTCATCATACTGCATAACATTAAATCATAAAATCATCAACATAACAAATATTTCATTTCATATCATAAGTTTCATCATTATCTTTTCATCTTTTAGCTTGGTAACTGGCGAGTATAGACATGTGGGACGTCTCCCACCATGTGATGATCCTCAAGGAGCCCAGCTCCCTTGTTGGATACACCACCATGCGATGATCCTCAAGGAGCCCAGCTCCCTTGTTGGATACACCGCTCGAGACATGTGGGACGTCTCCCACCATGTGATGATCCTCAAGGAGCCCAGCTCCCTTGTTGGATACACCACCATGCGATGATCCTCAAGGAGCCCAGCTCCCTTGTTGGATACACCGCTCGCACCAAAATAACATGCGGTACCCCTCAAGGAGCCCGGCTCCCTTGTTGGGTGTACGACGGGTGCGAAGGTACGTGCACGACCAGAAAGTAGATAAGCGTAACATTATACTGCCAGAACCTCTTTCACTTTTATTTATCATGTTTCGTTTGTTTAGCATTCATCGGCATAAGCCATAGATCCTTCATGAATCATACTTGAGCATCAATAACTCATAAGATCATCATTTACGAAACTCATTCGAAAACAAATTAAGTTTCCCACAATCCATGTAAAGAATCACATCACAGAATCCTTAACATAATCATAAACATCATTTCACAAACACATTTCGAAGGGAATCATGGGTGTTAGCAATAGATGTTACTTTCTATACTTTCAGATCGTTTCAGAATGATCATAACGTAAATTATATAATCGGGAATTGTAAGCATATCTCATACCTTTAAGTACTTTTAAGAATAACAACAGAAACATATCAGAAGCATAGCAGAAACATAGCAGTCTTTTCGTATCTCATATCGTTTAAGAGTCATTCATACTTTCAGACGGTTTCAGAATTAAAAGGTCTACTTTAACATATTCAGAATACATGAACATATATCATAGCAAACATTTCATAACTCATCATTCATAAGAACAAGAGTCATCATTTAACACTTTCCGATCACTTGTGAAACAAGAGGCATACTTATTCCATACTCCTTCATATCCATATAATAAGTTTATTAGCGATATAGTTCACATAACCAATTAGCGTCATTAAACATCATTCGACTCTAGACAGTTCTCACAATAGTCCTTAATACGTTTCTCTTAGCTTTCCATGTTATTAACATATTATAATAAACCTGATATAGTTAACAAGTGTACTTTAAAAGTCATAAAATACCAGAATTGTCTGAAAATCAATAAATCAACTCAATTCATCTTTAACCCATACATTATTTCAACCTCGTGGATGAATACTTAACCATCATATTGAACGTATCAACCCATAAAGGTAATTAAGTAATTCCCTAAAACTTCTTAACAAATATCTTAAGATCTTCTCATCACATAGTTGCCAATAATCCAACTTTAGTAATTATAACTCACCATAAATTAGTCTAAATTCCATAAATAGTACGGTTTTTAAGCCACCGAAAGCGTCATAATTCACAAATATAAGTTTACTAGGAAATCAATAGAATGACTTCTAAAACATTGAGTAATACTGTTATTATAGTTCACCCAAATCAGTTCCATCAACTTAATCAATTTCATCAATTCAATCAATTTCATCAACCAATTCCAATTTCATCCAAAATTAATATTAACCAAGTCTTACAGATTTATTCAAGTAATACTAAAAATTAACATAGTTGTAACACTTACCATAACTCAGGAATTCAAAGCATCAACAATAAATAACAAAGTTTCGTAATTCATCACTTTAATAATATCACCTCTAACATGAGGAAAGTAAAAGAGAGGAAGAAGGGGGTATAGTACCTCTCGCTCACTTGGAGCAGGGGACGAAACAGAGAAGACAAGGGGGTTTCAAGCCTCGGTGCACGGCGGCGAGCACCGGCGAGGCCGGGCAAAGAACGCGGGGGAGGTGGCGATGACGCGGGGAGGTGGCGACGTTCGCCGACAAAGGGCCGAAGCAGCAAGAAGACAAAGACGCGGCAACGGCGGCGGCAACGAACGGAGGAGCGACAAGAAGCGAGGGAAAACTCCTGCGAACTCGGGGACGGCGGAGGAGCGTCGAAGAGGAAGAGAAGCAGAGGAGGAGAGAGGTGAGAGGAACTTGGGGTTTTGGGGGTTTCACCTGGGAGAGAGAAATGATGGGTTGGGGTTTCTTTGGGTGAGGGGAGAGATATAAGGGGGGTGCTTGGGGTTTTCACTTGAGAGAGAGAAAATGGGGGTTTCTTTGAAGAGAGAGATAAATGGGGTTTGGGGTTTTATTTCAAGAGAGAGAAAATAATAGGGGGTTTGGGGTGAAAATATAACAAAAGAGAAAAAAGAAATTTAAAATTCATTTGGTTATTTAAAATCCAAAAATATATTATTTCTATCTTTAAAAAAATAGATTAATAAATACATTACATCATTTTAATTTACAACTCATATGCCAACTCAAATAAAATAAGAATTTTCAAAACATGATTAACTTTATAATTATAATTAACGCTAATTAAAACGCTCTGAAAAATCGGGGTATTACACATTCAATCACAATCACAATAGCAACACATGCTTCAAATTTAATATCCAATACCATTGGTGAATTCACAGTTCCTTAACAATTACAATAGCAACATATGCTTTAAACTTGTCATCCAATACTCTTGTTGACTTCACGGTTCTTAGACTATATACTCCCGCAGCCAATGTTGCAACTCTTGGTCCATTGCCAACGCGAAGATCTACTTCTCCGTTTCCTAATTTTCTACTTCTTTTAATGCCTTGCATATTACAGACAATGTGCGAACCACAAGCGGTATCAGATACCCATGAAGCAGAAGTTGCTAAGTTAATTTTTGTACCATACATATTTGAAGTAGAAACTACTTTATCCTTTAGATACTTGGGGCAACTACTTTTCCAATCACCAACTTTATTACAATAGTAACAATATTGCTCAACAACAACTTTCGGTTTTTGGAATAGTCTTTTGCTTTTCAGAAGTTTTAGACTTGGATACCAATCTCATTCCTTTTGAGCGGTTTCCTTTTACTAACCATACATACATCCTTATGTTCTTTTCCTGGATTATTAGGGATGATACTTCGGGCCTCAGTAAGCATTCCATGCATCTCTTGCAAGGGTGCTTCCTCCTTACATGTGAAAGTTTTGAACTCTTCATATCTAAGAACGATTCTGATATCCCTTTCACTTGCAATGAAACGTTCAACATTCAATTTGCCCTTCGTAAGTAAGGAGCACAAATTATATGTAGAGTTGTTGTTATTACTAAACATGATTACTACAACAATCAATAAAGCAAGATTCAATCAATGTTTATTAAAAGCAGCAATTCATAAAACTTTAATTCAACAAACTTTAATCAACTACTGCCCTTTATTCAAAATGAAAGTCCCGTGTTGAATAAAGAAATAACAAAGATCCCCTCTCACTACAATCAAACGAACTTTGGCCTGCCTTTAATGTATAGCAGTTGAGGTAAGTAAACATTTTACTAATTATAACTAATTATACTTCTTGGTAGACATGCTAACAACTCCTTGTTTACTCCTATCTCTTAACTTCAAAACCCAAAACTTTGTCTTTTGATGATTTTGTTAAGTTAAACCAAATATTAACATGTAAGTTTCAAAAACCTACCCTACTATCCTCGAAATTATGAGTTGTTTTGGCAAAACCTATTACTCATGATCTAAGGCTTTATATAGGTGTTGTTTGGAAAAGCAATTAAAACTTAATATTACTTTTGGGGACCTAAGCTTACTAAGATGGTCAATCAAAAGTGAACACATAAATTAAATAACCACATGTAAACTTAGAAGCAAGCATTTTAAAAACAAAATAAATGCTAAAGCTAATGAAAGCAATAATTAAAATGATCTAGTATGACCCCTATATTTAGGAAATCTATTTTTAATGAATCTTCCCTTGAATTTCCACGGATCCTCATGCAGTAATGCTTATATGGTGACCCTCAACATTTTTAAATTCTATTTGGTAGACAACTTTTATCTTTCCTCTATTTGGTAACCCTCTACTTTATTTTTTGTATTTTCTTTGACCTTATTACATTCTAAAATTATTTTTAAAATAAAAACTAATTTTTTAATTACAAAAAACTGATTTTAAAATGAAAAAAAAAACTCAAACCCTCCCCCCCCACCATAACCACCCATCCTACCACCCCCTCTCCTCCCCTAGCCTAACCCCGACTCACCAGCAACTCCCCCCCCACACCCTTCGACAAACCCCCACACCCCCGCCCCCTTCCCGTCCCCGTTTCCGGCGCCCCCTCCCCTTCCCTTCTCCATTTCCGACCTCCTCCCTACCGAAAACAACCCCCTCCCGAAACCACATCTCCTTCCCTACCGTTTCTCTCTCTCCTCCCCGTGCTTTCTCTCTCGCCGAGCTCCATGTTCTCTCTCCTCTCGTTAGTGGTTGGAGTTGTGTGGTGTTCTTGCCCCGAATTCCCCTTCCCCGCTCCCCGTCTTTCTTTTGCGTTGGTGGTGGTGGTTATCGTGTGCTCTCTCTCTCCTCCGTCGCGGTGCTACCGTTGGTGGTTCTCGTCGTCGTGCTATTGTTTCTTTGTCGTGGTGGTGGCCGAAATCGCAAATCGGGATTGGGGGGATGAAATCGGGAACGGGAAGGGGAGGGGTGGCTGGAAACGAAAAGGGGAAGGAGGGTGGTGTTAGGTATAAGAGCGTAGCGAAAACGTAACAAGATCGAGAAATTAATATGAAAATAATGCAAGAAAAGTAATAACGGACACACAATATTTAACGTGGGAAAAACCCTCTTAAATGAGGTAAAAAACCCACCTGACGACGAGCGCCAAAATCCACTATATAAAAATTATGAGAGTACAAGTACCCCAAATTAATAGGGTAAAGATAAAATTACAACTCTCACAATATTTAGTTATAAACTCACAAAGGATAAAAATTAGAGTGAATAGTGGAGTAGGAGATTGTGTGTATATGAGAATGTGGATGCTTGTTGTGGATGGCTTGTTGTATCTTGTGATGATACCCAAATGAAGTCAACACCTCTATTTATAGGTGTACAATGTCGGTTAGTTGAGGAACAAGAAGAGCTTAGCTAGAAAGCTCTAGAATCCATCTAGCAAAAACCACGTAGCATCACCCCTTCTAATTTTCACCATATCATGAATTTACTAGATGATTCTTGAAACTTACCGACATATATTTAGTGTGGGTAGCATATGATTTGGGCCAAAGAGGAATTTGGGCCACTCAAATCAACAATCTCCACCTTGGAACAAATTCCATAGGTCACTCGTCGTCTGAGCCCCAGCAGGCCTAGCAAGAATGAATACCCACTAAGTTTAAGCAATGATCGAACTTAGTGGTAGGAAGTGGCTTTGTAAGCATATCTCGCTGGATTATCCGAAGTGTGAACCTTTTTTGACAATAATTTCACCTTCAAAGAATTGTATCTCTAACATAGTGGTATTTGATCGAAATGTGCTTAGTCTTGGAGTGATATGCATCATTCTTGGTGAGAAAGATAGCACTTTGGCTATCAGAGAACACAGTGGTAACACCTTGTGGAACTCCAAGATCTATAACAAGGCCTCGCAGCCATGTAGCCTCCTTTATACCTTCAGTAGCTGCAACATATTCTGATTCTGTTGTAGAGAGAGCAGCCTTAGACTGCAACGAAGCCTTCCAACTTATTGCACCAGAACATAAAGTGAAGATGTAACTTGAGAGTGACCTTCGACGGTCAAGATCACCACCATAGTCAGAGTCAACGAACCCAACAACATCACTTGAAGATGTTAGGGTCCTATCAAAGACCAACCCCGCATCTATGGTACCTTTTAGGTAACGGAATATCCATTTAACTAAGCATTCCAATGATCTTTTCCGGGTTGTGCATATACCGACTCACCATGCTAACGGCATATGCAAGATCGTGTCTAGTGCGGACCATGGCATACATGAGACTACCAACCGCACTAGCATAGGGAATGCTAGACATTTTTTCTTTTTCTTCCTCCGATTGTGGACAACAAGTAGATGATAATTTAAAATGAGCAAAGAAGAGGAGTAGAGACAGAGACTTACAGTTATTCATGCTGAATTTATCAAGAATTTTCTTGATATAATTCTTCTGTGATAAGTATAATTTCCCGGCTTGTCGATCTCGATGTATCTCCATGCCAAGAATTTTCTTTGCAGCGCCAAGATCCTTCATCTCGAACTCCTTACTGAGTTGAGACTTCAAGTTGTTGATCAGAGACTTATCACAAGATGCTATCAGCATGTCGTCCACGTACAACAACAGATAGACATATACTCCATCAAACAGCTGGAAATAAACACAGTGATCATATTGACTACGTGTGTAGCCATGTCCAATCATGAAAGAGTCAAATTTCTTGTACCACATTCTGGGAGCTTGTTTGAGGCCATATAAGGATTTCTTCAAGCGACAAACAAGGTTTTCCTTTCCAGGAACAACGAATCCCTCTGGTTGCTTCATGTATATCTCTTCTTCAAGATCTCCATGAAGAAAGCAGTTTTGACATCTAGTTGCTCTAACTCCATGTCAAACATAGTAACTAATGCAAGAAGGACTCTAATAGAGGTATGACGTACAACAGGAGAGAAAATTTCATTAAAGTCAATACCTTCTCTTTGATTGCACCCTTTGACAACAAGGCGTGCCTTCCATCTTGCAGGCTCGACCCCGGGGATTCCTTCTTTTTGCTTGTAAATCCATCTGCATGTAAGCGCCCTTCGGCCTTTAGGTAGCTCTACCAGATCCCAAGTGCCATTCTTGTGGAGACTTTCAATCTCCTCATTCATAGCCACGAGCCAATTAGATGAATTTGGATCTGAGATGGCTTCGGAATAAGTAGATGGCTCGACCCCAACTGGAGTTTCTTCACCTACTGTGAGAGCATATAGGCAACCACGTACTCCTCTTCTGGATATCTCGTGGATCTCTTTTGTTGCCTTCTCGGACGATCTCTTGCGAGATTATAGTCTGGCTGCTGTGGCTGGCTAGTATCAGTGGTAACTGGAGCATGATCATCATCATGTGCTTCATTGCTAGACTGTGAGCCTGAGGAAGAGCCAACATCAACCATGGGAGACCGGCTACTTGTCTCCAACTCCACCTTCTCACCATTTTGGTCACCTGTGTTAGAAGAAATAGAAGACTCCGATCCAGGGGTTTTCAACATTGCATTTTCATTGAAAGTGACGTCTCGACTAAGAATAACTTTCTTAGACTCAAGACACCATAATCTATAACCTTTAGATTCAGATGAATAACCAATGAAAATGCATCTCACAGCTCTGGGAGCTAATTTCCCATTATTGATATGAGCATAAGCGGTACAACCAAATACTTTAAGAGAAGAATAGTCAACAGTTGTACCTGACCATACTTCCTCTGGAATTTTGAAGTCAATAGAAGAGTGTGGAGAACGATTGACAATATAAGCGGCCGTGGAGACGGCTTCCGTCCACAGTCACGGCGATGCCACAATCCAAAGATAGGAGAGCATACAACGAGCTCTCTCGAGAAGAGTTCTATTCATACGTTCGCTACACCATTCTTTGAGGCTTGCCGGTAATGTTTTGTGTCTAGCAATACCGGCTTGTGCGCGTAACTCTTCAAATTCACCATCACGGAACTCCAAGCCCCGATCGCTCCCGAGTTTCTTGACTTTTCGCGCTCCTGGTTCTCAACAAGAGCCTTCCACTTTTTGAAAGTAGGGAAGGCATCATTTTTCTGTCTTAAGAAATAGGTCCGACTTTACGAGAAAAGTCATCAATAATGGTCATCATATAACGTTTGCCGGAATAAGATGTGACCCTTGAAGGTCCCCATAAATCGAATGAATATAATCAAGAATAGCTTTGGTACTATGAGTAGTCAGAGAAACTTACTTTCTTCTCGTTTCCCATAAACACAATGCTCACAGTAATTCCAGCTTTACCAAGACCAGGTGTAAGAAGACCACGCTTGCTCAGGATGTCCATACCTTTCTCACTCATGTGGCCAAGGCGCATATGCCACAACCGAGTGAGATCGACATCGAGAGTGAGGATGAAACAATCTTGAACTCCGTCACCGTATGTCCCCGCAAGACATACTGCACTACCATATCTACCGGCTTTCATGACAATCGGGGCACCTTTAGTAACCTTCAAAACTCCACCTTGAGCTGAGAATTTATAACCAAGAGACTCAAGAGTGCCCAGTGAAATTAAGTTGCGTTTTAAGTCAGGAATATGACGAACTTTAGTTAAAGTCCTAACAACGCCATCATGAGTCTTGATTTTGATTGAACCTATTCCAATAGCCTTGCAGGGAGTATCATTTCCCATTAAGACAGTACCACAATCAACATATTCATAAGTGGTAAACCAGTCCCTATGAGGACACATATGATAGGTGCAACCAGAATCAAGAATCCATTCATGAAGATCCTTCTTTTCAGAAGTTACCAATAATACCGAGTCACCTTCAGAGTCAATTTCAATGAAACTGGCTTCGGCGGATTTTTGAGGTTGTTTAGATTTTTCTTCTTTCTCTTTTTTATTTTTCAACTTATAACACTCAGAAATTTCATGCCCTGACTTCTTACAATAACGACAGGTTATGTTTGATTTATGTCCCCTTGATTTAGATCTAAATTCTTTTTATGGGTACTTCCTCTTTCTTGTGATCTCCCTCTTGCATTTAAACCTTCAGCTTTATCATTAGTATGCACTTCAAGGTCAAATTTTTCTTTTGAGAGTAAATCTTAACATCTTCAAAAGATAAAGTATCATTATTACCATATAACATAATTTCCTTAAAGTGCTTGTAAGAGGGAGGTAGGGACACAATTAATAAAACAGCCTTATCCTCATCATCAATCTTGATTTCTAAATTTTCAAGATCAATAAGAATAGAATTAAATTCATTTAGATGAGATTGAATGGAAGTACCTTCCGCCATACGAATTGTGTATAGCCTTTCTTTGAGACGGAGTTTATTGGCGAGGCTCTTGGTCATATAGAGAGACTCCAACTTTGACCATAGCCCGGCTGTGGTCTCTTCATGGATGACCTCGCGTAATACCTCCTTGGCTAGGCATAATTGGATCGCCGACATTGCTTTCTCATCCATCTCTTCCCATTGCTCGTCGGTCATCGTTGCCGGCTTTTTAGATTTTCCTTCTAAAGCCTTTTTTAATCCGTTCTGGGTAAGAACGGCTTTCATCTGGATCCTCCAGATACTAAAGCTTATCTTGCCATCAAATTTCTCGATGTCGAACTTAGTTACAGTCGACATATTGAACCGTTAGCTCGGATACCAATTGTTAGGTATAAGAGCGTAGCGAAAACGTAACAAGATCGAGAAATTAATATGAAAATAATGCAAGAAAAGTAATAACGGACACACAATATTTAACGTGGGAAAAACCCTCTTAAATGAGGTAAAAAACCCACGGACGACGAGCGCCAAAATCCACTATATAAAAATTATGAGAGTACAAGTACCCCAAATTAATAGGGTAAAGATAAAATTACAACTCTCACAATATTTAGTTATAAACTCACAAAGGATAAAAATTAGAGTGAATAGTGGAGTAGGAGATTGTGTGTATATGAGAATGTGGATGCTTGTTGTGGATGGCTTGTTGTATCTTGTGATGATACCCAAATGAAGTCAACACCTCTATTTATAGGTGTACAATGTCGGTTAGTTGAGGAACAAGAAGAGCTTAGCTAGAAAGCTCTAGAATCCATCTAGCAAAAACCACGTAGCATCACCCCTTCTAATTTTCACCATATCATGAATTTACTAGATGATTCTTGAAACTTACCGACATATATTTAGTGTGGGTAGCATATGATTTGGGCCAAAGAGGAATTTGGGCCACTCAAATCAACAGGTGGGATGGGTGGTTTTGGTGGGGGAGGGTTTGGGTTTTTATTTAATTTCAAAATCAGTTTTTTGTATTTGAAAAATTAGTTTTTTAATTAAAAAATAATTTTAATATGCAACAAGGTTAAAGAAAATAAAAAAAAAATAGAGTAAAGGGTTACCAAATAGAGGAAAGATAAAAATTGTCTACCAAATAGAATTTAAAAAAGTTGAGGGTCACCATATAGAATTTCTCATAAATAATTAAAATTTTAAAATTATAAAAATACAAACGATTCTCAGATCGTAGTTAACTTAGATTCAAATTTAACGATTCACATATCGTATTTCTCTCCTAATTTGGGCCATACTAGTCATAACATGCAAAATGTAATATCATACATATTAAATTAAACATCCACGTATTTATAATATCATAATAAAATAAATACAAAATATTTACTTATTAACAATTAGTAAGCAACCTTTCCATAAAAATTATAAAACTTAACCAATTTAAGCTATAAATTATTTAGAAAACTTTACTATTTTAATTCAATTACAATTTAAACACGATATTAATCTATAATAATCACAAATTTGCATAATTGGAATCATAATATATACTCGAAATAAATAAAAGAATTTGGATTTTTTTTTATAAATTGTAGTCATTAGACTGCCTGTGGTCATAAGGACCACGACGGAAACCACCACAACAGCAGGGTAAGGAATCCCACTGCCGCAATAGCCACGACCCAGCCATCACGGCAAGCCTCGCACCCACTCTATCACTCGACAGTACTCCCCAGCCCACATGGCAGCAGTGTCGCCGCCTCCTCACGACTGAGCTCACGCTAGTCAGCAGCCACGGAGGACTGCCGCCAAGCATCCGCGACTGAGAAGCCTAAGACAACATCGGTCGACAAAAACCCCGAGCACATGCCGTCAGCAAGGGCCACCAACGCGCTAGACTAACAAAGAGCCAGGAGCCACCACACGTTAAACGTGCGTGGTTCAGCCGCTACTTTGCCGCCATCAATGCACCGCCTTTTATCGTCCTAATCTCGTGCTCCACCATGGCTCCACCTTCATAGGTAGGGCCAACCAGCCATGGTTGCCAACTCCCCTTTTGGAAAATAATTACATAAATTTAAATTAATCTTCAGCCAACTTTTGTTTAAAGATTAAGGAATTTATTTAGGTTTGACTATCGAAAAATTATGGCAAAATTTTTGAATAAATCAACAAAATTAAACAGAATATCAGGTTTATTAAGATTTAGATTTCAATGTATAATCTTTATTAAATCTAACAAGAATAAAAATTAGGGCATAAAATCTAATAATATCGGAAAAAATTCAGAAAATTTAACAATTTTTTTCAAAAAAAAAATTGAATCTAATGATTAGAGTTATTCATTCAATTATCATAATAGATAAAATCAAATATTTCAATTTTTATCCTTAAAGTTTATGATTAATCTAATTAAACATAAAAATTAACTAAAATTCAATAAACAATATAGCAAAAAATCTGAAAATTAGTGGGAAAAATAACAAATTATTTTCAACCATCGTATTATTTTAAATCTTTGTGGGTGATGATCATTAGATTTATTTAACAAATTAAAAATTAAATCTTTAATTGTTAACAAATTATTTTAATGATTAATCAAATTAGTCACTATATAATTTTAATTCTAACAAATATAATCTTTAAAAATCTGAAAATTAGGAGTGAAATTAACCAATTGATTTCGATCATAATAAAATAAATTGGATCTTTATTGAACAAATTCGAGCATAAAAACATATAAATCAAACTTTTTAATTCCAATCAATTAATATCAAATATTAATTATGCACATGCAAGTCATAGAACAAATCCTCCCTTAATTGAATCAAAATAACAACTTTACATATAAAACATGATCATATGTATATTATGTAATTAGGCAAAACTTGTACCACTATAGGAACTTATATATGCATATATTGTGGAATTGCAGGAAACTATTTCCTAACATCTATCATATGGTCGCATCCATAATGAAACACATGAATCAATCAATAGGGATTATATATATAACCTTTGAAGTGTGAATTCCCTAATCAGTCCACGAGCGCAGTTGAACACCAATAATGTCTGCTAGAACAGAAGAGAAAATATCTTGCTTTTGGTGGTTATAAACGCCGGCTTTAGTGGAGGTATTAGGGTTTTTGTAGCTCTCTATTTTGTGTAAAGATACAACTTAATGATGTGATGCCTAAACCCTAATATTATATCATGATAGAAGAACCCTAGGCAAATTAGGAGATCCGATTCTCCTCCCTTTTTCCCTTTATGGTCAGACAACCCAAGGCCCAATATGGGCTTCAGTTGATTGGTCCAACTTGTGCTATAATGTGTGACCTCATAGGATTAGTCTATTTAGTTGTACTCCCAGACAATATTGTTCTACTAATCATATTTATTCTCTAGCAAGCAAACATGATTACTAAAATAATTAACTTTATTCTCTACCTCGTTTAGAATTAAGAGAGAAACAGAGAGACTTCATGGCTTCAAAGGAGCTTCAATAAACTCTAGTGACAGTTGTGATAAGAGAAAGAGTAGCAGTAGAGAAGGGCAACTCTATGTGTTTAAATACTCATAAATTGGAAAAATGAAGAGATAGCATATTAGATAAGAGAAAGAGCATGAGTATTGGGAAGAACAAATCTTGAGATGTTCATTCAATTAATTTTTGTTAAGTCGTATCTTGTTTAGACCATAAACAGAGCACATGTTATATTTGAAGCCACTAGTAAATAACAGAAATAACTAGTTAGAGTAGGATAAATGAGCTAACTAAAATATGTTTTTTTATACATATATTTCTACAACATACCTAAGTTTTGATTTAAAAAGAGAAAACACAAAAATATCAATTTAAAGAATAAGTTGGAAGTTTAGTTTCATTCATCAAGGGTAAATCTTTAGCGCAAAAAGGAAGATTTTTTTGTTTCTTGGAGTCGTGGGGTATGTCATATGGGTTTAGATAAGGGAAACAAAAAAGGTGAGAAAAGTTGTTACGTTTGGTACTCCTGAATCCCTTAAAGATAACATCATTCAGTCATTTGAGTTAAGTATCTAGAGGTGAATTGAAGTTAATTTGTGTCGATTGAAACGAACTGAACTTCCATTAATCTCTATTATATGAGCCAAGGGGAGAGCTATAGTGTCCCCCTATGAAAAAAAAATTTTGTCCTTAGCTAAATATATAATTGCATTTTTTGATTTTCTACAATTATATCCTTTCCTAATTTAAAGATGAGGTCATGGTGTGTATTGGTGTCTCCTTTAAATTACAATAATAAACTAAATAATCATTAACAAAGTAACTTGACATAATGAGAAAAATGGTTACTCAACAAAAAAAACTTTTACATAAATTTTAATTTGACTACAAGACTTTACATCTAAATATTCGTTACAATTTCTAAACACTTTATAAATTACATTAATTTGTACTATAATGATTATAAATTACACTTTTAAAATTATATTTAGATGAAATTTAAGAACAAACTCAAGCAATCGACGTACGCATCGCGTGCATAGAAGGCTAGTTCAGTCTAACCCCCACCCTTTTCTCTCTCCTTTACATTCCACCACGGGCACCACCGCAAGCCTCTCTCTCACCTCCCCTTTCCTTCTGAACGTCGACACCACACGCACTGAATTTGTCTCTTCATCGGATTTAACAAGCCAAAGGTAAAGCCTTTCTCTCTCAAAATTTTTCAATTTGCAATGAAGATTTTTTGTCCTTCACTTTGGCTGCTTTCCTTTTTCAAAGTTAGCATACTTGTAGTTGATGCTGAAATAGGTGTATGTTTTTGGGGTGTTAAAGTTTCGATTTTTATTTGTTTTGGAAGTTAACAAAGTTTGTTTTTTTCAAACAATTTTTTAAGGTTATCACTCAAATTCAAGTGCCTTGAATTGCTTTTATACTCCTGTTTGCATATTAACTTTTAATCTTTAATTATCAAATTGAAATTTTTTGAACATTGAACTTTGTACTTTTGAAAGTTAGCAAATTTGAATTTGATGTTGAAATATGCTTTTCAATGTTAAAGTTTCGATCTTTTTGTTTATTACTATAAGAAAGTTTAGTTTTTGTAATCAATTTTAAATAATAGACAAGCTGAGTTGCTTGCTAGTGGTAATGTTGTATGCTTGATAATCTTGTTTTGCTTTCAATTGTTCATATCTTTAAGGGTTTGTCAATTTCAATTTGAAGCATAAATACCATGAATTTTTTGTACACATATTTGTGTATCAACTTTCAGTTTTAAATATAATGTTGATATCTTGTAATCTTCCCAAGCTACTTCCTCCGTAACAAAATAGATGTTACACTTTGACTTTCACGCTTGTCGATGCATTACTTTGACCATTAATAACTTTAATTTTCTATTAGTATAAATTATAAGAAGTTGATATTATGAAAGTATATATTGAGACGAATCCAACAACATATCATATAGTAACGGTTGATTTTATATAAAACTAAAAAATGCATGGTCTCCCCTCAAAAAAAAAAAATGCATGGTCAAATGTAGTAGGTGAATAGTGGAATTTTCAAAGTGTAACAACTATTTTGTTACGGAGGAAGTATAAAAATTCAAAGTAAGAAAGGTCCAGCGATGTATGGTGTTGTCTTATTTTCCGTAATCACAACTTTCATTTGTTTTTACCCCTATCGGCCTATCGGGATAACTTTATCTTTAGTACTTGTGCTTCAACTTCATGGTTCTAAATTCCTTAGTTGTTTAGCTTTTATTATATAATGATGCTTTGCAGTTTGCTCTATCCCCTTACCCTTTACAGAATGGCCCCTGAGGGACAGGTTTTAATGGCTTCGCAAAGTCTTACACTGTTTTCCGCGAAAGTATCTCACAGAAAATATTATTGTTGCTGTCGTGATTGGTCAAAACTGCACAGCGATTTGTTGGTAGATATCCTCTGTCGCTTATCTGATAGTGAACTTGTGAGATGTACAATAATATGCAAACCATGGAACGACACTATTGTTAATGTTTGCATTCCTAAAATATTTGCTTCAGCACCCCTTCGTGTACTTGCTTGCGCTACTATACCTAACTCCGGATTGTATTTAACCTTTATTCCTGATGCACCACTTACCAGGCATGGAGAGATTGTAACTTTTAAAGAATTTTATCGTGTACTTCCCTCTATGCCAAATGGGTTGGTATTTCGTGGATGTTGCAATGGTTTATTTCTTTTTCTCCTATATTCAGATCAGCAGTACTGTGTGTGCAATCCTGGTATCGGACAATTTGTGGTAATTCCTGTCTGTAGTGAAGTTTACACTCGTTGCCATGTTTCATTGGCTTTTGACCCATGTAGATCACCTCACTTCAAACTAGTTTGCTTTTTTGCAATACTCTGTTTTATCAAGTTCTACATATATTCATCAGAGACAGGCAGATGGGATGTCCACATCATTCGATTTGACGATTATTATGTTGAGCATGAGTG
Organism: Beta corolliflora; assembly: GCA_947648045.1. Taxonomy (NCBI): domain Eukaryota; kingdom Viridiplantae; phylum Streptophyta; class Magnoliopsida; order Caryophyllales; family Amaranthaceae; genus Beta; species Beta corolliflora. The sequence continues at coordinate 741,951 of CANSZD010003162.1, read as the reverse complement.
CATTAAAAGGATTGTGTATGTGAACGGTATTCTTTACTGTTTATCCGAACCAGATCTTCTTCTCAGTGTTGATGTTGATCATGATCAGTTGAAAGTGCGTTCCATCATTCTCCCCTTCAACATAAGAGATAATGTTATAGGATTTATCGGGGCTTCAAGAAATCATCTTTGTTATTCCAATTGTGACTTCTATTATATGTTTGTTTGGAGGCTTGAAGGATATTCAGATGCTCCAAAGTGGGTTCTAATGCGTCGAATCCGCATTGAAGTGTTGACCTCAATCCCAATAGTGGGTAGCGGATGTCGTGAACGTCAATTCCTCATGCCTTGTGCTTTGCATCCGACTTCTGATGTTATTTTCATTAAAACACCTAAGAGGATTGTTGCTTATGATCCTCATAGGCATGAAGCGATATGGCTGGCTGAAGGCCAATTTAAAGTTTATCCTTATGTTCGTTGTCTAGTAAGTTTGAAAAGCCACAAGCAAAGACATTGCGCATCATCGAATTTGTAAGTGTTCTACTCATCTCCTGCTTTTTGTATGTTTGGATGGATGTCTGTTTGTTGCCAGGGGCGGCTAAGGCCATATGCAGGGTGCCCAAAATATAAGGGTCCAATTCTATTAGTTGTCCACCTAAAATAATAAAAAAAATATATAATTTGATACGCTCAAGTTATACGATGTTTATATTATATTTTGGGTGCTTTTTGCTAAGAGTCTTGATCATAATTGTTAACGTTTGCGTTTTATTTAGCTCTTAGCGGAAGTTCGGAATTTTGTATTTTAATTATAGTTAAAGTTGTAAGTTCCGAGCTCCTAGAAGCATTAGTGTTTGGAACGACTCAACATCGTTATACTTGCCAAGCGTCGCCACATGTTCCAATCAAGCATCGCCGCAAGCCGTAGCCGAGCATAGCACCTAGCCCATCACAGCCGCACCAAGCTCTCGTGAGCATCGCCAAGCCAGTACAAGCACAGCCCATGCCAGCCCATGCCAGCCCAGCGCTCGTCGCCCAGCTCTCGCGCATGCGCGCCAAGCAGCACCGCAAGCCCAGTGCTCGCCCAGCTCTCGCCCAGCGCGCGCTCGAGCCAAGCCTGCCCAGCACGGCAGCTCGCACCTCACGACCTGCTTTCTCGCACCTCGCGAGATCCTTCGCACGGTGCGACCTCTTGGCTTGGCCCAGTTCTTCAGCTCGTGTTGGAGGCAGCAACTCTTCGCACGGTGCGACCTACTTCGCACCTCGCGACCCCTAGGTCGGTGTAATTGTCGGCTGATTTTTGAGCTTTAGTATAAATACTAAACTTGTTTTTGGACCTAGGGGGGCAGCGACCACAAGGAGAGGGAGTCTCCAAAACTCCACTCTCTCTTGTTGTCTTCTCTTTTTAGTTTTTATTTTCTAGTTTAGTTTTTGTAGATTTCAATTATGGGATTGGCTTATGCTATGCCGATTGTAGCTTGAACCGTTCTTGAACGAGATTAATATGGAGCTTCAAGCATTATTGTGAGATCTTTCCTCTCTATTTAGTTTCTTTGATTATGGTTTAATTTCTATGCTTACTTTCTATGATTTTTGCATAATTATGCTAGGAACGTTACTAGTTTGATTGTGTAATTAATCTAATGCTAGATTTAAGAATAGAATCGGATTGTTTTATTCTTTTATCAATTGGTAGCAAACTAGGGAGTAACTTAGATGCTGATCGTCTTGGTTATTTCTTGGGGAAAATTGAATCAACTGTTGAATGTTTATCGCTTGTATGACGTTAGCAGGTCTGTTGGTTCTCTGTGTTTATTGCTGCTATTGGATTGAACTTAGACGCTATCGGACTAGGTTATCCTTTGGTTAGGGTTTTATAGTCACGCTGATCGTGCTATTCAACTAAGAATAAGGAGAACACGAGATTAATTCTCAACAATAGATAATTATGGAAATAATTAGAGTTGAGGTTCAATGATCGATAATGAATTGAAGTGTATGTTAATCGGATTAAAGATCTTTCCATAATTGATTTCTCATCTTGTTTATATGCTAGTTAGTTGTAGTTTAGTTATAATCTACTTGAAACCCCCCTTTGTTATTATTATTAGGTTTCTCGGCCCTTAGCTTAATCTAGGTTTTGAATCACGCTAAGTATTAAACTCGTCCCTGTTTCCCTGTGGATACGACCCCTACTTCCATTATACTAGCTTAGTGTAAAAGAGAGTAGGAGAAATTTTATCTTTGGCCGGGTGCGGTGCACAACGACACATCCGCGCCCGCCCAAATTTTGGCGCCGTTGCCGGGGAAACGGTGTTACTTGTTTGTATTTAGCGTGATTTTTGGATGGTATTGCTTGTGCTCTTTGTTTTTGGTTGGCCACTCATATAAAGAATTCCCTTTTTGTTTTAGTTTCTAGTTTTCATCTTCCATTGAGCTCTATGTATTTCACTTTTGTATTTTGGACAAGAAGCATGGAACTTGTTGCTTAAACTCTCTTGGGAATGGTTGATTGACTCATACTCTATATCTTGGTTATTGTCTAGCTTTAAATATTTATATTAATGGTCATGACTTGGATTAGCTAGGAGTACTACTAGTTGATGTTTGTTGTTGACTTAATGCTAGGTTTTGGATATAATCTGATGTTATATGCTCAACCATGTTGTAGTAAGCTAGGTATTAACGATGCATTGCAAGAGTTCTTCTCAATCAATTTTGCAGGTACTTGAAGTGGAGATTGACATGGAACCACCATTGTCACACATGGAGCACAACCCAATGATTAAGCTTAAGGTACTAAGTCGAGCTCACGACTTTAAACAACAGCGCTTCTCGGGAGGCAACCCGAGATCCCTTTTATTTTCTTTCTTTTCCTTTATTTTCTCATCAAATTTCCACCACCACAACAAATTTTCTTTCACCCACCGCCCACCCACTAAAAAGATCCACAACCAATCTTAATCCGCTTGGAACCAAAATCCACAAAAGAAAACCCGTTGGGAGGAGTTCAATAGCTAGGAGTTGGTAACACTAGAGGATTGAGATTGTTAATGTATCTTTTCGATCTCTTAAGCTAGGTGCAAATCTCAAAAATTCAAAACTTTTGAACTTGTCATTTGTTTGAGTGATTCGAGGGAGAGGGTTGTGAGTTGATTTATGAGATTTGAGTTGGTGTTGTTAAGAAATTTGAGTTTGACGGATTGTTTGGTCATGAGTTTTGAGCATTCGATCTTCGATTTACCCGATTTTCGATTTTCTCCCCCCATTTTCAGTTTACTTTTTCTTCTAATTGTCGACACATTGAGGACAATGTGTAGTTTAAGTAGGGGGGAGGGTATTCTCATTCTCATGTATCTATGTTGTATATATTACTTTTAATTTGAAATGAAAAATGAAAAATAAAAAATAAAAAAAATGATGATGAAGTGAATCCCGCTGAGTTGAAAACCCGCAAGGGCGGGCGACTCGGGCAAAAATGGGGGCTCGGATAGGTCGAAAACCCGAAAGGGCGGTCTATGCAAAAAAGAGCTAGTTGAGCGGGTAAGATGGTGAGATGCAACCAAAAAGAAATGTGTGAAGCTAGGATGAAAACCCGAAAGGGCTCCTAGGCAAAATGAGAGATTAAGAGAGAATTTTGTGTTTTGAAAACTCATTGCCGGAGTTGGTGTCATAAAGTGGAAAGCGTTTTCGGGTATGGTTAGTTATTTCATCCTTGATTTTGTGAAGATTTATTTTGGCTTTCACATTCTTTTGGTCAATTGTTTGTTTTTGGGAGTAAGCATGGAATTTATCCCTTTTTGTCTTTGTTCCATGGCTTGCTATTCTAAGTTAGTTGTAGTAGTAGTAGTTTTAGATCATCTTTTGGAGGTTTGGGAGAGCTGGTAGTTTAGTGTGTCGTGAGCTGGCATTTTGATTCTTGTTGGTGTTGTTGGTTAAACTTGTTGGCGTTGCTGGTTATTATTGTTGTCGCGTCTTTGTATATTTCAGGTGAGCTTGAATCTAAGTGTGGGGGAATCATCATCCCTTACGTTTAGGTTTTGAGCGTATTTTGTTAAGATGTGATGATGATGATGTAGTTGATGGGGAGTGTAGGTTGGTGTCGATGGCTTGGGTGATGATTTATTTGGTGATTCTCATTTTTGAGTTTACTCGAGGTCGAGTAAAATTCAAGTGTGGGGGTATTTGATACGCTCAAGTTATACGATGTTTATATTATATTTTGGGTGCTTTTTGCTAAGAGTCTTGATCATAAGTATTAACGTTTGCGTTTTATTTAGCTCTTAGCGGAAGTTCGGAATTTTGTATTTTAATTATAGTTAAAGTTGTAAGTTCCGAGCTCCTAGAAGCATTAGTGTTTGGAACGACTCAACATCGTTATACTTGCCAAGCGTCGCCACATGTTCCAATCAAGCATCGCCGCAAGCCGTAGCCGAGCATAGCACCTAGCCCATCACAGCCGCACCAAGCTCTCGTGAGCATCGCCAAGCCAGCACAAGCACAGCCCATGCCAGCCCAGCGCTCGTCGCCCAGCTCTCGCGCATGCACGCCAAGCAGCACCGCAAGCCCAGTGCTCGCCCAGCTCTCGCCCAGCGCGCGCTCGAGCCAAGCCTGCCCAGCACGGCAGCTCGCACCTCGCGAGCTAGGTCGCACCTCGCGACCTGCTTTCTCGTACCTCGCGAGATCCTTCGCACGGTGCGACCTCTTGGCTTGGCCCAGTTCTTCAGCTCGTGTTGGAGGCAGCAACTCTTCGCACGGTGCGACCTACTTCGCACCTCGCGACCCCTAGGTCGGTGTAATTGTCGGCTGATTGTTGAGCTTTAGTATAAATACTAAACTTGTTTTTGGACCTAGGGGGGCAGCAGCCACAAGGAGAGGGAGTCTCCAAAACTCCACTCCTCTCTTGTTGTCTTCTCTTTTTAGTTTTTATTTTCTAGTTTAGTTTTTGTAGATTTCAATTATGGGATTGGCTTATGCTATGCCGATTGTAGCTTGAACCGTTCTTGAACGAGATTAATATGGAGCTTCAAGCATTATTGTGAGATCTTTCCTCTCTATTTAGTTTCTTTGATTATGGTTTAATTTCTATGCTTGCTTTCTATGATTTTTGCATAATTATGCTAGGAACGTTACTAGTTTGATTGTGTAATTAATCTAATGCTAGATTTAAGAATAGAATCGGATTGTTTTATTCTTTTATCAATTGGTAGTAAACTAGGGAGTAACTTAGATGCTGATCGTCTTGGTTATTTCTTGGGGAAAATTGAATCAACTGTTGAATGTTTATCGCTTGTATGACGTTAGCAGGTCTGTTGGTTCTCTGTGTTTATTGCTGCTATTGGATTGAACTTAGACGCTATCGGACTAGGTTATCCTTTGGTTAGGGTTTTATAGTCACGCTGATCGTGCTATTCAACTAAGAATAAGGAGAACGCGAGATTAATTCTCAACAATAGATAATTATGGAAATAATTAGAGTTGAGGTTCAATGATCGATAATGAATTGAAGTGTATGTTAATCGGATTAAAGATCTTTCCATAATTGATTTCTCATCTTGTTTATATGCTAGTTAGTTGTAGTTTAGTTATAATCTACTTGAAACCCCCCTTTGTTATTATTATTAGGTTTCTCGGCCCTTAGCTTAATCTAGGTTTTGAATCACGCTAAGTATTAAACTCGTCCCTGTTTCCCTGTGGATACGACCCCTACTTCCATTATACTAGCTTAGTGTAAAAGAGAGTAGGAGAAATTTTATCTTTGGCCGGGTGCGGTGCACAACGACACATCCGCGCCCGCCCATAATTACAGATTGTTCCGTTCCAATTATCGAGTGTAATGTTGGATGCAAATTCAAAGAGGTTAATTTTTATTTGGTATTTTGATTCGTCTCTTCCTATTCTCCAAAAAAAAATACCCATTAATGACTCTTTCGTCTCTTCCTATTCACCAAAAATTTTCAGTCCTTACACCTTAATTTAGCACAGGGCCCTAAATTCTACGAGACGGCCCTGTTTGTTGCCTAGTCATTCCATGTCTGCAATAAGTAATTAGTTTTCTCTCAATGTGGTTGCTTTCCTTTTGTTTAATTTTGTTCCTTGCGTGTCACTGATATGAATTGGACATTGCTTTCTGGGATTGGAAATTTGTTTAACGACTTGACTTGATTGTTTTTGGGAAAACAGATCAAAGTACATGAAACATGCGACGTTCATGGAAAAGCTAGATAAAGGGTTGGAGGCTGTAAAAAGAAATATGCGGAAGGAAATCGAGGAGGAAGAGACATGGTGCTTTTGATCAATGGTCTGCTTATGGCCTATTCTCCCCAGCTTATTTTCATTTCATTTCAGTCAGTTTAATTCAGTTCAGTTGCAATCAGTTCAGTTCAGTTCCTAAATTATTATCATGACTATTAGTTATAATTTAATTCAGTTCCAGTTCAGTTCAGTTTAGTTGCAATCAGTTCAGTTAAGTTGTTTTATGCCGAAGAGAACATACCCTTAGTGCAGCCTTATTACACATCAAGTGGCGTGACTGTATTTCTATTTATATGGCAACAGGGGTGGGACACGAAAATAGAAAAAGGAAAAAAAGGAAAATAAAAAAGAATGTAACTACCTAATTAATTTTAAGAAAATAAAGAACAGTTGCTCCCTCTGAACTAAATTTTTGAAAAAAAAATCAAAATCGTTGTCTTAGACTCTGTTCTTTTGGACTGAATTAATAAAAATTCAATTCAGTTCAGTTCAGACAAATTCAGTTCAGTTCAGTTAGTTTCCTCTCACAGTTTTCTTTCAGTTCAGTTCAATTCAGACAAATTCAGTTCAGTTCATTTTAATCCAAAAGAACAAAGCCTTAGTGGGATAAATTGATTTAAAATTTGAAATTCTCTAATTTATTTTAGATGTAATTATCAATTAATTTACTTTTCAACATGTTTCGCACGCATCGCGTGCATATAAGTCTAGTAACATTAATATGTAATCTTTAGGTGGGGCTAGTTATGTCTCAACTTGTACTCCCTCTATCCTTAAAAGTTTGCACCCAATCACTTAAATAAAGCTCTCTCATCAGGAAGCGAATGAGAGTAAACAATAGGGGACATAAAGACATCCTATTTATGTGCATGGTCTATCAATTAAGTGACCTTTTGAACTTTTTTTGTTGTTTTGTAACAAATAAATATAGGTCGTCGTTGTAACATCAACCATGTGATTGATATTTACTATATTATAAATAAATATTATAATGTCAACCAAAAATGATGATTGCCTGATGCCAATCCATAAAATTAAGTATCCCATACCCTCTAACAAAACAACACGACCTTATATTATAGGCAAAAAGGTTATCATATTTGGAAAATTTTCTGACAATCCATAAAACCAAGTATCCCATACCCTCTAACAAAACAAGTCAACCTTTGCGCGATCCGCTAAAAATAAGTCAATCTTTTAATTATCCTAGAATAAGCTTACTTTGTTCTTACATGAACTTTTGATAGGTTGAGTTGATAAGGGACATGTTACTAACCTCTTAAACCGGTAAAATGTGCTACGTGTTATGCTTTTATTATTTAGAAATTTTAATTTTTAAAAAAATCAAAACAAAAAAAATTTCCCCTAGCTTTTTCTCTCTCCTTACAACCCACCAGTCCACCACCCTCATCTCTCCCTAGTTCCATCCTTCACCGCCCCTTTATTATTTTCCATAACAACCAACACCACATCACCTTACTCTTACCGCTACTTCAAAACCACCACCAACAATACCATTTCCACCATCAATCACCATAAAAAAAAACCCAAATTCGACTGTAATGGCGCTTATCGGGGTCGCGCAGGTTGGTGGGTGGTGGTTGTTGTCCGATTGACTGGGTAGGGAGAGTTTAAGTGGCTGGTGGTTGGGGTTATTAAGTGACCTGGGCGGTGGTTGTTGGGGGACGTTGGACTGAGTGAGGGTGCTGCGTCGTGGTTATGGGTGGTGGTTGTTCCTCCACACCATCGCACACCGCCGTCACTCTTTCATTCTTTCTCCTTCTCCTTCTTGCTCGCACCACAACGCCCCACCACAACTATTTCGTTCTTTTTCTTGCTCGCTCCACCACCACTATTATCTCCTCCTCCATTTTCTTCTACTTCTCTCTCCTCAATTTCTCCTCCTACCACTGCAGTCATATCTTGTTATATGGGTAGGATGGTTATTAGTTAGGGTCGTTATGGTGGAATTTTTTTTCCTTTTTTAATTATTGCAAAAAAACAAGTCATTTAACTTGTTAAAAATTTAAATGATATCAAAATTAGCTTATTCCAGGATAATCAAAAGTTTGGCTTATTTTTAGCGGACCGCGCAAAGGTTGGCTTATTCTTGATAATTTTTCCAAGGAAAAATTATCACCAATAAGTTAACGTTTAAAAGGTGTGCTAAAATTAAGTTAACCCTTTGATTATTTTAGAATAAGCTAACCTTGTAGTCATCTCAACTTTTAATAGGTTGGCTTCAAAACTGACCTCCAGTAGAAGGTTTTCTAGCAGGTAAACTCTTGTATTTTTTTTTCTTACCATAAAAGAATTTAACCCTCACTCTCTCTCCTCCTTCCCCCACCTTCCTCCACCACCACCAGCATAAAAATCCCCAACCACCGTTCCTCCCTCCCCCAAAAATCAATTGGCCTCACAAACCCACCATTCATCAGTTTAAGAATTAATTACCGAAAGTAATGGCGACAAAAAGAGCAGGAGGAACAAAAGATGATGCAATCTCTTTAAAATGGGAAATGGTTAACTGATTTTGCGCCTGAGATTCTCTGATCTATAAGCTACTCTACGTAGATGAGAATCGTCGCCGGTTCCGCCAACGGCTCTTACGCCAGAGAATATTAACTTCAAAAATCGTGTTTTTCCAAGCAATGGTCGCGGGAAAAAGCAAACCCTGGCAAAAAGGGTGTTTGTGAGGGAGAAATGAGACGTGGGTAGAGGAGAGAGAAAATGTGGAGGAAGGAGGAGTGAACACCATTAATGGAGCTTTGAGACTAAGCTTTATGTTCTCAATTAAGCATTAATTAAGGAAATCGCGTTCTTTGTTTTTGTTGTTTGCTGCAATATCTGGAAGAGATTGATGAATGCGAGTTTGAGGTTAGAGTTTAAAGGGAAGAGGAGGAAGAGAGAGAGAGTGGGAGGAGTTAGGCCGGTGGGTTTAGGGTTAATTAATTCGATGGTTTTCGGTGGTGGGCTGGATTCCTCTGGGTGTTTAGTGGGGTTGGGTAGGCTGATGATGGTGGTTGTTGGTTGCTGCGTGAGCCGATGATAGTGTTCGGGTGGAGGGGTTGGCGTGGTGCGGTGGTCGATCAAAGGATTAGGGGGTGGTAGATTGGCAGTGGTGGTGGTGTTGTAGTGGACTAGTGGTGGGGAACAGTGGGTAAAAGACTTTTTTTGCAAAAATATTGAAATTATGAAAAACAGTTACCTGTGAAATCAGTCTTCGGTCACTTGACTTGTTTAAAACAGATTGCTATTAAAGTTAGACTTATTCTGAAATAATTAAAAGAATAACTTATTTTTAGCGACGACCTAATGGTTAACTTATTTATATTAATTTTTCCATAAGTAAAAGATCTTAAGAATTGATATTTAGAAAATACTTCCTCCAGTGTTTATTAGTTGCAACACTTTGACTTTCACGATTGTCTACACACAACTTTGATCATAAGTATCTCTAATTGAATATTAGTGAAATAATTGAAATCTTTATATTTTGTAAATACAAATTAGTTAAATCTAACAACATTTTTATAGCAATTTTTTTTAATATGAAGTAAATCTTTTGGTTCAAAGTTTGTTTTATGAATATTGTAAAAGTTAAAGCATTATTGCAACTAATATAAAATAGAGAAGTATATATTAAAGACAAATCTAACAAAATCATAAAGTACATGAACAGTGACAAAAGTACAAAGTGTGCAAATTGAACTGATACACTATGCGATCAAATAATATTGTGTGCATATGGTGTCAATAAATTTATTTGACCAATTCAATTTTATCTAAAATGAGTCACTTTTAAGTCAAAATGAGTCATTTTTAAATAAAGGGTAACTTTTGATATTAGACGGGTCACTTTTACCTGACCCATTTAAGACAAAAAGTTACCCTCGTCTGACATGTAACTTTCTACCTTAAATGGATCACTTCTATATAAGTGACTCATTTAGAGCAAGAAATTACTTTAAGTATAAAATAAATTATTGTATACCCGTCTAATTTGGATATTTTGTGATATGCGGTAATCCCTTTGACCGGAGTATTAATCGAGTTTAGCAGTTCGTGAGCAACTCAAACTCGACTCGATCAACGCTCGACTCGAGTTGGCTCGAATTCAATCCTATACATTAACGAGTCAAGTTGAGCTATCCTAAACTCGATTTGATAAGCTCGTGAGCTACTTGATAAATTTTTAGTCATTATATAGATTATAATATTTCAAATATCAACTATTTTTACGATAAAAAATTAAACTGATTATTTATAAGTTACTCAAAACGACTATCAAGATTAAGATCTTTACATTAAATACATAAGGTAATAGATTAACAAAAAAAATAGAGGAAACTTTATTACGAATAATTTAGGGGAACAAATCAAGTATATGTGCTCGCAAACAACTCGAACTCGACTCGAAACTTTAACGAGTCTAGTTGAGCTAGAGAATTTTAAGCTCGATGTAAAATAACTCGACTCAAACCCAACTCAATACCTTAGCGAATTGAGTCGAGCAAAGTCCAGCTCGTAACCGACTCACTCGATAAACGCTGTGTTATGACCCAAACGCTGTGTTATTTTAATTTTCTTCCTCAGCCCTCTCATTTTTTTTAGAGACAAGCAGACAAGTACCCCCACAATTTCAACAAAGAGGGAAGATAGAGAAAAAAAAAGAAAAGAAATTCGCGCTAACCCTCGATTACAAGGGAATTTCCATCTCTCTCTACAGTCTACATTTCATCCATTTCAGTTTTCTATCTAAAAAGTTGACAATCAATCAAAATCAACACATAAAATTTCGTATTACCAGTATCGGAGCAGATTAGAAGAGTGAGAGAAAAGAGGTTGAAGATCATCTTTTCTTCGACGATTTTCAACAAATTTTAAGGTTTGTTTACGACTAATTTTACTATTTTAAGTTTATAGATTTCAATTTTGCAGCTTACACATAATTATCTGCGTATTTTTCTGCTTTTCTGCTGATATCATGTTAATTTGTTAATCGTAAGGGGATTTATGAGTCAATGTGATTGTTGTTTCCAGAATAATAGATGAATAAGGATGGTTTAACAATGATAATGATAATTTTGATTGTTCATTTTGTTTGCTCTGTATTAGCATCTTGCTGCAATTTTTTGAGCTAGTGGAATTAATTAGTGCGTCATACTTATTTTTGTAATATTCTAGATATTTTTTTTTGAGCTGATGAGCTAACTAAGTATGATGTTGTATGATTTATTCAAAGTATAGTAAGCAGATCCAAATTTGATCAATTAGCACAAATATAATCGAAGATCAAATAGAATTTTTACAAAAGACATGGTGCTATTATTATTGCTCAATTAAATAATTTAGATTACAACTAATTTCTAGGATGCGATACTACCGGGGACTCATACTCATTTTTTCAGAGTTACATAAATCAGGAAGGTTAAAGATGGGATTTCTGTGACATCCCTAGATAATCTTTTGAGAAAGGTAGGAAGAGAACAAGCTGAGTGTTGATATAGAGTTATATAATAATCAGTTGCAGTATGTCTTTGGCGTTTTAACTTAGTGAACTGGGAACTGGAATCAAGAACATTCACTTTACTGTGATTGTTGAACAGCCCTTAGAAATTAAGTGCAGTCAAGTTTCAGTTCTACCCTTTCTCCCCCTCTAAGTTATTTCTATAACAATTGGCGTGCAATTAATACGCCTATATGGCACCCTACATTAGAAAATTCTCCAATTATAACTGGATAACTAGATCCATCGACAATACCAATATCCATGTATACATACAATCTACAGCAAAAAATTTAATCAATTGAACATCCCAAGATAAAAGCACAGCCTAAGCTAGTTGAGCAAATTTAATCGACTAATCCATACTACTGGCGTATCAAAGGGGGTTCAGTGGGTTCAATTGATCCCCAAAAAATCTGAGATGACCTTAGTTCAATTGATCGACAATACCATTATACCAATATCCACATATACATACATATCACATGTACATTTCCCTCCTCATTATAATTGAATTTTGGCATTGGACTCTTTAGTGTATCAGCAGATTATTGTATTTTACTTGCAACCACATTTTCTGATTCCATCATCCGCCACTGTTGGTAGCGTGTCTGTGGAAGACTGTGACTTGATCGATGGCGCTCTCAAGGCTTCGGCAACCTTTGTTCTCCCGTGCTCCTTCTTTACTTAAAGTTCGCCTTCTCTCGTCTTCTATACCATCCACATCAACCTCAAGGTACTTTCGTAGTCTCTCATTTCATCCTTTTTAGAATATTACCATAATTTTCTGTTTTGTAAGCTCATCGACTCTTGTTTATTGAGCTTTTGATGAGTCCAGGATCCACTTTTGAGATTTCTTATACTGTTCAAAATATTGATCATATTTCATGTTATGATTACTTCTCCATTTGTATAGGGGTATGATTTTTGCATGTTAGTAAACCATTTGGGATTTTATATGGGAAATGGGTGGAACAAAGGGAACAAATCAGCAAGGTTAAGTGGTTGTACTATTGATGATACTATCATTTATATTGATTGATACCGGGGGAGTAGGGGCTGTGAAGAAAGGGAATGATAAGAGTTGAACATATGTGTTTGACGACATACATAATAATGGGCAGGTGATTTTATTGCTTACCTTGCGATCAGAAATTTTAGGATTGAAAGTTTACGTTGCTTTAGCATATATAATCAATGTCGAATAAATGTTAGGAGCGTAACTTTTGTGTGCAGTATAATATGATGTCATCAATTCACCTATTTTCAGACCTTATATGTTATGTAAGGTCAATCCCAAATCGCTTACAATGAATGACAATTAGAATGGTATGAAATGCAGATTCATAATTTTTGAACTAAAGATACATCATGTGTAGGGTGCATGACTATCATATACTCCTTCTGGTGGACGTTTGTGATGTCCTCTAGCCCTCTACGTAAGACTCTAATTCTCTCCCATCAGTGACAGTGAGCATCAAATACCCATTTGACTCGATATGTCGGGGAAAGGTGACGTTCCCTACTAGACTTCTCAATCTGGACTTTGAGAGTTCATTTTCTTGATCATGATCTTTGGTTGCATTTGCCTCAACACCATCAACATGATCTTCCTCCATAACTCTCTTGGTCATCATGCTTTTGAGGATCGTTGGGACCCTTTTTTGCAGGACTCGTTAGATCAAACTTTTTACTTTTGTGGCTTCTTTAAATGCTTGATGGTCTGATACTTGAAGAACATCACATCTCTGCATTTGTTACTTTTCTTTTATATAGGACCCTAAAACCAGTAGCCAAACTCCTGTTAATACACGCTGCTACTTCTTGTTGTCAAAGTTTAGATCCATCATCTTTCAGGATGTGTACAACCTAGAGATATCTTTTTTTCTCCAAACCCTCTCTCGAATATCAATATCAACTGGTGTTTGAGAGGGACAACTGACAAGTTGACCAAGTAGACTGGTTCAAGGTCGTCTTCTGTTAGTTTAAACTCCAATATCTTACATAGCGTGTATGCGTTTGTGTTTGAGACTTTGAGGTGAAGTGTTCAAAGTCACTTTGATAATATATGGTTGAATCAAGCATACAACTTTTCAATTGATCAATGGAGGGATGATAAATGTCATTCTATTTAAACCATTGAAAACAACAATGGAAAATAATTTCCCATCTCTATGATTTTCTCCTTTCAGAAGTTTCCGTCTCATTAAAAATTGTACACTAAATAAGGAGGTTATTATGTAGAGAGTACATAAGATCTAGATGAATACAATCCTTGTCCTGAGTTCAAGTTTGGCAAGAAAAATCTCATTCCTGCTGTGAGTTGATATTCAAATGAAAATAACCTCTTTATTGTTACGGGTGTCAAATTTAATCCCTTAGACTTGCTTCAGGCATTTGTCTTATTAGAGGCATTTGAGTAATATTTATGTTACTCCCTCTCACTTAGAATATATGCAAAAAATTGATTTTTGCACTATTCACATACCTCACTTTGACCGCAGTTATTTACGAATATATAGAAACAAGTGTTAGTATAATGTATTTTTTTTCAAAATATCAACTATTCATAATATTTACTAATGGATAATTAAAGTTATTAATAGTCAAAGTAGTGCATTGGGAAAGTGTGCAAGTCAAACTATTGCTATTATTTTGGGGACAAAGGGATGCTTTGGAGCAATGATACAAGGAACGAGAGTCGATGCGAAACGTGGGACGGAAACGGGAACGGGAAACGCTACCTTGGGTGAATCGGAAACGTTGGGTCATTTTTTACTGATTTTTTTTAATAAATTCAGAAACTGAAATTAAAATGCAATAAGGAAAAAATCCGAAATCTTGATTTCCAATTTCTGATAATCTGATTACATCCTAAAAATTTCAGAATTCAGATACAAGATTAAAAGTTAAACTAAAGACTTAAATTTAAAGCACTCTAACAGTCTAACTCGTGATAGTAAATGAAGAATTAAGAAAAAAAACTCAATCTGCATATCGTTGCCTCTTAGGTGCAGTTGGCATTGTTGTGTTTCCTTCCTCTTCTTCCCACCTCATGTCCTCTAGTCTAAGTGGTGAATCATCCAAATATGAACTCTCTGGTTCGACATCCCATTTTCTATGTGGTCCTTGTTTGTAGTTGGCTGTAAAACGGGAGATAAGTCTAATATTAGAGTGGATGAACACCAACTTATCAGCCCTCACAGAATTCAGTCGGTTTCTTTTTGTGTTATGAATATACGAGTACGTGCTCCACACCCTCTCCGCCGATGAACTACTAATAGGCTGTGACAGAACTTTAGGTGCAATTTCTGCTAATTCAGGTGTCTCTGCTCCATAAGTATACCACCAAGAAATAGGACTCATTGACACAGCATCAACTTTTGCCGCAAGTGTTCCAAAAATCCCTTCTCTAGCTTGGAACCTAGCCAATTGTTGACGCAATACTCTTCTCTCCTCCTCATCTTCCCCTATCTTATCAAAGGCTTCAAGAACTCCTTGGACGACTTCTCTGTCCATATTTGGAGCTAGCCTTGCCTCCCCTCCGGGAGCCAAAGTTTGCAAGTAGTTTGGATCATAATAAAATGGATTCAATGCAAAGCCCAAACAATGCATGGGAATATTCATTTTTTCCCATCTAGAAACCAAAATTTCATTCATTTTCTCACTGTCATCTTTATGTTTGTTGTTCTTCATTATATCACCAATCTCTCCAATCATGCAGTCCATTTTTTCATATACCTCACCCATTTTTGGTCCCTCTCCATCAGCAAATTTTATCATCATATAAATAGGTTTTGTGACTGCCAAAATATTATCCACTTCATCCCAGAACAAATCATCATTTATAGTAGCAGCAACTTCTATTCCCAGATTTTTCATTCTCTCATCCCCAGAATTAAGCCAATCTTTCCATGCTCTTAAAACTACCGTAGTAGCTAATGACTCTCTACATTGGGACAATCGTTTCAATAGCAAGTAATGTGAAGCAAACCTGGTTTTTGCAACTTTTAGCAATTGAAGTCCTGATTGTGTTTTAAATATTGCATGAGCATGACCATGATTCAAGAAATATTTCACAATATTTTTTCCTCTAGCATAAGTCTCACTTATCCAAGGAAATGCAGTAGCAAAATCTTTGAAAATAAGATTCAGTGTATGAACTACACAAGGAGACCAAAAAATGTGTTTGTGTACCTTCTCAATCTCTTTGCCGGCTGCTTTACAGTTTGCTGCGTTGTCTGTCACGACTTGAAGGACATTTGAAGGACCAACTTCATCTATTGAAGTTAGTATGAAATCTGCAATAGCCTTTCCAGTTTTCTCCACTCCTGAGAAGTCTTCGGCATATAAAAACATGGACCCGCGACTATTAGATGCAACAACGTTGATGAGTTGCTCACGTTTTACATTTGTCCATCCATCTGAAACTATGGACAGCCCATGTGTTGCCCAAGTATCTTTAATTGGAGTCGCTTCTTTTTCAACGTCTCGCTTAACTTCGTCTAGTAAGGATGAACTTGCTCTATCGGCCGATGGTGGTTTGTAATCTTTCGGAGCATGTTTCAAGGTGTTAACCATTTTAGCAAATTCAGGACTTCTTAAAACATTGAAAGGAACACCATTAGCACAAAGAAAACGGACAATTGAAATGTCAACCTGATGTCGCTCAACTGCAGCGAATGCATTACCAATAGGAATGCTAGTAGCTCCTGGAACCTTATAATTGACAGTGGACTTAGTTAATGATGGGGATATACCTGCTTGCTCAGCTTCATCAACTTTTTTTCTTAAACTTTGTAGCAGTACTCTGTTTGCTAAGATCACTGTGCAACGACCAATCTCTGCTTTTTTTCCTGGCATAGCACCAAAAAAATGCTGATGAATTCGAGTGTATGAGCTACTGAATGTTCTCTTGCAATGCTTGCATGTCCATCTCCTTGTGCCTCCTGGATTCTTCCCCCTATCTGCTACTGTAATGGTAACTTCATCTAATAATGGCTTTTGTTTATTTTCAGAAGGAACACCATGATTTGGTATACCTTCTACAACTATATCTTCCCTTTGGTGAACTCCCTCTTCTACATCAATATATTCTCTATTTGAAGGTTGATTTTGGGGTTGGTTTGCTTGTGAGGATTGAATTCTCTCTCTTTCCCTCCCTCCTTTTTTGCCAAAAGCCATTTGGTTCTCTTAAGTTTTTTGTGAAGATGGGTTATATTTTGTGAAGGCATTGATTTATATAGAAAGTATGAGTCTAGCTAGTATAATTTCGATTTACGGAATTTGGGTGACGGGTGACCTCTCAAATCTCTAGCTACTGTAAATTGTAATAGCTTTGAAATAGGATACTGAGATTGAAGACATGTTGAGAGAAGTGGCGGCAAGTCGTAGTGTACTAATGAAGTGATTTGCAATTTTGCATCACCTACCCCTTATATTATAAAATTATTATCTTTTTTTACATAATATTAAATTATTATTTTATCTTATCTTTCTTATGTATTTAGGTTATCTTATTATATGAGTAATTTGGATGAGCTAATCAATTATAATATTATGTGATATATGCTATTATATAGTATGAGTTTAATTATTATTTGTATTTCTTTAGTAGCATAAAAGTATTACAATATATTGCAAGTATAAAATTGAGTATATACTATAGTTTAGTGTTTAGTCATTCTTTATTATTAATGATCAATATTATGTAGTTGATCAACCATGATATGATCCCATTAAGTCGTTCCTCATTAAGTCATTAGTAATCATCATATTATAATATAAAACTATTGTACACTATATACTCTTTATAAGTATAAAATTGAGTCATTACTAATCATCATATTATAATATATGAAGAATCTATAGGTTAGTCGTTCCTTATTACTAATCATCATATTATATCAGTTCCCTTTTTGATTGATCGATCAATTATGATATTATACTATATGCTCAATACTATATGAAGAATCTATAGGTTAGTCGTTCCTTATTACTAATCATCATATTATATTACTAATCATCATATTATATCAGTTCCCTTTTTGATTGATCGATCAATTATGATATTATACTATATGCTCAATACTATACGTTGTATCTATAGGTTAGTCGTTCCTCATTACTAATCATCATATTATATCGCTTTCTTTTTGATTGATCGATCAATTATGATATTATACTATATGCTCAATACTATACGTTGTATCTATAGGTTAGTCGTTCCTCGTTACTAATCATCATATTATATCGAGTTCTCTTTTTGATTGATCGATCAATTATGATATTATACTATATGCTCAATACTATACGTTGTATCTATAGGTTAGTCGTTCCTCATTACTAATCATCATATTATATCAGTTCTCTTTTTGATTGATCGATCAATTATGATATTATACTATATGCTCAATACTATACGTTGTATCTATAGGTTAGTCGTTCCTCATTACTAATCATCATATTATATCAGTTCTCTTTTTGATTGATCGATCAATTATGATATTATACTATATGCTCAATACTATACGTTGTATCTATAGGTTAGTCGTTCCTCATTACTAATCATCATATTATATCAGTTCTCTTTTTGATTGATCGATCAATTATGATATTATACTAATCATTTATGATATGATCCTATGTACACTCTCTATTCTATGTTGTACGTTGTATTCATAGTTTAGTAACTTTGGTTGTTCTTCATTACTAATCATAAATCATGATATGATACTATATATTAGTATATAACTATGTGCGCTCTATAGTCGTTATTATATGTTGCGACACATAGGATTGATATGTCATATTATATTTTTAAAACTATAATTTAGAATAATGAAAATGAATAATGAGAGTTTTAGATAAGTATAAAAGAGAGGTTGACTCTCAATAAACCTTCTTATATTAATTACAAATGTTATTTAAACTAAAGATAACTTTCGAGATATAATACACAAAATTGTAATTATTCGGCTTGAAATATACATCAAAATAAGACCTATTTATCTAAATACTACACTTTTTAGAGCATTTCAAGTGTCACATAAGCATTTACTAAATTACGGTGAATTAATTTCTTATCAAAAGAGTATTGGATTGAAAATAAAAAAAATCTTAAGAAAAAATAAATATTATTTTAACGGTTTGAATAGATTTTATAAGTACTTTTTATAGGATTGTGATAGAATTTTATTATCAAAGTGAAAATTCTTAATATAACAATGACAAATTATTATAATATCAATCTAAAAATGCAAATTTATATATATATATATATATATATATATATATATATATATATATATATATATATATAGTACTCCATAAAATCTTTCCATAAAATCTTTCCATAAAATCTTTCAATGAAGAGTTGACAAGGTGGCGTAAAAAAGAAGGGGGAGGGAAAACCAAATCCACTTGTATACACAAAGATTGGGTTGTTCAAAAAAATTCATCATTACATATATGTCAAGTACTTTTACTCAAAGCCTAAATATATAGTTGAAGTTGAACTGAACATTTATTAATAAAATATTAAAATACTTACAATCTATCAAAATATAATTAAATAATAATAATATAAATATTTTATTAAAAAGTATTTGACTAAAGAGGCTTCTAGAAAATAATTTTTTAAAAAGAGGAGCAAGGAGTCCACGGCTCCACGCCACTTTTTCACCAGCTCTTCGTAACTTCATCTTCTTCCTCTTCATCAACACAACAACCTCCATTATCAAACCTTCAACTTCCAAACTCCAAAGCCTGCAAATGCGAAAAACAAACCAAAATTTAAAATTAAACACAGAAAAATATGATAAATATTCCGAAAAATAAAAGCCCTAAGGTTTTATGATCTATTACAGGCGAAAATTGCCTCAATTATTCAACTAAAATTGTCGAACAAAACCCTAGTTTTGCAATTAGGCTCAATTGCTTGCGTTCTTGCGCTGAAATTAGGGACGTTGCCTTAGCGATCTGATTCGCGAACGGAGGCGATCTGGGTCGCGTTTGTTCCGCGATCGGGAACGAACGACCCAGATCGGAAAACGTGCCTCCGTCCCGCGTCCCTTGTATCACTGCTTTGGAGTCAACCACATAAAGTTAGCATTTTCTCTCGATACCTCAGTTGCCAAAAGTGTTGCTTCCTATCATCTTAAAGCCTATTTCGGTTGGAGGGAGTTTGAAGGAACTATATTGCTTATTCTTGCGGCATAGAATAACCTTATTCTTGACCTTCATTACTCTACTTCTTGATGAAGCTCAAGGATGAGTCTGTAACTGGTGGGGAAATATTAGGGAAAATTAGAATCATTACATTAAGTGATAGCATTATTCCCATGTTACATAATTATCAGCCAAAATTAAAGAAAACTCCCACTGAACATGAGATAAAAAAAGGTTGTTGTCATAAATGAAATTACAACAGCCATCAGCTACCTAACAGTGTTTACTGATTCTGTCTGCTTCATTAGAAGAGGCCAGATTGTGTACCATGAGCAAAGGGTTGCACATGGGCTAAGCTGCTCTGCAAGGATGCAGTCCCGTCCCTGACATTTTATGGGCCCTGGGCAAAACATAAAAAATAGGCCCCTTACCATTTTTTATGATTTGAATATATGAACATAACACGAGTACACGACTTAAAACATTAAATTCTGAAAGAAACTACCTCTTCTTGAAATTAGTAAAAAACGGTTTCTTCGAGCATTTTATGATGGAAAATCTGAATAATAGAAAGTTACATGTTGTTGGAATATATAAATTCCCCCCTCCCTCTTTGGGCCACAGATTTGTACAACACATTAATCAGAGAACAAAAATATTACGTAACATCACACTCTACAAATTTCTTTGTTTCAACTTTTCAACAATTATAGTGGGATTTCACACTAACAAATGAGATTCATCAACATTTTGAAGTCATTTCGAACTTTTAACATCTAGAAAAATGATTATATAAACAAAGCCAAGTAAATAACAAATTATCTCGAAAATATTCAACAAATCCAAGTAAATCAATCATCTATGTTACTAAATTAACGATCTATACATACTACTAACTACAAAAAAAACACAATTCTAAATTACTCATTTGCAGATTTATAGAAATAATAAAAATTACATAATTAAACAAGTTTCATTTATTTTAGATGAAATTCATCTAAAAAAATGAAAATTAGCAAGAACACAAAAAATTACCCAAATTGCTGAAGATACAGTACTCGGAATTTTTCCGTCAAAAAAAAAGTACCCAAAATTTCAGATAATTTTTTTTCACACCTTTGATCTTTGTCTGCCAAAAATTATAATTTTGGGAAGGGATAGGGGAGTAAAATCCGAATAGAGAAACACCCAAAATTTGCCAAATTATCAAGTTTTCGAATCCAATAATTGTGAGAAAAAACAAGAAGAAAAAAATGGAAATTAGTGAGATAGAGTATTCATAGAAGGTGCTTTATTTATATGTTATACAAGCCCATTAGAAATTTTTAATAGAAAACAACAATTTATGGGAGAATTGGGGAAACCATCTTCAAATGTGAAGATTAATTAGGAAGGAAATATTAAAGGGGTTGAGAGTTTCAGAATATAGAAATGTGAAAAGAAGGGATTGATTTCAAGGATTTAATTTAATCTTGGAAATTTTCCAAAGTTTAATTCGCTGATTGGAGAAGATGGAATGGTTTTGAGAGATTTGAGGAGAAGGGAATTGAGTGGGGGGAGGTAATTAATGAAGGAAGATTGAAGAAGATGAACACGTTTTCTTTCAATTGAAAGTTTCCATAATTTTTTTTTTATTTTACAATAGAAGCTTTTAATGATTTTGGGCTTCCTTTCCTTGGGCCCTGGGCAGGCGCCCCTCCTGCCCAGCCCCAGGGACGGGCCTGAAGGATGTGTGTATCAGCTGAATATTTTGAAGCTGATGTTCCGGCACTCATGTGCTTGGGCTGACATGCCCATGCAGGTGTGCGGGTGCTTTTTTCGTCAATTTGGATACTATTTTTGGGTTGGGTTAGTTATTAGTGAGCTTAATTATTCTACCTATTTTAATATTTCCTCCGCTCCAAAATTATTGCAACGCTTGCCTTTTTTAGTCGTTCTTTAATTAATGCAACACTTCTAGAAATGGAAAAAAGGCTATACCCACACATGGGACCCACTCACACTCAACAACTTTTTTCTCTCCTTATTTAACATAAATATTAACACAATACCCCACTTCCAACTCCCTCCTAAATATACGTGCCAAAGGCAAGTGTTGCATTAATTCTGGAGTGGAGGAAGTATGTCTTAAGGCTTCCGACAAGTTTGCCACTTGTTTTACGTGGATGTTTTATTGATTTGCAGGACTATTTAGTATTAGGAGTGAATGGCTATATTAAATCAGGTGCTGATTGTTTTTATTTTTTAAGCGCGGTTTGCATAAGTTTGTTAAATTAAATCTCATCAATTAGTAGTTAAAATTAATTCACCAATTAGTAGGAAGAGATTTAGGCTTTCCTAGGATCAGTAGTGTTTTACCTTTCGCATGAGTTAAGCAAATGCATAGGAAGGCACGTTTTATATGATGAGACAATGTAAGGAGATTGAATATGTTAAGCAATTTGTGTTTAGTTGAATTTCTTAGTGAGATTTAACCTAATTAACATTATAGTGATTTTGGTAGTGGGGCCAATACTCTTACTCTTTCTGATTTTGAGTGAATAGTGAGGATTCTTAGTGAGCCTCTGAATCTTCAATACTATCGTAGGGAGTTTATTGACTTCTTGCTGTTCAAACCAATTTTGTTTGTTATTGCCAAGGAAACATCTAAGTCCATATATCTTTTCCAATATTCTTGCATTATTGAAATTTGGATCGGAGGGCCCATCATATTATGTATCAGATTGATGATAAGAATAAGGATGAGAGTCATATTGGAGATGGACAATTGCATGATGTGGAACAGTTTTGTATCTTAGGAGTTTTAGCTGCTTTAGTGGGGAATTTTTCGGGGAGTTGAACGAAGTTTCAAGTATTTAGGATTGTTTTGTTGTGCCTTCGTTTCCTCCTCTTTATAGGATTAAGAAGTTTAGTTTCTGCTTTCCACGCTGTTTAGAGCCATGACAAAGCTAGTTTTTCTGGATAGTATTATGCAACGTCTTTTTAACGTAAGAGGATTTGTTTTTCAGAAGATTGAAATGAAGAGTACAACTCTTGGAAAAAACTGTCTTTATAACTGAAAGCAAATGAAGAACTGAAATAATAAGACCTAGTTAAAGAGCCCTTTCTTGAAGAATTTTCCAATGTCGAGGTTATGCTATAGAATCCACAGGATGTTAAGGAAGTTGGTAGCCTACCATTTTGGGTGGATAATCAAGTTATTGTTTGGATTGGTGGTGTTAGTTAGTCTTGGTTGCATGGACGGATGCAGATAGCTGCGTGCAATTTGACAAAATTGATTTCTGTTTTATGCAACCATAGTTAAAGACTTAGGGTTTGTGTTCTAGTTTTTTTTTCTAAAAAGGAATATTGGAATAGAGTATATAGTGGAAACAGGAAATAATATATTAATATGCATTGTTGTTGAGTACTTCTTCATTGTATAAAGAAGTACTTAATATTTCTTCCTTTTTTTTGCTGTGTATAGGTTTCTTTTCTGCTAGTTTTATTTCTTCCCTGCTTCCCCACTCCCCCTTTTTTTGTTTCTCCTATTTTCTCAAATCTCTCTCCTCCTCTTTTTCTAGTTTCTTTCTATATCAAGTAGTTATCTACTCCCTACATATCCTAAAGATCTTCTTACTTTCCTTTAAGCCCGTTTCCAAAAGGTCTCCTACTTTTACTTTATGCCCTGTTTGGTAAAGGTTTGTTCCCTTGCCACACTACCTTACTCCACTTGTTGATAATTTGACACTGTCTCACAACCAAGTTCCCTTTCGTGTTTTGATAAATAAAAAGGATCACTTTCAAACTCTCTTTCCTCCTTACCTTGGTATATAATGCTATGATAAATAGGAAGATCTTTAGGCAACAAAGAGAGTAGTAAAGAAAGCAAATAAAGAGAATATAAAGGAAAAAGTGTGTTCTTCCTGGGAAAAAAGAACCTATGATTATACTGTGTGTCTAAGGCTTTTTTTACAGATACAAAGGGATCCTGATTTTCAATGTAAATCAAGAAAGGAACTAGAATAGGGTTTGGGTCGTTTGTTGATAGATAATTCTAATGGATGAGGAAGAGGTTGAAACTTGAAAGTATTGGATAAAGATGTCATATCCGATCTAGGAAGGCCAATATAAACTTGGCCGTTGCCATGTCTCTTTAAAGAGACTTTGTATCTGAGGAAAATGCTTAGACTTACAGATATAAAACTCATAAAAGCTGCAGTGACAAATAAATATTGCTGGGTGGGAACTCAAAATTTTTACTCTAGTATAAGAAGAATTGGGTTAGAGAGGAAGCTCAGATGATTTATGATGGCGGCACTAAAAATGGCTCCTTTAGTAGACCATTTGGTTTTCTCTTTGTGTGTGCGTGTGTGCAGGCGTGTGCGCACGTGCGTGCATGTGATTGTTCTAAAATTGTATACTTAAGAAATGCAACTTGTTTCCATTAAATATAATGATTCTGGATGTAAATTTTTTCACTAGGCTTTTGTCATGCAGATACTATGTTCCCAAAGCTTTGTCAACGGATGAAAATGGGAGCCTTCTGAGGTTCGTTTCTATGCACTCCTTCATTGGCCTACTGCATGAATTATCTTCTCTTGACGTCTCTAATAGTCCATGAGTTTTCCTTGTCATGCATCTTCTTTCATATTAAAAGGAGAAGTTGGTAGGCGTTTGCCGTGTACTCCTAACCAAATATAATTAACCTACTCTCATGCACACTAAGCAAGTATAATGGAAGTAGGGATCGTATCCACAGGGAGTAAAGGAACTTGATCGGAAATTAGTGAATTAAGGACCCTAGTATGTGCTAAGGCCAAAGTAACCGAATTGGGGGGTTTTGGAACAATACAAGCAAGCTAAACTAAGCACAGTATTAAAATATGAAGAGATTACAATATAAAAAGGTCTTGGACTCGATTAGCATCCACCCTAACCTAGTTTGTGATCACGAAATCTTAACCCCGACACTTCCTATGGTCACCTATCGAGAAGTCTTGACTTCTATCCTCCTAGATCGTGGCTAAACACACGATCCGCGGGGTTTATACCACCCTTACTATGCCTTAACTCAAATGAATCGCACTTAAGTCCAAACCAAAGTAGCATTAAGGTCGAGGAACACGATAGGATTACTAATGTTATCAAAGCAATAACATTCAAATAATAAGCAATGCTTCTCTAAGTGCAAAAGATTAATGTTCAGCATTTAATCAAACACCTAGTATGCTACATGAAGCTAGGAACACAACAATCCGATTATGCACCTAGAATTAGCATTAGATGAATCACACAACAATACTAGTAACGTTCTTAGCAAAGATTATGCAAACATCATGAAATTAAATACAAGAAGCATCACAATGACCATAGAGAAAGTAGAGGATAAGAACTTCTCACAAGTAGATTAGAGCTTCAACAACCAAATCCAAGATAGATGTTTAAGCTAGCCAAGCCATAGGATTCATTACAAATCTACAAAAGAAGAGAGGAAGAAACCCTAGAAAGAAATCTTCTTTTTTTTCTCTCTCTAGTTGCTTCTCACAAAAACTAAAACTAAAACTTAATAACGTAACCCTCCAAGGGAGGAAAGGAAAACAAAAGAAGCGGCCGACACGGGGTCGCGACCCGCGACAACCCTCGCGACTCGCGACCAAGGGGTGTCGCGACTCGCGACACCGATCGCGGGTCGCGACGTTGCGATCGCCTCAAAAACCGCAAAAAACAGAGCACAAAGAGGAAAAACAGGAGAACTTGGCTTTTGAGTAAGCCATGAAGTCACAGAACCATAATGAAGACGATCCTCGGACGATGAGCAAACCAAGAAGCTTGAACCACGGACCTCGGAACTCGGACTCGGAACTCGGACTCGGAACTCGGACTCGGAACTCGAACAAAGCTCGGAAGCCTCGGAAGATGCGCCATAAAGAAACCAAGGACAAGGACCCCGGGGCACAAAAAGTGATCGGAGGACCAAGATCGGCCCTCGATTACGCCACCATGCAAACCGCTCCCTATACTCCTCAAAACACAACATCCTCCGACAACACCTCCTAACATCAAAACTCTCCTAAATCCCGATACTAAGCTCGAACCGACACCAAAAACGACCCGAAATCCGCCTAAAATTGGCGGATAACTTAGACACATCAATTTCCCCCACACTTAAACCTTACTCGACCTCGAGTAAAAAAAAAAGAGAAATCGACACACCCAAGCACCAAAATACGCCATACCACGCCAACCTCCGGAATCGCCATCCACAAGACACAAAAGCCAATCGACAAAATCTACCCCAAAAGAATCCTTCTATACAAATGAATCTCGAATCCCGAAAGGTTTCGGAACACGACTATCTACAATGACCTCCCGATTCCAACCATGGTTCGAAAATACGGGAACGGTTTCGGATACGGGAACGGTCGCGGTTTCGGTGTAACGGAACGGATACGTTCGTCACGGACCGCGTCCACGGTTGTCGCGACAGGTTTTAAGTTTTATAGTTTATTTTTAATAAAAAAAATTGCTTTTGAGGTACTAAAGTTTCATTAAAGAAGTAAATAAAAAGTCTTTAACAGTTGAAAAATAGCTTGACTAAAAATCATAAAGGTGAATAAAAATAAAGGAGTGGGAAACCTACTGCCTTGTTTAGGAATATCACGTGAACTACTTTAATAAAAATAGTCTTTTATTCATTTAGTATTTTAAAAACCAAAATAAAATGTTGAAAGAGATAGAAAAGTGCATAGATAAAAGTAGGACAGCTGGACCCTATTAATTGCAAGTTGGAACTTACAGCTGTGGCCCACGTTTGAAATAACAACTCCCAAGTAATGAAGTACTGCCCAACATCCCATTCAAGCGTTCATCTTTTTCGACAAGCACTCCTCTCTCTCTCCTCCTTTTTCTTTTGCAAACTGTTAATGGCGGCCATTTCTCCAGAACTTTTTCGGCCATTTACGACTCAAGTCGGCCGCTATGACCGAGATTACGGTAAAACTCGGGCGAATCCGGACGAACCGGTGGAAAATGCACTGTTTTTTAACAAAGCGTTCTACATCGGGATTTATCGGTTCGGTAAACTTGGAATCCGCATCAAAACGGCCGATACGAATTGATGCGGCCGAGTTTTGATACCCTGATTCCAACCTACCCAAAATGCAAGGAAACTAAGGCACGAGGGTAAGTGATTCCCCCACACTTAGCTCCGTTCTCCAACCAAATCATACCACAAGCAACAAAAGAAAAACGAGCCAAAAAGAGATGCACACCCCGCTCTCAAAAGACACAAAACAAGGACCTAATCAAAAGACACAAAACTCGGACTCGGAACTCGAACAAAGCTCGGAAGCCTCGGAAGATGCGCCATAAAGGAACCAAGACAAGGACCCCGGGGCACAAAAAGTGATCGGAGGACCAAGATCGGCCCTCGATTACGCCACCATGCAAACCGCTCCCTAGACTCCTCAAAACACAACATCCTCCGACAACACCTCCTAACATCAAAACTCTCATAAATCCCGATACTAAGCTCGAACCGACACCAAAAACGACCCGAAATCCGCCTAAAATTGGCGAATAACTTAGACACATCAGAAGTATATTGGCCTTTGTGCGGTGTAACTGATTTTTTATTGTACTGCACTGGTTTAATGATTTACATCTGGTTTTATTGCTAAAATATCCTAGATAAAATGTATGAAGGCCTCCATCCAATTCCGAATTCACCGGTGGACCAGCCCGTGTGTTTAATATTTTAGGTTGTTTAATAGCTGCTTTACCATTTACAATTTCAGAATTTCTGAAGTTTTAGTTTAATACTTTAATTGGTAGTTCATGCGGTGAATTTGACTCTAATTTTTTGATTTCCTATTCTTTATAGAACTTGATTTTGACATCCTGAACGCTCTAATTCGATTGTGGTCTTGTGAATTTTCACCTTTTCTGTCCTAATGTCGTACTAAAAACTATTGTGGCTTCTTAACTTTTGAAGTGAAGAATCACCTCTTTTATGGTTTCGGATTTCTTTGGGTGCATCTTTTATTTTGTCTGTTTAATGATTTGAATGTGCTGTTGCTCTGATTCCCTGACGTGCAGGAGTTCACCTGTGGTCACTGGTTTTTTGGGGAACTTATCTAAAGTAAAGGTTAGTCTCACATGAATGAAGTTTGAAGTTTGAAGTTTGTTTACATTTCGACATTCTTAAATCTCCAATTAGTTTGAGGAATGATTTATCTGTTCTCTTGTCATAACACGCAGTTGCAGTTTGGGGTTCGGTACATATCATCAGCAGGTATCTTCTGCTTCCTCCTTTTCATTCTTTTCAATCATTGGGGAAAGAGGGAGGGGGACGGGGGCTCATATCTCCCCTGTTTCTTGTGTCCTTTATATAGTAGGTCCTGCAACTTGTAGATTTTTCTAATTATTGGCCCAAGCAATGCCACTAATTTTTTTTAATAAAAATAATATTTTGTTTATTACGTCCTCCGTTTCCATTTGCTCTTGAGTGGATTGTTTCATCCTAGAGCCACAATTTGACCATAAATTCTCACTAATATAAAAGAATAAACATTCTCATGTTCGATCTTGTTTCATTTGTTTCAATGTGTTTTTTTGAAATTCATATTTTTTTTAAATATGTAATCAGATACAGACATACAGTATTGGTTAGATATTACCTTGAAATCTGTGATAAAGCCAACCAGCATCAACGAACAGCAACTGAGGGATTACTATAGCAACAATTATCTTAAACTATAAAGATCATTCCCCTTTAAGAAAAACTAAAGAATATGATAATGGTAATATTAGTATAAATTACTTTTCTTTCCAAATTACTTTTCTTTCCATCAACTAAACGTTACAGCACAGAAATTGTCATTGAACACAATCTTTCAATTGTTTTTGTGTGTGTGTGTGTGTGTGTGTGTGTGTGTGTGCGTGTGTGTGTGCGTGTGCGTGTGCGTGTGTGTGTGTGTGCGTGTGCGTGTGCGTGTGTGCGTGTGTGTTAAAATAATTGTACTCTGTTCTCCCTCCGTCCCAAAATGTGTGCTTTTGTTATTTCTTTGGCTTTTATATGTGTGCTATTTATTTATTTAAAGAGGTTCTTGAAATAAAATATCATTTTGTGACTAAAAATCCCTGGGAAGGAAAAACTTGTTGCTCTATCAAAGAAAATGTTTGCCCTTGAGTTTCTTTGGGTGACCAAGTTAGAAACGAGAAATAATACCTGCAAGTAGATCGCAAAACCAACCAAGATAGTTGCAGTCAGATGTAGGTTATGTGAACTATGAAATGGGATAGTTCTTCGTGAAATATATCTTATTATATATCGGACATATAGTAGTAGGGCAGTTCATGAAAGAAGCAAGACATTTCTAAACCTGCACATTACTATTGGTTCTCATGTAGAGCTCTGAATTTGTTTATATGGCAGACGATCCTTCACATACAGTCCTTGAAATGCCTGCTTTGTCGCCTACTATGGTAAGTATATGCCTTAATATTTCAGGCAAAGTCTACCTTCTCGCTTCTCTTATCTTTTAAAGGAATTAGTATCAAGTAGATTTCTTGGTGCAGAATCAAGGAAACATTGCAAAATGGAGGAAGAAGGAAGGAGACAAGGTAAGTAACATTTTTTTTTTTTTTTTTTTGATAATTCCCTTCCACTTAACTCATCTTTTTTTGGTGGCGGGGGGAGAGTGGGGATGGGAGTTGGCATTTGCAATTGTCTCTTATTTTGGAGTATTTTAAATGCTTTCACATTTTTTTTTCACTAACTATTACCTTCATCTCCCAGATAGCTGTTGGTGATATATTATGTGATATAGAGACTGACAAAGCTACTGTGGAGTTTGAAAGCCTTGAAGAAGGGTAATTTTTTTGTTTAAGTAACTTATGCTGAGTTAGTATTAAAGCCGGTTATGAATCATGGTCAATCAATGACTTCTTGTTTCCTTATATAAGTTTCTTGGCATCATGTTAATACTTTGCCCTTTCTAGGGATCATCAATTATTGTTTTAGATATGGGCCAATAAAGCGAGGCAGTAGCCAGTATGTATTGGCTTTTAAAGAACCAACACATTCCCAGTTGTAAAAAACTGTATGTGACCACTATCCACTGGAGTAGCTAATACAAAGGGCGATATGGCTAATACAAGGAACTTAAGATGATTTCTTGTCGATAACTGAAAAAACTTATATTAAATTAATCTAAATGAATTGCAATAATTTATGTGGCATGACAACAAAGTATACTTTTGCAATGTGTGATGGTTGCCGTGGTTGTTTCCATGATTCAAACCTTGTAGTTGGTGGTTACAAGAACGAGGATGAGACCATAAATCAACAAATGTACTTTTTCATCAAACTTTGTTCTAATTTATGTGTACTAGGGAAACTCTCCAAGATGTCGCACAACCCAAAAGTACTCCATGAGGATACAAAGAAATGTACACTCTGTTTATGTAGCTAGTACCATCACACTTTTGTAAGTAACCTTTTTGATTGTCATTTATCTTTTACTTACACCTCCTAATTCACGAGGAGTTCGACGCTCTTGTTGTGCCCTAGAATTGGTCTTTGCTCCATGTAGTCAAACTAGCTGGAAACCCACCTCTTTCAATATCATAGGTACCGTGACCGCTTTTAGTTTTTTAAATAGGTACTACATTTGCTTCTAAGACTAAGTACCAAATCAAATGTCATTCTAACTTATGTTGTCTTCATCAAGATTCTGTCCTAAAATTGAAAAAGTAAGCTCATTTAATTGTCGAGTATCTTAAAATGGGTCTCCTTGTAAAGAAGCTCCAACTTATTGGTAGAGGTACAAAAGTACAAAACATAAAAATGTAGTTTTTGCACATTAGCGCAAGAATACTTGTTGCATAATACATGTGAGTGTCCCATCGGTGGGCCAATTGGAAAAAGGGACCTCACATGTGAGGGGGAGTGTTAGAAGCTATGATGTATAGCGCACAACACATGTGAGTGTCCCACATTGATAAAAGAAGAGAGATGAGTTCACTTTATAAGGCAAAGGGGCTACTTCCCTTATTGTCATATGGTTTTAAGGTGTAATCTCCTTTATCTTGTAAAGTGGATTTGCACTCTCTCCTTGTGATGGGTGCGGCCCAGGCCCATATTTAACAGAACTCCTTTTCATACCTAACACAGCAAGAGCTAGAACTTATCTCAATGCATACTAATATAGGAGGAAGTTCAAGTTGTTTCCTGAGCGATGCTCACTCTTGCGAATGACATATTAACTTAGTAGCTTATCTCTTGCGATGCAATGGAGAAGCACAAACCACCATGCAATGTCCAACATATTTCCTCACTCTACACCTCTAATAGATCATTGAATTTGTTAGGAGTTCCAATCTCCTCGTCAAATATAGGCCTACTTCATCGAGAGCAATATGGTGTAGGTTGTCTCTTGAAATTGGTGCCTCTTCTTTGATATCACTTGGCCATTGAAAGAAGTAAACCTTGGAAATTTGGATCTTTTCTTGGTTGTTGTTGTAACTCGTAATTGAAGAGATAGATCTAAGGTTGTTGATTGAGCACAGATATCCTTTTGATGCCTTCCGTAGACAAACTGCATTTGATGCATTAGTTTTAAGTTGTTTGGCATCTCCAAGTTCTTACTTTAAACCCCTCCCCCAAACTTAAAATGGACCACAGAAGATCTAATCAAGTCACTGATGCATCTTAACTTAAGGATTTTGAAACTATAGTGTAAGTGTATTAGCAAATGTCACAAGGAACTATGAAGCATTATGTTGTGTCTAAGTGTCTTTATAACTTGAGGCTTTGTCGTGCAAGTTTTTGATTATTCTCTAGACTATAAAATTCCAGACTTTTGTTGTTGATATGTAAGTTGGTCCTTTCTGCAGTTATCTAGCAAAGATTCTGGTACCTGAAGGTTCAAAAGATATACCTGTAGGACAAGCTATTGCAGTAACGGTAAATTCCTATTATAGACAATTATCTTGATCTTTTGAAGCTGGAAATTGCGGTGTCTACATGTCTCTACATGCACATTTCACTTCTTTATTCTCTTTTTGTTTTTTTTGGTTGGGTAAACATCCTTTCCCTTCTTTATTTTGTGTTGGTTTTGATTCTAAAGATCAGATGTATGATATGATTTGTTGCGAAAAAAAAAACTAAAACACTAATCTCATACTTCCTCCATTTATTTTACTACTACCATGTTGATTTTGTGCACTATTTATGTGCCACTTTGACTCTCTTGTGTTATTATTATGCAAGGAAAACATAGTCACGTGGGATCTTAATAAATTCTTCTCAATATATGTTTTCAAAATATCAACTTTTGTGATTTTTACTTTTACACGATTAAAGATATTATTGCTCACTGTTGGCCGTTGGCAAACATACAAACTGTAATTGGTAGAATTAAAAATAATGGAGGGAGTATCATATTATTAAAATTCGATATGCTAATTCAAGAAATTCTAAACATACATGATACATGTGATTGTATTTTTAGATTTAGAGTGTGATGTTTAATGCTTCAATTGTTTCTAATAGGGAAGAGACTTTTACAAAGGTTAAAATGTCAATGAGGAATTTTCCTATGTGTGAATTGTAAGCTATGTATTAGTGTTATCGATTGTATACCTGATTCTTTATCTTACTTACCTGTCTACTTCACACGGTCTCCAATGCACGTTTATATTTTTAGTTTTGTGTCAGTAAAAATTATGAAAATTTGATATTCTATAAGTACACATTGAAACGAATCCAACAATATCTCACATGCAGTGGCGGATCTAAAAAAAATATATTACTGGGTGCAAAATAAATTTCTGATATTTTAGTGGGGGCTAATAGTCAATTTTTGAAAGAAAAAACTACAATTTTTTACATTTTATATATAAAAAAGGACCCAATATCAAAATTCAAGTGGGCTCAAATGACCCTACATCTTTGGGCATAGCTCCGCCCCTGCTCATATGACTTTTTTTTATTGCACATAAATTACTAAACATAGTCAAAGTTTTATATCTTTGACATGTATATTTCAAATGTGTAAAATTAAAAGCTGCAAAAAGAGTACTCATTAATATCTTCAAGTTCCTGTTATGACTAATCATGTAATGAAAATTTGTAAATAGTTGACGTGCATACCTGTTTGGTTCCATGAGCCTTACCTCCATAACAGTATTGAAAAAGTCGATAATCTATCAACTTCTTCTCTTGATATGCTAAGAGGGGAAAGTTAATGTGCATTACTATGCAAAACTTTTGCACTTTAAAGCCTGCACTTTGTGAATAAGAGCCTGAGGTTCCGTGGCTTCCCTCACCCTAGGCTCGAAGTAGAATCTTAGGACTTTATTATGGCTTCACTCATTGTGGTATTGTTAATCAATGTGATATTATTATATGTGCAAGGATCGATCATTTATGAAAATTTGAAAAACCTTGAAAGTGTTAAGTTCCATGAGGCTTACATCCATTGTTGCGGTGAGGGAGTTTGATCAGCTTCTTTGGCTAGATATGCTAAGATGCGGACGCTGATGCCTTAGTTTAAAAAGCGCGCCAGGGGAGCCAGGTGCATACAGGTGAATAGGTGATGGTTTCTTCGCCTGTAGAGATCCCGGGCGTAACCACCTCTATGAGGTGGAGGCAAGCACGTCCTCAGAAGAAGTGTGAGGCCATGTGCCTCCTTGTCGTTTAAGATAGAGGGTAATAATAGGTGAAAATTGCTAAAGAAACCAAATTATGTTCAAGTTAAACATTGCCCAGACTCTAATTTGAGCGAAGGTCGTCAATAGATCTCCTTCTTGAAAGTGGGGATACTTAATGGACCTTTACTGGTTGCTATTTTTATTTATAGCATGAGAAAAAGAAACAAACTATGTGGTCCTTGTGGACAACATAAATGCTTTATTTTAGATATTTCTGTTCTTTTGCTTTTCTCTTAGGTGTGTTTTATTATGTTGTTTCATGAATTTGTATCCTCCATTTTAATTATCCTTGCCTTTTACTTTATCATTACTGAGACTAAGTACTTCTCCTTTTATATGCTTCAATATCATACAAGTTTTACGGGCTTCTGTCTAGCATTCAATAGTCAATACCAGTAAGGTGTATTTTGAGATACAAAATTTAAACCCCTAAGTGCGCTGCTAGGAAATAGGAACTAGGAAATCAAGAAATCCAAATTGAGAATCGAATACCAAAGGTTGTTTTATATCTAAAATGTTAATTTAAGGCATGCTATTGGGTGGGATCGGGCCTGGTAAAGGGGCTTGTTTTCCAATACCATACCCACCTATTCTTTTTTTATATCTATCACCTACTCACCACCTATGTATGATATAAATAGAACATCCGTACCAGCAGTGGTAGGTACAAATTACACTCCCTGCGCGCCGATATTCACTATGCACTGATAGCCTGACCACTATTCACCTCAAACATGCACTAAATTCAACTGTAAACTTATCACATCTTTGAAAAAGAAGACAAACAATTAATAAACTTGCTATCATGCTGCAGTGCTCAACGGTAACAGGGACTTGCATGCAGCATCCAGACTCTTGCACTTTCGTAGACTTCAAAATTCGAAAATAGATTATACACTTCATTTTTTCACACTCTCATCATGTGAGCTGGACATCTAGTTTAAGGAAGAGAACAGAGAGTGTTTAGATTAATGTAGACATCATTTGCATCCCATTCTTTATGTTATGCAGATGTGTATTATTGGTAGTAAAATTTTTACTCAATGTAAGAGTTATTGGATACACATGTCTACTTTTGAAGGTTGAAATCATGGCATTACGGAGATCATGTACTATATGCGTATTTAATCATTTTAAGATTCAAAGGATAACATATGTCTATACTCTATTATTTGAAGGTTGAGGATGCTGATGATATACCAAACATCCCTGCTATTGGTGGGTCAGAAGTTAAAGAAGAGAATCCAACTCCACAAAATGTTTCATCTCAAGATAAGGCGCTCGAAACTGGTGTTGCTAAGATTGACGTTTCAGAGCTCCCTCCTCACATTGTTCTTGAAATGCCAGCACTATCACCAACAATGGTAAGAACTACATGTACAGATTCTGGCTATGACTTTTTGTGTGTGTGTGTTTATGTATATATACATACATACATATTTTTTTTGGGCCCCACCAGGGAACCCCTTGGTAAGAAGAAGGACCCTACTGGACCAGCACCTCTCGCAGGTCAGCCAGCCCAGCTACACAGGTCAATGCTTGATAGTAGGGGGGAATATAAGGGAATCCCTACTCCCAAGCACAAGTAGGTAATGGGATTCGAACATGTGACCTCAAAGTCACAAGGTGAGTACCCCACCACCTCCACCAAGCAAGCTTGGTTATATATATATACATACATGTATACATGTACATATACATACATGTATATATGTGTGTGTGTGTATATATGTATGTATATGTATATATTAAAATTTAGATCTAGTGGTAGCTTTCTTGGTAGTATTGGTCTTTTTCTCACTACTGGATGATTGATATTTGTTATCATTATTTTTCAGAACCAGGGAAATATTGCAAAATGGATAAAGAAAGAAGGGGATAAGGTCAGCCCTTGTATCTCTAAACTCTTGGTTTGAGCCAATTATTGTGCTATTTCTCTTACTCCGTTTAAGCACTTTTGCAGATAGAAGTTGGTGAGGTGATATGTGAAATAGAAACCGATAAGGCTACTGTTGAGTATGAAAGTCTTGAAGAGGGGTAATGCTTTTAATCTAATCCCTCTTGCTTAGAACGTTACCTTCTTTATTCACACATATGTTAGCTAATCTTCCATGTCAAGGGGGATATTGATGCATTATTATAAGCTAAGCCTCATTGTGATTAACAATGGACCATGGTTTTAAATCTTGAAAATGGCTGGGATCGCCACAACGGTCGCAGAACTACTTTTGCAAGCAACGCGGAAAGTTTGCGGCTGTTGTGGCCTATTATCTTGGTTGCAGTAAGCTCAAAAACCTTTACTGTGTGGTGATGTGGCCCAGATTTAATACCATGTGATGGACCCAACGATT
Source organism: Beta corolliflora (assembly GCA_947648045.1). NCBI lineage: Eukaryota > Viridiplantae > Streptophyta > Magnoliopsida > Caryophyllales > Amaranthaceae > Beta > Beta corolliflora. The sequence goes on along the minus strand of CANSZD010003162.1, from coordinate 705,990 downwards.
TAGTTAATTCAAGTGCATATCATCCTAATTCTTGGTGATACTTGAAAACCAAAATGGTTAGTCTCAGGGTATATGATCTTATTGCGAGCTTGCTTGTAAATCTAACTATATGTTGCTTTAACTAGTAATTCATAATGAAATTACTAATTGATACTTGTGCGGGAGCAAAAGGTTTAGCTTTGATTTCTGGACCAAAAGCTGAATCCAAGCAATATGCTTTCTGGGTTCTTAATGTTTGAACTTCTGAAGTGCAAAAGAAAGAAAATAAAATCTTTGTTTTTAGACCTAATAGCTCTGTTGTCTAGACGGAAAACATATTAAATGAATATATTTCATGAAAAAACATCTACCAAGGAAAAGCGCAACTTGTAGATTAGCTTTCCTTTGTTTGGTCTCACGATAAAGGTTGATAATGGTGGGAACATGATGGTGGGAAGATGATGGATGAGAGAAAAGAAAGAGTAGGGTAAGTAATATGGAGAAAGGAACTCTTTTTCCATTTTTGGGAGAACTGTTTTCCACCCTTTACAAACCAAGCAAAGGAAAATGGGAAAAACTAAATTTTCGTACCCACCAAACACTCTCAAAGACTACACTACCTCTCCATTGACGAAATTATTAGGATTACCACTACATATATTGGCAAGGAAAAACCACCAAATCGAGAATGATGAAGGATCGGGGTTTAGATTCAAAAACCTAGCTAAAAGAAAAACCATGAATAAGAAACTCCTTCTCTCTAACTCACTCGAAAGAAAAAGGAACTTCCCAATGCAAGACTATCCCTTTGTCCATAATAAACTTTCCATTTCTCTAATGCACACATTTAGTTAGTTGGTGGTGGGTCCTTTGTGATTTTTTTATATAATTAATTATCAATATGATTTCACATTTAAGAGTATTGTGTAGACCATTTGAGATAATGCAAGGACTAATACAACAACAATGGGAGAGCCTTATTTCCGTTCACATGGAGTTGGCTGTATCAGTCTAGATTTTATATCCGGTGGTCGTTTACATGGATCTTGTCTCCATTCTCTTCTATTTATTGCTACATGCTCCTGAAATCTTATTCTTCATATCGTCTCTAATGGCCTTCATCCAAGTCATCTTCAGCCTCCTTCGACTTCTTCAAAAATCTCTTTTATTCCAACTTTCCACTACTCTAACTGATGCATCCTCTGGACGCCATCTTACATGCCCAAGCCATCATAATTGTTATCTCTTATCTCACCCTTAAAGGCCTTAATGTATGGAGCTCCAACCCTCTTTTGAATATCCTCGTTTTATATTCTCTCTCTCAATATGCTCACAAGTCACATGCATCCATGTCAACATGCACATCTCTGCTACCCTCATTTTTCTAATGTTGAAGTTCTCTTTCAACTTTAGAAGTGCACTACAGTCTTCTAAAATCCTAATTGCGCCTCTTCATTTAAGTCACCTTCACCTTGTTTGAACCCTGTGAGCTACTTCTTGGTCAATATCCCAATTCCTCTGTAATATCGAGCCAAAGTACTCAAAGCACTCACTAATGGGCAACTTTTTTCTATCAAATGTTTCCACATCCTTTATTGTCTCTCTCATTACTAAAATTACACTTTATTATTCCGTTTTGCTTCGACTTAGCCCACACCCTCGAGATTCTAATGTTTGCCTTCATTGTCCCAAATTAACATATAATTTATCCCTATTCTCGTCCACTAATACAATATCATCCCCAAACAACATACACCATGGTATATTATGTTACTCAGACTCGGGTACTCGAGTCCGATTCGGCTATTTTGTGTCGAAGTGCCCGATTCAACTATTTTGTGAAACTTTTTCATGATTTTGGACCAAAAGGAAGTGTCCAGATTTTCCAACCATGTCCGAGTGTAGGACATAATATGGTTACTTAGGTGATTTGAAGAGTCCAAGTAACAAGGTGGTATCTCATTTTGGATAGGCCATTATTATACTTATCACGGCCACTAGGAGGAAAGGACTTAATGCAGATTCCTGTGGCGTCAAATCGTAATAGGAAAATCTTATGTTTGTTTTCACATCTCGATACACTTCCTTAATTAAGACACTATTTTTATGAGGCATACTCTTCTTCGACATTGCCCACCAAAGCACGTCTCTGAGGACCTTATCATAAACCTTATCATAGAACTTCAGGTAAATAAGAACCCATATGCAGATTCTTCTTCTATTCATTTATTTGTATCATAAGATGAATGACCTTTGCAGTGGACTGTCCCGGGCTTCCCGGCTGAAATCCAAATTGTTTCTCCAAAATCCTTGTACATTTTCTCAATCAGTAATTTGTTATATTGTTATGGGGACTCTACCCGATTGAAGTGATGGAAACTCTATTTGGGAGAAATAAGAAGTTTACTATGGGACGGAGAGTCTTTCATTCAACAAATAAAACCGAGTACAAAACTTTTTGACCAGTTCAACCTTAGACATCCATCTTTTCCTTTTCCTTATGGAAAGTGTAGACTCAAAAAAACAACAAATTCAATTTTTTTAATTAATTAATTAAAATAGGTAAACATTACTCTGTTTTCAAGAAATTTTTTACTAACTTAGCACTTAGGTCACCATTTTACAAATTACAAAAATCTTTCAAGATTTTTGTTTTGTCCTAGGAATGTGGAATACACAAAATACAATTAATTTAGCAAGCAATTAGCTTAAAACATTACAAAATGTAAAAGACAATAAATCACTGCACAAGCATCATGATGATGGTATCTATAGGAAGACCTTATAGGATGCTGGTATAAGCTTTTGGTATGCTAGTACTTTCATTTCAGGTGGACACTTTTAGCGATAATCTCAAGCTTTAGTATATTTTCTTTACCTGTCATGAACTAAATAGGGTGTTTGTTACGGATATTATTTCCTTGTTAAAAATAATTTCAACTATGGTCTCTGTATCACTTGGGATACTTTTTGTACACCGTGGTCTTTTGCTTGCTCTTTTATTGTCATGGCATAAACCAGCACCTGTGATATTGCTTTATGTGAGGGAGATAGTCTTCTATGTTCCTGTGCCTAGAAGAAGGCCTGATTGAACATTGTGTAATGAATTTTGGTTCCCTCTTTCTGTTTTTTTTCATCATTTAAAATGTTATATTGCAGCAAAGTCTTGCTCAACCTAGAGCCTTACTAAGTGGTAGCATCAACTTAGACAACTAGCCGACAGCCAGACTTAATACATTACAACACTTAAGTTTTATATTGTGACTTCTCTGCTTGCTCCTGAACAACTGATGCAGGTATCTTGCGAAAATAATGGCATACGATGGATCAAAAGACATCACTGTGGGTCAACCAATTGCAATTACTGTACGTTTTTCAATTGCATTCCTTGAAATTATCTTCTTTTGGTCTAGAAATGAAGCTTTTTTCATTTTAACTTTTTTGAAGGTCCACCTTGTTATCCCGCACTAATTGCTAAACGTTGATCCAGCTATTTTATCTTGCTGTCCATCAACTCGTCACTTTGTCTGACATCATATTGACATTGCTAGGTGGAAGCCTTGGAGGATATTGAAAAAGTGAAGGGATCATACAGCTGTAGTCCTGTAGCGGAGGAAAAAAAGTCAACAGCTCTGCCGAAGAAAATTGAACAGAAAGAGCAGAAAAGCAGCATTAGCAGAATTAGTCCATCTGCAAAGCTACTTATTTTGGAGTTGGGTCTTGATACATCATTGCTTAGCCCATCAGGACCTCGCGGTACTTTGCTGAAAGGAGATGTTTTGGCTGCAATAAAGTCAGGGAAGGGATCATCGAGAACTGCTGCAACAAAGGAGCAGTCTCTATCACCTCCAATCAAATCGCAAAGTATACCTTTAAGTACACCACAGTCAGTCCTGTATGAGGATGTGTCAAATAGCCAAATTCGGAAGGTGGGTGAGCTTATTGTATGATATCTTTTGGACACTCTTCTCTTCAACTTAAAGTTTCCTTATGGGGCATTGTCAAAGTTGTGTGAATTTGCCACCATATTCCCTTGGCAGCCTCATACTATGATAGCTCTGGGCCTGAGAAAGGGCATAAAATGTTGCAGCACTTTGTTTGTGAAGGGTACTGTCTAATAATTGCTTAGGATGGTTCACTAATTGAGTCATCTATAGGAAAAATTGACACGAACTGTCTCAAGGACTATGACTCCACTTCTTTAAACGATCCCAGCTACTCCCTCCATTTCTTAAAAGTTTACTCACTTCTCTTTTCACAAGAACCAAGGAAATAGGGGAGAAGTTGGGGGGAGAAATGAAATCAGTGGGGTTAAGATACAAAAAAGATTATGTGAGAAATTCAGGAAAAAAGTTATGGCGGACCTCATGTCCCAGAGTAGAAAAGAACAAGTGAATTTTAATGAAACGTAGCACAAAGAAAATGAGTGAATTTTTGTGTAACAGGGGGAGTATTGTAATAGTCTCAACTTTAGGAGTGTCTTTCCAGAGTAGTCTCGTTATAATCTGTTAAACATACTTTTACTTTGGAGTTTGGGCATATTGCTTTTCTCTTGAATTTTCTCCCCTTTTCCCCCTATCAGCATCTCCTAATTCATACGTGTTTAATGCTATAAGACATAAGTCTTGTAACACTGCTTTCAAAAGACAGCTGCCAAAGTTGGCATTATTTCAAGTGATCAATAGTTGAGACTATTTGCAGAAAATGAGAGATAAATGGGACTGTTTATGGCTGGGTTTATTTTAATATGTTTAAATACTTGTAGGGTATTGGCTAGACTTGACAAATCCGACCCTACTCGAAAACTATCCAAATCAGCTCGAAGTTGGCCTGAAACCTTAAATGATTGAATCGATCTGAAAACTACATGTGTTGAAGTTGACCCGAACCGACATTGTTCGAAGAATCCCAACTGTTATGTGTTGGAACTTGGAAAGAATGTTTCCTATTTTGTGCCGAAGCTATTTATAAAGAACAATTCCTAGTTTGACTTTTTCAGAGTCTGAAGAAGATTCCAATTAGAAATATTAAAAAGGAACTGATGGAGTATTATAATAATATTTATGAATTTTTATATTTATTTTTAGGAGAAATTGAAGTCATAAATTTGAACTTTTGAAGTTCAGGGTGTTCTCGCATATTACTCCAAGTTTTGAACCATTTCTTAATATCTTAAGTTGGTGAGAATCCTTCCCATACAGGTCCCATATGACCTTTTACCAGTTCTACAAGTCCAGTTTTGCTTTTAATTTGGGTCCAAATTCTCACTCTTCTAAGTGCTATATTGCAGAACTTTTAATTGGGACAAATATGGGAAGGGCAATCTCAAACTCGTGATTATTAGGGGGGAAGGTTTAATTTGGGAAGATACGCATATATTGATTCAAACATTAGTACGTATATATGTATGTATATATATATATATGTATGTATATATGTATATATATATATATATATATATATATATATATATATATATATATATATATATATATGTATGTATATATATATATATATATGTATGTATATATATATATATATGTATGTATATATATATATATATGTATGTATATATATATATATATGTATGTATATATATGTATTATGTTATGATATGACTTGACTTAACTCCAAATGAAGTGAATAAACCCAAAATTTATATAAGTTGAATCAACCTGATATTGATCTGAACCTAAACTTGACTGGATGCATGAGCCGAAATCGGAAGACCTAGATCCGGATCCAAACCAACACAAACCTAACCCAAACCCAACCAGAACCTGAATGGATCCGATACGAACCTGAATCGAAGAATATTAGGCTTGTACTGACCCAAATTGAACCTGATGCGCTGATTGCCACCTTTGGTCTTGGCAGTAATGATATCATGGAAGTACTTGTGATTCAGTCAGTAATAATAGGATTTTACATGGGTCAAATGGTATGTTACATGTCAATGACATGTCACATTACAGCATGGGCACTGGTGTCAGGTAGCAATTACCTTGGAATGGCTAATGTAGGGGATATGCTCTTTGATGTGACCACACTTCGGGATTTGCTTGTAGAGATGGAATTATACAATTTGAGGATGACTTTATGATATATATTGTCTTTGTTTTTTTTTAGTAATTTAAGTTCTATGAATTACTCATGCTAAATAATGAAGCATTCTGGCTTGGAAACCCTTTTCCTTGACCTTCTGGCTCTCGGTTCTACCTGGTCGTATAAGTTTTGAGTAATTGCTATATTTTTTTAGGCTGGGCATGCTTTCTCATGTTTCTTATGATCATTGTGGATGGAATCAGTTTTCATTGTTCACATATTACATGAAGTACTTAATCACTCTGGCAGAATTGAGCTGATTTAACTTTCAATTTATCACTCTTTGATCGGGCTAAGAGGAGAGTAGCATGTTCCTTGATGGACGGACAGATCACTTAATATCCTTAAGATAAGTTATGCTTAAGATAAAGACTGTTCGGGATTATATGACAAACTATTGGTGGATAAATCTGATCTTCCTTCTGATTCATTTGTGTTTCTAGTAAATTGGATCAGTTGCCGTTATAAGTGAACCTAGCAATAATATACATATGCTTTGACAGAGAGCATCATGGATCTCAATAGATTGAGGCTCTAACAAAATGTGTTGTAGTATTGACAAATACTTGGTTTTAGTAGTTGTTACCGCTAGGCTTGGAGTCTCACATTTTTGTATCTTGTTACAGACTAGGTGAAATGGGAACGAAATTCAGGTTTTTGAGTGGAATAGTGGCAGTGTTTTCTGTCTTAGTGTCATGATCCTGTATTCCTCTGCTTGTTGTTTGGCTGGTAGGTGTCCTATACAATTGTGTAACGTGATCATGATGGGCCCGAGTGTGATATATATTCCTGTACTTTGTAAAGACGTGTGATCTTCTGTGTATATATGTTCCAAAGTGTCTGGATACCTCTGTATGGTGCATCATATCGTTAAATTACTTGTTTTGGTGTAAAATGCACTTGTTTGACAAAGGAGGAAAAGTTCATTTCGTGAAGAACCAAGTCATACTTGTTTTCATATTTTACTCTCTTCGAAACAGAGGATGTTTGGTTGCTTTTGAGTGGTTCATGGAACACTTCTTTGATTTACAGGTTATTGCAAAACGTTTGTTGGAATCAAAACAAAGTACACCTCATCTTTACCTATCTACAGGTTTGAAATCTTCAAGTGTAAACTTTTATTGCCCTGCCTTATTCTATGAATTTATTTTTTGTGTTGTATATAAGTTTTGATGACGTGATATATTTATGGTTTTAACAGATGTTATACTAGATCCTCTGCTATCATTCAGAAAGGAGCTAATAGGTATTGGGATATGGGCCTACTTATGAGCTACTTCTTTTGTGTCATTTCAATTTATTTTGTGGCTGACTGTCCCCTTTTGCGTATTTAGAGAAGCATGGTGTCAAGGTTTCGGTGAATGATATTGTCATCAAAGCTGTTGCTGTTGCTCTGCGTAATGTGCCAGAGGCGAATGGTAACTATCATTGAATATTCTGTTTTTGCTGATAAATACTCGCTCCATCTCTAATTCTTGCTACATAGCCATAAATGGATGTCTCAATTTACTTGCTAGTTACCTATTCCGGCAAGTTTTTCCTCTCTAATTTTGGGTAGAGGTAGACCTCACATCCATCCACCCACTTTTCTCTACTTTTTTCTTCCTTGAAAAAGCGCCTATAACCTCTATGTACCAAGTAATTAGAGACATAGAGTAGTTCTTATCACGGTGAACTTGGACGATGTGCAGGTGAAAAAAATAATCTGCTTGTTGTATACTGTAGGGTTATTTGTTTTGATACAGTAGCAAGTTTGTTTGTACTTGGGGCTAGATAGATATTTCTGGTTGAATTTGCCAATGCTTTTCTTTTGGTGGCTCTGCATGATTCTGTGCTGATAATTGTAGGCTTTTGGGATGCTGAAGGTGGAAAATGTATCTTCAATGATGCTGTTGATATATCAATTGCAGTGGCTACAGAGAAGGTATTTTCCTTCTTTTTTATCCTATGGTTTCCTCAACAGCTTTATGCCAGCATTTCCTGAATATGCTGTGCCTTGACTACAGGGATTGATGACTCCTATAGTTAGGAATGCTGATCAGAAGACTATATTGGGTATATCTTCAGAGGTATGCCTCAACAATGGCGAATATTCTTTTTTTTAACTTACTAATACGTGAAGGTCTAAATACATATAGTGACAAGGAAGATCCAGGGTACATGAAATGTGAAAGGGTAATTCAAATTATTGCTATTATAAAGAACCCTGATGACTTGTTTGTAATGAAAAGAAGAAAACCCTGATTGCATTTTAGATGGTTTTTCCCCTCTTCCTGGGATTAATGCATTAAATGATATACATAAAATGTGGGAGGGGGGAATTTTCTTGCATAATTTACTCAATTTTCTATGCGCATCCACTTTTCATATTCTTTTGTTCCATATTCTTTATACCTTATTGTGTGCTTGTGCCTTTTTAATCTAAAATAGTAGTTACGAAGAGTTAGTATCAGTTGAGAAGGGAAAAAGGTTGCATTGTGAAAAGTTACATTAAAATTTTCCAGCATTCGCACAAATATGAACGTATAAATACTTCTCTATCACGAAAATTTGTTTGAATACTTGAATATCCTTGGAATTTTCTGAATACAAATATGATAGAAGGGGTTAGCTTTTTAAGATCTCATTCTGATTGTTGAACCCCCTTGTATCATTGGTTGAACCATTAAGGGTGTAGTTCATTTGAATACATGTGGTTTATTTGGTATGCGACATCACTTATTGGGAGTAGAAATGGGGGCATGTAAATAATCATTCGAGTGGCAATTTGATCTAGTCATTATTCTTCATATTGTATGTGGACATGAGAAAAAAAGGATGAATTCCAATTTCCAATAAAAGTTATATTCGTTGTTGTGTGTTTAAGATGGGAAGAAATCTTAGCTATCAAAGTATTGTAAGAATATGATAATGTCTGCATGGTATCTGAACTTATAAATTATCATTATAATGACAGATTTGAGAAAGGTTGTATATATTTTTATTTTTCTAATGGTAATTTCATAAGCCTACTCAAAGTTGTAGGATATGGTTAGATTTATACAACAATATGGCAAAGATCACCCATTGCTCTGGAAAAGGACCTCATATTCCTTTGAAGTCAACCTTGTGCATGAAGGCTAATCATAAAAGCCACTCCATATCCTATTCCATGCCTCCCTTTCTTGTCATACTTCCATCATAATAAATCTATGCTAGAATTGGTTAAGGAGTGAATGGATTCGAGAGGGGTTCCATCCATCCACATGTTACGTAGCACTGATCCGGATTGGGATCAACAGTCACTTTGGTGAAATTGATTGTTTAAGAACCTTCATACTAGTTTCATAAGAAAAAAAAGAAAGGGATTTCAAATGAAGAACTAGATTTCGAGATCGGGCAATGCTCCAAGTTGTTGCATAGCCAACAATCAAGATCTTATGGCCTTGCGGGAGAAGAAGTAAAATTAAATTTTGAAAATTGATGACAAGATCCCTTACCTTTTTTTTAATCTTATATTTCCATTTAGTATAACATTGAATAATCTCCTACTAATGAAATGGATAAGTACAGGATTGAATAGCAAGAGGGCTTTCCTGTCTCACAACTAAGTATTCCACCTAATCTAATGATTTCTTTCTAATTCATAAAATCAGTATGATCAAACTTGAGCTCATGAGTTCGAGACTTGTAGTTGTAGCCAGTGACTAGCCACCATGTTTACTATTATTGAGGTTTGTGGAGGATGACATGGAGTGAAGTCCATTGAATGACGGAGAGTGCCACTTGGCGGATGTATATATATGAATACTTTTGTTTATGTTTTACTAATTGACTCAAAGTCTCATGGGTTAATTATGTGGATTATGGAATAGTGATATATTTCATTGATATTTCAATAACAGTTTTTAATTAATACTAGACTTGGCATCTCCCATTGTTTGAGGGTAAGTGATGCTGCTCACATATTTGTAGTGTGTAAATAAGATGTATTTTGGCAAAAGAATGTGGAAGGAAAATGGGGTAAAAGAAAGAAATAGCGTAGCACGTAATACATAGTAAATATAACATTGCTTAGAGTTATACAAATTAGAGCCGTAGTTTAGCATATGTGGTTTGAAATTAGAACCTTGTGGTGATTGAATGGTAAGTAATTAGTAATATTATGTAAATGATTCTCAATGGAGACTATTTGCAAATCCATGCTTCCCAGGTTTAGTTGTGTGGGAATAAAATGCTTTAATCATTCTCATTGTTCACCCCCTTTATCCTTTCTCTTATCTACTCCCCTTTCATCCTTTTTTTCTCATCTATCATTTGCAAGAATTAGAAGTACCACTTTCAATCCCGCGTCCATGTGTTGATCTCAACATACTAGACAAGTTGCCTATTTTCGAAGTAAGAATTAGTGTCTTGCTTGATTTTAAAGAATTTGCTTTCAAGGAAATAATTTATAGTTTTGTAGTATCCATGATCTCTTTTAGTTTATGTAGTAGCTTAATATCTTTTGGTTTACATTGTTCCCTTGAGCTCTTAAATGGGCATCAGAACATGAACCCATAAAAAAATCCTCTCGAAAGCTCTCCAATGGTTAACACTCTAGAAAAATCTACAAATTGGTAAATCAGTGTTGATTATGACCTGAATTCTCTTAGATTGTTTATGAAGAATGCTTTTCTACTAGCAAATTATTATGTGAATATCCCTCAACAAATATGCATGACAGGTTAAAGAATTGGCTGAAAAAGCTAGGGTTGGGAAGCTAAAGCCTGAAGAGTTTCAAGGTGGAACGTTCAGGTTAGTGTTTCGAGTATTTTGTATCACGAAATTGGACATACATGGTGTGGAGTAATACAAAGCAGATATCTCAACCTTTTTCATAATGTTTTTGCAGCATCTCAAATCTAGGGATGTTCCCAGTGGACCACTTCTGCGCAATTATCAACCCTCCACAGGTAACTATTTGTTGCTTTTTGTATTTGTAGACATCATCTTTGTGTGAAATATTTGCCCTTTCCATAAAGTGAGTTCATCAGACACATAGATATACTCATCAGTTTCGATCTTACTAGCAATTAATTTTTGCCTGCCATTCTTGTTTTGTCTCGTCTTTGCAGGCTGGAATTATTGCAGTTGGCAGAGGGAACAAGGTTGTTGAACCTGTGATTGGAATTAATGGTGGGTTATTATTCACTCTCGGCTAATGCCATAATTGTGCCTTTTGTCATAAGTTTAATCAATTTTCACTCATATTCAGGAATTGAGGAACCTGTCGTCGTTACAAAAATGAACTTGACATTATCTGCTGATCATCGTGTTTTTGATGGCAAAGTTGGAGGTAAGTGAAGTGATAATCTCATCCGTCGTATTGAAAGTTGTGGATTTCTGGTCTATTTAGATGAAATGTCGTATACTTCCTCCGTAACAAAATAGGTGTTACACTTTTAAAAACACACTTTTCTAGGCAATTTTTTGAAGAGGATAGAGATAGAGAGAGAAAAAAAGGGGACCCATGTGATAGGAGAGAGATAAAGAGAGATTGTTGCCTAAAAAGGAAGTGCAACATCTATTTTGTCACAACCATATTTAGAAAGTGTAACATCTATTTCGTTACGGAGGAAGTATATGGAATTACTGTTTTTTTAGTGAAATAAAAAAAATGTCTAGTGACGGTTTTAGACATTGAAATTGATTGTATTAGCACTTCTGGAATTTTGTGTATAGCAATTCATATATGTCCCTGGCATTGCTCGTGTTTACTAATTCTGTGTCTTTTTCTTATACATCTTTCAGGCGATTTTCTTAGAGCTTTACGAGCAAATTTTGGTGATTTGAGGAGATTGTTATTGTGATAAGAGATTTTGGATAGATGTCAGGTGCCGACTTTGCAATTTTGGCTTTATTTTTTTATATATAAAAATAACATTTTTCATGAAGGTAATAAGTCTTGGGAACCTTTCATTAAGTTTGCGCTAACCGTATCGAGAAAAAATGTGTAGAAGAGAAGATCATCGGTTTAATAAACTAGTTAGTGCACCGGGATGCTCTGGCTGTTACTTGTTTTACATATGATGATTGATGATTAACCATTTTGATAAGTTTGTACGCGGTGTTGATTCATTGTGAAATGATGCTAGTGAAGAGGTGGAAAAAGTCATTTTATACTTGTTATACATTTCATGATTCATCATTGTAATTGAAACATATGGTTTTGCAATAAAAGCCAATGATGTCATTCTCTATCTGAGACGATAAACCACAAGTTTGCAGTGGATCAAAGTTAAGTTTCTTTCATCATTAATACAGGTTGCAAGTTCCATTTTTGTGTTATGATATTTGTAAATTTATTGCGGTTCAAGTGCAGTGAGAGATATTGTAAGGGAAGTGCTACACAGAAGCTGTAATCTATTATAAGAATATTAAATAATAATACTAGTTAGTGTAACTTTTCCCTTTCATACACGTACTTTTTAACATGGTAACTTGTAGGAGTTAACCATAAAACACACCCCTCAACTTTGACAAAATTTGGAGTTCACTCACCCAACTTTCAAAAGTTGGAGTTTACTCACCCAAAGTACAACGGTGTTAACTTTTCTGTTAACTTCGAATTTAATATACAAAAAAACCTGTTTGGCACAAAAAACTATAATGGCAGTTATGTTTTACAGGGAAAAAAAATAAATTCCCAACGGTAACTTAAGCTGGCTATTTAAGGCTCCCAAAAATGTGATATTTCTCCAAAACCGCCACTTCTTCTTCTTGTTGTGCTCAAGCTTCCCAAAAAAATCCAAGTAGTTCCGGTATGAACCTATGAGATATAAAAATTCAACCTTGTTAATGTTTATTATCCAGGAAAAATTATTTTACGTTTTTTTGCAGAAAAATGTCAAGGAAAAGGATTCTCCCAACCCCAAAGCATTGTTATTGTGGATTCACTTTGTCCAAGACTAGGTCATGGACTGCGGACAATCCTGGCAGAAGATTTCTAGCATGCCCAGATTATGATCCACAAAGCCAATACCGGGGCCGCAAGTTTTTCGAGATGGGTAGATGTTGATGACCCTACGAGTGGGGCGAGGGATGTAATTTTGACATTAATGGAGGAGAACACGGAACCGAAGAGTGAGGTGAGGAAATTAAGGAAAATTCATGGTGGCGGACTTCAAATTGCAAGAAAGATGGCGAAGAGAATGTGATGTTGAAAATGCAACAAAATGGAGGGTCCAAAAATATTATTAGATGGTTTTTTCTAGCACTGTTCACTTTACTTGTTGTTGCTTATGTTCTTATGTAATTATGACATGGAATGTCTTGTAATGAATTAAACTATATGCAACTTTATAAACACTACTTGAGTTGCAATGAACTTACTTAGTTTAAGTTGTTCGCGCTTCTTTTAGCCCTAGCTAGATCTTGTAGTGCTTGACTTGTGATTGTTTGTGGGTTATTAGACCCAACATCATTTTGTGACCAACTCGTAATCTTGATTGAATGAGTAAACAATTTGATCTCCTTCAAAATCCGAGTAAAAAAGTCGCTGCCCTTGGTTGACTTAATACAGTGTGGTGACCTTGAAGTCACTTCGCTTTGAGGAATAAACCGCAAAAGTTAAAATCATTTAGTGTTCCGATAACATTACAAGAATGTTGCTTAATACATGATAAAATTAAACTCACTTACATTTGCTATTCTCCGATGTCCATTAGGGTAAGTATATACACCTACTCCCCGTTATGCATTGGTGTTGTTGCTTGTTCGCTTGTGGCACGTTGCTTGTTCGAGTGCTAGTTGAAGTACCATAGTTATCGGACCTCACATTTTTACACCCTCTCTTGTTGTGTCCTTGTATGCCACAAGAACTACAAGTCATTGCGGTCCCAACCTTCTTCATCTTACCCGATTTGGTTACTTCTCCGACTTGGAGTCTCCTTTTAGTTTTACGTCTATGCTTGCAGACTTTTTAAGTTTGGGTGGAAGCACTAAGGACTCAAATTGTGGCCACTCTTGAGGACCATTCAATGGCTCCAACAAAAAATCATAGGCTTTCATGTATGTTTCTTTACTGAAAAATTGACTAACATATTGTTCAGGTTCATCAACTTTGTTCCATATGGCCACCACTGCATGCTTGCAAGGTATTCCACTAACTTGCCATGCATTGCAGCTACAAGTTCTATCTGTCAAATTAACAACATATTTAACCTGAGTTGCTCCTTCTCGACTCCATAACGAAGCCACCATCCCGTAAAGCATTCCACCCTCTAGCCCCAAATCTTGTGCTTCTCAACAAGTTGATGAATTCTAGGGCATAACAACAATTCTTTCTTCCCAATTGCATCTCTTTTTTTATGCAATCTTTCCATCAAACCCTCTCTAATATCTTCTAGCATGGTTATGATTGGCTTATGTCTACTGTTCAGGATGTAAGCATTGAAAACTTCTGACATGTTGTTGTCAACACTATCACAACATGACATAGAACTATAGAAAGCTCTACACCACTTCCTATAGTTTACGTTTAGTAGATCTTCTCGCAACAGCAGAAATTTGCCTCATCACTTCAATTTGAGCAAAGAATTCATTCTCGGTTGTGGATTTGGCAATAATCCAAAATTGCTTCCTATACTCCATACCACCACCAAAAACAGTTCTAAAGTTTGTGTACACATGCCTGGCACAAACTCTTGTTTCTGCTTCTGGAAATACTTCTTTTACAGCAGCTAACAACCCCTTTTGTTGATCTGACATGAATGTGTAACCTGCACCTTCATTGCTCCCTAAATCTATTGCCAGCAAATTCAAAAACCAACTCCAACTGTCAGTGCTTTCCACCTCCACCACTGCCCAAGCTATGGGGAAAAATTGGTTATTCCCATCTCTACCTACTGCTACTAGTAGCTGCCCTCCAAATGGACCCTTAAGAAAACAACCATCAAGTGAAATAAATGGCCTACAACCCGCCATAAACCCTCTCCTCAATGCCTCAAAGCGAAGTAAGCCCTCTCAAACACATTCCCATTCATCCGAAGCTGACGGTGTTGTTTCTATTACTCCTAAGGATTTCAATTGCATACCTTGGGAGTAGTGCATACTTTCTCCTTGTATTCACCAACTATTAGAGCTTGGCCCTTTTTCCTTGCTGTCCAGGCCATGAATGTACTAACCTTCAAACCCCACTCAAGCCAAATTGTGTCAATTATGTCTTGCAGGTGAATGTAAGGGTTCACCTTAAACTTATTTTGGTAGTTTACAGCTATCCAACTTGCTCTCATCTTCTTCAGTTTTGGAGTTCTCCCACAAGTGTGTTCAGGAATATGTGTTTTCACTAAAAAATTCCTCCTCCCTCTTTCCCAAGATGCCCAAATTTTCCATGGGCATCCTTTGTCCTTATTAATGCAAGTGCAAAGAACCCTCCATTCGTCATTTCTATGGGTATTAATATCCCTACCAACTGAAATGGAGTAGTCAATAAGAGCTTTCCTAAATGTTTTAGGATTCTCAAATGACTGTCCAATATAGAACTTGGACTTGGTACCCTCTCCTTCCTCCAATAGCCTGGTCTTTCCTTTCATACTTGGTTCGGGTGCAACTAGATACCCACAATCCCCCTCATCTGATTCACTAGGGCTTTCTAAATCACTCTCATCTTCATCAAAGCCATCTTCAATGTTAATGCTCTTGCCCTTGGTCTGAGCTACCCTACTCAACATATTCAACTCCTCCTCATATGATAGCTGCTTCTTTTTTTCCTCCCTCACCCTATCCCTAGCATGCACTACCTCAACATCATCTTCATCAGTACCTTCTGTGTCATAGTCTATGTCTGCTTGGTTCACATTTATTGAAGGAATAGGGTTATGTACTGAAATGAGTAGGTCAATATGATCTTGAGTGCACCCACCTACAGAAATTGGATTCTCTACCTCATAGTCATGGTCAGTGTAGATATGAATCACTTTGTAGGTCATAAGTAATGATATGAATGGGTCAAATGTACTTTTATCATAATCAACAAACCTAATACCATTGTTGAAGTCCTTCCTAGGGTCTAAGTAATGAAGTTTCATTATGTTCTTATGACCTAAACTGTTAATAATGTCTTTGAAGTAAGACATACTAACACAATTAGGTATGTCCTCAAACACACTAACATGCCCCCCATTGTAAACCATGCCACAGTCCATCTTCCATCTTCCATTTTCCACCATGGTGCACAATCAAACATGGATTCAGTTCAAGTGCTGCAACAATAAAAGATGAAACAAAATGCATGAACTAAATGAGAATATGTGTACCAAAAATCGAGTCATTTTCATTAATTTCATCATCAATTTACATCAATGAAGTTGGCTCAAACATGTAACACCATTTACCAACCACCTATTAGAGCCAACTTTCAAGAATCAAAACAAGGATGTCATAGCAGTGACAAATGCCAAAAAGAAATACATAACTTTTGTCACATTCAACTTCTACATATGGCTATGACAACCATCCTTTAACAATAGGCAGCTAACCAAAAAACTACAGTTGCCTACCCACCACCTCTCCTATACACAACCTACAACATATCGGTCCTCCTTGAACAGACCGGGGAAGCAGTGAAATACACAACCATGTCTTTGGAGACCCAAGCCATCGAAGTCCACTCCATTGTTGTAAATTATATCATTCAGGGGCCCAAACTTTAAAATCACTATTAGTTCCAAAGTAGGGTTGTCCAAAGGAAAGCCGCCTCAACCTACACCAAATTCTCCATTTCTTGCATATCAGCTCCACATTCGCCCGACCTTCCCAATCCAACTTTGGGAAAATGTGGAAGCACAAGATGTTTGCTCACAAAGACAGGGTGTGCATGTCTAGGGCAATCGATCCTATGCACAATAATAAAAACCAATTGGTTTAAACAATTCCTAGTTTTTGAAAAATCCTACTTTCCATTTAAACAAGTTTTAAAATAATTAGAGCTTTATTTTAATGGAGTAAATAAAGCGATTAACATAATTATAAAATATTTAAACCCTAATCCCTAAAAGCTTCAAATTATAATTTACTCAAAGAAATAGCAAAAATTGAACTACAATTACACAATGCTCACATGTTTCAAACATAATCGAGACAAAAACAAAAGATGCTTACTCATCCTTTTGATGATCTCATACAAAAAAGAACAACAAAACAAACCACACTTTACAACAACAACACTTTCCGAAAAAAGAAAGGAATCTAAGGAATGCATAAAAGTAGATAAATATGTACCTTGGGGAGGAGAAATATTTGGAATTTTCCTTCTTAATGAGCTTTCCCACGCCATTTTTGTCTTCAACTAAATAAAGCGAAATAAATGAAACCTTTGAGGAAGAAGCTTCTTTTCTTTTCCAGTTCAGAGAATATATTAAGTGGAGTGGGCGCCAAAAAAACCGCCCCTTCATTGCTTCTTCTCGATTCTTGCGTCTCGTTCCATTTTTTTATTTAAAAAACAGAAAGTTAGTGGGCCATCTTAACAGAGTTGTACTTTGAGTGAGCAAACTCCAACTTTTGAAAGTTGGGTGAGTAAACTCCAAATTTTGTCAAAGTTGAGGGGTGTGTTTTATGGTTAACTCTAACTTGTAGTGTTTATGTTTAAATTTTTAAATAAAATCCATCTATTTGATTTTTTAAAAATTATTTATTTATTTGTGTTTGGAAGGTGATAGTCTGATAGACTTTCAATCACATTAGAGAGCCATAAATTAAAAACCTACATCAAGCCAATTCCAAAACAAAATTTGGATTTCGTGCATTTTGCAAGTTGGTGAGCAACTCCATTATATTCTTGATAAAAAATATAATTACATGATGACTTTATGCTTTTATATAATTGGCTTGTTATAACTTATGACTAAAGCTCTTACGGTCCGTTTGGTTAGTGGTCATAAATAGTGGTAATGGTAATGAAATTTAGTGTAAATTTGAAAAAGTCCAGCACACAGAATGACTTTATCACAAAAACACGGTTCCTTTATAAATTTTCATTCCACCCATACCACCTTCCAAGTGGTAATGGATAATAATGAGATTTAGGAAGAAAATGGATATCTTGGGATGGAGAAGATTACCACGGTAATGACATTGGATTTCAAGACAAATTTACACTATAATACATTACCATTCCCACCATTTATGCCTCTTACCAAACGCCAAGTTAGGCTTCTTCGCATAAAACAATCTAACCGAATTAAATTATAACTAATTAATAGTAATGATAATAATTTAGGAACTGAATTGAACTGAAAATAAGTTGGGGAGAACATGCCTTTAATGAAAAGGAAAGGGACAAATAATTAACACACTTATTTCCATGATTCACTAGCAATGAGCTGGCTAGTCAACATGCAAAGAAAGATAACAATATCTTATTAGGTCTTTGAGAAATGAAAAAGAACACATTAAATTTAAAAGGAGTATAAATTGTAAAAATAAAAAAAATAAAAATGGACTAATTCAAATACGAGATTAAAACTACAGACAAAATAAATTTCATACATCAAACAACGAGATTTTATACTAGATCATTCTAAGCATTAGATTTAAGTATTTAATCCATCTAAACACACCCATAACCCATTTATACAAATTTTGACGTGGACTATGGAGAGAGGCAGAGAGACCCCCCCAAAAATAACTAAATAAGGATGTACATAAAATATGATCTCCCTCATTGACTTTACGAAGTAATCATGGTCACATATAGTCACATGTTTCATCAATGTGCTAATTACCTGTGCACTATTGAGAGAATAACTAATCATTATGAAGTATTCTACGTTCTACAATCCATTGCACGTGTAGAAGTATAAAGAAGTGAGTCTGTGAGTGTGTTAACTTCAGAAAATACATAGATTTACTTTCAATTTATATTCCCATTCCTATAAAAACCTGATTGCTTCTCTACACAAACGCAGTCGTGCTCTTGACTAAAACAACTTCTTGTTGATTCCTTCACATTCATGTGATCATACC
Organism: Beta corolliflora; assembly: GCA_947648045.1. Taxonomy (NCBI): domain Eukaryota; kingdom Viridiplantae; phylum Streptophyta; class Magnoliopsida; order Caryophyllales; family Amaranthaceae; genus Beta; species Beta corolliflora. Next base: position 686,922 of record CANSZD010003162.1, on the reverse strand, counting down.
TCGTATCTTCTTCTTCTTCAAATTCATCTCTTTTCTGGGTTCTCAATTTCTGGTTACTTTTCTGTTGGTGAGTCATTAATTTTGCTGTTTGATTCTGCATGTTAATTCATATATTAACTTTTCTGGGTAATACTCATTTTTGTAATATGTTATCTAATCTTTCATGTGAAATTTTCAAGCTTTAAAGTTTTATAGTAATTCGTTGCAATGATTTAATCTTCTCGCTCTTTTCTGCTTTTTTTTTTTTTTGTTTAATGTAAAAAATAACAGAGAAAGTTCCTTTTCGAAGATGAATGGGAAGGAATTAGCAATTGAGAGGGATTTAAGTGTCTGTTTAGCTAAACTTATGTAAGAGAAATTATTGGTGGTTTTGGAAAATGGACTCAATCCCACATGACTTGTATTGAAATGGTGGCATATCAATCAAAGACTAGTTGAATAGTTGATCCTATGAGTATTCCCTCAATCTCAAAGTGTTTCCATGTTAAAATTTACCAAATTGAGATTTGGGTTAATTTTTAGAAGAAGGGTATATGCCAAACTGTTTGTTGGCGAACACGAGTATTGGTCAAATATTAAAAAGAAGAAATGCTCGATTAATCCGTGTGTGCACATTTAGGTAATTCCACTTGCATGGGACCACACCTTGTTTCCTCTCTCTTGTTTGCTAACGTATTGTTTATTGTTTAGTCATACTCTAAGTCAGGTTCATTCTTTGTTGATGCCTTTTCTTTATTTTGAGGCTTTGGTCTATACTTGTTTAGGGAAATGTTGTATACAATTCGACCCTTTGAGAACCTACCAATTGCAAGTTGCTTTCTTATTGGATAGTTTCTCTTGTGATTAATGATTATAGATTTATTTTTAAAATTTTGCTAAGGAGATGAATCGCGCCTAGATTTATTTTTGTCTAGTGACAGTACTATTAAAATTTCCATTCATGTTCAAGTATTGAGGTTTCACTTCTACAATCATTCTTTGTTTTTTCTTTATTTTTTGTGTTATCTACAATCATTCTTTGTCGTCGTTGTTTGCTTCCATTGCAAGTTATAAATTAATGAGTCATCTTAAAAAAATCTCCTACATATACGGATAAAATCTTTTTTTCTTTTTCTTTAAAAAACTAGCATTGAGGAGCAATGCCGGTTTGTTCATCAAGCTTCAAGCTATCGTATATCAATGGTCATGCTTTAATAGAGACCAACTTGAGCAAGCAATGGAGTTGCAGTTTTGTGTCCGAATGCAGGCCTATAGGTTATTCTCAACCCAAAGTTGCTCTGAGAGTCGAAAATTTGGCCCTACCGAAGCGATCTAATGATGCAATCCTCGTGCAAAGCTATAATGGCAAATCTAGCAATACAGTGTCCATCCCAGAGGACAATGGAATTTTAGAGGATTCTGGTGATGGTAATGGGAATTTTCCACCAGAAAATGGTGATGATGGCAGAGGTGGTGGTGGTGGAGATGGCGAAGGGGATGATGAGGATGAAAAGGAATTTGGTCCACTTTTGAAATTTGAGGATGTGATGAGAGAAACTGAGAAACATGGGGCAACTCTTCCTTCGGATATACTGGAAGCCGCCAAAACCACAGGGATAAGAGAACTGATATTGATGCGATATTTGGAGTTGCAGGTAATTATTTTCACCCTTTGATTAGGTATCGATTTTCTTTGGTTAAGTGAGGTTTTGAAAGTGATGAACCATGAATCTAGTTTACATGTACTTTGATTCTAGTACCAGGGAGAAAAACACATGACTTTTGTCGAGAATGATTCTTAATTGAATTTATGTGTCTTTGGTAAAAATGTGTCAATATTTAATCCTCTGAATTTTACTGATGTATGGGTAAGGCAGAATTATATCAAGAGAATGTCATTGAATTGTGCTAAAGAATTAACGATATCAATGAAAATTGGTAGAAATGACATGTAATATCTACTTTCTGACAGATGTTTTTTATCACCATTCTTGTCACATTGTGCTATAAGATTCTGGTTATCTAGTTCTGATTTTAATTTTATTCTATGGGATCTTTTCATTGGATTTAGTTAAGGATACTCATTGCTCTGTCACGTTGTTGATACTTAGGGATCAGCTTGGCCACTAGGCTTTCTGATGAGACACATTTCAATGCTCCGCAACAGGATGCTAGCTGATCCTGCATTCTTATTCAAAGTTGGGACTGAGGTATGTTTATAAAACCTTCTTTCAATCTAAGCACGGATGTTTTCATGAACTATAACATCTTATCTTGTTTTGTGGTGAGTCTATTCTGTCCTGTATGTGTAACCCCATTTCTTGATTCCTGGATCTGCCAATAACGTCTCGATAGTGCCTCATTGTGTCTGGATTTTCCATTTTTGGGGATTGGAAAACGAATTTATGCATTATTCTATAACCCTGCATCTGGAAGCTTTTATCTGTGTGTGTTTGAATGATGCAGATAGTTATTGATTCTTGCTGTGCTACGTTTGCTGAAGTTCAAAAAAGAGGGAAGGATTTTTGGAATGAGTTTGAATTATATGCTGCAGATCTTCTGGTTGGTGTGGCTGTTGACATAGCCTTGGTTGGTATGTTAGCTCCATATGCTCGTATTGGACGACAAACTGTATCAAGTGGTCTTCTTAGGACGTTTCCAGCATGCTTGTCGTAATCTTCCTAGTAGGTAATTGGACATTACAAGGGTGTACCCAATCTTCTCTGACATCGTAGCTCTCACATTTTCATATTGATGCTCCTTGGTACTTGGATAAGTGTCTATCAGTGAGAAAGTATTTGGGTGGACCTTTACTCTTTGTTTGGATAAAGGAACTTTGGAAGGAGAGGGCATTCTACCATTTACACCCCAAAGCAGAACATTTATATATTTTAAATTGAGGGCATTGATGTTATTTAGAAAAACTTTCCCCTGTCTTCCCATCTGCACATGGCAGATACATATTTCCACTATTTGCGCCTCCCCCCCTCATTTGCTTACTGCTATTAAGAATATTAGTTGTACAGCCTTTGAGGCTGTAACTAGTGATTGTACTCCACTCTACCAGCTGTTTACTAATGCTGCTCTAAATTTTGCGTGCACCGCTACATGTTCAAAGTAACTAATTATATGCTGGAATTGCAGTGTGTTTGAAGCTGAAAGGCCAGGATGTAGGTTTTCAGTAAAGCAAAGAATTGCAACATACTTCTATAAGGTATGGAAATCGCATATATATGAAATGTTATCTGTTATAAAAGGGTGCTGGAAGCTAACTTGCCCTGACTTGTTATTTAATTTTTGGGCAAAATCTGGAGTGCAACACAACACTCATCTCAGTGACTTGCATGTCCATATACAGCAATTGTGCTATTGAGACCACATACTATATCCTAATGGAAGTCAACTTCTAGGGCAATTTTCCATTTCACCTTTAATGAATCTACTTGGATCTAGCTCTCATTTCATTCCATGTGAAAACTATGTGATTCCATGTCCAGAGGAGCTTTTTAAAACTCCAGACCGTTTAGGAGTCCTCTCATTGGGCATGTGGGCTGAATACTGAACCGGGGAAGTCATAAGACATTGTGCTACCAATTGTTTTTACCTTTCTCCAAGTTTTAGTCTATTCCCTTCCCTTTTTATTTTTTGACGCCTACAGTTTCAGTTTCTGTGTCACTTTGTCCAGCACTCCAACTAGGCTTAATTTCTGTTTCTAAAACATTTTGTAAGTTAAACTAGAAGATTCACTGCAGAGAAAAGAGAGATTAACAGAGGGGAAAGAGAAGGTTTCATCAAAAGCCAAGAAAAATCCGAAGGACTAAAGTGCTAAGGCTCGGATATTGCTGTCACGTCCTCTATGGACTTATCTAGCTGAATATCTGGATGCTTCTTTTCCAAGGGTCAATATGATGCTTCCTCACCCTCACCCTCACCCATGCTCCCACATGTTGTGTCCTGGTCTTACGAGAAGATGCTGAGTCAGAACAAGCTGGAAACTTTTAGGAAAAAATCTTTTTCTGTTCATCTTTCCTTGATTATAATCATATAACAGGCTATAGAGTGTTCAGTGTAGGATGTAAGTTGTGACTCATTATTTCAGTGTTGCAAAGAAAGATGCTCGGTTGAAGTTGCATTAAAGGAGTCTAGGATAGTATTAGTTAAATTGAAATAGAAACTACAGCAGTCACATTGGGACAGACAGCAATTCATAGTGTAAGTTAACACGTTTATTATGCAGGGTGTATTGTATGGGGCCGTTGGATTTGGATGTGGAATCATTGGCCAAGGAATTGCAAATATGATCATGACCGCTAAACGGTAATCTTCTGTATGTTTAGTATATCACCTTATTATATGTGGAGATCAATTTTACATCATACTTCTATTATGTAGTAGTTGCATGACCCATCCCTAGACAAAACATAATTTATTGAATGTTGTCTATTAGAAATAAAATTTGGTTTATTGACACATGTCAACTGGTTGCAAACTCATATCTATTCACAGTTCATATCAGTGAATCATAAATCAACTTCAGTGTTTGCTTTCTTTCCTTCCACTTTATCCAATATCATAAGCTCTTCCCGATGTTTTCAAAGTTGTGGGAGGTTCTGAGGACTGTGAAATATGTTAGAAACTTAGAATTGACAATTACGTTCTGAAAGTTCAAGTGTTTAAATAAGTTTATCTATTGACTGAATGTATATGTAATCAGATTTAAGGAGTCTGAAAAAATTGAGGATAGTGCTATGGTGAAGAACTTTTTGTGTTGTAAGCTTGTATTAAGTTTTAGTTGGAATTACTGCTTAAACTTCAAATAAAGCCTATACAAAAATAAGTTTAATACTACCTCCGTTTCGTTTTAAACGCAACAATTTAGAGGGCACGGACTCCTAGTTGAAATTTCTTAAGGGCTGATTAGAAAAAGGGAGGGGCATGTGATTAAGTTTAAGTGTAGAAATAAAGTGGGTCCAAAAAGAAAAAACCGTCAGCAATCATCACCAATAGTCAGCAACCACCACTAACACCGCCACTGCCAGCACCCACCACCGCCAACCACCAGCCTTACATCCACCCACAAAAAAACCACCACCACCGCCACTGCCAGTACCCACACACCGCCACTGCCACTGCCAGCAACCACACTAAAAACTACAAGTACAAACCACCGCCAACCACCAGCCTTACATCCACCCACAAAAAAAAAGATCAACCACCACCACAACAAAACCCCAATTGAAAACCACCGCTCCTACCACCGTCAACTGCAGATCGAAGTCCCAAAAACCCCCATCACCGTCAACCCCACAACCCCCAACCAACACCACTGAAATCCACCGCCAACACCACCTAAATCCAACCAAATCCCGAATCGACCACGCCATCAAAACCCACTCCACCTCCACAACAACTTGAAGACCAGAGAAAGGGATCGGATAGAGAGAGATGCAGATCGAGAAGAGAGAGAAATCGAGGAGAGAGAACGAAGGAAGATGGAGCGCCGGCGGTTTTCGGTTGGAACGAAGGACAGAGGACGGACGCCGGTGGTGGAGCAAAGGTGGTTTTTGGGTTGGAACGAAGTTGTCGGTGGTTTTGGCCTGGTGGGGGAGGAGATCGAAGGTGGAACGAAGGTGATGATGATGGTGGTGGGTGGTGGGTGGCGGAGGACGGAGGACAAAGGACGGACGCCGGCGATAATGGTGATGATGAAGGTGGTGGTGGAGAGAAAAATGGTGATGGAGGATGGAGGAGGGAGAGAATGATGGAGGATGGAGGATGGAGGAGAGAGAAATGGTGGTGGGTGGTGGGTGGTGGGTGGTGGGTTAGATTAATTTAGATAGATTAATTTTGATTAGGTTTGTACTACTTAATTTGATTTGGGTAGTATAATATGTGTTTTAAGTTTTTTAATAAGGACATTTTGGTAATTTTAGGGGTAAAAATCGTACCAAAAATAGAAAGAAGGAAATTGTTGCACTTAATTTGAAACTGCCAAAAATAGAAACTGTTGCGTTTAAAACGAAACGGAGGTAGTACAACCTTTTACCTAGAAACTCGGATAACGTTTGTTACAAATCATTTTTTCTTGGAAGCATTTGTAGCTTGAGAGGTGTGTGTGGCATATAAATCTAGAAGAATATTACATGCATGTTCCGTTTTTTATTCATGGAGATTACTTGAGGTCATTTTATTTTCTTGAACAGGAGCATAAAGAAGTCAGATGAGGATGTACCAGTTCCCCCACTTGTACAAAGTGCTGCACTCTGGGGTACGTTTGAATATTGTTCTAACTTTGCTGCGGCAAAACTTATGGGACTATCTTTCATATGACTGGCCTCCATTTATCCCTTCATTTACGAGTTTTGCTGGTCGAGACTCACCTTGAATTCTATCTTATGCATTTGTGCTTTCTACTGTCCAAATGTAAAGTTTTTCTTTCTTCTCTCTTTTTTGAGGATAAGTTGGGTATTGTAATGAGACTGTTGCCTTTCGGATCAGGTGTTTTCCTGGCTGTCTCATCCAATACACGTTATCAGATTGTAAATGGACTGGAGCGTGTTGTTGAAGCATCACCATTGGCAAAGAATGTTCCACCTGTTGCAATGGCTTTCACCGTTGGAGTGCGATTTGCCAACAATATCTACGGTGGTATGCAGTTTGTGGATTGGGCTAAATTGAGCGGTGTCCAATGAATAGCTAGGATCTTGGTTTGATGGCGAAAGCCTCACCCAGGCCCTTTTAAGGCCAAAACATGCTGCACTATGAATCTCAACACCACGGCTGATATTGGTTACACTGTCTCATGCATCATGAGGTACAAGAGCTTATAACCTTTAGGAGCAGAAGAAAATTGGTCTTCACTAAATGTTTATGTGTCGCTAATCTATGAAGTAGAATTGTAAAATCCCACCTTTGAAGAATGCGAGGAAGCAAATTGAAGATGTTCTTTCCTTTGTACTTCTGAAATTCATCAAATAAAAAAGTGTGCGCTGTAAGCAATTTTATCGAAATATCATTGATTTTTCCTGGTGTGGATTCGACCTTGATATTGAATTTGAGCTATGTAGCCAAACGGCCCTCCTTTCACATTATATTTGTCACTTTACTCTTGACATGAGTTCCTCTTTTAAGTTCTCTCATTTTTACCTAGACTTCTAAGACGTGCCCATGTTACACAATCCGTAGATGGTACACACGTCCGTATGGTGAGGAAGGTGCGCACATGTACATGACTAACAAGCCAAATGTACATGAATAACACGTCAAATGAATGCATACGTAGCCAATGCCCAAATGAACATACGTACATCTGTTAGTATATGTTCATTTGTATAGACGGCTTTTATGTTCATAACCTAGTGCTTGATGTTCATCTTGCGCACCTTTTTCACCATACGGACGTGTGCACCTACTAATTTGCACATGTTACATGATACTAGTAAAAAACAGAGGAAGTATATTCTAATTTTTGTACTCTCTTAGTTCCTTTCTATTGTTCCAAGTTCCTAATTTCACATATTGCAATGCACATTTTTAGGCATTAGTATCTTTTTGATTACATGATAGAAAAAATGAAAAAGACAATTGAAACATTTAAGAAGAACCCACATAATAATGGTTAGTCTAATTGAAAATTTATCGTCAAAGTTTTGACTTTATAACTAGAACATTACATAAAAACAAATACGAATGGATAGAGTATTAGTGGTAAATCATACTTAAAATTCGTAATATTACAAGCCTTACAGCAGTAAAAGCACAGTCCAAGACCAAAAATTACTTCACTAGTTTAAAGATATCAACCAATCACAATATTACATTAAATTTACGCAGAAAGAAAACAGGCTAACCAATGCACTATATTCAAACTAGAGAACTCTATAAAAAAAATGCTCCAAATTAGCAGAAATCAGAAAGACTAATTGTTGAATTGCAACTAGTATGTATTAGTAAGAACTTTTGATTAAATTGAAATCAGCATAAGTAAATTTGCATTGAATAATTGGATATTTTAAGACTAATGATCTCTGCAATGTCTTCTCAGTATTTTGCCATCGGTTTGTTCCTGAGCTTTGCTCTGATTAAGCTGAACTCTGCAATGCTCCCTTTAGTTGAAACCCAGATCCCTGAAGCAAGGAGCAGATCAGCACTAGAATCATAGAGCGCTATTTGGCTCCAAGAATTAAACAGGCTCCGAACAAAAACTCAGTTCACAGGCTTCAAACTTCTTCCACCTGCAGCAGACTCAGTAGTTAAAGACAACAGATCATGTCACATAAACCAGAGACACCAACATAAAGTCTGAATGGCCATTATTGTAGCTACTTTGGTGCACAATACAGAAATATATCTCCTTTTTGCATGGAGTAAAAAAGTCGAGAGAATAAAGTAGACTGGTGTGCAGCCCAACTTTCTATAAAGTAGAGAGAAAAAACTTCCTAAAAAGGAATTGTTAAACTTCTTTGTGGGTTATCTCGATAAGGAAGATGTTAACTTCTTAAGGGATGGAGGAAAAGCCTCACTGACAAGTTCATATGAGTTATGTTTTAAACAAGAACCCCCCCAAACCAAAGGCGGCGAGCCTTTGTAGAGGCATTATCCCATCATAATGTCAATGTTCCTCGAGGCCCCTCCATGAAAAAGGTACTCTGAAATCTGAACAAAACAGAGAGAAGTGACGAAAATCGCATATACATCAAATTACAATCAGCCACTGTCCAATCCAAGTTGGTCATTCAAATCAAATTAAAATTGGTTATATATTTCAATGCATGGTCTAAACTTAGAAGTTGGAAGCTTTCAGTTCTGCTCTTTTTTTTTTTCTGAGAGGAGCTTTCAGTTGTGCTCTTTTTTTTTTTTTTTTTGAGAGGAGCTTTCAGTTGTGCTCAATTGAGCATCAAAACCATAATTTTCTTCAATATTTGGACTAAAACGTTAACTTAAGTCAACTTCGGTGGCTAACTTGTACCACATTCATGCTCCTTGTTACCCAAATTGCTTGTAATATAGAGGAACAACCTAGAGAAAGATTCGACAATAATCAAGATGAAGGCAGACAAAAAAGAGGAAATGAGGGGTCCTCAGATTTGTGAATAACATGAACGAGAGACTAAGGGTGCGTTCTCTTCACCTTAAAAAAAGCTTTAGGTCTAATCAAGTGTAGACATAAGGTAAAATCAAGGTTGATCTGGTCCCATCTGGTCTAATAAGTTTGTTCATATAAGTTTAGGTGAAGAGAACACACCCTACACAAATGAGGACGAGACAAAATTCACCAAGGCAACTTTGGTAACTAATAAATACTACATTCATGAATCATGCCTATTGTGTACCATATAACTTGTACTCTACGCGAGTAGCATAGAGAAAAAGGTTGATAATAAGAAAGACAAGGGTAGACAAGATGGGGATGATGAGGAGATTTGGGAATAACATTAACAGGAGCAAACAGGAGAGACGAGGAAAATGTGGGTTGCATCACAGCCAAGTGCATGCTAAACACCTTTACAAAGCATGAATTAATTGAAACCCCCCAAAAAATTAAGTTAATAAACTTGAAAGACAACCGTCAATAATAATTAAAATTTGGAAACTAATACGTCTTCTATTATAATATTATATAAAAAAGATTTGGAGTGGACGCTTTTGGCTGGAAATATTCAGAACTTAAACATGCCCTTTTTGGAGAAAAGAACAACATCATTGGCAGAATCAAATACCTGAGGAAGGCTCATCAATTCAAGAACAGCTGCTTGAGGAGTCAGCTCATTGTCGATTATTCTAGCTACTGCGGTCAAAACTGGCATCTTGATATTATATTTTTGGGCCAATGCAATGACAGCTCCAGCTGTAGCAACACCTTCAGCAACCTGAAGGAAAGATCCTTTAAGCATGAGAACCAGAATGCAGGAACTTCTTACAGGACTTAATGGAGGATAGTGGTTTGGTACCTGATTCATTGAGCTCAATATATCTTCAAGTCTCTCACCTGAACCAAGACGAACTCCTACTGTCCTATTTCTTGAAAGACTAACAAAGCATGTAAGCATAATGTCTCCAGTTCCTGATAGCCCTGTAAGTGTCGCAGACTTGGCACCCATCTACATTGGAGGAGATGAAAGGACTATAAGTCTATAAATTGAAGATTTGGATACAATTTCCTGTCAAGCCACATTATTCAGAAAAAGAAAAGAACCAACACAGGTTCAAGAGTATGCACTTGGTAATTGGTATAATCATAGAAACAAGTACCAGAGAGGCCATCTTCTTTTTGGTTTTCAGATTACCATACACTACAGATTCCATGTCCATCCAAGTTATCCAAGAAGATGGAGAAAAGACCCACGAAGGGAAAAATATGAGGATGGAACAAATGTAAAACCTCTGCTAAGAGCACCTGAATTTGTTTGTGTGTGAAACGACGTCCACATTGTTTATTGATAGCTGCTAGTGCTGGAACTTGCTAAATCATTTGGGTCTTAAAAAAATGCTTATTTCCACAAAGCATTGTAGGCAACTTTAATACACAATGGCTGATGAGAACTACAAAGGCAAGGACTCTTATACATACCTTTTTTGCCAACCAACGAATTTCCGAGCACCCTTGTGCAACAAGAGCAGCCATGGAATTATTACCCAGATTCATCCCTTCCACAATTCCAGCCGCTATAGCCAGAACATTTTTCAATGCGCCAGCAATTTCAACTCCTGTAACATCACTGAAGCATCAGAGCTTATGAGATGAGCAAAGTAACAGACTAAGAATACAAGACAAGGTGAGTTTCCACTCTCCAGGATCACAAATCCATAACAGCCCAAGTTCCAGTTTATCAATACATTTGCAACTTCTGTGTTTATTGACCAGGTTTCAAGATGTAGTTTCTCAAGTTAGACTTGTTTCCCTCTTTCTCGTACTTCCTCAATTTCCAAAATATTTTCCCCTTGGAATCACTCACTACAATATGAGACAAATTCCAATGAGAGCAAAAATCTATTGGCATTGAGGGAGTAAAGCTCCATTGAAGTATGCAAACACTATAAGATGAGATAGCATAAGAAATGACATTTAATCCATACTTGCCCTCTTGAAAACTGTGATTCACAATATTGTGAATAGAGAGTCCATTTCTGAGTAAAACTTTGTGACAGAAGGAGTAGAAATTGATTTATGAATATAATATCAGATAAAATGATATAAGAAATGCCATCTCATAGGGAGCAGTACGTGTAAACCCCTTTCACCTCGCCTTCCCTTAGCCACAAGGCAAACAGAAAAATAGAGTAGTCCATGCCTACAAGACTTGCAGCAAAATAAAAAATTATTTTGCAGAAAACACTTTGACCAACAAGAGAATGCAAACAGTGAAATGTAAATTCAAGACAATTATGAATTGGTTTTTAAAAAAAATGGAGGAAGGAGGGGTGAGAAGGCAGTCAAAGTCACAAGAGGGCAGACTAAGGGTCTATTCAATAGCACTACTAAATTTTGGTTTTCATTCTGAGATTATAAAATAGTATGTAAGCAATCAAAGAAGAATTAACAGTTACAGAAGAATAAACTTCATTGGGTCTTGTAAATAATGGAATATACAATAGAATGTTCCAAATTACATAATAGCTTTATCTTAGTGTAGAGGAGAGGGGGCAAGAAACGGAAGATAGAGATAAAATTTTTAATGCAGTTTCAGAAAGCATACTTTTGGGTGACATTTACCTTGAAGTGTTGATTCTTAGCCTCTCAGAACTTAGAAGCTGCTGAACTTCATTCACCAATTTCTTGTCCCTTGAAGCAACTACCATGGCTGTGAGAGTAAAATCAAGTATAAATAGAAAAGTAAAGGAGAAAAATGGTGGCATGGTGCGATTGAAGCAACTCCATATGCTAAAAATTTTGAACAGCAATGCAAGGGACCTGTTGGCAGTTTGTCCATCAATTCAGATGCAAATGAAGGCCCTGATAAAGCAACAAAAGGTTGACGAGGATTCTTTAACGCCTGCGGAATAATTTGAGACATCATCCGTAGTGTATTAAGCTCCAAACCTTTGCTAAGTGAAATAAATGGCAAGGCAGGATCAACATAATCCACAATACTTTCAAGAAAAGATCCTGTGAACTGCAAAAGATAAAACACAAAGCCACATGGGCACAACAGAGTTCACAACAGAAACAAATATGTGCCTGCTCAAAGACGAATGAGCACAGCAAATAAGTTTACTCAGAGAAAAAGTTGAGAAGCTAATGGCTAATAACTTGGAAACCTGCACTGGCACAGCATGAAGGCAGAAATCAGCACCTTGAAGAGCAGACTTGGCATCGGTTGTGGCAGTAAGATTACCTGGTAGCTTATGATTTGGAAAATATTTACTGCAACGAAACATGAAAAGATTGAAACAACAAATATCCCTACAAGAGCCAATGCTTTGGGTGAATCAAGTCAAGGTTTTACCAATTGAAATGATTTTCATTGATAGATTGACAAACTTGAGGATCACGTACGAGCATATTAACTTCCATATCTGCTTTTCTATCTGCAACATGTACAGCCATAGCTGTACCAAATGAGCCACCTCCAAGCACCACAACCTATAAATATCATATAACAGCGGCAATTACTTAGTACAAAAAATGTGCTTCATTCAAAATATGCAAGTGAGACATTAAAATCGACAAAGGACCTACCAATAACAATCAACCACTAACGTAATCTCATTGCATTGCCTTTGTAATATTGTCCAACCTCTAATAAAGCATCTATCATAAGCTTTAATTACGTATTCTATACCATTTTTCAGCTCTTATTCCTTTCTTACTCATTCACTTGAATAATATTTCGTTCTTTCTTACTCCTTGACATAACTAACATTTCGTGCATTGCACCAAATCCATCATCCAACACTAGCTGTTTGCTTAAAATGTGTATTTCATAGTAGTACTACAATATTTACATAATTGTGCACCTCCAGCCATAAAAAATTTCCCACTTGAATTAACAACAACACAATTTGACTATCAAAGCAATCAAAAATTTAAAAGTCCTCCCCCATTACAGCAACAAAGCCTTAACCCCAAAATGACCCGGGGTCATCTAACATGAATCGTCATAAGAAATCGTTTCCGTGACAATGCAAATACAATACCAACTCATATGCCCACAAATAAAACAACCCAAAATAAATAAAGTACATAAAAAACAAGAGATAGAAAGCTATAAACCTTTTGAGTGCGTTGAAGAACATCAGGCCTAGTTTTAGAACGCCAAGAACGAGACCAACGAACAAGTTTCTCCCACGCAATTCTGACTGCTTTTCTTCGATCTTTCTTTTCCTGAGCAGCAGCAGCAGCAACTTTTTCTGGGTTTTGTTCAGAATCATCAGAAGAAGAAGGTGGGAAATCTGCAACTTCTGCTGCCAAACATGGGTGTAATACTGTCTGCCATTGTTGGGTTTTAGAAGGAAGAAGTGAAATGCTGAAAAAAGGGGTCTTTTTTGAGTGGAATTGGAGTTTTAAAGTGTGAGGAAAATGGTGAGGTTGAGTGTTTGGAGTTAAGATTGGTGACAGGAATTTGAGTTCTGAAACAGCTGCCATGTTTTTTTTTGGGTTTTTTTCAAGGTTTTTGATTTTGTGACTCGTGTCAATGGAAAATTTGATATTCGTTGTTCGTCATTCACACGGAGGAGACGAGAGGACTATACGAACGTGGTGTGCTGAATTGCTGATGCATTTGTTGGCAACAAAATCCAGTTTCGTGGAACTTTACCATTCACTAGGGCTCGTCATGTTTGCACAGTTGCACCAAAAGTAGAGACCCGTTCTTTTGGATTGGGAGAAATACAACTGAATTGAACTGAACTGTGAGAATCTGAATTGAACTGCGAGAAACTGAACTGAACTGCGAAAAAGCTGAACATGAGAGAGTATCTGAACTGAACTTAAAATAAGTCCAAAAGAACAGAGCCTAACTAGGGCGTGTCACGAGCCGAGCCGAGCCGAGTCGAATTGTAGTCTAACATCACTTGATTTAGAATTTGCCTTGAGTGTGAAATCCTTGCTCGAGCTTAGCTTATACTCTATTTTTTCACTTGCAACGTTCTTCATTTTAGGAAATTGCATATTACTTGCAACATTGATATTTTTTGCAACATATTCTCTATTTATCTTTTTAGCATATAGGGGTCTTTTTTTATCTCTCGCATCTCCTAATCCTTGTGTCATACTTCAATATTATTGCAAGCAAAAAAAGGAGGAAGTAAGAATAATTTGAGTTGGAATCGTACTTGAGCTGACAAGATACTAGTATGCAACTCTGACTACTCGTGTTTATAATAACAATCTTTTTGTAGCTAAACTAGAAATTTAGGACATGGGATAATAGATGTACAATCACATTTTCTCACCTAAAATTTAGAGGGTATACTTTTTTTCTTTTTATTGTATTAGTCAGCTCACGAGATGAACACTCTTAAGTTTGAGTTTAGCTTGTTAAATATTTGAACGAAAATTTAAAGCTCATAGTCATTAATAGAAGAATCAAGCTCTGAGCTTTGACCAAATTGTTGGCACCAACAAATGAAATATATACCCGCTTGCCTTGTTTTTATTGAGGAAAATTTTTCATAAACAACCTTTTAAATACAAATTTTTGCGAAAAACAACCTTTTAAAAAGAATCTGGCAAAATAAGACCTTAAAGATAATTTTTTTTTGCGAGGAACAACCTTGACCCATTTTCCGGGCATTGACCAAGTATTTTGCGGCTTCGACTCACTAAAACCAAACATGGCAAGGCACGTAATCCACATTTCTTATGTTTCAACTCAATTTCCCTTCATATACTAATGAAGTCAACGTCGGAAAATACTTGGTCAATGTTGAAAAATGGAGAAAAACAGGGTTGAAACATAAGAGATGCAGTTCACGTGCACTCCACATGTTTGATTTGAACGAGTCAATGCTGAAAATGCTTGGTCAATGCCAGAAAATGGGTCGAGGTTATTCCTCGCAAAATATTTTCTTCCTAAGGTCTTCTTTTGCCAAATTTTTTTTAAAAGGTTGTTTCTCGCAAAAACTTGTATTAAAAAGGTTGTTTCTGACAAATTTTCCTTTTATTTATTTTTTTCTTTCACTATTTATTTTGCACAGTCTCCATTCTTCTATGCATTTTTAACTATTGCCAACTTTTGTTTCTTTCTGAACTACCCACTTTTGACATTCATTTATTCCTTTTTTATTTCACCCACTTTCACTCTGAGTCTAATGATAGAACTCAATGGTTCATCAAACCTCGAAACAAGAGGAAAATGGGACCCAAGTGAGAAATAAAACACAAGGTTGTTGTCTGATGGTTACACGAAAGTGATGAAGTACTGCACATTAAAAGCCATTATAATGACTGTTGCTATTCTTTATATGTCATGTGTTTTTATAGATGTTACCCTAATGCCCTATCTTGCCTCCCCTTTGCTAGGGCTTTGCATATATATGTTGGGTATGTGTTGAAGACGTATATCATGAAGCAAGTTGACGAGGAAGTACAACAGCTCGCGGGATGTGGTGTGGAAGAGCCCGCGCTCGCAGCTTGACGTGCATAGTTGTTGTATGTTGCTGCCACCCCGCAGGGTGATAAAATATGGCCCATGATCTCAGTCCAGTCCTACTATATTCAGTCCATTACTTATAGTGGTCCAACACATTTAAGTTTATGTTTTGTCATGTAGCGAAAATATCTCCTTAGGGAATGATGTAAGCATAGTATATATTACTAGGTTGTCTGACTCACAAACATCAATGAAATCAATATGACTGCGCCGCAATTCTCTTCCATATTTTCTCTCATTATCCTTCCTTTTATGTCTTGAGTAACAATAAATTACTCAACATGGTATCAGAGCTGGATGTTCGACCAGTGAAGAAAAATTGCAAGGTAACAGCCTAGTGTAAATTTTAAGCTTTTCCTTTATCATCCTTCAGTTAGAGTTCAGAACTTTGTCTTAAATGGCTGGTGCAAAAGAAAAGATAAGTCTTTCAGATATACAGAACCCACTGTATATCCATCCCTCAGATGGACCAAACTCAGTTTCTGTAGAAAAGTTGCAAGGTGCATCTGATTACAGACCATGGAGAAGGTCTATGGAAATCAGTCTTGCATCTAAAAGAAAACTAGGATTTGTTACTAGCTAGTCTGGTGAAAAGGGACAAGGAAGATGCTCAAAAACAGGACCAGTGGGATACCTGCAATCATATTGTGATTGCTTGGATACATGGATCTGTGTGTGAACAGATCAAAAAGTCTATTATGTATCTTGATACTACAAGAGAGATATGGATCTGTAACACCCCAATCAAAGTTGTTAAAATCGAGATTCTAGTTTGAATCGGAAACGACCTTTAGAATCGAATCGTAAAACGAATCAAACAAAAAAAATATGCGCTCAATCTTCATTGAATATGCTAAAATTATAAGTAAAAGACCTAAAAATAAAAAAGTTTTACCCACTATATGGCAATAACTAACAATATATATCTATTATTTCTTGTTAGCATGATTTAAATTTGCGAGATTTTCGCTAGTCAACAAAAATGTATAGAATCGTCTAGAATCGTGAATCGAATCGTTTACTATATTTTGAATCGTAAAATCGTAAGATTTTAAGATTTGAATCGCGATTTTAATAACTTTGACCCCAATAATTCTCTCTTTTCTAAAATACATTTTTCATATAAAACATAGAGAATTATCAAAGTATTATCGCCCGTGTGAAAACGTATCGGCTTATTCAGAATTTTACAGCGGAAAACAATAATAATAAACTTTATAAATAAAACTTAGTCAACCATAGAGTCAACTCCAAAACCAACTAACAAAACCAAAGTCAACTTTAAACCAAATCAAACCAACTATGAAAAGTATAACTCAAAAGTACAATAAATAAACTACACAAGCTCTCCAAAATCCCGATCCCAATGATGCATCATCTTCAAACTTGTAGATGGACAATGCACTATTGATCCCTAGAGACTGCTCACCAAAATGGGTCATCACAGGATCAATAAGGCAAAGCCATGATCAACATACACAACAAAAGCACGTAATCAGCAAAGCTGAGTACTACATACAAAACAAGTAAACAATCCTAACATGATACTAATAAATAGTAGGCAGGAATAAATAATAGCATAATAACTTGCAAAGAACTTTTACTGAACTAAACTTTTACAACATTTTTATTACTTTAAAAGGAATAGTCAATGGACCGAGTTGTCTCATCTAAACCAGCCTTCCCCTAGGAAGACGAAATACGGGAGCGACTCCGTATTCCAAAATGACCTACGATATCAAGGAACCTTTTAAATAAAAATAGGACAAGGTGATCAATCCGGCCCTAGAAAAAGCCATGGCACGCTCACCATGTACCCCAACTCCTATTTGTCCAACACTTCAGACGTGCACCGGTCTAAAGCTATTGCTATCCTGTTTCACTTTACATGACTTACCGGTTATTACTTGTTATGACTCACAAGTAAAACAAACGTCATAATCAATCAACAATCACAAACTTCCATTTTTATCTTAGGATTAGATAAGTGATCACATAACTTAACAATCCAAGATTAATTCCAACTTTAATTCAATCTTTCTTATTTGTTGAACCTAGCCAACAACCAAACTACCTTTCATAGGTATAAAGTATTAACTTACCAAATAAGGCCCTCGGTCCTTATGAAGCAGAGAAATATCAAAAGGGAACAATGATCAATCATGATCCAATACTAATAAATATATTAATTCCCCCATGTGAATTAATAAAAATAAAGTTCCCAACCAACATGCTTGCATCAATCTTCCATACAAACACGATATAAATCTCATAATATAAATCTCATAATCAACATGTTTACACAACAGCATAAAACATGCAAAATCCAACATATATATATCATATATGAACTCAACATAGTTCCTATACATGATACTACATAATTCTCCTTCTTAAAATCATGATACTACATCAATCAACACATAGGTATGTATGTACCTTGTGTAAACAAACTAATAGACCACTTTAACGATCTTAAAAGTCGCCTAGAGAGAATTCTCCGCCTAACACAACCAATAGAATTTATAATCAATACTCCAAATAAATTCCAGCAACTTTAAAATACTTTAAATCCCCTTTAAAAATATTTAAAGGTTGTTTTTATCATTAAAACTTCAATTACCTATACTTCCTAGTATAGTACCACTATACTAGTCATGAAAATCCATAAAACTCCATTAATAACAACCTTTCTAAAATTCCAGCAACTTATAAATTATTAAAACTCCCTTTAAACATACTTAAACATGCTTAAATTCATAATTTAAATCAATTTCATAGTTTATAACATGCTACTATGATTTTCCAATCTCTAAAACCCTAAAAATCCATGCTTTGATATTTAAAAACCCTATTTTAAATATAATAATCAAATCTGAATTTTTATTCTTTCAACACATAATTTATAAAACTTAGATTCAATAATAAATCATCAACATATAACTTTTAAACATAAACTAATTAAAACAAAACCTAAAAATACAATCTTTGAATAAAACTTAAGGAGGAAGAAAAGAAACAAACCAAAGCAAGAAAGCAAAGAAGAAGGAACACGCCGGCCAAGGAAGATCAGCAGGCGGAGGCGGCAGCGGCGGCGACTGGCGGCTGGTGTCGCCGGCGAGTTGCGGTGGTCGGAGAAGAAACCGGAAGAAGAGGAGGAGTGCCGAAGAGAGAGAAAACCGGGTGAAAAGAAAAAACGCAAGGAGAGAGAGAAGGCCGAAAAGTGTGGGAGGAAGGAGGAGAGAGAAAGTAAAGTTGTGGGGAAAATTTGGGGTTTATGGGGTTTTTATAGTTTCCCATTTGTGGGCTTAGGAAAAAGTAAACGGGCTAGGATTATAAATCCTTTTCCAAATCTAAGAGTGTTTGGGCTCCTCACACCCAATTAGAAAACCTTTTCCAAAACCAATAAGTATTTCAAACATTTCAAATACTTTCAAAGCATGACTTTAATAAAATATTTGACTTGAATAAATCATTAAAATAATTCCTTTGACTTTCAAATAGTCAACCTTTGAAGAAATAAATCATTAAAATACTAAAATATATTTAAATATAAATAACTATATATTAAAATATATTTATAAAATTCATAAAATTACGGGGGATTACAGTCTACCCCTCTTAAAAGAAGTTTCGTCCCGAAACTTGACACGAAAACTCACACGTTTTCAAAAAATTTCAACTCAACTCCCATTGGAGAAATACTTGTGCCACTCATGTGCACTCTTTTGCCAACTTAAAACCACTTGTGTTACTCATGAACACCTTTTCTAATGCGGAGAATCTATTTATTTTGCACCAATATGTGCAAATCGCCAAAATAAGCATAAAAATGCATTAAAATACCATAAAATAGGTAAAAAGCGCGAAATTCTATCGCATTCTACCCCCCTTAAAGAAAACGAGTTACGCCCTCGTAACTCACCTCAAGGAATAAATCTGGATACTTCTTCTTCATTTCAGCTTCAGCTTCCCACGTTGCCTCTTCGGACTCATGGTTCGACCAAAGCACTTTCACGATATTGACATCCCTATTGCGTGTACTACGCGCCTTCCTATCAAGAATTTTCACAGGTCTTTCCTCATATGTGAGGCTACTATCAATCAGGATCCTCTCAGGCTCCAAGACATAACGCTCATCAGGGATATAACGCTTGAGTTGGGAAATATGAAACACATCGTGCATCTTCTCGAACTCCATTGGCAAAGCCAACCTATAAGCTACCTTCCCAATTCTTTGTAGAATGTCATATGGACCTACATATTTGGCACTTAATTTGTCCTTTTTCCCAAATCTCATCACACCCTTAGTTGGTGATACTTTCAGGAATACTTTATCACCTATTGCAAACTCATCTTCTCTTCGCTTTAAATCGGCATAATTCTTTTTGCCTATCTTGACGAGCAAATAAATAACTTGACATTCTTAACAGTCTCCTCAATAAATTCTGCCCCCAATACTATATTCTCACTAAAATCATTCCCGCAAACGGGACTTCTACACTTTCTTCCATACAACGCCTCAAAATGATCTATTCTAATGCTCGCATGATAATTATTGTTATACTACCTCTAAGGATTGAACTTTCCCCCATTGGTCTCTTATGACCTATCTTCACTTTCTGATAGGCTAGACATTTTGACACGAATTCAGCGACCTCACGCCTCATATTCGGCCATTAATAGCTTCCCTTAAGATCCTTATACAACTTATCACCCCCAGGGTGTACAGAATATGGAGTATTATGCCCCTCATCCATAAAACGTCTCTTAAGCTCATCACATTTTTTGTGGTATACACCACCTTCCCTTGAACCTCAAACTTCCATCATCATGGATCTTAAAATCGACTTTCTTACCTTGCCTCATCTTTTCCTTAATCTTATCTAGGTGCTC
The DNA here is from genome assembly GCA_947648045.1 of Beta corolliflora. Lineage (NCBI taxonomy): Eukaryota > Viridiplantae > Streptophyta > Magnoliopsida > Caryophyllales > Amaranthaceae > Beta > Beta corolliflora. Next base: position 666,454 of record CANSZD010003162.1, on the reverse strand, counting down.
ATCTCCAACTTGACCCTCTTTGATCTCGTCGAAACTGACAACCCCAATGATAAAGCACTTAATCTTACCTCGATCTCCCCAGGATTTAATATTTCTAGGCTAAGTCTTTGCATATCTCGACACAATTCCTCAGGAACTACCAAGTCATACATGCTATGGCTCAACTTTCTACTCAAAGCATCGGCAACTACATTTGCCTTCCCTTCATGATACTGGATGTCTAAATCATAATCCTTAATCAACTCTAACCATCTCCTCTGTCTCATATTGAGGTCTTTCTGGGTGAAAATATACTGCAACCTCTTATTGTAATACTCCGTATTTTTAGGAGTTACTTTTACAAATAAGAAAATACAACCTACTTTTGTACCTAATTATATTATAATTCGGTTTTATTTTATTTTCCAAATTAAATAAAAATAAGAAATAGGAACTTGATTTGGAAACAAATCCTAGTAAACATAGGTTTCTCATGCTATAAATAAGAGAAAAGAAAAAGAAAAAAAAACAAAACCCTAAGTTTTAATCAGCCGTTTTCCTCCCCCAAAGAATTTCCTTCTCTCCTCTACCTTTCTCTTTCTTCTTCCCCTGCGTCTTGGAAACCCACTTGCCGGAGGTCACGCCTGCTCGTCGGAGGTTTGCGGTTCGTCGGAGTTCTCGCTGGTGCTGCACATCCGTTCGGGGTTCGAGTTTCGCGTGGTTGTGCGGGTGTGTCGCGCGAGGCTGGGCGTGAGTGGCTCGAGTGGGAGTCGCACGCGAGACTCGAGTGCTGCACGTCGCTAGGCCGGTGGACGAGGTTATCGCTGCTCGTCGGAGGTCGGTTCGTGGGTCGAGTCGAGGGGTGTGCGAATTGTGGTTTGTGCGTCGTGCGTTGCATCGTGGCTGTTCGGAGTTCGCGTGGGCTGGTTCGTGTGGTCGCACGAGGCTAGGCGTGTGGAGTCGAGTGGTGCTCGCCGGTGGTTCAGTCGAGCGTCCGCCAGTTGTGGTGGTCGTCGGTGGTGCTCCGGTATTACTTTAATAATAATAAAAATAAAGATTTCTTTTCTTTTTCATTTAAATTAATTGTAAATTCTGATTATAATTCTTATGTGTCTTTGATTAAGTTTGGTGATTATAAATAAAGTATAGAATAAAAGTTAAAAGAAATCAGATTTACAATCGTATTAGTAGTTCTTATGATGACATTATTTCTAAATTCTGATTTTATAATACTTAGATATAGTTGTTTAAGTTTTGTTGTTATGAACAAGTATAATATAAGCTAATCAGATTTGTAAACATATTATTAGTTCCTAAATATGTTAGTTTCAATGAAGTTTATGAAAAGAAAGTTTAAACAACAAGTTTGATTATTTTAATATTCAAAGCATCATATTTTACATAGTTAGATAAGCTGATTTTTATTTTAATAATATCAAGGACTTAGCACTGAAATACTTTTATTATTCGATTAGGCCCCAATTTCATAAGCGGAACATTTTAAGTAGTCAGCGAAGATTCTCTGTTACAAGGTACGTACGCGTACTAGTTCAGTTCGATATATTAGTATCATGTTTAGGTTATGATTGTTATATTGGAACCTAGAATCATGATAGGGAACTGCTGTTGATTATGGTTGATGAGATTGTTTGGTAACATGAAATCAATTGGAAATCTGTATGTATTTCCTTGTTGTATGACTTGTGAATTGGAATGCATTATTGTTGGTATGCGTAATTCTATCGTATCACAAGCATGAAATGAGAGTTGGATTGGAATCCTGTGATTTATTGCTGTAGCAAGGATGTTATGAGAAGTTGCTTAAACTAAAGAATTGAGCAATGTACCTAAGAAGGAAAAGTAAATGATTATATGCATAATGTTGTATGAATGAATATCACTAAGAAGGATCTTTGGCGATAAACTTGTAGTTGGAATCCCTAAAAGTATGAACAATGGGGGGAGTGTGGAGTTCTACACTCCTACGCAGGCCTACTGTGACGATAGTAGTGTCCTTATAAATTTTGATAACTCAAGTAGGCGGAAGGTTCCGTACGATCTTGGGTGTATGCATACTAAGGTGATGGATGTGGAACGGAACGAAACCGTATTTACATTCCATCTAATAGACCAAGTCGTCTATTAAGGATTAAGTAGCCCGTATGATTCTAGAAAGATGACGGTGCCCGTTCGATGCCAATTAAACTATAAAAATGAAATGTAATATTTGTTTAGTCTGTTTGTCCAACAAGTAAGCTATATGCTGAACTTTCTTGTCTAGCAAGTAAACTAGTATCCCTTAGATGTTCTTCACTTGGAGACTTGTGCAACAATGACTGAATCTGCTTGGTCCGAGCCTTAGCTTCGTTTCCGAACCTGCAAAAAGGGACCCACCCAGGAGGTTTGGGTGGTGGTTCCCCCTCCGAAGCTTAAGTCAGATATCAGGAGTTGTAAGAAGAAAAGTAGAGATAGAGAGAGAAAGTGAGAGAATAGTTTTTCAGAGTAACTTTGCACTCTTTGCATTGAATCCCTTTTCTCCTGATTTCAGGGGTATTTATAGTGATAGTGGTATGACAGCTAACCTTAAAAATTGCCCTAGAATAGTGGCACCTGATTGGCTAAGCAATCAGACCATGACACTTGGCAAGTTAGGATTTGTGATGGTTTATCAACCAATCACCTGCAGCCACCTTCAAGGGCTTGGGCTCTGACCAACTTTTGGGCCAGAGAGGTGATTTTTCTCCCAATTGGACACAACCCAAGGTTTAAACCCTTTTTCCTGTTTTTAGTATGAGAAGACACGTGTACGGCTCTGGAGAGCCCAAGTGTCTCTAAAGGAGCCGTAGATTTTTAGGCTACAACAATATTCTTGTAGTATCATGTCTAGGAATGTTTATTATTATTCTATTTATGTTTAATGTATTATTTAACTGATTATGTACGTACTCAGCATAGCTGATTGTTTGTTATCTGTGATGTTTGTTGACCTGTGATGAACCGTTGATATTTCAATGGGGAGCAGATTAGGTATGCTGGTGATGCGCATGAGTTTGGGCATATGGGGAATATTTTCTGGTTTATAAACTCTTAAGTGTTTTTGTTGAACTTATAGAATTATTAATATTCGTAGTTAATGGTTTGAATAAAAGGGGTCAATGATGATTCCCGAGTTGTAGTTTAAAGTAAACATTTTATTTCCGCTGCAATGTAGTTTTTCTTAATAAGGAGTTGTTAACGTTTTAATTTCAATAAGCCTTGCGTTTCACCGCGGCGGTAACACTCCCAAAGTCGATGCAACGTAATTTAGACGTGTATGGATTTTGGGGGTGTTACACTTATGGTCAGTAAAGATCTTACAGGTTAATGTCTCCAAATCTTCAAGGCGAACACAATAGCAGCTAACTCTTGATCATGGGTAGGGTAATTAGCCTCATAAGGTTTCAACTGACGCGACGCATACGCGATCACCTTCCCATTTTGCTGCAACACACATCCCAAACCATTCTTTGAAGCATCACTATATACCTCAAATCCCTCGTTCCCATCAGGCAGGGTCAAAACAGGTGCGGAGGTCAAACGCTCTTTTAAAATCTGAAAAGCTTCCTCACACTTTTTACTCCACTCAAACTTTGACTCCTTCTTCATCAATTTGGTCATTGGTCTCGCTATCTTCAAGAAATCTCTCACAAATCTCCTATAATAGCCAGCTAGACCTAGAAAACTCCTGATATCAGACACATTCTTTGGAGTAGGCCACTCACTAACAGCTTGAATCTTAGCAAGATCTACAGAGACTCCTTCAGAAACATAGTGACCCAAAAATGCTACTTTCTCCAAACGAAACTCACACAAAGAGAACTTGGCATACAATTGATTCTTCCTAAGCGTCTCCAATATAATCCTCAAGTGTTCATCATGCTCTTTTTCACTCTTTGAATAAATCAGGATATCATCAATGAATACCACAACAACTTATCTAAGAACTCATGGAAAATCCTATTCATTAAGTCCATAAATATGGCAGGTGCATTAGTTAACCCAAACGGCATCACAGTAATCTCATAATGACCATAACGAGTCCTAAACACAGTCTTAGGTATATCCTTATCAGCTACCCTCAACTGGTGATACCCCGAACGTAAATCAATCTTCGAGAACACACTCGCTCCATTCAACTAGTCGAATAGGTCATCTATCCTAGGCAAAGGATACTTGTTCTTGATGGTTACATTATTCAACTCCCTATAATCAATACACAACCTCATACTCCCATCTTTCTTCTTAACAAACAACACAGGAGCTCTCCAAGGTGATGCACTAGGCCTAATATAACCTTTATCGAACAGCTCTTGCAACTGCGTCTTCAATTCACTCATCTCAGGAGGTGCCATTCTATAGGGTGCCTTAGATATAGGTGTAGTTCCAGGAACTAAGTCTATGGTAAACTCAACAGCCCTAGCAGGCGGCATACCCGAAATTTCACTCGGAAACACATCCATAAACTCATTTACAATCGGAACATCCTCAATATTCACCCCAACTTCCTTACTCACATCTTGCACACTACAGAAAAATAGCTCACACCCCTTCTTCATCAACTTCTTTACTTGCATTGCAGATTTAACCCCAAAGTTCTTGGACTTCCCAAAACGTCTATATGAGGTCAACTTCCCCAAAGGGTTTCTTAAAACTACTTTTTGAACTTCACAGTCTATCTTGGCCTTGTATAAGCTTAGCCAATCCATCCCCAGAATTACATCTAGGTCTCCCAGATTAAACTCTATCAAATCAGAAGGAAAAACACAGTCTCCTATCTTCAGAGGCAAATCTTTAAACAACTTGGTACACATTATGACTTCTCCAGTAGGTATACTTATGGGCAGGTCAATTACTTCAAAGTCTACTGATCCCAAACTTTTAATAACGGGTGACGAAATAAATAAATAGGTCGCTAGATCCCCTTTACAGTCTCTACCAGGGTGGCTCTTACTACGTACACTTCTTACAGTTGTAACTCCTCTCAGACTGGCCCTTATTATTAAAGTCGTGACCATTTCTTCGTTGGAAATTTCCATTCCCAATTATATTCCTCTAAAAGTTTCCCTGAATTCCTCCAGCATTGAAATCCTTTCTTTTCTCACCCACTACAACATTCTTCTTATCATGCCTCGACTGAAGACCATAATTATGGGCGGCTCTTCCATACACAACATCTAAGGACACAAAGGTCTCATCACCTAACCTCAATTAGATTTCCTCAGTCAAACCTTGCTCAAATCTTTGAGCCTTTCGCTCTTCAGTAGCTACTACCTCAGGTGCAACCTCGACAGTGCTATGAACTTACTGTAATACTCAGAGATAGTCATACTCCCCATCCTAATGTTTATGAACTCCCGAGCCTTTTTTTTATCATAAAAGCAGGGTAACATTTTCCTCTTAAAGCAGCAATAAAGGAATCTCAATTAAACCCTTTCACAACACTAAATCTATTTCCATTTTCTTTCCACCATAAGTCAGCCTCATCTTTCAGATATAACACAGCCTGACCTACTTTCATAGCCTCAGGACAATTCACAGCCCCAAAAATCTTTTTGAATTCCCTAATCCAACTCTCTAATAAGGTAGGGTCAGCTTGCCCCTTAAAGTACGGTGGTTTAACTTTGGCTAATCTTTCAAACATGTCCCCAGCAGGATCGGGACACTCAGCTCTTTCACGAGTCAAATTCTCCGTCAATAGGCGAATAGCAGAAGCTAAATCGTTATCGTTGTTAGCCATTCTACTTTGCGACCTTAAATTCATCGTAGGTCTACTTTAGGTTCTATACATAACTTACATGTCATTCTCTAGGAAGGCAACATTTGATTTGACCATAAAGATCGCATCAACAAATAATTTCTCATGAAGTTACTATAACACTAAGTTCGCACACTATGAACTATAACAATCATATATTCACGCATGAATAAATATTCACATTAATAATCACATAAGGATCAAATGCAACCAATCACAATAATTAAAGAAAATATTTCCCTTTTCGCGTACGAACATATTCTCACTCAGCTCAAATAACTGAATAATAACTTTTATTCCTCGAACGATAATAAGAATATTTTTTTTTCAATCCAAAATAACCAACTTATTCCTCAACAATATAAAGATGCTAAAGAAGGAAATTTAAACCATTGTAGCTTAGCTACTTATTCAACTACTAACCTTAGAACATAAATAAATACTCTATGGAGTTACATTATCATTCCTATCCTTATTTTCTTCATACTTTTATGGAGTAAACATTTCATCCTCAAAGTCTCCAGAGTCTCCACTATAATAATAATAATAACCTGGATTCCTAGGTCTAGTAGATCTTCGAATCCTTTTGGGTTGAGGTCTATCCTCTTCCAACTATGCATCACTCACATCGCTCAGATAAGATCTCCAAGTAATGCTATAGATATCCTTTCAGGTTTGCCCTCTAGTACGATCAAACTCCTGGATAACCTCATCATTGCTATCAGGAATGCTTACTTTCAAAACACAACACATAATGATATCTAGGCTGGTGTAGCTCTCACTATCAGACTCTCCATCATACCCACCATCACTCAATACAATTGGGTTGCAGTAGCTCCCTACTCGAATATTCTCTCTATCAGACATGTCTAGAGATCCCATAACAGATGAATACTACCTATATAAGCAAATGATACTCTCACTTAGCGTATATTCCCAACAATAACAATAAGCAAGAATAACAACAACAATATAAGGCATAGGAATAACATAAACAGTTAGCAGGGAAGAAAAATATAATCATGCTGAACTAACTATTTAATGCAGACATATAATATTTCTATCCTATATGCCCTTCTTATACTACCCATCTCTCATAATATAATAAAATAGTCAAAATAAACTAGAGTATTAAAATAATTTTAATAAATAATTTCGAATTTATAAGGAACCGAAAAAAACGAATAAAAAAAATATATAGTTCGGAAATTCGAACATAATAAAGAAAAAAAAAAAAATTGGACACCATAATAATACAAAATTTCCGGACCCCTTTTAAAAAAATTAAATTCGAATCGAAATAATATTAGAATCTTGAGAAAGACTTTTCGAAGGTAATTTGAATACCATGAATAAGTAGGAGCTCAATTCTAAGAAATTCATTTTAAATAACTAGCTAGTTAGGCGCCTAAAAACTTAAAGTTGGCACGAAAGGCCAATAAAAACCTAAACTTCCTAGATACCACTTTGTAACACCCCAATAATTCTCTCTTTTCTAAAATACCTTTTTAATATAAAACATAGAGAATTATCAAAGTATTATCTCCCGTGTGAAAATGTATCGGCTTATTCAGAATTTTACAGCGGAAAACAATAATAATAAACTTTATAAATAAAACTTAGTCAACCATAGAGTCAACTCCAAAACCAACTAACAAAACCAAAGTCAACCTTAAACCAAATCAAACCAACTATGAAAAGTATAACTCAAAAGTACAATAAATAAACTACACAAGCTCTCCAAAATCCCGATCCCAATGATGCATCATCTTCAAACCTGTAGATGGACAATGCACTATTGATCCCTAGAGACTGCTCACCAAAATGGGTCATCACAAGATCAATAAGGCAAAGCCATGATCAACATACACAACAAAAGCACGTAATCAGCAAAGCTGAGTACTACATACAAAACAAGTAAACAATCCTAACATGATACTAATAAATAGTAGGCAGGAATAAATAATAGCATAATAACTTGCAGACAACTTTTACTGAACTAAACTTTTACAACATTTTTATTACTTTAAAAGGAATAGTCAATGGACCGAGTTGTCTCATCTAAACCAGCCTTCCCCAAGGAAGACGAAATACGGGAGCGACTCCGTATTCCAAAATGACCTACGATATCAAGGAACCTTTTAAATAAAAATAGGACACGGTGATCAATCCGGCCCCAGAAAAAGCCATGGCACGCTCACCATGTACCCCAACTCCTATTTGTCCAACACTTCAGACGTGCACCGGTCTAAAGCTATTGTTATCCAGTTTCACTTTACATGACTTACCAGTTATTACTTGTTATGACTCACAAGTAAAACAAACGTCATAATCAATCAACAATCACAAACTTTCATTTCTATCTTAGGATTAGATAAGTGATCACATAACTTAACAATCCAAGATTAATACCAACTTTAATTCAATCTTTCTTATTTGTTGAACCTAGCCAACAACCAAACTACCTTTCATAGGTATAAAGTATCAACTTACCAAATAAGGCCCTCGGTCCTTATGAAGCAGTGAAATATCAAAAGGGAACAATGATCAATCATGATCCAATACTAATAAATATATTAATTCCCCCATGTGAATTAATAAAAATAAAGTTCCCAACCAACATGCTTGCATCAACCTTCCATACAAACATGATATAAATCTCATAATATAAATCTCATAATCAACATGTTTACACAACAGCATAAAACATGCAAAATCCAACATAAATATATCATATATGAACTCAACATAGTTTCTATACATGATACTACATAATTCTCCTTCTTAAAATCATGATACTACATCAATCAACACATAGGTATGTACGTACCTTGTGTAAACAAACTGATAGGCCACTTTAACGATCTTAAAAGTCGCCTGGAGAGAATTCTCCGCCTAACACAACCAATAGAATTTATAATCAATACTCCAAATAAATTCCAGCAACTTTAAAATACTTTAAATCCCCTTTAAAAATATTTAAAGGTTGTTTCTATCATTAAAACTTCAATTACCTATACTTCCTAGTATAGTACCACTATACTAGTCATGAAAATCCATAAAACTCCATTAATAACAACCTTTCTAAAATTCCAGCAACTTATAAATTATTAAAACTCCCTTTAAACATACTTAAACATGCTTAAATTCATAATTTAAATCAATTTCATAGTTTATAGCATGCTACTATGATTTTTCAATCTCTAAAACCCTAAAAATCCATGCTTTGATATTTGAAAACCCTATTTTAAATATAATAATCAAATCTGAATTTTTATTCTTTCAACACATAATTTATAAAACTTAGATTCAATAATAAATCATCAACTTATAACTTTTAAACATAAACTAATTAAAACAAAACCTAAAAATACAATCTTTGAATAAAACTTGAGGAGGAAGAAAAGAAACAAACCAAAGCAAGAAAGCAAAGAAGAAGGAACACACCGACCAAGGAAGATCAGCAGGCGGCGGCGGCAGCGACTGGCGGCTGGTGTCGCCGGCGAGTTGTGGTGGCCGGAGAAGAAACCGGAAAAAGAGGAGGAGTGCCGAAGAGAGAGAAAACCGGGTGAAAAGAAAAAACGCAAGGAGAGAGAGAAGGCCGAAAAGTGTGGGAGGAAGGAGGAGAGAGAAAGTAAAGTTGTGGGGAAATTTTGGGGTTTATGGGGTTTTTATAGTTTCCCCTTTGTGGGCTTAGGAAAAAGTAAATGGGCTAGGATTATAAATCCTTTTCCAAATCTAAGAGTGTTTGGGCTCCTCACACCCAATTAGAAAACTTTTTCCAAAACCAATAAGTATTTCAAACATTTCAAATAATTTTAAAGCATGACTTTAATAAAATATTTGACTTGAATAAATCATTAAAATAATTCCTTTGACTTTCAAATAGTCAACCTTTGAAGAAATAAATCATTAAAATACTAAAATATATTTAAATATAAATAACTATATATTAAAATATATTTATAAAATTACGGGAGATTACAGGATCCATCTGGAGAAAAGATTTTGCTTGACAAATGGCTCCACCAAATATAGGCTGAGTAAAGGCTTATATGAAACGAAGCAAAATGGGTCTGCTGTGAATGACTATTATACAAAAATGAAAGGCATGTGGGAAGAACTTGAGTCTTTGAACCAGTTAGCAGCCATTACAAATGTCACAACAGAGATCAATGCATTTGTGGAAGCTTTGCAAACTCAGAAAGAAGAGCAGCAGCTGTTCCAGTTCTTGAATGGGTTAGATAGGATTACAGTGCTCAGAGAAGTCAGTTGTTGATGCAGTCTCCATTGCCCTCAGTTGAAACAACATGCTCTTCACTTCAACAAGAAGAGTCTCAGAGAGAGATATTGCACATATCTAAGCTAAACATTGAGAGTTCAACAATGTATAGCAAAGGAGGAACATCTGAAGGTAACTATTCTGTATGTGGTAGAAGAAATCACATGGCTGAAGCTTGCTGGCATGTTGTTTAGTTTCCTAAGGGACATCCTAGGAACAAGAAACAGAACAGGTGCTCTAATAGGGAAGAATCATCTTCAAATGTCAATAGAAGATGGAATAAGCCCAAGGTGAACAAGATGGTGGCAAATGCTCAAAGCCAAAGTGAAGGAGTGTCAAATCTGATCACCCCACAACAGCTTGAACAACTACTGAAGATGCTCCCTTCAATCTCAAAACCCACAAAACCAGGATCTGAAACTGAAGAAGAACTTGACAGTTCTTTTGCAGGTATGGTGACATGTTTTTCAGCTTATAGTAATGTGAATACATGGATTATAGACTCAGAAGCTTCAGATCACATGACTTGTGATCTGAGCCTGATGTCAAACCCTGAAGAAACCAAAAATAAACCTGCAATAAACTTACCTAATGGAAAAACAGATGTGATCACTCATACTGGAACTGTGAAATTGGAAAACAATTTGAAGTTGTAAGATGTGTTGTGTGTCCCTGAGTTCAGACACAACTTGTTGTCTGTGAACAAGCTTATACAACAAGACAAGTGTAAAGTGATATTTTATCCTGCATTTTGTGTAATCCAGGACTCAGCTTCACAGACCATTAGAGGGATTGGAAAGGCTTGTAGTGGTTTGTACTATCTGCTGAACATTCCACTGAAGAAGGTGCATAGTGAGCTTAAGAAGATTACTCACTCCTTAGCAGAGGCAGGGAGAAGAGGTGAAAATAAAGTAGAAGTTGAAGTGATTGCTGAAAGAAGAAGAGATACTTCTGATGTAAATCATGTAGCTAGAAAAAATAATGAATATGTGTTGTGGCACAATAGGTTAGGGCATGCTCCTATGAACAAGTTAAGGATGATTGACTGTATTTCAGATAGTTGTGTTAAATCTAATGATGTTTGCTTGACCTGTCCTATGGCAAAGTTTACTAAACCGCCTTATTCTTTAAGTGATTCAATTGCATGTTTGCCATTTGAGCTTGTCCACATTGACATTTGGGGACCATACAAGGTGTGCACAAGAAAGAAGTACATGTACTTTCTCACAATAGTGGATGATTACTCAAGGGCCACTTGGGTGTATTTGCTTGCTTTGAAATCTGATGCCTTGAATGTTATGAAGTTGTTCAAGAGCTTTGTTGAGAATCATTTTGGTGTCTTAATAAAAACTATAAGATCAGATAATGCTTTAGAGTTCAAAGAAGGAGAGTGTAAGAAGTTCTTTTGTGAACAATGCATTGTTCATCAAACTTCATGTGTGGATACTCCACAGCAAAATGGAAGAGTGGAGAGAAAACACAGGAATGTGTTGGAAATAGCAAGAGCTTTAAGGATGCAAGCTGGTCTACCTCTTTGTTATTGGGGTGATTGTGTGCTAACAGCAATACACATAATCAACAGGTTATACCTAACTCTTTCTTGAAAAATGTCACACCCTTTGAAAAATTATTCCATAAAAATCCATGTTACACTCACCTTAGAGCTTTTGGCTGCCTTGCCATGGCTAGCAACCCTTCTAGAACCTCAGATAAGTTCCAAGCAAGAGGGGTGCCTTGCTTGTTTTTAGGGTATCCTAATCATCAAAAGGGATACAAGCTTTTGAACCTTACAACCAAGCAAGTATATGTGTCTAGACATGTCAGATTCTATGTGCATGTCTTCCCTTGTAATAAATTCAGTCAAACCACTTACTTCCAGCCACAGCCTGTTCTCATGCCTTCAAACACACAAACCACTCAAACACAATCAACAATCAACCAAACCAGCAACATTTCAGCCCTTGATGAGCCTGAGATAGAGTGTGATGTGGAAGCCAGTTCCACATAACCTACAGACACTGAACCTGTGTGTTCTGAACCTCAGTCAACACAACAAATCCAACCTGTAGCAGCTGAACCAACCCTGAGAAGATCATCCATGCCAACCAAAGCTCCTAGTTGGTTAAATGACTATAAAACAACACTGAACACTGGAAGTACAACAGATACATCACCTTCTCACATTACAAATGTAGCCGAACTCAATGTGCATCCAAAATTCTTTGCTTTTCTGGCACAAACAACAAAGATAGCAGAACCTACCTCTTTTAAGGTTGATGTGATGCAAGAAGAATGGGTAAATGCTATGAATGAAGAGTTGAAAGCTCTAGAGTCCAGTTGCACATGGAAGCTCACAGATTTGCCCCCTGGCAAGAGAGCAATAGGATGTAAATAGGTATTCAAGACCAAATTCAAGCCAGATGGGAGTGTGAAGAGATATAAAGCAAGGCTGGTTGTGTTGGGTTGTAGACAAAGAGAAGGAACAGACTATGAGCAAACTTTTGCTCCAGTAGCCAAGATGACTACTGTTAGGTCATTGTTGGCAGTTGCAGCAATGGAAAATGGGTGTGTTCACCAAATGGATGTGAAGAACGCTTTTCTTCATGGTAAGTTACTAGAAGATGTGTTCATGAAGGTGCCTGCAGGGTACTCAGGTCCAGGGATGCCTATAATGGTTGGACAGGGGGAGAAAGTCTATGTTGAAGCTAACCCCACTAAAGTTTGCAAGTTGCAAATTAAAAGTCCTTGTATGGACTCAAGCAAGCTCCAAGGCAGTGGTTTGCAAAACTATCAGCTAGCTGCCTTGGTTAGCTTTGGCTTCACATAGTCTAAAGCTGACTACTCTTTATTTGTGCAAAAACAACAACATAGCATTGTGATAGTGTTGTGTTATGTAGATGATCTTTTAATTGCAGGCAATGACTCATAACTGATCAGTGAGGTCAAGAAATTTCTAGCCTCTCAATTTCACATGAAGGATCTTGGCTTCCTTATTTACTTTTTGTGCATTGAAGTGAATAGATCCTCTCAAGGGATATTCTTGTCATAAAGGAAATATGTGATGGACCTACTCAAGGAGTACAACCTGCAGAATTCAAGATCTCTTAAGTTACCTATGGATCCACATCTCAAGCTCACTCATGAACTAGGTGATGTGATGCCAAATCCCACAGACTACCAACATTTGGTAGGCAAGCTCATTTACCTGACCATCACTAGGCCAGATATAGCTTTCACAGTGCATGTTCTATGTCAGTTTATGCAAAGGCCAACTGATGTGCACATGCAAGCTGCCAAAAGGGTATTGAGATATCTCATCAGCAATCCAGGTCAAGGCATCCTCTTGGCTGCTAAGTCTGCTGCTCTTCTCACATCATACACTGATAGTGATTGGGCTGGATGCCCTATCTCCAGGAAATCTACTACTAGATTCTGCATCTTGCTTGGTGATTCTCTTATTTCATGGAAAATAAAAAAGCAACAGGTAGTTGCTAGGTCCAGTGCAGAGGCTGAATACAGGGCCATGGCATTGACCACTTGTGAGGTAACATGGCTCACTCATCTCCTTAAGGACCTTGGCTTGCCCTCTCTCTCACCAGTTGCTCTCAAGTGTGACAACCAAGCTGCATTGTCCATTGCTGTGAACCCAGTTCATCCTGAAAGGACAAAGCATGTTGAAGTTGATTGCCATTTTGTCAGATACAAAGTCACACAAGGCTTCATCAAGCCCGTTTATGTATCTACACATCACCAACTGGCTGATATCCTGACCAAGAGTTTGCCTGTGGACAAGCACACCACCATTTTGTCCAAGCTGGGAGTTCTTCCTAATCACTCCAAGCTTGAGGGGGAGTGATAAAATATGGCCCATGATCTCAGTCCAGTCCTATTATATTCAGTCCATTACTTATAGTGGTCCAACACCTTTAAGTTTATGTTTTGTCATGTAGTGAAAATATCTCCTTAGGGATTGATGTAAGCATAGTATATATTACTAGGTTGTCTGATTTACAAACATCAATGAAATCAATATGACTACGCCGCAATTCTCTTCCCTATTTTCTCTCATTATCCTTCCTTTTATGTCTTGAGTAACAATAAATTACTCAACACAGGGGAACCCCGTGCACGTAGGCCAGCAGCCTGCGCTCAGGGGAATTGGCGCCCCCAGCAACACATGCCTTGTCGTGCAGCCCATAGTGGGGCTTTGTGGTTGTCCATTGGTTGCTTATTGTCACTTATTGATATTTCCTTATCTATTAGGATTCTAGTTTGTTCCCTTAGTATAAATATGCAAGCCAATTGTTATTTTATTATGCCAAGCAAAAGTCATATTATTATTTTTAGATTTAGAGAGACTAGAGAACCCTAGAGAAAGGTTGGAGAGTCTAGAGAGATTAAGAATTCTCCTTGTATCATCATCTCAATATTCAAAATTCTAGTGCAGTATTCGTATTTTCTCCCTGTCCAACGGTTTCCACGTTAATTCTTCTTGTGTTCTTTATTGCTTTAAGTTCTTAATTCCTCCGTAATTTATTCTTTAATTGTTTGATTTGTTAGCTCCTACGATACATATTCTTAACAATATATAGATGATCAGAAATTTTGATTTCGCCTATATAGGGTGCGCTAATATTATGCAAATAAGTTTTAGTAAGTTAGCAATTACTACGTTTCAATAAGTTCAAATTAGTTTAGTACAATACAGCAAACATCATGTTAAAGAAACACACGCATAGTAGTATATTGGATCCGTTTTTTTACCTTATTATAAATCCTTATAAGAAAAAATAAGTACAAATAAGTTTATATTAGTTCAGATTAACAAAAATAAGATTTGACACACTCACTAATAAGTTCTACTATAGTTTAGATGAATTCTGATAAGCAAAAATAAGTTGAAAAAAATACACATTGACTTCTTGTTTCCTCTTTAGGGTGTAATATATTCACTTTTGATGACTTATAATTAAAGCGAAGGGCAGATTAGATATCTATGTCAACCCCATCCCAACCCAACCCAACCGGAAAAGGCAAACTATGATTCAGAGCTTAACCAATCAACCCAAAGAAAGCTTAATTACATGGAGTGCATGCTTAAGAGAAGAATCATGAATAAGTCCAAAAGACGTTGCTGTTGATTATTTAAAATCTCCACCTAATAATTATTAATTTGACATCGTACCTCATAAGTAATTAATTATACTAACATTCTATAATGTACGAGACTACGACCCATCTTATTCTTAACTCATATTTTGCTTGTCCCCTCTCTCTCTCCCAAAATCATCTGGACTTCATTAGGAGGCTTGATATATAAAAGTTTTGCAAATCTTATGTGTGTTCTTAACTAGCAAAGTTTTCAGGTATGCTCATTATCAAACAGAATTCAATCTTTTAAATTCAATCAACTTGATTTTTAATGTATTATGTGTATATTTGCTTTATATTTCATCATTTGTCAATAAGATTTTATTGAAAATCTGAATTTCATATGTATAAGATACTATGTCAATAAGTATGTAATTAGTTTATATTTCAACAATTAATTGATCATCTTAGGAATTGGGTTGGCTCAAGTAGTGAGTTTTTCCATCTCCCCTAGCAAAGTCTAGGGTTTATTTCCTATTCCAAGCAATTTTTATGTCCAACTATACGTCAAAATACTATGAAAATATGGATGTTTGTAGAAAAATTGCTAACTAGTTAGATTTATTTTATTTTAGGTAGGTAAGATGAATGGCCCTACAGAATCGGAGCCTCTCGTTGGTAAACCCGATCTAGATTATTAGCGGACTAGAAACTTTGTAAGTGAGGGGAAGAATAAGGGCATTTCATCCCCAAAGTGCTCTTATTGAAAATTAGGAATTGAACCTAGTTGGATGTAGGGAGGAGGATATACTATGAAAGAATTTACTTCATATTTTTTGTTGGTTATGTTGGGTGTTGCTTTTTTATGAAAAAAGAGAAAATGTTGACATGATAACAATGTATTTGTTATTAGTAGTTTGGATGATGAATAATACATACTCATTATCTAACACTTTATATTTCTGGAAACATGTTGGCTAATTTAGGGTCTTCTGGAGAATTAAAAGTACTACCTCTGGTTTTTATTATTTGCAACGATTAGACATCTTCTCTCTCTACTTTATGTCAAATCGTTGCAAATAATATATGAGATATCTTTGGGAACTTTTTCACACTAGCTAGTAAGGATCATTTAGGTCATTGTAATTTGTAAGAGATTGGCATAAGAAAATATGAAGCGTAGTGAGTTACAATGAGTAATGATGTAGACAAGATCTAGTCTCATGTCTTGAAAATACTAATTGCCATGTTTTGTGTACTCAAGATGCATGAATACTCGGGTTGACCGGTTGATAGAGAGCTAGGTAGATCCCTAGCCATCTAAGTTCTTAGAGAAATTAGTCACCGAGCAAAGTCAAGAGGTGCTCAAATAGACTAATTTTTTCCATTATAGTATTTCACATATTAAATATTTGATTAACAATTAGATCCATAGACTTTACACGACAAAGTACCAACAAAAAGTTAAGACATAGGAATGCTATAATCTAAAAGAGTTCTTGTTTGGTCACAAATACCGATAATTCTCAAGTCTAAGGCGAGTTTCAAGTTAAGTTAAACAAGAAAATTATAAACTCGATAAAAAAAAAGACTTGACTTGAACTGAGATGTAAGTGAAGTATAATATGTGAATTGCACGGTCCAAACAACTAGTTATCGCTTAATGACTCGTGATTATAGTTACAACTATTTTGTTCCTATAAAGTTACAAAGTCTCAAATGGAAAAAAAAATAGTGGGAGAGTAACCAACTAATGCTAGGGTCCATTTGATTCAACTTATCTTATCTTATCTTAGATAGTTTATTGTGTGTGTCTAACATCTTATTTTATCTTATCTTGTCTTATCTTATCTGATCAGATCTGATCTTATCTTATAAAATCTTATAAGTTGAACGGAACGGACTCTAAATTTATATGTTCCACTGTTAATTATGACTTGAAATCTTGTGAATGGCATAAGGCTAACTTTGAATGCAGATATCTTTCAATCTATAAATGGTTTTGATGTGATTCAAATTGGAGGTGAAAGCTTGTTCAAAGAGCTTTCCAACAACAGGTCATATGCCCAATTCCGATGAGAAACGAAAAAGTTATGGCTGTTCTACGAAGCGCTGTCGAGCTGGAATTCCGCCCGACCCGGTCGGGCGGATCCCGCCCGATCGGGCGCCTTAGCGAATTGCGACAGGGCGGATGTCGCCCGATCGGGCGCGAAACGCAGCCAGTTTAATTTTTGATGACCGCCCGATCGGGCGGATTTCGCCCGACCCGATCGGGCGGCTTGGTTTTGACGCGGTTTTGCAGTTTTCCGGATTTGATTCTTTTTAGGGTTTTTTATGGAGCTTTTTCTAGGGTTTTTTGTATGAGATTTCCTTATGTTATAAATAGGACCTCTTAGTGCTCATTATTTAAAACACAACTTATGAAACACTTTTAGCCTCTAGAATTTAGGACTCCTTGTATTATTCTCTCTGTTTTTCTCCATCATAGTGAAGAAGCTCGAATCCCCCACCTGTGGACGTAGGTCTATTTTGACCGAACCACGTAAATCCTTGTGTTCTTTTGTTTATCTTCTTTATTGTTTTTCTCATCCTTATTATTTCATTGATTTTGTTCCGCATTAATCAAACTACAACACCCAGATTCCTAACAAATTGGTATCAGAGCTTGGTTGTTTAAGATCTTAGGTGTTTATAGAACAAGTTTGATTTTTTTTTTATTATGTCAATGAAATTCGATATTGAGAAATTTGATAGGCAAGTAAATTTTGGCCTATGGCAATTGAAGATGAAAGCCATCTTGGTTCAAAGTGGCTGTCACAAGGCTCTTGAAGGTGCATCCAAAAAGCCTTCGGGTATGACGGATGATCAGTGGGAGGAGATCGATTTGAAGGCACTCTCGGCGATTCATTTAAGTCTATCTAATGAAGTTTTGAGAGAGGTTGCCAAAGAGACGTCTGCTGCGGGTTTGTGGTTGAAGTTGGAGTCACTTTATATGACAAAGAGCGTGACCAACCGTCTACTACTCAAATCTAGACTTCATGATCTCAGTCTAGAAGAAGGTAAACCGCTTGAGTCTCATTTAGATGAATTCTTCTCTATTATTATGGATTTGCAAAACATCGATGTTGAGATCGATGATGAGGATATGGCTATTAGGTTGTTGTGTTCTTTACCGCCTTCGTATAAGCATTTTCGAGATACTTTATTGTATGGTAGAGATGATTTGAGCTTGCAGGATGTTAAGGATGCCTTAACTCAAAGAGATTTAATTGACAATAAGTTGGTTAATAAATATGCTCAAACTAATGCTTTGGTTGCTCATGGTGGAAAGAATTTTGGTAAGAATAAAATCTGTAACTATTGTCATGTGAAGGGTCATATCAAAGCTGAGTGTTGGAAATTAAAGAAGAAGAATGGGGAAAAGTCCAATGAGGACCAATCCGCAAATATTGTCAACGATGGCTTTGAAGATGATGTTGCACTTTAGGGTTACAGATTTGGGGTTGCGGTTTCTACGATCTCTTTATGATTGGTGCCCTTTGAGATCTCTTGGTGAAACGAGAAACCGTGTGGATTTTGCTATGGAGTCTATGATAGATTGTTTTTTGAGTTTTTGTAACAATCTTGGTTATGCATTAGATTTTGTTCTAGTTATGCTATTTCTTATCTCAAATTTGGTACTTTGGTGTTTGGTTAAGTACAATTGCAATTTAGAAGTTATTGATGTCAATTGGTTTTCTAGAATTGCTTGAGTTTGTTGTTGAGATGAAGAAGTGCTTGAAGAGAGTTTGGTCAATTTGAGTAAACATGTTTGGCGTTGGTGACTTTATACTCTCGATCTAGGCCATGTGATGGTTTTGTATACGGATTTTGTGTTCGAAGACGCATCGGTACACAATTATAGAAGATGTCCGTTTTCTGGAATGCCTAAAGTGAGTAGGCTTACGGAATTTTGTTTAAGGTGGAGGTTCAATGGTTGAGCATCACTTCTTGGTTCAAGGTGGAGGTATCTTGATTGATTGGTTTCAAGTCAAGGTGGAGATTTGTTAATTATGACTTGAAATCTTGTGAATGGCATAAGGCTAACTTTGAATGCAGATATCTTTCAATCTATAAATGGTTTTGATGTGATTCAAATTGGAGGTGAAAGCTTGTTCAAAGAGCTTTCCAACAACAGGTCATATGCCCAATTCCGATGAGAAACGAAAAAGTCATGGCTGTTCTACGAAGCGCTGTCGAGCTGGAATTCCGCCCGACCGGGTCGGGCGGATCCCGCCCGATCGGGCGCCTTAGCGAATTGCGACCGGGCGGATGTCGCCCGATCGGGCGCGAAACGCAGCCAGTTTAATTTTTGATGACCGCCCGATCGGGCGGATTTCGCCCGACCCGATCGGGCGGCTTGGTTTTGACGCGGTTTTGCAGTTTTCCGGATTTGATTCTTTTTAGGGTTTTTTATGGAGCTTTTTCTAGGGTTTTTTGTATGAGATTTCCTTATGTTATAAATAGGACCTCTTAGTGCTCATTATTTAAAACACAACTTATGAAACACTTTTAGCCTCTAGAATTTAGGACTCCTTGTATTATTCTCTCTGTTTTTCTCCATCATAGTGAAGAAGCTCGAATCCCCCACCTGTGGACGTAGGTCTATTTTGACCGAACCACGTAAATCCTTGTGTTCTTTTGTTTATCTTCTTTATTGTTTTTCTCATCCTTATTATTTCATTGATTTTGTTCCGCATTAATCAAACTACAACACCCAGATTCCTAACATCCACATTTTCCTCCTCGAAATGATTAGAAAGATTGTTAGAATCATCTTTTTCTAGAGGGATCATCTAAATTCTAGAAAGTAAGCTGTCTCTAATCACAAATTTGTATATGATGTTGGTAATTCTGCAGATTTAGCAAGTGATCTGACTTCTGAGGGAGCTTAATTGGTGATGAGTCAAGAAGGTAATGAGCAGAATATTGATCAAGAAAAGGCTCGTGTACACGACGAGGCATCAGCCACAAGTTGTTGGTGCTATCCTTTTTATGTGGTGGGTAGATTTATAGGAAGATGCCTATTTGTTGCTTGTTTCCCTCTTATTAGATGCTTTGGATGGGATGAGTGCAGGCATCAACATCACCAACAACATTTCTTCTGACCCATTTTTTCTATTTATGTACAACTATACAAAGAGTTTGCACTTTGCATCATTTCTATCCCCATTTTGAGAAATTACCAGTTCATCTTTGAGATGAGCAAATTTTGTAAATCAAATGACATTTGTGACATATCACTAATATTCGAGTTCTACCATATACATGGTACACATAAGATTAATTTTTTGCTCATTTATTCATCTCCTATTTAGTACATTTTGCTCATTTGGATTATTTCAAATGAGCAATGAGCAAAAAAATAACCTTGGGTGTACCATGCTCACGGTACACCAGGGTGTATGATAAAATTTGTACAAATATACAGTTGTAGGAGTTAAATATATATAGTAGTGATTTTCTTTTTGGAAAAAAAAATCAATCAACGATAGTTTTGTTTAGAATATATACAGATATGTAATCTAAATATGCATTCGTAGTAAAGTCGAAATTTTGAGATGAGTTTGTTCCATTTAGCTATAAAAATGAAATGGACAGGGCTCCTCCATCAGCAACTATTCAATACATTACCCAATTAGACTTAACTTTCACGGTTTTTAGTTCAATCTAACTAGTTATTAGGCCGGCGGCATTCCCCGAGCTATTAATATTTTCATGTTAAAAGAGTAGTATCTAATATTGCATAGTTCATTGATTATAACTTTTTAGAATCAACTTGAGCTCACATGGTCGAATCTTATACGGAGCATGTTTCTAATTTTTTAATGTATGTTGATGACATGGAACGAAACAATTAAAGGGACAATGCCATGTGGCGTGTAGACTTGCCTAAAATAGCTTTTTAATATATTTGTATAGATGGCCAAACCACCTTCAAAGGACAAAATAAACGTTTGAACATTATTTATTCAGGGTCTATCAAACATCTTTGTAGACATAACTCATAAGTCTCTTTCTAATGTTTTTTTAAAAAATCTTTTTCTAAGGTCTTATTCGCTAAATGTATGGTGATACTGCTAATGAATTTATTGGTCACTAGGGGCTCTTTGGGGTGAGGTTGTCCTTACCATCCCCCCTCCTCCTAAGGAGTCTGACCTGCAAACCTAACTGGTTATACCTGTGCGAGGTGCCAGTTCAATAAGGTCATTCATCTTACCAACTTAAAAAAAAAATTGAGAAGAAAGTGTAATTCCTAGGTCCATGGTAGTACATAATATTTGCCCATCTTCATATTTGTCTTCTTTTTGTCAAAATCCATTAACGTCCATTTACAACTTTATACTTCAAAATCGGTATTGCATGATGATGGAAAGGAAATATACATGTCTGAAGATGAAGTTCAATTACTAAGGGCATTGAGTGATTGGTTCCCTCTAGGATTTCTCCTTGGGAGGATTTTTTCTCTTTAGGGTTTCTCCTTGGGAGGGTTTTTCCTAGCCTCCATCGCTAGTTTTTTATTTTTTTTAAAAGGTTTTTCCTTCATTCTTTACCCTTCTTTCTCTTTCTCTTTCATCTCTTTTCTTCTTGGCCTCAAGTGTGAATCTTTTTAGGGGCTTCCACTGGTGTTCGTGCCGGTGGTAAGCCCCAAAAACTCATTTGATTGCTTCCAATAAGTATATATCATCCTTAAGATGATATTTATTTTAGGGTGTTCAATTTATTTTTTTGTTCGTCTGATGAAGGAGGAAGATCTAACAATCTCTATTCTCTGTAAGAACCTAGAATACCACGGAAGTATTTTCACCCAAACGACTATGCATCAGCGGAAGTTAAGCCGAATCAGAGCGAACTCATAGATTGTATTGCTTCGGATGAAGTTTTTTATTAAGGCTATTTTTAATCAAATCTGCGATGTATCTAGTTCTAAGGTGTTATATACTTGTGTTGGAATTTTTCGATTTTTCAGGAATTGATTGTAAGTGTCGTTTGGCTATCCCTTATGAATGAAATCCTTTTTGTTCATGTCAAAAAAAAATTACTAAGGGCATTGGCGTAAAACTTTGTTTACAAAAATCATGCAAAGGTTCATAGCCACCAGAGACAACTAGAGCTGGGCAATAGCCGAACCGTGTTGGGCCAGAAGGCCTCTTGCTGCATTAAACTGGACCTGGAGGCTGGAACAAGCCAAGAAAAGTCATGTCGTGTCGAACTTGTGCCAAATTTTCAAATAAAAGATAGGCTTGTCCATTGCCCGGCCCACATATCAGTCGATCTGCTCATGTGTATTAGTGGGGCCGCAATAAGGTTGAATTTAAATGTTTTTATTTTTTAAAAATTGAGTATGTCGTTGTGTTAGGCTCTTATTTCGAAAATGATGAATGAATGGCCTGAAATCCACCATTGTGCCTCTCATGCGAAGCCGGCCCAAAATTTGGGTTGTCCTACCGATGCTCAGCCCTATCCACCACAGTCTATTATTGAGTACCAAACGGATCACATAATTAAGTAGCAGAAAATTTGAGGTTTTGCTCACATATTTATTTTTGAACGTTTTATCCAGATTTACTATTCATGGCTTTATATTGGCTTATAAAACCTAGTAAATCTTGTATAGTTGTGTAAGACCCCTTACAATAGAGTTATTGTAAGTCCACCTCACTTTTTGACCAAAAATGATCACTTTTAAGTTAAATGGATCACTTTTAAGTTAAATGGATCACTTTTTAGTTAAACAAGTCACTGTCTAAGTGAAATGGATCATTATTTTTAAAATTAAAGGGGTCACTTTTAACTAAGGTCACCTTTTACCTTAATAGGGATTATCATTCCACTATAAGTGACTCCTTTAAGATAACAAATTACCCTTATTTTACAATAAAGTATCACTAGTGGAAAAAACCTTATCTGTCACTTAGTAACAGATTCGGTTTTTACAAAACCGCATTCGAAAATCATTAAATAAATGGGAGGGAAACATGGGCGGAAAATCTGATCCGGTCCTTTAGTGAACCGGATTAGATTTTAGAAACTGCTCCGGTTTTTTAAAATCTGATCCGGGTCAGATTTTTCGTGCGTTCATAAATGCTGACCCAACTCGCCTCATAAACGCTGGTGGCCCAACTCGCCTCATAAACGCTGGTCCAAGTCATTAAATGAAAGGTTAGCCCCTTTTCTCTCCTTCCTCCTTAGCGCCCATTCTCCCTCTTTCCTCTCTCCACAACCGTCTCACCCCTCTCTCTTCATTACCGTTCATCGCGGAATCAGATTTGTCGTGTTCTTTGTGGCGATTTTTGTGCGACCATCGCAGAATCATCAAGGTCTACCAAATGACGCTCGACGGCTGCTTTTCGAGATCTCATCGTAACGCATCTTTCTTCGTTATTCACAAATTCGAGGTGAGTATTGAATATGTGAATGCCATCTTTTTTTATTTGTTTTAATCGTGCTTTGATCTTTACTTTGAGTTTTAGTTTTTGTCCTATTGTAAATTGATTTGAAAATTCTGCATGTTCATGGTTTTTATTCTGTTTGTTAGTAATTCATCTTGGATTTAACGAAGGTTTTTGCTTCTGGGTATTGTTCAAAGATCATAATTATTATGATTACCCTTGTTGCTTTTTCTGAATTAAAAGCTTTAGATTTGGCTAATTTTTTCGGGTTTTTGATTGTGATGCCAATTTTTTTTTTTTTTTTTTGAGAAAATATGGAGAAAGATGCTAAATTTATATAAATATTTACGGGTTTTTTGTTTATATGACTCAAATTTGTATTTTGTTTTTTTAGGTTTGTTCTTCTTCTTGGAGTTTGTATGAATTTAGTTGTAAAACTAGCTAGGTTGTTGTGTTTGATTGTTTAGGTTAAGACTTTGGAGTCAATGTTGGAGATTTCAATTTGATATTAGAACTTCATATTTTAAGTGTATGGCAGAGTGATTTTTGTCACTAGCATATGCTGAAAAATGTCAACTTGGCTATACCCGAATTTTCGAAGCTTAGAAGGTTATCACATTATTGAAATTTTAGTGTATGGTTTTTTGTGTCATTCTTTAGCTATTATGGTTCCTGCTTGATTTGATGCTTGCAACTTATCCTTGTTTACATGTTCTCCTCTCTATCTTGTTTTTGCAGTTGGTTGGAAATGCCAATCCATCACTGGCCAGTCCATTTATGGCGCACAAATTGGCGAACTTGGTGAGACCTTTCAGGTAAATTATCTGTTATTTCTTTTGCTCTCCGTGTTCAAAAAATGACCTACTAGCTTAAGCTTTAATATAATGGGAGTGGGAAGGCTTCTCAAGCACAATGGCGAAGGTGATGGCACTGCTGACATGACTCAGGTTCAAGTATCATGGCGAAGGTTAAATTTTCTTTGCAGTTTGTGTGGTGGCCCTTAATTACAGTGTTATTTAGGTAAAAGAATTTGTTGTATCTTGCTGAAAATGTGGTGTTGATACCTTAGTGGCTTTCTTGTGTGGGTGCCTCTGAGTGAATGTAAATTGCAGGCTTCACTGTTTTCATACTGCCTAAAAGTTTCGCTGTTGGACTATGTTGTCTTATTGTGGAATATGTGATATTGAAGTTATGTATAGTTTATACTTTATACTCTCTAGAGTTCTCGTTATCCTTCATGTCTGTTTTTCTAGTTTGTTCATCCTGATTTTAGTTGATGTTTGAGATGAAGTGTATAAGTTTTACTAGCCCCAAAGCCAGTAAGCATTTTACTAGCCCCAAAGCCAGTAAGCATTTTACTCTAATGCTAGCACTAGTTTCTGCCTGCAAGTCAGTATCCTTATGCTCCTCCAAGTTAATGTGATTGTCTTGCTCAAAAAGTAATAAGAGCACAAGGGACAATGATACTACATTTTAACAGAGCAGTGCACTACTGAATCATATTAGATATGTGGGACTTTTGAAACAGCCCACAGAAAGATCTAGTGACTTTCTATTTTGCTGTCTACATTTATCCTCTACTGTTCTGTTATCTAAAACAAGGGAAGCAATGAGTTAACTTCTCTTGTATGGCATGTTTTGACTTGTTTGGGAATCTTGTTGGCTTATTTGTCCTATTTTTGGGAGGGTTAATCTTGACAGAAATTGGGATACACTGATGTCGAAAATTATTGATGATTGTACTCTTCTTAATTGAGGTTACCCGCTCCATTGGTGATGTTGATCTCAAGCCTGCTGTGACTGCAGAACCTGAGATAATGGAGACACAACTGTCTTCAGAAGATGAATACCTGGTACAATAAAAGGGAGAAGGTGTTTCCGCATTCAGATGACAATGAATTTAACATGGATGTTAGTCAGGATGTAGTTGAATGTTTCCAAGTAGCAAGTGTGATTGAACCCCAGAATTTGGTTTGTGGAACTGGGAAGTCCTTTCTTTCTGGAAGATTATCTTCGCCATCGAGTTCCTCATCTGGTGACTGGATACGAAAGAAATCTAATATTTATCACACAATGTGTGTTGTAGCAGCAGCGAGCTCGTTGAGTATGATGTTAAAATTGTAGTTAATATTTTATGTATTATTTATGCTTATGCTTCAATTAAGCATAATATGCTTAATAAAATGAGTATTGATATATACTATTGATTTTGTATCGATTAATAACGAAAAAATGGAAAAAAATTTTTTTTTTTTTTTTGGTTTTTTGGGGGTTTACTGATCCGGTTTTGAAGGAAAACCGGATCAGTTAATATGATTAACTGATCCGGCTTTTCTTCAAAACCGGATCAGTAAATGATTAACTGATCCGGTTTAGGACCGGATCAGTAAATATTTATAAACTGCTGCGAGCCCATCCGATGCGGACCAAAACCGAATCAGTAAGCCTGATTTTGACCGCATCGGATAGGCTTTTTTCCACTAGTGTATATATTGTAAGACGGTCTGTATATAAAACCAGTTAACAATTTAAAATATTCTCCATGATAACGTAATTGAAATTGTATCCATTTCTTTCAGATTAATATTTGATATACATAAACCAAGTGTGTGAAAATCCTAATGTTGTATTATATTGTTACCATATTTTTTTTATCAGGAAAAGAAAACTAGGAGGTGTCTACACAAGAGACACCACCTAAAGCACCCATAAGGATGGTTACAACAAGCTTCAAGTATAAAAAATATAGAAGAAATTTGAGCACAAAGAAACACGAGTAGGTGCTCCGTCGCGGCAACACACCATCTCCCCAAGCCCAACTGAAGACAACTTCTTGAAACCCTTCACGGGGGGCAAGACAAACACCACTGAAAATGAATAAGCTCCCAACTCTTCTCAAGAGAACCGCAATTACTTGAGGCCACAATAATCTAACCACTAATCTAACAAACTAAAAAACAAGAACTAACTAAAAAACAGAAAATAAAAACAGGAAAAGAAAAATAAACCAAAAAAAAGAAAAGAAAAATAAGGACTACCAATCGACGGAGCCGTCGCAAACACCACCAACCACCGCGAACACGACTGATATGTCACATTTATATATAGTATTTAGATGCATTTTGATTGCATTTAGAACTCCTTTTGGAGCATTTAGGTGCATAATGGCATGAATTACGTAAGTTGTGCTCTACTACTCCCCGTTTGCGTGTTCCGATGATTTTCATGTTATTTTGATGGAAATTGATTATGATTATCTAAGATCAAGCCTATTAATCATTGAGGATGAAGATAGCTTGCACAAGTATCACAATGCATCCGTTTGGGACAATTTCGAGTTAGAATGAAGCAAAGAGTTAGTGAAAGAAGTGCCAAAACTGACACTTGTTCACTATTTTGATCATAACTTTTGATAGGAAATTGATAATCAATAAATTCCAGTTGGGTTGGAAACTAGACTTTAAGGGCTTTCCAATGATAGGTCATACGCCCCAAACGGACTTCTGGTTTGAGAGATACAGCATTCGCAAGTTGACACAAAATTGCAGTTTTCCCGCCCGGTCGACCGGGCGAGACGATATCTTCTTCAGAGTCCAAGGCATGTCCGCCAGGTCGACTGGGCGAGAAAGGAGCCATCATTTGCGCGCCCGACCGGGCGGCCTTTCCCGGTTGACCGGGCGAAATTGTTTCTTTGCTCGTAAAATCAAGACATCGTCGCCCGATCGGGCGGTTTTTCGGGAGCCTTAATTTTTGCCTTTTTAAGCCGGTTTTTAGTATTTTCGATTAGTTCAGCTATTATTCTGCGTTTTTAGGTTTAAAACACTTAGTCTTTTTCTCTCTAGCTTTGTATTAACTCTTGCCCTTGAAGATTATAAAGATCATTGATTTCGTTTTCATAGTTCTTCAATCATTCGGTATTCTTCTTTACTTTGCTTACTTTAATGAATTCTTCTACTTGCATTATGTTTATTGTGTTTATTATTATCATGAGTGAGTAGTCTATTTCTAGGGCTTAGAGAGGGAAGCCATGTTTCTACCTAATTGATTGTGGTTTGAAGTTCTTCGATATTTGGATTGAATTAGAATAATTCCTATTGATTTGTTATGCTTGTTTAATTCATGTAATTGCGCAATATCATGGGTTATGTTGAGCGAAAGATCATACTCATTAGAGGCTTGTTACAATAGGTAGGTCTGATTATGTTGAGCGAATGTACTGGCATATGTTGATCTAAGAGTTGTTAAGGCCCGACCGTAGGATTAACGAAATACTCTAATTATTCGAACCTCAATCCAAGTATTGTTGAATTATATTGTAGTGATTAAATTGGTATAAGCATGGTGGACCGATCGACTGTCCTAGGTTTTTAATTATTTGATAAACTTCCATCTTTTTATATGTTGTAGCTTATTCTAGTTTAGTTGTTAATTATTCAATCAAATTCCTCTCTTGAAGTAGTTAAATAATTGAGCACAAATCTATAGAACTCCTCTCCCTGTGGATCGACCCGTATTTGCCAGTTTCTGCTAACAACAGACACCGTGCACTTGCGGTATATATTTTAAAACCCATCAACGACCCACCGCGAACGAACACCAGCGATGCGAACACCCACGACCCACCACGAACGACCACCAGTGATGCGAACACGACCCATCGCGAACACGAACATCATCGAAGCGAACACCCTCGACCCACCGCGACGCGCCGTGAAGAGGAACACCCGAAAACTTTTCCTACCATAAAGGATAGGCTAGAGAACTAGAAGACAAGCTAAGCCATGGAAGTGGCTAGAATAAGAAGGATGAGAAGAGGGAGGAGGCTAGGTATTTAATTTCAGAAGAAATTAAATTGGGGCTAGGGTTTCAATTTCAGAAGAAATTGAATTGGGGCTAGAGTTTCTAAAGATAATGGAGAGCCCCTCTCTCTAGAAAACGGTATCCGTTGTTTCTGCATCATATAGCAATAGTTATATTGTCGTCAATATATATTTTAATATTAGAACAATGCATTGTGAATTATTTCCTCATAGAAAAAAAAGGTACATGTAAATAAGCATTAAAATTTGAATCCACAACCTCATATTCAATATTATGTAAAAGTTCATGTAAAAGTTAGTTTTTGGGACAAAAATGTGATATTTTAAATTAACAATGATCTCTGCACTTTGACCTTGAATTTTGTCTTAGACTTCGTACTTTGTTTTGCGAAACCATTAAGTATATTACCATCACTCCTCAACTTCTACTATACTACAAGTTGTGACATGGCCAAATATACATTTATATCATCCAATGGTATGGAGACACATGGCAACCACTAGAAGAAAAAAAAGGAAGGGCTGCGCTGGAAGGGCTGCGTTTTATTAAAAACGCAGCCCTTCTTGTATGAAGGGCTGCGGTTTTCAAGGAAACCGCAGCCCTTTTAGTGAAGGGTTGCGGTTAACCCAAAAACGCAGCCCTTCATATAGTATGAAGGACTGCGGTTTTGAGGCTAACCGCAGCCCTATTAGTGAAGGGCTGCGGTTAGCCCAAAAACCGCAGCCCTTCATAAACGAAGGGCTGCGTTTTCTGGACTAACCGCAGCCCTTCACATCCCATCCCATATTTTGAGTTTTGCGCGCACATACACACAGTAGCTAGACATCTTTTCAAAATTTCCCTCGCTTAGACGCATTTGACGAGCGAAAAACCCCTCCCTCCCTCTCACTCACTCGCACATTAACCCTAACACCCCATTACCGGAGCCCTGACGCCGGAGCACCAACCCATCGCCGGAGCACCCACATTGCGCAGCAGTGACCTCAACCACCAACTTAGTGCGCAGCAGCGACCTCCACCACCACCACAACCCTTCTCTTTCTTCACTTCTCTTCTCTTCTCTTCTCTTCTCTTCTCCACCATTTGAGTGGGTTTAGGGTGTGGAGCTCCTCCACCACTACGCAGCGCCACCACCCACAAGCGGCAAAGAACAACTACCACCACCACCACCGCCCTACTCTTTCTTCATTGCTCTTGGGTTTAGCCAATTTTTTGCTTAGTTAAGTATGAATTAATCTTGTTTTTAAGTTAGTTTTGTTTTTCTTAATTGAATTAAATGATTAATGTGCAATGTGGGTTTTGTTAATTGTAGGAAGAAGAGGCTTAGGAAGGCAAATAAAGTTCCAACTATCTCTTCTCTCTTCATTGCTTATCATTGGTGTTAAGAGGTAACTAGTTTAATTTCGTTGTCTTTTTTGTTTGATTTAATTTGTTGATGAGACAAAGTTGTCATGTGATTCAATTTGATTAAGTTATGATAATTTATTGATATATATATATGTATTTCTTATAATGTATGTATATTTCTTGATATGAGATTGTATGAAAACGCAATGTAATTTAGCTATGAAATCTACAAGTTGTTTGAATTGCCATCATATGCCTAGATACCCGTTCAAGACTTACTCATTAGGAGTAAGTCTTGAATAGTCCCCTATTTGGGATTGTTCTTGGACGTTTGATCTCACTTAGGTGGTGAATGTGTGTCTTCTTTTCAATCCGAGGAAATTCTTGGCTCATCGTTTCTCTACATTGTTCTCTCGGGTACATATGTAGATAAGCAATTATCTATATTGTGTACTTGGTGAACTCGTAGGGAAATGTTTGCCGGATTTTCCTTAGAATTGAAAAGTTGGCATATATTCACTAGTGAGATTAGACGTCCAAGGATGGGTTAGGTTGGAGTGATAAGGACCTTCGGCTGCATGCATACAATTGAACATGTCACTATCTTAGAGTGCTCTATACGTGTGTGATATGAATATGTGAGTGTATGTACTTAAATAATGATTGATGCATTATAATGAATGGTTGTGTTTAATTATTAGAGGTCTTCTTGAATGAGATGGATCGTACTTGGATGTATGGTAGTCGTGAATCGATTGAGTTTGTGAAAGGGGTCTCGGAATTCAGTACAACTGCATTACAATATCAAGCATCCTCTCGGAGCAGATCGACTTTTATTGTCCTTATTTCGATTGTAGAAATGTGAGCAAGGTTAGTAGTATACATGTGGTTAGGGAGCATGTCTTTCGCCGTGGGTTTAGGCCTCAATACCACGTATGGGTTTGGCATGGTGAGCTGGGGAAGTATATAGGAAGCTCTAGAGTAATGAACGATGTATGTGAAGAAAAGAAGGATGATGAGTTCGGGGATGAGAATTTGGATGATGAGTTTGCGGATGATGATAGGGATCGGGTAGACGAGATGATACACGAGGTTGAAAATCGATCGTGTAAACGACCTCGTATTTTTAGTCTATGTCCGAGGCCGCCGAAAAGCCGTTGTATCCAGGTTGTACAAAGTACACCAAACTTTCCGTGGTGATAACACTTGTTCAACATTAAGTCGAAAGTCGGTTGGACGGACTCTAGTTTCACATCGTTGTTGGAAGTTTTAGCTGATATGCTCCCTGATGGAAATGAACTGCCAAAGTCGTACTATTATGCGAAGAAACTGATGTGTCCTTTCGGTTTAGAGTACGAGCGGATACATGCTTGTCCTAACGATTGTGTGCTTTATCGTAATGAGTATGAGCATTTACATGAGTGTCCACGTTGTGGATTGTCGAGGTACAAGCGTGAAGGAGCTGGAGGTAGTGAAGGACCACCAGCTAAGGTGTTGTGGTATTTACCCATAATACCTAGATTTAAGCGCATGTTCTCAATTAAAGGAGATGCGAAGAATTTGAGGTGGCATGCAGATCGTAGGAAGAAAGACGGTCTGCTCAAGCATCCGGCTGATTCGCCTGAGTGGAAAAGTATCAACAGGGTGCATAAGGCATTTCGTAATAAGGATAGGAATCTGAGGCTTGGATTATGTACGGATGGCATGAACCCTTTTGGCAATCTCAGTTCGCAGCATAGTACATGGCCAGTAGTCTTAGTGGTTTATAACTTGCCTCCTTGATTGTGCATGAAACGCAAGTACATGATGCTGTCGCTTCTTATATCGGGGCCCAAACAACCTGGAAATGACATTAATATATACCTCCAGCCGCTTGTTAAAGATTTACATAAGATGTGGAACGAAGGAATGTTAGTATTTGATGCGTATGCTAATGAGATGTTCACTCTGCGTGCCATGCTTTTTTGTACTATGAACGATTATCCAGCTTATGGGAACTTATCTGGGTATAAGACGAGAGGAAAACAACCCTGCCCGATTTGTGTAGATGACATGAAATCTACACACCTTAAGGGATGCAAACATGTGTATATGCGCACACGAAGGCTCCTCAGACGCGACCATCCCTATCGGTTTAAGAAGAAGGCATTCGATGGGACGGTTGAAGAAGAAGTTGCTCATAGACCATTAACTGGTACTGAAGTTTATAATCAGGTGAAGGGCATTGAAACAATCTTTGGTAAACCTGCTAGTGAGGTTGATCGACCTACGGGATTATGGAAAAAGGAGTCCATTTTTTGGAAACTCCCATATTGGAAAGATCTAAAGGTCAGACATTGTTTGGATGTCATGCACATAGAGAAGAATGTTTGTGAAGCTATTCTTGCGACACTTATGAATATTTCGGGCAAGACAAAAGATGTTAAGGCGTCACGACTTTACTTGGAAAAACAGGGGCTTCGACCAGAGTTGTGGGCTCAGAAAAGGGACGGAAGGAAGAAGAAAGTAGTGGAGGAAAGGGTTGATGATGAAACTCGAAAAAGTAAAAAGAAGGTGGAGGATTCGGAGAAGAATTATTTGCCACCGACTTGCTACACGATGTCACGTGCGAGAAACGGATTTTTTGTGAGTCATTGTATGGCATTAAGGTCCCAACTGGCTACTCATCGAATATGAAGCGGTTTGTTACCTTAAATGGTGAATTGAAGTTATCGAGTATGAAATCTCACGATTGTCATGTCATGATGCAAGTATTCTTACCGATTGCAATTCGTGGGATACTTCCAAAGCATGTGAGGCACACCATTACGTAAACTTTGTTCATTTTTCCATACAATATGCAAAGAAAGTCCTAGAACCGTCGACCCTCGATTCCTTGCGAGCTAGAGTAGTTGAAACTCTATGCAAATTTGAGATGTTTTTTCCCCCGCATTCTTTGACATTATGGTCCATCTCATTGTCCATCTAGTTCGAGAAATTAAGTCTGTGTGGTCCAAGTGTTTTTGAGGTAGTGCTATCCTTTTGAGAGATATATGGGCACTTTGAAGGATAAAGTTCTTAATCCTGCACAACCAGAAGGTAGTATAATTCAAGGGGTTGTGGGTGAAGAGATCAGTAATTTGTGGCTGAGTATGTTGCTAGTGTTGATCCTGTTGGACTTCCGACATCCCGACACGAGGGCAGACTTGAGGGCAAGGGCACAATTGGTTCAAAATTGATCACACCTTCCGTAGAAAAGCGTAAACAAGCTCACTTATTTGTATTGCATCACGTAGCAGCTGTCCATCCTTATTTAAATGAACATATGGATGAATTACGTGTTAGCAATCCTGGAAAAGGAGTTAGGGCATTGACGCAAATGCATAACAAGACTTTCATTGATTGGTTTCATAAACGAGTAGTGAATGATTTGGATGAAAGTGTTCCTGAAACAGTCAAGTGGTTAGCATTTGGTCCTCATGAAGCTGTACGCTCTTATGAGGGTTATGATATTAATGGGTATACGTTTTGGACTGAACGTCAAGATCTGAAGTCAACATCGCAACAAAATAGTGGTGTTTCACTTGTGGCGTCATCTACACAATACGCAAGCTCGAAGGATAAGTCACCCGTACATGCCGAAAGCAATTATTATGGGCGAATAGAAGAAATATGGGAGCTGGACTACTGTACTTTTAATATTTGCCTCTTGTGTTGCAAGTGGGTTGACGATAATCGACGTTGCGTAAGAAAAGATGATCCTTGCGGATTCACTCTTGTTGACCTTAGTCGTCTACGTGAAACTGAGGAGCCATTTGTAATTGCATCACAAGTTAAGCAAGTTTTTTTTGTAACTGATCCTGCTGATAATAAGTGGTCAATTGTTGTACTCGGTAAAAGGAGTATCCTCGGTATTGGTGATGTTGATAATGAGGAAGAATATGATGCATTTGAGGACCTCCCCCTTTTACCTATCCCGAAAATAGTGTGGAAGATGATATGAATATGTCGGAGAACTATATGCGTGTAGATCACACGGAAGGGATACATGTACTTGAGGATCCTAAGAAACGGCGGAAGGTCAATAAATCATGAGACATAAACTCAGGTCTGTGAAATTTCTCCAATTTGTAATTCTTTTTTAACATGATTATATGAGGTATAATGTACCTATTGTGTAGAGTTTTAGGCTTGCATTTGTTGTTGGTT
The DNA here is from genome assembly GCA_947648045.1 of Beta corolliflora. Taxonomy (NCBI): domain Eukaryota; kingdom Viridiplantae; phylum Streptophyta; class Magnoliopsida; order Caryophyllales; family Amaranthaceae; genus Beta; species Beta corolliflora. The sequence continues at coordinate 632,520 of CANSZD010003162.1, read as the reverse complement.
GCATTTCGGGAACGAAAAGGTCATTTTAGGCCTAGTTTTGCCTTTTCGCTTCCAAATCGTACTTATCGAGTCATTTAACCCCAAATGCATTTTGAACATGATAATATGAGGCATAATGTAACTATTGTGTAGATTTTTAGGTTTGCAATTGTTGTAGGTTGAATTTTGGGAACGAAAAGGGCATTTTAGCCCTATTTTTGCCTTTTCGCGTCCAATTCGTATTATCGCTTCATTTAACCCCAATTTCATTTTGAACATGATAATATGAGGTATAATGTAACTATTATGTAGATTCTTAGGCTTGCATTTGTTGTTGGTTGTATATCGGGAACATAAATGTGATTTTAGCCCTATTTTTGTCTTTTCGCCTCCAATTCATGTTTCTCGAGTCATTTAACTCCATTTTCTTTTTGAATATGAAAATATAAGGTATAATAAAACTAGTGTGTAGAGTTTTAGGCTTGTATTTATTTTTGATTGAATTTCGGGAAGGTATATGTCATTTTTAGAACTACTAACTACGGTAAATGATTGAATTCTTATATTATGTGTTTATTCCTTGGTTGTTTTGCAAGGTTTATATGAATAACACACCACGTTTGAGGGCCTTCACCACAGACGAATTACATGAAGTTCGGGATAAGTTGGCGTCCCACATTTGTGATGATTGCTTATGATACATCTACTAGTTTGTATCAATTCTATGTACACTTTTTACATTATTAAATATATACATATTTAAAGTTAATTATTACGTTCAAAAACTTGTCATATATTATTGCAATTTAATCGGTCTTTTTTTGTGTCGAAGGGAGGTTTTGGGTGGGGGATGGGGTGGGGGGGTGCCATGGGGTGGGGGTGCGGGGGTGGCGGGGGTGGGGGTGCGAAATGGGGGGTGGGGGGTCTTTGGGGTGGGCGGGGGGTGGGGTGGCGGGGGTGAGGGGGGGGGGGGGGGGGGGTGCGGGGGTGGGGGGGGTCTTTGGGGTGGGCGGGGGTGCATGCGGGGGTGGGGGGTGAGGGGGCGACGGGAGGTGGCGGGGGTGGGGGTGCGGGGGGCGGGGGGTGGGGCAGGGGTGGGGGTCTTTGGGGTGGGCGGGGAGTGTCTTGGGTGGGGGGGGGGGGGGGTGGGGGTGGGCTAGGGTGGGCAGGGGTGGGGTGGGGGGTGGGGGGGGTGGGGGTGAGGGGCGGGGGTGGCGGGGGGGGGTGCGGGGGTGGGAGTGCAGGGGTGGGAGTGCGGGGGTGGGGGTGCGGGGGGGTGGCAGGGGTGGGAGTGCGGGGGGTGGCAGGGGTGGGAGTGCGGGGGGTGGGCGGGGGTGCGGGGGGGGGGGGGGGGTGAGGGAGGCGCGGGGGGTGGGGGGGTCTTGGGGTGGGCGGGGGTGGGGCGCGGGGGGTGGCGGTGCGGGGGGGGGCGGGCGGGTGCGGGAGGGGGAGAGGGTGGGGGTGAGGGGGTGGGCGGGGGTGGGGCTGGCAGGGGGGTGGCAGGGGGTGGGGGGGTCTTGGGGGGCGGGGGGTGGAGGTCAGGGGCGATTTAATTTATTTTTTTTAAAAAAAAATTGAATTTGAAGGGCTGCGGTTTATGCCGAAAACGCAGCCCTTCAAGCTTAGAAGGGCTGCGTTTTTTGCCTGAACCGCAGCCCTTCGTTGTGAAGGGCTGCGGTTAAAAACCGCAGCCCTTCTTATCTATTGAAGGGTCAGCCAAAAAACGCAGCCCTTAGGGTCAATTTTGACCGCATGATCCTTCCTTATTTTTCCACTAGTGAACATATCATTTCTTGTCTTTGAAATGGCAAAAGGTGGACTGATCAACATGACCAAACTTTCCCCCCATTAATGGGTGCGGCTTATGTAGGTCCATATAACGATTGGTGTAATTTGATGTAACACTCCCCCTTTACATAAATGGGCCTACAAGGATACAACCCTATATACATAAATTGTTGTAAGATTGTAGAAGATCAATTACTAAGGGAGTGTTTGGTTGAGAGAGTTTTGGGGTAAAAAGAGAGGTTTGAGATGAATAGAGAGGTTTGACTAATCCAAACCTCTAATGAGAGTGTTTGGTTGAGAGAGAACTGAAAGAGAGATTTGAGTCTAAAAGGCTAATTTTGAAAAAACTACTAGTAGGAGCTTTTTAAAAGAGACGTTTGTGAATTTAGTTGTGTAATAATGACTAATATTTCCTAATGTTGGTAAAATATACTACGTTTACAAAAAAAAAACAATTTTTTCCAATATCCTTATTAGTCATTTCACCTAATAAAGTACCAATCAGCTAACAGCTATCTACCAAACACTTTCACACAAAAACACTAATATAAACAAACTAGTCAAATCGGCTAATACATTCAACTTACCGCTAACAACTAACTGCTAACAGCTAACCTCTAATTGCCAAACAGGGCCTAAGTGATTTTCATTAAGATTGTAGGTTTGAGACTTTGTATCAACTATGTTTTAATTTTCTAATTGTATAGAGATGACAGTATGGCAAGTGAGCTCGGTATGAGGGCTCATCTGCAAGAAGAGGTGTGCTATGCAGCAAATATACTCTTGTCGTGACATATTTGCAATCCATTTGGTGTGTTCTCTTCACCTTAAAAAATAAGTTTCGTATCCAATAAGTTCATATCAGGTCTGAGTAGATTTTATCAGGTTTGATCAGATCTAACACAACACTAAAAAATAAGTTCCAATAAGAGTCAATCAAGTCTAATAGTTCGGGAACGCAACTTCTTGTTGATTTTAGTGCACGTTATTATAATTGCCAATCTTATAGTCGAAGCTATAATCAATTTTGTGGCTAGTAAACATGATTTTCAGTTAGATTATCATACACATAGATTATGATGTATATAACTTCTCAAACTTTTGTACTTTTAGAAAATGACTACAATCTCAAGAGAAAATTCAAGATAAGTGGAGGAAGGGAAATGAAATAGCATAATAATAATTGTCATTCTCAAAAGAAGAAATGTTTCCCAAAACAAAATTTTCACCATAGTATTTAACTTCCTTCTGTGGTGTCCATGCTTACTGTATACCCCCCTCTTTTTTTCACATTTTATCTTTGATATAAGCTCACACATCTAGTATGTGGCCAAAACAAGACTGAACCCCATTTGCTTAATTAATGTCTGCGCTTCATAACTTGGCACCTCAATTTCTTGACATCTGAGAGTTTAAGTGGCTTTAACATGAACATCTGAGCCCCCTCTTCCAAGCACCTGCCCACATAATCAGCAAGATTACATAAGATTGACAAGAAATTAGATCATCATATGAATACTTAACAAAGAAATTGAAATATGAATTACTTGCTAATTCTTGTTGGGACATTTTCAGATGACATTATAACAACGGGCACTTCCCTCAACTTTGACGATTCCTGCACAAGAAAAAGATCAAGACATTTTTTTTTGGTCATGTATCATATCCGAGCGAAAAATTAGAGTAATTATTCAATTATAACTCACGATAGACATATTGTAAATCAGCATTATGGAAATTAGAAGGTTTTTCTCTCGATCGAGCCATCAAGATACTTTAGTTACTAGAAATATTTTTTCATTTTGTGTGGTACAAGTAGTGATACACATTATACTTCCTCCGTTTAGAAATTAATGAAATGCTTCTCTCAAAAAGCTCTCACATAAAAGAGAAACGTTTCATTTATTTCAAAACGGAGGAAGTATAAAAATAATAAAACGCATTAATTAAGATCTTACCTTAATCTTCTTAAGCAGATCATAGCCAGTCATTCCTGGCATGCAGTAATCTGTGAGTATCAAATTAACTTTTGCGGCCTGTTGAAATTCATTATCATTATTCATTCATAAAATATTATAGTATTAGTTTTTGCATTATGACTAATAGCACTGTCATCCCTAAAACAAATCGTTATATAGAAAAATTTGGCCACATAATGATAATAGCTTGCCTTGGATGTATTTTGTTGATCTTCTCCAATTCCCAAGTACTCCAATGCACTCATTGCATTCTCAGCTGTAGTTACTGCAACATTATGTGCATATATACAACATTACTTTGAGGAACTTCCTCATGTAAATACATCATATCTTCTAATAAATAATCTTTCTTACAAACTCTAACAATCATATGTATATGCCACCTGATTTAGCACTTTTACATCACTTTATTGGGACAATAGTGATCTATTTATTCCAGGTTAATATCCATATATAATGTGTTTTTGGTATAATATGCTTTTACATGAGACATAATTCTAATATGTTACGCGCAAATTAATTTTTTTCAAAAAATGTCAAATGATTGTTAACTCGTAGCTTGCATACCTTAAGCTATCGCTAAAAGATGACTCTCATTAATTTAGAAATATTTAATATACTCCTAGATTATACAATAGCAACAATAACATCTTAGGGCTCGTTCGGCAATACTATTAGTTTTCGGTTTTTACGATTATAAAAGTCATATGATATAAGAAGTACAATAATCATAAAATTAGTAATAGTTATACTAAATATTTTAATTTTGAAAACTGACAACAGAAAACTATAAACTACTTTTTGTGGTTTTCATATTTTTGTTTTTGGTTTAAAAAAAAATAAAAGTTGGAAACAAAAAATGATAACGAACGAGCCCTTATTATAATAAGGCGATAGTACAAATTTGTATACAATGCGGATTAAAAATTAGTTACTTATTATAATCATGTTAAGAAGGCCAACAAATTAAAAAGAAATAAAAGTTTCTATATTGGTAACATTACTATAATTAATACGTAAGACGATAGTATAGGGTTGGAGTTGTTTTCAACTCATAATCGAAATCATAAAATTTGTGTTAAGAGGCAAAGGTCAATGTAGCTTGTATACGCATATAATAAAGACAAAGAGATAGCTATGAAATACTAGAAATGGTAATAAACTTAGATTAAATTATCATTTATTTATTAATTAATCCAATCAATTCCCAAACGGATTTTGCTGGTGATTTGGGTTTTACAAACACAAACTTTGTCCCAAAATTGACCAACACATTACTACAACATTATAGAAATCTCAAATTTGAATTAGCAAGTAGTATATCCATAACTTAATCATAAAATATTTGATTAAAATAATTAATCATAAAAATAATTCTACATTAAGTTATTTAGGTTAGTACATGCAACTGTCAAGAACATGTAAGACACTTTATCAAGTGAGAGCATATAAAGGTTTATTCCTTTAGTGATTCTCGGAAAGACATATTCAATTTCCCAAACATTCCCATAAAATCTTAATCTTCAACTAACATATAGATAGTATACTAATTAGCCAATGAGGCTCTCATGTTCGTATATATACTACTCCTAAGTCAATTGAAAAATTTAATCCCTACACCAATGAAATGAGGGTCAAAACAAAACCTACAAAAATTCCATTTAATGCTTTTAATCTCAAGAAGAAGTCCAATGTCAAAACTACCAACTAACATCCAAAACGACGTAGCTCTTATGAGCAACCTACCCTTGGGAAGTCAAATAGCTAAGCAGGTTCTTTCTGTGCTTCAATATTATTCATCTATGCGTTCATATTATCATGAAAATAACAAATGTAATCTTCTAATAATACCTATGTCACACAATTATGCTACCTTCATCTCAAATTAGTTGCTCCCCTTTTAAATTGGTAGTATTGTGCCAAATTATGTGATTTGTTCCTTAAGGAGTGTAAGGCCAAGTAATATTGGCCTCTCTACTTTTTCTCTAGAGTTTGGAATCGTGTACGCTAATAACCAACTAATTTTATCTATTTTTCGAGTCTTATTAAGATATGTGAAAGGCTTGATATCTAAATTTTTGAAACATTTTGTAACTTCATTTGAAATTGAATTTTTCGAGTCTTATTTCACATACTCCTTCCGTCCCAAAATATAGTTCTCATTTCCATTCTGGGTGTCCCAAAATATAGTTCTCGTTTCTATATTTAGTTCCACATTTTTCCATAATTTATCTAGAAAAACCGTGTCCCCATCATTTATTTGCTTCTTGAATTTTGTTTTTAGCTTTGTTTATTCAACCCAAGTGTTACAATTAATGCTCGTTCTTTCACCAATTATTCTCCATTTTCTCCTAAAATTATTTTTTCCCATACAACATTTATTTAAATAAACAAAAAATCTTTATTATCCCTCTTAAATTCTACTTAACTTAATTCCCGTGAAAAAATAGAATTGGGAACTATATTTTGGATGGAGGGAGTATAAAAATCTGTACTTTTTTCTAGAAGTTTGTCACTTATTTGTTTCAAAATACTTTCTTTAGTTACTTTTGATTTTATCGTATTGATTTTTGCACTATTCACATAACTGACTTTGACCATATATTCACGAATATGAAGTATACAAATAGATTTCAATTTAATTAGACAAATAGATAATTCAAAATACTAATGGTCAAAGTGGTACATTGATAAACATGAAAGTCAATATGGTAAAACTTACTTAGGACGAATCCCAATTCCCAATTATTAATATTTATGAATAAGAAGAAAACATTTTAATTTGTAATATCTACAAAATTGATCATAAGTTTCTTTTAAAACAAAAAAAACAAATGTTACTATATAAAATATTATTGTACTATTTCCTTTTAAATTTATTATTTTTTAAAAATATCAACTTTTTCTTATTTTTACTGAGAATATTGAAGTTAAAGTGTCCTAATAAAAAATCAACCCAAAGTTAATATTTTTTAAACTCAATTTAGAACAATTTCCCCTTATTAGTACATTTTTGTTTCCCTTTAATTAAATCACACTTACGATTTTAATTCTTCAAAATTTTGCAATACAAATAACCCACCTCTATAATATATCCGAAATCTTTAGCCAATTCTTAGCATATCATGAAGATTATCTTTTGAATATAGGACTAATAAACTTTACGTTTTCTAGTTTCCCATTTTAATTTCTCAACAGAACATAATACAACCATAACTCCATAAGTGATGAGAGTGAGGGATAGCTAAGTTGGTTAGAGCTTCCCTCTTTGAAAAGGTAATCCTGGGATCGATTCTCATCCCCGCCTTTGTGGCTCATTCGCACCAAAAAAAAATAACTCCATAAGTGATAGAAAAATAAGTGCAATATTGTAAAACAGTAAAAGAAAAATTGAAACAATTCCATGAAAGAAACAAAAATGAAAAAAAAAACTATGAGAAATTAAAAACCAACATAATTATCATCATGAATTACCTTTACAAGATGAACTCTTGAGCAGCCTTTCAATGAGTTTGCGGTCAATGACATTATCATCCACAGCAAGTACATGTGGTTGATCTTCATAACCCAATTTTGATGCACAAAATGAAGATGAAGAACAACTACCTTCTTCACTATTATCATTCATATTTCCTTAACAAAGTATATAACTTTCTCTCTATTCCTTAATTTGCACCCAAATAATATGACTACTTAAAAATAAAAATAACACCTCTTTATTTGTAACAAGAAAAAAGTTGGTAGAAAAATAAAGCAAAGATAAGCTATAAATGCTGTTTTTGACAAAATAAAACACAAGAAAGTTGAAGAGAGAAAAAGAAAGGACGAAGATACTATGAATTTGAGAGTTGAAAAATGGGGAAAGAAATAAGGATTTGGGATCAGAAGATAAAATCTGGATATAGTGTAATCATCTTCGGGGTTTTCCCCAGATTTTTTTGCAGTCTTTTTTTTTTATCCCACTGTCCAATATATATTCTCTCTCTAGGATCTTATTACCTTTCTGCAAAATCTCTCTATTCCCTCCAAAACTTGGTTCAGTTCATCTGTTTCTGACTTTATACTATGTCTCATTGTTTTTTTATTAGTCTTTCTAATATGTTTCCCATAAACCGAGCAAGTGTTTTTTTTGTATAGGTGCAAATATATGATGATAATGACTATCTAACACAATCACAATTTTTTTAAAATGGTAAAGAGAAGGATCTTGTCTACACTTCAACTCTCACGATATCGAGAAACGGTTGTCGTTTCATCATTCACCGAGGCTTTATTGACATTTTCGCGCAAAAAAACAAATGACTGACCCGTGAAGCTAGTACCAAAGTTCATTAAAATTGGTACCAATACCAAAGTAATTGTTACGGGCACCTCCAGTCGGGCTCCATATACCAAAAGTCATGTTGGCCTCTCACGATGAGATGTCTAGTGAAGCTCCACAACATCTTGGGTTGGCATTTGCGGTCATTATATAAGACATTATCTAAAAAGTAAAATATTATTGATATGTAATGCGCAATAATATTCTTAGGAGAGGCGGGTGTATAATAATGTTATTGTACATCGAGCTACTTATGCACGTGTTGGACTATATTAAAATCTTTTATAAATGCTTTTGTGTGATTTGCATTCATAGGAAGGGTTCTAGTGCAGATATTCGTGAGCCTCTTACGTTTTATTTGGATAAGAGAAAGGGAGGAGAACTAGTTCCCTTGTGGCCTTATCATAAGAGTTTGGGGAAGGAAGGAGATAGAGATGGATCATGGATGAATTTATTTTCCCTCCCTCTTTAATAAACATCATTCCTCCAAACTTGAAAATATGAAGTTTCACCTTTTACCTCTTTTCTTCCTCTTTCCCTCCCCTTCCTTTCCGATATATATATATATATATATATATATATATATATATATATATATATATATATATATATATATATATATATATATATATATATATATATATATATATATATATATATATATATATATAAATATAAACAAAGTCTTAAGGAGTTTGGACATTTAATTTGTATCCCGTGATCATTTGATCAATTCTTGAACATGTAATTTTTTATTACTTTTCTTTACCTTGCTTATGGTTGTTTCACATTTTTTTTCAAATGCATTTTTTTAGTAATTAACCTAGACTAATGCTTATATTTATTAGCTTTTTTTAAAGGGAAAAGATAAATTTCATTAATTGAAAGTTATATAGCATATCTACAATTGTTAAGTTTCATCATGAACGTAACTTGATCACTTTTGGTAACTTTGATTAATTTACTATTACTTGTAACCTTTTCTTTTCTTTTCTTTGAATAAGTTTTGGGGTGACTTTCATAATGTGTTGGTATAACTTTACATGTATTGAGTTATTTGTTATGTTAAAATGACTTGATTAAATAAAATTTAAGGATAACTTTCAGTAATTTATGAGCACATATAAGCAATTTTATGAGTTATATAATTGCCAAAAATATATGTGAATTATAACCTGCATTTCTTTTTATTTTTTAGATTTTACAACTTGCTTGAATGCATAAATTTAGGGGTGTAAGTTCGGTTTTTGGTTTGGTTTTGGGGCAAAACCAAACCGAACCAAAATAAATTCGGTTTTCATATTTCAAGTCCAAATCCAAACCAAAATTCAGCCCAAACCAAACCAAACCAAACCGAAATTTCAAAACCAAAACCAAACCAAACCAAAAAACCGAAATTCTTTGATGTTGCAAATCTTTTTTCCAAATCTTACAAATAATACGAAAATTATCAAGTTTCAAATCATCAAACATAGAAGAATTACTTCAAATTTCAAGTAAAGCTTAAAATTGAAGTACTAGAACTAAAGATAATTGATAAAAACATCAAAACCCATATAGGATAGGCAAACTGGTTGTTTGGTTTTCGGTTTTTAAAATAAAACCGAACCAAACCGAAAAAAAAAATGAAAATTTTCCAAACCAAACCGAATTTTGAAAAAAACCAAACCAAATTATTAATTCGGTTTGGTTTGGTTTGGTTTTCGGTTTTTAACCAAATAACTTACACCCCTACATAAATTTGAAGGAAAGGAAAGGAAAGGAAGGGGAGCGCAAGGGAAGCGAGGGTAAAACAAAATAAATTCCTTTGTTTAGATAGTAGAGAATACTCCCTTCTTTTATTTTAATTGCTACATTTTTCTTATATAGTTGTTTCTTCTTAATTACTACATTGTTTAAACTTTCCTTATTTGGAGTACTTGACCCCACTAAAAAGTAACAACCACGCTATTGCCGCTCGTATTTACGTATATCGCCCGTTTTTATACAATAATTTTTTCTTCTTTCTCCCTCCTCTCTACTTCTTCTTCCTCCATACTCACCACCGCCAAGCCGCCAACACCATCACCGGTAGCCCCCACCCCCATAACCCCCCTCCCGGCCGCCGACCTCTCGGCTCAACCCACCCACTGCGGCCACCCTCCCAACTAAGCCCAGCCAGTCTCCCCTTCAAGTTGCGGCCCCCCTTCCAGTCCGGCCCCAGGCGCAACCCCCTCCTAGCCCATCCCCCCTCGTAGCCCCAGCAACCCCCTGCGTGCTTCCACCGGCCCCCAACACACACCCCCCCCAACACACACAGCCCCCCACCCCTTCTTCTTCTTCTTCCTTCTTTTTCTCCCTTCCTCCTCCCCGTTATAAAATTTCAAAAAAAAAAAAAAAAAAAATAATTGTTCTTCATGGAACCATATAGATTTTTTAATATGGTCCATTTTATGCTAAAAAAAATCCGAAACTTTTATATTTTTGAGTTAAAAAAATAAAGCATATGTACAAAAAAAGGGGACGGTGTTTATAACTATGGGCGGTAAATAACATAACTCAAAAGTAATAATAGTTTTTTCGTTTTTTTATTTTGCCACCAAAAGTAACTATGGGTGTTTACTTTTTTTTTTTTTCACTTTGCCCCCTTATTTTATATTAAATGGGTCAAAAATTACCATCCCAAAAGTTTAAAAATTTACGTTGCCTAAATCCTGTGGAAAACACAATGTAGCAATCAAAAAGAAATGGAGAGAGTATGAGCGAAAGGAAGAGGAGAGATTTGTTCATTAAAGGTTCTTGGGAAAAAAGTCTCTCAATTTCGCTTCCCTCCATTTCCATGACCTTCATATATTGTAATCAAGATAAGGAAAAACTATCCCTCTCTTTCTCTTATTTTTCCTTCCCTCCAAATCAATATGTACATATATATATATATATATATATATATATATATATACATATATATATGAGTCCCGTGGGATATACTATACATCACTCCCATTTGGAGTTTGTTTAAATGTTTGCTTGTAGATATATAATCCACTATACATATATATACATATATATATATATAGTATATATATATATGACCAATTATCTTTCCTGAACAAAAAAAAAATAAAAATTCATACATATATATATACACACACACACACACATATATATATATATATATATATATATATATATATATATATATATATATATATATATATATATATATATATACATATAGAGTAAGGGATAACCTAGTGGTTAGAGTTTCCCTCCCGATTTCAGGAGATCCTGGGATCGATTCTCACCCTTGGCAAGTTGGGATCCCCTTTATTCCTCCCAACTTGTCAAGGTTTATCCTTACCTTATTTAAAAAATATACATATACATATATGTTTAACATGGCACCTCATATGTTAACATGACACTCCAGAAAATGATGAAATAAAAAAATTGCACATCAGGACTCAAACCCATGACTTCTTACTTCATGATGTCATCATGATCTTATTCTTACCATAAAACTATGACTTGTGCTTGTGACAAAATGCCAACCCCACACTATACATTATGTTTATCTTATTAAATTATTGCCTGGACCCAACTATTAGTCTCCTATCAAAACAAGTTGTTAGTGTCTTTTTGAACTTGTTTGTGTTATTTGTTTGGGGCTTCGTTTTGATTAATTTAAGGGTCACTTCATTAATTCAAGGGCAAGATGATATGTGTAAGTTTAACTTTCGTTAATTTTATGGTACATTATATGATGCACGTGTGATTGATCGGAGGTACTTTTTCTACATGTAACTTCGGTTATTTAAGATGTAATCTTGGCTAACTAAAGAGTAACTTTGGTGTCTTTGGTTGATGCAAGTGTAACTTTAGTTATTTTAAGGGTGGTTTTGGTTAAAGTTAGTGTAGCTTTAGTTAATATAATGATGACTTTGATTAATTTAAGGTTAGCTTAGTTAAAGGTTAATTTTGGTTAGTTTAAGGTAAATTTGATTAAATTTTGTTGACATATTAAGTTTTTAGGTGAGTAATAGTATTCCACAAAATTGATAAAGTTTGTTTCACAAATTTTATCAAAACGCTGCATTTTGAATAAGAAAGCTGTTTTTTAGACGGTGATGCATGGCATTGTAAACCATCAAGAATGAACCGTTGGCTTTCTCGAGCATTCACAATTTGAATATCTTATCATCCATGAACATTTATTATGTTCATGATTAAGCAAAAGAAAAAATGTTCATGACGAAGAATCATTTTTTAATTCATGGTTAAGGATGCTTTTAGAACTGAGCTGCTCGTTGTACATTAATGCACACAAGACCTTTTGCAACTTCCAAGAAAATCATTCACTATTGAACTTGAAGATGGATGAACTGAACTTGGCTTAAAACAGCACTATGTACCTGAGTGGCTTCGAAATTGTCGCCTTTGACTTGCAAAATCGAAAGAGCTTTTCCGTATCAAATCTCACGGATCTAATTATGATATGATGACTTCGAATGTTAACTTTGTCTGCATCCATTGCCAAGCAGATCAATTGTTCGATTTTGAGGTGCATGGTGGACCATAGTTCGAAAATGCAGTTTCAGTCACCATCCTAGTAACAGTCACGGTGATGCGGGAACGGGGATGATGCGGTTGTCGTATCGTCAAATATCGGCTCACACCATGAGATATCTCTTGAACCTTCCTAAAATGCAGTTATTTAACACCTTTACGATAGGTAGTATCGGTTCGGAATATTTTAAAACCTTTACGACACGGGCAATACGATACAATGCGGCCTTGTTTTGACACCATGCGGTGGACAATAGTTGTTGTTATAAATTTAATACAGTATTATGTTTGTTGATATTTGAAATGTTTTGATATAGGATTGCTGATGATAACCTTTTAATTATTATTATTTTTTTTTTTAAAAGTTAGTAAAACTATATTAATCCACTATAATTTAAATCTCAAACTACCAAATTATTTTAATGGTTATAGTAGTTGTTAGCTATCGACTAGTTGTTGCGATCAAAGTAACTTGTTATAGACTATGTTCTTAAGTCCAATCGAGTATCATACCAAGATCACCGTGTGTTATCGACATATTAAAGACTAAGGTGCGTGGTTTACTATAAGGAATAATTTTGACACGAGTCACAAATCTTATATTTTGAGAAAGAAAAAAAAAAGTTGGCCCTTCCAGAGTTGATCTTAGTGGATGTTATAAAACACATTCATATAATCGTATACATGAACCTTTTTTTCAGTAATGTTAACATGTTACGTAATCATTTTGGAATCATTATCAGTAGTACAAAATGCATACTTTTTTAAGAATTTGTTTACGTGCATGGATTTAATTTTATAAAAAGAACAATAAGATGACGGGTTAGAGAAATCATGCAAACAATCCATCAATTGAAACGTAGAATTGGGATTAAGTTTTCCAGCCGATTTCACAAATGGTTTAAATTTGGATTAGAGGATTTTCTACACATGTATCATCGACCTGAACACAAAGTAGAGCGAAACCAAAGTACCTAACTGATATGTTTGTCAGCCCTAGATGGATTGGTATCATAACATGGCAACTAGAAAACATTTTCCAAAAGAACTTTTCCAAATCTTCAAGACATTAGTTTGTAAAGTACAAGTATGACATTGGCATTCACGTAGAAATTCACAAATGAACTCAGATGTTTGTACTTCGTATACAGTAACACTATGTAACTCAAAATTCCATCAGAATTATTCTCAAGATCATACTCATTTAACGCTTCCTTTCCTGATTGAAGATGTACATGGACCAGCAGAAGTCATAAACGGTATTCCTTTGTATGTAGCGACCCCATTCTCATCAGTAAATAGATGCTGCATCCATTCAAAAGAAGATTTCTCAGAAAATTAATAGATCGATAAATATCTGTTTGAAGTTAAACTTAGTACTTTCTCACCATTGATGACACATTCATTAGTTTCACAAATTAAATTACATTCCCGGTTGGTATGGTAGAAATATAAAGATTAAATAGTGAAAGATAGTTGTAAAATTAAATCTACTTCTAAAAAGAACCTCAATCAATTATGGTCTTTCTTTTTAGGGATAGTAGTAATTTGCGAGGATTTCAGATTTGCATTCTGCTTATTTGTCAACAACCGGATGATATAAGTCATACCACACACTATTTTTCTTTCTAATGACCCACCCGTCACACATAATATTGAGAGAAGAATCAATACCGGCGTAATCTTGTCCAGTTGTTTCTTCTTCGGGTTGAGAACATCTTCAGGTTTCCCTTCATGCCTGAAAAACATTAGTATACAAATTTAGATGAAGAGGACTCGTCATTTTAACCAATATCCTTTGTGTATTACTTGAGATGTGCAGTTGCAATCCAAAGAAGATGTTAAATAAGCTCTTTTGTTGTATTATTAGCGCCTAATCCTTGCTTGAGACATGCAATACAAAGATAATGCTTCCCTCCAGACATCAAACATGCCACTATTCCAGGAAGAAAGTGATAGATGACATACACAAGCAGTTGACAATTTCTAAATGGAATGCTTACCCTGAAAAGGAAACACGCTCCCCAACTGTAGCACCTTCTGGAGGAAGCAAAGGCTCTACGGCACTATGATCTTCACTCGACGCACACAGAACCTGAAAATGAAGACAAGTTACAATAACCATAGCAACTCATAAAGCAACAACATCAATAGAAAGACCACTTGCATCAAGAAGCTCTCTTATAGGAAAGTAGGTAGCTAGCCTAAAACTAAAGCTTCAATCCGAAAAATGAAAAACGTAAATTAACCAGTCTATAGGACCAAAGATATTAGATAGAAATTATTACCAGTCCCTCGGATACTACATCTCTTAGTTTTCCAGGTTTCACATTAGTAATTAACACCACACGTCGATTCTGCACACGCAGGAATGCAGGATGCATCAAAGTGAATTCCCGATAGTACACAGTTTTACATATGACCAGAGAGATTAGGTAAGGAACATTTACAAAGATGACATACCACCAAATCATCAGGGCTGCAGAATTTTGCCAAACCACTGACTACCTGCCGTACTTTGGACTCTCCAACATCAATCTCCTCAACCAGTAAACTAAATTGCCAAGAGAAACCGTATACAGCAGAAAATTTCAGATGAGTAAGTTGTTATGATTTCAAGATTTGAACACTTAAGCCTGTGAAAATTAGAAAAGAGTCAGATAAATTATACAGATCCTTTTACCACACCTATCAGCTGAAGGATGTTTCCATGCTTTGCGAATAAGGCCAACTTGTATATTGAGCAGTGTCACTGGAACCTCATCTTTAGGGGCTGCTTCTGTTTCTGGTTTCTTCTGCTCAACATTTGCTTTGGCACCCTTAGTTTTCTTCTTCACGACCATTAGCAATAACATGATAGTTAGTTGAAAAGATTGATGTACCCATATAGATCTTAGAGTCCTTTAAATATACTGATCAGCCTCATTTATCCAAATAAATTATACAAGAAATCCTGCTTTCTTCACTCCTTGAACATAGAGGAAACTAAGTTGCATGATGCCAAAGAACAAATATGGGTACAAAGCCTCTCAGATACTGGGAATCTCAAATTTTTATTTCAATACTCCAGCATATTTTGAACTTCAAATAGCTCTGATATAAATAAGTCTCTATCAATTAAAGTGATACGATGCATTAGAATGATAGAAAAGAACTGCAATTCCGTCATTTTTATACTGTTCAGTTTCTATTATAGTCAATTGTGTTCTAACCTGCACACAAGTTTGCTGGGGATGCGAACTTACCACATCTGAAGAGTGAAGACTTGCAAATCTAGTATGTCAAAGTTTCCTTTTCCACTACAAGCGACAACCTCATACCTAGAAGGTCAGCCCATTGACTATCCACGGTATCACGGCATGATTTGGCACAGCCCAGAAAATTATTCCGTTTCCATTTAGTATTCTTCCGTTTCTATTATGTAATAAGAAAAACAAATGCCCACTCCTCCCAAAAAAAAGCCAACATTTCCAATAATATACTTTCAGATTGGGGATCGAAGAATAATTTTTGATCCAACTTTATGTTTCTCTAGTACTCTAGTTTTGATTAAGAAATATCTCAAATATAGCTTTATTGGAGCAATTACAAGAAATTTATAAACCAATAGAGACCCTCCATATTAGTTATGATAAGGTGTACTTGTCAATTACTATACCTCCACATATTAAGGTAATCGGGACAACAATAAATATAAAACAAGTTTAAAAAATCCAAATACCCTCTCTCTTTTTCTCTCTCTCAAACCCTAGCCTCCCCTACCCCTTCTTCATCAATTAGGGGCTGCCATGGATGATTTCATCCATGGTAAGCCCCTTTTCCCCTTTTATTTTCAGTTTTTAGTTCATTTTCTTGTTTTGTTTAATAAATTAGTCTCTCTTTATGAGATTTTCTCAAACCCTATTATGGGGTTTTTAGATTCTCTTTTGGAAATCTCCTTCTCCCCTATGTGAGTTGTGAGTATGGTTCTTTTGTTTTTAGGTATGAGAAATTATTCTCATTGGTTGAAGTTCGAGACTCAACATGAAGGTATTGGAATCTCGGATGCGGTCAACCTGACTCGATCAAGAATGTTCTTCCCAAACTATATCAGAATGATAGACTTCCTCATTAATAGCTGCTTGATTCAGTAAATACAAGGGGGCTACGCTGTATTACTCGATCTGGTTCATTGTAGTTTCTTCGAAGACGAATTTGATTTAGTCTTGTTTAATTGTATCTTGTTTTTCTTTAATACTTATTGTAGATGCCATTTGGCCTTCAATTAATGAAATTTCTCTTTCAAAAAAAAAAAAAGGTGTACTTGTCAATTGGAAAAAGAAGAGCATGCACAAAGAAAGAAACCAAGAATCTACAATTAAATCCAACCACAGTAACCATAAAGTTTGGCGTGCAGAGAACCAGGATAAGCTTTAGGGCATGTTTTAATATAGAAAAGAAAATTAAATAACCTGAGTAGAATCTTTCTGTAAACTCTTGTCTGCTTCAGGACCATTAACTGTTTTTGATTCTTTAGCCATATCCTTTTTGGCATTTGCATCAGCTTTCGTGTTATTGGCAGTCTCTTTTGCATCTGAGGTGGAAGGCGCACATTTAGATACCTGTAAAATAGTTTACACAATGTATATCACGATCTCATCGCTCACTGCAATGCATAAATTAACCTATATGACCCTACGCATGTTTATCCACTAAAGGTATAGCTCTTTCAAACATGGAATTACTGAACAGATTCCAGTGTAAGGCTTGTAAACTGCCCAGCACTTCCACATAAACAAAGCAGTACTCAGACTTCACGATATCGATAATTTCTTGCATATTCACTTAGAAAGAAAGCAAACCCTATTAACAAGATTTTTGTAAATCTTCAGCACATGAGCTAATCAAAGCAGATAACCCACCGATGAGTAACTCAGATGTGGGAGGATATGGTCAAGACATGAAAATAGAATCTCTAAGACTAAATTGCATTTTTTTTTCTTTTTTCATCATGCCCTCGTGAATAATACACTATGCAAACCATAAAAGTTACCTAACGTTAAGCTTGGATATCCTCTTTTCATGAGTAGCTATATGCTATTTGCTTGCTGTATCTCTTTGACATGATTGTGGATCAAAAGTTTTTACATACTTGATGTTTTTCTGTATCAAGATAAATATCTCTGAACATAGTTTTTAACCAGTTTGAAATAATTGTCAGATTCTTTAGTATCAAATATAAATGCTGATAACCAAGTTTTCCTTATTTTTAGAAACCCAACTTCTAATCAATCTGGATACATCATGCCCTGTATAACGACAAACAGGGGAAAGAAGGTAAAATCAAAACACAGAACTGCACTTACTGGAGGTTGAAAGCTGACCCTCTCTATAGAAATTCTCTCAAGTACGTCTCCCAAATCCTCCTTGTTCTGTGAACATGAAGAGGTAGATATTTCAAAATTTTGAGATTGACTTAGCAATCAGTACAAAATGTCTAAGGTGAAAATCACATATAGCAATGCTCCAATAACCAAAAAAAATAAGAACCTTTATACTGCAGCTGCAGAATGCATCTCACTGTGCCTAATACGAAGCCTATTCTATAACAGGGTTATAGGTTCTCATACCTGAACATAATCCATCCATCTTAAAACATTTGGAAACTTCTGCCTATCTGAATTTGACATTGCAACCTGGCAGTAAGAAACAAAGCACGACAGATTACATATCAACTTATCAAGCTAATGCATCCAGACCATTACCCAATTTCCAAAATATTGTTACCAGTACAATCTTCTAGCAGTCCAAAACACAAGTTACCAACCGAAAAACAGAAAAGGCTGGTTGATAAAGTTATAACTTTCAGGAAGTTGTGAAAACACCTTCCTTTGTGAAAGTCTTAAACCCTACTCGATTACCATGCAAAAAGTAAGTAGAACTTCATCCCTCAGGAAAAAAAAGTCAGGCATGAAAGGTTAGGGATGGACACACAATTAAATATGGTGACATTAAGGGAGAGTTCCAAAAGCAAGATGAAAACCAGCAGGAAAGAGAGGAAAACAGTGACATAAGGAACAATAACAGTACAGCTCCACAAATGGGACTGCAACTGTTCAAGGAGTCCTCTATAGTTTATACTTCATAGCTCTCTAGTCTTAGGAGTCAAAGTGTAAGTATACGGCGAAGTTATACGTCATTACAACCTACTATATCCATCAAATAGAAAAGGCTTATTTCATTATACTTGAGCAGTGCCCAACGATTAAGTATAATATTAATCATTTATACGAAATATATGATTTCCGTTATCCACCACTCCACCAAAACAAATAAAAAAGAAATGAGTTGTAAGATCAATCTATCAATGATAGACATGCCGAATAGAACATACCACAAAAGGATGGATCACAGAATACACAATCACATCAGCTTCAGAGGTTGTCAACCCTTTGCCCACTAAAACAGACTTCAGAAGCAACTCCTCATTCAGGCCATTAATGGCTTCAAAGCAAGCCGCAGAATCCACAGGAAAACTCTCTGCAAATTCTATCCATTTCATCACCTGCCAAAAGAATCCGGTTCCTTAGTCATGTGAAGAACACAAACGTTAAGCAGACCTTTTCCGATCACGAGAAACAATACAAATTGCAAAAACTAATCATCGGCTCAATAAACCAAAAGGAAAAAGACCCTAGGCAATAGGATGAAGAAGCAAATACTAATCAAGAACTTTCTAGTTTCCTTTACTCTAAAGACATATGGCAAAGCTTGACAACATTGATTGGCATAACTGAACTAGCCTTCTTATGAACAAACATTCTCCTAAGAGCTATAATTTTGAACAAGTGAATAAATATAGTATCGACCCATCTTTATTATAGTACTATATTTTTGCTTTCAGGATCAAGAAAAAAGAATTAAAAACCCAGATAAAAGGAAAATCAAGGTATAACAATCAACATACCATACATCATTTCACATTAAGGCTCCGTTTGGTAGGGCGTAAAACATTTTCGTGGAAAACTGATTTCCTCTATTTTCAATTTTACATTGTTTGGTTTGCAAAGGAATGTAAAACCATTTTCCCTTGGAATAAAATTGCTCTCTCAATGCTGAAAAACCATTTTCCTTTCAAAATGAAGGGAAAATTGTTTTCCTTCTCTCTCTTGTACACTCCTCTCACTATCTCCTTACTTTCCCTTTCATTTTCCTCTCATTTTATCATTTTTCTTACATGGAACCAAACAACGGAAAACTAATTTTGGAATTGTGTTTTCCAATGTAAATTGTTTTCCATGAAAATCATTTTACACTAAAAATATTTTACGCCCAACCAAACGGAGCCTAAGTCTAACCCCCAAAAAATGGAAATATAACAGCATCTTTTTCACTAACGTGATAATTTTTCCCCCACAAAAAGCTAAATTTCACAATTTTAATTGCCCATTCCAGAATCATGATCATACTAATAATCAACAAAGTGTTATAGAACCAAAATTTTACAAAATTACAAAAAATCCAGAAAATAACAAAATGCTGCTACCTCATTACTGGGCTGTGATGCCTTCAATATGTTAGTGCACAAGCTCTTAATATCACATGTCTCAATATCCCCAGAAAACAATTTCTGCGTTACAACAAAAAAAATAACTCACCACTTATTAAAGCAAATTTATGATGACCCAAATCAAATGGACAAAAAATATAAGAAACCCAGATCAAATAATCTACAATTGTTAAGAAAAAAGAAAGAAAGAAACAGCAAATCAATGGTTATTAGCTTACAGTATCCAAAGAAAAGCGTTTACACAGCGTCGATGCTATGATTTCTTTTCTCTCTCGTGCCATTTTCTATTGTTTGTACAAATGTCTGAAATTTTCCACCTTTTGATGTCAAGAATTTAAGATTAGTAGTGAAGAGTTGAGAATTTTGTGTTGTAGGGTTTATCTTGCCCACTATTTTGGGGGTATGTTGAGCTTTTGTTGGGCTAAAATCTCGACCCATTTCATATGACTCCAGTGTAAAAGATGGGCTAAGCAAACTTGTTGTCTTTGGTTGTATTCATTGCTGGTGTGTTTGACCTAGCAATCGAACCAGTCGGATCGGATTCGGACCAGACCAATTCAGATCGGAACGTTTTCAGATCAAGTTATATTCGGACCATACCAGATCGTTTCGGATCAGACCGGGAATCGGACTATGTTTCGGATGATCATCAGATAGGGATGCTTCTCGTATCGGGATGGTTGTGGATCGGATGGTGGATTGTCTCATCTTTATTATGTATGGAGTTGTTACTCCTTTGGTCTGATGGTTTCCTTGATTATGACCTTTTGTTATGTATATATGGAACTGCTACTCTTCGTGCTTTCTAAAGGTATACATAACTAATTTGCAGAGTCAGAACTTGTGCCAAAGAGTACTTGTGATAATCGTTTTTTAAAACGGGTCAAATTCGGGTACTTCAGATCAAAGCCTTATGAAAGCCGATGATTTCTTATTGCTTTGGGATCGGGTTACCTTTGGATCGGATTGATTTCGGATCGGGCAAGATCATATTTGATCATCCGGTTTCGGATCGAGACTATTTCGGACCACCTGCTCGTTTCGGACCGGACCGGTTGTTTTGGACCATGGTACGGGCCGTCTGGTTCAGGCCCAGATCGGACCATGGATCGGGTATTCGACTCGGATTTTCGGATCATGACCAACTTTGTCAGGTCTAGTCAAAACTCGTTCGTTAAGTAAATAGACAAATCTAAAATACACACAAAAAAATCGAATCTCGTAAAGGAAATGTCAAACTCAAACACGTTTGTGATGGAGTTATTAATGTTCGTAAAAGTGGATGTCATCTAGCTTAGTTGGTAAAGTCTTGTGGGCAGTGGCGGAGCCAGGATTTTCAAAGTGGGGGGACAAAGTACGAACGTCTGGCAGTCGGATAAAATTTTTAGAAAAAAAAAGCACAACACAAATTGTTTAATACCTAACATTTTACATCCGAAATTCCAAAATGCTTATAGTCTTACGAACCAAAGAGAAATGAAAAAAATCCATAGTAGAAATAAAAATTACAAATGCATCCTTTGGGTCTTCATATTTTGAAAGCGATCAATGATTTTTTCATTGGAAACTTGTAAAAACACATCCATAGATTGCACATTTAATTTTATAATATCAAACAAAGACTCCTTATCTGTTATTACATACTTGTATCTTCACTCAAGCTACTAGCCTACTACCTCTAGTTCCAGACTCATGAAAGCTTCCAAACAAGCACTACATCATGTACTACCAAATTGTACCATTTCTAGATATAGAATATAGATATACCTATAACCCATTCAACCAAACCGCTATTATGACGCAAAGCTCCACCTCTTCTTCTTCCTCGCTCTGCTCTCCTTTAAAATCCAAAAAAAACAAAAGCAAATTACATTCACACACTCAAAATTTCCAACATCGCAACATCAAATAACTTTTCAATCTACCAAAAAAAAATCATTTGCTACAAAATTAATACCTTAGCAATCTAGCGAAGCTCTGTCTTCGATTGCTGTCCATCTCTGGAAACAACTACTAGTTTGTTCTTCGTGGGTTTCCGGAAAGGGATTTCGTAAATTGTTTTGCAGAAAGTGTTTTGTACAATTAGCTATAAAGAAAATGAAATTAAAACTGAGGGTTTAGATGATAAAAGAACTCATTTTGACATGGTGGCGGAGTCGACGTTCCGGGCAGCTGCGACGACTAGCTGGGTTCCTTCCGGCGACTGGGGGGACATCTGTCCCCATGTCCCCCCGGCTGGCTCCGCCACTGCTTGTGGGTGTGGTATCCGAGACTTGGGATCGAATCTCGTCTACATCACTGCGCTTAGTCGATCATTTACACCAAAAAAAAATATTGTTCGTAAAAAACTTATATAGATATGAATGCTAGTACATGTGATTTATGGAAAAAAAGGTCACTATGTTAAAAAAAAAATAGATATAAAAGAAGTGTAACTATAGATTATTAAGGGTGACTATGTGATAATCTATACAAATATATTAAAAGGCGTTCATATCAAAGGAACGGTGACACGTGGCACTCTGTTCAAGGTTTTAATACAAGTGTTTAGAATCTCATTTAAAAACATAACAATATGTAGTTACTAGGATTCGAACACGTGACCATTGAAATAAAATGTGAGTGTTTAACCACTAATCCACTACAATTTCAATGCTTAATGTTTCAAAGTAAAACATAATAAAGTCTTATAATTATATGTAACCATAAAGACATAGACAAGCTTTTTGATCTCCAACACTTTTATGAAGTAATAATATTCTCTTATCCTAATTCCATTGAAATTGTTATTTTAATCCCCGGTTCCTTAGAATTTTTTTAAAAAAATAATTTATCATGCCATAACATCCATTTATCGATTTTGCACTAGATAGATCGATTATTAAGAAAAACTAATAAAATCAAGTATGAGATTTATGAATAATCATATATTTGATAATTGTAACTGACCCATGGCATCTATATAATATATATTAAAAGGCGTTCCTAAACAAGGAACGGTGCCACGTGGCACTCTTCCTAAGGGTTTTTTACTTCATGTAATCCATGTACAATAAAAAAATTAGAAATTGCATAGTATAGGCGTTGATTTTGTGACCTCATGTTCATATACTAAAGTCCTAACCACTAGACCAAGAGGTATTTAGTATTATCATTTTAAAGTACAATATTAATAAATGAAAATTTTCCTTACCCAGGGCATAGCCCGAGCCTAATAACAAGTTATTATGTTATGAAGTGTAACTTTTGTTGTAATAAACTAATATGCTAGATAATGGTAGATCAGTGTAACTTTATAATGTGAAAGGTGACTATATATAAAAAAAAATGGCCACTATGTCAAACAGGTGGCTTTGGTCCTCACTAATACTAGTGTGGACTAGGTCCACGCAAAACTAACTCTTAATATTCGTGGATGACTTGTTTACAAGCTTGTTTATGTTTGTTTAAAATCTGTTCATACAAAAAAAAAAAGGTTTAAGAAGTATTTATAGCAGAAATTTAGAGCTTTTCAAAACATAAACCTGTCTTGTTGGCTTAGCAAATAGAAAAGGGACTTATATTAAAAATATTAAGCACACAAAATTTGGTATAACTTTATCTTATATGAGCATTGGCAAAAAGTTAGGTGTATGAATAAGATATTAAAACGATTTACAAAATTTTAACAGGTAATAAAGCAACTTTTCTTGGTTTTTGTTTTAAAATGATGATATTTAATAAATCAATGGGTAAACGACATCATATGTATTTGGTTTTTCCTTTCTCATCCAAATATGCCATCAAATACTCATACTGTTTTTTTTACAAGAAATGCTCATAGGAAGTTTTAGAATATCATTTATTTTACATTAAAACCTTTGCTTATAGAAACTATTGGTACATTATCTAATAATAGAATAGTTCTTTAGTAAATATGAAAAATGTGAGGTATTACATAATGCCTTTAGCTTCTCGTGCATCACCTGATAAACTTCATTGGGCCTGTACACAAGCCCACATCATAGGAGAGAGTGAACACATACAAGGTTGGTGGGGTTCCATCCTAAAACCAATTGGTGATAGGTGGAGTAACCCACCAATCTATGTGTTAGTCATTCTCTCTCTAATTCTTCAATGTGGGACAAACTATTCATAACTCACATGTGGGCTATACCTTAACATCACCATCCTTGTTCGAGGGGGAACTATTAGCTAACCCTACTTCTTTCCAGAGTATGGTCATAACTTTGTAATATATTATCATGACTAGAACATATATTGCCAGTGTGGTTCAAGTCGTATGTTTAATGTAAGCCCGCGTACCTAACACTTTTTTTTTTGATTTGGTAATATGAATAACCTCTAGACTGCCCTCGCACAGGGCCCAACCCATAAGCACAGACACTTGGAAGGAGGGAAAGTTGTAAGGGGAATTCTCCTCCAAGTACCCTCACTTGGTGGGATTCGAACCCCCGACCTTGAGATCATGAGGTGAAATTCCTACCAAGTGAGCCAAATTAAACTTGGTCCGTGTACCTAATACTTGTCACTTCATTGATGTTAAGGTATTTCTAATTAATTGTAGAGTACCGTAACTCATGGTTTATTATTGCAAAAATACATGCATCAAATTTTGGTTATGGGCCTTATGGATGACTTTGATCTGATTATATTAGTAGTCCCTATATATAGTTACAAGTCCATGTATATGGTACGGTACGTGAGTTTGTTGGATCCTAATTTGATATCCTTATGTTGAAAAAAACCAAATGTACATTGATATTAATGATATATTCAATGAAAGTGAAATTTTACACCGTGGCTTACACTATTGTTGAGACGTGTAATGTGCTTTTATTACATACTCGAAGGACTCAATTTTTTTGCTAGCCCTAATCACTATAGTGTGGACTGTGGACTGTGGGGATGATATATCTACCACCTACATCATCAGTCAGAGCATGTATATTAAGGTGGATTATCCTCTTGCGAGTGAGTGATTAGCCAAGAAGATTGTGTTGTTAGATTTGTTTAAACGTCCTTTCTTATGTATTGCAATATTTGAATTATTATATAATGATTTTTTAACTTTCCATCACTAAGCTGCAATCAATTAGTATACTCCCTCCGTCCCATTTTATAGTTCCCCTTTCATTTTGGGCACGGGAATTAAGGAAACAATGATTATTATGTACTTGCATGGGGAGTTGTTGTTCTTTTTGGAATTATTGTCATAAAAAAATGAAAAAGAATGAGAATATTAAATGGGTGGGCATGTGAAAAGAGGAGAGAGAGAGAGAGTAAAAAATGATTATTGTTGTACCCAACCAATGAGAGTTAAGGAACATTAAATGAGAGTGTCAAAAACCCATGTGAAAAGGTGGAGAGAGAGGGAAAAAAGTGATGTTCAAAAATGGAAATAAGAGAAATGGGAACAACATTTTGGGACACCCTAAATGGAATTCGGGAACTATAAAATGGGACGGAGGGAGTAGTTACTTTGCCTCTATCTTTTAGTTAGTTATTCTTTTTTAAAAGCTATCTAACTCTTCAAGTCCATACATATATATTGAGGGGTTCTGATAGGGAATAAACACAAATTCAAAATTTGTAGGCATTATTCTTTAGGGAATTCGTTGCAAGTAAAAAGAAATAGAGGAAGTATATATATGTATAATCACAAACTTTTAAGATAATGAGTTTCTTTAATTTTATCCTAATTATTCTCAAACTATATATGTGAAAATTATTATCTAATTAGAAAAAAAGAATTAATGAAATTATTATAATTAATAAGAATTCATAAATTCATCATAATCGGCCAAATTAGGTTTAATCGATACAAATAATCTATTTAATAAATGAATTTATGAAAATAACATTTTAATTTTTAACATAGTACTAGCTCAATATTATTTAGTTGTTACATTATTTTTGATGATCAAACTTTGAAAATTCTAGTAATCTCGTAGACATGTTGAAGTCAAAGGCTAATATTGAGTATTGAGTATTGAGTATTGAGTATTGAGTATTGACAATCAAATATTCTATTCTCACCCGAAAGTGAAATAAGTTGCAAACAGCTATCATCTCGTTTACTGTTTGACTCATAACTCATAAGATAGTAGAAGAAGTTGAATTGAGGGAAATGATAAGAGGAAACAACCAAACAGAAAGGGTCAAATCAGCATATGACAAGCAACATCCCTGCCGTTACTTGCCTTTTTTAAGTGATGTAGTCACTACTCACTAGACTCACTCACGAGTTCCTCAAATTCCTTTTGTATTCTTTCTCTCTTTTTTTTAACCATTTTATTTCTAGCACTATTTATCAATAAAATTTATTAAGTTATCGAACATCATTATATTAAAAAAAATAGGATTGAGGACTTGTTAGATTCCTTTCAATGCAAGGATTTCAAATATTAAATTTTTATAATTTTTACTTATACGCAATTAGAGATATTGACGTTCAAAGAGGCGTATCGGCAAACGTGAAAAACGAAATAGTGAGAACCTAATTTTTATGGGCATTCTTTTTGAGTTAAGAGTAATGGAAGGACTCGAACTTTGATATAAATTATCACTAAGGACCTGAACTTTCAAAAGTTATCATTAAGGACCCATGGTTAAGTTCTTGGGTTAATACTACTAAAAATAAAAGGAAAATAAAATATTTTTTCTTTAAAATAAAAAAAACCATTGCTAAATTATTGGAGTAAGGAGACATTGGATATTTCAAAATACTAGTGAATTTGTGATATAATATATGTATTGTATACATTTCCTATAAGTTAATAAAACATTTATTATTATTTGAATATAGTAACTGTATAGCTGAGTTCTTTAATTGTAGCCTAAGGTTACGAATGCCTTGTATATCATTAACTGTTGTCAATCTATGCAAATCAAGGAATATCATTTTTTCAAGTTGTTTATCTCTGATTTAATTTATTGACATTCCATTTTAATAGAAGTAGAAGATGACAATGAAGAAAAAATTTACCTTGTAAATATGGCTACATTAACATGGTTGGCACAATTATCATATGTTTGAAATACTGATATTAAAACCTTTTTAACTCTAACTGTTTATAACTTACAAATTCTCTTGTCCCAATAAAATTTTATAGTGTTGATGATGGTTTGGTTGTTATTAAGATGGAGGGTAGGTCAAGTGGCGATATCAGGAAGGGAGATGAAGGGTGGGCCCCAAACGTCTTTTTATTTTCTACGAACTCAATCGGTTGTATGTCAGTTGGGTTTAATTATAGTCACACCCCTTTAAAATTAGAACATTCATATGTTAATTGATGGTTGGGACCAATTTAAAATGTTCGATAATAATTAGGAATCCTAACATTAATTTATCAGGAAAAAAAAAACCAACTTGGTAATATTTGTAAGTTGTGGACCTTAAACCAAATGGTCCAAATTAAACCCACGACGACCCTTCTTTTTTCCATTTTTTAGGTTTAATGATAGTAAAGTAGTTAAGAGATGTATCATGTATGCAATAAGCCAAAAGCCAGATGTATTATATATGAAGAGACCCACCAAATTTAAATTTTTGTAGTGTAAAGTGTTTGACAATTGCTGTTGGCTAATTTACTTAGTACTTTTTCTATTTGTTTGTATTGTTTGTTTTATATTGAAATATTGGATGTTAGACTATTGAGGGGGCGTTTGGTTGAGGGGTGTGAAGAAAGGGAAAGGGTTTCCAAACTTATGTTTCCCTTACTTGATGTTTGGTTGATGATTTTTTCCTTTCCCTTTACCCATTTTTCAGTTTAGAATTACCCCCTTACCCTGGGATCCATTACCCAGGCCCCCAGGTTTTGGATACCCCCAAATCCCTCTACACCATAACACAACTGACCACCACCACACCACCACCACGACCACCAGGCTGACCCACTGACCACCACCACGACCACGAGGCTAACCCCACTGACCACCACCACGACCATCTGAGCTGCCGCCACCACCCTCCACCTGGGTCGCCAACCCTCAAAAACACCACCCCAGCCCCCGGAAACCCCAGCCCACCCTCGAAAACACCACGACAATGGACAAAACCTTAGCCCGACCCTCAAAAACACCACCCCAGCCACCGAAAACCCCAGTCCACCCTCGAAAACACCATGGCGATCGCGAAAACCCCCCGACCTTCGAAAAAATGACCCACTCGACGAAAACCCTAGCCCAGCCCTCAAAAACACCACCCCAGCCACCAAAAACCCCAGCCCACCCTTGAAAACACCACGACAGCCGCCGAAAATCCCAGTCCAGTCTTCGAAAAAACGACCCACTCACCGGAAACCCTAGCCTAGCCGGCGAAACACCACTTCAGCCGCCGAAACACCACCCCAGATGCCGCTAAGTGAGAGGAAGAGATAGGGGGAGGGAGGGGGAGGGAGGTAAAGGGTCAACTTTTGTTACCCTTTCTCTTGTCTAACCAAACACATGGGTAAATTGGGGGGTTTGGGGTTCCTTTCCATTCCTAACCCTTACTTGATTCATTTCCCTTTCCCCACTTCCAACCAAACGTCCCCTGAGTATTTACATACTATATAAATATGTTTGGTAAAACTAATTGTTGGTATTAGTTGTTTTATGTAAAATAAAATAAACACAAATTTTTAAGTGCAACAACCCAAAAATCACTGCTTCTTTATATATAAAAAAACAAATAATATGAAATAAATGATAAAATGATATCAAATTAATGTCATTATTGGTATAGTCCATATCAATTTTAATTTGTGAAGTCAGTCATTATGTGCATTATATACGTGTGAGGTTTTGTTAAGCAATAAGTTATGGTGTAACATGTTATACCTAAGACACACTCTAAAATAATATTTTTTAATATTTCAAAAGACAATATCAAAAGATGAAATATTAATTTATGAGTAGTAATTGTTCCGGTATGGAATGATTTGTATGGGAGTGAACCGGTATCTCCTCTGGTTTATACGCCGGTTTGATGTCCTGCAATACAGAACAAATAAACTAACCTCGGGGGTTGATCCGAGGAACGCCCCTCCGATGCCTAAGTCAGTAAAGAGTAAAGATGGGATGTCTCAAGTGTATTGTATTAGTATATGTGAACGTACCTTATGACTCAGATCATGGGGGTATTTATAGGAGCCGGCAGTGTCCTTAGCGAGGTAGGACTCTACTCCCACTGGTTAGATACATTTCTATCCTCTTATGATACTTATCTTTAGGCCCAGAGGTGCATTAAGTAAGTACTGGATCAACTCGGGCCCATTTGATGATGGCCCAAATGATAGATACCGATAAGGCACACCGATGTAACCGGCATGTGCCCTACGTCGGTATCCGGCACGCATATACCCAGCAAAATGGGGTTCTTCAGACTGAGCTAACCATAACGGTCAACGGCGGTCTAACTGGACCGGTAGGGAACTTATATAGCCCCCATACAACTAGCCCCCAAGCTGGTATGTCTGGCACCAACATACCCTGCTTAATTGTTCTTGGAGCCGTTATGGGTGATGAAAATCATGTTTTCATCCTGAAGCCGCCTAGAGACATCCGGATAATAAGGTCAATTAGCGGAATATGAATCGTCACCTCGAGCCCTGTGCTGATTTGACTAGGGCGTCAGTAGCTGATCACAGCTGTTTCTGAGCTCAAAGTACACGTGGCGTAATCGGGACGGGAAGACGAAACGTCGCTCAATCCGAGCCATGAAGCTCGCTATATATAGTGTTTTACTCAGCACCATTTCACACTTTCACATCACCTTCAAGCCTTCAAGCAATCATTCTACTCGAGACCTAGCGTTCTTTCAGTTGCCGGTCTTTCGTCGTGACATTCCAAGCTGTGACGAGCTCTCTTACCGGCTATTTTCAGTGCCAGCTATCGCTCTTTTCCTTCTTTCCAGGTATTTTACCAAACTTCTTAATTTCTTCAAGTAATCATGTCTTCTCAATCTGACTCACAAAACCTTTCTGAAAGTCCCCAATCCTTGACCGATAGCAACTTCAACTCTGATAGTAAATCTGCCAGTCTTACCATGTCCAATAATTCACCGGTAGTAAACCATCCCTATGAACATAGGAGTAAGTCTGGTCATGACTGTAGCACTTCCGGTAGGGCCCCTGGTGAATCAACTCTACACGCCTCCCTCCTCACAGCAATTAGAGCTTTTGGAGAAGCTGTAGGAGTGCCGGTATCAGGGCAATATGGGACCATGCTGGGGATAGCAGAACGATCCGGTGTACTTTTCCCACCTGGGACCGGCACGTCCGCGGGTCCTCCCTCTGGAGTCTTCGCTGTAAATTCAGAAGATGTTGATAGCATCTTACGCGATCTGATGTCGGACGAGGAGTCGGCATCTTTGGAAGCCGACTCCGACGAAGAACCGGTCGAAACCATTCCCGAGGACGACGATGAAACGCTAGACGACCTGTACATGCCTCCTTGCGGCCGCGGCCCCGTCCTTCATTCAGATTGACAAGAACTGGAGGAGGACGGCATTGAATAACGATTTTTGCCGGAAGGGCGATGAGTATTTTGCCTTCCCCGAAGGGTATGGACTGGTCATGCCGTCTGAGGGATGCCGGGTAACAGATTGCCCGCCTGGGCACGTAGCGGTCTATGCCCATATGCTAGATTTTGGATTGAGATTTCCCTTGGACCCCTTCATAGTAAAGATTTTAAAAGGCTGGAATATCTGCTTATCCCAACTAACGCCGCTATCTTGGCGTAATTTAATATGCTATGCTTGGACCGTCCGTTTCAAGAGGTTTCCGGAGACCCTGAACCTATTTAGGAAGTTACACTGGATTAAAGAGGATGGCTCCGCGAAGGGCAAAGGAAAGGGTAAAAGGAAGCGACCACGAGGAGAGAGGGAACTCGGCCGGGGTGGGCCGGATGTCTATGTACACCCGTCCCAAGAAACTGACGGTGCATCCAAAGCTAACATCCTTGAAGAACTGGCAGCCCCGCTTCTTCCGGGTGCGGTGTGCCGGCTAACTTTCCATTACGCCGATACTGGACGAAGCCTCGCCCAAGGATGGAACACATCCCTGACAGGCGATTAACCCGCCGGGAAGTGGAGGCTTTCAATTTCTTTGAGGCCTCTTCCAAACCAGGCCCTAAAGGAGGGAAGCCCGTTCCCGTGCCTCTCAATTGGCTACCTCATGCTGGTTACATTTTAGGCAACGCCCCACTTTCCGCTTTGGGCTTTTGCCAGTCTGAACCCACTGGTAATTAAGTATGATGTCGGTATATATTTTATATTCTACCATCTTGTTTGTTGCTAACGTTCTCTTAATCCTCTGAATGTAGGTCGGGAGCACTTGATCCGGCAGGCTCTTCACCTCAATTCTAACTACATTCCAATCAGCAACATGCCCCCGAAGCCGGCCAGGAAGTTTACATCAATTCCCCCCAGCATTGGAGGCCGAGGTGGTAAGACTCGCGGCCCTGGCCGCGGTGAGCCTGGAGTCCCCGCTCCCGGGAAGACTGTCCTGCCTCCTCCCAAAAAGATTACCGCAACCCCTTCCAAGAGGAAGGCCGAGGAGGAAACTGAGACATCCAAACGGCCCCAATCTAAAGCTCCCAGGAAGGAGTATGCTGAAGAGATTGCTGCCGGCGGGAAGGAGCCAAAGGGGCTACTACCTGGGAGAGTATCCGAGGTCGGCGCCTCCTCCCTGAGGCCCAAGATTTACAAACAACTGACCTTGCCGGCTATGATTCCTAAGCTGGCACATTTTGCCCAGCCGCGCAAGTCAGGCTTCATAGAGGAGGCCGAGATCGAGGTGCCGGAGATCCTCCGGAAACGATGGACCCGGTCCCCGGTTCGAGATGGGGCTCACTTCCAGGCTAAGCTTAACGTCCTGGATGATGAGTCTCTGCTGCTGGACCGTCCTCTTGATGGCGGTAACCTGGGATATCGGCTCTCGAAAGGGCTCCAGTGAAGTATGACATGCCCGTAGATCAAATACGAGGCTCTCGCCGCTCACGCGCATAATTTGGCCGTGGTAAGTTTTTCAGAGTTGACGGTGTAATTGTTTTTTATGTTCACGAACCTTGTCTTACTCTTTTGTATTTTTCATCTGTTGCAGGCGGCTCATTCTGGTAAAGAACTCTGCGATCTTTACCGGTACTTCCAGGGCGCTTATTACGGCGAAGTGAAAGATCACGAAGCCACCCAAGACCAACTTACCGCAAAGAATGCGGAGTTGGTAAATGTCGGCAATGATCGGAAGAAGCTGAAGACTGACCTGGACAAGGCCAAATCGGACCTTCAGAGCGCTAAGACGGTGGCCTCCGGCGAGCAAGCTTCTCTCGAAAAATAAGGACGTCGGGCCGACGAAGGTGAAGGAGGAGCTGATTGCCGTAAAGGACCGGGAAGCCAACACTGTGGCTGAGTACCGGCGGTCCATCGACTTTGTACACCGGTTAGCAAACCGGTACAACGGGGGTTGGGCCGCCGCTATGCGGTGCACCAGGCACACTTTCCCGGACCTGGACTGGAGTCGTGTTGAGGATGCCCACAGTCGACGAGCATTCGAGATCCCGGTGGAGGGCGAGGATCTGGATCTTGGGATGACTGAAGCCGACATTGCCAACACCGATCCTCGAGTCGAGTTCGAGGAAGCTGAGCCTGAAGCTGCCGGCGAACAGGCTGATCCAGGAGCTACCGATGACCCAACTGATGGCGCTGTCGTCCCGACTGACAGCGTGGTCATTCTTGACAAGAGTCCTATCGGCTCCGCTCCTGAATCGGCCCTGGATGGCGGCAAGGCTCCTACCTCAGATGCTGCCGAGGTTGCTTAGCTTAGGTCTTCATTTTTCTTCTGCTTCCGATCTGGCAGCTTGTCGCTGGCCTGACTTTGTTAGAATAGGATGTAACCAATTGCGTTGTTAATGGAATATATTTTCTTCATACACCTGTGTCGGTTTTGCTTTTAATTATTTTGCCGATTTATTATTTCCGTCATTCCAGCAGATCCGCTATGGCTCATAGACCGGCAAATAGCTTTAAATAACTATTTCGTTCCGGCAGATCCAATAGGGTCATTGACCAGTTATGAGGTGGGGTGCTCCCTCCGGCATTGGACTCGTTGGGTTGGCAGATCCTCTGGGGTCATTGACCATTCCCGGAGCATTCGGACAATTTGTCCCTCTTGACGGCAGATCCACGTAGGTCATTGACCGTCAAGGGATCCTCTTTCCTCGCGACAGCAGATCCACGTAGGTCATTGACTGTCTTTAAACAAGAGGTTTATTGGTCGTAGTGTAGACCGTCATGAGTACAGAAACAACTATTAGTGTAAAATACCGGTAACTGATCTTATTAAAAAGAGATAATTATTAGTTCAAACTGCGGAATCGACAACAATGCCCTGCAACTATTGCTATGATTTTAAAGGTAATCAACATTAAACAAAGTACTTCTTGAGTACGCCAGCGTTCCAGCTGTTCTTGAGCATCTTGCCGGCCATATCTTCCAACCGATAAGCACCCGGGACTATTTCCTCTTTTACAAGGTATGGTCCCTCCCAGTTTGCCGTCAGCTTGCCATCTATGTGAGCTTTACCAGGTAGCAGTGCGCCCGAGTACCAGTCGCCTTTCTCGATTGGCCGGCTTCTTACCCTTTTGTTATAGGCCTTGCTGATCCGATCCTTGTATGCTGCTGATCGTAGCTCCGCCGTTAGTCTGACTTCCGGCAAAAGGTCCAGTTCTTCTCTGTGCAACCTGTGGTTCAATTCTGGGTCGTAGTTTAGAATCCGCCAATTCGGTAGTCCAACTTCGACCGGTAGCACTGCCTCAGCCCCGAAGGCCAATCTGAATGGAGTCTCTCCTGTTGCTTCCTTTTCAGTGGTCCTATTAGACCACAACACCTCGGGAACCATATCGGCCCAGGCGCCCTTCAAATCATCTAGCTTCTTTTTAAGGGCGTTGAGAATTTGTTTATTGGCGGCCTCGGCTTGGCCATTGCTCTGGGGGTGGCACACGGAGGAGTATGCAAACTTGATGCCGTATGGGCTTAAGAAGCTCTTTATCGGCCCGCAGTCGAACTGTACGCCATGATCCATGACTATCCCCATAGGAATCCCAAACCTTGTGATGAGGTTTTGCCAAATGAACCTCCTAACCTGATTAGCCGTTATTTTTGCAGTCGGCTCGACTTCAATCCACTTCGTGAAGTAGTCTATTCCTACTATCAGGAATTTCCTTCCTCCAGATGCCGGCGCGAATGGTCCAATAATATCCATCCCCCACTGAGCGAAAGGGATTGGATTCAAGATTGGCTGCAAATCATGTGCCGGCTGATGGATGACCGGTGCAAACCTCTGACACTTGTCACATTTCTTGACATATGCCTGTGCGTCCATCAACATTGTCGGCCAGTAGAAACCGGCCCTTAAGGCTTTTAAAGCCAACGTTTTTCCACCAACATGATTTCCACACACCCCCTCGTGTATTTCCTCTATTATTTTTGTGGCCTCATGGGCCGTTACACACCTCAGGAGTGGTAGCGAAAAACTCTTTTTGTACAGTTGCCCTTGAAAAACACAAAACCAGGAAGCCTCTCGCTTTAGTTTCCTTGCCGCCATCTTATCAGTGGGCAAACTTCCCGCTATCTTGTATGCCAGTATGCCGTCGTACCATTCGCTCTTTTGAGCGACTTCGTTCACCTCTGCCTGGGTGACCTCTATGCTTCTCTCCGGCAGTGTTTCCACCATCACTCTCCGTTTGGTATCTGTCGTGCTTGAACTTGCCAACTTTGACAGAGCGTCGGCAGCCATGTTCTCCGTGCGAGGGACCAACACTACCTCGAAGTTCTATAGCGGGGCCGTTATCTGTTTCACCTTCTGCAGGTACCTCTGCATTACCGGTTCCCTAGCTTCGTAGGTACCCTCTATCTGGCTTGATATAAGCTGGGAATCCGTTGCCATCCGTATCTTTCTTGCTCCAGCCGCTATGCACAGACTTATTCCTGCTATTGCAGCTTCGTATTCTGCCTCGTTGTTGGATGCTTTGAACCCAAACCGGACGGCATATTCAAAAATATCTCCTTCGGGGGATGTCATGACCACTCCTGCACCTGCCCCTGTTTGGGCTGCTGAGCCGTCTACCGATATTTGCCAGGTGCCGGTTGTCCCCTCAACTTCCTCGTAGGCGGTTTCGACTATGAAGTCGGCCAGAGCCTGCGCCTTGATGGCTGTTCTCGGCCGATATTCTATGTCGAATTCGGACAGCTCTATCGCCCATTTGAGCAACCTGCCGGTCGAATCTAGCTTGTGCAGCGCTTTCTCTAGAGGCTGGTTTGTGAGTACCTGGATGGTGTGCGAATCGAAATATGGCCGTAGCTTCCTGGCCGCTATGAGCACGGCGTAAGCCATTTTCTCCAACAATTCGTACCTTTGTTCAGCTCCAGCCAAGACATGACTCACGAAGTAGATAGGATGCTGCTGCTTGCTCTTTTCTACTAGCAGTACTGCCGCTACCGTCTTGGCCGACACCGAGCCGTATAGTTGCAGCTTATCCCCCATCTCGGGTCGGGCAATAGTTGGTAGCCTCTTGAAATGCTCCTTAACGGCCTCAAAGGCCTGCCTCTGCTCATCTCCCCATTCGAACTTCTTGTTTCCCCTTAGAACCTTGAAGAACGGCAACACTTTCTCCGCTGACTTGGAGACAAACCTTGTTAATGCCGCCATCTTGCCGGTCAGTTTTTGGATATCCCGGATACTCTTTGGTTCCGGCAGATCACTTATCGCCTTGATCTTGTCAGGATTGGCGTCTATTCCCCTTTCACTGACCATGAAGCCCAGGAACTTTCTAGATCTTACCCCAAATACGCACTTCTTGGGGTTAAGTTTCATTCGGTATTCTCGCAAAGTCGCAAAGGTTTCTTGAAGGTCCGTGATGTGGGCCTCTTCTATCAAGCTTTTGACGATGCTGTCATCAACATAGACCTCCACATTCCGGCCTTTTTGCTGCGCGAATATCTTGTCCACCAGTTTCTGGTAAGTAGCTCCAGCATTCTTTAGACCGAACGGCATGGCCTTGTATGCATATACCCCGGTCTCTGTTATGAAGGTCGCCTTGTTTCTGTCCGCCTCTAAGAGGCTGATTTGATGGTACCCAGAGAAGGCGTCCATAAAACTCAGCAGCGCATGGCATGGCCGGGTAGAGTCAACCACCGATCTATCCTAGGCAACGGGTAACAATCTTTTGGGCGGGCTTTGTTGAGGTCGGTGAAATCTACACACATCCGCCAAGACCCATTAGCTTTTTTAACCATTACTACGTTTGCCGGCCATTCCGGGATAATCACATGGTTCGATGAAGTCCTTGCCGCGCAATTTGCTAACCTCCTCCTTGATGGCTGCGTTTTTCTCGGAAGAGAAATTTCGCTTCTTCTGTTTTACCGGCCTTACATCTTCATTTACATTTAGCCGGTGTACCATGAACGCGGGATCTATTCCCGGCATCTCATCCGCTGAGAAGGCAAAGACGTCAGCATTGCTTCGCAGCAGGCTGATCAAGTTTACCTTGACTTTGTCGGCCAGATCAACCCCTATTTTGACTGTCCTTTCCGGCCTCTCCAGCTCTAAGCTAACTTCTTCAGTTTCACCTTCCGGGCTAGGTCTCGGCAAATCTGCCGGCCTCCCCTCAAAGTTTTCCATCGACAAATCCCTGTTTGCTTTATTCTCAATCCGTCGCCTCTTTCGCTCCGATGGCGGAGACTCTGCCGGCCTCTTATGACTAGAGTTCTTCAGAGCCGTCAGATAACATGCTCTGGCTGACTCTTGATTCCCTTTTAGCCTCTCCGGCTTTCCACTATTTGACGCGTAGATCATAGTCTGGTGATAAGTTGATACTACCGCCTGAGCGTCGTGGATCAAAGGTCTACCAATAATGGCATTATAGGCTGCCGGCACATCAACTACCAGGAACTCGACCAGGAGATCTCGAGAATGAGATCCTTCCCCCAGTTTAACCGGCAGCTTTATGGTACCCTCAGGGATGACCGATGCTCCGGTAAAACCGATTATCGGATATGAGACCGGCTTAAGACAAGACTTTCCTAACCCCATCTTCTCGAATGTAGGCTTGAAGAGGATGTTAGCGGAGCTGCCGCCGTCCACCAGGATTCGATGGACCATTGAGGTGGAAATTTGCAGGGATATTACCAGCGGATCATCGTGAGGGTAGATAATTCCTTTGACGTCCTCCGCTGTGAATGAGACGGATGGCATGAGCGGCGGCGCTGGCCACTTGCCGGAGTTATGATAATTCACTTGATGTCTTACTTCCTTAAGACTATATTTGGCCCCGTGGATGCTTCCGCCGTGGACTGGTCCTCCTGAGATGACATGTATCTCGGTGATCCTTTCCTTGACAGGTTTCTGATGGTCGCCATCCCGTTTTGGCGATCTATCTCTTGGCGACCGCTCCTGCTCCCGGTTGGTTCGGGTCTGATACTGCTTGAAGTAGCCTCTTCTTATCAGGTCCTCGATCCCGTCTCTCAGGTCTTTACAATCTTCAGTGACGTGACCATGATCCCTGTGGAAATCGCACCACTTCGACTTGTCGCGGCCTTTGAAGTACATTTTCCGGGGACGTTGCCATTTATCGTCTGTTTTGTGGAGTTCATAGATTTCGGCCCTAGACATGGTTAGGGGAGTATAATCATGATACCGGTCTGGCCTTCCTTCGTGGCCTTTCTTGACCGAGTTGCTTTCCTCCCCCCGTCTTCCCGAGTTGTCGTACTTCTTATCCTTCCGGAATTTGTCCTTTTCTTTCTCCTTCTCCTTCTCTTTACCATCCCCCTCAGGTCGCTTTGAGGTGGCCGCCTTATCAAACTCCTCTCCTCTGATGAATTCATTTGCTTTTCTGAGGACGTCAGTGAGATTGGTCAGTTTCTTGCGGCCAAGGTAGCTTCTGAAGGCGGTGCCTTCTCTCAGACCAGTCATCAGTGCCAGGACCGCTACCTCTTGCTGAAGGCTGGGTATGGTGACGGCTTCAGAATTAAAACGGCCGACATAGTCTCGCAGGCTTTCCTTCTCGCCCTGCTTGATAGACATCAGCTCGCCCGTTGTCCGCTCCCTTCGTTTATTGCTGACGAAATGAGTCACAAACATGGACGTGAGTTGATGGAAATCAGCTATGGTTGCCGGAGGAATACTCTTGAACCAAGTTTGTGCTAAGCCGGCCAAAGTTGAGGGGAACACTTTACACCACACAGAATCAGTGTCGGTGTACAACAACATATGTCCTTCATAAGCAGAGACGTGATCCTCAGGATCCGTTCTACCGTCATACTTGCATGTCGGCATTTTAATTTTTTCCATGGGCTCATGGAGTATTGAAGTCGAGAAAGGAGAATTTCGGAGCGATACCGGTGCTCTACGACGGGCAAACTCAGTGTCCCTCCATGAGGGCTGGGATGAGTGCTGGACTTCAGTGTTTTGCCGCTCATCCTCGTATCCGTCCCCCACCGGCTCGGTGGGAGTTTTTGAGTGCTCAGCATGCTCCGGGTTCTGCCGGTCTGGGTCTCCCTGCCGGCCACTAAAGAAAGACCGCATCTTTCTGACTGGGCTATGCTGCCGTGCCGGTGGACGCTTGCTGACGCGGCCCGAAAGTGGTGCCTGGCTCGCCATGGCCTGGAAGACCTCGGCGGCGCTTCTGAGTTGTTCGGGACTGAACATGTGCTGCAGCGCCTCGAATGCGTTGGGTGGTGGGGCCTCAGTGGTCCCTATGTCACCCCCGGTGGTGGGTTTGGAGGATTCCCCCACTGGCTGCGGGGTTTTAAATCCAGGAGGCGCGCCGCCCACAACAGTGTTGTTCTCATCGGTTTCTGGCATCCCGAAAGCCTGCTTAGGGTCCATGAGGCAGGTGTGCTGGATTAATCACGGCTTAAGACCAAAGTATAGTTGCCCCTCCTTCTAGCGCCAATTGTTCCGGTATGGAATGATTTGTATGGGAGTGAACCGGTATCTCCTCTGGTTTATACGCCGGTTTGATGTCCTGCAATACAGAACAAATAAACTAACCTCGGGGGTTGATCCGAGGAACGCCCCTCCGATGCCTAAGTCAGTAAAGAGTAAAGATGGGATGTCTCAAGTGTATTGTATTAGTATATGTGAACGTACCTTATGACTCAGATCATGGGGGTATTTATAGGAGCCGGCAGTGTCCTTAGCGAGGTAGGACTCTGCTCCCACTGGTTAGATACATTTCTATCCTCTTATGATACTTATCTTTAGGCCCAGAGGTGCATTAAGTAAGTACTGGATCAACTCGGGCCCATTTGATGATGGCCCAAATGATAGATACCGATAAGGCACACCGATGTAACCGGCATGTGCCCTACGCCGGTATCCGGCACGCATATACCCAGCAAAACGGGGTTCTTCAGACTGAGCTAACCATAACGGTCAACGGCGGTCTAACTGGACCGGTAGGGAACTTATATAGCCCCCATACAGTAATAATATAGATTGGTTTAATAGTTTGAAGGGCATCATGTATTCATGTAGGATCTTAGGTTTGCTTAGTTGTTGTGTTTTTAAAAATCTTTGTTAGGTTTACTCATGTAGGATCTAATTGTCTTGTTTGTGTGTTAAGATGTGTAAAAAAATTGACATGTCAAGATCCAAATTCGAATTGTTTCCTGGTCCTAGTCAGAGATCACTGTGTTCGTGCCGACGGTCCAACAAAGAGGCAAAGTAGTGGTCTTTTTCTTTCCATTACAGTTTGAAAACAACTTATACTAACCTCCGTTTCTATATAAGTGTAACAATTTGACTTTTACGCTTGCCAACGCACAACTTTGACCATTAATATCTCTAATTATGTATTTATAAAAGTTATAAAAAGTTAATATTATGAAAATATTCATTGAAACAAATACAACAACATTTTATATGATCATTTTTGTTTTTATATATTAGTAAGAAAGTATGGTCAAAGTAAGATGTGTGAATAGTGCAAAAGTCAAAGTGTTGCACTTAAAAAGAAATAGAAGAATTATTATCAGAACTTATCTGAACTTATTTTATCTAAATTTGTCTAAATTACTCTGAACTTAGCTAAACTTATTTAATCTGAAATAAGTCAAAAATAAATTAAAATGAACGAATCCTATTTTTCATCATTCCTCTTCTATAATTAGGTGGCAATGGAAATATAGAAGGAACCTTAAGCTATGTTCTTCGTGGCCATAACAACTATCATGGGACTTGGAAGTAAATAAGACATACGTTAGGCACTATGTCTATTGGTGATTGGGTCCCTCTAATTCAATGGAAGTGTGCCCTTAAACTAAATAACATCCTCTAGTATCCTAACCCATTCTACTCTTGATTCTTGAGGTCCCCCTTCTTACTTTAGCTCCCTTTATTGCTAAAGCTAATATATACCTCCTTTATTTTGCTTTAATATAAAATTTTATGACATAGTCTCATTCAACTAATTTGCTTCTTTCAAGAAAAACTTGTAATTAGTAGCCATAGATTAATTATTAACTAGTTTAATTTGTAGACCCGGGCTTTTTCCCGGATACTTATAGTTTTCATTATTAATAATTTACTTTAAAATGATATCACCAAATATCATTTGGTTTAGTGGTTACGTTAACACTTTAGTATATAAACTCAAAGTCACATGATCAAATTCTATACAAAATATTTACTTTTTTTGTTATTTATGGATCATGTAGTAAAATAACCTAAGGAAGAGTGTCACGTGGCGCCGTTTCTTGATTAATAACACCTTTTAATATATTTGTATAGATGTAGAGGGTAAATATTGGTGTACCGATAGCATATTTATTTATATAAAGATGTTGGGTTGAAATATGTGATATCGAGAAAATCTTAAATGAAATGTAATAATCATCATCTCCTTTATCCATATAACAAGTTTACTGTTTTAGAACATCTTTTTGCAATACTCCTACTATTTAGTACTCCTATTTTACTAATAATAATACTCCCCATTCTTATTTAAATTATAAACGCGGCATAATAATGTGAATTTATATTATATCATGACGGCGGAGTTAATTACAATATGACAATATTGCATTCAATAACTTTTGCATTCAAAATTTGTCAATACAAAATTTGTTTACCACTAGGTTTTAAATAATTTAAGAGAAAATCAATTGAAATGAGCATAATCTTAAGAGAAAATGTCAATATATCTTGGAGATGTACAAATTTTGTACATCAAGTGGCGTTTTTGTAAATAAAATATTACTGATATTAAGTCGTAAGGGTCAAATATTAAGTCGTGATTTTTTCTTATTTAAAACAAAAATTAAAAAAGGAAAATCACGACTTAATATCTAACCGATACGACTAAATATTAGTAACTAGTAACATTTATTTACAAAAATTATCGGGGTTGTTCCCCTAAATAAAAAAACATTTATTTATAAAAATATCACTTAATATGCTGCAAAGTTTGTACATTTTCGAGATCAACCGGCGCTACCTCGAATCTTAGTGCTACAAAAAAAAAGTTTCAAACACGGAGTTTTAATGATTTTACTTTTAGTCTTTTACGGCCATCTATTTATTGCTGATTATGAATTGTAGATATCTCTTTAATGAAGCTACCTACCTCCAATCTTTAACTACCTCTCACATATGCTAGTAATGAGTATCACTTAAAATATTGCATTTACATTCTCACCCACCAAGAAAAAAGCTGTTGAAGTGATCTTTTCATGAGCTTGGCCTTGGTACACTCATACCATCGAAATGAGCGAATTTATATATGTACATACGATGATAGAAGTATTCCAATGAAATGATGAACAGATGAAGAATTGAAGGCGTTTGAAAAACAGGTTGGAGTAGAAATATAGAACCGATGGCTAAATTGGCTATGATTCATTTTGTATGGAAATTTCTAGATGGCTAAAATTTAGTTGAATGTTGTCCAAAAAAATATGTTTTAATGTGACACACTACTACATCAGCAATTTCTTTTAACAAGGAAAGAAAAACTAGGTAGGCCTTTTACCGGGAGACCAACTTAAAACGTCCCTACGAACAAGAAGGGAAAAATCAATTTCATAGGGAGAGCACTACATCAATATTATTATTAAAAGGTCCACTTATAATGATAATTAGGGAGTGTCTACTCTATTATTTTAGATAAAGGATATTAATCATATTATTTGATTCAGGTATTCCGTTATTTAGATGTAACTTTACATATTGTGAGGAGGTGAGTTATAAAAATCAAGAGGGATTAGCTAGCATGAACGGAATAGCTTATAGCTATTACAATAGCTAACTGTTATCTCAATAACAACTTTTATCGAAAAATTAAGTCTGTAATCAATTGATGGTGTAGGCGTGTAGCATATTCTTACTAAAAAAGTAACTTGTATATAATATGACGAGTAACCTTTTCACAACGTAATTCCTCCGTTTCTGTTTATTTGCAACATTTTGACTTTTACTCTTGCCAATACACAATTTTGATTTTATATATATATATATTTCTAATAATCTATTTGCAAAAGTTATACAAAGTTAAAATTTTGTAAATATATATTGAGATGAATCCAATAACATCTCGCATGCTAAAATTTGTATTATGTGTTAGTTTAGAGCTGATCAAATAAGCCCGGCTCTAATTTTGGGCGGGCTTGGACAATTTTTTGACCCGACCCGATTTTGGCCCGAAAAGCCCGTTCTTTTTTGGCCCGACCTGACCAATGGACATTTTTGTTAGGTATGGCACGGCTCGAACTCTGCCCGACCCGGCCCATAATCACATCTATTGTAGTCATAATTCGAGGTCAAAGTAAGCACATTGATTAATGGAAAAGTCAAAACATTGCAGGTAACAAAAACAGAGGTAATCCTCACGTTTAAAAAACCCGTAACCCATATATAATACTTCTTCCGCTCCAAAATTAATTCAACAACAGTTGCCTATTGAACTTTCAGTTCCCACCTAAATATCCGTATAAAAACACAAGTGTTACAATAATTTTGAAGCATACTAAGGCAGAAAAATACTATATTATGTAACCTCTCTAATCTCTACAATGTAATAAGTCATTGGCTCATGCCTCATTGCTATGCACATACCTCCAAATAACCGTAGATAATAGCTTAAGATATGATTAACTAACCTTTCCAAATACAATAAAATCCCATATGATAATGATCCATTGTCAAAATTACTCAAATATTAACTTTTTAGGGGTCACAAACAAGCCTTACAAAATCCTACGTGTAAGCCACATAGGACCATAGTCCCACCGTTGTTCTTATGACACATACTCAACATTCATAAAATGGACCCCATATTCGTCTCCCTCTCACTTTATTAAATCCGCAATTAAATTTTTCTATCACTCCAACTTCTCTCTGTCTTTCTCTTTCTCTTTCTCTCTCCTCTCACTCTCTCTCCTCAACAACCATTTTTCTTCTTGCACACTTCATTTTTCCGGCAACACCACACTTTCTTCCTCAAAACATTCCCAGAAAAATTTTTACCCTTTTTTGAGTTTTCTTAGCTCCATTATACTCTTCTTCAACCTCTGTAATTCTCAACTTTTTTTGGGTTTTTTTTAGTAAACTCCATTTTTCTAGGGTTTCAAACTCCATATCTTAACCCTTTTTTAAGCTTATTTTAGCCTTTTCATGTTCTACATTTACCTGTTTGATAAACTGTTGAGTGGGTTTCACTTTTTTTGTTAAGTTTGTAGCCGTTACACTTTCATTGTAGCACATAACAAGCAAAAAAGGAAAAAAAAGAAAATAAAAGTTGGGATTTTCCTCTTGTAATTGTTACTTTTTTACCTGAGATTTTTCTGGGTTTTGTAGAACTCATAAAATTATGAAACGGGTTTCTTCCATTACTAGCTAAAAGTATCTAATATTTGAAGAATGATGAAGCAAGTTAGTCAATATATTCTGTTAACTCTGTTAATTGTGGGATTAGTTCCAATAATTAAGAGTTCATCTTCATTAAATCCATCATTGAATGATGATGTATTGGGATTAATTGTATTTAAAGCAGACATT
The DNA here is from genome assembly GCA_947648045.1 of Beta corolliflora. Lineage (NCBI taxonomy): Eukaryota > Viridiplantae > Streptophyta > Magnoliopsida > Caryophyllales > Amaranthaceae > Beta > Beta corolliflora. The sequence continues at coordinate 588,324 of CANSZD010003162.1, read as the reverse complement.
AAAGACCCTAATGGGAAATTAGGTTCTTGGAATGAAGATGATGATGATTCATGTAAATGGTATGGTGTGAAATGTAACCCCAGATCCAACCGTGTTTCTGAGCTCAATCTTGACGGATTGTCGCTCTCCGGTAAGCTGGGACGCGGCCTCCTCCAGCTGCAATCGCTTCGAAAGCTTTCGTTGTCGAATAACAATCTCACTGGAAGCCTCAGCTCAGCATTGGTGAGACTTACTAATTTAAGAATACTTGATTTGAGTGACAACAATTTTTCTGGTGTAATGTCATCTGATTTTTTTAGACAATGTGGGCCTTTGAGAAGTATCAATTTAGCTAATAACAAGTTTTCAGGGGAGATCCCTGAGAGTTTGAGCTCTTGTGTTGGACTTACTGTGCTTAACTTGTCAGCTAATCAGTTTTCAGGGTCTTTACCTTCTGGGATTTGGGGGTTACATGGGTTGAGGTCACTTGATCTGTCTTCTAATTTATTAATAGATGAAATTCCAAAGGGAATGGATGGTTTGTACAACCTGAGAACCATTAATTTGAGTCGAAACCGGCTTACTGGGCGAATCCCGAATGAAGTTGGAGGGTGCTCCTTGTTGAAATCAATTGATTTTAGTGGGAATTCACTTTCTGGGAGTTTGCCAATTACACTGCTGAACTTGAGTTTTATAGGGTATCTTAATGTGGGAGAGAATTCGTTCGTGGGTCGAGTTCCTGAATGGATTGGAGAGATGAAAGGGCTTGAGAATCTGGATCTCTCAGCTAATAACTTCTCTGGTGTTTTGCCAACTTCTATAGGAAAACTTAGGTCTTTGAAGGTGTTTAACATGTCAATGAATGCTTTGAGTGGAAGCTTACCAGAATCCATGGCTGGTTGTTTAAGCCTTCAAGTTATAGACTTAAGGCTGAATATGTTGACTGGTGATCTACCTCAGTGGATGTTTAAGGTGGCATTGCAAGAAATTCTGCTCTCTGAAAATAGAATAGGTGGAACCCTAGATGATTCTCTCCCGTCAGCGAAAGAAGTCTCGTATCGAAGTCTTGAGGCATTGGATTTGTCCCATAATGTGTTGACTGGGGCAATTCCATCATCACTTGGTAAATTCAGCAACTTGGAGTACTTAAATCTGTCTCAGAACACTTTGACAGGCCCTATTCCAAGAAATGTTGGCGAACTAAAAGCATTGAATGTTCTTGATTTAAGCCATAACCGGATGAATGGGAGCATCCCTTCTGAAATCGGGAACGCTACTTCTCTACAGGAGTTGATACTGGAAAAGAACTTCATTGAGGGGATCATACCTACGTCTCTTGAGCATTGCTCTTCACTCTCAGTACTGTAAGTGCTCTCTTTTCAACTACTGACTTCCAAATTTTAATCAAGTATGTAACCTATGCTATTAATTGTTCTTGTTATCATATACTTTTATACGATTCTGGCTGGTTTAGCATGATATAATCATTGTTTTAAGCTACTCATGAATAAGGTTCAACTTATTCTCAACTGCTCATGCACTGATATTGCTATATTAGCTTATTAAACTTATATTTGAAGACTTCAGCAACATATTGATGGTGTTTTATAGTTGTCTTTTTCAGATATGCTCATTTTCTTTCTACTTATTTCCAGGATGTTATCTCATAACAGTCTGGAGGGACCAGTACCTCTAGCTCTATCAAAACTTGTTCACCTACAAATCGTGGACCTTTCTGTTAATGACCTTAGTGGAACCATGCCAAAACAACTGGCAAATCTTCAGCATCTCCGTTCCTTCAATATTTCCCACAATAATCTCCAAGGTGAACTACCTGGTGGTTTCTTTAACACCATATCCCCGTCTTCTGTATCTGACAACCCATCTCTTTGCGGCTCTGCTGCAAAAAGATCTTGTGCCACTGTCCTTCCGAAACCCATTGTTCTGAATCCCAATTCCACTGCTGATGCCTCCTCTGGTTCTTCTCTACCCCCGACATTTGTTCACAAGAAGAACCTCCTGAGCATTTCCTCCCTCATTGCTATCGGGGCTGCTGCAGTAATTGTAATTGGAGTGATTGCCATCACAGTTCTCAACCTTCGTGTCAGAGCCTCAGCATCTCGCTCCGCTGCTGCCCTTGCACTATCTAATGGTGATGACTTCAGTAATTCCCCCTCCACAGATGCCAATTCTGGTAAGCTAGTCATTTTCTCAGGAGAGCCTGATTTCAGCACTGGGACCCATGCTCTCCTCAACAAGGACTGCGAGCTAGGCCGTGGTGGATTTGGGGCCGTCTACCAAACTGTTCTTCAAAATGGTCGCTCAGTTGCCATCAAGAAACTAACTGTTTCAAGTCTTGTCAAGTCCCAGGAAGACTTTGAAAGGGAGGTGAAGAAGTTGGGGAAGATCAGGCACTCTAATCTCGTCACTCTTGAAGGGTATTATTGGACTCCATCACTCCAACTTCTTATTTATGAATTTGTTTCTGGTGGAACTTTGCATAAGCATCTTCATGAAGGAGGAGGTGGGAACTTTCTCTCATGGAATGATCGATTCAACATAATCGTTGGGATGGCTAAAGGGCTATCTCACTTGCATCAACTGAATGTCATCCATTACAATCTGAAATCCAGCAACATTCTCATAGATGGCTTGGGTGAGCCTAAAGTGGGAGATTTTGGATTAGCAAGATTGTTACCAATGCTAGATCGGTACATATTAAGCAGCAAGATTCAGAGTGCACTTGGATACATGGCACCTGAGTTTGCATGCCGAACAGTGAAAATTACAGAGAAATGTGATGTATATGGGTTTGGGGTTTTGGTGCTCGAAGTGGTGACTGGAAGAAGACCTGTTGAGTACATGGAGGATGATGTAGTGGTTCTATGTGACATGGTAAGAGGAGCACTTGAAGAAGGGAAGGTGGAAGAATGTGTTGATGAGCGGTTGCAGGGCAGATTTCCAGCTGAGGAAGCCATTCCAGTTATGAAATTAGGTTTGATTTGCACATCACAGGTTCCATCAAACAGGCCTGATATGAGAGAAGTGGTTAATATCTTGGAGTTGATCAGGTGTCCTTCGGAAGGCCAAGAAGAGTCAGCGTAAGTACTATATTTGGACATGCCTAGACATTAACATGCCAAAGTTCACCTATTGAGTTATCCGGCGAAGAGGAATCCGGTCTGTGTATTAGCCAAAAGCGAGCAGGATGTTGTTGAAAACCAATTTGTTCTCATTGTTTTGTTCATTATTTTTGGCCTTAATTTCTGCTTTTGTAGTTCTCAGTTCTCACTGTATGTTGTAAGCAGGAAGTAGTTTTTACCGGATTCCTCCTCACCGGGTTTAAATTTGGCAACCCATTTTGGATATCCTTAGGTAGTTTTTAATCTTCTGTTTATGATTGTGATGTAAAATTGTAAGTTGATATTCTTGGTTGATTCTAACCATTGCTTCTGAGTGCATTGTCATTTCCATAACCATTTTTAGGCTAATAGTTTCTTTTTGCAATCTGAGTTCTTGGAATCGAGATCACAAAAGGAGGTGTCATCTTAATAAGATTTTACTTATAATGGCTCGATCTTGGTATGAATGCATAACAACCGGTACCCTGACCAAGTTACTAACTTAGGGTGCCTTTTCTTTATCTGAATCTTGTTAAACTTATTACAGGTCAAGAAAACGGACCCTAGAAGATCTTTATGATGTTATCTAGACTATATTTTAAAAAGCATGGGATTAAGATGTTTGGAATATGAAGTTGGTATCTTATCAAACATTCTTCATAAGTTTATTATTGTTGTTATGCCTTATCAAAATGCTGCAGAACTTGGTGGATTATTTGCTGTTGCTGTGCAGCAGCACCAACTAGCAACGAGCACTGACAATGATTTGGTAATGTCATATGAAGGATCAGCTTTACCACAACTATACAATCACAAAGCAACAACATTATCCCATGTGATTATGTAAATTTTAAAAGGAAGTTAAATAACTCCCGCCTTTTTATTGAATGAAAAAAATACTTTATATACTTCATAGTAGTATTTCAACACTTTTTATTTGAAAGACTGTAATGTCCTTGTCAAGCTACGGGACGGCACTGTATTCTATGTGAGGGTTTTATTGGGACTTTTATGTTTAGAAGTATTAAATGGACTTATGTACACTATTCACTAACATAACATGCTCCATTATTCAACAGCACTAACCATAAGTACTTTGTTTCTTTTGGTTCAGAATTGCCACCATTACAGAGTGGTATGACAAGGAAGTACTAACCAATCTTTGATTGGAAGATACTATTCACTTTTAAGGGCATTAATTATTTGAAACCTTTTTTAAATTATCTTCTAATCATTGATCTTATTGAAATATTCTTGAAAATGGATAATTTTGTTCCTCTAAATGAATATAAATAATGTACTCCCTCTGTACTTTTTTTTAACTTACCTGTTTGGAATATGTATTCTATTCATAATTAGAGAGAGTTTTCTAAATTTTTCTCTATTTATAAGAAAAAATTATAGTCATGTGGGGGTCTTGTTTGATTCGTTTCAATAGATACTTTATTAATATTCAATCGTTATAATTTGAAATGAATTGGAAAATGCGCAAAGTCATAGTAGGTAAAATATATAAGGGAAAATTCCTCAAGTACCCTTGAGGTTTGGCGTAATTCTCAAATTACCCCTCACATTTGGGGAGTTCCTCAGATACCCCTGAGGTTTGTGTTTGTGCTCAAAATACCCTTACTCTTGACGGAACCCTAACGCCGTTAACTTTCTCTCTCTCTCTCTCTCTCTAGTTTTCTCTCTTTCCTCCCACCATCCTCCATTGATGAACCTCCAAGCTTTCTCTCTCCTCCCACCATCATCCATTTGTGACATTCTAAAGCTCAGAATTTTCTCTCTCTCCTCCAACCATCTTCCATTATTATTTTTCTCGAATTTTCGAGTAGTTTGTTAAATTAACAAAATAAAATCAGATTTAGTTTGTTAAATTAATTCAAAAATCATCTTCCCTCGCAACTCTTTTTTCTCCTCCCCCTGCTTCCATTTTCGCTGACCACCGAGCTTGCCGGAGCCTGTGCTACTCGCTGGAGATTCTTCCTCTTCCGCGCCGTTGCTCCCTTGGTGTCGCTGCTCTCTCCTCTTCTCTCGCTGCTGTTGCAGCCACCGCCGGAGCTGCGCGTGCTACTCGGATTCTCCCTCCTCTGTTCGCTTGTGTCTGACGCCGGTGCTGCTGCGTTCTGTTCTCCCTTTCCCCTGCCGATTCGTTGGTGGTGCTGCCACCTCTAGTGGTGGTCGTGTGTTGGTGGTTCGCAAAGTTCATCGAATCATTAACAAATCGATGGATGAAGAATCGATGGACGAAGGAAGATGAAGATTGGGAGGAGGGAGAAAGGCATGGAAGTGAGAGGAGAGAGAACACTTGGAGGTTCATCAATGGAGGATGGTGGGAGGAAAGAGAGAAAATTGAAGAGAGATAGAGAGAGAAAAAAAAAGTTAACGGTGTTAAGGTTCCGTCAAGAGTAAGGGTATTTTGAACACAAACACAAACCTCAGGGGTATCTGAGGAATTCCCCAAATATGAAGGGTAATTTGGGAATTACGCCAAATCTCAGGGGTACCTGAGGAATTTTCCCAATATATAAATATAAAGGGATTATGGTGCTAACAATAAGCATTAAATTGGTATTAGTTTCGAAATTTATGACAAAATTATGCATCGATTAGTCTTATTAAAGTTTTGTTATTGCTCATATATCATTATAACCTTATTAACCCTTAATGTATAATCTATAAATTTGAGGAACAAGGAAGGTTTAATTCAAGAGTTGGTGGCTTTTAAAACTTTAAGAATTTTGGATGATGTATCTTTTCTTTCCTACTTTATAAAGTTGAATTACCTTATCTATATAAATTCTAATATTCTGAAAGTTGAGTTCTTGATCCACTACCAATTCAAAATTAAACTTTGATATTACATATGTAATAATGTTTAATACCAAATAACTATAGTATATTGCCTACATATAGAGCTTTTTAGAATATTTTTCTAATAATAGGCATAATGTGATTGCTTTGTCAATTCTACAAATTATTGATTGACTAAAGAGGAACCTACACCATTCGTTTTAAATTTTAGTTGATATATTTATTTTTTACCGTCTTTAAGATATAATTTTATCCATTTCTATTTTTAATTACGCATTAATAAATAAAATAAAAATTTAGTATTTAGAAAAAAAGACATGAATATGATATTTTCCTAAATATAACATTTTCCGTATATATGAAGTTCGACTTTGGAAAAACAAATGTATAACTGATTTGAGATAGAGAAGATGTCTCTTATTAACAATTAAAGTTGTATTTGAAAGCCGCCTAAAACATAAAAATCAGAATTCTCTGTAGCCGCCCCCTCTCTCTTTTTCTCTCTCTCAAACCCTAGCCTCCCCTACCCATTTTTCATCAATTAGGGGCTGCCATGGATGATTTCATCCATGGTAAGCCCCTTTTCCCCTTTTATTTTCAGTTTTTAGTTAATTTTCTTGTTTTGTTTAATAAATTAGTCTCTCTTTATGAGATTTTCTCAAACCCTGTTATGGGGTTTTTAGTTTCTGTTTTGGAAATCTCCTTCTCCCCTATGGGAGTTGTGAGTATGGTTCTTTTGTTTTTAGGTATGAGAAATTATTCTCATTGGTTGAAGTTCGAGACTCAACATGAAGGTATTGGAATCTCGGATGCGGTTAACCTGACTCGATCAAGAATGTTCTTTCCAAACTATATCAGAATGATAGACTTCCTCATCAATAGCTGCTTGATTCAACAAATACAAGGGGGTTGCGCTGTATTGCTCGATCTGGTTCATTGTAGTTTCTTCGAAGACGAATTTGATTTAGTCTTATTTAATTGTATCTTGTTTTTCTTTAATACCTATTGTAGATGCCGTTTTAATGAAATTTCTCTTTAAAAAAAAAAGGTTGTATTTGAAATTAAGAAGATTATTTTGAAACCAAAGCGTAGTACCATTTACTCATTTAGGAAGTTACTTTAATTTAATACACACATGCAGAGGGAAGGAGAGACATTAGGTTAAGTAACAAACTACTAATCTATTATAGCATGGTCTAACTAGGCAGCTAGCCCGAAATAATGTCGCCAAGACCAATGTTTTTTATTGGCATCTTTTCTTTGTAAATTGTTTTATGTTTTCACTAGATAGAAGACTTGACTCACATGAAATCCCCTTCTATTGCTCCTCTACCTTTGTAATTTTCAACCCCCTAGAGTCTTTCTAAAATCAAGATAATCTTGAGCTTCTCCCCAGCTTCGGAAGAATATTATTCTTCTAAGCTGGTCTGCATTATGTTGGAAATTTAGAGTATTTGTGTGATTTAATTCATGTTACGTTATTTTAAGCTGTTTGGTTAGGGTGACGTGACTTAAACAGTGTAGGATATATAAATCTTTTGATGGGGAGCATTGTAGACACATAATTGTGTCTCCCTATTTAGTACTCAATGATAAAACATATCGTCATCCTAATTGGTCCGGTCCAAAGGAAGAACAATCCAACAAACTAAAAAAACGTTTTAAGAACATAATTTAGGTCTATTTATTTATTCCCAGTCCAGTGTCAAAAGCCCAACTAATTATTCATGATAATTAATTGTATTTTTATTAAGTATTCTCTAAATTAAAAGATATTATAAAAAACCAGATTTATCCTTAGGATAATTGATTTCCTCATTTTAAATGGTAATATTTAACGAGGACAAAAAAATACTTTTAAAGATTGAATAAATAATAAAACCCAACCAGATCTATGGATGCGTTTTGCGTGCCCATATCCGTCTGGCCCACCAAAGTTGTGCACGCGCGACATCGAGACATTCAACGAAATTCAGAAGTGTAGAAGCATCCTCAAATCTTATCTAGTTTCTTCCGTTTTCCCTATAAATAGACCTCGTTTTCACTCAATTTTCGACACACGTTTTCCACGACACGTTTTCCTACGACTTTCATACACTTCCAACCACGAAAATACTCTCCAAACATTCTCAAACATATAATCAAACACTTTTTTTTTCCATTGAATCTCCATTCATTACATGACCCAGGCGATAAATGTATAATTCCTGAGGGTCGATTTCGATTTATTTCTTAATATAATAACAATCTACTTTTCATGATGTAGATCTTAAAGAAATCCATGCTCTTGTATATTCTTCTCTAAATCTCTAATCTTTCATTTTTCTTTTTATTTCTATACATTATTATATCACTTTCATCACCACACATGCTTATTTTTGCTAATCAAGACCTAGATAAATGTTCCAATATTAAATTCAAATAGTTTGTACAACCTGTTAGGACCCCTGTAATTTGATTGCATAGATAGTATATCACCAAAAATTAGTCTTCTGTGTTTAATGAACTAACGTAGATTAATTTTAGAATGCATGTAACATATTGCCTGGTTGTTTAATTGCATAAAACTGGAAATGAATCATATTAAGTAGAGGCCAACAATGAACGAATTTGATTCACAATTATATTCATACCCTCACCCCCGAACTCTATCTTTGGTTCATTGACTAATTATGAAGTCATGACGGGGAAATCTACATTGGATAAGTCCCTAAGTGTCCCTATGGTTTCCTAATATCCAATTAGGTTTATGTGTCTTCCTTTAAAGACTTGTTGGCGACTTCTTTCTCAAAAGGAATTTCAGAACTAATTTACAATGAGATAGTCGATTCCGCGTTCATCCCGCGTAGGCAATAAAAACATGTCTATAAGCGTCACATTGATGTTAAAGTGTTTGCTCGGCTTTGGCAGGAAACTTGCAGAAGACGAATTAAATGGTGGATTCGGTCTCTTGGAGCGTGCGCTCCATGAAGGAACACCCGCTCTTCCATGTAGCGTCCGCTCCAGAAGGGGGGCGCAAACTCCATTATGCCAGAATCCTTTCTCGTGAAACGATATTTGATGCTTTGAGCAGTTTTCGTTATTCAACATTTTTTTGGATTGAACAAATTTATTATGCCAATTTTTAGATATCTAATTAGAAGTTTAATTATTTTTTCATTAGTAAGAAGCTCGAGCATTACTTGGGTATTTTTTAGTTGATACTTAAATTGGTTAAATTGATAAGCACTCTCAGTGTCAATGACCAAAATAATATTGTAAGAGTCCAAATTGGACTCTCACGTAGTCACGTTATATAGATTAATCCATTACCAAAAGTGAAGCCCTCAATCCTCATCGTCCCACATCGCTTTGCTGAGTAGTCCTTATCATTTTGTGGGCAATAGAATTTTTTACCAAGCATCACTTATGAGTTATGGCGTTTGTCTTTGCCAACCAAACATTACGATGATTTTCTACTTCCTGCATGAACTTTCGCAGCCTAATTCCTACTATTCGTTGTCAATCATTCAAACACTTTTTCTCCATTGTTTTATCTGTAAAGAGTAAAACATGGTTTTTCCAATAGTAAAAGATTAGATTAATTCTAAGGATGGAAAACATTTTCAGGAAATGAATCCCTCCACATATTCAAGTATATTCCTAACTTTCCTCTGTTTCTCCCCCCCACCAAGGGTCTGTTCTCTTCGGCATAAAACAACTGAACTGAATTGGATTGAACTGAACTGAACTGAATTAAATTATAACTAATTAATAGTAATGATTATCATTTAGGAATTGAACTGAATTGAACTGAACTGAACTGAAAATAAGCTGGGGAGAACAGGCTCCAATCCTCTTCCTTGTTTCCATTTCCCCCTTTCTCTTTAATTTCTTTGGTAAGTGACCAGATAAAGAAAAATAATCTACAAATATATTTTTCTTTGAAATATATTTTATGTATAGAAAGTATTTTATTTGGCATAAAGTATGAAATAATTTAGAATAAGATTTACTCCTAATTATTGTAGATAATCATTAGTTCAATAATATGATTGCCGAATTTGAATTATTAAATATTCATACCATTATAATTAAATGCAGCTATGCAATAATGGATCCATTTTAATTTGCTCCTTAGATTATCTCGGGACGGTGCTAATATTTTTTCTCATTTATTAGTAATAATGGAACAATTAGGTATGCAGAAAGAACAAAGAGAAATAAATCTATGTTATACCCCTAAAAAAAATCTATTTTATATATGATGAGTAGCAATACGCAATTCAATAACAAGTTGATATCAACTTCTATTATTAGTAAATGCTTTCATACTTGTTCATGATTAAAAGGTTATATAGTTAATAATTTTCCTTTATAATCCTCTCTTCTTAAACTAAACATTTACAATCCATGCAGAAAATAGAATTAAAAAAAGATTGATATTATGAAGACAATAAACCTAAATCCTAATTATTACTTTTAGCTCTACATCGAAGTGAAATAGATACTTAATTATTTTTTTCTTTCATACATTATATCTAATTCCTATGGTGTTCCAAAAATTTCCTTTAAAAAACATGGAGAGGAGATGCATAGTGGGGTGACGTAAAGTGCGACTTCTCATACATATACTTCTTCTGTTTTTTTAGTTGCAACATTTGCCTTTTCACATTTACCGAGACACTTATTTGAACGTTAATATCTCATATTGGGCGTAAGTAAAAATTATAAAATTTGATATTTGGAATCATCGCATTGAGACGAATCTAATAAGACCCCACTTGACTATGTTTTTTCTTATATAATGGTGCGAGATTACTTAACAAAGTTGGTTGATGAATAGTGCCAAAAAGCAAATGTTGCACTAAAAAAAACAGATGTAGTATTAGGCTATATACTCATATAGGATTTTCTCGTTCTCTCTCCTTGAAATATCCCTTTATCGTCCAAGAAAAGTTGATTAAATAATCATCAAAATTTGGAACGTGAAATTCCCATTGCGATATATTGCACTTGTAATCTACTTAGATAAAATTGGGTTTGTTTCATTGTGAGATCGAGCTATATATTGCTCTTTCTTAGGGAGGATGAAAATCGGCTAAGAATCCTTCCATATGGTGATCAAGGGACTTTGGTTGTGTTGGGTAACAGCTACACCCGATCTCTGGAGCAATATGTGTACTTAGTCTTACAAGATTGGTCCATTTTTTTTGTTTTGGTGAAATGATCCAAATGATGTGTCTGTTTATTGTTTTCCTACAATGCACACAAAAAGACAAACCTTTCTATGCACTTGATACAACTCATAGAAGTAACAAAATCATATTGAGCAAAACATATAAGTAGCGAAGAGATCATAGTAGTTTGTACTTATCTATAGATTTAGCTTGTGTCAAAAAAAGATCCAAGGTCTTAATATTAAGCGTACAAATACTCCCTCCGGTCTTTAGTTTTTACCCGTATTCCTTTTTGAGATGTCCTTTATTAGTTTACCCATTTTTTTGTTTTTTTTTTGGAATGAGACCACTAACTTTCCATCACACATACATTCAACTTTAATATAAAATAATAGGTTCTCTTTCTTTTTATGTCCCACAACATTATTTCTCCTAAAACTCTGTGCAAAATAAACGGGTAAACTAATAAAGACCGGAGGGAGTACTTCATAAACAAAAATTTTAGGTTACTTTGCCCTTTTTTTTCCAAACATGTCTGTTACATCGTCAAACTTCAAAGGAATGGAAGGCTGACATGGAGCAATATGCTTTTCCTGGATAATTATTGATCCGCTGCTCCACAGTGGCAAACAACATGCGCTCCATAAAATGTAAGTTAAAGAGAGAATCATTTCGTCTCTCCATAAAGTGGAAAAATAAAGTGGCAAAATTATACTCTGTGTTTGTGTAATATTCTCTACATCTATCTTGATGTTACATTTTCTCTTTTCCTCAAAAGCTCGACTTTCAGTCCCTACCCAGCTTTATCCTTTGTTCTCTGCATTGTTCATGCTGTTAGTATTTGGTGAAATTTAAAATTTCACTAGCCATACCATATACTAGTTTCAAAAGTTTGATGATTAATATATTCAGGTAATTCATCATGCATCTTGGTATTGCAAATTTTGAAAAAAGGATAATCAAGTGGAGAGCATGGACTTGCACTAAATAATCCAAACTCAAAATTAAAATTAGAATTATCAATAAGTATAAAGTTTCCTTTTGCTTAATATTTGTATGAGGGTTTTTATAACTTATGCATCTAGTGCATAGGTTTTTTAAAAGAGAACAATCTACAATAATAAGTAAAAAAAGATACAATTAAACAAGACTAAATCAAATTCGTTTTTATCTTTATTCAACAAAATCAAGTAATTATGAAGTCTATCATTCCGATATAGTTTGGGAAGAATATTTTTTATCGAGACTCAACAACTAATAGTAATTTCTTATACCTAAAAAAAAAACCAAAATTTAACATACTCACAAGTCAGAGAATGAGATTTCCAAAACAAACTAAAAACCCCATAACGGTTAAAGAGAGACTAATTTATTAAACAAAACAAGAAAATGAACCTAAAACCGAAAATAAAAAAAGGGGCTTACCATTGGATGAAATCATCCATATATTCAAAATAATCAAAAGAGAGAGGGGGCGGCTTATTCTCCATCTAGTGCATAGGTTTAGCTATTTGTTTTTATCTTTATTCAACAAAATTGATAAATATGACATGGTTAATTAAAGATATTATTCACATAATAGGAATCAATTTTTTTTACCAGTGGAATCGGTCACAAGTAACTTAACTTAGCTTATTCAAGATTGATGGGTGTTAAAGTTAGACTTATTCAAGAATAATCAAATGAATGACTTATTTTTAATTTTAGAAGAGGGAATAGAATAATGGATTGTTTTTACCAATATAACCTTTTAATCATGAAGGCATTTAGCCCTGAAAAATGTATGAAATTAAACATTTACTAATAGTTATTGGTATCAACTCCTTATTGCGTATGTATTGCTACTGTACTCATCATATATAGATCATATATAGAGAAGATTAATTTTGTTGTTGTTCCTACATACCTAATTGTTCCATTATTACTACATACCTAATTGTTCCATTATTACTAATAGATGAGAACAAACATTAACCTAGAGGTGGTCATGAATTAGGTCGGGCTTTCTAAAGAATGTACTTTGGGAATGGCCAAGCCCCAGGGTAAATTTATCACCCCAAAATCCGCTATATATTCTTGGACAGACCAAAAAGGCTTTTCTACATGGCCGAAATTTAGACTAAAATTCTGAAATTGACTTGTCTAGGCCCCATTTTTTGTCCAAAAATCATATTGGATTAGGCCTGAATTGCACGCCGGGCCAGCAAGATGAATGTTGATCACCTCAACATTGACCCTTGTTCCGAGATAATCTATAAAGTAAAATGGATCCATTGCATAGTTGAACTTATATGCATTTACTAATAGACGCTGCCACATTGGTATCAACTTCTTATTGTATATGTATGATTGCTATTCATCGTATATAGAATAGATTTATTTCTCTTCGTTCTCACATGCCTAATTGTTCCATTATTACCAATAGGTGAGAACAAACGTTAACCCTAGTTCCCAGATAATCGAGGGAGCAATATGGATCCATTGCATAGTTGAATTTATAATGGTACGAGTATTTAATAATTTAAGTTAGGTAATCATATTATTGGACTACTTAGGGCCTGTTCTCCCCAGCTTATTTTCAATTCAGTTCAATTCAATTCAATTCAATTCCTAAATTATTATCATTACTATTAATTAGTTATAATCCAGTTCGGTTCAATTCAGTTGTTTTATGCCGAAGAGAACATGCCTTATTATCCACATCATTAGAAGAAGTAAATCATATTTTGCATATCCTACTTTATGCCAAATGCTCAACTAACCAAAACATATTACATTTCTCAAGCAATAAACCTTCAATGATATTGGAATTTTTGTAGGAAGTATCAATTCCAATGTTTTAACAAAATAATTACTAACAAGATGATTTTTTCGGACAAATATTTTCCTTTCAACCAAATCACTCTTGTAGCAAAACCTTTTACGCTAGTTAAAAAAGAAGGGCCAAATAATTGAAAGAACCAATATGGTTTACACTGGTGAAGAAAAATTATGAAGGCTTGGGTCGCAAAATGGGAAACTGAATAACATAAGCTCAGTAGCGCTAATTTTCATCCGATAATCAGATTAATGTGGAAGACCCTTCCTCCACGTTGGCGCAGCTTTCATCACGGCTCGACACTTAGTAGTACAACCAAATATTAGTACATGGTTTGTGAGTACCCAACAAAACGATGTGGGATGATGAGGATTAACGTCAGAGTCTAATTTGGACTCTTACAAAGGAATTTTGGTCATTGACACTAAAAGTGGTTATCAATTTTAAAAATGCCCAAGTAATCTCGAGCTTCTTATTAAGTATTCAAAAATTGGCCACTAGTGAATATAATCAATTTTTTTAATACAAGAGCTTATTAATTGGTGTATCTAATAAGATTCTTAGGACTTGTTTGGTTTGCATGTAGGAATTAGTATCTCTTAGAAAGTAGTATTTCCTTTGAAGTTTCAATTTCACCAAGATTTATAGTGGGTGATTCCCAAGTTAACACGCTTCTTGCTTTTCTGCAACGCAACCTTCCTATCTACTTGCCCATTTCAACTTTAACTTTCCAAAACAAATACTAATTTCACCTAACTATACTCCTTTTCTTTCTTTATATCCAATAATATAGTTATTATGAGAGAAACAAGCTCATTTAGGAGGGAACTTTAGGGAAACTAATTCAATGGCTCCCACTTTACTATATTAATTCTTCCAAATTTACTTATACCATTTAACCCAAATTCTCTTATATTTAATTAATAAACTTTTCATATCCCAACTACTATAATTAAATTCTTTTAACATGTTTATATAATAATGTACTTAAATCAATTTTTAATAATTAAACTTAGGAATTTATTTAATCTTTTTTAAATTAATTTATTTGTACAACTTAATGGCATGCATACATAACACTAAATAAAAAAGAAAAAAAAAATAATCAAATTAACCATATATAACTTCGCCAAAATAAATTTGTAATCTAAAGCAAAAAATATATTCTTAAATTCTACACTTTACACATAAAAAAGTAAAATAAGCTTCGTGGTTGAAAATAATGGAAGATCAAATACAATAACGTTGTTCTTAATTATTTTACTTATATTAAATTTTAATTAAAACATTATGAACATTTAATATATCAAAGAAATAAAAGAATTACTTATAATCGCCAAATAAATTTGTAATCTAAAGTCAAACAATGGAACTTTGGCTAAATTCACCTTTAATTAAGACCGTGTTTTTTTTTAATAGAAAAGAATTTAAATAACGTGTGTCATTAAACAAACAGATTTGTTTTTTTAAAATAAAGGGATATATCTTTTTCTTATTCTTATCATTATATTCTTTTTTTCCTTTTACTTACTTCAATTATTTCAAATTTAACCCCAAATTCATTCAATACTCAGATCCAAAAACAATTTCTTTAATATACTTATAACTTTTCTTTTCCACAAAGTGGTAAAAGTTGTTTGGTTGATCATGGGAAGAAAAACATCCCATGGAAAGTTCTAATTACCTAGGGGGACCTGTACTTCCTACATTTTTGTCAACCAAACAACTTCACCTTATCTTACTTCCTATAAAGTTTTACTTCCCATGAATATTTATTTATGCAACCAAACAACTCCTTATACTCCTACTTATATATCCAATAATATAGTTATTATGAGAGAAACAAGCTCATTTAGGAGGGAACTTTAGACGGAAACTAATTCAATGGCTCCCACTTAACTATATTATACAAATTCTACCACTTTCAGTTTCAAGTTTTAGTGACCAATTAATTCTTGTGTGAATCCAAATCTATATGTTAAAGTTGTGTCCAACTGAATACGACCAGTTCTTAACTTATTGTAACCTAATAGAACTTATTGAAACTTATTTGATCTTATTTAAATTTTAATTTGAAAAACATTAATGAAGGCATGTTAATACTATATCAAAGAAAATTTAAAGGCAAATAATCAAATTAACCATTATAATCTTCGCCAAAATAAATTTGTAATCTAAAGTCAGAAACAATTGAACTATTGGCTAAATTCTACACTTTACATGCATAAAGAAGTAAGATAAGCTTCGGTGGTTGAAAATGATGGGAGATCAAAATTTACAATAACGTTGTGTCATTAAACAAAAACAGATTAAATTGAGCTCAGGAGCGACTTTTCTCATCCGATAGTTCAGACTATTGTGGAAGAACCCTTCATCCACTTTGGCGCAGCTAACATCACGGCTCGACATATAATTATGTGTGCAGTAAGATATTAATAAATGGTTTCCAAGTGCTCAGCAAAGCAATGTGGGACGATAAGAGCTTCTTAATCTACAATCTTGGGAGTCTATGCTTGATCCTTAACAGGGTATTTTGGTCATTAGCTCTAAAAATTAAAACAGATAATGGTTACCAATGTAATAATAGGTTTTTTTGTCGGAAAATATCTTATAAATTCCAAATTTTGCGAAATACTATCTTATAAAAAGCTGTTAAAAACTACCTTTTTGAATGTTTTTTTGTTGTAAATTCCTACCTTTTGCCAGAGTTGGATGGTTGACCAAAAATCCGGTGTTGACCCATCACGTGACTTGCCCGTGACATTTAAAACGTACCTAGTTTTACTATTTCCTCCAGTTTTTTTTTTGTCATAAACTACCTTCTAAATTATGTTTTCTGCGAAAAAATTACTTTGTAAAAAAGTTGTTAAAAACTACATTTCCCCCCAAAGTCCCCCCAAAAAACCCCAAAATTCCCGATTCTTTCTCTTCCTCCCTCTGCTACTACTCCGTTACCTTTATTTGTTTCCTCGACCTAATCCTCCATTAACAATATCACTTTGAGTTCTTTGAAGTTGTGGGTCCTTCTGATTTTGATGATAATTCCTTCGGGCTTCGGCTGGAAAACGACTTCAATTAAATTGCAACCTAACTACTAACATATTTTTCTTCTAAAACCCCAAAATTTCTCTCTTAACAAAAAAAACAAACAAACTCAATTCCTATAAAACCCCCAAATTTCTCTCTTGCCAAAATTATCTTTATGATTATCCTTCAACCTAGCAAACGCAAAAACGAATCGGCTTAAAAATCGAGACAACCATAGTGCGCACCGATTAAAGAAAAAACCCTAAAATTACGACATAGATCGAAGTCAAAACAGCGATTGAATATCGATTGTTTTGCGCTGTAGATTTATTGATGCTAAAACCTCCCAATAATTAATTGAACAAGAAGGACAAAAGAGAGAAACAAGAAAATCTATCCCCTTTTTTTAATTTTTTTTAACGTTTTTTCAGTCAACCTGATGAACGAGAATTGAAATGTGAAACAAAGAAACGAATATGAGAAAGGACAAAAAAAGGGCAATTAAGCAAAGAAATGAGAATCGAAAATGTGGGGGTTTTGAGGAAATAATGTAAGAAAAAAAGGGCAAGTAAAGAAACGAGAAACGTAAAAGTCCCCTTTTTTACTGGAGTTGGATGGTAGGATTCTACCAAAAGAACATTTTAAAGGTAGTTTGTAGCAACTTTTTTTTATAAGGTTTTTTAAAAAAAGAATTTATAAGGTAGTTTATGAAAAAAATCCAGGGGGAAATAGTGAAATTAGGTCAGTTTGTAAAATGTTACATGCAAGTCACATGATGAGTCTGTAACACCCCCGACTCCAACGGAGTCGAGGCTATCGTCACTAATGTGTATCTAGGTCCAACAATTGTCCTCAATAACCAACATAAATATTTTCCGGTGTATTTTATCCTCACGCATGCGCACCCTGAGAAACTTCCCAGGAGGTCACTCATTCGAAGACTACGTACGCCCAACCAAACACGTTAAACTTTGAAGTAACTTAGGAAAATAGCACCCTTAAGAAAGATGCATCTAATCGATATAAGTAGCCAACTAAGTCTCTTTTAAAGCAATCATGAGGGGTATTATAGGGTTGGATTTTTTGGTCAACCATCCAACTTTGGTAAAAGGTAGGATTTTACAACAAAAAAATGTTTTCAATTTTTTTTTTACAACTTTATTTTATAAGATAGTTTTTTGCAACAGAATATATAAGGTAGTTTCTGACAGAAAAAACCTTCTAATTTTTGCTGGTTCAAATTTTACCACTTTCAAATTCCAATAGCAATTTTCTAGCCGGGAAAAAGCCCTTGCAAATTGTGAGAGCCAAAATTTATATGTTAAAAGTTCCTCATGGGACAATATGTTTGTCACTAGAACCTTGTTATTAAAGCTTACCTTTTTAGGAGGGAAGATTTTACAATAATTACAATAAAATTGTAAACAAACTTACCTATTCTAAATCTAAACCTTTCAAATTTGATTAGTAATCTGATCCCTTAATTTAGTTTGACTTTAACAAGTTATTCTAACAAATCATGAAATTTACTGCTGTGAAAATTTTGTAACTTTATTAACCATAGATAATAACAAATATATAAGAAAATATATAGTCATAACCTTACTAGATTAATCTCAATATATAATATTAACTTTTTATATAAGAGAAATTTATACATAGGAGTTGTTCTATTCGAAATTAATTTGATTTATGTTAATTTTATAGTGTAACTTATTTAGAACTTATTAAAACAATAAAAATATTAATAATATTATAAACGGTTTTTTCACCAGGTACCCATGTGGTATTTCAAAATTCATGGGGTACCCCTGTTGTTTAAAAAATGCACCAGATAACCTTACTTTGGCGGTAAAATGCTCGAAATGCCCTTAATGACTAACAATGTTAACTTTTCGTTAGTCATTAACCCTAATTAACCAACCCCTCTAACCCTAATTAAGCCCTCTAATATAAACCTAACCCCCCAAAACCCTAACCTTAACCCCTAACCCCCACCCTAAACCCCTAACCCTAACCACCCAGCCCCCTCCGCCCCCCCCACGAGAACCCCCACACCCCCACCCCCACCCCTTACCCATCCCCCACTCCCGCAACCCCCCACCCCCCCCCTCCCACGCAGCTAGAGGTGTTCATTTCGGATACCCGATCCGAAATTTCGGATATCCAATCCGAAATTCCGGATATCCTAAAATTTTGGATCAGAAAAAAATGTGATCTGAATCCGATCCGAAAAATTTCGAATCGGATCGGATATTCTGAATTTCGGATCGGGTCATCGGATATCCAGAAACTAAAAAAAATATTTTCATTGAAAAAGTTCATAAAATATGTTTCGAAACGGATCATCGGATATTGAAGATATCCGGCCTTAAACGGATATTTCGGATCGGATATCCGAAAATATCCCAAAAAAACCGAAAAAATTCCATGTTTCGGATTCCCAAAAATAAAAAATTCTGATCAGGATCCGATCTGAAAATTTCGGATATTCGATCTGAAATATCAGAAAACTAAAAAAGCAGTTCGGATATCCGAAAAATCGGATCAGATCGACCGGATCACGGATCAGATATTTATGAACACCCCTACCTCGCAGCCCCCCTCCCCCGCAAGCTTTGTTTGTGTTGATTTATGGGAAATATTCGAAACAAACCGTGTTGAAATATGGGGAAAATTTAAAAAAAAATACTTGCTTTGTTCGTTCTTGAGTTCGACGGCTTCCATCGCCAATAGTGTCGAAGGAGAGAGAGTGAGATGAGGAGGAGTTGCTATTGTTTTCAGTTGAGGCTGCCGCAATTGTTGAATGCAGAGGGGGGGCTTCAATGGAGGGCAAACGAGGGTGGAGGGGGTGGGTGGAGGGCAGTCGGGGGATGTGGTGGTTAGGGTGGGGGTGAGGTGTTAGGGTTAGAGGACTTAATTAAGGTTAATGACGAACGAAAACTTAACACCGTTAGACATTAAGGCCTTTTACAGTCCACACCCCAAAGTAAAGATTAGGTGCATTTTTGAAACAACAAGCAGTACCCTATAAACTTTGAAATACCAAAGTACTCGAAGAAAAAGCATGAAAATAATAACTTATTAATTCTATGATGAAAATGTTATTTAAGAAATTTATACTGTCACAAAGGAAAAAACACCAAGCTTACCCGCGTAAAAAAAGATCAACTTTGTTGGTAAAGAAAAATGATACCGGAAAGTAAAGATTACCTGGTGCATTTTTTAAACAACAAGAGTACCCTAATACCTTATAAACTTTGAAATACCGAAGTACTCAATGAAAAAAGCATGAAAATAATAACTTATTAATTCTATAATGAAAATGTTATTTAAGAAATTTATACTGTCGTAAAGAAAATTATAGACAAAAAACACAATTCCCCACTTGCGTAAAAAAATTAGCCTTTGTTGGTTGAAAATGATAATGAAGAAGAAAAATTATACCCAAAGTAAGGTTATCTGGTGCATTTTTTAAACAACAAGAGTACCCTAGTACCTTATAAACTTTGAAATACCGAAGTACCCGATGAAAATTACATGAAAATAATAACTTATTAATTCTATAATGAAAATGTTATTTAAGAAATTTATACTGTCGTAAAGAAAAATTATAGAATAAACACAATTCAATTGAGCTCAGGAGCGCCTTTTCACATCTGATGGTCAGATTAATGTGGAGGACCCTCCATCCACTTTAGCGCAGTTTTCATCACGGCTCAACATATTGTTGCTGCAATGAGCATTTAAACATCATCTGTTGACGCAGCGCAGCCGATGTGGGAGTAAATATGCCACGCATCTGAAAATCTGAATCTCTTTGTGAGTTCCTTTTACGAATATACACTGATATATACAATCCCAACATCTATGACTAATATGAAACAAGCTCTACCTTTGTTGTTATCTATCTTTATTTGCTTTCTTAGGATCCACATGATTTTACCTTACTCTTAATATAAGGGTTTTATAAACATGTCTGATATTATTGTGCAGTGGATAAGAAAAATAAAATATAGCAAATACTCTTGAGTACATTTTATCATACCTGGAAGCAGAGGAAAAATGGTTTATGGAACTCGAAATTAGCTGTGTGCATAATTTTGTACAGCAAGTACAAAGAGATGTTAAGTATAGGATTGATATACTTTCCACGTGTTAATAACCAAGATAAGATTTGGTTTAATTTCATGGTCTTGTTAGTACATAATGGTTGTATAGAGGCTTGTTTGTAACAAACCTTGATTTGTTTAGAGCTCAGTTGTGGGAAGAGTCTATCCTGGATGGTTTATTTCCTCATTGATCTCTCTAATATGCACATGATTGTTGGTTTGCAAATATTCTTACACTTGCCTAAAGAGAGAGATATTTTATATGTTGAAAGTTGTTAGTGTTGTGAGAAATATATAATAAGAGAAAGTTTAATAGAAATATATCAAAAAGAGTGATTGTATCCGAATTGAAAGAAACTCATTTCTTACATCGACGTATTTATAGGCAAAACTTTCATCATGTACATTTACACAAATTCAACAATTGCGACGGATTTGGGAGAAACTTTCCCAACATGCATTAAATGCATGCCAGGTGAATCATGACTTCACTACGCTTAACATTGGAATTTACAATTCCACCGTTATCTCAACAGTTACTTTATTTTTCTTAGTTGTTTGTCAAGTCTGTAATGCAGTACAATTGTACAAGGCACATTGTTACTAGATTGTTTGTGGACTAAGCATGGCACAAGTCTGTACAAAAACTTTAAATAGAGATAGGTGTGGAGGGACCATTCTCCACATCCGCCCTACCCCATTAACATCGTTATTGTATTCAAATACACTAGAGGATGTCCAGATGTCATAGTAGTACTTTACGTATGATTTTATTAAGGATTTAGGGAACTTTTATGTCTAGACACAATAGATATGGATTCCTCAAAGAGTCAAAGCAATTAGTAGATTGTTTGGTCAAATGACTTTAATTAGGGTGACTTTTTCATTGGCTTTTTCAAAGAAAGTGCTTTGTATAGACTTTTGTAGGTAGTTGAAAACCGATTTTCCAACTAAAAGCCAAGAGCTAATATTAGTAGCTTTTTCGGTCGGCTTTACAACTTTGCGCTAAACCGACAACACTAATAAGCGATATAACCAAAACACTTTTATAAACAAATTAAAAACCAACATAAACCCACCAATCAAACCAACCAGGTAAAACAGCTAACAACCAACCACCAATTACCAAACGCCCCCTCAACCATCAACCAACCAAATACATACTGATGTCAAATCCACCATCATTATGCTTACTCTTTCTAATTATTCACCCCTAATCCCAAAAACCACAATTTTATTCTGATACACACTCAAAAATCAAAATTTGACATTAACACTCAAAATCAATCTCTCTGTATCCTAAACCTATTCCTCATAAAACCCAGTTCATTTTCTTCCCAATTCTCCTCACAAATTCACCAATAACACAATTTTCCTAAGACTATGCTCTAATTTCCTCCCAAAGATCGAATTTTGTTGCTAACCCACTTCATAGAATCAACCTCTCTTCTTCTAAAACCAAAATTCTTACATAACCCACAAAAATTTTTCTCCCTCTATCTTCTGTCAAATTCTGAGGTAACCCACAACACAAAAATGGCATCAGAAAATATGGGTTTAGTCCCAACTCAAAGAATGGATAACAACTTGAATTCTCAGGTCCATTTCCAAAACAATAACAACCCTCTAAGGTTCGGGCGGGGCTCCAGCAACCCGGGTTCGAAACCGGGGTTTATGGATGACAAACTATTTTCTATTGATCACCGTGAGAGGGGGTACTTCTCACCGGAGCTCCGACGAGGTAGTGATGTTATTGGTGCTTATGAAGAGGGCCCCACCTCACCCAGGCAAGGTGGGTCCCGGCATTGGAGAGGTGGTGGGGCCGTTTCGACCCCAAGTAGCGAGGATGAGGAGGAGGAAGAAGAAGAAGAAGATGATGAGGAGGATGATGATGAGGAGGGTGATGGTGAAGTGTTGGGTTTGGTAGGAATTGGTGGAAAGAATAGTGATAGTAGGGGTATTGGGGATAAAATTGGGGTTGGAATTATCAAGGATCATGCTTCATTTGGTGAGTTGCTTGTTTTTTTTTAATTTTTACTCAATTTGTAGATTGAATATATATACTTTGGTATGCAATTTTAAGTTTTAAGTATTAGTGTTAGAAGTTTGTGAGTAATTGAGTAGTGTTATTGGGGATATAGTTTATGTTATTCCTTTTCATAGTTTGGATTATCTTCTGTTACAAGAAGTTTATTTGTAGTGCTATTGGGGATATAATTTATGTTATTGCTTTTTGTAGCTTGGATTAGGGATGCTTGGTAATTGGATTAAAATAGATTATGGTGTCAAGTTGTGATTTTGATTATAGTAGAGCTTGTTGTTATGTGATCATTTTTGCCAATCCTTAGACTTCTAGAGAATCGGATGCAATTTGAAGGTTGGACTTTTTTTTTTGTTTAGAATCTAATGTTTATTGTTGACGATATGGCTCTCCAGAAAAGGGAGGAGGGATCAGGGTATGGAAAGAAAATGTTGAGGGCGAGTGTTGTTATGTATTTTCGTTGTGAAGCTATTGGTTAATCTATTAATTTGTGATGGTAGGTTCATCAACTAGGCAAATGATGATCAAGGATGGGGGTATATTACAACCAGGGGGTGACGCAAATAGAGTCGGTACGAGTGAGAATGACCAGCAAGGAAGAGTAGGGCACTTTCAGAAAATGGTTACAGTTGCAGAACATGATGGTGATATGTACTATTCGCAGTTGTTGCAAGGAACAGAAGGGACCAGCCAAGGTCAGAAGGATATAGCTGGGGATAATAGTTGTGGGTTTGACGGAAGGAAGGACAGTTCTGTTTCTAATGATCCAGGAGGGTCACTGAGAGCAATTTTCTCTGATCCAATAACGTGAGTGCATATGGAAATTAAATTTACGTTTGTTTGACAAGGAACCTGAGGATTTTGTTCACTTTTCCTTATAGACTTGCAGAAGGAACTATTTGAATATAGCCCCTTATGGGTCAAATGAGCTAGATATCCGAGTTTATCTACTATCATGCATGCATTTTTTCTGGGCCTGATGCTTACTGAATTTTATTGCATGTTCGTACTTTTCTAGGAACTTAGGCAATTAATATGCCTTTATATCTTTAGACTCTTAAGATTGTTTTCATGCAAGGAGTAGAGTATTCACTATGTTGTAGCTTTTTTTTTTTCTGCTCAGCGTTCTGAAAATGAGCTATAAAATTGTCGTGCTGCTTCTGTGATGGCTGCCAGTGCCAGTATTACATTTGTGGCCTTTTCTGGTTTTGTATTGCTTTAGAGACTTTAGTTTACAAATGTGTCCTTGTAATATTACTTTTTCTCTCTGTATTTGAGTATTTTCCTTCATTTTGGGATGCCCCACATGTATAATGGTATATACTCTTGGAAAAAAATTTCCTCTAAAGTTGGGATTACACCTATTTACAATTTTCTCTCTCTTTTTTTTGTTTCCTTTCCTTGATCTCCACACAAAAAATTAAATGCTAACTAAAAAACAGGACGGAGGGAACACGTCGTTTGGCGCGTTGGATTACTACTAATTTGTTAGGCCTTGTTTTCACCGTAAAGATACTTTTTCCATCCCACTTTCATTTACCCACTTGAAAATGACACAATGATTTAACATGTATTGTGTTGTTTTGATCGATAGCAGATCAGTAGTAGTGCTAAAAAGTAGATCGTAGGCTTCTATATAATTTTATTAAAAAGTATCTGTTTGCTGGATCCCCCCCCAACCCATTGTTTACATGCTCACGCAACCACAATCCCTTGCATCAATGACTCCCTTCACAGCTCTTGTCTCACAAACCCGTTATCTGGCACTCCCTTTAATTCACCAGGCTCACAAACCCCAGTACAAACTAGCTGGTGGAATCGTTTGTGGCCACCAACTCAGAATACCTTGGCAAATCCTCTTATCAATCGGATATGAAACTATCGCTCTCCCCCCGCCCTTCCTTTCCCCCTCCCCTGGAAGCTAGAGAAAGAGATGAGGAGAGTACCAAGTGTCTGAGAATCGCCAAGGCTGTAGGAATGGTCGAATTCCAGTGAATTCTAGTGAAGTCCGACTTCCTAGCATATTCAGAGATGAATTCTATGGAGAAGATTGCGTATCGGAGCAGTGCAGGGAGCGAGGGAGCCGAAATGTGGAGTTGAGGAAGGGGGCAGGGAAGGGGATGCCAAATCAGTGGAGAGAAGAGGATGCAGAGGCTTTTGCAAGAAGGCGAGGGAAGGTAGTCTATATTGAGGATAGAAACAGAAGGGGTGAACCACTTGGGGTTAGTGTTGGGGCTGGGTGACAGAGAATTTTATTATTTACCTTCCTGAAACAGAAGCGAACTAATATGGGACATATGGTGTAATTTATTGAACAATTAACTTCACTAAGTTTAGAAAGGGTTGATAAGTTCACATAAAGGGCCAAATGAATATAAGATAAGTTCAAATAAGAGCTACCAAGTTTAATTTGCAGCTTAAAAATAAGATCAGACAAGTTAATATACAGGCTAAGTAAGTTCATATTATTATATAGGTGAAAACAACAGTCTTAGTCCCAGTATTCATTCCCAACCCCCTCTTGTCTGTTTTCACATTTCACCTTCCAAGCCCTGATATGCCTGTCTTGTTGAGTGTGATTTATCTTAGATTTTCGTAGTTACTTTCTCTGGACATCCTGCTTTCTAGATTGCAATGACTCATTTGTTCAGTTGAGTATTTACGTTGCAAAGTTATGGCCACGCAGAGGAGCTCTAATGGATGATGCAATAATATTACCTTGTGGACACTCCTTTGGAAGTGGTGGAACTCAGCAGGTCCTCAAAATGGTGAGTTGACCTCATGTAAATATAGCTGATAATCATCCTTCCTCTTTATGCATGCTTTATGAGGTTCTTGTATGACTGATTTGACGAATCTTTGATGATTTATCCTCCTCTGCTGGCATACATGGTAATATAATGGTTTACTAACTGATCTAGTATCAATCCCTAGGTTCCAACTAGGAAATGTTTGGCATATAGTGATTATTGTATTTGTGAATATCATCATTATGAGCCATAATCACTTAACATCTGTCACCAGCGGGAAGATATATCTGACGCTTATATTGTTGTCTGGTCACTGATGAATGGTCTGAAGTATAATTAAATTTAGCCACTGAGTCCATGAAGGTTGTGTAAGCACTGATCTTGTCAGAATCAACCAGCCGATCTATTGAGAACTAGCTTATTAACCAACCATCAGCAGGAAGCCGGACAACCAACGCAACCAGGCCTTTTGCTAATCAGGTGAATTCAGCTGTATGAATTCTTTGCTTCGGAAATAAGAATAGAGAATCCATGTTAGAGAGCTCCCAAAAAATATAATCTTGGTCATTGGCTGTGCTCTCTTATTTTTATCGAAAGCTGAGGCTACTAGTTGATAGGAGGTCTAAAGGGCCAATGTTGTCATATCATGTCCCGTTGATGGTACTGTTGGAATTCCACTTTTCTTGAAGTGCTGTAGAAAGATGAAAAATCCGTTTTACTGTCTCTTGTACAACAAGCAGCAGTATTCTAGAATATTGAGTCATACATCATCCTCGGAAACATGACTACAAGAAACTGTTTAACTTAACATCCAAGTGTGGTATTATGATGATGGAAGCATAAGAATTCATATGGCTATGCTCCTCTGTGGCTCGTCTAACACCTGGAGCATTAGTCTTAACTTATTTCCCTTTTCTTTTTTTTTTGTGTGTGAATTCTGAATAGAACTCAGCTTTCCAGTTAGTCTTGTTTTTGTAACTTTTATGACTGGATATGCCTGTTAGAAAGTTACTAGAGTCTATTGGATTGGAACATAACAAACATGAGAGTTCTTAGATTCCTTGAATGTGAGAATTCAAACTCTGGTGAATGCATGCTTAGATAATGAAAGTCAAGATGGGTGCGACTGTGCAAATCGAATCTGTTTTAGAAAAGGGGAATTCCATGCTAGTGCTGGATCACACTCATAACAGATAGGCCTTGGAGAAGATAAATTAAATGCAAGAAGAGATTTGAAGTGAATCCTGCTGTGTAGCTTAGTGGTTTCATCACTGGTTCATGAAGTTTAAGATAAGGAGTACACCTTGAAGCAAGAAGAGAACAAGGAGACTGACTGAAGCTGGATCATTGATTCAGGTGGCAATCATTGGTTCAGGCAATTGCAAGTGAGGTTTCTTATTTGTCACAAGAGGTAAATTGGCCTAAAGTTAGCCAAGAGACAATAAGGTCTTGCTATGAATAGATTTGTCATTTGAGTGAAAACAGTATGTAAAACAGAGGTAATTGGGAAAAGTTTGTCTTGCTAGTAATGTAATATGGTTGCCTTATAACTCCTAAATAGGCCGCTAATATTCCCTTTGATGAACTTGGTTACAATGGACTACTAACCATACGCTTTAATATAGAACTTTCTTATCAAATGGTGGGAATGTAGTTTTACATTCCTTGTAAAGTGGCATAGCTAACATTCCACTGTAAATTACTATGGTAGTGCGTTTTGTCCACCTCCTAGTTGATGGCCCTTAGACTCCTTGCTTTTGGGTATGACTTCCATTCCTTGGTGAGATGGGAAGAGTTCCATGAAACCAACCTTCCTAAAGCTCATAGCTTTTATCATTCCTTTCTTGTGTTTTTGCTCACTCGTTTAGGAGACGAGAATATTTTGAGTCATTGTTCCCTTTTTGGGACCTTCACCCTCCTCATCTATGTTGGAATGTGGGGAGATTTATGATTAGGGGCATACACAAAACTAAGCAAGAACCTCACAAAAGATAACTTGTGGGGTCTCCCCTTTTTCTTTAGTCCTTGCGTTGTATTGTCCTTAGTCTTCCTTCCACCGATTTCCTTCCCACGAGATTGGTCTATATAATTGATCCCTTTTCTCTTTCTTTTCTAAAGTTCGGAAGTCGGAACTCATTTCAAGGATCCATCTCACATACGCTTACCTTGATCCATAAAATTATACTTGGCTTTACTATTGCAAACCATTTCTGGAGTATAAAGGTGGCCTTTTTGGAGTATGGTGGAAAATTTAACCATGAGGGGAATGTATTAGCTACTCCCTATGCCTGGATTTGAGTTTCTTGCTTCAGAAGTCAAAAGTCAAGATTTGTAAGCTGTGACCATTAGTTGCTGAAAGATTTGTTGATGTTATATATACAACTACACTTTCATAACTCCCTTTAGAAGTAGTTTCAAGCAACCCTTTGCTATGTTTTTACCAATTATACTACATAAGTTATAACTGGTCAAAGTTTGTCCTTCAAGTCTCCAAAAACCAATGCGGGACACTCAAATCTGAATCGAGGACATACTATGATCTTCCATGGATCCAAATGCTTTATTTCTTGCAATTTCATAGTGATTTTAGCAGGGTCAACTCGTAATCAGGGATTTGAAAACCTTTATGCACCGCAGTTTTTCTTGGTCACTTGGATGCCTCAGTCACTAGACAAATATCATCAATGAGATAAAAAAGTAGTACCCACCCTTTTTTTTCTAGTTGTTCCACTTCCTTTTTCAAGGTCAAACTTTGTAAATGTTGCAGGCGTATTTTGACTGATATATATACAGAGTATTGCCATGTGGAATCTTTTTGGATTAGTTTCAATGTGGTTTTCATTCTGCAAAGTTCAAACTGTTTATAATTTTTCCGCTTCATTTTTCAAGGTCAAACTTCGTAAATATTGTAAGCATATTTTGAGTAATGTATATAAATATTATTGTCATGTGGAATCTTGTTGGATTAGTTTCAATGTGTATTTTCATACTAAAAAGTAGAGACAGTTTATAATTTTTTCAATACAAAACAGAGATATAGATGGTTACAAGTTTGCATTACAGATCGTGAAAAACAAGTAGAATAACTAAAATATGGAGGGATTACTAATCTAGAGGTAAATTGGCACAACATCAATCACCTTTCTAAGCTTTAACAAAGCTCTCATGGGTTTTTTATGTCATGTACCCTGAATCTGTGCAGCTCAAGATCCTTCAATGTAGATGCCTTTTAAAGTGGCAAATCTTCATGACATAACTTAACATTAGGTTTGATGCGGGTAACATGGATGCTGAGGTTATGGTGGTTGATGGGGAGTTAGGAGATTTTGTCCATTTGGCCTTTCTACAATGGACTCGAGTGTTGAGACTTACAAGGACGAGGAAGTAGGGATCAAGGTTGAACATTATAGAAGTAATAGTGATATATGCGTTAATTTGGGGGTTTATAGGAGGATCGACTCCAATGCTATGATATACTCCCTCCATTTTTTTGTAGATGTAACATTGGACTTTTCACATTTGTCGAGACACAACTTTGACCGATAATATCTCTAATTGTATAAAAGTAAAAATTATAAATAATATATATTTGGAAAGTGTATATCGTGACGAATCAAACAAGATCCCACATGACTATATTTTTTCTTATGTATAAATAACAATTAGTGGTCAAAGTGTATTGGATGAATAGTGCCCAAAGTCAATATGTTACATCTAAAAAAAACGGAGGGAGTATGCTTCTTTAGGAAAGCTTTTTATTTTGGCTGGGAGGGAGGGTTGTTCATTTTATACAGAGGGTGTTCTGTAAGTTTAGCTTTAAGTGACAGATGCTTACTTTTTTGATGGCTTGTTGATTAGCTATTCTTTGAAAATTTCTTTGGACAATTGTTTGATATATTCTTCTGTCCTAATATATTTTTCCTTTTTAACTAAATCTTTTCAAACTACATATTAGAGAACAATAATAGTTACTACCTAATATAATTTTGTTATTACGTGACATTGATATACATTGACTAGAAAGTTCTGTTACCTAATGTGAACTCATGTTTCATTGAGGGGGATTCGGAAAGTTCACAAAATCTTTTAGTCCATCTATTTGGTGAAATGGACAACATGTAGGATAAGTTCTAGTACTAGAATGGAAGGGGGGACAAAAACATTAACAAAGAGTAATAAGGATGGTCATGGACTAATGGTTAAATAGCCAGCCTCATAATTGGGTAATTATCTCTTATAAACATCTTGTACGTCAATGTAAGACATTCATTTGTATAATCTGAGATTGGAAGTGCGACCCTTCATGTTATTGTGGTTTTATATGCTCTCTCCATTTTCTAAGGGTGCCCTTTTTCAGTCACTTGGTAATTGGTTGCTAAGGGTGTCAGAACTAGCACAACCCACCTCTATACTGCACTACAACCAATGAAGGCGTAGCAATAAAAGGGCATTTTGCTTCACATAGCACTGACCTCAGAGTTCAAACGTGCAAATTGGGAATGCCATCTGGTGCTGATACTTAGAGGCCTCACCTTTTGCAGCTAAGGCTTGTTAGGTGGTCAGTGGTCCACATGTGGAAGTTTATTTTAGACAAAAAGATTTATTTAGGTGCCGACAAAGTTAGGATATTAGATCTCAATATCTCATCCACATCATTGCAGCACAATACGTGGTCCTCGAGCTTATCATGACCGTGATATTAGGTTTCATAGCCGCAAGCCTCCCTAATTGCTTGTGAATGTGGTATTGCGACTGTTATCATGATTGCCACCGTATCCCAGATCTGAAACCCCACATGTGATAAGAAAATTTAGCTTACTCATGTTAAGTGCACACAAGAAACTCCAATTGTAAAGTAACAATTGTTGTCACTCTTACATGTATAATTGTTTTTCTTCAGGTAGTTCTAGAAGTCTCAATGATTTTAGCACTGAAACATATGTAACACCGTTTAGATAGGGAGTTTGATGCACTATTGTCATTATTTTCTAAAAAGCCTGGATTTTGGAAGTCCCTTTGTTGTATCCAGATCGGATTTAAGGTGGTTAAAACCCTTCTTTTAAGCAACATTATCTTTTGAACATTCTTATCCAACTACAATATTAGTTTGATTATTTGGATTCTGTGTCCTACTTAATCACCATAGGATTTTCCTGAAACAAATACAAGGTATCACTTATAGCAATGCATTTATATTTTAGCCTATCCAAAAATAAAAAATTTCATCGTGACAAATAATTAAATGTAGCAGAGTCAAATTTGTATGATATTGTTTAAACCTTTGTTATTATTTCCCAAATATATCCCAATGGTCTCTGAAATTCTCAGTTTCTTGTTTGACTAACATTCTGATGATTGAGGTTTGAATTATGTGCCTGTAATGCATGTAGATCATTTATCGAGCATTTTTCATCCTCTCCTTTATATATGATGGCCATGATGTGTTCTTTGTTTGGTCTTGATGAAACAAAAAATAGAATAGAGTGCAGTAAACTAAGATAACGGTTTCCATCTCAAGCCTGCTAACAAGAATCTTGATACTGATTAAGGTGTATTATGCCTACTGTGGATCTTTTTTACCCCTTTTTAAAGTATGACTGAAAATCTGATTTTCTTCTGTATACAGAAAGCTTGCTGTACCTGCTCACATCCTATTACTGAAGATTCAGTGGCACCAAATCTCTGTAAGTGAAGAATTTTGGAAGCTGAAACCTTGGCTTTGATTAACATTTTGCTTATGAAATTGATGTCATGTTGATCTCCTGCATGTTGTACATCTGTTGTAGCCTCTTAGAAAATACAGGTGCTGTGAGAACTTCCAATACTTTGTTTAGATGTGGGTTCATTATTATTTTTATGTTCTTCATCGTTGTTTTTCTCTGACATTTTCAGCTCTACGATCTGCTGTTCAAGCTTTTCGCCGTGAAGAAGATTTACAGATGTACAAAGCTTCCAAAAGGAGAAGAGAGAGGTTTGAACAGGTCTCTTTTGTTTCTAAGTGATTTCTTTCTCTTCTTTTTGATGGAAGAATTAAGTGATTTCAAGACATGTTTTTATTTGTTTGTTTTTGAGAACTGGGGATATTTATCAGTGTTGGAACAGTGGACATTTGCAAATCATTTAATACTGGAGATAAAGTGAATCACAGTTGATTGTCTGTTATGCAGGACAAGGGTAATTGTGGTGATTTATCTTTCTCAGATTCGCCTAGAGCAAGAGGGGTACAATTTCCATTTGTTGTGACTGACCGAGTCATCATAAAGGTTTGTGAAGTATTTATGTTTTAAATTTATTCTGGCTGTTTCTTTGAGGCCTTAAAGACTGATGGTAGAGCTGCAAACTGTTATCAGGGAAATAAGAGGACGCCACAGCGCTTTGTAGGACGTGAGGCGATTGTTACGACACAGTGTTTGAATGGATGGTCAGTTGACTTGCTAAGCTCTCCCCCTCTTGAACCCCTATTCTCCTCAGTCCTCCCCTCCAATAAGAAAATAATTAAATAAATATAATCCTGCAAAACTCATACTTGATGTTTGAATTCTTAAATTGCCATAGAGCACGATGCACCCAAACACTTCGTTTTACCTTATGGCGCATTTGTTGCAAGGTAATAAAATAAGGCAATGGTCATGACTGTATATAAGTTTTCTTGGATGTATCATGTAAATGTCCAAGTCATACATATCAACTAACTGAGAACACTTGTCTTAATGACCACTTCTTACCATATCTCTGGGTGGTAATAGGTGGATAAATTTAAAGGAAAATTAGTGAACAAACATAGCTTCTTGGTGATGGATTGCTGGCACATATACTATACACACTGAAATGGGAGATCACTTGTAAATTTACATGCAAACTCGATCCGATTTCTCTAATTTATGACCTTATAACAAATGAATTGTCATGTACTAATATGCCTTAACATTTTGACATGGGTGTCTACGTAGACACTTGAATCTTCATTTTGGTATAAAACATGCTATTAAAATGGTGATATTTGACACTTGTGTATTTTGACATGGGTGTCTACATGGACACTTGAAACTTCATTTAGGTATAAACATGCTATTAAAATTGTGATATTTGACTCTTGTGTTATTATATATGTGAGTGTATGGGAATCGGTATGAGTTATCCATGAATGAGGAGAGGGCCACTTACTTACCAAGTGAGAGCATGACTTCATCTGAAAACCAATTTGCTTTTGGAGGAGTAAATCCCTAGCTGATAAGGTGTTTAAATTATCTCATTTTCTCTAATCTGGGACAATCCGCATGTGCTCAACATGAGGCTTGACAACGGTATCACGGTTTGTTTGGTTGGGTGTAAGAAGTATCACGTTTTATGAAGTGTAGTTATAGGAAGTGCCAAAAATTGACTCATTGAAAGTGTGATGTAGAACTTCTTGTGGCTTGATAATGAACTTAACCTAGGAGATAAGTTAAATTACTTCCTTTGCCAGATTGTAAATGGAACTTCCCAATAAGTACAAAAAACATCATGAGAGATAAGAACTTCAGCTTTCCACCAAGTCCTCATAACGTGATATATTGGACCTAGCAAGAACAAATTAGTTACAAGGGATAGATCAATTCTTTTGGAATTCTTTTGACTATTTAGAATTGGTCCCAGGTTTTGGGGGCATCTTCTATGAATAATTTGAAGTATTGTTTTTCCTGTGTACAATAAACACTAAAAAGACAAGAAAGATAATGCTTCGGGTTTCTTTGAAAAGGTCCCCAACAACCTGGAATTTTTCATGAATGATCAGAAGGGTTAATTATTTTGAGAAGGTAAGAAGAATTTGAAATTGCGCAAATTTTCATATTCTCAGACAGTATTTCAAGTATGCTATTTTTGGAAGTCTAAAGGTATTTCTCTTGCGTTGGATGCTTGCTTGCTACATTCTAGCTTTAGTTGCATTCGCATCGCTTCTAGTGTGGCTTTTATGAATTTGTTCTTTGGCATGAACTGTGCCTAAGTAAGTACTCATCTGTTTGTAGGTATGTGGTGAAGACACTGGACAACGCAGAGAGTGTAAAATTGCAATATCGATCACTGGAGAAGGTTCAAGACAACCCTTCTTCAAAGCTAATATCAGAGAAGATAACACCAAACTGGCTATAGTCCAATATAAACACCATGACATGCTTCAGTATAATTTAACTTTTGTAGGTCAGGATTCTAGTTCTTAGATGTGAAAGTGATTCATGAGGCCTTGTAAATTGAGGGAGCCTCTTTCAATTTCACATGAGGATAGCAACTTTGCTGGGCTCGGAGTTTGTGTGCCTTTGAACTACTCCCTCCATTTAAATTGTATGTAATTTTTTTTAAGAATCAGCCATTTTATGAAAGGTGGTATATAGTGTTAAACCTTCTCTTACATTTTATGTTATACAAGAATAAACCCAACTATAAAAGAGGATATAGCTCTCACTTTAAATTGGTTTATGTTTACAAGAATAATCCCAACTATTATCGCGTTCTAGGAATAATCCTAACTATGGGTTTGTTGAGGTATGTCACAAGTGTGTTTCATATCCACTTTCTCAAGCTGCGATGTAGACTCAGAATGGGTGAAATGGGAGGATGAACTCACCATCTTCTTGCCATCAAGTATTCCACCATCATCACGTCCACCACGTCAAAGTCCAAGGAAATAAGAGTGAAGAAAAACTAGAGATACAAGGGAGAAAGAAGAATGGACAGAGAAGCTAATATTAGGAATAATTGAATTAGAACCTTCGGAATCGGCAAAAAAACATATTGTTATAGTTTAACACGTTCATGTATTAGGATCTTTTTCGTTTCTTTCATCAGTTTCTTAATATGATACACCTAAACAACAAAATATTAACTATGCAAAAAAACCTACTATTTTCCCTCTTTTTGCATTCCCAACTACTGACGCATCAATTTCTTTGAGGACATGGAGAGGATTCGTGTTCAGTTATAATACACATTAGGATCATTTTAAAGCAATTTTCCTAGCCAACATGGCCATCTCTGCTCTCTATATTGGTTAAGCAATTGTTTCACATAATACAATCGTTTTGGACCAATACAAAATTTAAGGGGGAAAAGATGAGTTGGTTCCAAAAATTTCGCTTGTGAACCAAATCTCACCTTAGAGCTTGAGTAAGTTCCATGATATTATCAACACATAATACAACTTCTCAAACTTGGGATACTAATGCGTGCTCTAGAAAGGCAGTTCGTAAACCTAGACAGACACGTCAATCGTTCACTTTCATATAAATGTTCTCGTCAAGTCTAAAACGCCCAAATAAAGGGATATGAGATCATTAGATAGAAATATCTTCAACCTCTTGAATAATAAGCAACGGGATTGAATTCACATTACAAGTGCATTCGCTAATCCTGAATTTCGCAAGCTAATACTAAAGGGTTTTATTTGAACTTATTTAAATTTTCCTTACTGAAATTTATCTGAATTAATTTAAACGTATTGAAACTACGATATACTTATTGAATGGGATTGGACCTGATCTAACCCAAAATTTAAAGCAACCCTGCTCTAGAATTTGTGCACACATATTCAAAATTCAAAATCTGTTGTGATATTCCTTCGCCATATGACTACCTTTAGATAATACATTAACAAATAAGATACTGAACATACTTATTCGTTCACCTAAGTAAAAAAGCTCAATGGCTTAGCTGCTTTTCAGTATCATGTAGCAGAAAAAAGGGTGAAGGAGAACTTCTCCGAACTATGGCATGAGTATCCAAACTTATATCTGCTTCTTTCTACACCTAACATCTAAGGAAAAAAAAAACTCAATACATGGTGATATCACCAGCTAAATCTACATTGAAATTAAGCTCAGAAAAATCATTATCTTGCCGGAGAATAAAGTGAGGACATTGGTAAATGCACATGGAGATCAGAAGATCTTGAATTAGTAAAAGAAAAGAAAAGTATGATTCAAGACAAACAATTTTGAGATGTTGAGAAGCATGATTAGCAGCAGCTGACATTTTCCCTTGAAGATAGAAAATTGCACGTCGAGTATATAGAAGCTGCAGCTGCTCTCACAGACAGATCTTTCTCCGGATCATTAAGCTTTGATCTGAGATCAAAATGAGAAGCAACATTAGTTTCATTACTCACCTTTCAAATTTGACGAGCAAGATCTTAAATTCATGCCAGCTTTTCTATGCAACTATTCTCTGCATCGTATTTTGAAACCTAAGAATGCAGTACTGATGATGGATTTTGAAGCCAGAAATCAGTCTATAGAGCCAGTGATTACTAACTAAGTAGCTTCGGCTAGCAAGAGACAAGTAGAAAACAAACAGTACTTGCCAATCGCATCCATACAAGGAGCAAAGCACACATTATTGCCACTTAAAAATGTCAAGTGAAGATAAGCAACCACATCTTCACATGTCAACTCTACAACGAGAGGGTATCTAGCTAAATTTAAACTAGCTAAATTTTTGTTTTATGAGTCTAGTGAAGGCAAATTTTTTTATCACCATACACTGCCTAGGGCCCACACCTTTCTCATCTCATGCTTAGCTAACTAAAATTTAGCCAAATAGAGTTTTTCATCTACTAACTAGAGTAAAAGCCGAAATCAAATAGTTAACTATAGGAAAGGAAAATAAGATATACTCTCAAAGCAGTATCAGCACTTAAAAGACTACAGCTCTACCTTAAATCACTATTTACCATTCCCATATGCTGCATCTCAAAAAGTGTGCTCCATTGTATATGTTGGAGACCTTGATCACAGTGTAGCATCATTTTATTTACTTGATTCAGCCAGCTCTCCTGCCAGATATGAAAAAACATAAAAAAAAATTAGTAGCTTTCTTTCACATAATATATTAAGCCCAAGGACTTCAAGGGGTATATAACAACTGCTCAACTTGCAATAGTTAATCACGTTGTTTTCCTCTTAACTTACCAGTTGTTTCTCTTCATCGGAGAGAGCACTGTCCATCTGGTTGAACAATTTACCCCAATGAGACTGATGCATTTCAGCTGTTGCTTTACTAGGGTAACCAGAAGTAAAACCTTTCACGGCATGAGGAACATTATCCTGGTTTGAAGGAAATTCTTTAGACAGAAGAAAGGGCAACTCCGTGGTAATAACAGCACGTACTCTCTTCTTACTGCGACGCAAGGCTGCAACAGAACCATAAATATAGCAGCCTACTTCAGTGATCCACATCTCCCTTGAAAGAAAACTCAAATGTAATATTGTAGATGAATGAAAACTCACCGGCAAGACGCCCTTTTATGTCCTGATGCATAAGTTGCAACCACTGAGAAGCTACTGTAGCCGCTGAAGACAAAGTAAATTATCAAAATCGTTATGTTCAAACCAATGAAATGTGAAGAGAAAAAAATTGAAAAATACATTGTCCAGATGTGTGCTCTATCTTAAGTTCTTAACTTCACCTTTATAATGATCTTCAACAAGTCATTTCAACATAACACTTAAAGAAAAGGGTAAAGAAAAGCTCAAGAACTCACCTTTGACAGAAAGAGTGTCGACACTGCTACCATTCGCTGATTCCTCATTGGAAACACAGCTCGTGCTTTCTGTGACCTTTGTTGATGATGCTAACTTCAGAGCAAGTATATCATCCTCACTGTAATTCTCGGGGTATGAAAACAAAGATGTTTTTGCACAGCACCTTCCCTCTTCAGCGACTGAGTCTCCACATCCACTCCTATCCTCTGAACTATATAAGGCAGAATTATTATGTGAAAACTGGTTCTCACATGGTAATGTGCTTTCTGGCATTAAACTGAAAGATGAAACTGCATAAGAGAGACCAGATCCATGTACCCCTGTGAAATTTACATATCCCTGTTCTGTATTTCTTTCATTTAGTTCTCCACTTCCAGCTCTCATCTCACTAGCTTGTCTACGATTTTCCCGTTTCTCAGACCTCACAAGTGCCTGAATTATGGAATGCACTTGTTTACTATTCCTCACATGATTTATAATCCCGGGGTTCAATCCATTAAGCAATCCACTAGGAGCAGCAATCTTAGTAAACCTATCGACCTGTTCTTTCTTTGCTTGTTCCATCTTCTGCTTGAGCACCTCATTTTTGCCCTTCCTTCCACGCTGCTTAGGGGGTGCTGGAATGCCTCCATAACCATAAGAAGATGACATAAAACCATTTTTCTTCATCTCTTTCCACTTTTTTAAAGCATCTTTATCATCCAAGCGGCCTGTGGTTCTCCCACTATCAGAAGTTTCGCTCATCTTCGGACCATTTTGAGATCTATAGGTGTAGAGAGGATCATGATTCGCAGAACTAGCAACATCTTCAGCATTAAGATCCAAGCGATTGCCACACAAATGGAGATGATTATGCTCAAGGCTTCCTTTGGCTTTTGCACATGAAGAATGTTTTTTAGAATCATTTAAAGACACAACAGCATCATTATAACCTGAATTTTCATCAGTGCAT
The DNA here is from genome assembly GCA_947648045.1 of Beta corolliflora. NCBI lineage: Eukaryota > Viridiplantae > Streptophyta > Magnoliopsida > Caryophyllales > Amaranthaceae > Beta > Beta corolliflora. The sequence goes on along the minus strand of CANSZD010003162.1, from coordinate 550,037 downwards.
ACTTCAGTATTGAGGTCCAGTGCCATAGAACCACTATGGTCACCCAAAGCCACAGACACGTTTATCAATCCTCCTTCTAAGTGTCTTGCTTCTGCATTTTCAACGGCATTCTTATCAAGAACTTGCGAACTTTGGGTCTCTACAATGTCCATATGTTCCTCGGTTTCTTCTAGTTGAGAAGCTCCAGGTTCGTTCATATCAATTACTGTGGAAAATGATCTCATAAATTTGTCTCAGAAAAAAACTAGATGTACTATATATAAATCCAATTTTATATGCGTCAACTTAGGATATTGTTCACTAATAAATCATAAGGTAAGCACAATAACTGCTTGGATTATCATACTTGAAACTTCAGCAAAAATGTAGTGCATCTTAAATTATAATAGTTATATAACAGGTAATTTGAGCTATATAGTTACTAGTCCATACTAAAATGCAATAACTAGTTTACGAACATTTTAAAAAGGGTCTCAAATTCCTTGGCAACATAATGTAGATAAAAACTGCACCAACTAATACTGTATTTTTTTTTTTTTTTTTTTTTTTTTTTTTTTTTTTTTTTTTTTTTTTTTTTTTTTTTTTTTTTTTTTTTTTTTTTTTTTTGTTTTTTAATTTTGTTTGATTTTTTTTTTTTTTTTTTTTTTTTTTGTTTTGTATTTTAAAATTTTTTATTTTTTTTTTTTTTTTTTTTGTAATTTTAGATTTTTAGGGTTAGGTTTTTTGATGGTAAAGTTTGTTTGAAAGAGGGGGGGGGGTAAAAAAGGGGGGAGGAGTAGTACATAAAGCACTTCAAATCAACTAAAATTAGCTAGCATCTAGTAGGAGGAGTCTTCAAGGTTAACATTATACCTTCAGATTGAAGATCTCTAATCTTAATCTGCTTCCGACTTACATGAGAGTCTTCTTCCAAATCCTCGCCGCGCCGCTTTAAACCCATCACCATCTTCACACACACACACAAAAATCTCCAATCAAAACTCAATAACTTCAAACATACAAATCAAAAACAAAAGCACTTTTTTTTTCTCAAAATCAAATTGAATTACAACCTTAGAATCAGATAGTAGGATCTTTTTGGATGACTCAAAAGCACAATGAGAGCTCAAATCATCACCCATTTATCTACTTATAGTAAAAAATCAACCTTTTAAAAAAAAAACCCCAAATCTTCAATTTGAAGATATTCAAAAAAGGAAACAAAATTATCAAAAGGGACAAAAATCAAGAAACACTCCCAGATCAAAAAAAAAATCAAACGAATCTGAAATTGGTGAAAAGGGTTGGTAGAAAACTCATTAAACTTTGATGGGTAGTTGTTAATTTTGAGATTAATGAAGAAATGAATGAGAAAGAAATGAGATTGAGTTTTTGGAAGCGCGGGTATTTAGGGTTTTTGAAGTTTATTTGGAGGAGAGAATCTTGGTTTTTGTTAATATGTGTGTCAGTGTATGATTTGGGGATTAGTTTATAAAAGTAGAAAAATGGAAATGAATTTGAATTCAAGTAGAGCGCGGTGACTTTACTGTAGTGACTACCTCTCCCTCGTTCTATAAAACTCTTGTTTTCGTTTTGTTTCTCTCTCTTCACAGGCTTGTTGTTCCCGCAGGAATGAAGGGGAAGACAAAAATTGTGCAAAATTTTCAAATTCAAATCAAGGGGAGGGTTATTGCTTTGAACTCCCCAAAACCCTTGTTCTTTTTGTGAAACAACAAACTTTTAATTTATGACTATTAGGTGAGTCAGATCGCTAATATTTACAAATACTAGTTAAATAAAAAGTAATGACAAGTACAATAAAGTATAGAATAATTTGTAGAAATGTACTTAAAAGTAAGGGTGAAAGTTATTCGGATAAAAACCGAAATTCAATCCAATCCAATCCAATCCGAATTAGTAATTCATATCGGATTCGAACTGTGTTCGGATTGGATTTAGATTGAGATTTTTTTGAAAAATTAGATTTTCGGATCGAATTTGATTGAGGGTAATTGGATCTGAAAATCCAATATAACCGAATAGTAATATGCCTTGTATTATGTAATCTAGATTGGGCTTAAGTGCCTAACTGATTTATTTTTAAAAAAAAGTCCAGTGCTTAAGTGCTGTAGTTGTATTCTTTGTTGTTGAATTGAACCTATTGTATTATGTGTTGTTGGAATGAACCTCATGTATTTTATTACGTTATGTTGTAATGAATTATGGCATATATATAGGTTTGTTATTAGTTTATTAATGGACTATGGGGTTTGTAATGAATTATGAATTTGTAAATTGTAAATTTATTGAGTTGATGTTTCGGCTTGTCATGCCTAATTTATTTCATAAAAAATAGAGTTTTAAAAAATCAGATTTTCGGATCGGATCCAACCTAGAGTTTGAAATTTCGGATTGGATCGAATTTAAACTCTTATTGGGTTGGATTCGGATTGGAAAATTGAAATATTGGAAAATTGAAATCCAAATTTTATTCGGATCAGATTGAATTAGGCCCAATTCCAAAACGTACACCGAACTTTCACCCTACTTAAAAGTTTGATAGTTATAAGAAACTACTCAAAAGTTTAGAATAATAAGTTAGAAATTAATGGTCTGATGTCGACTAGTAAAATCAATGCTGAGAGAAAAATTATACGCCATCCACATATAATTCTAGGGGCTACCATAAACAATTAAGCCCTAGTTTCAGTTTTGATTTCGATTATTATTGGTAATGGTTTGTCGTTCGCATTTGAATTTGATATCGGTTATTCGTCAGCATTCTATTGAACCGAATCATGATTTTCTTTCTCAAAACTTTCTTAGAAAGATATATACTCTCTTTGAAGGTTGTATAATTGATTAACAATTGAACAAAGGGTATCATATTGTTAGAATTGGTTAATTGACGTTATAGTTTTTAGAGGCCAAGAAATATGTTTGATTCAGTGAGATATGTTTTCGTACTTCTTTGATGTATATTGTAGATGTCGTATGACTATTAAATAATAAATTTCCTCTTGACTTCAAAAAAAAAGTTAGTGGTTTGATCATTTGAACAAGGCTAGCTTTTTTTAGAGAAAAACTAATTATAGTATTTTAATTCATTTTAATTGGTAAATGTATTGGGTGCTGAAAAACAAGGATGACAAGGGATGATGTCTGTTGGAGGGATGACTAGTTTTGGCGTCCTCAGCTACTGTCGGATATGAGATGTCGGTTACCTGCGCAAGGAAATAAAGCTTGGCTAACCTTAGGGGTTGTATGAGGAAACATCGTCCCACGCCTAAGTCAAATAGGATGAGAAGGTGTGGTACATGCAAGATAGAGTGGAATGCAAATACATGTGAATAGTAGAAGAGGCTTGTGCCTTTAATTTATAGGCGATGAACTATGTACCAGGGATCAGTGAGTTTGGCTTGTTGGCGCAATCAGGACCTTGACGGTCTGACATGTTTTCATCTTAATTGCTTAGTATAGTTGTCTGACGATGATGATGGTGGTCAAACCTTGGTTGTCAACTTGGGATTGGGTTCTTAAGTTGCATGGTACCAATATTGGTTGATGTCGATCATGGCCTTGGCAACTATGTCATGGCAACTCCCATATTATAACCTTAAGCAAATATAAATACCATTCTACTACACAAAAGGCACACTCCATTTTTTATGTAGGTGAAATATTATCAGTCTCATACATTCATAACAATTTTGACTCCTACTTTGTAACTAAACGATCTGTGGTAAACGATTCTACATCAAGATTTCAGTATTTGCTAAACCCCATTATGATTTTTTTACAAATTTCAAACGATCCAATTTCTACTATGACAATAATAAATTCTATTGTCCACGTACAATATGCACAATACGTACATTAAGATTAGAACACTAATAACGCTGTATCAAATGAGTTCTAATCTAAAAACCCTTTCTCTCTCTCTACCACAATTTTCTCTGCCCCCAACAAAACCCTAGCAAACCCTAACTTAAAATCGCCGCCCTGCAGGCTCGCTGGTGGCCGCCGGGTCACCGGCGAGCTTGCCTATAATCTTTAGCGTGGTGTTTCTGCTGTGTCACATCTACTCGTCGCCTTTACCCTTCCCCATTTTCGTTGACTTCCCCCATCCCCTGTGGTTGCGTTGGCTTCCCTTCCTTCCCCCGTTGTCGCGTCGGTCTCTACCCCCCGATGTTCGTCGCCGTCCTGGTTCCATTCTCCGCAGGTATATCGGTCCCTCCTCTCCTCTCCCCTCCCCTGTTTTTGTATCGGGCTCTCCTTTCCCCTCCCCCTTTTTGTATCGGGCTCTCCCTTTCCCCTCCCCCCTACTTGTGTCGGGCTTCCCTTCCCCATCACACCCTTCCCCTCCCCTCCCTGTTGGTGTCGGGCTTCCCTTTCCCCTCCCCCGGGTCTTCGGGCTTCCCCCCCTTCCCCCCGGTTGTTGGGATTTCCCCCTAGTTATGTTCGATGTCGGTATGTTGGTTTTTATCTTAATATGCGTGTTAAATCTCCAAATAGTAGGAGTAAGTTGTTTTTTTCGAATTGCTAAAGCTGGTATTCATGGTTGGTTGTGGCCATCATCAAGTATTTGTCAGTCGGGTAAGGGAGGGTGGTGCATGGTTGTAACATTAGAATATGTAGTGTTTTTGGAATCTGTGATGCAGAAAAAGGTGACCCAAGAGGATTGTGAGCATGGACGAGGTGCTGAAAGTTTTTCATGGTTGGGACGTGTGTTTTTCGGTTTCGCAAACCGGAGGTGTGTTCGAGAGCTCAAATTGTTTAGCTCTCTTTTTCGCTTGGCATTAACCTTCATGGTCCTTGCCTTGACAAATTCAAATCTGAAGGCGGCACCACAGTTGCATCTGGTGGTTTTCAACACGCCCACTCAACTGCGTTTCTCCTACCTAATGGAGAAACCTGAAATACTCTCGAGAGAGAGTAATGAGTCACTAAGGAACGTGATTCTTCAAAATATCATGAGCCCAAAATCCCAAGCGATAGCAGATTGTTGGGATTGTTCATGCGGCGAGATACGACGCTCTCCGTTGGTTGTTCGTTGTCCGGATCGTGAACGACATTCGCTTCTTCTACCATTTCCATCAGCCATCAGGTTTTTTACTTTACCGTCACAAGCATCGACCAACGACGCCCTCCTCTACAAACGACTTTTTATCGGTTTTGCTTATTTTTGTTTTAGATGGAATGTAAGAGCTCATAAAGCTCCTTTAGTTTTGTTTGTTTGGTTTAGGTTTGGTTGTATTAGCATTAGGTTGTACTTACTCTTTTAATTAATGCAGTTTTCTTGTTGTCAAAAAAGAAAGAAAGATTACAACACTAAACTCTTTGGTGTCTTCCACTATTAATTAGTTCTACGTTTCCATACAATTTGAATGATTCGTTTATGATTTTGTCAAAAATTTTATATATAGTTTGTGAGTGTTGCTCGGGTTTACACGTCCCTTGCAGTGCACACATTACTTGCAACTTGGTGTTGGGGGTCAAATATGTACTGTCATTGAGAGGGTTAAGTTGCTAAACTAGGCTCTAAATGGCTACTTGAATTAGCATGGCAAAGAGAGTAACGAATTAACAAATATGGCAGAAAGTGAGCAAGTTAATGGTAGTGCAACAAGATCTAATTGTTATAAATTTCCACCCTATGTTAGCTTGTACTCTTTAGTCTTTGTGTCCCGAATTAGTTACAAAAATTTGTTTTTGAACCTATCACAATTCACAATATTGTTACAACACTTCCTTTATTAGTAAGGATCTCCTATGCTTTTTTTTAATTAATCTTTTCCTCTCTCACATTCAGATCCAACTTCTACATGTAAGCGCAGTAACATAATCCAAGAAACCAACACCAACAAAAGGATGAAGAAGAATGAAAAAACGAGATTCCAAGCCTAGAGGTTGGTTCGTTCCATGGTCAGAAAACAATCTTCAAATAACACTTAATACACGACCTCACGACGAAGACATGAACATGATTTTCTGCCTAATGCGTGGAAAGTATGATAAGGGGAGAATGCAGGATTGAAGCCAAGGAAAAGGTTTTTACATAATCTTCGTTATCTCTTGGAGGTATATGGTAAAAGGCAAAATTCAGGAAAAGAAAATTCACATTCGGATAGAGGTCATGTTATAAAACGATCCATACCCAATTCAAAAATCAAAATGAAAGCGAATTGAATGTTGAAACATGATGTTAGATAATGATTTTTTATTAAAAGAATTGAAGTGATGAGAGGGTAAATAAAGGGATGGGTCGTTGTAGGGTTTGAATTTGACTTATTTTATTTAATATTTTATTTTCTCTTATCATATAATTAAAGAGAGAAGGGAGAATCTCTGTAGACTTGGTCTACATCAGTTAAAATCTGTTAAGAAGAACAAATTCCAATGATGTAATTATTGGAAAGGCATTAAATGCTTGGGCCTTGGATAGTTTAAAATTATTCCTTCAATTCTAAACAATTTTTTCTTTTAAAGAGTGGTTTCTCTTGTTGTGATTGGTTAAATATGCTAACATGAATAAGATACCCTAACTAACAATTCTATCACTAGATCTTCGTTCATCTTCCCCAAGCCAACAACTATTAATCTCTTGGAGCAACTCACCTCAAGGGTTAACTATGATGGCTTGTATAAAGCATAATCAGTAGTAACTAGTGTCGTGTTAAAAGTTGATCATGAAGATGTCAATAAAACTTGTGTTACAATGATTATGCAGTGACTTTTGCTTCTTGCAAAAGAACACAACTTTGGGAATGTAATCGACACTATGATTCAAGATACCAATTAGTTCAATAGTTACAATAACTCTCACATAGAAGCAAATAACAAAATTAAGCTATATAACTAAAGTTATTATATAAACAATATCCAAGTTTCGGAGTTCATTACTACCGTACCTCGATTCCATCGAACTTTAGAATATATAAAAAAAAAACCCCGATCATAGAGTAACTATATTCACCATTCTATAAATCAAGTTCTTTGAAGTAACACTTCACAATAAAATTGATCAAAACAACTTCTCATATACTCAAATTGTTCTAATCATCATCAACTAAATTAAATATTTTGTACATGTTCAATATCAATAATCTCTTGAACAATTTCATCAACCACCCCCCCCCAACCAATTTTTACCCCATACTCTATACCAACCAACAACTAGTAAGTTGAGATCTTGCTGTTTCCCTAAAATTTTTTACCTTCACCAAACAATAATGTGTACAAAACAACCCCAAATTACCACACCCAACTTTACTAGTTTTCAACAAATAACAAGCTACCCCTCCTTCTTCACCTTTTCCTTGTATTAACACCCCAAAAGCCTTAGTGAAATCCCTATTTTGCCCCTCATCTTCTTCATAAATTCCAACTTCATCCTCTTTTAACTCCTCAACAAGTATGATTCCCTCAGGTGAAGGTTCCTCACCTTTTACCCATTTACCCTTCAAGTGGGCCCAATCATCTGCAACCGCTTTCTCTGTTTTTACCGCGGTACCTCGTTCGTTGTACACGTGGACGAATAAGGGCGCTTCTCTTAGATTCTTTACGATCTCACCAACTGATTCTTTAATCCAATGGTCAAATTTCTCCGGCTCTCCTCTCACATGGGTCCTACTTTTTTCAACTACCTCGATTGCCGAGGAGTTCGCCATCATTGCCTTCGCAGGAATAAACCTCGTGGGGGCGAAACGAGTTTGAGTCTGACTCGGTAATGTGACTCGGTCTCCGAATCGGTGAGTCCGAATAGTTATTCCTCCGGTTGAACCCAGACCCAAACTCTCCATCTAATCAAAACAAAATCCAATTTTTTTGGAGAAAAATCAAGATGGGTAGTATTGAAATCGTGAAAAAAATTCTGGGTAAGTTGTAGAATTTGAATTGATTGAAGTATAAAGCAGGGTTACAAAAGAAGATTTAAAAGAGACTCAAACACTCAATCTAATCAAAAAAAAAATTCCCAAGAAATCTGGAAAAATAACCAAGATGGGTAGTCTTGAAATCGAGAAATAATTTCTGGGTAGGTGGTAGATTTTAAATAGATTGAAGTATGAAGTAGGGTTAGAATTTAAAAGATTTGTTTGGTGATAGGATAAATGTTTGAAAGATGTTGAAAAAATTGGTAAAATTTATGGATTTTATTTGGATGGGAGAAAGAGGTTTCTGAGAAGGAGTAGGAATGTGAAAATCGTTAGAATTTAGAAGGCGAGTGTTAAAAGAATGCAAGGATGTTGCATGGCGCACGCTTTTGTGTGAATTGATTTCCATGTCAGATTAAAAGGTGTGACATGTTGGATATTAATGCACAATAAGAGTGTAAATTATTGGCAGCGTGGCAAATATAAGCCGCAACGTATGCTTAATAATTGGTAGCGTAGGCAGGGAACGTGGTAATGTGATTCTAGCGCGCGCAAAACTCATGTTGTGGTTCGTTGGGCCTCGTCCATTCGTTTGGTTTTACTTGTACGCGGCCATTTGCTTGCGTCAAAGTTTTAAGTTCTAAATTATTCATTTATTCCCCCTAGGTAACGTGTGATGATATAAAAACTTTTAAAAGTTGATCCGACTTGGAATCTACTTGATTTAGAGTTGACTTGAAGAGTAGGGTTTGATTAAATTTTTTATTTGGGATCATATTTGAATTCTAACATATAGGAAATTATTTGGCAAATGTCGATCCGACTCGTTTTTGACTTAGTTTAGGTTGAAAGTGAAAACTATTATGTAATAGCAATAGATTGGATGCAAAGTATTAGGAAAGATGATTTGGTGGTCAGACCATCAATAAATTAAGAGAAAAGTATTACAAAAACCAAGTTATATAGTTAATTATCTATGAAAAAAATCTTTAAGAGTTAAAAAGTCGTATGAAAAATTACGCAAAAGTCAAATAGTTGCAAAAAATTACTCAAAAGTTAAGTGTTGTAGCCAATGTTGTGACATATGCAATTAACGAAACAAAAGCAATGAACAATCAACACAAGAATTAACGTGATTCACTAACAATGTGTTAGCTACGTCCACAGACTGCTGATAAACGGTTTTAGTAGGTTTAGGAGAGAGTACATATTACATGATAATACGAAGGCGGAGGTTAATAATAGGGTTAATCCCAGCGCCAAATAAATAATTCAAGGCATAGTTTTACAACCAAAATTGTTTGGTTAGATGGCGTGATACAAGACTTGCTCTAAATTGCATTTAATTAGTAAAAATTGTTGGTTTTAGCATGATTTTAGTTGGACGTAGACAACTATTATATGTATCCTTTTGATCATAAATGATTCTATTGATTATGACTTGCTATTTTGTGATGCATATTGTGTATATGTAATTATATATATAGACTAGGATATAGAAATATAATTGACAATTTCAAATCACTTAACCCGCTGGTTAACCTAAATCCCAATGTATTGGGTTTAAAGCAAGTAGTAGTTGTTGGTCCTGGCCTCATGAGAAATGCATCGGATGATTTTATAAGATAAAATTGATATGTAGTTTTTGGAGTTGACATTTTGTCATACTTTAGTGGTAAGATCATAACATTATAAAGTAAGAGGTCGTAGGTTCAAGATCTCTTAGGCTTTTCCATAAATTTTTTGAACATTTTCTAAGAGGATGCCATGTTAGCATATTGTCACGGATGGCATCCGACACCCCACAACATCGCTAGGCAGCAGCAGTGGGTTGGGCGCTCAACGATGGTTTAAATGACATAAGGCATCTGGTGGGCCAAACAAGCTCCAAATAGGCTCACATTTGGGGGTCCGCCATATTTTGGGCCAATGAAGATAATGGTCGAGCCACATTTTTAATTTGAGGCCCAAAAACAGGAGATGGTGCAGGACCATTTTCGGTGGTGCACCGGAAGGTTCTAGATGGGCCTAGCAAGGTCTTGGAGGTAAGCTTCAAGGCTAGGGTACTTCTAGAATGTATCTAGATTATTCCTTGCTGTACATATATGTTGTAGAGTGTCTAGAATGTACTAGGGAGTACATTGTGTAGAACCATCCAATTGAGGAGGTGAAGAACTTTCTAGAATTTAGGGGAAGGTAGGATGGAGGCCTATAAATAGGCCTCCCTATTCATTTGTACATATCATCCAACACTTGTAATTTATCTCAAGCAATCTAAGAGCTTTCTCTTCAACTCTTTCTTGCTTACTTACTTTGCCTAGCCATCTTCCATACTTAGCCAATTTCGTAGCACACTTAGCCTAGCCAAGCCAAGCAATCGGGTGCCTTGACTTGCCTTCCGACGGGACTGTGAAGCAAGTAGCGTATAGCGACTAGGGAAGAGTCGGTACATGATAATATGCTGGAGAAAAAGCGGTGCCATATCAACATATGTGGTGGAATATGCATGACGACATATAATGTTTAAATTGAATGATTCACATTTAAAACCAATGACCAAAATATGGCCTCGACCTGAAAATATTCAACTATTACCCAACTTGACCGATCCGTTAAGTGGTCTATGTACCGACCATGTTGACAGCCCGACGATATGGACCAAATTGAGCCCAACTATAATAAATTATCACCAACACTTCAATTATTCTACAACACACATTTTTAACTAGTTTTTAGGAATATGTATCGTTTGGCCCAACAACATGACTTGCATCCATAATTTGGAATACTTTTAAGTTGTAATGGAGTTGTAAGACTTGTAACCTGGGATGCAGACAATGCAGTTGGCTAGAAAAATCCAATGCTTGAATGGTAGCCTAGTCTAGAGATTAGTTGGGAAAGTTTATTAAAATTATGCTTGAATTTGTGTATAGTAGTTTGATTTTTTTTTTCCTTTTAAAAGATTGGTAAGTAGAAGTGCCCTACTAGATCGGAATCTCGCATAGGTTAATCAGACCCAATTACACAGGCAAGACCCTTTGGGAGTGAGCGGAATAATAAGGGAATCTCATTCCCCCAAAGTGCCTATAGCGCGGTTTGATCCCGTTGTGAGATACAAACCTTACTAGTAGGCCAAGTACTACTTGGTATTTTAAAAAATTTGCTAGGTACTACCTTTTAAAATGCACTTTTAGTTTAGAAGTACATTCTAAAAGTTATTTTTCTCAAAAATATCTTTTAAGATGCTTTGGTGATAGTTGGAACATGAATTTGACATTCCGACTAAAAAAGTCAACATTTTGATGTTGACTTCTTTAAACCTAGCTACTTTTTGGTTCCTTTTTTTTATGTTTTCACCACCTTCCCTTGTTTAACCCCCTTTCCCTGTCCTCCCTTTTCGATTTTTTTTCCTATTTACAAGCAATCATAGAACTTACAAGCAATGAATCGCCTCTCTAGACTCAGTGGCAGATCCAGGATTTTTACATTTTGGTGGGTCTTAAGTTCGTAACTAAAAATCTTTCCTCAAAATAATAAGTTTTTTCTAAATTATACATAATTGTATGATATGTATAGTTACACATATCTATGTTCAATTCCATTTGTTTTCTCATTTGACTTCAACACATACCAAAAAACAATGCAAAACGAAGTGAGTTTCACGTGATACGTTAGTGTGAACAACAACAACAAAAATAACCCAAAAAATAAAGAGGAAAAACATTAGAATATACGAAAGTATTAATTTCACTATTCTATTATTATGAAAGTCTACAACAAGGTGATTTTTTTTCACCTTATCTTTCTATTAAGTGCGTTTTTAACGTACTTAACGGATTCCTTTTAGCTCATTTTGATCTCTTTCTCCCTTTTCTTCCCTCTTTTTCCTCCCCTTTCCCCATCCATCTCAATCGTTTAGTCACTTTTTTATTAATTTCCAATCTCCAAAATACACCTCTTGAACCAAGTCTTCTCTCTCTTACACTAAGAAGCTAAGATTAGGGTCCTAAAAATCTAGATTTTTCTAAGTATTTATACTCTCTCAATTGCAAAGTCGTAAAATAAAACAAGCCGAAAAAGAATTCAGGCGGCAACAGCCCGAGTGCGCAGACCAAACAAGACCAGATGGGCGAGTCTAGTGCCCGAATAGAGGCCGGGCCGAACAGCCTCCGGTCACGGGATTCAACTTATGGCGTGAAGACAGAAACTTCAGCTCTTCATGGGCTTGGGCAGGCGAGCAAGATGACCTGGCGGGCTACAGTGCCTGGGTGGGCCAGTAACATGACCAGGCGGGCTGCAGTACCCGGGTGGGATGCCAAACTGACCGAGTGTGCTGTTGTGTGTGGGCGAGGGAAATACTGCTCGGACGGGCTGCTTCGTTTGTGCTCCGTTTTGCTCCCATTAAATGCTTGTAAGAAAAGCATTCCACTAGAGGAAAAAAACGAAAGGGCTACGGTGCAAGGGCTGCGGTTAGCCCAAAAACCGCAGCCCTTTTAGTGAAGGGCTGCGGTTAGCCCAAAACCGCAGCCCTATAAGTAATAAAGGGTTGCGTTTTGGGCTAACCGCAACCCTTTATGGGTTTTTTTTTTATTTTCAAAAGAAATTAACGGGCTCAAATCTCACGTAAAAACAAATCTCACCCTCCTTCTCTCTCACCCTCCTTCCTTCTCCCTCACCCTCCTCCCACTCACCCTTCTCCCTCCTTCCGGCAGCACCACGACGCAACAACAACAACATTGCGGTAGCAGCGGCGGCGTGCGGTTGATCTGTCATAATTATATTTAGTTTTTAGATGCATTTTGATTGCATTTAGAACTCCTTTTAAAGCATTTCGGCGCATAATGTGATGAATTACGTAAGTTATGCTCTATTACTCCCCGTTTGCCTGTTTCGATGATTTTCAGGTTATTTTGATGCAAATTGATTATGATTATCTAAGATCGATCATATTAATCATTGAATATGAAGATAGCTTGCACAAGGATCACAATGCATCCGTTCGGGACAATTTCGAGTTAGAATGAAGCAAAGAGTTAGTGAAAGAAGTGCCAAAACTGACACATGTTAACTATTTTGATCATAACTTTTTATAGGAAATTGATAATCAAGAAATTCTAGTTGGGTTGGAAACTAGACTTGAAGGGCTTTCCAACGATAGGTCACACGTCCCAAACGGACTTCTGGTTTGAGAGATACAGCCTTCGCAAGTTGACGCAAAATCGCAGTTTTCCCGCCCGACCGGGCGAAATGAAATTTTCACAGGATGCAAGGCATATTAGCCCGGTCAACCGGGCGAGAAACGAACCAAAATCGCTTGCGCGCCCGACCGGGCGGGCTCGCCCGGTTGACCGGGCGGATTTGCTTTTCTGTCGTAGTTCCTAAATCACCGTCGCCCGACCGGGCGGTTTCTCGAGACGGATTTCGCACGGGTTTATTTGCTTTTTTTAGCCGGTTTTGTAAAAAGTATAAATAGGTTTTTAGTATTTTCAATTATATATCTTATTATATACGTTTTTAGGGCTAAAGACTTAGTTTCTCTCTCTCTAGTTTGTATTAACTCTTGCCCTTGAAGATTATAAAGATCATCGATTTTGGTTTTCATTGTTCTTGAATCATTCGGTATTTTTCTTTACTTTGTTTAATTTTATGAATTCTTTTACTTTGGTTATGTTTATTGAGTTTCTTATTATCATGAGTGAGTAGACTTTTTCTAGGGCTTAGAGAGGGAAGCCATGTTTATACCTTTTTGATTGTGGTTTAAAGTTCTTCTTTATTTGGATTGAATTAGAATAATTCCTATTGATTTGTTATGCTTGTTTAATTCATGTAATTGCGCAATATCATGAGTTATGTTTAGCTAATAAGAATTAGAATCGAAAGATCGTATTCATTAGAGGCTTGTTACAATAGGTAGATTTGATTATGTTGAGCGACCGTACTGGCATATGTTAATTTAAGAGTTGTTAATGCCTGACCAAGGATTAACGAAATACTTTATTTATTCGAACCTCAATCCAAGTATTGTCGAACTATATTGTAGTGATTAAATTGGTATAAGCATGGTGGACCGATCGATTGCCCTAGGTTTTTAATTATTTGATAAATTTCCATCTTTTTGTGTTATAGTTTATTCTAGTTTAGTTATTAATTCCTCAATCAATTTCCCCTCTTGAAGTAGTTAGATAATTGAGCATTAATCTGTAGAACTCCTCTCCCTGTGGATCGACCCGTATTTGCCAGTTTCTGCTAAACAGACACCGTGCACTTGCGGTATATTTTAAAACCCATCAAGTTTTTGGCGCCGTTGCCGGGGAAGACGGCTAGTTTCTATAGCTTTCTGATTAATTATTTGAACTATTTCTGCTGTCTCATTGGAACTTCAAGTTCCAATTGAGGCCATCTCACTGCACACTTTTCTTTGTTTCTTTTATGCCCAGGTTTAAGAGAACAGGTACTCCAGTTCCAACTGATCCTGCTCTTGAGAAAACCATCCGGCAACTCAAAAAGCAACAAAAGAAGAAGAAGCAGTCTGCTAACCAGGGAAAATCCACAGAAGGTCCTTCAGAGCTAATCATGCCTCCTAAGTCATTGAAATCTTATGGGGTACCTTCTCCTGGTGGTATTTCCACAGGGCCTACTATGCCCGACATTCAAGCGGCTAATTTTGAGATCAAGCCTGCCCTCATCAATATGATCCAACAGAACCAGTTTGGAGGGCATCCATCTGAAGACCCTGCAAATCATTTACAACGGTTTCAACAACTTTGTCGTACCGTTAAGCACCAAGGGGTCACTCTTGATCAGTTGAAGGTCATGGTCTTCGAATTCTCACTAAGGGACAAGGCACAGAAATGGCTGAACGATGTTAATGAAACTGAGTGGAGTGCTATTTCTGAAGCATTCCTGAAAGAATATTACCCTCCTACCAAGACTGCAGAAATCAGACACAAGCTTGCTACCTTCCAACAAGAACCTGATGAGACATTGAAGGAAGCATGGAATAGGTTTAAGGATCTGCAGAGAGAATGCCCACACCACAATCTAGACAAGTGGTTCATCACTCAGGCATTCTACAATGGTCTACAACCCCATATCAAGAGTATAATTGATTCATCTGCAGGGGGTGTTTTCCTAGACAAGGAGGTAGATGAAGGGTACAGTTTTCTGGCCAACTTAGCAACAAATGATCATAGTTCTTCCAGGACTATTACAAAGAAAAAGTTGGATGCTGATGCATATTCCATGTTGTCTGCACAAGTTGCCCAGCTGAGCATGAAGATGGACTCGCTAAAATCTTCGCAGTCTAGTACTCCTCCTATGAGTATTAATGCGATGTCTTCCATGGCTCCTATTACTTCTTCCTTTTGTGAAGTGTGTGGTGTTCAAGGCCACTTTGGCTATGATTGTTCCTATAATCAACCGGACTCGAATCAGATGGAGCATGCAAATGCTTTTCAGCAGAGACCTCCACACAACCCCTACTCTAACACATTCAACCCAGGTTGGAGGGATAATCCTAATTTTTCCTACAAAAACAATAATGTTCAGAACCCTCAACCTATGCCACAAACATCATACCAACCACCTCATCAAAACCCACCACAGCATGCTGCCAGACAACAATATTACCAAGGGGCTCCTCAGAATCCCCCTCCTGGTTTCAATAGGCCTTCACACCAAGGCTATCAGCAGCAAACTCCTCAGAGTGCCAGCTCTCAAGAGCCTACTATGTCTGATCTAATGAAAATGATTGTTTCTATGCAGAAAAATCATGAGGAGAGCATCAAAGAGTTGAAGAATACTACTAAACATTTGGAGACTCAACTTGCTCAGGTGGCCGGAAATAATGTGCAGAGGCAACCAGGTCATTTGCCGGGGCAACCCATCCCCAAGGAAACTGTCAATGCCGTTACACTTCGTAGTGGCACTGTTTATGATGCTCCTCCCATGCCCATTGATGATGCTGCTCCTAGCAAGGAGAAGGAGGTGGTAGAGGAAGAAGCGGAGAAGAGTTCGATGTCTGAGGCCGAACTAGCTAAGGAAGATCGGACATGAAAGCGGAAGGAAAAGGTTTCTGAAACGCCTATTTCACCAAGGCTACCTTTTCCCCATAGGATGCAGAAGTCGAAGGTCGATCAACAACTTGGTAAGTTCTTGACTATGGTCAAGAACCTTGAGGTAACAATTCCTTTTACTGAACTTATTTCTCAAGTGCCTGTTTATGCTAAGTTTTTGAAAGACATGATTACTAAAAAGAAAGACTTTGGTGGGGTAGATCGAGTCGTCAGAATCGAAGAGTGTAGTCTTTGTCTTACAAAATAGAGCCCCACCTAAGTTGAAGGATCCTGGTAGTTTTTCCATCCCTTGCCATGTAGGTGCATTATTTATAGATAAGACATTGTGTGATTTAGGTGCATCTGTGTCTGTCATGCCTTTGTCTGTTTGTAAGCAACTGAATATGGGAGCACTTAAGTGCACTCAAATTACTTTGCAAATGGCCGATCGTTCTATAAAATACCCTCTAGGTGTTTTAGAAGACGTTCCTGTTAGGGTGGGAAAGTTTTATATTCCTGTTGATTTTGTTGTGCTTGATATGGAGGAGGATGCCCAAATTCAATTCCTATTATTCTTGGTAGGCCGTTTTTGTGTACTGCTGGTGTTGTTATAGATGTCAAGTCTAGGTCTTTAACTTTGAGTGTTGGTGATGATAATGTCACTTTTAAACTAACCAATGCTGTTAAGTCTCCTATGCTTGAGCAAACCTGCTGCAGGATGGATATTCTCGAGGAGACTGTTCTATCTGCACTCCCACAGATGCTTTCTGCTGACACTCTAGAGGTTGCACTTACTGTGGATGTTTCCCCAGGCATCAATGTTGAAGTTGATGCCTGCATTATCGATTTGGAGGGACCTCAGGTTGAAAAGGGAAAAAGATCGGTGGTTATGGAAAATGCGCATTCTACCTATGCACCTGAGGTAACATGCCTGACTGCAAGCCAGAGTGGCAGTCTTTTAAGGAGGAAAATGTTTGATGAGGGGGGAACTCATTGCCAAGCCCCTCCGATTTGAGATTGAGGAGGTAATATGGTCGTGCGGGACCTTTATAAACCAGCGATGTACGGGAGGCAACCCGTAGTTTTTATTTTCTTATCTCTTTTTATTTATTTATTTTTATTTTAATTTTCTATATTTTTTTTTTCATTTTTTCCATTTTAAAGAGTGAGCGAGCGGGAGAGTACTAACGTTAATTTATCCTTTGAGCATCGTCCTATAGTTCATCTTGCGGCACTGAGGACATTGCCACGTTCAGCTTGGGGGAGGATTTTTGTATATATTTTCTCTCTCTTTTACTGCCTTTTCGAGTAGATTTTTTGCTTTCTTAGGCTAGATTAATTTGCTTTCAAAAAAAAAAAAAAAATCAAATATTGCTGAAATTATACCAAAAATACGTTTTGACTGAATTGGTTTGATTGCTTCCCTGTGCCCCATGATGTTCTTTGAAAGTATATTTGGGCTCTTTATCTGGATAGCTGGGCACTTGAGATTGTGATGCTGGAATGTGAACTTTAAATGCCTTGACCTTAAGTGAGTTGTTGACGATAACGCGCTTATCTTGACTGCAAGCTTGAACTGGTTAGACTGTGAGGACTCATTCTTGCCAATGGATTTATTTCTATATCCATTTTGTTTCTTGTGTGTTAGTTCCTCATTAGTTGACTGATCTTGACTTTGCCAACGTACTTATTGATATCTGATGACTTGTGGCAATTGCTATGATAGAGGCGTCCTTTTGTCTGATTCTTGAGCCTCAAAGTGATTTTTTTATTGATATACTATTATCCTCCTTAGCCCCGCTGAGCCTAATGACTATTTCATATTACTAAACCTCATTACATGCCCATGGTCCTTATTTTGATATTAATCCAAGCCTAGCTTGGGGGAGCATCTGTCGAAGTTAGTATCTAAAATGGTTTATATGAGTTACTTTGGGTGGAGATGATTGTATTTTGTAAGGTTCAAAGTTCGAGAAAAAGAAAAGAATAAGCAAAGTGAAATAAATGTGATTGTTGGATCGAAAAGATGCAAAGAAAAAGAAAAGAAAGATTGAAAAAATGAACAAAAGGTTAAAAATTCTTTCCTTCACAATCGCTTGCAAAGAAAAATTCATTACACTGCTTCAAGTTATTGAAAATTTTGTTGATTCATAGAGTTGGGACATTGTTATTGGTTGTGTTTTAGTTGATGCTTCTAGTGACTTTTGCTCCCCCATTCTTGGGTTTTTCCACCACATTTCCTATACATATTCCCTACCCTTACCTAAGCCCCATTACAATCCTGAAAAAGTCCTCTTGAGCTTGTGTTTACATTGTTTATTGGATTGATGTGTAGTCAGTTTGTCAAGGTTAAAGAGTACGTTCACTACTTGAGTCGACATGATTAGGATGAGTGGCATTATTACCTTTCTAAACACATGAGAGTGTGAGTGGGAAGGGTTGTTATGGTTGGGATGGTGAGTGATCGGACACATCTATTGCCTGCCACAAAAATGTTGAGAGGAGTGACACCCTAGTGAGTTCCTTTTCGAGATTTGCATGTCATATTAGGCAGCCGTATTTGATTGCTTATTTGGGCGACTGGTGGATAGAGTAATCTGAACAACTGAACTTGAATTTTGCCTTCTTGAACGGTTCTTAGTCATGAAAATATTTTGAACTGTGATTTTCTTATCTGAGGGGTGAGGCAATTATATCCATGTTCATGTCTTGTTTGCTTGAGGACAAGCAAAGGTTTAACTTGGGGGAGTTTGATATGTCATAATTATATTTAGTTTTTAGATGCATTTTGATTGCATTTAGAACTCCTTTTAAAGCATTTCGGCGCATAATGTGATGAATTACGTAAGTTATGCTCTATTACTCCCCGTTTGCCTGTTTCGATGATTTTCAGGTTATTTTGATGCAAATTGATTATGATTATCTAAGATCGATCATATTAATCATTGAAGATGAAGATAGCTTGCACAAGGATCACAATGCATCCGTTCGGGACAATTTCGAGTTAGAATGAAGCAAAGAGTTAGTGAAAGAAGTGCCAAAACTGACACATGTTCACTATTTTGGTCATAACTTTTGATAGGAAATTGATAATCAAGAAATTCCAGTTGGGTTGGAAACTAGACTTGAAGGGATTTCCAACGATAGGTCACACGTCCCAAACGGACTTCTGGTTTGAGAGATACAGCCTTCGCAAGTTGACGCAAAATCGCAGTTTTCCCGCCCGACCGGGCGAAATGAAATTTTCACAGGATGCAAGGCATGTTAGCCCGGTCAACCGGGCGAGAAACGAACCAAAATCGCTTGCGCGCCCGACCGGGCGGATTTGCTTTTCGATGGTAGTTCCTAAATCACTGTCGCCCGACCGGGCGGATTTCGCCCGGTCGACCGGGCGGTTTCTCGAGACGGATTTCGCACGGGTTTATTTGCTTTTTTTAGCCGGTTTTGTAAAAAGTATAAGTAGGTTTTTAGTATTTTCAATTATATATCTTATTATATACGTTTTTAGGGCTAAAGACTTAGTTTCTCTCTCTCTAGTTTTTATTAACTCTTGCCCTTGAAGATTATAAAGATCATCGATTTTGGTTTTCATTGTTCTTGAATCATTCGGTATTTTTCTTTACTTTGTTTAATTTTATGAATTCTTTTACTTTGGTTATGTTTATTGAGTTTCTTATTATCATGAGTGAGTAGACTTTTTCTAGGGCTTAGAGAGGGAAGCCATGTTTATACCTTTTTGATTGTGGTTTAAAGTTCTTCTTTATTTGGATTGAATTAAAATAATTCCTATTGATTTGTTATGCTTGTTTAATTCATGTAATTGCGCAATATCATGAGTTATGTTTAGCTAATAAGAATTAGAATCGAAAGATCGTATTCATTAGAGGCTTGTTACAATAGGTAGATTTGATTATGTTGAGCGACCGTACTGGCATATGTTAATTTAAGAGTTGTTAATGCCTGACCAAGGATTAACGAAATACTTTATTTATTCGAACCTCAATCCAAGTATTGTCGAACTATATTGTAGTGATTAAATTGGTATAAGCATGGTGGACCGATCGATTGCCCTAGGTTTTTAATTATTTGATAAATTTCCATCTTTTTGTGTTATAGTTTATTCTAGTTTAGTTATTAATTCCTCAATCAATTTCCCCTCTTGAAGTAGTTAGATAATTGAGCATTAATCAGTAGAACTCCTCTCCCTGTGGATCGACCCGTATTTGCCAGTTTTTGCTAAACAGACACCGTGCACTTGCGGTATATTTTAAAACCCATCAGCGGTGGTGGCAGAGCGCCACCCAACAACAGCGTCGACAGCAGCAACACGAAGAGGAGGAGAGAGAATAAGACCAGCAGCAGCGCAAGCAACAACCACACTACAGCAACAACAACGACACACGACAGCAGGGTCACGAATAGATGGAAGGGGAAACTCCGACGAGCTTGGGTTTCCGGCGAGAAGCCACGCGAGCAGGGGGAAGGGAGTTCGAACAGAGAGGAGAGAGAAAAGTAAGGGGTTTGGGGTTTTTGGGGTTTCACGGGATAGAGGGAAAAATTTAGGGGTTTTGCATTGTCCATATAACACTATTGCATCAACTTCATATGGACATTTTTGATGTACTTGCCCTGCTGCTAAAGTGATGCAATCTTGGCAAACTTGATTAGTGTAGGCTCCATTGCAAAGGAAAAGGCCATACACTTTATTAACATCCATTTTCGTCTTCGAACGAGACGACGACTCGAACGACGACGACCGCGCGCCGACCATTTTCGTCTTCCATTTTCAATTCGTCGCCGTCGGTCGAACTCCGATCATCTCTGACTTGAACAACGAGTCGTCAATTCGCCAAGCAACGACAACAACAAGTGAGAATTTTTCGTTTTTCAGATCTATAATTTCTTGATCTTTGTTTTGATTAATCTTCATAAAATTTCAGATCTATAATATCTTCTCTCTTTTGTATTTTCGTTCATAAAATTGTATTTTCGTTCTTTTTTTTTCGTTCATTTTTTTGACTGTAGATTTCGTTCGTTTTTTTTACTGTAATTTCATATCTACAATTATTTCTCTTTTTTTGTATTTTCGTTCGTAAATTGTATTTTCGTTCTTATTTTTTGACTGTAAATTGTAATTTGATGTTCTTGTTGATTGTTAATATATAATTGTAATAGATTCGTTTTTTTTATTTTCCCCGTTGTAAATTTCTTGATATATTTAGGAGTAAAAAAACACAAAAAAAAAATTTATTTTTTTATTTTTTTGGGTCAAAAGGGCTGCAGTTTTGGTCAAAAACCGCAACCCTTTGTACAAAGAAGGGCTGCGTTTTAGGCCCAAAACCGCAGCCCTTCCATATTGGAAGGGCTGCGTTTTTGGGCCTCAACCGCAACCCTTCGTTGTGAAGGGCTGCGATTTAAAAACGCAGCCCTTCACTTTTAGTGAAGGGTTGCTACGAAAAGGGCTGCTGGCCAAAAACACAGCCCTTTGGGCTGTTTTGACCGCAACCCTTCCATTTTTTTCCACTAGTGTTCCCAAAAAAGGATCAAGTAGAAGAGTAGAGGGAGGAGAAACAAACATATATTTAGATATGCTGAGAGAAGATCATTCAACACAAGAGGTGAAATCAACGGAAAAATGAATTAAAAGCGGAAAGAAAATAAGCAAAAATGGCCTTAATAATACCCTAAGAGTGAGATAAATCTCACTCATCACCTAACCATATCTCAATACTCAAGATTATTTGGATTCAATATTTGCTGGTGGAAAAAAGGGAAAAAGGAAAGTGAATCAACACTCCAAGCGCCCTCAATCAATAAGATTCATGCCCTGTTCTTTTGCACTTATTTTTCATTTTAATTCAGTTCAATTCAGTTTCTCGCTGTTCAGTTCAGTTCAGACACTCTCTCATGTTCAGCTTTCTCGCAGTTGAGTTTAGTTCAGTTTCTCGCAGTTTGGTTCAATTTAATTTAGTTTCTCCCATTCCACAAGAACATGCCTCAACCCCCCAATCCCCCCAAACACGTTTTGAGTATTTACGGTAGGACTTTTTAATGAGCCATGTTCTTTTGGAAGGTTCTTAATCAGGTTAACACGCGCACTGTTTTGAGAGTTGGGCCTCCAGCGCCCGCTGGCCCATCACCCTCCCCTCGTCAGTTTGTCGCCCACTCTGCTGGTTCATGTGCGTCCACTGCTGGGCCTACCCAGCTTGATGATGGGCCATCCTCCTCCTTGGAGTGTGTTGCACCATTTTCCTTGTCTCCTAGTGCCTCTTCTTCTACATCTATTGTTGTGTCCTCCCCTTCCCATGTACCTCGGTCTCCTCCAGTTGCCTTAAACCATCACCCCATGATCACCCGTTTATAAGACGGGGTCTCCAAGCCTAAAGTCTTCATGAACTTAAAAACTGAAACTGTTGAGTCAGAACCAACTAATTTTAAACAAGCTTCTAAAGACTCTCGTTGGCGTCAAGCTATGCTTGATGAATATATGGCATTAATTAACAATAATACATGGGAGTTGGTACCTCGCAACTATGATAAGAATTTACTTGGTTGTAAGTGGGTTTATCGGATTAAATACAATTCTGATGGTTCTGTGGAGCGGTTCAAAGCCAAACTCGTTGTTTTTGGAAATCACCAGCAGGCAGGTATTGATTACTTTGAAACTTTTAGTCCTGTTGTTAAGCCTACTATAGTTCGCTTAGTTCTTACTATTGTTGTTTCTCTTAAATGGACTATTCGTCAATTAGATGTCAAAAATGCATTTCTTCATGAAGAAGTTTATATGAGTCAACCTCCGGGTTCTGTTCATCCATCTAAACCAACTCGTATTTGTTGTCTTCGTAAGTCCATTTATGGTTTGAAACAAGCTCCTCGAGCTTGGTTCTCTCGTTTCAACAATTTTCTCTTATCTATTGGTTTCAAGTGCAGCAGTTGTGACACTTCCATGTTCACTCTCAAATTTCGTGGTCATCTCATTATTCTCCTCTTATATGTTGATGACATTGTTCTCACTAGTAGTAGTACTGAACTTGTTACAAAATTCATCTCTGTTCTTTCTTCTCAGTTTGCTATGAAGGATTTAGGGGATCTTCATTATTTCTTAGGTGTTCAAGTTGTGCGTACTCCATCTGGTTTATTTTTGTCTCAAAATAAGTATGTCTCTGATTTACTTCGTAAGTTTCATCTTCATACTGTTAAACCAGTTCGCACACTGGTCGCGCGCGCGGACGTGTCGTTGTGCACCGCACCCGGCCAAAGATAAAATTTCTCCTACTCTCTTTTACACTAAGGCAGTATAATGGAAGTAGGGGTCGTATCCACAGGGAAACAGGGACGAGTTTAGTGCTTAGCGTGATTCGAAACCTGGATTAAGCTAAGGGCCGAGAAACCTAATTACAAAGGGGGGTTTCGCGTAGATTATAAACAAACTACAACTAACTAGCATATAAACAAAATGAGAAATCAATATGGAAAGATCTTGAATCCGATTAACATCCACTTCAATTCATTATCGATCCTCGAACCTCCACTCTAATTATTTCCATAATTATCTATTGTCGAGAATAAATCTCGCATTCTCCTTATTCTTAGTTGAATAGCACGATCAGCGTGACTATAAAACCCTAACTAAAGGATAACCTAGTCCGATCTGCGTCTAAGTTCAATCCAATAGCAGCAATAAATACAGAGAACCAATAGACCCCGCTAATCTCATACACGCGATAAACATTCAACAGTTGATTCAATTTCCCTAAGAAATAACCAAGATGATCAGCATCTAAATTACTCCCTAGTTTGCTACCAATTGATAAAAGAATAAAACAATCCGATTCTATTCTTAAATCTAGCATTAGATTAATCACACAATCAAACTAGTAACGTTCCTAGCATAATTATGCAACAATCATAAAATCACAAGCATAGAAATTGAACCATAATCAAGGAAAAGAGAAAGAGAGGAAAGATCTCACAATAACGGTTGAAGCTTCATATTAATTGATCCAAGAACAGTTCAAGCTACAATCCGATAGCAAAAACCAAACCCATAGTTGAAATCCCTAAAAACTAAACTAAGAAATGAAAACTAAATCTAGGAAATGAAAAACAAAGAAATGAAAATGAAGAACAAAGAGGAACGAAGAAGGAAAGATGAAAAGAGAATCATGAAGAAGGAAGGATGAGGAGAGGAGTATCCTCTCTCTCCCCTCAAGCTTGCCACTCCAAGGTCTACATTTCAGCTCTCCTCTTCGTGCTCCACTTCGTCTCCCCCAAAAGTTAGGTTTTAGGAGGCTTTTAAACCCCGCACAAAATCGTGGCCCCAAGCCGACTTAAGCGTCGCGAGTCGCGACACTGATCGCGAGTCGCGACGAGGACTCTGTCTCCCCGCACAAAATGGCTGGCACGCAGGTCGCGAGCCGCGACAGGCATCGCGAGTCGCGAGGAGCAGGGGGTCGCGAGGTGCGTCAGTCCTCGCGAGTCGCGAGCCTGGGCGATGGGCGCTGGGCAGTGAGCGCTGGGCTGTGCGAGCGCTGGGCGATGGGCGCTGGGCAGTGAGCGCTGGGCTGTTGCTTGGTGGGCGATGACGCTGGCTCGCTGGGTTGACGGTGGAGCGTAGCTTGCGGTGATGCTTGGGTTGCGGTGATGCTTGGCTTGCGATGATGCTTGGCTTGCTCGGCTCACATGCATTTCACCTTGGAAGCTCGGAATGCATGACATTAACACAACTTATCTCGCAAAACTCCGAACTTCCGCTAAGGGTTAAATAAAACACGAATGTTAACAATTACAATCAAACCCTTAGCAAAGTGCACCCAAAATAACGTATACACAACGTATAACTTGGGCGTATCACACACCTGTTGTCTCTAGAGTTACATTGTCTCTTCTTGACGGAGAACTTCTTGCTGATCCCACATATTATCGTAGTATGGTTGGTGCATTGCAATACTTAACTATGACTCGTCCAGATTGTAATCCCCCGTATTTTTATGAATTTTATAAATATATTTTAATATATAGTTATTTATATTTTAATATATATATTAGCATTTTAATGATTTCATGTTTCAAAGGTTGACCATTTTGAAAGTCAAAGAAATTATTTTAAGGATTTAAGGAAGTTAAAATGTTTTGTTAGGCATGCTTTGAAAAATGTTTGAAATACTATTTGGATTTGAAAAAGAGTTTAAATGGGCTTGAGGAACCCAAATACTAATCCTAGTGATGTTAGGAGTTTAAATCATCAATCCTATTCATCACCAAACTCTATTTGAAGCCCAATTCTATTTTTCCTAAGCCCACAAGAGGAAAACTATAAATACCCATAAACCCCAAATATTTTACCCACACATTATTTTCTCTTTCCTCCTTCCTCCCACAAGAATTACGTGCTTCCTCTCTCTTTTGTTTTTTTTTTCTCTCTTCGGCTTTCACTCTTCTTCCTCGCCGGCTGCTACTTCTCGCCGGCGACTCACCGCCGTCTGCCACCGTACGCCGTCGACTGCCACCGTGTGCTGCTGGGTACCGCCGGTCTTCCTCCCCTCCTCTTTTGCTTTGGTTTGGTTTTTCTTCCTCCTCAAGTTTCAATTAAAGATCATATATATTTTTATGCTTTATTTTGGTACAAATCATGATTAATAACTTTAATTTACTGTTTTAATGGTTAATCATGGATATTATATATTGTGTATTAAAAGAATAAGATTTCAGATTTGACTATTATGTTTAGGTTGAGTTTTAATTATCAAAGCATGAATTTTTAGGGTGTTAAATATTGGAAAATCATAGTAGCATGTTATAAACTATGAGATTATTTTAATTTATGAATTTAAGCATGTTTAAGTCTGTTTAATGAGGGCTTTAATAAATTACATGCTGCTGGAATTTTAGAAAAGATGTTATTAAGGGAGTTTGATGGATTTTAATGACTAGTATAGTAATACTATGCTAGGAAGTATTAGTATTTGAAGTTTTAATGTTAAAAACAACTTTTAAATATTTTTAAAGAGGATTTAAAGTATTTTGAAGTTGCTGGAATTTAATTAGAGTATTGACTTTAAGTTATGTTGGTTGTTTTAGATGGAGAATTTTCAGTAGGCGACTTTTAAAGTGATTAACGGTGGCCTATCAGTTTGTTTATACAAGGTACGTACATACCTATGTGTTATGTGAGTAGTATCATGATTTTAGGAAGGAAAAGTTGTAGTATCATGTATAGGAACTTGTAAGTTCATATATGATTTCTATTATGATTGGATTTTACATGTTTTATGCCTGTGTGCAAACATGTTGATTATAAGATTTGATTATGAGTTGAATATCATGTTTGTATCGAATATTGATGCAAGCATGTTAATTGGATTGTGAACTTTATTTATTAATTCACATGGGGGAATTAATATATTTAGTGAGTTGGATCATGTTAAATCATGTGTTCCCTTATATTATTATTTTCACTACTCTATGAGGACTGTGGGCCTTATTTAGTAAGTTGATCATTTATGCCTTTGAAAGATAAGTTGATTGTTGGCTAGGTTCAACAAATAAAAAGGATTGGAATAAAAAGGGATTAATCTTGGTTTGTAAGTTGTATGACCACTTATTTTAATCCTAAGATAAAAAGAAGTTCAGTTGTGAATGTTGAGTTGAGATTTCTGTATTACTTGTGGGTCATAATAAGTAATAAATTGTAAATCACGTAAAGTGTAACTTGGATAGTAATAAACTTTAGACTGGTGCACGTCTGAAGTTGGACAATCAGGAGTTGGGGTACATGGTGAGCGTGCCATGGCTTTTTCTGGGAATTGGATTGATCACCGTTCCTCTTTTTATTCAAAGGTTCATCGATATCGCAGGTTATTATGGAATACGGAGTCGCGCCCGTATTTCGTCTTCCTAGGGAAGGCTGGTTTCTAGTTAGACAACTCGGTCCAATAACTATTCCATTTAAAGTAATAAAAAGATGATTAAAGTTCAGTTCAGTAGAAGTTATCTGCAGAATGTTATATTGTTATATTATTATTTATCCCTGTTTATTATTTCTTAGTAACATGTTAGGAATGTTTATGCATTGTTATGTAGTACTCAGCTTTGCTGATTACGTGCTTTGTTTGTATGTGTTGATCATGCTTTGCCTTATTGATCCTGTGATGACCCATTTTGGTGAGCAGATCCTTTAGAGCATTGACATCTACAGGTGTGCAGATTTGCATCATTGGGAATCTGGGAATGGAGAGCTTGTGTAACAAATTGCTTTGTCTGTTGCTTTAGTAGCTAGGAACATATTATGTTAAGTTTGGTTTTGGAATAGACAATTTTTAGAGTGTTGGTTTTAAGTACTTTGTTTATTTATTATATTTAAAGTATGAAGTTTAGTTATGTGTGTTTTCTGCTGTAAAATTTTGAATAAGCCGATACGTTTTCACACGGGCGATAATACTTTGATAATTCTCTGTATTTTATATTAAAAAGGTATTTTAGAAAAGAGAGAATTGTCGGGGTGTTACACAGATATTGCTTATGCTGTTAATATGGTGTCTCAGTTTATGCATGCCCCTCGTACTACTCACCTTCATGTTGTGAAAAGAATTTTTAGATATCTGCAGGGCACTTTGGAGTTTGGTCTTTTATTACAGAGCAGCAATTCTCCCACTGTTGTTATTGCCTACTCTGATGCAGATTGGGCGGGTTGTCCTGAGTCCTGACACTCGCCGTTCTACTACTGGTTATGCGGTTTTTCTTGGGAAGAACTTGATTTCCTGGCGCTCGAAAAAGCAACCTACTGTTTCTAAATCCTCCACTGAAGCTGAATATAGGACAGTTGCATACACTGCTGCATAAACAATTTGGCTCCGGCAACTTCTTGTTGATATTGGCTATTTTCTTCGACCACCTGTTATTGTGTATTGTGATAATGTCTCTGCTACTTATCTCACTGCTAATCCAGTTCATCATAATCGAAGTAAACATATTGATGTTGATTACCATTTTGTTCGTGAAATGGTTGCCAAGGGAGGTCTTATTGTTCGACATGTTCCTACTCAGTCTCAGGTTGCTGATATTTTTACTAAAGGCCTACCTACTGATTTGTTTACTAAACATCATTCCAATCTATCCGTTGTTTCACCTTGTAAAGATTGAGGGGGTGTTTTAGAGTAATATTGTATGTAAAAGGATAGAAGGGACTTTTCATAGTCTTAGGTCTGTATTATAAACACTATATATATTAAATGCCAGGGTTAACCTAATCAGGTTAACACAATTATTCTCCACACTTGTACACCATGGTTGATAGTT
This sequence comes from Beta corolliflora, assembly GCA_947648045.1. Classification (NCBI taxonomy): domain Eukaryota; kingdom Viridiplantae; phylum Streptophyta; class Magnoliopsida; order Caryophyllales; family Amaranthaceae; genus Beta; species Beta corolliflora. The sequence goes on along the minus strand of CANSZD010003162.1, from coordinate 521,833 downwards.
GATATTGATATTGATATTATATTGATATTTCATTTTGTTATATTGGATGTCTTCGTACAGATAGATGGAGTATATCAATTTATTCTTATTCTGAAATTAATCAAATGCATGACTCAACTAACTGACCAAGTTAACAGCTTCAAAAAATGGCTGATAGTTAATCGATGACAGTCAATGTTATTTTATGCAAGCCACTTTTTATGAATCTTGACTGCTCCAAATATGTAGTCCAGTACATCACAAGTTTACAACCCCACACTATGAGACTTTGACTGTTATACATATACTTAATCTATTTTGTTTAAATATTAAATGGTAAAAGAGAACAAAACCTCCAAATATTTAGTCCAGTAGAGTAGACCAGTACATCACAAGTTTACAACCCTACACTATGAGACTTTGACTGTTGTACATATACTTAGGCTGCATTATCTTCACCTTAAAAAATTAAGTTTCAGGTCCAATCAGTCCAGTTCAGATAAGTTTCTATCAGGTTTAATCAGGTCAAACGTTCCAATAAGGTCCAATAAGTTCCAATCAGGTCTAATAAGTTCCAATAAGGTCCAAATAGTCAATGATTAATAAATTTAAATTAAAATTTTAATTAAAGTACCACTATAATTATATAGTATTATATGTGCATTATTATCTACTATTTTATTATTCATATTACTATTAGTTGATTATGTTATTATTAGAATAAATTATAATCATGGTCAAATAAGGTTAACAATAATAATCATCATAATTATACTATTTTGCAATATTCGTCTTCAAATAACTAAAGATAACATGTTTTCATACTAATGACAATGAAAGATATAAATGTTATCAATTGATTGCTTCATTATCATAACCGAAATGTCTTTCTTCATCGGAGTATCTTTCTTCATCTTCCACATCCTCCTCTTAAATCAATACGTTTTCTTCACCAACACTATGCAATTTTTGCCCGACTAATCTCCATATTCTTTGTTCTCGTATTGTTATTAGTCAAATTTAAATCAACTCTTGGTTCCATGTTTTCAACTACTTGCGAAATTGGAATTCCTAAATCATGTAATGAATAAAATTATGTGGCGTGCATGTTGCCACGATGATAGTCAAGTAGTAACCATCACCCATCTTCGGCATCATTCTTAATCTATTTTTTAGTATACCAAAAATTCTTTCAACAGTACCACGTAATGAAGAATGTCGATAATTAAAATTTTCTAACTTTCCCTTTGGTCGAGGACCGTTTTTAAATTCAGGAGTATATCAAAAGAGCAAGAAGCTAGCATATTCCACGTTTTGTTTTCTTTACGACCTCTAAATGCTTGTTAGAATATCATTTTTTTTTGTTAAAATATTAATCATAAGAGATAATTAATAATTACTATTTTTTCGGAAGATAAATTTTAATTATTATTATGTCATAATAAATTTTGAGGGATAGTATTTGTTAGCGGTAATATTTATGTTATTACTCATCAACTATTCAACTTTTTTGTCAGATAAGGTCAAATAAGCTCCAATCAGATCCAATAAGGTCTAAGAAATTTCAATCAAGTCCAATCAGGTCTAAGAAGTTCCAATCAGGTCAATAAGTTCCAATCAAGTCCAATAAGTTCCAATCAGGTTCAATAAATTGAATCAGGTCCAATCAGGTCTAAAAAGTTCAGTTCAGATAAGTTCAGTTCAGTTCAGGGTTTTTTAGGTGAAAATAACGCACCCTAATCTATTTTGTTTAAATATTAAATAGTAAAAGAGAACAAAATGTGGTTTGATAATTCATAATGTCCCTTAAAGATAGAGGATTTGTATCTAAAGAATTCTCATTGATAATTGTGTTCGCCAACAAATCGTGCGCCAAGTATTTTTTTCTAAATATATACGAGAACAATCCTTGTTCTCTTTATCCTAGATATTTGTGTGTTGTGGAGGTGGTACCGAAGATTTGAAATCAAATCTTGTCTATAAAATTGTTCTTAATCGCTCATTTTAGAAAAAAAAGGAAAAGATAATTGTATGTGGACCCACATTAATAAGAGTTAAGACCACCAACAAAATAGGTGAAAATTTCCCATTTTTTTATAAAAAAATTGGTGAGTTTTGTGGCAAAAATTGAAGTTTTGTGGCAAAAATTGAAGTTTTGTATACTAGTATCAAGCCTGGCGGCTCAGCTAGACGAACTAACGAAGTAACCAACTTAAAAAAGTTACTAAAATTGACTAGAATTTTCTGCTCCAAAATAAAGAAAGAAAAAGATTTGACAGGAATTTAGTGACTAGTGAATTGAATTGAGCAAGGTGCACACAACTTCAACCTCTCTTAAGCTTACCTACCTCTTCTTTTGATTGTTAGGTACCGCTGTATTTATAACTCTCACTCATTTCCTCATACTCAATACTCTCTCTTTCTCTATCTTTCTTTGTTTCAATCTTTCCCCTGTTTCAGCTCTGCTAAGTGCTAAGGAGGTTTTTCTTCAACGATAATTAGTAAGTAATTTCCTTTCTTGTTTCCTATATTTATTTGACTCATTGGTTTAAATTTTGGTATGATCAACTTTTTTTTTTGGATGTTTATGATATGATTAAGGTTGTGCCCAAAAGTTTAACTGATCATCATTTATGAAATTATTCTTATGAATCATAAATTTTGGGCACAAATTCTGATTCCAATTATGTACTTCGTGTTTTTTTGAGTTTGGGCACACATTTTAAGAAAGAGATAAGATAAAGTGAACCACAAATTAGTAAGTAAATACTAGTAAGTGGGAGGACAAAAGATTTGTTTGAACTTTAATGTATAGCGCACAACATATGTCAGTATCCGATATTGATAAAAGAAGAGAGATGAGTTCAAAAGGCTACTTTTTTTATTGCTATATAGTTTTAAGGTGACCCATTTGTCTCGTGAAGTTGACTCTCTTTTCTTAAGATGGGCGAGCCAAAAATATCTTGGATGGAGGGACTTTAAAGTATATAGAAGTGAGTGTAGGAGAAATTTTTGTGTACTACATACAACGGGAGATCAATTTGTTGTCCGTACAAAATAATTGTGCCTTTAACATTGTTATTGTTGTAGTTTCAGAGTAAAGCTTTCTTGATGGATGACTTTTAGTTTCCAGCCAAAAGTAGGATGATCTTTAGTTAATTTTCTTGTAGCCAAAAAAACTAGAGTTGGATTTTTTTTGGACAAAGTAGACACAATCAATAACTAGATTTATCTCTTAATGCAGTGGGAAACGATGTAATGGTGGATGATATTGCTTTTGCTCCCGAATTCACATTGACCAAACCGCTATCGCTATTGGGTTATGGTAAGACATTTTTCCTTGATTACATTATATATGAAAGATCATTTGAAGAAAAACAACTTTGAACCTGGATGATTTCTACTTTATCACTCAATCCAAAAGTCTTACTCAATTTCATGGGATGATACAGTCCAAAGTTTAAACAAGACATTCATCAATCTAATAAACTCATAATCCCTAGCCTTTTTATGGTGAAATTGTTTGTACGTAATGCAAAATGCCACATTGAAAATGAACTATAAAATGAAGTGATTCGTTCTTTACAAAGCAAGAAGTTAGTTCGATACAACTTCATCAATCATAATATGTTCGTTATCCATTTTAGTTTTTAGCTTTCAGTTTTTCTAAAATCTAAAATTAGAAATAGGGAAGGAAAGTTTGTCACTTACAACATTTTGAACACGTGACTTCAAAAAGTGGTAGATGAAGACCCATAATTTATGTTTATTTTTTATACCTTTTGTGGTCTTTTCGGTGACATTTTTTTTGGCTTTTCTTGGTTTTATTCATATCTACTTGACTAAAAAAGGAAAATTAGTAGTGAAGTTATGGCTACACCCACTGGAAAATAAGAAAAAAAATCAAAATAAATATTTTGAGTCTCAAATTACAACTTTTTTTTTTTCAATTTCTTGGTTTTAATTTTTCATATGAATCATATCTACTTGTAACTTGATTAAAGGAAAGGAAAAAAAAGTGTAAGTAGATCTAAGGATGTCAATTGATGGCCACACCCATCAGAGAATGAGAAAATAAAGGTATCAAAAATATACTTATATAAGTTGCTTATTGGGTCTTAAATTACAACATTTTTTTTCCTAGAAGATTGTAATCGACAAAGTCACCTATTGAAAATATTGCAAGTGACGAATAACACGAAAAATTGGTCTCAATAGGATACATACAAATTTGTAAATGGTAAAATCCATGTAACTACGCTTTTCTTGCATGAATTTAGAAGTTAAGGGAAGATTCTGTTTTGGTTTCAACAGGTTGCACAGAACTTGAAATTCACTATCTGCAAATAAAGTTCACAGCAGTTGGAGTCTACTTGGAGAAGGAAGTGGTACAACACTTGCAGAAATGGAAAGGGAAATCAGGAAAGGAGCTCGCCGAAGATGATGAATTCTTTGATGCTCTGGCTGCAGGTAAATTTACTCCCAAAAACATGCAAAAGAGAGTAACAGAAATTGTTTGCAATGAGATCTTTTTATACCACAATTTGAATAAGTTCTGATTTCTGAATAATGCTAATGTAGGTTGGTTTGGTTAATGTGTGTATTTGGTACAGCACCTGTAGAATCAGTGATTAAAGCTGTGGTGATCAAGGAGATCAAAGCTTCGCAATTGGGCACGCAGCTGGAGGGTTCAGTAAGGGACCGTTTGGCAGCCGTTGACAAGTACGAAGACGAAGAAGAAGCCGCCCTTGAGAAGGTTGCCGAGTTCTTCCCCACCAAATACCTCAAGAAAAACTCTTACTTCACTTTTAGCTTCTTTGCTTCAGGCACAGCTGAGGTAAAAACATGAACTTACCCTTCAACGATTATAAATAATGTGATTAGCAATTGATTCCTGCAAAGGAGAGGTGCAAAACAAACTTTTGCTAGAAAAAAAGGGGAAAAGAGGAGCTACCTTTTATACCATTCAAAATCTCAATGCGATCTAGTCAATTGTAGGATCAATCTAATTTTTCGGAATTGAAGCGCTATTTTTTACTCCCACTTTTCATTTCAATTGGGGCGTTTGCTTTTTTCACTTGGACATGGAAAAATTGAAAAGGCTAGTTAGAAGGAGACTAAAAGAAGTGAGAGACAAAGGTTGGCCTGCATGAACTTATTGTTTTGCTCATCGATTAGGTGAGTCAACCTACCGTTTAAGGAGAATTAAAAAAAGAGTAAAAGTAAAACGTCCCAACTCGCAATCTTAAAAAAAAACACCTACAAATGGCAAAATGTCCCTATTAGATAAACATGGAGGGCGTACCAATTCTCAGTGGGCTATTGAGACGATCACTTAAATTGGAAGGGTTTTGCTTGGTTGGGTCGAGTTGAGATTGTAGGTTAGAGGAACTTTTATGTTGATTTTTTTTTTTTTGGGTTTGAGTCTACCGATCTTAGTTTTTACGTTTGAAGTGCATCTTCGAACACACTTTTTAGAACATTCACTCTATTTTAAATTTGCAAGTCAGTCTTAGTTGGGTTATCTTCGATCAGACTGTGTATGGTCAATTTTGATAGGTCTAATTGCAAATTTTCTATGCGAATATGACTAGTTTCCGTGATTATTCCAGCTAAAAGCCTTAAACTGGCCGAGTTTTCTGAAATTTATTGACAATAAGTTTTTGGCAGATCGCTATAACCACAGATGAGAAAGAAGAATCGAAAACAACAGTGGAGAACAAGAATGTGGTGGAGATGATCAAGAAATGGTATTTAGGGGGAAGCAGGTCAGTGACTCCTTCAACTATTGAGTGCTTGGCTAACAATCTTGCAGCTGAGTTATCCAAGTAAATGTAATGTAGTGTAATGCCGATGGTATAAAGGCGCCTTTTTAGGTTGTTTTTTATGATCTCTGTTGTTTAGCAACTGGTAGAAAACTATTGTTTTGGTGGGATTTCTTATGATTTCTCATCTACTAATAATACATGTCCTCTTTGTTTCTGAATAACATCTGCAAGATTCTCATCTTTGTTTATATGATTGGTGTCATTTCAAGCTTTCATTTTTAGGTAATATTGGATTTATTTGGCCCAAAACATGTGCCTAAATCATATATATTCCATTGTGGAATGAATTGATAGTAGTTGCAACGATTTTTCTCCTTTCCAGAGGATGATAGTGCTATTTTCAACTTTTTTTGATTTATTTAAGGAAAGAATAAGTTTAGATAGATCAAATTAAGTTCACATACATCAAATTGAATAAGTTCGGATAAGTTCATGTAAGTTGAAATATGTTCAAATAAGCTTAGATTGATTCCAATAACTTCTACATTTTACCATCATGTAAATTGAAAAAATATGACTACAATTTTTGTAGTTTTTAGGTAAAGAAAAACATTATCACTTGAGATATTATAATATTCGTTTAAATATGTATTTTTAAATATCAATATTGCGAAATTTTTATTGACACAAAATTAAAGATAATAATACTTAAAATTGTGTCTTGATGAAGGTGAAAAACAAATAAGTAGAACTTTGGATGAAGGGAGTAAGATAGAATACAATTAATTTATGGTATACTTCAACTTCACTCAAGGATAGAGGTAATACTATGATCCTTTAGAAGATAGATTATAGAATAGATCCTGTTCAAGTAAGGCCGGCCCAAACTACCTTACTAGTTAAACATTGGGCTGATATCACTAATTATCCTCGGGCTGGATTTGCTATTCCGGGTGCGCGATAAACTTGGCCCATAAGGCATGTATTACACCTTTTGACTTACTAGTTAGGTGTTGGTTTGGTACTATTGTTATCATTCTTTTTTTTTTAAAGAATTGTTATCATTCATTTATTCTTATGTATTACCTCTAGTTTTTATTAGTTTACCCATTAGAATTTTAGGACAAACTATTAATTTATTGTCATACTGTATTGAAGTTAATGTTGTGGGCCAAGAAAAATAGAGCGTGAAGTTAAATATAATAATAGATAATTGGTCGGATCATTCTAAAAAAAGAAAAAAGAAGAAGTGGGTAAACTATTAAAGCTTAACCCGGAAAAAAAGTAGGTAAACTAATTAAAACTAGAGAGAGGATATTCAAACTTGTAATGTATTGGGATGTATCAAGAGCTACTTTCTTCGAGCTATAAAGTTGAAGATGCAACTCGAGGTCCAAACACTAGCGAGAAATACTCTCCTATGATCCTATCCATTATATTGCTTCCTTATGAGATTTGAACACAAATCTATAGCCTATGGAAGGTGGAGCTATCTGCATTCACATATTGCCGATTATCAACAAGAGCAACTTTTAGTTTTTTGATGTTTTAGTATGTTCAATTTATTGAAATCCGTGCACTTATTGACTTATTGTGTTCTTTGCTATTCAAAATGCTTATGCTAACACTAAAAGCAAATCATATTCTCCTATTTTTTTTTAACAAAAGCAGGGTTTATAAAATCTATATTATTCTTCATGCATTAGTTCATATACCACCTAGGCACTTAACGACAAACCTGGTTCAAAATGTCCGAATATACAACTTGAATAATGTTAATAGTCAAATTCATATCTCGCGTACACTTTGTTTTGGTCCAAGCTAAGTACCGCCTAATCATGACAGCTCAATTGGATAACCCTATACTTCTTAGTCCTATTCTTCTGGACTAAACTAAAATGAACTAAAGTTGTAAGAGGAAATTAATTGAACAGAATTGAATTGAATTTGTTAGAATTGAACTAAATTTCCATTAATTCGGTCCAAAAGAATGAAGCCGTGACTCCATCTATTGCTTTTAATCTATCATTTTACTTTGACACTTTTCATATATTGTACTATGATCATCATTTGTGATTTATACATGAAGAAAAAGTATAGTCACGTGAAATCTTGTTAGATTTCATCTCCCTATATATATAAGAGCTATTTTTTTAATAAATAATTTTTACTTATTCATAATTACATATATTTGTAAAGTCATGCGTTGACATATGTGAAAGTCAAATTGTGTAAATCAATAATAAATAGAGGCAGTACATAAATTGTGACTTGTATGTTGAACTTTCTACATATGACCAAATAACATCCTAGCATAAGGAGAAAGTCAAAAAGTATTTGAATTATTTATATATTAATGATATACATTACGCATATAGAATTAATTTTCTGATTCAAAAGCTTTAATTACCACAAATGCAAATATAATTTTCCAATTGAAAAATTCTTAGGTTCCCCAATAGGTTTAGAAATGGGTATAATTAAGTCTATTTTCAACTCATTTGCTCATTTAAATGGTTTGATTTCCAATGATAAAAAGTCAACTCCAATTGAGCAAATTTCCAAATTTTAAAAAACATTGGGTGGACTTCCTGTTTCTTGATAGCTTGATAGAGAATAGGTATAGATACATTTATATGTACATGGTGTTACAATCTTATACATTTACACAGTAGCTAATCAAAAAAATTCAGTATCATGTCAAGACAATTGAGCAATACTATGGTACGTCAGAGTACTTGTCTAAGTTGTTTCCGACAAAAAAATCTCACTTTACTCATATCAATTAGGAAATTCTTGCCCACGCTCCAAAATTGAGAAATTTTCCCAATAATTTTAAGAGACATATAGATTAAAAATTAGCGGTTCATTCATATTAAACCACCGAGTAAATCACAATTTTAACTTACCCATCATGCATGTCTCTTGAGATTGGGCAATTCAAGATTGAATAACGGTCCATCAATACTAATCTTATGGCCACACTTTTTTTTCACTTTAGTTTCTTCGTGCACCATCATCACCATTACTTACCTCATTCGTAGAGAAATTTGTACCATTTCCTTGTCCTATTGACACCACAATAGCACCATTTCTTGCCCATTCTGATAAAGATTGCCGGCACGTAGGACATGTAGAGTGAGATAGCAACCAAGTATCAATACACTTACTATGAAACCCATGTTTGCATTTTGGTAACACTTTTATATTTTCTCCTTCTATAAACTCCCCTAAGCATATCATGCATTCCGTGGACATAACATTGTTGACCGTCCTACCACTTGAAGTAATATGGTAAAGTGTTGTTGGGATCTGCCTTATGGTGCTCCTTTTAAGCCCTCGAGTGGTCGCGCTTACGTAGACCCCACCGAAGGCCCCTACATCGCTGTGGTTGTGGTTGTGGTGGTGGTCATGTCGGCCTGTACACCGGAGGGCACATCGGACAACCGAGTTCAAGCCAAGAGCACATAACAACGCAAATAGCAAAACTGCTAGGATGATCACCATGTTAGCATCGATGTCGACATCTCCTACGACACGAGGCCTGCTTCCGAATGGTGTTGCAGCGGTGGGTGGTGTCGCGTCACTGAGGTGGTGGCGGTGAGGTGGATCCCACACCATAGCTCTTATTTTCCTATCGGAAGATCAACTCTATATTACAAAGTTGTGTATTAACAAGTACGTGCAACTATGCAAGTTCGTGACACTAGCTAATTGAAGTAAAGTGACATGAAGAGTGGAATTGTATTATTTGAGGATAATCGGTTAACAAAGGAGATCATGGTGAGGGAACTCATTTCACACATGTAGAATACTTGCTTCAAACTTGGAAGGAAAAGCTATATGATGGCGTTGTATGTGGTATGTTTGTTGTTGTTACTCCACTAGTAGTGACATTACATGGTGTATGGGCCGTATCAAGTAATGAAGAGGCACACAATGTCTTGTCGAGAGATTCTAACTTGATAAACACAATCAATAAAAGGAATATCATTGTACTAAACTAATAAAAAAGCTATTCGCTTTTCTTTGAAGGAACTATGAGCTTATTTATTGGCCAACACTAAGAATTTAGAAAGCCACTGCACACCAATAATGCTGGCTAAATAGAGTAGTATCTTATTTACTAATTATAGCAACTTGTTCGGCGTGGTTACTAGATTGCTATATAAAGAGGGGTTTTTGATAGATTGAAATGAAATAAAAAAAAGTCAACGACAACATATTTGTATAAAAAAAGGGGCTTTTTGGCAATTTGATTTCAAAAAATAGCTCTAATTATCATCATATATAAGCGTAGAATTTTAGATTCAACTTTTTTTCTAGATTTATTTTTACCTTAATCAATAAGTAAAGATAGACTTGGAAAACAGACTTGTACTAGGTTATCAGACCAAAATTCAACAACCTAAACATGAACTCTACCATAATTTACATGACCTAATAACCTAAGCCGAGGTTAGTAGAATGATAATACTTGTGATTGATATCTATGTTGTTGTTTATAACAATAGGCAAATTGGTGACTAACTCGAAAATGACCTAGTTTGTGTAGACCTAAATTAGATCAAAACCAACTGTAATAACTCATTATTTGAACATAATTCAACCCAAATTGACTTCAACCTAAATTGATACTACCAACCCATATCTTATCTCTATGTTCAAACACTTTTCTAATTATATATACTCTAGAGTCGATACAGACGACACTTTTGGAGCCTCTTCCATATACCGCATATAATTATGTAATCTTAGTAAAAATCTTCAGATAGTATGGAGAGTAGTTGAATTACTAATTATAGATAATCTTTACATAGTACTCATATTAATCTGCAATTAATTGTTGTAATTATTTCAATCAATTCTTAGAGATATCTTACTTTTAAATTATAAAATTACGGTATCTTTTTCAACAAAGAAATATACCATTTTATATAGGATACGGAGCACAAGTCTAGTTATTGTATAAGCCTAAACATTCAACATTTTTTCTGAAAGAGTGCAATGATAAATATTTTTGGTTTGCTTATTGCCTACTAAACAATGGCTGTGCTAGATTCTAGGAGGAAAAATTCTTGGGCATACTTGATTTTTACTCCCAACATTTGGCATCTTGGTCTTTGCTTTATCAGTCATCTAAGTACCTCATTCCACACTAAAGCAGCAAATATTCATGATTTGAGCATCTTTGTATCGTCGTCACAAGTCACAATTCATACTATAGAAACAATTAATCATTGACAAGTGGAAACTCCATTAATCGGGGAAAAAGCTGGGTTTTATGCTTGCATTTGCAAAGCACCCACATTTACTTGGACTTCGCTTTTCTTGATGAGAATTGAGAACAAAGTTACACTGATAACCCCCTCCTCCTCCCTCCTCCTCCTCCTCCCCCCCCCCACAAAAAAAAAAAACCCCTCAAAAATAAAAAAGATCAAACAAAGTTGAAAAAGACAAACTGGAGTAAACTCTTTTGTGCGTGCCAATATGTGTACGTGCTTAATAAGTGTTAGTATAGTGTTATTATACCGACCACCTTTATCAATCTTAGCCTTCATTTTTAACTTATCCAACTGGTTCTTTACTTCTATGTAAAACTTCCAAAATAGCCCTTTAGTTGCATTCTTAAACATGGGTCTTAAGAGAAATTTTATGAACAAGGTTGTTGAATATATTTAGAATAAGAAAAATGAAGAAAATATAGTGCAACGAATAAAAAACTCACCGGTTAATTACTTGGTAACTTAGAATGGAATTGCCAGGCTCACATAAATAGCCTTTACATACAAATGAAACTAATTAGCTAGAAGAACAAATAAGTTAATACTTAAGTCTAGCCTTTTGGCTTAATTAAGAGTTCTTTCTTACAGGGAAGAAGATTCATTTCTTTTGCGATTGATCTCGTCCTTTTTTGAGTTTCCCATCATAGACAACATGGGAACAAATGGGTCGTCGAAAATTGGAATTCCAATTGTGCATTGTGACTTATCTCACCCCCTTTTTATTTAATTATTTTCTAGATGAGTTGGACGAAGCCCACTTACCAAACTTTCGATATGCGTGTCATTATCAATGCAACTAACAAACAAGTAAGTGGAAAAATGGTCCATGTTTTACCCCACTAACACATAGCTTAGTCAAATAGAAAATTCACTAACACAACTAACTAACTAACAACTCATTGTTCCTAAAAAAATACTAACCTCCATTTCTAATAAGTACAACATTTTCCATTTTAAGAAATGTCATAATAAGTGCAACTTAGCGCTCAAATTGGAAAGTTTTCTTCTTTTTATTCACAGGATTGTCATTACTTAATTCTCCAACAACTTAATCAACTTATCATCTGCTAACCTAAATAAAACTAATTAATCAACTCACCCAAACCCCCCACCCCACTCATGTCAGCCACCCCACCATTCTCTCAACTCAACCCACCACCTCTCTCTATCTCTCTCTCCTCAACTTAACCTACCCCCCTCTTGTCAACTCAACCCACTAACTCAACACCAACACCAACACCAACACCAACACCAACACCACCAGCCCAATACCACCACCAGCCGACACCCCTCCCCACGGTACAACCTTTTATTTTCCAGATTTTTCCTACTATCCTCCTTCTCTCCTTTTCTCTCTTTCTCTCTCCTCTCCTTCTCTTCCTCCAGCTCCTCCTCTCCTTAATTCTCTCGCCTTTCTCCAAATCCGGCGTTCGATTTCAACACTTCGGTGGTTGTGTTAGATCTGGTGGTGGTTAGTAAATTTTGTGGGTGTATCTTCTTTTTCGTATACAAGGGTTTTCTGCTGCTGCAATGGTGGTGGTTATGGTGTGTTGCTGCGTTGGTGGTGGTGGTATGTTGGTGGTGGTGTGTTGCTGCGATGGTGGTGGGGGGTAGAGAGAGAAGATGCCGGTGGCGGTGGTTGATGCATTGATGCGGTAGAAATGGCAATTTCGGGGGTGGTTCGTTTCGAAGGGGATGGTGGTGGTTTCGGGGTGGTTTAGAAGGGGCGGTGTTGGTTTCGGGGTACGGGAGGGAAAATGGGGTGCTTTCCTGTGGGCAGGGGCGGGAGTGAGGGAAAAACATTATCCGGTAGTGGTGGCGGTGGCGGTGGTTGGTGGTGACGTTTTTGTGGTGGCCGGATGGCAGGTGAAAGGTGTTGGGATATAAAATTATTGGGTAATTAGTGTAGATATTTTATTTAATTAAGTTGCCTAATCCCTCTTAAGTGTGGCCCCCAACTTTCTCTCTCTATGTGCCTTGGTCTATGTGCCACTTCTCTATATTGCACTTATTTAGAAACGCAGGAAGTAGTAACTTACTAACCAGTAATTTTGAAGCAAATATTCCAACACACTCCCTTGCTTCAAAGTTTTGAATATTTGCCGATTTTATAAAGTACTTTCCTTCATATGTGATGCATTTCTCACCCTAAAACTTTTGTTGATACACTTCTCACCAACTATCTATCTGTGGAGCACTTCTCTCCAGGCATCACGGTGCACTTCTCACCCATTGCTCTAAAATAATATTTTTTCTTCGGCTACTTGTGCCATGTTTCCTGGCGCTTTATTTTGTGATCTACAATGTTTTGCCAAATGGCCAAATATTTTGCATTTGAAACATTGTGTTTTTCCCTTATGCCAGCACTCATTTTCCTCACGATCGAACTTTTTTTTTTGCTAATTAAGTAAGATTGTATAAGCACAAATCAGTTTTACAACCTAACAACTCCAGCAAAAGGCAAGAGAACTCATCATTCTAATACACGATCGAACTTCTTACAAACACCACATTGAGGACTTTTGCCTTTCCCCTTAGAACAAGAAGTCTGGGTTAAAAAAGCTTCTTCACCCTTGGTTGAGTCATCATTTTCTCCTCTCATTTTCCTTCTTTAATCAGCGACATGGAGTGCATTGATCAACAATCCAAAAGTTGAAGTAGATAAATTGAATCTTCAAGAGCAGAAATTTTGGTTTCATACCTATCCGGAAGAGTTACTAAAAACTTGTCTACTATTCTTTGACTTGAAAAATTACCACCAAGTAGCTTTATTTGACAATAGTCATCATTTGGTTTCCTTACTCCTATTGGCACCTTCAGGTTTTTTCATGCTTAGCATCTCAAACTCCCTTTTGAAATTCAAAATTTGCATTAATTTAGTTTGACTATTGCCTTCAAACTCCTTCTTGAACTTTTTCCACGCCTCTTTAGGAGTTTCACATGACATTATAAGTGTGAAGATCCCTTCCGACAATGCCAAAGGTGAGCAAGAGAAGTCCTTGGTTTCTTTGCCATGTCTTCTTCATAATCGTTTGTTTGGGATACGGTGAGATTGTTTAAAAGAGGGGATGGAGTAGCATCATTCTCTACCACATCCCATAAACTCAAAACTCTTAAGTAAGCATTCATTTTTATAGCCAAAGAGTGGTAATTTTCACCATTGTATATGGGAATAGGAAGAGAAAAATTGCTTGATGCCATTTGACAGGAAGTTCCACCTCTTAAATTTTTTTTGACATGTGTTTGAACCTGACAAGCCCTTAAGATTATTTTGGCTCTGATACTGTGTTGAATATATTAAGAATAAGAAAAGTGAAAAAAAAATATAGTGCAACTAGGGGTGAAAGTTCGGTGTACGGTTTGGATTAGGGCCTAATCCAATCCGATCCGAACAAAAATTGGATTTCAATTTTTCAATCCGAATCCAAACCAATTAGAGTTTGAATCCGATCCAATCCAATCCGGATTTTCAAATTCTAGATTGGATCCGATCCGAAAATCCGATTTTTTTAACGCTTTTTTTTTTGAGATGAAATAAATTAATAAATTAAGTATAATAAGTTAATAACATTTAAACATTAACAGCAGGTCAGCAAACAGCAGCCATAGCCCGCCCCATAGTAGATTTACGATTTAAGTTCAACATCACAAATTAATACAGTAGCAGAATAGTTCAAGTGTTCAACAATAGCACTCTTCAATATTTACAACAACAACAATACAACAGTCCTTAGCTACTGTTATCCTAGAGGGAACATGAAATTTATTTGTTGAATAGATGTCCATGAATCTGTGGTTAAAGATACCTTTGAATTGCACTTCTTCAACAAATTTTTAAGCTTCCTTTTTTCAGTCAAAAAAGACTCATAACAGTCCTTAGCTACTGTTATCCTAGAGGGAACATGAAATCTAGGCTCCATAACACTACAAAAATACCTAAACCCTTGTCCCTCCACAAACTTGAATGGCAATTCATCAACAATTATCATAAAAGACAGAGCTTTTCGGATAGATGCAGCATCAAATTTATGATAAGTTAAACCACTACCTCCACCTTGACTATCTACCCCTTTAGATTGAAAAGAAAGCAAGCTTTGCTTAGATTGTTTTGGGGTATTGTAAGGATACTTACGACATTTGGAGATGTGAGCCCACAAAGGGCTGGTTCCATTCCTCTTAGGGTTGCAATTATACTGAATTTTGCAGTACTTGCAAATTGCTTTGATACCATCATCAGTTTCCTCTTTGTCGAAGTGCTCCCACACTGGAGATCTATCCTTCATCCTCTTTCTTTTAATTTTTGCTACTGAAGTAGCAGATTTAGAGCTAGAAGCACAAGCATTCGACATTCTACACGTTTCAGAATTAAAGAGAGTTAGAAAAAGAAAATGAGATAAAAGAATTAGAGAAAGGTTCGAAAGTATACCTGAGACTTGAGAGAGGCTGACTTGACGGCCGTCGAGTAGTCTGACTGAGAGTCTGAGATGAGATGATTTCTTTGGGGTTCGAAATTTTTTTGCGGGGGAAATATGAGAAGGGGAAGGAGGAAAGCTAAAAGCTGCGCTTAAGATGTTAGGGTTTTAGGGGAATCCCTGTCTCCCTGATGCACAGTCCACAAACTGGGCCTTCTTTTAAAAAAAAAAATTAAGCACCCAGCCCAAATACTGAGATACATAATAAGAGGCATACAATAATTCGGTTATATTGGATTTTCGGATCCAATTACCCTCAATCCAATCCGATCCGAAAATCCAATTTTTTAAAAAATCTCAATCCGAATCCAATCCGAACACAGTTTGAATCCGATCCGAATTACTAATTCGGATTGGATTGGATTGGATTTTGGATTTTATCCGAATAACTTTCACCCCTAAGTGCAACGAATAAAAAACTCACTGGTTGATTTACTTGGTAACTTAGAATGGAATTACTAGGCTCATATAAATAACAGTTTTTTCACCATATACCCCTGACAATTTTTTTTTTTGCACCATATACCCTTTCGAGTTTCCAAATTCACCATATACACTCGACGCTTTAAAAAATACATCAACCTACCCTTATGACTAACGGAAGTCTAACACCGTTAGTCATTAACCCCTAATCCCCCCTCTAACCCTAATTAACTAACCTAAACTAACCTAACTCTAACCCTAATCCTAATCTAATACCTTAGCCCTAACCACCCACCCACCACTCCTCCCCCACCCCACCAATTTCCCCCACCACCCCTCCCCCCCACCCCACCCACCTACCATACCCTTCCCCCCCACCCCGTGCCCCCACTCCTCTCTCCCCCTCCCCCTTCCCCTGTAGTCGCCCAACCCCCCCTCCCCTTCCTTCCCCGAATCGTAGCGCAGCCCCCCCTCCCTCCCCTTTCCCTTCCCCCCGCCGCGCAACCCCCTTCCCCTCCCCTTCCCCGAAATGAAAAAAAATCGAAAACACCCGAATCGAAAAATCGAACCAAGCGAGGGTGGGTTTCAAGGGTACGCGATCCGAGGGACAGGGCGACGGTTGCGGGGGAAGAGAAGGGGGGGGGGGCTACGCGACTTGCGGGGAAGGGGAGGGGAGGGGGATTGCACGACTGCAGGGGAAGGGGAGAGGAGGGGGGGTGTGCACTTAGCGGGTAAGGGGAGGGTGGGGGCCGCATGACCGGGGGAAGGGGAGGGTGGAGGGCGCGCGCATGGCGGGGAAGGGGAGGGTGGGGGGCTGCGGGGAGGGGGGCTTCGGGGGTGGTGGGGGCAGGTGGGGGAAGGGGGTATGGGGTGGGGAAGGGGTGGTGGTTGGGTGGTTAGGGTTAGGGTTAGGGTATTAAATTAGGGGTTAGGGTTAGGGTTTGACTTACGTTTAGGTTAGTTAATTAGGGTTAGGGGGAGATTAGGGGTTAATGACTAACGGAAGTCTAACGCCGTTAGTCAAAAGTGTAGTTTGATGTATTTTTTCAAAAGTGGGGGGTATATGGTGAATTTCAAAAGTTGAAAGGGTATATAATGCAAAAAAAAATATTTATCTGGGGTATATGGTGAAAAAACCGTATAAATAATCTTTGACAAATGAAACTAATCAGCTAGAAGAATGCAACTAACAAACAATGTAAGTGAAAACGTGGTCCATGTTTTACCCAACGAACACATAGCTTAGTCAAATAGAAAATTCACTAACACAACTAATTAACTTACAACTCATGTTCCTAAAAAATAGTAACTAACGTACAACTCATGTTCCTAAAAAAATAGAAAATTCACTAACACAACTAACTTACAACTCATGTTCCAAAAAAAATATTCCGATAAACATAACACTAATGTTAGCCTCCTTTAATTTACTAGTAGGGTTTTAACTTTTAAGTTTGCTTCATTTCAACTTTGGAGAGTGTAGCCAAATTAAATAATCCCAATTTCTTCATTATAGTAAGTTCTTAGAGATAATTTCTTGCACATTTCAATCTTTTTTGTTTATGTTTGTCTTTTGTTTCCAATTAATATAAATTAGGTTTTCATTTTAATCTCACTAAAGAACCATTTTCAATTTGGATACAACTTATGATTAACAAGAAATACATTTAAAAAGCTGTTGATTAATTAAACTTCACACAATGTATTGGGGCGGGGAGGTTGCATTTACAACCCCTTTCTCAACTAAAACTACGTAAAATAAGATACTTGATATCTTAAGAGCAAGAAATAAAAAAATTATCCATCAATCCTATAAAAATAAAATTGTAGTCTTCAAGCAAATATTATTAGTGGTTACAAATGAATCATATGCTTGTTTTATTATGATGAAATATACGCAAGGTAAAAAAGCTACATGATGTTTTGAAAGTTTACATTTTAATACAAATAGATGAATATCTTAGTTTTATTTTGTCTCTTATATATAATTCTAAACAAGTTGAATATAAATGGAAATAAATACTATTATAAGAAACAAATTTCTAAAGCAAATATATGAAGTAGTCAACCTTATAAAGAAATACGGATTCCATGCATGACCTTCAAGCTATTTGGGTTTTGGAAGTCTATGCTTCCAAAGGCACACTACGCAAGACAAGAGTCTCAATAGTCATACCAGGTCCGAACCCAAACATTACACCCCAATCTAACCCTAAACCAGTTGTAGCCTTTCCTTCTTTAATTGCCTTTTTCCTCATTTCATCCATCATTATTATGACTCCTACACTAGCCATATTCCCATACTCGCTCAAGACATGCCTAGTCACCTCGAGTTTATCCTTGTTTAGCCCGAGCTCAGCTTCGGTTTGATCAAGCACTGCAGGGCCTCCATTATGGGCAATCCAAAATAGCTTGTTCCAGTCACTAATACCAATTGGTTTAAAAGCTTTGACTAAAGATTCTTCCACATTTTTGGACACAAAAAACGGAAGATCCCTTCGAAGATGGAATGTTTGACCCATCTCAATGATCTCGGATGCTGGACCAGCAGTATCAGGAATAGTAGCCTGTATGGCATGCACAAGTTGGAAGACCGGTCTTTCAATAGACAAATCTGGATTAGCACCCACGACCACAGCTGCGGCCCCATCGCCAAACAAAGCTTGTCCAACTAGTGAGTCAATATGGTTTTCTGAAGGACCATGGAAGTTTACAGCTGTGATTTCCGAGCACACCACCAGAACGCGAGCCCCCTTATTGTTCTCCACGATATCCTTCGCATGTTTGAGGATGTGGGGGCCGGCATGACAACCCACCAAGTAAAGAACCATCCGGTGAACGGAGGGATCGAGTTTGAGGAGTTTAGCGATCTCATAGTCTGTGCCAGGCATTGACAAGGCTAATGTAGTGTAGACGATAAGGTGGGTAATCTTGGACTTTGGCTGACCCCATTCTTTGAGGGCCTTTTCGGCAGCTTCTACACCTAATTTAGGTACATAGTCAATTGTCATTGCACGACGCGCATCATGAGATGGTTCTCCATAGGTCAGCATACTTGGATTAGCCTTGAGGATTTCTTCGGTTAAGAAAAAGTGTCGTTTTGTTATCATTGTTTTTTCGCCTGATCAATTTCATCATAAATAAAGATAATATAAGAATACATGGAGGCCAAGTTAAGTTATTTGACATTTAGTTTAACAGATCTCAAGCGATGAACAAGCGAGGAACAATAAATCACTTTAACAGCTAAATTTCAAAATTACATGTAACACATTTATATATAGTACTCTCATTCATATGTAGTAGACGAGTTTGTAATATATAGTGTTGACTTAAATAACAACAAATTAAAAGAGGGGTTTATAACAAAGCACAAACACTATATAAGTTAAGTTAGTAAAGGTAATAGGAATTTTCTCTAAAGTAACACGAATGTTTTTTTTTTATATCCCAAAAACTAATATGGAAAATTTCTATTGGGCAACACAATTGTTTATAGGTTACATTACTAGAGGAAATGTGAAATGAAAAAACTTACAAATGCGCTTGAATTTTTCCTTCAGCTCAACTTTGTGCTCACTATTGGTGACCCTAAAGTAATAATCAGGGTAATCTTTTTGATAAATATAATTGGGAGGATGTGCCTTTCCAATCCCCAAAATACAGGCAGGACCAGCAGCTCTTTGGGCATCCCTAATCTGCTGAATACTTTCCATTTTTTCTGTTTGATTGTGAGTAATTAACGTCGTTTTTTTTGGTTTAGTTTGTAAAGAAGTGAGATTATTACAATTAATGTGATTGATGTGATGATGAACAATGTTTGTATAGGCAAAAGGTATTTATAGACAACCGTCACCGTAGCATATGATTATTTAAATACGAGATTAGGTGCCTGTTATTGGAATTCTTTGTGATTAGAAAATTGAGGTTGTAGAAAACTATGGATTACTAATGCGTGATCTTATAGTTCTCTTTGAAATGTACATTCAATCAGATTGAACGAACGCCATGCTTATATTTTATAGTATGAAGAGTTGAACACAGCATTACACTTGCGGAACTTGTAGATTTTGTCAACTGGTCAGTTGGTCAATTCATTTACTTCAAAATAAAATAACCAAGTTACATTCTGGGGAAAAGTCTGGCTACGCAGCAGACAATTATCTACTAGACATAATTTAAAATTTTATATGATTATCCCATGGGTGAATTCAGCGTTATCTATGTCCGTATTTACTGAGCTTTACCCAATTCATAACCGTATGTTATGTATATATTTTTTAAGAATATCAACAAAAGTAGCATATTGAGTGAAATAAGTAGTACATTTAATCAATAAAGTAGTATATTAGAACTGAAAATATCACAATGGCAATATATATGTTGGAGTTTTATATACTACTTTTTTATATAAATATATACACCTTTTGTAATCAATACTTCTTTTTGAATATATCACCAAAAAATATTTAAAACAGTTCTGAATTAGACATTTCTGTTACGACACAAATTCTTGGAAAAGACGGTCTCACATTTGTCTTAACGTGAGACCTGCCCAAATCCAAGAGATATATTTTTCAAAAATGGACCGCATCACAAATTCTCACGATGATATTTTTGGTGAATTAGTTAATATTTTGGGCGAATTAGTTAAGTATTTTAGCACAATAGTTTAGAGCTGGTAATCTATATGTAGACTTACATTATCTTTTAGTTAACATATCCAGTACATTAGTTAGTGTTGTTCTATAATTATTTAAGATCTATTAAGCATTATTTAGTTTCCAATATAAACGAAGAAATGACTTTTTTATAGATCTAAAATGTCAAATACAAAAGACAACCTGAAAAAAGAACTTAAAACAACCTAGCATTTGGAGTAATTGTACTAATTTCAGTTTGGTTCTTGGAATTTGTTTGTTTAGTCTTCTTGAAATTACTTTTCTTCCTTACACTTCTTCCCTTTATTTTTTTTGCACGATTGGAGTCTAAAATAACCAATGTAGTTGTACTTGATGAGCATTGTTCTTCTATAATTGGTTTTGTAGTTAAGTCTTTGGTTATACTTGCAACAGTAGTCTTGTAGACTTCTTGCAGTACCTTTCTTGCGTCTTCATTATCTTGACTTATTGTAGAACTTTCTTTCGGTTTCATATCGCGCATGGGGTTACGTTGTTTATAACTGCTCCAGAGTTTTCCTATCCATTTTTCTTTTTCACACTTCGCTCTTGCAAATCTAGTCCACCTTTTTGCACATGTACCTATTTGTTGTGATTGAATGCATGTGCATGATTCTCAATGCATGAAAACATAACAATCCTGGCAGCATAACTTTTACATCATGTTATTTAACTATTAAAATTAAATTATTAACTAATAACAATTAGGTACTAGTTCTGTTTTTCATATAAAAAGTTAAAGTTTCAAATGCAAAAGTTAAATTTTTGATACCAAAAGTGATTTGACCTGTTTCTTCAAAGTTTTTGCAAGTGCAAGTTATCGTTTAATCATGGGCAATATATATTACCTTTTGTGATGGATATGTGTCAAACTCTTCTTTCACTTCAAACATGATAGACATCTTGTCATGTGAAACAACAACAAAGTAAGTGTTTGTGGACATTGTCATTGCAAACTCGTGCTCAAATATTTTACTTACATTCAAATTAAAAAACGAATTCAAGTTGTAGACAGAGAATGGAGGAGGAAAGTAATGCAGGTTTTATGGCGTCTCGATGGATTAGAGAAGAAAGAGAGAATGATTAATGCATAATATTGAAATTAGGGCCAATAAAAGGCGTTATAATCTGGTTTCTATGATATAACTAATATACTTCAGCGCTTAACTAATATACTTGAGCGTTTAACTAATACACTTCAGCGCTTAGCTAATTCATCCAGAAGAAATTTAAGGCTAGCATAACTAATAGGTCCAAGCTCTTAACTAATTCCGCTGCTAGTTTGATGCACACGCGTGAAGTCAGCATGACATCAGTTGGTCTCACGTTAGTGTTAACGTGAGGCCGTCTCTTCAAAAACGGACTCTACTTTAATATCGACATAATCACATTTGCCATTGTTTTCATATGTCTTATCATATTATTTCTTTGTTCTTAAATAGTGGTTTAGTTGCTTTTTTATCATCCAAGAAATGTTAAAAAAGTCAAGGTTATCAAAATTTTAATACCACTAGGATGGGTGGCAAACTGGCAATCAGGTTCGGGTAATTTGATTTTAGGTCATTTTTGGGTATGTTGTGCTTTTGCGTCCAGCTTCGTCAGGTTGGGTCTATCAGGTTTCAGTGAAGTTTGTGTCAGATTTGGATCATGTTAGGCCTAATAAAGTTCTGGTGAAGTTTAGGTTTATGGTGTTTGGCTTAGGTGGTCTTTCAGATCTAAGTGAAGTTTAGGTTTCAGATCAAGTTGGGTATGATCAATTTTTGGTTGGGTCAATTTCAAATTAAAAAAATTACAAAAAATAAAACATGTTTGTTAAAAAGTTAAAATAATGGATTAAATCATTTATAACTGACAAAGAAAAAATATTGTCTAGTAAAACATACTCTGATCATAAAAGAATAATAATGAGACAATGAAAGATAAAATTTTCCCAATGAAAAAAAAATATTTTTTTCGCTTTTCTAATGCGTGTCATTAATGTTTGATTAATTAAAGATTAGAGCATTTTCAGGAGATTGGGTCTATTTCGTTATAAATCTATTTCGAGACTGGCTAATTTGGATCAGGTTCAGATCATATTAGGTATCTAGTAAAATTTAGAGTTTTTTGTCAGAAAGGACCTAATAAAATACAAGTTTTGTAGAAAAGGACCTAATAATTTTTTTTTTTCAAAAAGGACCTATTAAAATACTTCCGATTGTTAATAGGAACCAGTTTATGAATTTCAGACCAAAATTACCCGACATTGACTTTTTGCAATTGGGACATCACAAATACATTTGACAGGAATTTTATTGCTTGAAGATGATTTCGGAGATATTTTCCTTCAATTTCTGAAAAAAAATTAAGAGTTTTTTGGCATGAAATTGATAAACTGATTCCTATTAACAATCGAAAGTATTTTAATAGGTCCTTTTAGACAAATTTTTTTTTTTTGGTCCTTTCCTACAAAACTTGTATTTTATTAGGTCCTTTCTGACAAAAAAAACCCTAAAATTTAAATCTAAACATGTGGCTTGAAATCGAATCTCGAGTCAAGTCTTTTATATTGAGTGACGACCCGTACCAGTTTTGCCAGTAGTACTAAACCTATGGATCGCAAATTACTATTGTATGATCTTATTCTTATTGCCTCCGAGGCTCTGAAAAACGAACTTCTAGTCAAATTGAACGAACGCCATACATGACTGTATGAATTTTCTCAAGTCAATTCATTAAATTCAAATAAAAATGCCCACTGTATGGTCCTGCAGCAAGTACCTAGAAAGGAGAAGCGATAGTAGAGTCTGAACCAAAAAAAGCTATGAACCAAATTAAATTTCAAAACCATTTATTTTGTTTTGATGCCTCCATGCATGCATTGAAACATTATAACCAAACAATTGATTTTAAACAGGACATTGTACTAAAGATGAAAGAAAACAGGACATTTGGGTCAGGAGATAGTAGGTGAGATTGGCATTAAAAAATCACCAACCAAATACCATTTTACAACAAATTAAAGAAAACTACAATGAAGATGGAATTGATCCATTAATCATAAAAAACAAGTGCAGTAAGCACATCCAACAATGGATTTTACAGTGCATCAGATCAGATTACGCGATATCAGCTGCTGTAAAAAGGCATCAGGCAACCACATAACATAAATATGTAAATCGAAAACGCATGAAAGTCGTCAAAACCAAATATTAGAATTTGACAGACTTCCATGGAACTTGAAGTTTAAAACAATTAGTATAACATACAATAAGTATGCAGAGATAAGAGAAAGTGCATACAAATAAAAGGAAACACAAAGATATACACTATTGTTTTGTAGCTGATATTGAGCTAAATGTTAGCTAGTTGTTCTCCTTCTTTAGATGGATAATTTTGCATATATTGTTGTATCGGTTTCTACTAAATTTATATAGACTAGTTACATTACTTGTTATGACAGATGTGAGAAAGAACAAATATTGAATGCAAAATTGAGAATAATCACGCACAGATTTAACGTGGTTCACCAATGGATTTTTGGCTACGTCCACGGACAGAGAGAGAACTGATTTATTGATCTTAGAGGAAAAACAGATTACAGATGTGTTATGAACTAATCCCGTCGCATTCACGAAATTAGGGTAAAAACCTATTTATAAACAAATCCGAAAACGCGTGTCCGCGTTTCCCGCAAACACGACTACCGCGAGTCGCGGTGCTGGCCGCGAGTCGCGGCGCCTGGCGCGAGTCGCGGTGCCAGACGCGACTCGCGGTCAGCTCTCGGCATCTTGCCGCGAGTCGACCCACCTCCCGCGAATCGCCCTTTTGTAGATAGCTCGACATAACACGATTCAAGGCATTATTCCTAACATTACTTACATAAGAAGCTTTTTGTATAGAACAAGTGCATAACTGACAACTAAATTTAGCTATAATAACATAGGAGCATAACTTAGATGTTACTCACTACCTAATATTCCACAAAACAAGAATTCAACTAAATTAAATTATGTTTATTAAACAGACCCAGTACCTTATTTGTTGCATGCTACAAATTAGAAAATATTAAACAAATCCACATTATTAACTTGCTAATTAACTGAAATCTAACTAGCTAGTCTTATAAAAAAAGAAGAAGAAGATAATTAATTAGCTAGCTAGTCACTACTTAGAAGGAATGCCTCCAACTGGTTCAGTTTTTCCTGTTCTTGAGCAGCCAAGACATTAGCCACTTGTGGTGGATGCATCATCATCATATTCACGTTATTATCATCACCCATGGGTGGATTTTGGAACCCATAATCATAACCATAATTATATAACTCCAAACTATCGCCGACGCCTTCCATATTGTTAGAGCCAAGATCACCATAAGATTGATCGACACTGCTACTATAATCAGAACAAGTTGTGTGATCTTTCGAGTTATCGACAATTATTTGATCACTTGCTTGTTTCCATAGTGGTTCTTCCGCTTGTTGAGCATAATTAATTTGAGGTGGATGCGTCATCATCATATTCGCGTTACTATCATCACCCATGAGTAGATTTAGGAACCCATTATCATACCCATTGCATAACTCGATACCTTCGCCGATGCCTCCCATATTGCTAGACCCATCGATACCATAAGATGTACCAACGACATTGCTGCCAAAATCAGAACACACTATTGCATTATCTTCCGAATTATCCATAATTATCTCATTGGTTCCTTGTGTCATCCATGTTGGTTTTCTCTCTTGTTCAGCAGTGAAGACATAATTTAGTTGCGGTGGATGCATCACCATCATATTCGCGTTACTAGCATCACCTATGGGTGGATTTTGGAACCCATTACCATACCAATTATGTAACTCGATACGTTCGCCCATGCCTTCCATATTGCTAGAGCCATCACTACCATTAGATGGACCGACGATATTTCTGCTCAAATTAGAAGAACACACTATTGCATGATCTTCGATGGTGGTTTCTTGTGTCTTCGATGGTGGTTCTTTCTCTTGTTCAGCACTAAAGACATAATTTATTTGCAGTGGATGCATCATCATCATATTCGCGTTACTAGCATCACCTATGGGTGGATTTTGGAACCCATTACCATACCAATTATGTAACTCGATACGTTCGCCCATGCCTTCCATATTGCTAGAGCCTTCACTACCATTAGATGGACCAACGATATTTCTGCTCAAATCAGAAGAACACACTATTGCATGATCTTCGATGGTGGTTTCTTGTGTCTTCGATGGTGGTTCTTTCTCTTGTTCAGCAGTAAAGACATAATTTATTTGCAGTGGATGCATCATCATCATATTCGCGTTACTAGCATCACCCATGGGTGGATTTTGGAACCCATTACCATACCAATTATGTAACTCGATACGTTCGCCCATGCCTTCCATATTGCTAGAGCCATCACTACCATTAGATGGACCGACGATATTTCTGCTCAAATCAGAAGAACACACTATTGCATGATCTTCGATGGTGGTTTCTTGTGTCTTCGATGGTGATTCTTTCTCTTGTTCAGCAGTAAAGACATAATTTATTTGCGGTGGATGCATCATCATCATATTCGGGACGGCGTTACTACAAGAAAGAAGCGGTGCTTTGCTCAAACGAATCACTCTACTCTTGTTTTTGGCTTGGCTATTTCCCTTCACTATCATCACCATTCGACATACTACCAAATTCTTCTTTTCTTCATCAATACCTTGCGGTAAAAGTTCTGGTTTAATAGAATACTCATGCATGTTCCATTCCTTTGTCTTATCACTATCTTTTTTTGTTTCTGGTACAAATTTAAAATATTTATCAAACCCTATTACTTCGCCATGAGCGTCAAGGATCTTCTTTGGATACTCCCCGTCCCATTTACCAACGTCTTTAATTCTTCGAATGTAGTTTCTTCCATTCTCGTTAATTTTCTCTAACGTGGTATAAAAGTAGCGTTGGATTTCATATTCATCGTCGTCTTCCAAATCTTTAAATAGCTCAGATGGATGACAACTATAGATATTCACTTCGCGTATTGGATTATCCTTAGGTAATATTTCACCAAAAATTTTAGGTTTAAGATATTTGATAAGAGTTTCTTGAACTGTTGGTCGAAATTTGAAGCCGATAGGAACACGAGAAGTGGTCATGGTCGTCGGCGCGAT
Organism: Beta corolliflora; assembly: GCA_947648045.1. Taxonomy (NCBI): domain Eukaryota; kingdom Viridiplantae; phylum Streptophyta; class Magnoliopsida; order Caryophyllales; family Amaranthaceae; genus Beta; species Beta corolliflora. Next base: position 495,081 of record CANSZD010003162.1, on the reverse strand, counting down.
AGGGTACTGTTGATACTGGTGGTAGTCTTAGTGGTGTTCTTGATGGTGTGGGCGGTGAATGCAGATGAAAGGAAAGAGGTTTAGAGTGAAAACTTGTAGAGAATGAGCTCAAAATATTTAGGACGTAGGGAAAGAGGTAGTATTCTATGTTGTGGATATGTGCCTTTGGTGCTTTTATATACAAGTATTAATCCTACAACTACGAGAAATAGGATATACAAGATAATGGTTCTATCATGATGATTCCGTAATCTAGTCTATATAGGACAAGTTAGGGAAGGGAATCACTGTTGCTTGTCCTGCAAACTAGCCAATCAATCTTGAGTCCTCTTTATTTTTTCACCAATTGCAAGTTTTTATTTAAATGAGTCGGCTAATTAAGATGCTAACTAACATTCAAATTCAAAACTTCGGATATATAGATAATTAATGTAATGATGACAAAAAAATCGGATTACAAGTCCTGTTTGTTAATGAATCTAAATCTAAGCCATATATATATTTTTTATTATACAGCCAATACAGAAAAACTAATAAGTTCAAAAATCTAATTTATATCTAATATATAATAATTATTATTATTTTAATTTATTATTGTTATTATTATTATTATTATTATTAATATTATTATTATTATTTTTTTTATTATTATTTTAATTATAATAATAATAATAATAATAATTATTATTATTATTATCATTATTATTATAACTACCACAAAACCCGTGTTTTTGAAACGCTTTTAACCCACTTTTTCAATGCCAAAAAAGCGTCGAAAATTTTCCTCTCGTCGCACCCAAAAAGCGTCGAGAAATTTGAGTCGAGATTTTTGGATGCCTAAAAGCGTCGCCAACCTCGGCGCTTTTTGGCGTATGCATACAAAAAAGCGTCGCCCCTAATAGAGGAGTCAGCAGCTATCTCCAAAAGTGTTGACGCTCATTTGTAGGCTCTTTTTGGTGTCCACTATATGTTCGCGAAACTTTTTAGCGTTGTGAAATGATTACATGTAAATCTAGAAATGCTAATGAATAAAAGATCTCGACTCAAAAAAGCGTCGAGATTGTGTGATTTTTTCCAATTATTATTATTATTATTATTATTATTATTATTATTATTATTATTATTATTATTATTATTATTATTATTATTATTATTATTATTATTATTTCTTGTCCATATAATAATATAGAAATTAAAATGGCAATGAACTAGAATTAAATAAATTAATATTGACAATGACATTATATAACCCGTACTTTTAATAAATATCCTGACAAATATTTGTCCAATAGTACATAAATTCAAAAAGTATATCTACTAAAGGCAAGAAAAACAAAAAAAAATCCAAACTAAATCCCCCCAAAAGCCAACTAATTAAAATCTAATTTGAAGCTCAAGTACTAAAATCCTAACATATATTTGTCCAAACCATAAACATAATATAAATTCAAAATGTATCTACTAAAGGCAAGAAAAACAAAAGTAAATCCAAAATAAAGCCCTAAAAGCTAATAACTAAGATTTAATTTGAAGTGCAAGTGTCCCGTCTTTCTATTGTTGTGCCTTTATCAATCTCGACGACCTTCAAAAAAATAACAAAATATAATTAATAAGTAGATATATAAACATATCATTTGAGTTCAAATATTGTGCTCAAGAAAAGATACACTACATAAGTTGGTAAGAAGAGCAATTTAAGAAAACAGTTATGTATCACAAGTCATAACTGTATCTATATAATTTTGCATGTGGAGGAGGGAATTTTCGAATACAGTTATAAATGGGCTTATACCTGTTGTACCTGCTGTCATATTTTATTTGTTACCTTGAATATGCATATGTTACTACCTCCATTACTCAATTATATATTCTACATCATGTTTGAATCAAACCCACTACTTGTCAACCCACTAGGACACTACTTGTGATTTGTTAACTCGTAATATTCAACAACTCTCCTTCTTCTCCAACAACAAGAGCAACAACAATAAACCCATTACTTCGAACTACAGACTACTCATTACAGGCTAGCATCATTACAATATTACAATATCAACTATTTTCCAACTATGAGAGTGCACTAATTGGAGATCTTTTTGCAAACCCCTAGTTCTAGCCAGATTCTAAGACTAAAGTCAGATAACAAATAAACAGTAGCTAAAATCAGAATGCATACCTCTTCGTCTGGTATTCGCAAGGCTGCTTGTGCACTATCTAGAAGCTGCATTGAAGCCTCTCCTCTACGAACTTTTCCAACAAGCTGAGAAAATTTTCCAACAAGACTCTTGACAAAAAAGTTATTTTGTTGAACCTGGGCTTTTAGCTTTTCATTTTCCTTCTCAAGTACACCGATTTTCTTGTTCTGAAAGGACACTAGTACTTCTTTCTCATTCGCCACTACCACGGTCCTCTTTCGAACTTTCCCATACCGTTGCTTCTTCAACACACCATGCACCTCATAATTCTAATTGATTTTCTAATTCTAATTGTAGTTTGTTACTTTAATACGTTAGTATAGTCAATATTTCTTTTTGTACGTTACTTATAAAATTTTAAATATTGTATAAATGGATCTTATTTTAAAGTAGTTTTAAACATTATCCAATTGTACAAATATTATAATTTTCCTAACTATATATTCAAAGTTATAATCGATCTACTATACTTATGCTTTTCATTGTGAACTTAACCAGGCCCGGCCCTGGGGGTTGTTTTAAGGGGCAACCGCCCAGGGCCCAATAATATTAGGGGCCCAGTTTTGATTTAAAACTTGTAATAAAGGTAAGAAACAACAACCATAGTAAACAAAATGAAGTTTGGCTTGGTGGTTTGCTTTGCACTTGTTAGTCTAGAAGACAAGGGTTCAAATCCCATAAGGATAAAAAGTTTGCTTTTCTATTTTTGTGCAATGGTTTGCTTTTCTATTTTTTTGTGCAATGGTTTGCTTTTCTATATTAAACTTCTTTTTACATTTTTTATCTACATTTTTTCTTTTTCTATTTTTTTGTGCAATGGTTTGCTTTTGTACATTTTTTATCCCACAATATTTTTTTTACACTTTTTATTTTATTAGTCATACTTACCCTTTGCAATTTTATTTTTGGATACAACCCATTGTTATTTTAATCTTTTTTTTCCTCAACAAACATGAACCACCATTCTCTCTTCTCCAAGTAAAATAACCACTTTGCTATCTCTCATATCTACCTAACTACCTTTACTTTAATAAAATAACAATTGATACTAATCCTTTGAAGTTATGTATCTTAATAGGTGTAAGAAGTGATTTTAGACGAAGGAAGTAATTCATTTTACAAGTTCCCATTATTCATTTTAACATCTTTCCCATTTTGACTTTAATACTATTTAGATATGACTTTCACTATTTATTTTGATGTGTGCGTAAGAAAAAATATAGTGTACTTATTTTGTCGTGTAATTGTCAGAGGAAGTACTAATTAGTCGCGAAAATTTTGTCTGGCACCATATATAAGAGGCCTTGAGATTTAGTTTCGCCCCGGGCCTATAAAATGTTAGGAACGGCCCTGAACTTAACTCTAAGTGGTTGTTTGGTATGCGGGAAGAAACACATGCAATGGAAATTCCCATGAATTTTTGAACTGGTCAGTTGTTTGGTTAGCAGGAAGTAAGAAAAATGGGGGAATTCAAAATTCCTGGGAATTTGTAATTCCCACAAAACGTAGGAATTTATTGACCCACTCCCCCCTTGGTCATTCGAAATTCTTGGGAATTTCAAATTCCTTGATGTCAACCAAACAATTTTAGTAAATTCCTAGGAATTACATGAGGGAATAAACTTCCCATGTATTGTAACTTCCCACAACTATTAAATTCTTGTATGTATCAAACAACCACTAAATATTCTTATCCTAAACTCTATATATATATATATATATATATATATATATATATATATATATATGTATTTTATTACTTTGTAACTCTATTTTTTTTTAAAATGACATGACAATTACGGCACGACAAATGGTGTCCAATGAGGACGCCAAATGTCGCGACCTCGTGAGCTGGCTTTTGTACTCTACTTTATATATTAGTTATATGATATGTTGATTTCATTCCTTACTTATGAACCAAACAGCTTCAAAAAACAACCCAACTGGTCCGTTCAACATAATTTTCATACACGTGCGACACAATTGAACCATATAATATAATATGTAATTGTAATACTCCGTATTTTTAGGAGTTATTTTATAAATAAGAAAATATAAAGAATAAGGTTGAAAGTATTTTTGCTAAACGAATAATATTATTCACAGAAACGTATAGTTTGGATAAGCCTAGAGTTATAATTTAGTTATACAAACTACTTTTTGTACCTAACTATATAATAAATAATTCGGTTTTGTTTTTTTTTTTTCAAATAAATAAAACAGAAATAAGAACTTGATTTGGAAAACAAATCCTAGTGAATAATATAGGTTTAAGCATGATAGATGAATTGATAGTAGAGGTGCACCTCTTTTATCCGAAGCTCGAGACCAGTTTTGAAACAAAAATCATGGATTAACACAGAAAGTAACATGGAGGAAAATAATAGTAGCACAGGCGAAACACTAATCACACACATACAATCTGGTGTCATATTATTCAGTGTCAGCTCCAACCAGCACACACCCACCATCAGCGTACCACCGACAATGGATCACATTATGTAGTCTTCCATAAGTGATTGAGAAGGAGAGATAGGGTTAGAAGAAGGTAAGATGATAGAGCGTGGATTAGAACTATGTCGAAGAGAAAGATTAGGAAGAGTGGTTTTAGGGTTAGGATTAGTGTTAGGGTTAGACTTAAACTCAACTCGCATCATTGCCACTCCTACTTTTACTTGAGGGTTATCCTCTAATTAAAGGATAGTCGTTGTACCTAGCAACGCAACTAGAGTCCAATAACGAACACAAATTCACAGTTAAACCCAATAATTTGCTCTAATTCTGGATACAAATTGCTTCTGATTGAGAAAATTAAATCGCATACCCTTAACTCACGCAACCAGTACATCTCGACGTTACCAACAATTGTTAACAAAAGAAAATTTAGTGTTCCAAGAATCGTATCTGCAAAATACCTAAAATGCTGAATGATCGAATCATAACAAAAAGGGAAGTATAGTGGAATCATTAATTTGCTAATTAAAGAAATAAATGAAGGAACAAAAATAGAAATGAAATTACCAATACTAGGTATTGAGTTGGGATGCGGAAGAGAGAAAGGACAATACTGGCAATCACATAATAAATTCATTTGAAAGCACTATGATCCTTTGTTTTCCCTTTACCTTCGTCCCAAATTATTAGAATAAGCGGTCTAATTTTAACATACAATTAGACAAACTCAAACCTACATTATCTTAGTAAGCATATTTCATCTCTAAGTCTCTAATCCAATATTATCCCTAGACATCTCACACTAACCTAGTCGTCCCTTCTCTTCTCCTTTCTTTGTTTCCCTTTTAATCTCGAACTATAGAAGACCATTTTTTAAACAGACCCACAATCCTATCAAATGGATTATACTAGTTACTAAATGGATTAAACTAGTCACTAAATAGATTAAAAATTATGAGAACTGAATGGATTAAACTAGTCACTATTGAGAAATGTGGTCCATTCTCTTATTAATATTGGGCTTGAGCCGTTGTCTAATTTTAAATTAAAAGTAGACGGTCTCTCACAGGACCAACTATATATATAATTTTTTTATTGGTTCATATTAAATTGTGTATTTGATTCAAAATTTGCCTTTGAGTGATATTTTAACCATATGTTCTCTCCATTTATTTTGTTTTCTTTCTTTGGTGTGCATTTGCCAATGTCTTTGGTGACCTAAATATCTTTCCTTTCCTATTAGTTTAAATTATGATAATTGAATATTAATAAGAGTACACATTGAGATGAATCAAACAATATTTCACATGACTATATTTTTTTATTATATGTTGGACAAAATTTAGAAGATTCTCTGTAATTGTGAATAGTGTTAAAATTCCAGATAGGATGAACAAAAAGAAACCGAGTGAGTATTAAGAGAAAACTTATGAAAAAATCAACATCCAAAATAGTACACATTAACTTTTTTTGACGAACACATTGAAGATTTTATAGCAAGGTTACACATATAATAATATTCAATCGTTTATATTATTGAGCTTTTACAGTCAAAATTTATAGTATTTTTTGTCATATTTTTTCCAGATGGGAGTATCATTTTTCATAAATTATTACTCTTTTCGTTCAATAAATAAATACTTTGTTACTGTAAATAGACATTTTGAGACAAATTTGAGAGAAAGTGTAGAAGTTGAGCACACTAGCTCTCCTTACATTATTTGATAGACTAGAGAGTGTGAATATATTATATTATAAAGGTATTAAATAATGAGCTTGGATAAGAAATAGAGGGTGGGCCAATATGCAAGGATGATAAAAGTATGATATATCTTTTTCCACGAGTGGAAAGTGTATCTTTTCGGGTACTTGAAGAGTCGGCCCCATGACATACCCGGTTTTTCCGGGTCAGGTCATAGGGTACCCGACTTGTTTTTCTTTTTTAAAAAAAAAATGTTAACAATGGCCCACTGCCAATTAAAGCCTAAACTAAAGCCTAAACGAAAATGTGCCAAATTGCTACTGCCATCCAAGTGCACTTCCTTAATGGAAAATATTGGAAATAAATCGAAGTAGCTAGTTAGCTAGTAGCTACTGCCATTCTGCCAAAGTGCCAACCAAGTGCCAAATTCAATTTGGCAATACACTGACTAGGCCACTACTACTCCACTAGCCACTGCCGAATTAGTTCATACTGTCCCTGCTGAAATTAGTTCATGTTATCAGCTCCAAAAGCTGGACATTTCTTCAAATAAATTTATGGGCCCATTTCCTGTATCATTGTTATTTCTACCCTCGATCAACTATCTGAACATTGCAGGAAACAACTTCACTGGAGTGCTTTCTAAAACTGTATCTTGCAATGGTGCACTTAATTATGTGGACTTGTCATCCAATCTCTTGACAGGGGACTTACCTGACTGCCTTCAATCAAAGTCCAAGAAGCAAATTGTTCACTATAAAGGAAATTGCTTAAATCTGGTATATAATAATAAGCATCCATATTCCTTCTGATAGGTGGTCGCTGAATGAGTGAATGCAAATGGCAGAGAGAGAGAGAGGAGTGCGAATTGCAAAATGGCAGAGAGACGTTAGGGTTCCTACTTCCTAATGGAGTAATGGGCTATTAGGCTCTATTGTATACTCCCTCCGTCTTTTTTTAGTTGCTGCATTTTGTCATTTAGAGGTGTCTCTTTTTAGTTGCTACATATCTACATATTTCTATATTTGGTATATGAAACCTACACTTTATTTACATCTTTACCCTTATTTTTGTCATCTTCCTCCTAATTAATCCTCCCAAGTGAGCCCAACCCCATTCTAATCTACTGTCAATAATTCTCTCTCTCCTCCTCTCTTAATTTTATGCACCACCTATTTCTCTCTCATAAACACAACTTCATCTTCAGATCTTGATTTCATTAATTCGAATTTTGTTTTCTAAACTTCAAATTAATAATCCTCACATTATTTTGCACATATCAATACCCATTTGCACCATTTTTGTTTCAAAATCGAATTTCTAATTTTCGCAAGAAATTTTTTCTCTCTCCTAGATGAATTTTAACTTCAGATCTTGCTTTAATTTATTTGATTTTCGCATTTTCAACTTCAATCTAACGTTCTCTACATCATTTTGTACAGATCGATGCCCATTTTAACCATTTTTAGGGTTCTTAACATTTGGGGTGAAGATTCAAGTTCATGAAGATTTGGATGAAGGTGGAACTCTTGTTTTGGGTGATTGAAGATCCGGATTTGTAAGGCCCAAAAATGGTACAAATTCCTCTTTTTCTCTTTTTTTTAGTGTTTATTTATGTTGATTTTGATTTTATATTTCCATATTTTTTTTTTAATTTTTCGTATTATTTCCACATCTAGGTGACTTTTTTTCCATATTTTTTTAAAATTTTTCGTATTATTTCCAGATCCGGATTTGTAAGGTTCAAAAATGGAAATTTTTTTTTTCAAATTTCCAGATTTTTTTAGAGTTCTAGAATTTTCAGATTTTTTTCGTAGATATTTTTTTTTCTCAGATTTTATTTTCGTTGATTTTCATTTTCTCAGATTTTTTTTCGTAGATTTTTTTTTTCAAAATTTTTAGATTTTCACAATTTTCAGATTTTGTATTTTCAGATTTTTAATTTCATGATTCTAACGTTTTTTTATATTTTTAGATTTTCTCAATTTTCAGATTTTATTTTCGTAGATTTTCATTTTTTCAGAATTTTTTCTAATATTTTTGAATGTATTCCAGATTTGGGTAAAGAAGATTTTCCAGATTTTGTTGAATAAGCTTGCCCAGATCTATATGGTGAAGAAGAAGCTTTAAATTTGGACTTAAACCTATGTACTTAAATTAGTTTAATCACAAGCTTAAACCCATTTGCTTTTTGCTTAATTGTTGTTCTGTACCATGGCCCCCACTCTCTCCTTGGTCTTTGTGAAAAAACATATGTAGCAACTAAATAAAGACAGAGGGAGTACTTGTTTGTTGTTGTTTGTGGCGCTGGCCCGAAAATCCCAAGATTCAAAGTTTCCAACCAGGTACCGGGTACTCGCTTCCACTGTAACTGCGGCCCATTACCCGACCCGAATTTTCTTGTTTTTCCCGGGTCGGGTACCCGGCCCGACAGAACCCCAAAAAAACTGATTTTGACCCGACTTTTTTTGGTCGGGTCAGCGGGTATCTGGGTCGGGTAGTTCGGGTCGGGTTTCCTAAACACCCCTGATGCGTGCATGGATGCTCCATCAAGCTATGTTTAATCGCTTTCCTAGGTTGTTGCATGGTTTTACTTTAATCCTAAAGAAGAGGTTTTACATGTGACTAAAAATATATCTTTATTTATGTTTGTTAGTTAAGTTAGTTAAATTCAATAGTTGAGTTGTTTTTAATTAAAGTTCAGTTGTAATAAGGTCCGAAAATGTTAGATTATTTCGGTGCTTTAGAGTCATGGTTGTCATGGTTGTATTTTAGGAAAGTTCCCTTATGTTGGAAGATTAGGAGTGGTGTGCAAGGGGCAACTTGTGGCGGTGTGATTCTTGATGTAATTAAGGAAAGTATTGCATATCTTTCCTTAAGTTTTGTTTCCTTAAATTTAGCTAGAATCTAGGCTAGAATTAAGGGAGGATACTTTCCTAATTTGCTACTAGTGGGGCGTGTGATGTAGAGCCTTGGAGAGCAAGGGTTGTTTGTTGCTCCTAGCCTTATAAATAGGCGCCTAACTTAATAAAGAAAATCAGTTTGTGTTTTGAATTGTTATTGAGTTATTCGAATGCTTGTGCATTGAATATTTGGTCGTCGTACCAGGAACATACAATCAAGGTTTGTGTGCATCTCCTAGTCGAGGTTAGTGAGAGATCCTCTAGTTCTCGAGGGAACAAGAGCCAATCTTTTTATTTTCGTCCATAATTATAAAACACCAAAAACAATTCGTACATTAAGCTTCCGCAATCATATCAGTTGGTATCAAGAGCCAAAGAAATTATCCTCAAAATTTCAGTCCTAAGGTGAGTTTTCCGATTTTTTTTTCTTCTCTTTCTTTCTTCCTTTTGTTTTGTCCATTGTACTCGTGCATCCTATGGGGGACAAATCCGTTGAGAATGCTTTGGCTGACCAATTGACTTTCATTAATGAGAAATTGCTTGACTTAACTCGTGAAGTCACGATTTTGAAACAAAACTCTACTGGTGGTTCTTTTTCTAATGGAGGGAGGAGAGATTAGGGCATCAAACTTAGAGATCTTCCCGATTTTAATGGCCTAAAGGGTCCAGATTCGTTTTTTGAAATTGGGAAAGGCGCATGACTCGTCTCTTTGATCATAAAACCATGGGTGATTACAAACGTTTTGATCATGCTATCTTGAGGTTGACGGAGTATGCAAGTGATTGGTTGGATAATTTTCAAAATAGGCGTAGGAGAGAAGGGAAGGAGGAGTTAGCAACTTGGACAGATTTACGTGCCAAGATGAGGAAGAGATTCGTGCCTAGAACCTATAAGCATGAACTCCTCATAAAGTTGAATTCTTTACAGCAAAACCACTTGAGTATAGAAGCATACATCTCTGAATTTGAGAAGCTATGGTTGGCGTGTGACTGTAAGGTGGAAGATGAACAAAAATCCGCCAAATTCCTTTTAGGCCTTAAGAAGAAAATTGCTGATTTTGTGGAACTCCATCCCTATGAAACGTTTGATGATTTGTGCTTGCTAGCAAAGAAGGTTGAGAGACAACAAGAACCGAAACCTAAAGAGACTAGTGGTGGTTTGACAACAAAACTTGATGGAATTAAATTTGGGGATTCAGCAACTAAAACAAACTTTGAGAGTGCATCTTCATCTAGCCATGTAACTAATTCTCAAAAAAAGGTTCCAACTTTGACACATGGGCAGCAAACCATGAAGGAGAGGATGTGTGTTTCAAATGTAGGGGAATCGGTCACTTGCAAAAGGAGTGTCCAAATAGAGTTTTAGTGTCGGTGAAGGATCATCAAGTTCTCATAGCTGCTGTTGGGTTTGATGAAGAGGAGGAAACGATGGAGGATGTGGTGAACGATAATTTTTGGCAAGGAACTCCAATGTTTGAGGCTAAAACGGATCATAGAACTTTGATCTTATGCAAGACCTTAATGGCTACTCCACAAACTTCACACGAGCAAGAGCAAAGGGAAAACTTGTTTCAAACACGTTGCCTCGTCAATGGTAAGACTTTTTCGGTTATTGTTGATAGTGGCTCATGTACTAATGTTTGTGCTGTTTTTATGGTCAATGATGCACGTTTGCCTACTCAACCACACCCTAGACCATATAAGTTGAGTTGGTTAGATGCTACTAATGGCGTGTGGGTTAACAAACAAGCACTTGTGTCTTTTCGCATTGGAGGATACATGGACAGATTTTGGTGTGATGTGGTACCAATGACGGCTTGTTCTTTGCTTCTTGGACGTCCATGGCAGTGGGATAGGAGTGTGATTCATCATGGCCGGGATAACATTTGTTTGGTTCTTATGAATGGAGAACGAATTGGTTTGAAACCACTACCCCCTCCACATGATCAAACGCCTAGTAAGGAGACTCTTGGGGATGTTTTACCCAAATCCTTGGATGCTGCTCCTCCGGATACTCATACTTGCTTAAGTTCGTGTAGGAATGAAGTGCTCGAGGTGCCTACAACAAAGAAGGAGAGGCGCAATAACTTGCTGCATATGCGCCATGCTACTAACTTGGATGTTGGAGACTATGTTTGGCTTTCGTTGGCTGCACAAAAGCTCCACATTAATCACAAGCATGATGAACCAATGGATGAAGGGCCATTTGAAGTTGTTAACAAACTTGGGTATGAAACGTATAAGGTGCTGCTAGGAAATGGAATTTGTGCTACATTGGGTGCAAATGACCTTGTTCCTTGCCTTGACAAAACTTGAGGTCAAGTTTCTTTGAAGAAGGGGAGTATGATGCGTGCATGGATGCTCCATCAAGCTATGTTTAATCGCTTTCCTAGGTTGTTGCATGGTTTTGCTTTACTCCTAAAGTATAGGTTTTACATGTGACTAAAAATATGTCTTCATTTATGTTTATTAGTTAAGTTAGTTAAATTCAATAGTTGAGTTGTTTTTAATTAAAGTTCAGTTGTAATAAGGTCCGAAAATGTTAGATTATTTCGATGCTTTAGAGTCATAGTTGTCATGGTTGTATTTTAGGAAAGTTCCCTGAAGTTGGAAGATTAGGAGTGGCGTGCAAGGGGCAGCTTGTGGCCGTGTGATTCTTGATGTATTTAAGGAAATTATTGCATATCTTTCCTTAAGTTTTTGTTTCCTCAAATTTAGCTAGAATCTAGGCTAGAATTAAGGGAGGATACTTTCCTAATTTGCTACTAGTGGGGCGTGTGATGTAGAGCCTTGGAGAGCAAGGGTTGTTTGTTGCTCCTAGCCTTATAAATAGGCGCCTAACTTAATAAAGAAAATCAGTTTGTGTTTTGAATTGTTATTGAGTTATTCGAATGCTTGTGCATTGAATATTTGGTCGTCGTACCAAGAACATACAAATCGAGGTTTGTGTGCATCTCCTAGTCGAGGTTAGTGAGAGATCCTCTAGTTCTCGAGGGAACAAGAGCCTATCTTTTTATTTTCGTCCATAATTATAAAACACCAAAAACAATTCGTACTTTAAGCTTCCGCAATCATATCAACCCCTATGTACAGGTCACGAGTCTACATTTTTTTTTGGTAAGATGAAGGACCCTATTGAACTGGCAACTCGCACAGGTTTAACCAGTAAGTTTTGTAGGTCAGACTTATTGGGAGGGAGGGGGGATGGTAAGGAAAACCTCACCCCCAAACAACCCCTGATGGGGTTTGATCCCATGACCTTGAAGTCATGAGGCCAAACCTTTACCACTAGGCCAAGCTTTGCTTGGTAGGTCACGAGTCAACTTGTATTATAAGCACGTTCATTAAGTGTCTAGGTACCAACATTAACCACTAGATAATAGTATTAGGTCGGTTATGGCTCACAACTTCTCAGGTAATAATTGAGTGTGATCCAGGTTGGTTTTGGCCAGTATCATGGCACAGGTCGAAAACTCACTGTTAAGATAATATAGGCATCTTATATTCTTGTATATATGTTTCCTTATCTTATTAGGGAAGATATGATACTCCTTGATTTCCTCTTCTTTGAGGATTGCTGTATCATATATATTCCTTCACATTAATGCGAAAACCCCAATATTGCTTTGTGCCTCCTATCACTTTGTCATGGTATCAAGAGCAGGTTAATAAATTTTTTCATCAAAAACCATTTTTTTCCGCCATGACTGGCGATGAATCTCCAAAGCCGAGTGTTACAAAAATCAAAAAAATTGATTCCTCATCTCCTTTCTTCCTTGGACCACAAGATCGTCCCAAAGATTTCATTACTCCAACTCGGCTTACACACGACAATTATGCAGAATGGGCAACAGATATAAAACTTGCCTTGGTTGCTCGCCGCAAGTTTGGTTTTGTTGATGGCTCTATTTCCCAACCGGAACCCCCGTGCACGGAATCGGATTGGCTCACCATCAACGCTATGCTCGTTTCATGGCTCACCAACACCATTACTCCTGAGGTAAAAAGTACTTTAACCAAATATAGTGAACCTACTAGCCTTTGGAATCATCTTCAACAATGTTTTTCTCTTGTGTCCTAGAATTCAACAAATAAAATCTTCAATTTCACGTTGTGAGCAAACAAAAACTATGTCTATTGCTACCTATTACGGCAAACTTAATGCCTTATGGGAAGAACTAAATCTGCTTGAACCCCCTATTATTTTTCCTTGTTCTACTCAATGTAATGTGTCTGCTTTATATACTCAACGTCGTGAAACCGCCAAATTACATGAGTTTTTAATGGGGCTCTATTCTGATTTTTATGCTCAACTTCGTACCAACATTTGGTCCATAGAACCTCTTCCCAATCTAAACCGAGCATATCATCTTGCTATCCAAGATGAGAGGGTTCGACATTCACATGTTGGTACTGTTGACAAGTCGGGTGCGATTGAGGTCGTCGGTTTCTCGGTTAGTGCTCCTGCGCATGCTGGGCGTGGGTCTACTGCTCGACCTGTTTGCGGTGAGTGTGGTGAAACAGGCCATGAATCAGCCTCATGTTGGGCCCATCTCACTTGTACTCATTGCAAGAAAACAGGCCATGGTGTCGCTCATTGCTACGAGCTCCATGAGTATCCCGAGAAGAACAAGGGAGGGGTGGGTCGTGGTCACGCACCAGCCCTCGCTAATGCTGCCACCAGCAGCCTCATTGGACCGTATCCCGCTTCTGTGGGTCCGGGCAGCAGCAACACTAATGCATCTCTCTTCACTCCCGAGCAATGAAATGCCTTGGCGGGCATGTTTGGTAATTCCAATGTTCCTGTCAATTGATTAAATAGTGAGTTTGATAATAAACTATGGATAATTGATGCAGGTGCCTCTCATCATGTTACGGGAGTTCAATCATGGTTGTTTGATTCAAAACCGCTTGATTGCCCTGTTGGTCTTCCCAACGGAGCTATTGTATTGTCTACCATGGTTGGTTCAGTTTGTTTAACATCCAAAATCATTCTTAAGAACATCCTTTTTGTTCCTAATTTGAGCTGCAATTTACTTTCCGTTTCTCAACTTTGTGATGATTTGCAGTGTGTTGTCCAATTTGCTCATTCTATGTGTGTTATTCAGGACCCCATGAAGGAGCAGATTGGAACGGGGAGTAGGAAGGACGGTCTTTACTACTTTGTTGGCAATGATTCTATCACTTCTGCTTCTTCTCTTTCTGACTTATGGCATCAACGTCTCGGTCATCCTTCTGAAAACATTGTAAAATTACTTCCTCCTCTCTGCCATCATAAGGGTCGTTTGCATCCTAATTGTGAGATTTGTTTTCTTTCTAAACATTCTAGAACTAAGTTTCCTTCTAGTGATAATAAGGCTTCTCGTGTTTTCGAGAAAATTCATTGTGATTTGTGGGGGCCATATCGCCATGTTTCATCTAGTGGTGCCCGTTATTTCTTAATTCTTGTTGATGATTATTCTAGAGCTGTATGGACTTATCTTTTAGTTGATAAAATGGAAGTATTTTCTATGTTCATGTCTTTTGTTGCTATGGTTCAACGCCGATTTTCTCAAACTATTAAGATTGTTCAAAGTGATAATGGCACTGAATTCCGCTGCTTACTTGATTATTTCTCTGCTTCTGGCATTTGTTTCAAACATCTTGTGTGGGTACTCCAGAACAAAATGGGAGGGTAGAACGCAAACACCAACACATTCTTAATGTTGCTCGCGCCCTTAGATTTCAAGCTCATTTGCCTATCTATTTTTTGGGGGGAATGTGTTTTCAAGCTGCTGCTCACTTGATAAATCGCACTCCATCTTTGTTACTCAAAGGCAAATCTCCTTTTGAATGCTTATTTGGTCGTCTACCTTCTTATGATGCTATTCGTGTTCTTGGGTGTCTTGCTTTTGCTCATAATAAAAAAAACCAAGGGTGACAAGTTTGCTAGTCATAGTAGGAAGTGTGTTTTTGTTGGGTATCCAGTTGGTCAAAAGGGGTGGAAATTGTATGATCTTGAGACTAAGGAATTTTTTGTCTCTCGTGATGTTAAATTTAATGAACACACTTTTCCTTTTCTTCATCCTACTGAAACACATATCTCTAATGATCCATTGCTCACTCCTAATACTGACATCCATAATGATTTCGATGATTTTTATTCATCAGCATCCTCCTCTTATGACAATCCCCCACAAACTATTGTACTCAGTCCACCACAAAATCACATATCTCCACCCCCTTCTCCTCAAAATAGCCCATCTCCACCAAACAACCCATCTCCACCAAACAACCCATCTCCACACAATTGCTCCTCTCCACAATAAAGCTCATCTCCACAACATAGCCCCTTTTCCCACAACAGCCCATCTCCTTCCCTTTCTTCACAACACTCATTGCCATCCCCAACCCAATCCTCCTCAACTCCGTATGGGCCTTCTCCAGCGTCTAGCCCAACTTCCTTTCCCCCTCCTTCCAGCACGCGCTCTCATGCGCCTTCCCTTGATCCAGCATCAAGCCCATTTGTGCCTCAGCTCTCGCCTGACCCAGTTCCGCTACCTTCTCCAGGCCCACCTTCCACGAGTTCCTCACCTGATCTAGCCCCTCCTTTATCTCGGCTTAGTTTTGTGTCCGCCCCATCTACGGGCTCTTTTTTGGTCGATTTAGCTCCAAATGCTCAGTCTGATCCTTGCTTGGGCCGCGACCATCGTCCCAAGGTTACTTCCACTCGCTTAAAGGACTATGTTACTCATACCATTATTGCTCCAAGTGCTTCTCCATCCTCTCCTTCCTCCGGTTCATCTTCTTCTTCAGGTACTCCTTATCCCTTAGCACATTATATAAATTGTGACAATTTTTCTGCAAATTATCGAAAGTTTCTTGCAGCTCTTATTTCTCAGCAGGAACCCCGTTCTTTTAAGGAGGCTATGAAGGATGCAGGTTGGCGAGCTTCTATGCAAACTGTAATTCAAGCTCTTGAGGATAATGGTAATTGGACTCTTGAACTGCTTCATCTGGGCAAACAAGCTTTGGGGAGTCAGTGGGTATATCGTATCAAGTATCATTCTGATGGCCGTATTGAGCGTCTTAAATCTCGCTTGGTTGTTTTTGGTAATGATCAACAGGCGGGGCTCGATTATAATGAAACTTTGCTCCCAAAAATGACCACTGTTCGTGCTTTTCTTGCCATTGGGAGCTTCATCAGATGGATGTTCACAATGCATTCTTACATGGTGATCTTGAAGAGGAAGTTTATATGAAACTTCCTCCTGGTTTTGCTCGGTCAGACACTAATCTTGTTTGTCGGTTACGCAAATCTTTGTATGGGCTCAAGCAGGCTCCTCAGTGTTGGTTCGCAAAACTTATCACTGCTTTATAAGGGTGTGGTTTCTCACAATCCTACTCTGATTATTCTTTGTTCACATTTACTCATGGTACTATTCAGCTCAATGTATTGGTGTATGTGAATGATCTCATCATTTCTGGCAACAACTCTGTTGCTATTTTATTGTTCAAAGCTTATCTCAGTGACTGTTTCAAAATGAAGGATTTAGGTCCTCTTAAGTATTTTTTGGGCATTGAAGTTGCTCGCAGTACTTCTGGTTTGTTTCTTTGTCAACGGAAGTACACCCTTGATATTATCTCTGAGATAGGTTTGTCGGGCGCAAAGCCATGTGGTTTCCCTATGGAGCAAAATCATCGCCTCAGTCATGATACTAGTGCTTTGTTTGACGATCCGGAGCGGTACCGTCGTCTTGTTGGGCGGCTTATCTATCTAGCCGTCACTCGTCCGGACCTGGCATATTCGGTCCACATTCTTTCTCAGTTTCTTCAGGAACCTCGAGTGGCTCACTGGGATGTCACGGTTCGCATCGTTCGGTACTTGAAAGGTACTCCTGGCCATGGCATCTTACTTCGAGCTGATAGTGATCTCACTCTTCAGGGTTGGTGTAACTTAGATTGGGCGGCTTGTCCTATCACTTGCCGATCTTTGTCTGGTTGGCTTGTCTTTTTGGGTCATTCTCCTATTTCATGGAAGACCAATAAGCAACATACTGTTTCTTTATCTTCAGCAGAGGCTGAGTATCGTTCGATGACGGCTATTACTTGTGAGCTTAAGTGGCTCAAGGGTTTACTGTTGAGTCTTGGGATTCATCATCCTAAGGCTATCCCTCTTTTTTGTGATAGTCAGTCTGCTCTTCATATTGCTCAAAATCCCGTGTTTCATGAGAGAACAAAGCACATTGAGGTTGACTGTCACATTGTGTGTGATGCCATCAAGGATGGGTTGATTGCTCCTTCCTATGTTCCTACTACAGCTCAGTTGGCTGATATTTTTACCAAGGCTCTTGGCATGTCTCAGTTTGATCATCTTATGTCAAGTTGGGCATTTGTGCTCCCCATGCTCCAACTTGAGGGGGGGGGGGAGTGTGTTATATGTTTCCTTATCTTCTTAGGGAATATATGATTCTCCTTGATTTTCTCTTCTTTGAGGATTGTTGTATCATATATATTCCTTCACATTAATGAGAAAACCCCAAGTTTGCTTTGTGCCTCCTATCACTTTGTCACTCACGCATTTCATTTATCTTTTCTTGAATGTAGAAATTGACACCTCTAAATACAAATTTGATCATATGCTTGTTTTATTACGACAAGTGTGCAAGGTAATAAAAATACAAAATTTCTTCAAAGATGACATACTGGTAAAAATTAAAATCATATCCTAGTTTTTTTTGTTTTATCTCCTAGAATTCTAAAGGAGTAATGGAAATAAATGTTGAAAAAAAATTCCTAAAGGAAACATAAGAAGTAATCAACCTCATAAAGTAATATTGATTGCATGCATGACTGCTATATGCTTTAAGTTTATGCTTCCAAAGGCACACTGCGCAAGACAAGAGTCTCAATAGTCATACCAGGCCCGAACCCAAACAGTACACCCCAATCTAACCCTAAACCAGTTGTAGCCTTTCCTTCTTTAAGTGCCTTTTTCCTCATTTCATCCATCATTATTATGACTCTGACACTAGCCATATTCCCATACTCGCTCAATACATTCCTAGTCACCTCGAGTTTATCCTTGTTTAACCCGAGCTCAGCTTCGGTCTGATCAAGCACTGCAGGGCCTCCATTGTGGGCAATCCAAAATAGCTTGTTCCAATCACTAATCCCAATTGGTTTAAAAGCTTTGACTAAAGATTCTTCCACATTTTTGGACACAAAAAAGGGAAGATCCCTTCGAAGGTGGAATGTTTGACCCATCTCAATGATCTCGGATGCTGGACCAGCAGTATCAGGAATAGTAGCCTGTATGGCATGTACAAGTTGGAAGACCGGGTCTTTCAATCGACAAATGCTGATCGGCACCCACGACCACAAATGCGGCCCCATCGCCAAACAAAGCTTGTCCAACTAGTGAGTCAATATGGTTTTCTGAAGGACCATGGAAGTTTACAGCTGTGATTTCCGAACACACCACAAGAACGCGAGCCCCCTTATTGTTCTCCACGATATCCTTCGCATGTTTGAGGATGTGGGGGCCGGCATGACAACCCACCAAGTAAAGAACCATCCGATGAACGGAGGGATCTAGCTTGAGGAGTTTGGCGATCTCATAGTCCGTGCCAGGCATTGACAAGGCTAATGTAATGTAGACGATAAGGTGGGTAATCTTGGACTTTGGCTGACCCCATTCTTCGAGGGCCTTTCCGGCAGCTTCTACACCTAATTTAGGTACATAGTCAATTGTCATTGCACGACGCGCATCATGAGATGGTTCTCCATAGGTCAGCATACTTGGATTAGCCTTGAGGATTTCTTCGGTTAAGAAAAAGTGTCGTTTTGTTATCATTGTTTTTTCGCCTGATCAATTTCATCATAAATAAAGATAATATAAGAATACATGGAGGCCAAGTTAAGTTATTTGACATTTAGTTTAACAGATCTCAAGCGATGAACAAGCGAGGAACAATAAATCACTTTAACAGCTAAATATCAAAATTACATGTAACACATTTATATATAGTACTCTTATTCATATGTAGTAGACGAGTTTGTAATATATAGTGTTGACTGAAACAACAACAAATTAAAAAGAGGGGTTTATAACAATGCACAAACACTATATAAGTTAAGTTAGTAAAGGTAATAGGAATTTTCTCTAAAGTAACAGGAATGTTTTTTTTTTTATATCCCAAAAACTAATATGGAAAATTTCTATTGGGCAACACAATTGTTTATAGGTTACATTACTAGAGGAAATGTGAAATGAAAAAACTTACAAATGCGCTTGAATTTTTCCTTCAGCTCAACTTTGTGCTCACTATTGGTGACCCTAAAGTAATAATCAGGGTAATCTTTTTGATAAATATAATTGGGAGGATGTGCCTTTCCAATCCCCAAAATACAGGCAGGACCAGCAGCTCATTGGGCATCCCTAATCTGTTGAATACTTTCCATTTTTTCTGTTTGATTGTGAGTAATTAATGTAGTTTTTTTTGGTTTAGTGTTTATGCCAATTTTTGGTCAAACGTCAAGAGTTGCTATGGAGTTCCGACAACCATATTAATGCAATGTGCGCTAAGTAAACCAGAGAAAAATAAGAAAGAAAGAGAAGGACACCGAGAAATGTTGACGCGGAAAAACCCCAATGAAGATGGGTAAAAAACCGCGGGTGGATATGAGTCCACCAATCCACTATATGCAATCGCCAATCTATATGATCGACAATTAATACAACCTAATGAATTTTGTTCTAATGACAATGTAATCACAATATCAAGAGAAAAGATAATCAAACAATGTTTTTAAACTTCGCCAGTCTGAATAGAGTATTTTTCGTGTCCCTCTTTTTGAGAGCTCCCCCTTCCTTTTATATCTCCTCCTTCAGTTCAACGTGCTTCCCCCAAAGTCGGGAGTAGTTAGCTGAAATCCTGCCGTCATACGCTGAAATTCTGGCGCAGCCTTCCAACGTTCTTAAGACCCTTGGGCATGACTAGAATATTCCTTGACTCTGTCTTCCCCATTTTTAGGCAATCGGTTACCCCTTGACTTGGTCCTTATGTCATAACCTCCTTGTCAACGTCAGCGTCTTAAATCTTCAACGTCAGCGTTGACCAGTAAAAATCAGCAATAACAATTTGCCCCCAATTGTCGCAATGATGACAACGTTAGAATCACAAGACAATTGGAAAACAGCTGTTGCATTCTGCTAAAAAATACAAAATGATAATTTTTCTTCAAGAGATATCCAAGAGTCATCAGCCAAAAGATAAGAAATAAAGACGTGCAATTAAGCCAAAACACATCCGTTGGTTACAGTAAAAACAAGGGTATAAAAAGCTGTGCCAATTGAACCAAAGTTACACGCAACACATTCTCTCTCCAGAAATAACCCTTGAACTTTCACCTCATTGTTCTGGAACTTTCTGAAGAACTTCGCTCGAACTGCTCCTCCATACAGGTAAATTTCGCCACTTTAATCTCAAAGCATTTTTGTTTTCTTACAAATCCATGGCTCCAAGTAGACGAAGCATTAGGAATTTCATCAAAAACCATGAGAAAAATAAATCGAAAGACAAAATTGAGGAGAAAAAAGAAATTGATGATGAGCAATCGAATATGTCGGAGGATGATTTAATGAAATTACTAGACATAGGAGATCTGCCAATTGACACAATTTTAAGAAATGCTGAGTCTCACGAACGCCCTGCGGATTGCCCCTCTGGCTGGGTAGTTCTTTACGAATACCCTCTTAAGATAGGTCTCAGGTTACCTTTTCCGAACGTCGCTAGGGAACTGCTGTAGGCGTTCCAAATTAGCCCCGGACAACTTATGCCCCAAGTTTGGAGAGTCCTTAGCGTTATTGACCGGGTTACATCCAACTGGGATGTTCCTTTTACTTTTCAAGACTTGCTGTATTGTTACGAAGTTAGGGTTAAAGGAAACAATAGGATAGCCTTGCATGTCAGAGCGAGAAGAAATGCGCTGGTCGAAGGGGTTCCATCGAATGACAGAGGATGGAAAAGTCGCTATGCCTTTGTGAAAAAGTCGTCTCTTGGGGAATTGGGGAAATTCTTGGTCGAGGGCTGGAACACGGAAGGTTCGTGAATTTTACCTAAATTTTTTGTTTTTAACACTACGTCGTTAACACTGTCCTTACGTTACTTTTTTCGCAGGTCTGGATCCGAGATTGTTTAGTCATAAAGAAGAGTCGGAGAAACAGTGTGCTAAGTTCTTGGAATACAGCGTTGAGAATCGGTCGTTCAAGAAGATATCAAGCGTCGATCAAGGTAGCTGCTCGTCAATGGCTTCTGGTAAGTACCTGCTGCACTTATGTCATCATATGACGTTTTCATAATTAGTAACGCGACTCGATCTGGTATGACAGAATCGTCGCGATCTCGTCAGAGGGGTTCTCTGGATAATAACGCCCTGGCCGATCTTTTGAAAAAGAGAAAGAGGGATAGAAATCGTTCTGCTACTTCGTCTACTACGTCTTCGGGAAAGCATCCTCTCCATGACGTCGTTAACGTCGATGACGAAGATGTTGCGGTACCTCCAAAAGTTCATAAGCCTGAATTTTCCGTTCCTCCTGACAAGGGAGGGCCCTCGTATTCTGTGTCTTTCCCTAATGATTTTATGTCATCGAACAAGTCGCTCTGGCCTGAAGCAGAGAAACTTCTCTTCCCTGGAGCCGAGGATCGCCTAAAGGACCGCCCTATGCCAGGTCTGATGTCAGACGGATTAGAGATGATATTCCAGGTATAAACATGGCCTCACACTACTTTATACTTTTGTGGTTCCTATCTGACTTTAAAATTCTCGCCAGGCGTTGCAGCATTTTCTGATGGTCAAGAAGGAGTTGTCGAACCTTTACCGGAGCCACCAGGTGATTAGGGCAAGGTTGGAGAAGAACGAGGCAATGATGAAGGACAAGGATGCAGAGATTGAGAAGATTAATCTCGAAAAGCTGGGAATGACCGACGTTTTGAAGAAGAACGGAGAAAAGTTGGAGAGTTTAAAGAAGCAGTTTGCAGACGTTGAAGAAACGTCGAAGGTCGAAATTAAGGCGTTGCAAGCGCAAATCGTAGCACAGAGGAATGAAATGGACACGATAGAGGCTAAGGTGACTACTACAGTTAGGGCCAAACTCATGTATCAATACATGATGAAGCGTACTGACTTGTGGGAGCCTCAAAAAGACATCGACCTATTCCTCAGGTGGGTAGGCTCCATGAAAGACTTGGCTGATCCGAACGACATGATCTTGGCGACGGCAGAATCTTCTGCGAACGTTGTTGCTCCTGAGGGTGACATCTTTACCACCAGCGCTGCGTTGCCGATATCAGACTTACCTTTGGATGGCAACGTAGAGAAGGACGTCGTTCTAGAAGCCCAACTACTGGTGAAGTCCGCTGGTGACAGCGTTGCTAGCGACTCTGTCGTGTAGCTATTTCTATCTTTTACCTTTTCGTTTTTGGAGACAGTTGCTAGTTTCATAATTTCTATATACAGTTTGGTGTTTGTTTTGGGTCGTTCGTAGGAACGACTCCTACTGATGTACCTTTTTGGGCCATTCGTGGGAATGATCATGACTCATGTGTTTGTCTAAACATTTGTATGAACGTCGCAGGTTAGACATTGGTATTTTTCTGCCGTTTTTCTGGCGTCTAGGTTTGATGGTCAGGCGCTTCGAAAGCCTTTCTTTTAGCACGCAGGTTAGACTTTGTTAAAGACAAAAGAATAAAAGAGTTGACATGCATTAAGCAGGTTTACCTAATTATGCCAAGTGTTCACAACGCTGTTGAGCGGCCGTCGTGCGTTTGTGGTAGCGCAGGAAGCTTATTATTGCCTTGTGATGTTGTAATCTTTATTCTTTATGCAATCGATAGTTATTGGTTGCGTCGCAGAAACGTTGCAATCTTATTGAGAACAAATCCTGAAAAACACAACAATCGGTAATGCTTCGTCGTTGACGTTTCAACGACTTTACTACGACATATTCATTACTTATTAAAAGAAACGAAATACAAAACAAAGGAAGGGAAACGAAATGTCACTTAGCGTATGTTTAGAAGAAATATCTTTTGAGATTGATAGCATTCCAATTACGCGGGACCGTAGTGTCGTCACGTCGAACTAATCGGTAAACGCCATTGCCAACGACCTTGCTGATTTGATAGGGACCTTCCCATTTTGGGCCAAGCTTACCTGCATTGGGATCTTGTGTGTTCTAGAACACCTTTCTTAACACCCAATCTCCTTCGACGAATGACTTGGCTTGTACGGTTTTGTTGAAACTCCTTGCGACAATCTGCTGTTGAGCTGCCATGCGTACCAACGCTGCGTCGCGTAGCTCTTCTATGGTATCTAGGTCGCTGATCAATTCGTCACGGTTTTTCGCTGTTCTGTCAATAAGCCGTACCTAGCAGTTGGAATACTTACCTCAGCTGGTAAGACTGCTTCGCAGCCATAAACCAGTGAAAAAGGGGTTTGGCCAGTCGCAACGCGTGGTGTCGTACGATTTGCCCATAATATGGCTGGTAACGCCTCTGCCCATTTGCCTTTTTTAGCGGTAAGACACTTCTTCAATGTATCGATGACGGTCTTATTGCTCGACTCGGCTTGTTCGTTGGCTTGAGGATATCTGGGCGTTGACGTTAGTAATGTGATGTTCCACTCGTCGCAGAAGTGCTTGGTTTTATCACTAATGAATTGCGACCCATTGTCGCACCTGATTTCTGACGGAACACCAATCCTGCATATAATGTTAGTATGTATAAATGAAATTACCTCTTTGTCGCGTACCTGTTGGAAGGAATCTGCTTCTATCCATTTTGAAAAGTAATCCGTTAGTGCTAACATAAAGACCTTCTGTCCTGGGGCTGGAGGTAGTTTACCAACTATGTCCATTCCCCATTTCATAAAAGGCCATGGGGTTAAAGTTGGATGTAGAATTTCACAGGGTTTGTGCGTCATACCTGCGTGTCGTTGACAACTGTCACATCTGGTGACGTACCTGATCGCGTCTTGCTTCATAGTTGGCCAATAGTAGCCCATCCTTAACGCTCTATTGGATAGGCTGCGTCCTCCGGAATGGTTTCCGCATGTCCCTTCATGTAGGTCCTGCAAAACTTGCCCCCACTGGTCCTTTTCTAGACATCGCAGATACGGTCCGGTGACGGATTTTTTGAACAGTACTCCTTGGATGACAACATACCGAGACGCCTTGAAGCGGATCTGCCGTGCTTCTGCTTTGTCCTCTGGGAGTGTATCGTTAGTCAAATAATCGTAAAGAGATTTCGTCCAACTTACTTGTACTTCGTCGTGTGCGGGGCTTTCATCGTAAATTGCGTTGGCGTTGTTGCGTCCTGGTTCGCCATCGTCTATTGGCGGGACGTCGTCATCGCCTTCTTCGTTGTCTTTTCCCACTGTCGCGACAACATTGGCAGCATCTTTGCATTTGCTTATCGCGGGTGTTGTGATATGGATGATAGGGATGGAGGTGAATGATACGTCTCTTAACGATGATCCCAGGTTGGCCAACGCATCTGCTTGCGTATTCTGGTCTCTTGGTATCTGCATGATGTTAAAAGGGTTAAACATTTTACTTTTACCTTGTGCGACTTCTAAGTAGAGCGCCATTTTGGAATCCTTAGCAGCAAATGCGCCTTTGATTTGACTGACTACTAGCAAAGAGTCGCTGTAGATTGTTAACGCTTGTGCTCCCAAGGTGCTCGCTAGAGTCATCCCTGCGATTAACGCTTCGTACTCAGCTTCATTATTGGTCGCTTTGAATTCACAGCATATAACTTATACTGTCTTGTCGCCGTGTGGTGACTTTAGGACGACGCCCAGGCCTGCACCACGAAAATTAGAAGATCCGTCAACAAATAAAGTCCAAGCGTCATGATCGACATGGTTGATCCGAGCGACTTCATCGGCGGCGATCTTTTCCAATTCCGGACTAAAGTCAGCCACAAAGTCAGCCAGAGCTTGCGACTTGATCGCGGTTCGTGGTAAGTATTTGATGTCGTAACCGCTAAGTGCAATTGCCCATTTTCCCATGCGACCTGTCAATTCGGGTCTACGCAAAACATTTTTGATAGGGTAGTTAGTTATGACAACGACAATATGAGTTTCGAAGTAATGTCGAAGTTTTTTCACGGCAGTGACTAAGGCAAGTACAAGTTTTTCGAGGCAGGAATACCTGGTTTCTACGTCTAACAGAGACTTACTGACGTAGTAGATGGGGAGTTGTTGGCTTTCCGCCTCACGTGCCAAAACGGCGCTGACTGAGATGTTGCTAACTGCTAAGTACAACTGGAGGGTCTCCCTTTCGCTGGGCTTGGGCAATAGTGGGGAAGTAGCTAGGTAATGCTTTAGCGCCTGCAGGGCGTCTTCGTGCCTCGGGGACCAATCAAATCCTTTGTTTTTACGCAGCACGTCGTAGAATAGATGACACTTCTCGGACGACCTGGATATGAAACGATTAAGAGCTGCGACGCGTCCTGTTAATTTTTGTACTTCTTTGACGTTTCGGGGTGATTGGATGTTGACCAATGCTTTGATCTGATCGGGGCTGGCCTCGATGCCTCGTTGCGTCACAACGTAGCCTAAGAATTTACCTGCGGCAACTCCGAACGTGCATTTAGTGGGGTTTAGTTTCATACCGTATTGTCGTAGGACGCTGAATGCCTCGGAGAGGTGTTGAACATGATCACTCGCTTGTTTAGACTTTACCAACATATCGTCGATGTTGACTTCCATTGTGTCACCTAGTTGTTCTTTGAACATGTGGTTGACTAAGCGTTGATACGTTGCACCTGCATTTTTCAGTCCAAAAGGCATAACCTTATAGCAATAAATACCTTTATCGGTAACAAACGCTGTCTTTTCTTGATCGTCAGGGTGCATGAGGATTTGGTTATAACCAGAGTATGCGTCCATGAACGTTAGGAATTCGTGTCCCGCCGTTGCGTCAACCATAGCGTCGATATGTGGAAGTGGGAATGGATCTTTGGGACAGGCCTTATTGAGGTCGGTAAAGTCGATGCATACCCTCCATTTGCCATTCCTCTTGCTGACAACAACGACATTAGCCAACCAGTCAGGATATTTAACTTCACGCACCTTACCTGTGTCGATCAGTTTTTGTACTTCATCGTTTATAATTTGGTTGCGCTTAGGAGCGAACTTGCGTCGTTTCTGCCTGACTGGTTTGTGCTCTGGATTGACGTTCAACTTATGGGTAATGACATCTAGGCTAATACCTGTCATGTCTTCATGTGACCAAGCAAAACAATCCTGGTTAGTCTTTAGGAAATCGATTACCTGAGTACGGAGTTCTGGTGACAAGGTCGCCCCAATGCGGACGACGAGATCTGGGTTGGATGGATCCAGCGCCACTTCGTCAATGTTATCCTCATCAGGCGCGTCGGGCGCTGATCCGCTCTTTAATTGCTAGATGGCCTTCTTAGCAGGCTTTAGCGATGAGCTGTAACATTCTCGAGCGGCTTTTTGCTCGCCTTTAATCTCCTGAACGCCCCATTTAGTGGGGAATTTGAGCGTTTGATGGTACGTTGAAGGTACCGCTTTCATCTTGTGGATCCAAGGTGTCCCTAGAATGACATTGTAGGCAGAGGGACAATCGACGACATTGAACCTGGTTGGCAAGTTGATTCCTTTGGCGAGGGTCGGCAGAATGATTTCGCCGATAGTCTGTTGTGCTTCCCCGCTGAAGCCAACTAAGACAGTAGATTTTTTAGTTATATCCTTATCGCAAAGACCCATACCTTCGAGAGCGTTTTTGAAGATGATGTTAGCGGAGCTGCCACCGTCAATCAATACTCGTCGCATTAGGCAATTGCTAACAGTCAGAGATATGACTAATCCGTCATGGTGATCTTCGTCGCACACGTCATCGTCGTCGAAGGTAATTGACATCGCCTCCAGTGCGCGTTCTTCATCTGACCTGTAAGATTTAGGGACAATAGACGAGGGGGATCCCTCTCTAGCTAGCCTTTTGGCTGCTGATTATGTTAGTCCACAAACATCCGAACCACCTGAGATTCGTTGATTACCTTGACGTGAGTAGGGGAGGCGGGCGGATTTGACGTGGAAGGGCTTTTGCCGAAGGACGCCTTCCCCTTATCACTGAGAAGACCTTGGAGGTGCCCCTTGTTCATCATGAACGCGACTTCTCTTCGGAGTGCAATACAATCTTCCGTCTTGTGACCGTGGTCGTGATGGAACTGGCACCACTTGGTTTGATCCTTTTGGGCATCTGGGCGATCACTTTTTCTCGGCCAACGGACGGAGGCTCCGATCTTTGCCAGCGCGTTGACGACCCCTCCGACGTCGACGGAGAATCCATAGGATTCTATGTCGGGATATGACGGTTGCTCTGCCTCGCTCTCAGTACCTGTATTGTCAGTTATGTCGTTAACAATATGTACTTGGTTAGGACGACTGTATGGATGATTCCTCCAGTTGGTCTTTTTAGGGATGAATGCTTTGCGATCGTTGGTGCTTTCTGACGCATGACGTGTAGAGATAGTGTTGAGGATGGCGTCATCTTCCTCTAGTCGCATCTGGGCCAGTGCTCTTGACTTCACCTCTCCGAACGTAGAGCAAGGGTATTTCGTCAGACGGTTGTACAGCTTGGATCGGAGGATGAGACCTTTCCTGAAACATTCAATAGCAGTCTTAATGTCAAGATCTTTAATGCTAATCATTTCTTTGTTAAAGCGATTATAGTAATCGCAAACAGATTCGTTTGGCCTCTGGACAATGCCATAGAGGTCACTCGTCTGTTTATCTAAGCTACGACTGCCTTCAAATTTATCATAAAATTTATTGACTAGAGTAGAGAAATTGGCTATGCTGCCAGGCTTAAGGGATCCAAGCCATTTTAAAGCTGGTCCAGTCAGGGTTGCTCCGAAGGATTTGCACATGCATGCTTCGACAAGATGCCACGGAATGGACGCTTGCCACATCCTCTACTTGTACCGAGCGACGTGCTCGGTAGGGTCAGTTGATCCATCGTAAGTGGCAGTCAGAGTAGGTAGATTCAGCTTCTTTGGCAGCGACGCCTTAGAGATTTTCTCAACGAACGGAGAGGCGGCATATCCGTCTCGATGCTCGATGATGCTGGGCGTGGGTGCTCCAGGGACTTGAGACATGAGCTTCATCAATCGTCGGTTTTGCTTCTCGATTAAGATCACTCGTTTCGCCATGGGATCCTCGTCTTCATTCATGGGAGTCTTCACAAGTGGATCTTTGTCCTTGTCGCTGAAAGGGGATCCGTCAAGGAATCCTTCATCGTCCTCTGACTCGGTGCTCTCAAAATCAGTGAGATTTTGCATGATAGGAACGTCATCCCCGCTGAAGCGACGTCGGGTCTTGGATGCTTTCGTTGAAGCCAATTCCTCTTGCAGTTTCTGAATTTTTTCTTGCGACGACGAAAAATTGGAGGATAACTGCTCATTGACCTTTTTCATTTCGGCCATCTCTGCCTTCATTTGATCATAGAGCTTTTGCATTTCGTCGGCGTTCATTGGTGTGGCCATTTTGAGAAAATGAGAAAGAGAATGATTGATCTGGCTGTGGCCCCACGGTGGGCGCCAAATTGTTTATGCCAATTTTTGGTCAAACGTCAAGAGTTGCTATGGAGTTCCGACAACCAGATTAATGCAATGTGCGCTAAGTAAACCAGAGAAAAATAAGAAAGAAAGAGAAGGACACCGAGAAATGTTGATGCGGAAAAACCCCAATGAAGATGGGTAAAAAACCGCGGGTGGATATGAGTCCACCAATCCACTATATGCAATCGCCAATCTATATGATCAACAATCAATACAACCTAATGAATTTTGTTCTAATGACAATGTAATCACAATATCAAGAGAAAAGATAATCAAACAATGTTTTTAAACTTCGTCAGTCTGAATAGAGTATTCGTTTCGTGTCCCTCTTTTTGAGAGCTCCCCCTTCCTTTTATACCTCCTCCTTCAGTTCAACGTGCTTCCCCCAAAGTCGGGAGTAGTTAGCTGAAATCCTGCCGTCATACGCTGAAATTCTGGCGCAGCCTTCCAACGTTCTCAAGACCCTTGGGCATGACTAGAATATTCCTTGACTCTGTCTTCCCCATTTTTAGGCAATCGGTTACCCCTTGACTTGGTCCTTGTGTCATAACCTCCTTGTCAACGTCAGCGTCATAAATCTTCAACGTCAACGTTGACCTGTAAAAATCAGCAATATGAAGTGAGATTATTACAATTAATGTGATTGATGTGATGATGAACAATGTTTGTATAGGCAAAAGGTATTTATAGACAACCGTCACCGTAGCATATGATTATTTAAATACGAGATTAGGTGCCTGTTATTGGAATTCTTTGTGATTAGAAAACTATGGATTACTAATGCGTGATCTTATAGTTCTCTTTGAAATGTACATCCAATCAGATTGAACGAACGCCATGCATATATTTTATAGTATGAAGAGTTGAATACATGCGCTACACTTGACGCAACTTGTAGATTTTGTCAACTGGTCAGTGGTCAATTCATTTTACTGCAAATAAAATAACCAAATTACATTCTGGGGAAAAGTCTGGCTACGCAGCAGAAAATTATCTACGAGACATAATTTAAAAGTTTTTATCTTTTTATATTCTCTTTTTGTAGTGGTCACTGTAAATGGGTACGTGGATTGTCCCATCGGTGAATTTAGTGTTATGTATGTCCATACTTACTGAGCTATGCTCAATTCGAACCATATGTGATGTATATATTTTTTAAGATTATCAATAAACATAGTATATTTAGTGTAATAAGTAATACATTTAATCAATAAAATAGTATATTAGAATTGAATTATCACAATAATAATATGCCAATAATTATTTATGTTGGAGTTTTATATACTTACTTATATATATGAATATATATACTTTTTGTAATAAATATATTATTTGTTTTCTAATATACCACCAAAAAATATTCAAAACACATAATATTCAGAACAATTATAATTTAGACATTCCTTTTACTTTAATATTCACATAATCACATTTGTCGTTGTTTTCATGTCTTATCATATTATTTCTTTGTTCTTAAATAGTGGTTGAGTTGCTTTTTTTTGTCGTCTAGGATATGTAAAACAAGTCAAGGCTGTCAAAATTTTAATACCACTAGGATTGGTGGCAATCACGTTGGATAATTTGATCTAGTAAAACATACTCTGATCATAAAAGAATAATACATAAGAAACAATATAGTCATGTGGGATCTTGTTAAATCCGTCTCAATACGTACTTTATAAATATCTAATTTTTATAATTTTTGCAAATACATAATTAGAGAAATTAGTGTCCAAAATTATGCATTGGCATGTGTGAAAAGTAAAAGAGGAGGATTTTTAGGAATCGGATGGAGTAATGAGACAATGAAATGTAAAATTTTTCCAATGAAAGAAAAATGAAAATATAAATTTTGTGATGCTTTTCTAATGAGTGTCATTAATGTTTGATTAATTAAGAATTAGGGAGTTTTCTAGTCAGGTCTATTTTGTTATAGATGTATTTCGAAACTGGCTGATTCGAGTCAAGTTCATATCATATTGGGTATCTAGTAAAATTCAAATCTACACTTGTGTCTCGAAATCGAATCACGAATCGAAGTCTTTTATATTGAGTAATTCAGCTAGGCGACCTAGATCAGTTTTACCGGTACTAAACCTATGGATTGCAAATTACTATTATATGATCTTATTGCCTATGAAAAAACGAACTTCCAGTCAAATTGAACGAACGCCATACATGACTGCATGAATTTTCTCAACTCAATTCATTTAATTCAAATAAAAGTGTATGGGTACTACCCAAGTCCACTGTCAGACACACTATTCGTGGCCGACATGAATCTCCTAGGACGCGACCATACCGAGATGAATCAAGCCACTCCTGATTATGGTCCGAGATGACGTTCGCGGCCACCAATAAAGACAAAATAAGGGAATCTTCCCTCCGGTTAGACTCATCTTAGTCGTACACGTGTCGAAAGATTACGCATCCTGTCAGATGAACAATACTCTATAAATAGCCAAATGATACTATTCTGCAAGTACATTCTAAATACTATTTACTCTCTCTCTTTCTTTCTAAATCCTTTTCGGACACATACAGACTTGAGCGTCGGAGGGGGTTTCCTCGCATCCCCCCGAGGGTAGTTTACGTTTGTTCTCGTGCAGACTTCCAGTCTCGGACGTCCACTCACTTATTGACGGACATCTCTGAGTCCGCCACCGTTTCAACACCGAAACAACTTGGCGCTAGAAGGAGGAGCCTCCCATCTCTGTGAAGCAGTCATGGCTAAAACTGGTAACTCAAGTCGTGGTCCACCGGGATTTGAAGTCGGCTAAGGGTCTTCTCAACCTGTTATCACCGGACCTATCGGTGCACCGCAGTTCACCCCTAGTGTGTCCGAGAGCAATAACGACCAGCGTACTCTTGAGAACAATGTAACTCAGGTGAATACTGGTGGCATTCCATTAAATTTGGCTCAGTTGAGTCAATTCTATCCTGAACAACTGCAAACCGTAGCGTCCTTCATCCAAATGTTATCGGGCACTCCTCAGCCTAATAACACTTTTGCTCCTAATGCTAGAGGCGTTCAACACCGTAAACGATCACTGGCTATGGCCGGTAGAAACGTTGACGGTACGCCATTAAGGAGGATGCGTACGTTTACTCAAGAGGAACGCCAGATGGAGAGACAAATTGATGACCCAGAATATGAGGAAGCTGTCTTGGAAACCGAGGATCTTAATAATTCAGAAGATGAGAATCAAAGTCGCTCCTACTGAGAGTACAACACCAATGGTGTTAGTAACTATTCGGTTGGCGAACATTTGTTAATCAAGCCCAAATTCTCTCCATTCGTGCCAGAAATTCTGAATCACTCGATGTCGAGAATCAAAATGCCATCATGCAAATATGACGGCAGCTCAGATCCCGACGATCATGTCGCAGCCTATGAAGGGCACATGTATCTGTACACACAAGTGGATGCTATATGGTGCAAGGTTTTCCCGTCCACTCTCACTGGCATTGCTCAGACTTGGTTTAAGAGTCCCAAACCTGGTAATGTATCCAGTTTCTCTCAGCTTTCATTTATGTTCAGTACTCACTTTGTGAGCAATAGGCGCCGTGAGCGTACTACTGGGGAACTATTATCAATCAAACAAGGAGAAGTAGAGTCTCTCCGGGATTACATTAGGCGCTTTAATGTTGAGGCCGTATCCAATCCTAGGTTACATCAGGATGTAGTGGTCCTAGCCTTGATGACGGGACTGAGAGAAGGATCTGCATTCAGGAGCTATCTCGGCTGAAAGACTTTCACATCACTTGGGCCAGTGCTTGGAAAAGCAAATGATTTCATAAGAGGAGAAGAATTTGACATGGCAGCTAGCAGTCAGTATCGTGAGTCCGATAAGAAAAAATAGGACAAGTCACGGAAGGACAAGGGTCGCGACAGTGATCGTGGCCGAGATGAAAGGAAGGAATCCCACATGGTCAAAAAAGGCAATGACCGAGAGTGTGGTGACCGGGAGAGGGGTGAACGCAAAGATAAGTTTGATGCGTACACCCAGCTCACGACTTTCAGGGCACATATATTCACCATGAACAAGGAAAGTGATAAATGGCAACGGCCAAGAAAGATGTTTCACAAGAACCGTGACAAGACTAAGTGGTGTGATTTCCATGGAGATCACGGCCACGTAACAGAGGATTGCAGGCACTTGAAGGATAATTATTCTCAGAGGGTATTTCACTCAATAAAAAGTTCAGACATGTGAAGGTGATTTGGTAAAGTCTAGGGATCAGAATGTCCAGTCTCGAATAGGAGAAATTCATGTGATTAGTGGCGGCCCAATTCATGGAGGAAGTGTCAGTGGGGCCAAGGCTAGCTTGAAGGAGTTCCCGCATCAGGTAAATTTCAATGAGAGTTGCCATTGGAAGAAGCCACCAGCCATGCCGGCCATGTCATTCTCGGTAGAAGATGCAAAGCATGTGATATACCCCCATGATGATCCACTAGTGGCAAACTGTTTGATTCACAGAATCTTAGTAGATGGAGGAAGTTCTGCCCACATCCTATTTCTTTCAACTTTTGAGAAGTTGATGATTGGACGAGAGCATTTGCAGCTAGTACGTTACCTGGTGATAGGGTTCACTGGGGCATCGGCAATTCCTGAAGGGATTATAAAGCATCCAGTTAGAGTTGGCGAGAACGATGACGCCAGGGATATAATGGCAGAATTCCTTGTAGTAGACGTACCGGGAGCGTACAATGCCATAGTAGGAAGGCTACTCATTCATGACGTTCAAGGAGTAGTATCCACCTATCATCTAACAATGATGTACGTATCCATCCAGGGTACGACAACAAAGATCAGAGGAAATCAAGAGACAAATAAGTCGTGCTACTTAAAGGTTTTAAAACAGCCGGCACGAAGGATCCCTGTAGAAGATTTGAGTCCGCCAACAAGAAAAGAGAAAATAGCTAAAAAGAAAGCAATGGCAGAGGAGGAACAGTTAGAGAAAAGAAATGAAGATGCCATGGAAATAACCATGGAAGAACTGGAAACTCGGCCAGATGACTTTCCAAGGCCCAAACCTGACGGTGAGTCTAAGCAAGAAATGTTGGCGGACGACCCAGAAAGGACGGTGGTTGTCGGAACGGACATGGACCCAAAGGTCAAGATCAACCTGGTGACTCTCCTACGAGAAAAACGCTAACGTATTCGCGTTCTCGGCGGATGAGATGCCAGGGATCGACCTGACCGTGATGGTTCATCGTTTGAATGTCGACAACGCTATCCGTCCCGTCAAGCAGAACAAAAGGAATTTTTCGGCCAAGAAGAACAAGGCCATCAAAGAAGACGTTGATAAGTTGCTAGCGGCTAATTTTATTTAAGCCTGTGATTACTCAGAATGGCTGGTGAATGTCGTTATGGTGAAAAAACAAATGGCCAATGGCAGATGTGTGTAGATTTTACAAATCTTAACAGAGCCTGTCCGAAAGACTGCTATCCGCTGCCAAGGATCGATCAGCTGGTGGACTCTACTAGCGGCCATGCGCTATTAAGTTTCATGGACGCATTCTCAGGGTATCACCAAATCAGTCTTCTGGAGGCCGACAGAATGAAAGCTGCTTTTATCACAAACTGTGGAGTTTACAACTATAAAGCAATGCCTTTTGGTTTAAGAAATGTTGGAGCCACGTATCAGAAGTTGGTCGACAAAGTGTTCGTGGACCAGAAGGGGAGAAATATAGAGGCATATGTGGACGATTCAATCGTCAAGAGCAAGACTGACTGCGAACACATTGACGACCTAAAGGAGACTTTCAATACTTTGAGAAGGTACAAGATGAAACTCAACACAAAGAGGTGTGTTTTTAGGGTGAGAGCAGGAAAATTTCTAAGATTCATGGCCAGTAAGAGAGGAATTGATGCCAACCCGGACAAGGTTCGTGCAATCATGGACTTGTCGGAACCAAAAGGTGTCAAAGATATACAAAGGTTAACAGGATGGATGGTTGCGTTAACCCGTTTCATTTCAAGGTCGGCCGACAAAGCCCTACCCTTTTTCTCACTGTTGAGAGAAATAAAAAGTTTGAATGGGGAGAAGAACAGAGCAAAGATTTCGTCGCGGTCAAGGAACATTTGAAAACACTTCCAACCATTTCTCGACCAGAGACAGGAGATACGTTGCAATTATACATCTCGGCCTCGCCGAAAACTGTTGCGGCCGTGTTGTTGGTCGAGAAGGAGAAGAGGCAACAACCGATATACTTTGTCAGCCGCCATATCTTGAATGGGCCGAAAAGTCGCTATCAACTGGTCGAAAAGATGGCGTTGGCAGTAATAATCGCTGCGAGAAAGCTCAGGCCGTATTTCTACTGTCATCCCATTCATGTCTTGACAAATCAACCTCTAGAAAAAGCATTGCAAAAGATGGACAGTTCAGGGCGCCATCTGAAGTGGGCAGTTGAGTTGTCCTAGTACGACATCCAGTACAAGCCTAGAACCGCGATAAAAGCGCAGGCATTGCCGGACTTTATCGTAGAGGCATCTTATGAAGAAGAGGAGCAGGTCGAAAAGGAAACATGGATGTTGGAAGTAGATGGCTCATCAGCCGTAAGCGGATCAGGGGCTGGCATTGTGATGACTATCCCGGAAGGAAATGTTTTTTAGTACACCATCAAGTTTACCTTTCCGGCATCAAATAATGAAGCAGAGTATGAGGCCGCGATTGCTGGATTGAGAATATGTATAGCTGCTGCTAAGAGCGTATCTCTGAAAACGGACTCGCAACTCGTCAATGGGCAGTTGAAAGGAGAGTTTGAGGTCCGAGAAACGAATATGCAGAAGTATGTCAAGTAGGCCAAGGAAATGATAGCCCAGTTGGATCATTTCGAAGTTCAAGCCATCCCAAGGGCAGACAACACCAAAGCAGATGCACTTTCTAAGTTGGCAAGCTCTGATTCTTTGAACATAGAAAGATCAGTCATGGTAGAAATTCTGAAAGAAAAAAGCATTACCGAGAAGATCGTGACTGTGAACACCATCAATCAGCAGGGTGAATGGTTCAGTGAGTTGGTGGCGTACAAGCTGACGGGATCACTTCCTCAAAATGCTATGGAAGCTAGGAAATTAAAGCAGCAAGCCAGTTGGTATGTCATCTACCAGAATGAGCTGTACAAGAAGTCCTTCAGTCTGCCGTTATTAAAGTGTGCAACAGCATGGGAGTCCGGCAAAATATTGGATGAAATCATGAAGGAATATGCGGGAACCATATTGGTGGAAAGGCGCTGGCATTGAAAGCTCTGAGGACTGGGTTTTACTGGCCGAGTATGCTGGCGGACGCGCAAAGTTATGTCAATAAATATGATAAGTGTCAAAAGTTCGCTCCCATCATTAACAGGCCCACGAATGACCTTCAACCCATACTATGTCCGATACAATTTGCACAATGGGGTTTGGATATCCGGGGGCCGTTTACAACGGCTACAGGCGGCCGTAAATTTTTGATTGTTGGTATCGACTATTTCACGAAATGGATCGAAGCTAAACCGACAACAAAGATAAAGTCAAACCAAGTCAAGAAGTTTATTTGGCATATCATAATGACAAGGTTTGGAATACCAGCTGCAAAAGTTTTTGATCATGGAGCGCAGTTTGATTGTCGACCAATCAAGAGTTTCTTGTCCGAGTTCAGGTCGAAATTTGCACTCTCGGCCGTGTGCCATCTGCAAAGTAACGGACAGGCTGAAGCCGCGAACAAACAGATTTTGGGGGCTCATAAGAAGAAGTTGGATGAGAACAACTGAAAAGGAAGCAACTGGAGAAAGTCCTTTCAAATTAGCCTTTGGGACGGAAGCAGTATTACTAGTAGAAGTTGGCTTAATGTCCGATCGGATCAAGCACAAAGATCTAGAGAGTAATGATGAGGCTTTGAGAGAGAATCTAGATTTCCTACCAGAGATAAGGTTGGTAGCGGAACTTAAAGCTGCAGCATATAAGGATCGTATCAGCAAAGCCTATAATAAGAGGGTTCTGGAAAGGCCGTTTGGGCTCGGAGATTTGGTACTGTGAAGAATTGCCGCTACTGGAAAAGCTTACACAGAAGGGAAACTTATAGCCAATTGGGAAGAGCCATATCAGATAGCCAAAGAAGTTGGTCCCGGTTCATTTGCTCTAAAGACAATGGACGGCATTGAGCTTAAAAATTGTTGGAATGCTAGCGTTTTAAAGAAGTATTACGTTTAGTTCTTTGATGTAATGGGCCGAGAGCCACTCTTTTTCCTCATCAAAATAATACAAACTTCTGTTAGCATCCCATTAATTATCTCTTTGTTTTATGATACGAGAAGGAAAGTATATGATATGTACGATCAAATTGCATCCCAGTAAATTCCTTAACGGCCAAATAACTGGTCAAGTATAAATACGGCCAAATAACAGGCCTTAACGGCCAAATAACATGCCAAGTATAAAAACGACCATATAACAGGCCTTAACGGCCAAATAACAGGCCAAGTATAAATACGACCATATAACAGGCCTTAACGGCCAAATAACAGGCCAAGTATAAAAGCGGCCATATGACAGGCCTTAACGGCCAAATAACAGGCCAAGTATAAAAACGGCCATATAACAGGTCCTAAAGGCTAGATACCAAGCCAAATATATCAGCCACATGACAGGCAAAAAAGATCATGTAATAGATCAAAAGAAAATAAAAACAAACAAACATGTGAAAATACTTAAACGCAACATTTCATTATGAATTACTGGCATGGCGGCCAACTACAGGCAAAAATGTAGGCAGCCATCAAAAAAGGCATCAAAAATCCATAACAGTAATTGTAATAATAGTATATTGAAGTTACATGCCAAAATGGGCCGAATTCAAAGTTATAATTTGGACTACAGAAGATTAACAATTATTAGACGCCACTGAGGATCCCGGAGATGGGCGCCAAAAACATCAAGGGAGAGGCACCTCCTTGTCTGGGATGACAGGAAGGACGTTGGCAATCACGTCCTCCTAACAGATGAAGGGTTCACCTTCGAGAGGACACATGTGAACGCCTTCCGCAAAAGCGGTCTCCATTTCCTCCCAGTTAAAGGAAGGATGGTTGTGGCACACACATCTTTTAGCAGCCACCTAGCCTCCGTCGTGCCTCTCCCCCAACAGGCCGAAAAATTCATCAGATTTTTTGAAGTCAGCCACAGCTTGTAGGCCGGCATCATCCTTGGCCTACGCAACAGCGGTAGTCATGTCACTCTTAGCAGACTCCAAGGCCGCCTCCAGCTTAGTCGATCTCTTCTCGGCCTGCTCCAATTTGCCAGCCGTAACCCGGAGATCCGTCAACTCCACATCATCCACTGCCCTTGCAGCCTTCTCAGCATCAAGATCTTGCTGTAGGTTATCCGCACGAACCTGGGCGGCATCAAACTGGGTTTTGAAGCTCATTCAAAGATTTTTTGTAGCGGTCGGACAGTGATTGGTAGAGGAGAAATTGTTCAATAAGCTCGATAACGGAGTTGTTTGTCTGCATAAAAAGACGAGATTAAAAAAAATGCAATGAAATAGAATAAAAAATTCTCGCAAAGGAAAGAGATTCTTACCACTGCCAGGTCATACGCAAGTTGGGCCGCTGGAGCCACTAACTTATCGGCCGGGCAATCAATGGGCAACTGAAGGCCCTTCAAAAGACGGTAACCAAGAGTACCACCATTAGCTGGGATGTCGGCAAATAAGGACTCGTCCTCCCTCACGTCCCAATTAGGCTGATAAAACTTCCTCGGAGGAGTGGGAGGACGGGAGAATGTAGCCTTCACGGCAGTACTAAGGATTATTTCCTTATGCTCTATCCACTCATGGATCCTAGCAAAAAATCCCGGACCCAGGTTCGACAAGAAGTTTGGAGCACTAATGACAATGTAAATCTTCTGGCGCATGGGAGAACCAGATCCCAATGCCGTCCCAATGCTATCAATAGCAGCATTGAAAGGAGAAATACGATTGATTACAGGGGCAGACTCCCGGACCGGACTCTTATCCGGGATAGTGATGGCGGACTCCATGTTGTGAGTCTCAGAAGCAGCGTTGACATTCAAAGTTTGCCTCTTACTGGGGCTCTCCTCAACATCGGCAGTTTTACGAGGCCGCTTCTGGCCAACAGTCCCCGCCACCACGGCCGAGAGCCACTCTTTTTCCTCATCAAAATAATACAAACTTCTGTTAGCATCCAATTAATTATCTCTTTGTTTTATGATGCGAGAAGGAAAGTATATGATATGTACGATCAAATTGCATCCCAGTAAATTCCTTAACGGCCAAATAACAGGCCAAGTATAAAAACGACCATATAACAGGCCTTAACGGCCAAATAATAGGCTAAGTATAAAAACGGCCATATAACAGGCCTTAACGGCCAAATAACAGGCCAAGTATAAAAACGACCATATAACAGGCCTTAACGGCCAAATAACAGGCCAAGTACAAAAGCGGCCATATGACAGGCCTTAACGGCCAAATAACAGGCCAAGTATAAAAACGGCCATATAACAGGTCCTAAAGGCTAGATGCCAAGCCAAATATATCAGCCATATGACAGGCAAAAAAGATCATGTAATAGATCAAAAGAAAATAAAAACGGACAAACATGTGAAAATACTTAAAGGCAACATTTCATTATGAATTACTGGCATGGTGGCCAACTACAGGCAAAAATGAAGGCAGCCATCAAAAAAGGCATCAAAAATCCATAATAGTAATTGTAATAACAGCATATTCAAGTTACATGCCAAAATGGGCCGAATGCAAAGTTATAATTTGGAATACTGAAGATTAATAATTATTAGACGCCACTGAGGAGCCTGGAGATGGGCGCCAAAAACATCAAGGGAGAGGCACCTCCATTTCTGGGATGATAGGAAGGACGTTGGCAATCACGTCCTCCTCACAGATGAAGGGTTCACCTTCGAGAGGACACGTGTGAACGCCTTCCGCAAAAGCGGTCTCCATTTCCTCCCAGTTAAAAGGAAGGATGGCTGTGGCACCCACATCTTTTATCAGCCACCTAACCTCCATCGTGCCTCTCCCCCAACAGGCCGACAAATTCTTCAGATTTTTTGAAGTCAGCCACAGCTTGTAGGCCGGCATCATCCTTGGCCTTCGCAACAGCGGTAGTCATTTCACTTTTAGCAGACTCCAAGGCCGTCTCCAGCTTAGTCGATCTCTTCTCGGCCTGCTCCAATTCGCCAGCCTTAATCCGCAGATCCGTCAACTCCACATCATCCACTGCCCTTGCAGCCTTCTCAACATCAAGATCTTGCTGTAGGTTATCAGCACGAACCTGAGTGACATCAAACTGGGTTTTGAAGCTCATCCAAAGATTTTTTTGTAGCTGTCGGACAGTGATTGGTAGTGGAGAAATTGTTCAATAAGCTCGATAGCGGAGTTGTTAGTCTGCTTCAAAAAGACGAGATTAAAAAAAATGCAATGAAATAAAATAAAAAATTCTCGCAAAGGAAAGATTCTTACCACTGCCAGGTCATGCGCAAGTTGGGCCGCTGGAGCCACTAACTTATCGGCCGGGCAATCAATGGGGAACTGAAGGCCCTTCAGAAGACGGTAACTAAGAGTGCCGCCATTAGCTGGGATGTCGGCAAATAAGGACTCGTCCTCCCTCACGTCCCAATTAGGCTGATAAATCTTCCCCGGAGGAGTGGGAGGACGGGAGAATGCAGCCTTCACGGCAGTACTAAGGATTATTTCCATATGCTCAATCCACTCATGGATCCTAGGAAAAAATCCCGGACCCAGGTTCGACAAGATGTTTGGAGCACTAAGGACATTGTAAATCTTCTGGCGCATGGAAGAACCAGATCACAATGCCGTCCCAATGCTATCAATAGCAGCATTGAGAGGAGAAATACGATTGATTACAGGGCAGACTCACGGACCGGACTCTTATCCGGGATATTGATGGCGGACTCCATGTTGTGAGTCTCAGAAGCAACATTGACATCCAAAGTTTGCCTCTTACTGGGGCTCTCCTCAACATCGACAGTTTCACGATGTCGCCTCTGGCCAACAGTCCCGCCACCTCGACCGAGAGCCACTATTTTTCCTCATCTAAATAATACAAACTTCTGATAGCATCCCATTAATTATCTCTTTGTTTTATGATACGAGAAGGAAAGTATATGATATGTACGATCAAATTGCATCCTAGTAAATTCCTTAACGGCCAAATAACAGGCCAAGTATAAAAACGGCCATATAATAGGCCTTAACGGCCAAATAACAGGCCAAGTATAAAAACGGCCATATAACAGACCTTAACAGCCAAATAACAGGCCAAGTGTAAAAACGACCATATAACAGGCCTTAACGGCCAAATAACAGGTCAAGTATAAAAGCGGCCATATGACAGGCCTTAACGGCCAAATAACAGGCCAAGTATAAAAACAGCCATATAACAGGTCCTAAAGGCTAGATACCAAGCCAAATATATCAGCCACATGACAGGCAAAAAAGATCATGTAATAGAAAATAAAAACGGACAAACATGTGAAAATACTTAAAGGCAACATTTCATTATGAATTACTGGCATGGCGGCCAACTACAGGCAAAAATGTAGGCAGCCATCAAAAAAGGCATCAAAAATCCAAAACAGTAATTGTAATAACAGTATATTCAAGTTACATGCCAAAATGGGCCGAATTCAAAGTTATAATTTGGACTACAGAAGATTAACAATTATTAGACGCCACTGAAGAGCCCGGAGATGGGCGCCAAAAACATCAAGGGAGAGGCACCTCCTTGTCTGGGATGACAGGAAGGACGTTGGCAATCACGTCCTCCTCACAGATGAAGGGTTCACCTTCGAGAGGACACGTGTGAATGCCTTCCGCAAAAGCGGTCTCCATTTTCTCCCAGTTAAAGGAAGGATGGCTGTGGCACACAC
Organism: Beta corolliflora; assembly: GCA_947648045.1. Taxonomy (NCBI): domain Eukaryota; kingdom Viridiplantae; phylum Streptophyta; class Magnoliopsida; order Caryophyllales; family Amaranthaceae; genus Beta; species Beta corolliflora. Next base: position 453,285 of record CANSZD010003162.1, on the reverse strand, counting down.
ATCTTTTAGCGGCCACCTAGCCTCCGTCGTGCCTCTCCCTCAGCAGGCCAACAAATTCTTCAGACTTTTTGAAGTCAGCCACAACTTGTAGGCCGACATCATCCTTGGCCTTCGCAACAGCGGTAGTCATTTCACTCTTAGCAGACTCCAAGGCCGCCTCCAGCTTAGTCGATCTCTTCTCGGCCTGCTCCAATTTCCAGCCTTAACCCGCAGATCCGTCAACTCCACATCATCCACTGCCTTTGCAGCCTTCTCAGCATCAAGATCTTGCTGTAGGTTATCAACACGAACCTGGGCGGCATCAAACTGGGTTTTGAAGCTCATCCAAAGATTTTTTGTAGCTGTCGGATAGTGATTGGTAGTGGAGAAATTGTTCAATAAGCTCGATAGCGGAGTTGTTAGTCTGCATAAAAAAGACGAGATTAAAAAAAATGCAATGAAATAAAAGAAAATATTCTCGCAAAGGAAAGAGATTCTTACCACTGCCAGGTTATGCGCAAGTTGGGCCGCTGGAGCCACTAAATTATCGGCCGGGCAATCAATGGGCAACTGAAGGCCCTTCAGAAGACGGTAACCAAGAGTACCGCCATTAGCTGGGATGTCGGCAAATAAGGACTCGTCCTCCCTCACGTCCCAATTTGGCTGATAAATCTTCCCCGGAGGAGTGGGAGGACGGGAGAATGTAGCCTTCACGGCAGTACTAAGGATTATTTCCTTATGCTCTATCCACTCATGGATCCTAGCAAAAAATCCCGGACCCAGGTTCGACAAGAAGTTTGGAGCATTAAGGACATCGTAAATCTTCTGGCGCATGGAAGAACCAGATCCCAATGTCATCCCAATGCTATCAATAGCAGCATTGAGAGGAGAAATACGATTGATTACAGGGGCATACTCCCGGACCGGACTCTTATCCGGGATATTGATGGTGGAGTCCATGTTGTGAGTCTCGGAAGCAGCATTGACATCCAAAGTTTGCCTCTTACTGGGGCTCTCCTCAACATCGGCAGTTTCACGAGGCCGCCTCTGGCCAACAGTCCCGCCACCACGGCGGACTGGAACCTAAACCACAGGCCGCGGAGAGTCCTGGTCCCCACAACCGGGAGCACGGCTAGGAGTGCGACCGGCACGTCGGACACTGGCACAACCAGAATTGCGACCGCCGCCCCCACGATCGGCACCGTGAAGACCTCCAGTTAGGCCGTGAACAATGTCATAGTCAAAAACAGGGTCTTTAGGAGCTTTAGACATTGGTCTCAGATTCTCGGCAAGCCCCAACTCCTCAAGATCTAAGCTGCTAGGACCTGCAAAAATAAAATCGATAATGATTAATATTGTATTAGTCAACGAAAAGCAAGGTAACAAACTCCTATGTCGGACCACGAGTCAAAATACACACCTTATGGGTGAGTTTGGCAGAGAAATAAAGCCGATAAGGGCTCATTCCCTATAATGTAATTAGCATGGGGGAGCCATTTACAAGGAATTCTCTCCTCGACCTCTTCGCCGTCAACACCAATAGTCCCAAGTTCGGACTCAAAATAATCAAAGGCCGCCTGCTCAGCCACAGATAGACCGTAAGAGGATACATCTTCCATACGGGTAACCGGCTTGGTAAAATGACGGCGGAGAGGGAAGTTGTCCGGAACTTTCACCCAATAAAAAGCGGGTTGCCAACCTTTTAACCCGGTCAACTTTGGGCAGACAGTGAGTTGATTCCTAACCGATGTCAGAGATTACCATCCTTTTTCAGTGGACCCATTCCTCTTCAACCAGTGGAACCAACGTAAAAGGTTCAACGTTTCAGGGAAGTCCTTGAAGCGGCATACCCAGATGTACGCGATCAAGTTTCGAATGGCCAGGGGAGTCAGTTGGGCCAAGCAGATGTTAAAAGCCTTTAAAATTTTCACTAAGGTAAGGTCCAAAGGAAAATGCAGCCCAAATTCCAGATGATGGGCGTAGATAGCAATATGCCCTGCCGGGCAATCAGTTACTTTGGCTCCTTTGTCCGAGATAACCAATTTATACTCGGCCGGGAAGGCATATAGTTTCTCCGCGACCTGGCAATAATCCAGGTTAATGGCATGCTGCCGCCATGTTTTGCAAATGACCACCGTTCTCGGACCGCTGCTATAATCCGCTAGCAACCAGATTTCAAAATGTTCAAGATCATCCCGGTCAGAAATTAGCTCCGGCCGAGAATCAGGAATTGCTCTTGAGCTCTCACCCAAGGCTATCTCAGTAGTGGGACGAGAACTTTGCACTCGTCCACAGGTAGAAGGGCCGGCATCTCACTCACGGCGGGAGTAGACCATGTCTTGAGATTCATCCGTAGTGGCAATGGAGTCGTTATGAAAACCTAAATCAACAACAGGAGGATGAGTACGGCCGACATCACGAGCAAGGCGGTCGTAAAAATCCTCCGCCACCTCGACCCCTGTGTCCGCTAAATTATCCAGCCAAGCATGTTCCCTCAAGGGCTGGACATCAACTCCGGGAACAGCGTCAGGTGGAGGGTTCTTAAGGGTCCGACGGGCTAAGATTTGATGTCTCAACTCTCGTAAAGTTTGTCTATCACCACTCATCCTCGCAGACAAATATTGGGAAGTCGAGTTTTCTTGTTCAGGAGTGGAACGGTCATTAAGAAACTTAGACCTAAGTTGCCTATCCCTGTCGGCAGTTAATGGCAAGTCAACTAGTAGACGAGTTCTTCCCTCCCTAGGACTAGAAGTAGATGAACTGTGTCTGCCATGAAGGGAAGAGGGAGAGGAGGGGTCGCTTTCAGACAGGAAGTTATCACTCATGGTCTTTTGACTATCTGAACGGTCCGACATAATTTTAAGCAAGAAAAGAAATAGAAAGCTAAAAGGGGAATGGAGGAGGTACCTGAGAAGAAAAATCGCCGGAAAATTCACCGAAAAATCAAACGAACCCTCGAAAAAGCGCAATGAAGTTTCTAAAAGTGCGGGTGAAGGATTCCCAAGCAAGCGACGCCGGAGAAACCAAAAATCCGCCGGAAAAGTTGAAAGCTTTGAACGAAGCCCTTGATTAAACCCAGAAGAAAAAGGGGTGAAAATGACGAAATTCTTCGAAAGTAACGAACGAATAATAACTTAGAACACTTTAGGAGAAACTTGGTGACAAAAAGCAAAGATTTTGGGAAGAAAAAGAAGGTCTGAAATTCTTGGAGAAATCGAAAAACCAGATAAAACTCAAGAAGGTTGAAGATGAAGAGCAAAAAAGGAAAATAAAACTGATTTCGCTTTATAAGGGCAGAGATCGACGACTAGGATGAAAGGGGCTTTTCAATTGCTCTCCTTGATGCACGACAAGTGTCATTCACTAGGCTTACCCTAAATAAAAAAGAAGGGAAAATGAGCGGGATTTCTGAAAAAGATAATGATTACGCTTTTCGAATTTTGTACTTCTCCCCAAGCCGACACGTGGCAATAGCGATAGAAAAAGAAAAAACTCATCAGCATGCAAAGTTTACTCGCGTCCACATTCCAACATCAATGACAGTCACAACGCCCAATGATGCTGGGGGGCTAGTTGTATGGGTACTACCCAAGTCCACTATCGGACACACTATTTGTGGCCGACATGAATCTCCTAGGATGCGACCATACCGAGATGAACCAAGCCACTCCTGATTATGGTCCGAGATGGCGTTCGCGGCCACCAGTAAAGACAAAATAAGGGAATCTTCCCTCCGATTAGACTCATCTTAGTCGTACACGTGTCGAAGGATTACGCATCCTGTCAGATGAATAGTACTCCTATAATTAGCCAAATGGTACTATTCTGCAAGTACATTCTAAACACTATTTTCTCTCTCTATCCCTCTCTCTCTAAATCCTTTTCGGACACATACTTACTTGAGCGTCGGAGGGGGTTTCCTCGCATCCCCCCGAGGGTAGTTTACTTTTGTTCTCTTGCAGACTTCCAGTCTCGGACGCGCACTCACTTATTGATGGACATCTATGAGTCCGCCACCGTTTCAACACCGAAACAAAAAGTACCCACTGTATATGATCGTACAGCAAGTACCTAGAAAGGAGAAGCGAATGTCAAAGCCTTCTTTTATTCTCTTAGTGTAATAAAGGTTGATACTTGATATGCAATGTACCTGTAAGTTTCGTACTCAGCATCAGAGTCAAACTCCAGTCACAACTCACAAGCCACGAGCCCACGGCTGGAGCTTGGACCTCTTACTCTCTTAGTATATGCTCTTTGAGTTTGGCTCATGGAACAATAACAGGAAAGCTGGTAGGGCAGTGATATTTTAATAGAGTTCAATATCAACTCGATTGCTTTACCCCTTATTAGAATCGTCAATGTATATTGGGATCCTCAGACATAAAATAATGACTGAAGGTCAAGATAATTAATAGCCAAAAGCTTGTAGCTTTATTCTTTTTAGCGCTAATTAGCCTAAAATAGTTTAGGACTTAGTAGTCTACTAAATACTAAAGGCCTAAAAGCGAGCTAGGTGAAAGTTATTCGGATAAAAACCGAAATCCAATCCAATCCAAACCGAATTTGTAACACCCCAAAATTTCAAAGCGGAAAAGAAAGAAATAATAATAGTATTAATAGGACGATGGCGGAAACATCGTCTTCTGGGAATGTCACTACTACAAGAAATGCATTTAAATAACTAAGTGATAAACCAACATAAGTAAATAGTATAAATAAATTAAATTAATTAGAGTAATATCCAAAAGATAAAACTAACTCTTCAACTAACTAAAAGTCTAGACCTAAAACATCTAACATTTTAATGCTCACAACTCAACCCGAACCCAAAACCAAAGAAGATTCCCATCAACATAACCTGCAAAATATATAACAACAATCCACAATCAGTGGGGAGTAACTAGCAGTTCTCCCAGAACAAAAGAAATCAAAGCATGATTCAGACATAGATTAATAAGAAAGGAAATAATAAAGTCAAGTCAACTACGATATGCATCCACTTCCATATAACTCACAAATAACGCAAGTGAATAATAAATAACAAGTGAGTTGGATAAAAATAAATAAATCATCTCAAAAGTACTTTTATAAAAAAAAAAGTATAGGTAAAACAAGTTATTGAGTCAGAAACCGAACGCCTGTGAATCGCAATTCACTTCCTAAGGCTTGCCAGATCGCAATCTCCAGGTCAGTCTATGGGCTTACGTTCCCCACTGCCTGTGTCTAAGAATGTCCAAACTCCCGATGCATAGTAGAACACGCAGAACTCCCTGACCTCTCGGACGACAACAATTAACCCAGGTGTACCCCTAGTTCGCAAACCAGGTGGTTGACATGTTCTTCACCGGGGACTACATCTATCCCACCGAATATTCTTATCTCAAAATAAAATCATGCATATCATCAAAGTATCATTCATCTTAAAAATATTCATCAAAAAAGGATGCCACCCAGCCTTATACCCATAATTCATCAAAACAACTCTTCATAATTCCTCAAAAATAATAACTTACAAACTTTCAACAAATGTCTCCCACAATAAACACTTGAACATCTCTAAACATCAACAATGACATTAAACTAGTTTTTACAGCACCAACAATTCAATCAAAAATACATCACCAATTAACTCCAATGCTTATTCAATAAAAGAGTAGTAACAATTAATCATTTTTCTCATAAATCAAACATAAACATAATAATACCCAATAATACTTACTGCAACCTACTAAACATCAGAAACCAAGAACATAATTGATTACAAATTATTTCTGATTAACAAGCTCTCAAATAATTTAAAAGAGTATCATCAATTTCACAACAAAAACCCAATAATAATTATTAAACTAATAAGTTCGAGCAGTAAAATCACACAAAAATTATAATATGACCCTAACGGCTCTACCGACATGGTAATAATTGTATTTATAATTTTAGAACTCCAAAAGTATTTTTAAACATTAATATACAGATTACTCAATAAAAACAATATAATAATTAAAAATAAAAATAAACGCCCAAAAATTACCAAAAATTAACATAGGATGCATAGACTCATGTAAATACATAATATACAAAGAAATGAATTTTTCAGCCTCCAGGAATAATTTTCATGATTTATATACTGACAGAAACGATAATGCAAAAACAGATATATCAATTAAATAAACCGGTAAAAAGTGGGCAAAAATTATTCTAAGGAATGGAATACATATTACACATATAACATGATCCATGAAAAATAATTTCAGCAAATTTAACATTCGATTAATAATTATCATGCAAATAAGCCAAAAACGCACAAAACACCAATTAAATCAAATAAATACTAAAAATCAGACGAAAATTATTTTTATATATAGAATATTCACACAGCATGCATCAAGTATCTTCATGTCAAATTTAGTCAATAATTTCATTTAAAAAGTATTTTAAATAACTCCTAGCGTAATAATCTAATACCGAATAATACCCTAATCACTATTGTTCTAAGATAACTACTAGTTACCTGGAACGTGGGGAGGAGAGCTGAGTCTAAAGAGATAGTTAAGAGTTACGCATACAATCCAATTCCTCTTCTAACCCCAAAGCACAACGAACGAGAATTGTAGCAACAAGTCACTAGGCATTTTCTTCTTGAACGTTGAAAACTCTTGTTTCGCACTGCTCTGTTCCGACCATAATTCCCGGTGGTCAAAATCTCGGATTCTAAATCGCTCCGGTCAAAGTTAAGAACAAGATGTTGAAATGTTCTGTCCAAATTTGAAGATGATCCAACGGTTAGATCTCCGGCTACGGTTATTTTCGTGAAGGTGTGACAGGAAAAACCGGGTTGAACCTTTCTATTCTTTTCCTCTTCCTTTTCTCTCTTTCTTTTCTTGAAAATGGTGAGGGTTAAATGAGAATGATGCTGAACTTCTTTTAATAAAAATCAGAATTTTATGGCAAGGAAAAAAAATGAAGGGTTTAGGAGAAATGATTAGGGGGGTTATGGGGGTTAAAAACTACAAAGGGTCACAAAAGAAAATAAAAAGAAATGAAAGAAGAGAAGCTCTTCTTCTCCTTCTCCTTGGCCGGTTGTCCAAGCCCAAGACCACCAAAAACATTTCGGCCCAAATCAACAAGGATCCGTGCAACAAAAGTCCGCCACGCGATAAATCGATTAATTCCTAAATCGCGCCTAAACTTTGAAAATGCTTAATAATGAAAATAATTCTAATCAATTATATTATAAATATAAATATAATGCACACATTAGCACGCCACATGCGATGCAACATTTCCTCACCCAAGTTGGTCCATCAACGTTACAAAAACGCTACGCGACAACACCGCATCCTAAACGCCTAAATAAATAACGAAACTAATATAACCTTTAAAATAATTAACTAACATCTTAAAATAAATATATATAAATATACACAACATATAAAAAAAATATATACACATTTTCACAACACGTCCAAAATAATCTAAATTATTTATTTTTACGAAAAAAATATCATGTTAAAATAAACTAACACCAAAAATAAAGGGTGAAAATTACGGGGTGTTACAGAATTAGTAATTTAGATTGGACTCGAAATATGTTTGGATTAGATTCGGATTGAGAATTTTATAAAAAACGGATTTTAGGATTGGATTGGATTGAGGGGGATTGGATCCAAAAATCCATAATAACCAAATAGTAAATATGCCTTATATTTTATATTTATGATTGGGCTTAACTGGCTTTTTTTTTTATAAAAAAAAAAACTCAAATGGTCTGACAGCCCTTCTCTTCCCCTAAAAGTCAAAAAACCGTAACTTGCTTTTGTAAAGTTGAACATGATGTGTTGTTGAACCTGATGTTATGTTGTTATTGAACCTTTTGTTGTAATGAATAATGAGTTAGTATGACTTATTAGTTTATTAATGAATTTTTGTGGGTTCGTATAAATTACTTCTATTATCGAACACTTTATATTGATACTCGTGCCACATTTATTTCATCGGAAAAACAGAGTTTTAAAAAATTGGATAAATCGGATTGGATCCAATCTAGTGTCTGAAAATTCAGATTGGATAACTTTGGACTCATACTCTAATTGGTTTGGATTTGGATTGGAAAATTAAAATCCAAATTTTGTTTGGATCGGATTGGATTAGGCCTAAATCCAAACCGTACAACGAACTTTCACCCCTAGCGATGAGTATTGAGAAATGATTGTTGGTGGTCCTGCTGGTGGGTTTGATGGGCAGTTATTTGCATAGATCTGCTTGAAGTAACTGAATCACCAGACTAACTAGTTCTTCACTACTCTCCATACTCGCTTCTATTTACATCTAAGCAGTAGTATATGCATGAAACTAGTAAGAATTATACATATGCATAGTAATAACGTTTTTTTCACCATATACTCCCCACAAACTAAAAAATTCACTGTATACTCTAAATGTTTTTAAATATTCGCCATATACCCCTGAGTTTTCGAAAATGTTCACCATTTTCCCTTTTTCTAAAGGATGTTAATAACTTGATGTTGTCATTATTTACGACTTTGCCACTATCAACCTAATCAACCCTCCCTCCACCCTAACCTCCTAACCCTAATGCCCTAATTAACCTAACCCCATAACTCTAATGACCTAACCCTAACCACCACCACCTCCCCAGGCCCCACCCCCTGCAGCCCCCACCTCACCCCCAAAGGGCAGCCCCCACCCAACCCCACCCCACCTCACCCCCCACCCCCTGCAGCCCCACCTCACCCCAAAGAGCAGCCCCCACCCAACCCCACCCCCACCTCACCCCCACCCCCGCAAAGCACACATACAATCCGGTGTCATATTATTTAGTGTCAGCTCCAACAAGCACACACCCATCGTTCATCGTACTACCGACAATGGATTACATGTGTAGTGTTCCATCAGTGATTGAATCATTGAAAAGGGGAGCTAGGGTTAGACGAAAACTTTGACGACAACCGTTACAAGGTAGCAATATTCTAATTTTTAAAACAATAAAGGTAGTTAAATTAAAAAAAATAACAAAGGTAGTAATTCCAATAACTTGCAAAAAAAAGGTAGTTTTTACCAAAAAAAAATTCATGTTTTTCTCACCTCAAGCAACCCAAGAGGTGATTTTCACTTAAAAACAACTTTTGCAAGAAAATTTTGGAATTTCCTCTACATTCATTGTAGTCGATGAAGGGGGGGTTTGAGATTTTCAGGAATTTCTTGTATATTTTTTTTAAAAAGAAAAGGAAAAACTTGAGGAATGCTACTTTGTGCTTTTGAACGTTATAGATTGTAACGTTTATCAAAAGCTATCTAAACACTACTTTTGAAACTCTAATCACTACTCCAACCTCTACCATACCAAACACTTAATTAGTATTTTGACTCGATCAAAACACTAAATGCTAGTTCAAAAGCTGCTGCCGAACATGCCCTATGGCTCACAACTTCTTGGGTTAAAATTGGGTCTAATCTATTTCGGCCAGTATCACGACACAGGTCAGAAACTCACACCTTTCATTTATCTTTTCTTGAATGTAGAACTTGACACCTCTAAATACAAATTTAATCATATGCTTGTTTTATTACGATAAAAAGTGTGCAAGGTAAATAAAAATACAAAATATTCTTCAAAGATGACATATTGGTAAAAATTAGAAGCATATCCAAGTTTTATTTGTTTTATCTCCTATAATTTTATAGGAGTAAAATATAAATGGAAATAAATGTGGAAAAACAAATTCCAAAAGGAAACATAAGAAATAATCAACCTTATAAAGTAATATTGCATGCAATATGCCTTAAGTTTATGCTTCCAAAGGCACACTACGCAAGACAAGAGTCTCAATAGTCATACCAGGTCCGAACCCAAACATTACACCCCAATCTAACCCTAAACCAGTTGTAGCCTTTCCTTCTTTAAGTGCCTTTTTCCTCATTTCATCCATCATTATTATGACTCCGACACTAGCCATATTCCCATACTCGCTCAAGACATGCCTAGTCACCTCGAGTTTGTCCTTGTTTAGCCCGAGCTCAGCTTCGGTTTGATCAAGTACTGCAGGGCCTCCATTATGGGCAATCCAAAACAACTTGTTCCAATCACTAATTCCAATTGGTTTAAAAGCTTTAACCGGGACATTCTTCCACATTTTTGGAAACAAAAATGGAAGATCCCTTCGAAGATGGAATGTTTGACCCATTTCAATAATCTCGGATCTTTGGACCAGCGAAGATACGGAATAGTAGCTTGTATGGCATGTATGAGTTGGAAGAGCGGTCTTTCAATCGACGGATCTGGATCTGCACCCACGACAAACATTGGCGGCCCCATCACCAAATAAAGCTTGTCCAACTAGTGAGTCAATATGATTTTCCGAAGGACCATGAAAATTGACAGTACGTGATCTCCGAACACACCACAAGAACGCGAGCCCCCTTATTATTCTCCACGATATCCTTCGCGTGTTTGAGGATATGGGGGCCGACATGACAACCCACCAAGTAAAGAACCATCCGGTGAACAGAGGGATCGAGCTTGAGGAGCTTAGCAATCTCATAGTCCGTGCCAGGCATTGACAAAGCTAATGTGGTGTAAACGATGAGGTGGGTGATCTTTGATCTTGGTTGACCCCATTCTTTGAGGGCCTCTTCGGCAGCTTCAACACCTAATTTGGGTACATAGTCTATTGTCATTGCACGTCGAGCATCGTGAGATGGTTCTCCGTAGGTTAGCATACTTGGATTTGCCTTGAGGATTTCTTCGGTCAATAAAAAGTGTCGTTTCGTTATCATTGTTTTTTCACCTGTTAATTATATGATCAGATATACATTATATACAAAGATACTTTAAAAGTATATAAAGATTGATTAAGGGGATATTGTGGTTGATTAACTAGGTGATGTAATATTCTTTTTTAACATATGTATGAACTTATGCAACACTGTATGCACAAGTAGCTAGACGGTTACGCACTTACACCATTGCCATGTTCGGATGTTCCTACCCTTCGAAATCAGTTGCAATATTTCCTTTTTTATAATCAAATAAAGCTCAACAACTCCCCTCAAAAAAAAAATCATGAACTTTGATTGTTCTTTTTTCACTAGGAGTTTTACGTATATATGTTAAAACTTCATCATTATTATTAGAGAAAATTTAGAAACTTAACATATGAAATTAATATTTATTAATTTATTTAAGTATATATTTCTAGAATTATAAAAATAATAATGATTGTCAGATATGAATCTGGGAGACTGTAAATAAAAAAATGGCATGGATGGATGGTGTAAATAATTACACGCGGAGGAAAGTGATTGTATTTAAAGTGAATAAAATTAAAAAACTTACAAATGCGCTTGAATTTTTCCTTCAACTCAACTTTGTGCTCACTGTTTGTAACCCTAAAATAATAATCAGGATAATCCTTCTGATAGATAAAGTGTGGAGGATGTGCTTTTCCTATTCCTAAAATGCAGGCAGCACCAACAGCTCTTTGTGCATCCCTAATATCCTGAACACTTTCCATTATAATTTGCTTGCTTTTGAAAGAACTTAAGCTTTTCTTCTTTTAACTTGATATGTTGTAGGAGATTAGGAACTAATCTTTGTGTTGTGATGATTGCTAAATTTTCAGGAATGTATTTATAGGCAATACTTTCTGTAGCTATGTTTATATTAACGGCTTAGGTGCCCGGTAGTCCAACTTGATGTATAATAAAATATAAAAATTCTAGCATACCAGTATATTCAGTCTATGAATTCCCCTTTAAATAGCTTTGTCATGTTAAGACTAATCTGTATGATTAGTTCTACTGTACGAATTGATTAACATACTTTGACTTGAAAAAGATTTACAATATTGTTTCCCAATTCATTAACTCTCGAAAAGTCAAAATCAAACAAAATGTAATACTCGATCCCATTGTTTACCTATATTGTATGTTCTATTTAGTTTTGACAAATTTTGACCCGACCCCAAAGCGACCATTAACCTAAATACAAAATTATTACCTGAAACAAGAATATGACGGAACCGAGAAAACCAAAAATAAGTGGATCAAACCCGGTTGGACCAGAAATCGACCCATCTAGTCGGGTGCCCAGATGTTATTTTTAAAAAACTAGTTGGACCACCGAGTCCTACGCACGCGGCAGCCAACATGAATTTCTAATAACAGTTCCGGACTTGTATGCAATAATATGGTATTTCTACCTATTCTTCTTACATCATGTTTGTATTGCCTACAAAATTGAAGATATCAAATTATTGATTTCAACATTTTAGAGTTTATAAACCATATGGTAAATGATAACAATATGGCAGTGGTTTGAAGTTATATGTAGTCTTGAGAAAAGTTTCGTACTAATGTTCATGAAGATTATTTTCCACTCCCAACTACTCTTTCTATTTAGAAATTTCATTATCGTACGTCATACTCCATTGTAATAAACGTGGAATTTAGTTATAACTTTGGGGATCTTATATGCTTTACTATAAACCTCTTTTTATTATTGGCTTTAATATTGCAAAGTATAAGAATTTCATTGCAAAAATGTGTTACCTTCATGGTTTCTTTTCAGAACTATATGATATATGTAGTTTTGACAGCAAAGAAACTCAAATATATGCATAACGAATGCCAATTCACTGTTCATAAAAAGTACGTTGTAGACATGGATTTTGTCTTTATAGTGTATTTATTCTCACCATTTACATTATATATTTTTTATACTTTTCATTTTCAGTCGTCTCCCATTATTGCTTACACTTTTTTTGACATGACACCACTATTTTTTTATATCTTTTTTGCTTTTTAAGCATGACCAACTACTCTCTCCCCTCCAATAAAAAATGATATCCACTAAAACCTATCACATCTATATTTCTATAAAATAACATTGATAATCATATAGTAATTTATCATGTAAAATTATGTCCCCTGACAAGTATTGTAAGCAGGATTAATATGGAATGGAGAAAGTATGCACCCTATATATAATCAAATTCATTGAGTTACTACATATTGTATTGGATCTTTAATTTGCATTTGGTAAAGTTTCCAATTTTAAAACATGCTATGTTTAAATTTGTGCAATACACACTCTAAATAAAGCTAGTATTGAAAATCTATGTATACAACAAATCACTTATAAATAGTTACGACACTTGATGCAATATGAGGATACAAAGATGATTTTAACTACAAAGTACCATATCTGGTAATTTTGCAAATATTAAGTCCACTTTAATATTAAGCTATTATAAATTGTTTTAGAACTTCTACTACGCCTACCCTTTTAAAGACTACCTTAAAAGTTTTAATTCTATTAATAGGTTTAATTTTTTTATCTATAATAAAATCTATATATTTCTTCGATGTATATTAAGATTCTATATTTTTTTTGGGTAAGGAGAAACCTTGACAAATTGAGGAGAGTAAAAGGGATCCCAACTTGGCAATGGTGAGAATCTATTCTAAGACCTCTTATAACTGGGAGAGATGTTCTATCCATTGAGCTATCCCTTGCTCTCAATTTTTTATATTTGTTTATATTTTAGCGTTATCGTAGTAATATACAAAAAGGTTAACCTTTTTCCTAAAAAAAGGGTTAATCTTAAGAAAATTATACTTTGTATCATCATTCTTATTAGGTCTTTGCTCAAGGGTGGAGATAAGTGGAGGGAAAGAGGATATTATCCTTATAAAATATATCGTTGACATAGGCTAACAAATGTTCATTAAAACATGAGTACTTTTTTTTAACGCAAGAAGGTTAAAACATAAGAACTTTTTTTTAACGGAAGAAGGTTAAAACATGAGAACTGAAAACGTGAAGTTAATGACAACTACAATTATGCATAGCAGAGTTCTTGAAGAAAGTTCATCTTAGTTTACTTGTAGCTAGTTTTTTTTAGATATGGTACTTACGATGTTTTTTTTTGAGGGAATACTTTTTATGTTTCTAAATACACAGCATTTACATAGTAACCACTGTTTATCTACCAACCTAATCTTATATTCACTCACAAGTAATATGAACGGTTTATAATTTCTACTTATACATAATTAAAGATGTTAAGGAGCAGAATAGCGTACTAAATAGTGTATAGACAGGAAATTTTATATGTATTTAGAAATGGAGGAAGTGATAGTTAATTCATTAAATCAATATTGATCCTTTTGATAGTTGTATATATTCACCATTTTCTTGTTCATAATAATTTGACATACTTTATCAACATTTAAGTTCTTGAGGCCCCTTCGTGGCGTGTACACTTAAATAGTACAAGAATTTGTATTGCACGTCTCTTTTCATAAAAAGATTTATTTATACATAGTGCATAACAATAATGAATAACCTAATTTGGTAATATCTTTTAGAATATGAAATAAAATAATCGTAAATGTCATATAATCATTATTCTCAAAAGAATAAATATACATGAAGGAATCGCAACTATAAGGTTGGAACTTGGAAGAGATAAAAAATTGAAGAAAGTCCATTTTAGTTTACTAGTGGCTAGTTTTTTTTAGATATAGTACTTTTTATGTTTTTTTTGAGGGAGTACTTTTTATGTTTCTAAATATGCACAACTACATAGTAACCACTATTTATCTACCAACCTAATCTTATATTCACTCACAAATAATATCAACGGTTTATAATTCCACTTATACATAATTAAAGATGTTATGGAGCAAAGTAGCGTACTGAATAGTGTATAGTCAGGAAATTTTCTATGTATTTAGAAATGGAGGAAGTGATAGTTAATTCATCAAATCAATACATATATTCACCATTTTCATGTTCATAATAATTTGACATACTTTATCAACATTTAATTTCTTGAGGCCTCTTCGTGGCGTGCACACTTAAATAGTACAAGAATTTGTATTGCACGTCTCTTTTCATAAAAAGATATATTTATACCTAGTGCATAACAATAATGAATAATCTAATTCTGTAATAACTATTAGAATATGAAATAAAATAATCGTAAATGTCATATAATAATTATTCTCAAAAGTAAAAGAAAAAGTGTCAAAAGACTAAATATACATGAAGGAATCGCAACTATAAGGTTGGAACTTGGAAGAGATACAAGATTGAAGAAAGTTCATCTTAGTTTACTTGTAGCTAGTTTTTTTTTAGATATAGTACTTTCTATGTTTTTTTTTTGAGGGAGTAATTTCTATGTTTCTAAATACACACAACATTTACATAGTAACCACTATTTATCTACCAACCTAATCTTATATTCACTTACAAATAATATCAATGGTTTATACTTTTTACTTGTACATAATTAAAGATGTGAAGGAGCAAAGTAGCGTATTGAATAGTGTACAAACAGGAAATTTTATAATGTATTTAGAAATGGAGGAAGTAATTGTTAATTCTTCAAATCAATAATGATCCCTTTGATAGTTGTATATATTCACCATTTTCTTGTTCATAATAATTTGACATACTTTATCAACATTTAAGTTCCCTTCATGGCCTGTGCACTTAAATAGTACAAGGATTTGTATTGCACGTCTCTTTTTATAAAAAGATCTATATACCTAGTGCATAACAATAATGAATAACCTAATTCTGTAATATCTTTAGAATATGATATAAAATAATCGTAAATGTCATATAATCATTATTCTCAAAAGTAAAAGAAAAGGTTTAAAAAAAATAAATCGGTTTTTTCACCAAATACCCCTGACAAAAAAATTTAGTCACCAAATACCCCTACTTTTTTTAAAATTCACCAGATACCCCTGACCTTTAAAAAAATTCACAAAATGCCCTTTTGTTGACGGACGTTAGTCCTCCGTTAGTGTTTATTTACAAGTTTGCCCTAAGTCAACCTAATTAGCCCTAAGTCAACCTAATTAACCCTGAGTCAACCTAACTCTCTCCCTAACCCACCCCCAACCCCACCCCAACACCTCCTCCCAACAACTCCGGCCCACCGGCCCCCACCCACCCCCCAACAACCCCGGCCCCACCGCCCCAGGCCCACCCCACCACCCCCCAACAACCCCAACCCCCCACCCTCCCCCTCCCCCGCACCCCGCCCAGCCCCAACCCCGCCCCACCCCAACCCAACCCTAGCCCCCACCCCGCAGCCTCGCCCGCCCCCTCCCCCGCCCTCCCCCGCCCCCGTCGATTTGCGCCCCTCCCCCCCCCGTTGATTCGAAAAACCCCTGGAAAAAAAATTCTCACATCATCATGTTTTCGCAATTTAATCACCTCACATTCAATCATTTGGTCAACAAAAACCAAACCTAAATCATCAAAATCAAATGCGCTCAATAATTTCTCAATTCAATTTTGAATTCGCGCCACTCTGCAACAACAACAACCATTGTTAAATCAATCTTCAACCGAGAATTTGATGAGAGAGAATTTGACCGAGTTCGAAGGGGAGGGGGAGCGACCGAGTTCGAAGGGGAGGGGAGCGATTTTGCGGCGGGGAGGGAGGGGGGGCGCGCTGCTTTGCATGGGAGGGGCGTGGGGGGGCGGGGGAGGGGAGGGGAGGGGCTTGGGGTTGGGGTGGGGGGGGGCCGGGTTTGGGTTAGGGTTACTTAGATTTTTAGGGTTAATTATTGTTTTTCGAATTAATTAGGTTTTTAGGGTTAATTAGAGTTTTTTAGGGTTAATTAGAGTTTTTTAGAGTTAATTAGTTAATTAATTAATGGAGCACTAACGTCCGTTAGCCAAAAGGGCATTTTGGGTAATTTTTTTAAAGGTCAGGGATATCTGGTGAAATTTTTTAAAGGTCAGGGGTATCTGGTGAATTTTGAAAAAAGTAGGGGTATTTGGTGAATAAATTTTTTTGTCCCGGGTATTTGGTGAAAAAACCGAATAAATATACATGAAGGAACGACAATTATAAGGTTGGAACTTGGAAGAGATACAAGATTCCAACCTAAAAGATAACTCTAGTCATATACCTCCTTCATTTACAAATAATTATAGTGATTCACTTTTGGGGGAGAACCAAGACAATTTTGAAAAAAACATGAGAGTAGTAAAACAAAAGCATATCTAATTTTTGAAAAATGTAAAAAAAACCATTTAAATTTTGCGGAGAGAGAAAATGGGGTAAGTAAGAAGGTTTTCGGTGGATTAATAAAATGGGTGATAGGACATACTACCTCCGTATTTTTTTAGTTGCACCATTTGCCTTTTTGACACTATTCATCAACCAACTTTGTTAAGTTATCTCGCATCATTATATAAGAAAAAACATAGTCAAGTGGGGTCTTGTTAGATTCGTCTTAATGTGAGAATTCCAAATATCAAATTTTTATAATTTTTACTTACACCCAATAAGAGATATTAATGTTCAAAGAAGCGTCTCGGCAAATGTGAAAAAGTAAATGGTGCAACTAAAAAAATAAGAGGTAGTATGAGGTAGAAAAGTGTATAAAATTGATGTGACATGTTTCCATATAAAAAAAGAAAGTGAGAGTGTAACAATTAAATAGATATGATCTTAAAACGAAAGTGTAACAACAAACAGAGGTAGTATAAAGGGGTGGGGGAGTGAGGTTAGGGGTATGGGCGTCTCTCATTTAAACTTGGGATCCCTCAAATAGGGCTAAACTCAACACATAACTAATGTACCTGGTAAAAAAATGTATAGAAGAATTAGGATTTATCATTTTTTTTCCCTAAAAGTTTATTGATAGATGGTACTCCAATTGTATTATTGGAGTAAGAGAAAGAGAAGGGATCGGAGGAGATAGAAATGAAAGGCACACATTGGATGTAGACCTGTTCAACGGATCGGGTAGACGGGTTTCATGTTCGATAAATGTGGGTTGAGTCGAATACGAGTCCGGTCGTATGAGGTTCAGGAGTATACAAGTCACGGTTAGGGATATGGTTCTGAAAGTACGGGTCAATGACGCCTTTTATCAAACTTTTTATTTTCATATAAAATGAGTATCTTTCTTTTGTAAAACTATTATTTCATCTTTAGTATAACAATCATATTAGTAACCTATACGCCTATACCTCCTTCGTGTCATATTACTTGAAACATTAATGACCGTCAACATTATTAGTCATGAACTCCTAATTCCGTTATCAAACCTTAATTACCCTTATTTGAGTTGTTAACTTTAATTGACCATCACTAAAATCTCACAAATGACCTCTTTATCACTTTTCCTCCATAACTCTCTTTCTTCTTCTTTGTCCTTGGGTATTGTTTCGATGTTATTCTGTTAGGTAAATGATTGAAGTAAGGATTAATTGAGGTTTAGTAATGGAATCAGGGGTTAATGATCAAAAAAGTTGATAGTCGTGAATCATTCAAGACAAATGGTTAATTATCAAAAAATTAAAGGATATGTGGTGAATTTTGAAATATTGTGGGTATATGATGAATAAAAACATTAAAGGATATGTGGTGAATTTTGAAATATTGTGGGTATATGATGAATAAAACAATTGTTGGATTATATGATGAAAAAATCCGATAAATTAATTATGCACCAAATGCATGCAATACCATTTGTTTCCTCTAAGCCTCTAACCCATTACATTTTGATCATCTTCCTAATACCATCCGTCAAAAAATTGTATCTTCAATTAGTTGGTCTTGTAAGAGACCGTCTACTTTTAATTTAAAAGTAGGTCAGCCCAAGCCCAATATAAAGAAGAGAACATGTCACCTTTTTTAACATAGTGACTAGTTTAATCTATTTAGGGACCAGTTTAATCTATTTCGTGACCTGTTTAATCTATTCAGTAAGGACTTTTTTTAACCCATTCAGTGACTAGTTTAATCCATTTAGTGACTAGTTTAATCTGTTCGGCAAGACTGTCGGATAATTTTTTGAAATTGTCTGTTGTAGTTCGAGAATCAAGAAAATAAAGGAAGGAGAAGAGAAGGGATGACTAGGATAGTGTTGGGTCAGAGTGAAATGGAATGGGCTTGTTAGAAAAATCTAAGCTTAGATTTGTCTAATTTTATGTTAAAATTAGACCGCCTATTCTAATAATTTGTGAACTTCAATAGATAATTGGTACTTATATGTAAGAGCTGAAGCCCCAAAGGGGGAATCAAGAATATCTTTTATAGCAGATCATATCATTTTTCCTTGGAGATGGAAAATCCGCCCCGGGGTTTTATCAATTTGCACATTCTTCCTCACAAACTGCCCGATCACACTGCCTTCTTACCTCTCGCACGTGCTTTCTTTCCATATCTCTTAAAATGTTCCAAAAATTATGTTTGCACATCTAAATTGTATATGTATTTTCACATTCAATTGCCTATGTTTAATTTGCACTTCCAAAATGTATATGTATTTTCACATTCTATGCCTATGTTTGCACATCCAAAACCTATGTTTGTACATCAAAAATGCATATTTGAACATCAAAAAATTATGTTTGCACATTGAAGAATTATGCTTGTACATCCAATAAATATGTTTGCATATACAAATATATGTTTGTACATACAAAATGTATATTTGCACATCCAAACGTGTGTGTGCACATCTGGAAAAAAAAAAGGGCAAAACATAGATATACTATTATGTTTGGTACCAAATGATTTGGTATTTAGCCTTTTTCTTACTTTTATACTATCTATCAATTAAAAAGTTTACACTAGGGGCGTAAGTGAGATGAGACAACTCGCGAGCTACTCGAGATCGACTCAGTCAAAACTCGACTCGAACTTGAGCTCGACTCGAACTCGAGCTCGACTCGAGATGTTGGCGAGTCGAGTTGAGCAACTCGATACTCGACTCGAAAACTTGTGAGAAGCTCGAGTACCCATTATCAATAGCAAAATACCTAAATTTAACATTTTTCTACCTTAGGTTGTTTTCAAGACGAGACACTTGCAAGCAAACACGAGATCTACTCGGTCAAAGCTCTGTCAAAACTTGATTCGAGCTAGTGAGCTCAACTCAACTTGAGCTCGACTCGAAATGCTAACGATTCGAATCGATCTAGGTCAAACTCAAACTCGACTCCCATTATTTACACCCATAATCTACACCCTTTTATCAGTTACGTGTTTATTTTCCCATAAAAAATGACGTATTAAATTAGGGGTAGTGTTTCAGGGGAATATAGATGAAAAAATAAAGATAATGAAGGTGGTAGAGTGGTGCTAGTCTGCTATCCATGGAATGAGGTAATGAATGTGTGACGGGGGGAATTATTACCATTTTAGTTTTACGGTAATGACTATCACTCATCTTCTTCTAAAAGTAATTTAATATTTCATCTCTCAATTTTTAATACTCGCTACGTTGAAATATGCACAAACTAAGGAGATGAGAGACATTAAAAAAAACAAATGTGCTAGCAGAGTGAAAAAGAGTTTGTATTTGTCAAAAATGTCAATAATGCAAGTAATAGAGAAGTTCCTAACATGAAAAACATTGCAAGTATTAAAAAAATAGGAATCATTATCTCTGATAGATTATGAAATATTGAAGAGTATTTTATATTGACTTTTGTATATATAGTTGCCTAACTTGTAGCCTTAATTATAGCATTGTAACAACTCATATGATATTGTATATATTGACCAAACATGGAATGAGAAAGGCACGGAATTACATTCTTACATGGTATCAGCTAGGGTTTGATCTATTCTCGCTTCCGCTGCCCTCACGTCTTCTTCATCTCCTTTCTCGTCTGTTCTTCCGTCAACATGGGCGAAAACAAATCCTCCTCTTCTTCCTTTCATCCTGCTCTTGCGGTCTCGAACATTAAGACCCATGTTCCCATCACACTTGAGATGGAAAATGTCCAATATGCAAATTGGGCAGAATTATTTAAAGTCCATTGTCGATCACACAAAGTCCTTCATCATATTATCCCACCAAATACTAAGGATGGGAAAGCCACGGAACCGGCCCCTCTTACTGATGATGAACAAGAACTATGGGATACTTTGGATGCTGCTGTTGTTCAGTGGATTTATTCCACAATTTCGACCGACCTCTTGAACACCGTCATTGAAGCCGATATTTCGGCCATGACTTTGTGGAACTGTCTTCGCGATTTGTTTCAAGACAATGAGAACTCGCGAGCCGTTGCTTTGGAACATGAGTTTAATAATACATACTTGAAGGATTTTTCCTCGGTCTCCGCATATTGCCAACAACTTAAAACTCTTGCCGATCAACTGAAGAATGTGGGGGCTCCTGTTTCAAACAACCCTTTGGTGCTTCGCATGGTGGGCGGCCTCACTCCTGCTTACAAGGGGGTTGCCTCGGTTATTCGTCACAAAAAGCTCCTGCCACCTTTTTACGAGGTTCGTTCCATGTTAGCATTGGAAGAAGCTAGCATGAGGGAGGCTATTGTTGGTGGTGATGATGCCATGGTGGTTGCTGCTCCTATGGCCGACGTGACGTATGATAACCGTCCTCCCAATCAAGGCCGTGGCAGATCTCACAAGGGTCGAAATAATAAACATCGCAACAACAAAAATCATGGTGGTGGTGGTGGTCCGACCACTAGTGGTGGTGGTCAGGGCAGTGCTGGCCGCGGCAGCAACCGCGGGGGTGGTCCGCCTTCTGGTGGTGGTCAGCAGATGTCGTCCCAACACCCTTGGATGTGGATGCAATATCCTTGGGCTTTTCCTCCTTGTCCATACCCCACTCAATCTTGGGGTAGACAAACTGGACCACATCAACCTAGCATTTTGGGCCCAATACCCAAGCAGCAGCAAGCATATGCCGCAGCATCTCAGTGGGCCCCTACTGATATTGAGTCCGCCATGCATACCATGTCTCTCTCTCAATCGGATACCAACTGGTATATGGACACTGGGGCGACGTCTCATATGACGTCCGCACAAGGTAATCTCTCGTCTTATATTAATATGAGCAAAAATCATGGTATTACTGTTGGTAGTGGTCAATCAATTCCAATTCACGGTTATGGGCATGCTTTATTACCTTCCCCAAACCCACCTTTGTCTCTCAACCATGTCTTACATGCACCCAAACTTATTAAAAATTTAGTGTCAGTCCGCAAATTTACTACTGATAACAATGTGTCTGTAGTCTTTGATCCTTTTGGGTTTTCTGTGCATGATTTACAGGCGGGGAGACGGCAAATGAGATGTGATAGTACCAGTTCTCTCTACTCCATCACTCCCACCAGTCCAACTCAAGTTTTTTCTCATACTGCTTGTCTTGCATCCACTCTTTGGCATGACCGTCTGGGTCACCCGGGAGCCTCGGTATTAGATACTCTTCGGCAAAATAAAATGATTGCTTGTAATAGTTCCTCTAAATCTACTACTTATCAATCTTGTGTACTTGGGAAGCATATTAAGTTGCCTTTTATTTCTTCTTCTTCTTCTACTACTGTTATGCCTTTTGATATTATGCACAGTGATCTTTGGACCTCTCCTATCTTGAGTTCGTCAGGACATCGTTATTATGTGCCTTTTGATATTATTCTGTACTAGTGACTTTTCCCATTGCTACTAAATCCCAAGTGTTTTCAATTTTTTTCTGCCCTCCATGCTCATATTCGTACCCAGTTTGAACGTAATATCAAAAGCATCCAATGTGATAATGGGAAAGAATTTGATAATACTTCCTTTTGGAAGTTTTGTGAGTCTAATGACATGCATGTCTTTTCGTCTATCTTGTCCTCATACTTCTTCCCAAAATGGAAAGGCAGAAAGAAAAATACGATCCATTAATAATATCATGAGAACTCTTCTTATTCATGCATCTATGCCACCCTCCTTTTGGCATCATGCTCTTCAAATGGCAACATACCTCCTTAATATTCTCCCAAGTAAATTATTAGCCAATGAGTCTCCCCTAAAAATTCTTTATCAACGCCATCCCTCTTATTCTCACATTCGAGTTTTCGGGTGCTTGTGTTATCCTCTTTTTCCGTCCACTACAATAAATAAATTACAAGCCCGATCTACTCCTTGTGTATTTTTGGGATATCCCGCAAATCATCGTGGATATAAGTGCTTTGATTTATCACGTAATAAAGTCATTGTATGCAGGCATGTGCAGTTTGATGAAAATGTCTTTCCTTTTGCTCAGTTTCATAAACCTACTGCTAGTGAGTATGTTTTTTTGGGGGATGATGTTTCTCCCTATTTACTTCACCAAATCCACTCACAGCCTTCTGCCCAGCATGATACGCCTCTCCCTACAACATCAATGGCCCAAACTCCCCAAGCCCACTCACCTGCGGTCCACACTCCTAATACCTCTCCAACCCTACCCTGCCCCTCACATATATCCACGACCTAGCTCCCAGCAGGCCCAACTCCTCAGCGCTCCCCACACCCGCCCTCACCTACTCACACCACTCCCACGGCCCAGCTCCCTACAGGCCCAAACACCGCGCTACTTCAGCCCATATTTTCCTCGTCCCAGCCCACTCCACTTCCGGTCCAACGCCCTGTAACCCGCAGCCAGCATGGTATATTTAGGCCCAACCCCCAATATACCCAAGACCAAGCTCATGCCACCATGGTTACTCGCTCCCCTCTTCCTCGTAACCCTTTAGCTGCCCTTCGTGACCCGAATTGGAAATTGGCCATGACCGATGAATTTGATGCTCTTCTTAACAATAAGACTTGGGATTTAGTGCCTCGGCCCCTGGTGTTAATGTTATTCGTTCTATGTGGATTTTTACTCATAAAGAAAAATATGATGGTTCGTTTGAGAGGCATAAAGCCCGTCTTGTAGGTGATGGTAAAACTCAGCGGGTTGGCATTGATTGTGGAGAAACTTTCAGTCCTGTCGTGAAACCGGCTACCATCCGCACAGTTCTCAGTCTTGCTTTGTCTAAGCAATGGTTCATCCATCAGCTTGATGTTAAGAATGCCTTTCTGCATGGTGAGCTCAAGGAGACAGTCTATATGTATCAACCTCTGGGGTTTCGAGACTCGCAGCATCCCGATTATGTGTGTTTATTGCACAAGTCTTTGTACGGGCTTAAGCAAGCACCTCGGGCATGGTATAAGAGGTTTGCTGACTTTGTTTCTACCATTGGTTTTTCTAACAGTACCTCAGATCATTCTTTGTTTATTTATCGGAGAGGGTCTGATATGGCCTACTTATTGTTATATGTCGATGATATTATCTTAACTGCTTCTTCTGATGCTCTCCGTCAGTCTATTATGACACATCTTAGCTCTGAGTTTGCTATGAAGGATTTGGGGTCATTGAATTATTTCCTCGGTATCAGCGTGACCCGCCACCAGGGTGGTTTATTTTTGTCACAACGCAAGTATGCTGAGGAGATTATTGATCGTGCTGGCATGGTTTCGTGTAAGCCGAGTTCCACTCCGGTTGACACAAAACCGAAGGTGGGTGCCACCTCCGGTGCTCAGTATGCTGATCCGACCAAGTATCGCAGTCTTGCAGGTGCCCTGCAATATCTCACATTTACTAGGCCGGACATCTCTTATGCAGTTCAACAGGTATGCTTACACATGCATAAGCCTCGCGATGCACATATGAATGCTTTAAAGCGTATCATTCGCTATATTCAAGGTACTCTTCACCTTGGTCTGCACCTTTCTCCTTCATCGGTTACAGATCTGGTTTCGTATACTGATGCTGATTGGGGCGGTTGTTCTGATACTCGCCGGTCCACCTCCGGCTACTGTGTATTTCTGGGTGACAATTTGATTTCGTGGTCGTCAAAACGACAACCTACTCTCTCTCGTTCGAGTGCAGAGGCCGAGTACAGGGGGGTTGCTAATGTTGTTTCAGAGTCATGCTGGCTACGTAATCTCCTGCTCGAACTACATTATCCCATTCGTAAAGCTACAATGGTCTATTGCGACAATGTGAGTGCTATTTATCTCTCCGGGAATCCCGTGCAACACCAACGCACTAAGCACATTGAAATGGATATTCATTTTGTTAGACAAAAATTTGCTCGGGGGGAGGTTCGTGTTCATCATGTGCCCTCTCGGTATCAGATTGCCGACATATTCACTAAAGGGTTGCCCCTTATATTGTTTGAGGATTTCCGCACCAGTCTCAATGTTCGTCATCCTCCCGTTTCGACTGAGGGGGTGAGATAGATTATGAAATATTGAAGAATATTTTATATTGACTTTTGTATATATAGTTGCCTAACTTGTAGCCTTAATTATAGCATTGTAACAGCTCATATGATATTGTATATATTGACCAAAGATGGAATGAGAAAGGCACGGAATTACATTCTTACAATCTCAAACACCGATCTTCTACCACAACCTACATTCATTTTCATCTTATCTTTATTATTCCTTTGATGCATTAACCTCAATTGAATCATGTCCTAAAAATTTTTAAAATGTATAATTCAACCATATATAGGATGTTTATTTGAGGCGGAGAGAAAATTATATATTTTTTAATTGTGCAATCCACAAATTTGAAAGATAGTGGTAGTGATCGATAAGAATAAGGTCTTGTCCATCATATTCATATAGAGCTAACATTGAACAATATACTATAGGAAATCTAATCCAAACTGAATTAGTAGCTCGGATTGGTCTCGAACTATGTTAGGCAATGGCTCAAGCTCAATATGAAGAAGAGAACGAACTACCTTTCTGAATACAATAACTAGTTTAACTTATTTCGTGATCAGATTAATCCATTTAATAATCACATTCTTAATTTAATCCAATTAGTGAGTATTAGCTTAATTCATTTAGTGACTAGTTTATCCATTCGATAAGACTGCTAGGTTATTTTTTAAAAATGTCTATTATAGTTCGAGATTCAAATGGAAAAGAAGGAAGGAGAAAAGAAGGGACGATTAGGTTGGTGGGAGATGTCTATGGATAGTGTTGGGTTAGAGTAAGATGAAATGTATTTGTTAGAAGAATGTAGACTTGAGTTTGTCTAATTTTATGTTAAAATTAGACGGCCTATTCTAATAATTTTTGATAGCAAATCAGCCTTATATTGTATAGTTGTATATTTGGGATTGAGCTTAAGTATTTTCAATAAAATTTATATCTTTGTACGAATTATTAGTTGTAATTACCGAATCTTATGGGATTGTATGAATTACTTCTATCATCTAACACTTGATTCTGATGCTCGTGCCTAAATAATTTCATGAAAAAATAGAGTTTAAAATTTTGGATATTTTAGATTGGATCCAATCTAGTGTCTTTGGGCTTAAGTATTTTCGATAAAATTTATGGCTTTGTATGAATTATTAGTTGTTATTACTGAATTTTTATGGGATTGTATGAATTACTTCTACTATCTAACACTTGAGTTTGATGCTCGTGCCTAAATAATTTCATCAAAAAAATAGAGTTTAAAATTTAGGATATTTTGGATTGGATCCAATCTAGTGTCTGAAAATTCATATTAGACTAGTTTGGACTCAAACTCGGATTGGTTTGAATTTGGATTGGAAAATTGAGATCCAAATTTTATTAAGATTGGATTGGATTGGATTGAATTAGTCCTAAGTCCAAATTGTACACCAACTTTTCACCCCTACTTATTATATACTACCTCCGTTTTAAATTAATCTACACACTTCACTTTGGGGGAGAACTGCAAAAGTATGAGAGATAAACTAAAAAGGTGGAGAAAGAAACTGAAAAGTGAGAGAGAGACACTAGAAAATGTGCGTTAAAATAATAAAAAGTGGATGACATTGGTGGAAAAAGAGGAGAAAGTAGATGTGATATGTTACCAAAAATAGAAAAAGCAACAGTGTGTAGATTAAAAAGAAACACACCAAAAAGAAACAGACCAAAAAAAAAAGTGAGTAGATTAAAAAGAAAAGGAGGTAGGATCAATTATAGTTTTGATACAAGGAGCCGCGTGATTAAAAATTATTGGACTCAAGGAAACCAACTATAGAAATAGGTATGCTCAATAACATGTTATTCAGGATAGTATTACATAATATTTAATATTTTTGAAAATAAATGACAATATAACATACTTAATCTATTGTACTGTTTCCTCTCTCGCAGGCTTCCAACGAGTTAGAAACATCATATAGAAATACAAATATAATGAAAAGGGTGAAACAATTAAGATACGACATTATAAAGAAACAGGCCCGGTCCTGGCAATTTATGGGCCCAGGGTGAGATGAGACATAGAGGCCCTTTAATTCTAATAGTATAATTACCAAGTTTTGATTTTTGCATAGTACATAGTATTACGAATAAAATAACATGGCAATATGATGTCTTATTTTTTGGTCTACTTTTGACGAAAAATCGACGAAGTTATAATATAAACTATGGAAATATTGGAATTTTATAAAGTAGATATAAAATGCGTTTTGTGATTTAAGCTCGGAATTTATACGAATCCTTTGATAAACAACAGATAAAAAAAATGGGAAAATATATCACATAGATCCCTCTGTCTATAGTACAATTCTAGATTTCTTTTTTAGATTTTTTTTTTTGATAACTATTCTTTTTTAGATTTCCTATTTTAAATCTTTCTATTTCAATTATGTAAAGAAAGGAATGAAAATAGAAGAAGGGAAAACTGAAAATGTGAATAAATTATAGCAAAGTGGGTGTCTATTTGTAGAGAATGAAAAATTATGAATTTTGATTATTTTTTTATATTTTTCTGAATTATATTTTTTGAACTATTAATGTTTTACAATAATTGTAATGTTAAAATTACTTGCACCACCATAAGAGCGACAAGTGTCGCATAGCCAGTGGAACCCAGAGAAAGCTGGCGCACACGGTTTTCTTTCTCTCCGTCTTTGTTGTGCGTTTAAGTGAAGCTATGTAATCTCTTTTTATATTTTGGGCCTTTATCCATAAAAAAGTTTTCACTTAAACATTTTCGATTGTGGGCCCCTTCAGAGTCCGTGCCCTAGGCGGTTGCCCCTCTTGCCACCCCTCAGGGCCGGGCCTGCAAAGAAATAAAATGAAGATGATGAAACAATTAAGAAAGCAACATTAGGAAGAAATAGCTACTGGATGCATAAGTTCCATGCATAAGCTGCATGCTAATCAAAAGTATATGCTTCCAGAGAAATACTGCGCAAGACAAGCGCCTCAATAGTCATACCAGGTCCAAACCCAAACATTACGCCCCAATCTAACCCTAAACCAGTTGTAGCCTTTCCTTCTTTAAGTGTTTTTTTCCTCATTTCATCCATCATAATTATGACTCCAACACTAGCCATATTCACATACTCTCTCAAGACATGCCTAGTCACGTCGAGTTTATCCTTGTTTAGCCCCACTCATGAGCTCGGCCGGTTTGATCAAGCACATTGGGCCTCCATTGTGGGCAATCCAGGAATAGCTTATTCCAATCACTAATTCCAATTGGTTTAAAAGTTTTAACTAGACATTCTTCCACATTTTTGGAAACAAAAACGGAAGATCCCTTCGAAGATGGAATGTTTGACCCATTTCAATGATCTCGGATCTTTGGACCGGGCCAGATCCGAAATAGTAGCTTGTATGGCATGTATGAGTTGGAAGAACGGTATTTCAATCGACACATCTGGATCTGCACCCACGACAACAACTGCGGCACCATCGCCAAACAAAGCTTGTCCAACTAGTGAGTCAATATGGTCTTCTGAAGGACCATGGAAATTGACAGCTGTGATCTCTGAGCACACCACAAAAACGCGAGCCCCCTTATTATTCTCCACGATGTCCTTCGCGTGTTTGAGGATATGGGGGCCGGCATGACAACCCACCAAATAAAGAACCATCCGGTGAACGGCGGGATCGAGCTTGAGAAGCTTAGCGATCTCATAGTCCGTGCCAGGCATTGACAGAGCTAATGTGGTGTAAACAATGAGGTGGGTGATCTTTGATTTTAGTTGACCCCATTCTTTGAGGGCCTCTTCGGTAGCTTCAACACCTAATTTGGGTACATAGTCAATTGTCATTGCACGACGTGCATCATGAGATGGTTCTCCGTAGGTCAGCATACTTGGATTTGCCTTGAGGATTTCTTCAGTTAAGTAAAAGTGTATTTTGGTTATCATTGTTTTTTCACCTGATCAACCATCATAAGTAAAGATAATATAAGATTAGTACATAGTTTTTTTAGGCGGGAGGATGTTGGAACATGGAGGTTAAGCTAGTTGACATTTACTTATAACATTTTTTTTGCTAAGTAATTAAGTTTCATTCATTGCACAAATTGCACCTATACCCCCTCAATCAGAGGGAGGCAACCTAATACAAACATCACATTCACCACTCTTTTCCAATAGCAATGAACCAACAAGGTTGGATCACAGCAACAAGGAAAAGAACCTACTTATTCTTGCCAACAATCCATCTAATTACAACACTTTAAGCATCTATAAACTGACAAACCAAACATAATCTCTCCTACTAATGGTAGTTGGTATCACAGTGCCATTTCTTTGTTTAACAATATTTTTAATTTGCTTAATACTGCTACTAATAGTAGGCACACTTCCATTCCAATAGCTATTATTCCTTCCTTGCCAAATTGAATATATGACAGCTACTAGTGTAGCATACATGACTTGTTTCTGAAACTTTGTCCTCCTGCAATTCTGAATCCATCTACTCAGGCCCTGAATTGTTATTGTTGTAGCTTGAATATCTAACCAGTTTTTAACAACTTGCAAACAGCTACTACTGAACTTGCACTGAAAAAACAGATGACTATGAGTCTCGAAGCTTCAAAGACAAATTAAACATGAATCTGTATTACTAATCCCATAGCTTGCCAACTTCTCTGTTGTCTGTAATCTAGCTTGAACAGCTAACCAACAGATAAATCTGTGCTTAGGGACACTCAGCCTATTCCAGACCAACATATCCCAAGTAACATTATCATGTACCCCTTTTAGCTTCTCATACACCACTTGTATAAAATAATCAGTCATGCCCACCAATTCCACTTCATTATAATCAGCCTTCAATTGTTCTTTTACTTGACAAACTCTTTTCCAGTACCAGCTAGCACCAGCAGTAGGTACATATCCCCACCAATTGTCCCCTTTTATGTAGACTAAATTAACCCATTTTATCCATACATTATCCTTCTTGGATGCTATAGCCCAGACATATTTCCCTAAACATACAGTATTCCATACTATGACATCTCTGAACCCAAGTCCACCTTGTGTCTTGTTCCAACACAGCTGATTCCAGGCTACTGATCTAGGTTTCTGAGTGAATGCTCTGCCACTCCACAAGTATGCTCTGCAAATCTGATTAATCTCCTTGAGCAAGCTCTTAGGCAAAATGAATACTTGTGCCCAATATCTGTGAATACTCATCAATACAGAATTGATTAATTGTATTCTTGTTGTATAGGATAAATTCCTAGAGCTCCATATTCTTATTCTTGTTGTCATTTTATCTATCAACAACTCACATTGTGCCTTAGTGATTCTTTTAGCACAAATTGGTACTCCCAGATACCTAAAAGGTAGCTTGCTCTTCACAAAACCAGAAGCTTCTGCTATTCTGTTCACCTCCCTTTCCTGCATTCCACAAGTATAAAAGGCGGATTTATTCACATTTGCCTTTAAGCCTGAAGTCTCAGAAAAGAGCTTGACATATCACTAGAGGAAAAAAGCCCAAGGGCTGCGGTCAAAATGGGCCCAAGGGCTGCGTTTTATGACCGCTGCCATTGGACTAGCAGCCCTTGGCATCTAGGAAAGGCTGCGGTTTTAACCGCAGCCCTTAGCGCGTTAAGGGCTGCGGTCAAGGCAAAACCGCAGTCCTTAGTGGATTAAGGGCTGCGGTTAAGGGGAAAAGCCGCAGCCCTTGACGAGTTAAGGGCTGCGGTTTTGGCCCTCCACCGCAGCCCTTAAGTCACCAAGGGCTGCGGTTTTTCCCTGACCGCAGCCCTTGTGACCCAAAAAAAATAAAAATAAATTTTTTTTTTGAATTTTTTTTGTCCTAAATGATCCAAAAACAATGACATATATATACAAGTATCTATTTTCATTACAATTCATGTTATTCATACAAATATAAAGAAAATTTTGACCGAGTTACATTATGAAGACGAGATACAACAAGAAATGGGTGCATTCCATCCCTTTAAATCCTATAGATTTTTCTTCAACATTCCAAAGCTGCAAATTGGCTTCTTGGCTCCCAAAAATAACCTCGACATAGATAGATCTGCAAAGCGTTCAACAATATTAAGACATGAGAAACAGCAATAAGGTCTTTAAATACAAGTAGGGGAAAATTTGTCTTCCAGAAAGATATGGTTAAGTGGCTCTAACGGTAAACGGGCATGGCAGGGGTGTGCGGCACGGGGCGGTCGGTGCATGGGGGTGGTGTGCGGGAGCGGTGTAGGGGGGGGTGGGGGAGGCCGTGGAGCAAGGGGTTGTGCATGGGAGGAGGTGTGTGCGGGGGTGTGCGGGGGTCCGCATAGGGGTGGTGTCTTTGTGTAGGAGACGGGGGGCTACGGCAGTAGGTGTGTGGGGGGGAGGGGGTTGGAGCAGAGGGGTCTATGCATGGCAGGGGGTGTGCATTGCAGGGGGTGTGTGCATGGCGGGGCTACGGCAGTAGGTGTGTGTGGGGGAGGGGGTTGGAGCGAGAGGGGTCTATGCATGGCGGGGGTGTGTGCATGGCGGGGGGGTGTGTGCATGGCGGGGGTGTGCATGGCAGGGGGTGTGCATGGCAGGGGTGGGGGGTGTGCATGGCGGGGGTGCGTGGGGGTGTGAGTGCAGGGCTGTGGGAGGAGGAGCGTGGGAAGGGGGGGGTGTGCGGGGGTGGGAGGGGGTGTTTGATTTTGACTATTGGCCTTTTCATTATATGAAGAATTGTTTTGGCCAAAAACATGTGATATCCCATTATCCCATACTATTATGCATATATGAGTTATTTCATGTTAGAGAATAGGATGGGAAATACTTAGCTCATTAGTACTGAAAAACTATTTATCATTTGACCAAATCTTATGATTTATTTTGGTATCCATATATATGTGACATACGTTTTCTATGCATATCGCATATGCCGATATATATGAGTGCCATAAAAACCTCATCATGTAGTTGGATGATCGGTTTTGCGAAATAAAAAAATCAAATCAAACAATTGTTCGTAGTTTAATATTTTTAGAAAATCAAACCGTATTAGCATTAACAAGTGCAAAAGTCAAATTATTTAGAGAATGGCTTGGTATTGTTTGATTTACAGTTTAGCCATAATCTTCATGTTCATATGATTTAGATAGATGATCAAGCAAATAAAGTCTAAAAAACATCACTTAACCATGGATCAAACAATTAAAGCCCTAAAACAATCACTTAGATGCATATTAGGCCAAGAAATCCCACAAATATCAATAACTAACTAAATTCACCAAACTTTAAGCATGAAGCAAGTAATAACGGCCAAAAACAATTGAACAAAACCAACACCATGATCCCAAAGGGGGCTACAATGCCCATACTAATTCCTCGAACAATCATCTTCAACTAAGGGGGAAAAGGGGATAAATAAGGTTCATCCTCGAACAATCAACTTCGGATAAAAGGGTCCTAATTTCTAAAATATAACTCAAGAAAAAACGAAAAAGAGTGAGAATAAGACATACCTTTTCTCATTCTCCATATATACATTACAAGTTAATATGTAACGCCGAACAATGCCTGCACCGTATCCAGCCCCAATATTCAATCACTTCTGTTTAATTAAAAAAAAAAGACATCATATCAGTACAGGCACAATGCCTCAGTGATGTTTAGCTCTAACAAGGCACTTTCCAAGAACGCGACAAGGGTAATGACCACTTCATACATAACGAGAGAAGGTTAAGGATTAATCCTACAAGCCCATGCATCAACATTAAACAGATGAAAAGAAAATGCAAATTGTTTAGTAGTTTAGTTCTTCATGCAGAATAAAAACATATTTCTGCTTTCCGAATGTGGCCAATTATTATTACTTTTTGCCATCCTTCCTAACAGCGACTCAGAACTAATAAGTACCCCATGAACAAAATATAAAATCCATTAATTTTACAAGTAAGATTCAAACTTAGCATCAATCATTATGCATCTCACAACAAGATCCAAACAGCTTCTAACCATAGGAAGAATTGAACTTCTACCTCAAATTTGGCAAAAAAAACATTTAGTACTAGTGAAACAGAATCCACTTACATTTGGCAAATATTTAGCATAAAAGGGCACAATTCAGGAGACTACCTCAATCATATGCACTCACACATCCAATAGTTGAATCTAGCAAAATGTGTTATAATGAAGATTCATGGTACATAACTCTAAAACAATGGTATTTCCCAAGACAGATTCCTAAACCTAGAAAAATATTCACTTTCACTTCAATTGATCAAGATTGCAGTGCATACCATCACATTATATCATGCAACAAAATAAGCTCTGCACACGAAATTCTGCCAGAAATTCATGGCAAAGCCAGCAAACTGTTATAATGAAGATTCATGGTACATAACTCTAAAACAATGGTATTTCCCAAGACAGATTCCTAAACCTAGAAAGATATTCACTTTCACTTCAATTGATCAAGATTGCAGTGCATACCATCACATTATATCATGCAACAAATGAAGCTCTGCACACCAAATTCTGCCAGAAATTCATGGCAAAGCCAGCAAACTGTTATAATGAAGATTCATGGTACATAACTCTAAAACAATGGTATTTCCCAAGACAGATTCCTAAACCTAGAAAGATATTCACTTTCACTTCAATTGATCAAGATTGCAGTGCATACCATCACATTATATCATGCAACAAAAGAAGCTCTGCACACGAAATTCTGCCAGAAATTCATGGCAAAGCCGCGTCACAGAGTTAGAACATACTTAATTTCTATCCATGGATATACTACTAAATATATATAGCTCATTTTCACTTCAACATTCTCTGATTACTCTTCAATTCACTGAATCTACTTACAGAATTCTCAAACAAATTGCATTCTTCATAATTTAACAAATGCCGAATTAAACCTAATAACATCAAAAAAAAAAAAAAATTAAAATGCACCTTGCAGAAATTGGAGACAAGATGAGAAACAGAAGACGGTGATTACTGATAAAACCGATGCAACGCCATAACCGCCTTCTTCTTAACAGCTTCTTAACGACCAGTATCGTCTCCTCGTTGATCAACCGGCAAACAGCATTCAAAGCAGCACAAACCACAAGATAATTATCAGATTTCAAGTCCTTTTGAATAGTATTAACAATGAGGATGATAAGATCATGGTCCTCATTAAGGAAAAGCGTAATGCCCAAGTAACCAAGACGTTTAAGGAGAATACTATCATCATGAGTCATCCCGAACTTTTAATGCCACATGTAATTCAATGCAGACCGAAATACAAGATAAACATCTACAAAGCTTCAGATCATAAAGATGCTTGGCTGAATGATAGCAGAACAAAAGTATCAATTTAATTTGCACAATTTAACCCAAATACAGTGATGTCCAATCATATACACCCCTCAATCCAATTTTTTCCATATAATCTTAAGATCCTCTTTTTATATGACGGCGAAAACATAATCAATCCACAGCCTGAGCTTGAATATGGACACAATTGCGCATTCAATTCATGTCAAAAAAAAAAACAAATATCTTCAATCCAAAGTAGATAATTCATGTACCTCTCTAAGGCGAGCCAAAATCGCCTCCCTCTTAGCGGCCTCGTTTTCGCTTTCATAAAGACCAGATTCAACCAAAAACTGGTAATCAAACAAGCAACAATCTTTAAACCAAGGTATAAAAAACGAGAATTGCAACTTGAAAAAGATGATCAAGAATAAAAAAAAAAACACCAAACCCATGTAGGCACTTCTCGTGTTCTTTATAGTTAACGAACGAAAGCGCAGTTGCTCCGAAGTTGGACTAAGCTTACTCCTTATATGCTTCAAGTGCCAATCAATTTCGTAGTCATCTTTTAGGACATCAAACTCTTGAAGTTCTTCTGATGTCAACTGTTGTCCATATCGCTCTACATTAATGATCAATATACGTCAAGTCAACTGTCAACATATCATTTCTTCGACATTAACAAGTTCACAACAATTACTGAAAGCAGAAATTGTGCAATCAAGTATACTTACTTAAATGGTTCAACTAACAAAATGTTCATCAAATGATACAGAAATTGCACAACTGAAATGTAAAACCCTAATATTCTGTTGAATTCAATTTTGGGGATGAAATATGAAGAATAATTCATCAAAAAAAAAAGAAACATAAATTGATAATCGAAAATAAAAGAGGAGGGAGGATGAGAATTACCTAGAAAAACGGGAACGTTGCGGCGGAGGAGGTCGAGAAGGAGGGGCTTGCGGAGGGAAGGAGTGGTGGTATGAGGAAGAAGAGCTTGCGGAAAATAGGAAGAAGACCTTCTCCAATTCACGAGTTCTCTGCAAATCCGCAGCAGTTGAGGTCCTGCCTTGGAAATCGGCTTCGTCACTCTGAATTGCATCACCAATCCCTCAACGTAGACGGTGCTTCTTTCGATTGACCGAAACCGCCTTGGGAGCCCATTGCGAGCTGTCTTCCTAGATAAAAAAAACCTAAATCACAATATAAACACAAATCATTTGTTTCACTTTCAAAAAAAAGAATCGTGGAAATTAATAAGAGCTAGGTTAAAATCAAAGTTTGCGAAACAAAAAAAAGAGGGGAGAATTACTTGACTTTCATACGAGCAAGACGATCGGCAAAAAGAGAGTGTAATTTGATAATGGGTATACTGCCACCACCGACGACGCCGCCACCATTTTTATGTCCTCGGCTGGCGATATGTTTTTCACTCCAAGTGGGCGAACAACGGCGGAGGGGTGAGGAGAGGCTGCGAAGAGAGAGAAGGGACGGGGAAATGAGTCACGAAGAAAGAGGGGGTTTGATGAGGTGAGGGAGGGAAAAATCGGGGACTGGGGAGAGAGAGGGGGAAAAGTTAGGGTTTTAGTATTTGGGGGGAAACGCGCATAAGTGAAAAGGCCTGTGGTCGGCCTAAAATATACCTAAAATACCGCAAGTGTACG
Source organism: Beta corolliflora (assembly GCA_947648045.1). Taxonomy (NCBI): domain Eukaryota; kingdom Viridiplantae; phylum Streptophyta; class Magnoliopsida; order Caryophyllales; family Amaranthaceae; genus Beta; species Beta corolliflora. The sequence continues at coordinate 417,300 of CANSZD010003162.1, read as the reverse complement.
GGTCAATTAAAGTAAATATAGGGTAAGCAAGATATCGTTTCCCACAAGGAGGTAAGATCAACTACCAAATTAAGAGACACTAATATTATTTAGACGATCCGGAAAATGTGAATAGTGATAATAACTAAACTAAAATAATATGAACTACTACTAATTCTAACACTAAAAACGTCAAATAATAGGTAAGAATCAAGTATAAGAGATAGTTCTAGGACTTAGATTTCGCCAATTACCTTCTACAATGAAATTAAACTAGTTGTCGGATTTAAACTATTATATTGCAATGATCGAATTTCCTATAATATATTATCTCCTCTTCCAAGGTAGAAAACGTGTATTTATAATAATCTTACGCCTACTTCCGTGGTCATAACAATTAATATAAACCCATTACGAACAATAAATTCATATAAAACCACCCCAAGTGTATAACTATTCCTAAAATTATACTACTTGACGTTTAATAATCACACGAACTAATATTGAACTTTCACTTCCGCTAATAATCCAATATCTTAAACATATAATCAACTGGCCAAATCAATTATATGAAAACAAACCAAGATTATCAAATTGCAATAAAAATAAATCAATCCAAACAACTTAGTTCAAATTATTGACAGCAAATAAAAGACTACATCTAGTCCTAGAACATAGAAATTTAGCTAGACATTGAAACTAAATAAACCAAAGTAATTAAAAGTAAAAATCTGAAATTAAACATAGTAATTAACATAAACTAAGAGAAGAGAGAAAGAAACTCCAGATTTAGATGAAGAATCGGATGAAACGCCCTTGCTTCTGCGCCGGCCGTCTCGCGTCCAATCTCCTCTGTCTGGTGTGCGTCTTCGAGCCTCTGCTCTCCGTTCTGTTCTGCCGCTGGTGTGAGACTTCCGTCTCTTTTAAATTGCTGCTCGTGCCCTCCTTTCTTTTCCTCCTTAGGTTTAGGTTCCTTTCTTTTTAATTTTCTCTTGCTGCCTGTTCATTTGTCTTCGGCCCAGCATAAGTTTATTTCTCCTTCCTCTTTGATGCGTGATGTGGGCTTGGTGTGCTGCTACTTCAAGGTACACCTTCACAAATGACAAAGTAAAAAATTCCAATAAGGCAAAGTGGCAAACCATCACTGAAAACAAATAATGACACAATACATATGATTAATAACTTTCTTTTTATATTATTATTATTTATTTTATTTTATTTTATTCACTTGTATTGAATAATTTATAATTTAACAATAAAGCACAAAAACTCATTTAAAACACACCAAATTATATCATAAAATCGTAATAGAGGGACATAATAAGTATATGAAATATGGACTTATCAGCCTGCGGTTTTAATATGGACCGCAGCCCTTCACTAAAGGGCTGCGGTTAAGCCCAAAACCGCAGCCCTTTATTACTAAAGGGCTGCGGTTTTTATGCTAACCGCAGCCCTTCACTCTTAAGGGCTGCGTTTTGCAATAAACCGCAGCCCTTGTGTTTTTTTCCACTAGTTTAAAGCTCTCAACATCAGATAGCTTGAAGAAAAATCTCCTTTGCAGCACATGATTAAGTCATCTGCAAAGCACATGTGAGTAAGCTTCATTTCTTTACATCTGGGGTGAAATTGAAAATGTTCCAAGCTGCTCAATTTATGTAATATCCTGGAAAGATATTCCATGCATATCACAAATAATAGTGGTGACATGGGGTCACCCTGCCTCAATCCTCTTGAAGATTTAAAATAACCCTCCATACTCCCATTTATCATGAGTGAAAACATGGGTGTGGAAACACATGTCATCACAAGGCTTATAAATCTAGCAGGGAACTCCAATTGAGTCATCATTTCCTGCAAAAATGACCAATTGACTGTGGCATATGCCTTCTGAAGATCTATCTTCATCATGCAACTTGGTTGAGCTTGCTTCCTACCATATTGTTTCACCAAGTCTTGTACCACCATTATGTTGTGCACAATAAACCTACCATGGACAAACCCACCTTGATTCTCCATTATTATGTCAGGCAACACCATTCTCAATCTGCCACAAAGTACCTTTGTAATACATATATATAATGTATTACAACAGGATATGGGCCTAAATTCACCAACATTCGGAGGACATCTTGTTTTAGGAATTAAAGTTATCACCGTGTTATTTAATTCCTTCAACACTCTTCCACTTTGCAAGCTATCTAATACAGGCGCCTACTACATCATCACCCACAATACTCCAAGAATCTCTATAAAAATGTGATCCAAAGCCATCTGAACCAGGTGCTTTGCAACCAGGAACTGAAAATAAAGCTCTTTTTATTTCCTCAGTTGTGTAAGGAGCTTCCAAAATAGCTTTATGATGATCTGACAAAAGGGGACCCTCTTGAACTATCTGCTGAAAAACTGGCCTTCTACTTGCTTCATTACTACTCAACAGTTGCTAATAATAATCTAAGAAAGAAGAAGCAACACTTTCAGCATTATCATGCCACATACCCTTCTCATCATTTATACTATATACATGATTCTGCAATTTTCTAGCCTTGATACTCTGATGCAGCAGCTTAGTGTTTTCATCACCATTCTTAAGCCAATCAAGTATTGCCTTCTGATTCAAGAACTCCATATACACCTTATGCTTCAGCTTATAATCTCGAACCGCCACTTGCTCTTCCTCTTGCAATCTAAAATCCCCCGGTCGCCGGTGCAATTGTTGCCGCTCAATCATTACCCGCCGTGCTCGAATCTCAACGGCTTGCAAATTCGAAAACCCTTTTTTGTTCAATTCTTTCAATGCAACCTTCACTCTTTTCAATCTCTTCATTATGCAAACATTCTAGTACCTTGAACATCCATATTCCAAGCTTCCCTAATAATATCACCAAATTAAGGAGCATTTCTCCACATATGAAAATATTTAAAAGGTTTTTTACCACCTTTAACATCAGGATGCATTGTGATTAAAGCAGGGGAATGATCAAAATCCCCCTCACATTAAAAACAAACCTCTGCTGAACTGTATATATCCTGCCAAGCTTGGTTTGCCAAAACTCTATCCAGCTTGGAAAACACCCTAGCATCTCCATGTTGCTTGTTGTTCCGTAAAGAAATTACCCCGAGCATTTTATATCTTCAACACAACAATCTATCATACAACTTCTAATATCAATCATTTTAGATTCTCTAACAGATGAGCCTAACCTTTCATCAGTATTCATAACACAATTAAAATCGCCACATAAAACCCATGGATCTTGTGTTCTCAAATTCCTTAAGTCATCCCACAGTTCAACTCTTCTACTCCTCTCATTACAAGCATTGACTAAGGTACAAAAAAAACCAGGCAAACTACTCTTAGGTTGCACATAACAATGTATTAACTGATTGCTTCCTTTGATGATATTCACATCAAAACAACCAGGATTCCAAGCTACAATCACCCTTCCACCATCATGGAAACTTGCATTAGATGTGAAACACCAGCCATTGAATACTCTTTGATAAAGACTACCTAAATTGATAGCCTTCACCTTTGTTTCCAGAAGACAAACCATGCCTACTAAATATATGTGAATATAAGATTTCACATCTTTCTGCTTCCTAACACAGTTAAGTTAATCCCCCGGACATTCCAACATAGGATTCTTTCTATGTTGGGAGGAAGGGTCCCCCCTCACCTCTGCTTTCTGTCTTCCATCATTCACCTTGTGTCAAACCCTGCTTCATTCACATCTACCAGAGTAGTAAATGCATTCACAGTATGAGTTGGTTTAACAGAAGTAACCCTTACCTTAATAGGCTTTAGAGCTCTCTTAAAGCCTTCAGGATCCACCACAGCATTACCTTTCTCTGGTGGAACATATACTTGAGCAGAGTTGAACGAGATACTTGAACGTGCACTCTTTGTGCTTTTGTCATCACAACTGGTTGTTTTGGTTTAGGAACCCACACCTGCTTGATAATCTTTTTCCTACCGTCCTTAGTATCATGACCTAGATTCTGGCATTGTGCACACTTCTGAGGCCTCCACTCATACACCACAGGTACATCAATGTTCATATTATGTTCATTGATGAAATGAATGGAATTTGGAAAATCCTGATCCACTTTCATCTCCACCAAAATTCTTGCATATTGTATCTTGTCCTTGTTCCTTGTAGCTTCATCCCTCTTGATTGGATCCCCCAATTGAGATACAATCTTATGCAATGATTTCACCCCCAATATTTGAGTCCCAATTTCAATTGAACCCATATTGGAAACGTTTTCACATCCTCCTTCTCAAAATCCATCTCAGCTGACCATGGTTTTAGGATCAAAGGCTTTTTATCAAAGAAATAGTGTCCTGCCAGAACCTTATCTCTTGTATCCATCGCCTTGAACCTAACTAAGTAAATCCCCTTCTTAATCAATTTCATCCTGAATGTCAGCTAAATCAATTTTAACTGATTCTCCTACTCCATCCATACAATTGTTATCTTCAATCTGTTCCAGTTCAAATCCCTCTTCTATTTCATCCTCCAAGTTTACAGCAGTTACTTCATGAAGAATTGGAATGTGCGACATACCTTACTGTTGTATCAATGGCGTTTTCTGTGATTCAACACTCTTGTGAATCGATTGTAACCACTCATTGAATGTGTGCCTTATCTCCTATTGCTGCTGCAGTTGTTAAATCGAAGATTTTGGAGTATGAACCTCCCCAATCCCTAATCCAAAATCTAGAGCTTCCACTCCCAAAATCTCATCCATCGATTTCGTTCGTAATGCTTGAGAATCCGAATCAGGTCCACGAGCCTTACCTTTATTTGAACCAGCTGAAGAACCTTGAGATTATTCACTCGCCTTTCTTGCCATGGCGACGGTGTACAGTAGCATGCACCGAGAGAAACTTAGAGAGAAAGTTTATCAAAGTTGACATTTACGTATAACATTAATTTGCACAGCGAGGAATGATAAAGCATGCTTAATAGTTAGATACCGAAATTATATCTAACACATTCATATATAATATCCATGTATTCATATACTATAACATATGTTTTGTCATGTATAGAGCCCACTGAAACATACAACAACAAAATAAACGAGGCCAGGGGTGTTTAGCAAACCATAATACATTGTATAGATATAATAGAGGTAAACAAAAAATTCTTTTAAGTAATAGATACCTTTCTGTTAATACCGGAAAATTTTTAGTAGACAACATAAGAGTAGATAGGATACATTATTACAGGTAATTCATGAAATTAATAACTTACAAATGCGCTTGAATTTTTCCTTCAGCTCAACTTTGTGCTCACTGTTGGTGACTTTAAAGTAATAATTAGGGTAATCTTTTTGATAAATATAGTGGGGAGGATGTGCCTTTCCAATTCCCAAAATGCATGCAGCAGTGCAGCACCAGTGGCTCTTTGGGAATCCCTAATCTGTTGGACACTTTCCATTTTCTTGAGCTCGAAACTGAGTAATTAACTTAGATTTTTTCTTTGTTTAATTTGTGAAGAAGTGATAATACAATTAATGTGATTGATGTGATGATGAACAAGATTTGTCTAGCCAAAGGTATTTATAGTCTGTATAGACAACCGTCTGTGTAGCATATGATTATTTTAATACGAGATTAGGTGCCTAATATTCCAATTCAACGTGATTTTAAAAATTGAGATTGTAGATGTTTGGACCCCTGATCTGGTCCAACAGTGTTATGCAAAGTCCATCTAAAGGATTTGATCTGTATGCTCTCAAGGAGCCCATCAGCCTCTTTAGACAGAAAGCAACTTTGCCATAAAAGGGGGACAACTTTCCTACAGACATGTATGCTCCCCAATAGGGTTTCCTGTCTGGGGAATCCCCAACATTATAAAGCAGCAAGTCCAATCAATGAACAGGTATGAAATTCTCACCTAACAAAACCAGAGCATCTCTCTCTAGAACTGTTCACTTTCTCTCTCTACCTCAATCTCAACTGACTTGAGCGTCGGAGGGGCTTTCCCGGGAACATCCCCGGGCTAGGTTTCTTTGTTTTGCAGGGCCTCGGTTGACAAGACTCGGGATTATACTCCAACTCGGGATTTTAACCTCTCTAAACACACTCAACTCTTTTGACTAGTTTCTAGGCAGAAACAGTTTGGCACCGTCTGTGGGGATAGACACATCTCAAAGCTACGTACCGAGAGTAACATGGCCCCCCGAAGGAAAACAACCCGAACCTCAGCACCTTCACAACCGACCCCGATTTGATCCCAGCAACCCAACGTGCTGGTCGAGTCACTTGCCATCGACGATGAGGGATCTACTCCTCGTAACGAAGAGCAAACCGGACCCCGGGAGCAATACCATGCTGATCAAACCCCCATCACCATGGCAGACATAGAAAGAATAGCTCAGCAGTTGAATGCAAACATGCAACGCAGCTTGCAGGAGCTCATAGCGGGAATCCCCCAACTAAACCGAGGATACCTCGAGAGTTGACCCAAGGAGAGCTGCAACCCGGGGTGATCCAACACTCACGTCCCCTAACCTGGACGGGCAACGAGTGGGAGGAGAAAGGCCCCGACAAGGACAACTCCCGTAGGACACCAAACTCGGATGCCCGGGCGAATCATCGAAGAGAATCGTAGGCGTCGGGTGGAGCAGACGCTCGGAACTTACTTAATGACAAAAGGAGAGCCAACCGGAGAAGACTCGCCAGGAAGAGCAAGCTCAATCTAGGACTCCTAGACGGGGAGGGAAGTGTCCCCCCGGGTCCAAGAAGACCAGGACGGAAGGGAAGGAGACTCGGGACCTCCACGAAACAAAAGTCCCATCTTGGTCAACGGGGGGTATTGAACTTCATGACGCCCTTCGGTCCGGGAGATCATGGAAGTCCCTAACCCCAAAGAAAGTCAAGGTCCTCGGATTGAGCAAAGACTCGGGAAATAGCGACCCCGACGATCACATGGCCGCCTATAAGGCCCGGATGAGTGTACAAACAGGGTGTGAAGGCGTGGTGCCGTTATTTCCCGACTACCCTCAAGGGCCTAGCACTCAGCTGGTTTTCGGGGCTCTCCCCTGGCATTATCACGAACTTTTCTGTGTTGGAAGCGTTGTTCCACCAACATTTCATTGTCGGGCGTCGGCACAAAAAGACAAGCATCCACCTGATGTCAATCAAGCAACAGGAACATGAAAGCCTGGCCGACTACATCAAGCGCTTCAATGAGGAATCCCTCAAGATCTCTGACCTTCAAGACGGGGTAGCCTTCACCGCCTTGATGTCGGGACTCTGGCCCGGCAAGTTCAGATGGTCCTTGGCCGAGAATGAAGTCACCACATTCACTGAGGCCATGAGTCGGGCCCATAAATTCATTCAGGCCTCGGACATTTGCAAGCCTGTTGTGGAGAGGTCAAAGAAAAGAAAGGAAAAAACCCCCAACCGGGAATCCAACAAAAGCACTAAAAACAACCAGCAACTCCTCCCGAGAACTACGGATAATGGGAATGACCCCCGCTTCAACAGAAATCGGCGTGAGATCTACCTAGATCTGAAACACAAGTCGGTATTGCCCATCCCTCCCCCTATAAGGACTTCGAAAGAAAGGAGGGATCAGCGACTGTGGTGCGAATATCACCGGGAATGCGGGCACACCACCAAAGACTGTCGGGAATTGAAGAAGGCCTTGGATCACTTGGCTGATCAAGGAAAGTTGAACAGGTATATCAAGCACTCTCGGGAAGAGAAAGGAAAGGAGAAGGAAGGAAAAAATGATAGTGACAACACCGACGGGTATGTCGGGGTGATAGCAGGGGGGCATGCCTCGGGTGGCCTAACCGGTCGAGCCCGCAAAGCTCACCTGCACGCAATGAAGCAACAAGTCTTGGAAATTGAGCCCACGAGGGCGGGATGCCCCGTTATGACGTTTGGGGAGCCTGACCGGCACTTGCACACCCCCCATGACGACCCTCTCGTCATAGAAATGAAAATTGCCAACTCTAGGGTCAAGAGGATATTGGTCGATAGCGGTTCTTCAGCGGACATCATCACGCTAGAATGCTTACAGAAGCTGAAATATACCGAGAAGGACGTAACCCCGACCGGCCGGCCGATAGGCTTCGGGGAGCATCCGTGTACCCCCTCGGGTTCGTAAAGTTGGGTTGTGAGACTCGGGGAAAGAGGTAAGGGAAGAAGCCTACCGGTCGACTTTCCTCGGTAGTCGATACCCCACTTCCTTATAACGCCATCATGGGCAGGCCCACTATGAACAAGATAAAGGCAGCCATCTCGGTATACCAACTACTCTTGCAATATGAAACTGACGAGGGTCAAGTCGGGAAGATATATGGAGATCAACAGACAGCTCGGGAGTGTTACACAAACAGCTTTTAAAACACCAACTTCGTAAGAAAGACCAAGGAAGAGAAAGAGGGAAGACCCCGCAGAAACCCCGACTGGCCTCGGGGTCTACCTATCAGAAAACCCAAAACTATACGAACGACCCCAACCAGTCGAAGAAGATGAAGAAGTAATGCTTGACGAAGGCCTCGGGAAGGGGGTAAGGATCGGCAAAAACCTTAGTCCCGAGGTCAGGGAAAAACTCATCAACACCTTGCGTGAGTACAAGGACGTGTTTGCCTACTCCGCCTCGGACATGCAGGGGCTGGATCCCAAGTTCGCATAACATGAGCTAAACATTAAGGAGGGATTCCGCCCAATCAAGCGTAGCTCGGACATCAAGGGCCCGAGAGAAACGCAGAGGCGGCAGAAGATGTCAAGAAGCCGCTAGAGGCGGTATCATTGAAGAATGCCAATACACCGAGTGGTTGGCCAATGTTGTTCTAGTTAAAAAAGCTAATGGAGCTTGGCGCATGTGCGTCGACTTCACTGATCTGAAAAAGGCATGTCCTAAAGACAATCACCCGCTGCCAAAGATTGATAGGCTGGTCGATTCAACGGCCGGTCACGAGTTGCTCAGCTTCATGGATGCCAACGCGGGATATCACCATATCCCGATGGCGGAAAAGGACCGAATACATACTGCATTCGTTACAGCCCAAGGCGTATACTGCTACAAGATGATGCCCTTTGGGCTAAAGAACGCAGGGGCTACTTACCAACGAACAATCAACAAGGTCTTTGAGGAGCAACTCGGGAAGAACATTTGAGGTCTACGTAGACGATATGATCGTCAAGAGCAAAAACAACGATTGATCACGTCGGGGATTTGGCGAAACGCCGAACACCCTACGACGCCATGGCATGAAGTTAAATCCCAAGAAGTGTGTATTCGGGGTCGAGGGGGAAATGCCTCGGGTTCTTGGTAGATGAAAGAGGAATTGAGGCTAACCCCGACAAGATCAACGCAAGTGTTAAACATGTCCTCACCAAGGAATGTGAGGGAAGTTCAAAGGCTAACGGGGGGCCCCGCAATGGGCCGGGCCTTCTTGTCCCGCTCGGCCGACAAGAGCTTGTTATTCTTCGAGCGCTGAAAAGGAAGGAGTTTGATTGGGACAACGAGGCCGAACAGGCATTCCAACAGCCTAAAAGAACACCTAAAGAACGTTGCCTCAAACTCATATCACCCTTGCCGGGAGAATCACTCTACATATACCTCTCGGTATCGAGTACGCCCTCGGTGCGGTACTCGTAGCGAAAAGAGAGGGTACTCAAGCACCCGTGTACTTCATCGCCCATGCTTATAGAGGAGCGGAAGCAAGATACAACCAGATTGAGAAGATGGTTTTCGCTGAGTCATGGCGAGTAGGAAGTTGAAGCCATATTTTCAGGCGCACCCCATCAAGGTCCTAACCTGACAACCCATCGAAAAGTAATTGAAAGCAGAATCATTCAACTCGGATGACCGAGCCAGTGGGCGGACCAGTTGGCGGACTTCGGATTGGAATATGAGTCCCGAAGAGCAATCAAGGCACAAGCGCCGGCCGACTTCATCGGTGAATGCGGCTCCCGACCCCCTGGACTGGAAGAAAGGGAGTCGTGGGAGTTGCGGTGAGATGGGTCGGCTTCAAAAGTCGGCAGCGGAGCCGGGCTTGTGATCATTCCTTCAGTCGGGGACAAGATGGAGTACGCGGTGAAGTTCGACTTTTTAGCCTCCAATAACGAGGCTGAATACGAAGCTCTAATCTTAGGCCTCCAAATCTGCATCAATGCGGGAGCCCAGGCAGTCACGGCAAAATCAGATTCACAACTCATAGTCGGACAGGTCTCGGGGGAGTACGAGGCCAAGGAAGACAACATGAGGATGTACCTCAATAAAACCCGGGAGCTCGTCAAGAAGTTGTCCGCATTCAAAATACAACACCTCCCGAGGTCTGAGAACCAGCAAGCCGATGCCTTGGCCCGCATGGCAAGCTCAGCAGAAGGGTTGACTCCTCGAACCATCATATGGGAGGTCCTAAACCAACCAAGCATCAATTCGTTGCAGATACACACCATCAACAGGACGGGCACGTGGATGGAAGAGATTATCGGGTACCTAAAGGACGAGTTATTACCTTTGGATGAGAAAGAGGCTGATAGCCTAAAAAGGAAGGCGGGGTGGTTCATCTGGCAAGAAGGCCACTTGTACAAAAAATCTTATACCCACTCCCTACTCAAGTGCGTAACTCCTTTTGAAGGGAACTACATCCTCCGAGAGATTCATGAAGGAGCTGCGGCCCGACCTACCAAGGGGCCCGGACTATAGCCGGGAAAGCATTAAGGGCCGGATACTACTGGCCCTCTTTGAAGCATGACGCCGCTGAACTGGTAAAGAAATGTCCCAACTGCCAAATTCACGGGGACATCCCTCGGGCTCCTACTAACCCCTTAACCACCATTCAAGCTGTCTTACCCTTCGATAAATGGGGGATGGACCTTATAGGCCCGTTCCCAGCAGCCTCGGGGCAGAGAAGGTTCCTCCTAGTAGCCATCGACTACTTCACCAAATGGGTCGAGGCTGAACCACTAGCTTCAATAACAGACAAGCAAGTGCAGAACTTTATCTGGAGGAACATCATCACCCGTTTCGGGATCCCAAGAACGCTCATATCAGACAACGGGAGACAATTCAACAGCGGGCCAACCCGGGATTATTGTTCCAGATTCGGGATTCAAACACGGTTTTCAGCCGTCTCCCGACCCAGACCAACGGCCAAGCTGAGGCAGCAAACAAAGTGGTGCTGAATGGGATTAAGAAGTCACTGGAAGGAGCAAAAGGGTCATGGGTCGATGATCTCCCGGGTGTGCTCTGGTCAACAAGAACAACAGTGAGAGAAGCAACAGGCAACTCGCCCTTCAGCTTAGTTTACGGAAGTGACGCTGTTCTTCCAGTCGAGGTCGGGATACCTTCTCCGAGGATGACCTTCTACGAGCATGACAAGAACGAAGAAGAGAAGAAAGTCGAGCTAGACCTACTGCCTGAATCTCGGGGTAATGCGCTACTCAAGTCAATTCGCAACAAGCAAAGGGTAACCAGGCAATTCAACCTCAGGGTGAAAGCTAGGCCAATTCATGTAGGTGATTGGGTGGTCAGGAAGGTCGAAGCCACAGGGTTGACACACCTGAAAGGCAAGCTTGGGCCTAAGTGGGATGGGCCTTACAAGGTTACGGAAGTAATCAAGCCGGGAACATACCGACTCGAGTCATCCGAAGGCACCCCACTGGCCCGACCTTGGAATGCTGACAATCTGAAGAAATATTACATTTAAAACTATGCCACATGAGATTCATTTTGTAAACCACAACTCGGGGCAACCATGTATATCCTATTAGAGTTGGCGGAAGTTTGGGAACTTGGCCACGCTTGAGCCTACAGTTCATTTTGTAAACCACAACTCGGGGCATCCATTTATACCCAATTAGAGTTGGCGGGATTTTGGGAACTTGGCCACACTTGAGCCTACAGTTCATTTTGTTAACACAACTCGGGGCAGTAAGTTGTACCCCATAGTTGACAGTCGGGAATATGAATGAAAGAGCACTTCCGTAACAGTTGCATCTTAACAAAATGAACATTCGGGAAATTGAAAATAAATTCTGATGTTACTCGGAACTATATTATACTCGGAAAATTCCAACTCAGAAATGCTACAAACACAAAGCAATCTCATTAGGATAGAAAAGTACAACCAAAAGGTCTCGGGAACAAAACTCCCAAGGGCCCAAAAATCTAAGTACAAGTATGAAGAAACAGAACTAAGCAGCTAAATCTTTGTTGGGGGAGCTGTCGGTGCTACCCGTCCCGTCTTCCTCATCAGAGCGGGGTTAACAGCATCATCAGTCGGAGCCACAGAGCTCTGTTGGAGATTTAGAGTATAAGGTTAGTTTAATTCATGGTGTGTTTATTTAAGTTGCTTGGATATGGTGTCGTAACTTAAATAACATATATAATAACATGCTATATGTGTGAGTCGTACTTTGGACTCATCATGCGAAGGGTTAAGAGGACAGTATAGTGCTCGCACCTCACGAGACTATGGTCGCACTTCGCGACGGTGGAGCAGCAGATACTGGGAAGGCAGAGAACTGGTCGCGACTCGCGACCAGTGTCGCCCCTCGCGACGTGCTTGAGCTCGCGACTCGCAATGCTCGTCGCGACTCGCGACCAGGCTCCTGACTTGGATGTTCCTTGCGTTGTTTCGCGTAGTTTGACGGTTTGTCAATGTAATGTTTCGGATTTTCTGAAGCGTTGTAGCATTGTTATAAATATGGGGACTCTCATATGATGAAGGGGGTTGAGAAAATAACTTCTCTCTTTTGCATACAAATCCTAAAGATCAAAAATCAGATATTCTTTATCTCTACAAAATCTCACAAACTCATTTTCATTGGATAGTGTTCATAGTAAGCGTGACCACTATTGTTTTCTTCTTTGTATCTCGAAGGTGAATTCCGTGAACCCGTGCTTTACAATTAGGGTCGGAATATTACTTTTGGGAAAGTGATCCACGCCTAGAAGATTGTTGTCTTGTGACCCTTGTTAATTTCAATTTTCCCTAACAAGCTCGGGGCAACTCCAGCAGTTGTAGAGGTCTGAAGGGTAAGCAAACCAGAACTGACAACGGCGGGCTGGGATATTGCTGAAGCTGGGATAACAGGAGAAGCCTTAGCTTTGGCCGTATCTTCCTTCTGCTCCTCTGCAACACGACGGTCAAATTCAGCTTCAACGTCATCCCAGTTTAGAGCAGAGTCGGGGCCAGCAAGGATCCCTTTGAGGCGCTCCTTCGTCTCCCGAACCGCCATGTAGTGGTGTGCACCGGTCCAAAACCGGACCGGACCGGACCGGACCGGACCGGTTGGACCGGTGGACCGGAATCCAAAATTTTTTTGGACCGGGACCGGACCGGAATATTCCGGTCCGGTCCCGGTCCGGACCGGAAAAAATTCCGGTCCGGTCCGGTTTTGGACCGGTTGGACCGGAATTAATATTTTTTTATAAAAAAAAAACTTTTTCTTAGATTTAAATATATTAATAAATTCAATATATTAAAATATAATAATTCTAAAAGCAATAATCTTAAACGCAATAAATATGAGGTTTTAACTTTCTAACTTTTTAAGTTTTAAACTTTTTTTTAACCATTAAACTTTTTTTTTAAAAAAAAAATCGAATTCCGGTCCGCCGGTCCGGACCGGAAAATTCCGGTTTTGGGACCGGACCGGACCGAAACCCGAATCTCAACTTTCATGGACCGGGGACCGGACCGAAAATTCGGTCCGGTCCATTCGGTCCGGTCCGGTCCGGTTCCGGTCCGAATTCCGGTCCCGGTCCAAATGTGCACACCCCTACCGCCATGCGGTAGGAGTTGGTGGCCATTTTGCCCAGAAAGGCCAACCCCTCGGGAGATCTCTTCCATTCCTGCAGAAATTCTGCCTGCACCTTCTCTAGCTTAGCCTTGGCTTTCTTCAGGCTATGCTTAGAAGACTTGGCCTTCCGCTGCGCCTCAGCCAGCTGAAGCTTGGCGTCCTCCAAGCTCTTCTGAGCAGTGTTGCGCTCAATAATGGCAGCCTCAAGAGAGGTCTCGGACCTCGCTTTTAGCCTCCTTTAAGGCCTCATGGTCGCCAATAGCCTTCTTAGCCTCCTCAAAGGTGGCCTTCGACCATCCAAGTCGTGTTCAGCCTTTAGGATCTCAGCCTCTGATCCGCGACCTTCTTCTTCAAAGACCTCCACCTCCTTGGTCGTGGCTACCACGCCCTCCTCGACTGAGCCCGACGATTGATCACCGAGGTCATCCTGATAGTGGTCTCGCATAGAAGTGACAAGTTAGTCTACGAAGAAGCAAGAAGCACCTAAATAGATAGTCGGGGTATTGTACCTCAAGCCGTGACTCGTAAAAAGCATTTACTTCCCCATGTCCAAGGGCCGGTAGTGCCTCATCATCGCATCCGTATAAACGGCCTTGACAAAGACCTTGACACGGCCAACTTCGAGGCCCGGTAAGAGCCGAGAAGGGGACGCTAGACCCCGGGGGATCGAACTGGGTCGCTTGGACAATGGTTCCTCAAAACCTCAAGGGGACCCCCGATTCGTCCTCGGGCCCCCTCTTACGCCCGTTGAAACATTTGAAGAAGCCTTCTCGTAAGCCTTGGAGGCCGCTTTCTCCAGGGCCCGGGCCTTCTCGGTATCCCCCTTTAACTTGCGGGATCGTACATGGGGCTTCTTGGCCCTCTTCGGGCTCGGTATCCTGCAAATACAAGAAGTTAGAAAGGCGGAGTACAAATAAAAGCACAGTGACGGATGTAGTTTTACCTTTGGAGGAGGCGGGATAGACATAGTCTCCGCATCAAGCTCATCCAGGATCTTTGAGGCTAGAGCAAAGACTGCCGATGAACCTCTCACCATCGCAGGATCCAATCGTTGTCTCGGGGCAACAAAAATAAGAAAAATGTCAACTTTAGCATAAAAGCAAACACACACACTCGATCAAGGGAAATTACCCTTGTCACAACTAGAACTCAAACCCGCCGCCGCCAAGAACATTTCATTCCGCATCTCGTGGCGGGTCGGTAGCCGCCCGAGGCACGTAAGTGAGAGCTCCAAATAACGTTTTCGGGGTGGTGGAAAGATAAATCCCCGATACCGCTTCCTCCCGGGACATCTCGGGAACCGTCCGATTGAGCCTAAAGCGAGGCCCCTCCTCGGGGGAAGGGATGGGGATCCCCCATTCACCACTTGTGTAAACGTGGTAGAACATCCTTCTAAACCCTTTCGGTTGGAAGGGGGATCACGAACGACCTTATAACCCGCCCTACACCGGAAGCGGAACCACCCCGGGCCATGAAGATCGGGGCCCAACATCGGTGTGAAGACATTGCGCCACAAGCGCACACTCGGGTAACACCGAGGAGTTCACAAACGGATATGAAGCCGTTTATGGTCGCCCAACCGTTAGGAAGAAGGTTGGTAAGCGTCACCGATAGGCATTCAAAAGGTCCTTGATGAAGGAGTGCAAGGGAAACCTAAGACCCATTTGCATACTCGATGGTAGACTCGATACGCATCCTAGTGGAGGAGTCAACACCGACTCAATATGCTTTGCTCGAACTACGAAGTAGGGATCTTGAATCCAAAATTTAGTCCCCACGTACTTAGCATTCCTCTCCATATAGGCCATAAAAGGTGGGCTCGGGATAATAAGTGTGAGGACCACCTTCGGGGTCCAAGGGAGGGGGTACTCCCGACCCGACGTAGTCTGACCTCATCCTCCGCCTCTTCGGAAACCGTAACTATCCCGTCCGAAAGAAGTCCGTCAAGGTAGCTAGCACCGCAAGGCCTATGGGCCACTGAAACGTCAAAAGGTCCCCGAACAACACCCTCGTCTTCTTCACTAAACGAGTCGAGGGACTGGGCAAGGGGATCGCCTCGGGAGCCAAAGAGGGTCCTCACAGGGATACGGGTGCTTACTAGAAACCCATCAACCCCGCGTATTTCTTCCGACAAATGGCCAGGTGGGAGGGGAAGTGGGAACATTCGGATCGGACTCGGATCCATCCTAGGGATCTCTAATTACCAAAACAATTGAAATACAAATGTTACCGCAAAGGAAGAGCGTACCTTCTCGGGAATTCTCGGTCTCGAATGTAACAGTACTGTGCACTCGTGAACTCGGGACTCGGATCAAGCTTGGGAGAAAGTTAGAGAGAGAAAGAGGAGAGAGATTGAGGAAATTGACAAGTGATTAAAAGTACGGAAAAACAACTCTCCTCCCCCTCTATATACATCCGTCTCCGTGCCCGCGCCACGACAACCTCTGCACCACTCTAAATGGGCTTCAAAAGATTGGGCCAACAATGAGAGGCCCATGGGTAAGGCTTTAAACCAAAAGCCCAACTTTCTACAGGAATAAAGTCAAACAGTCAACGGTCAACAGTCAACAGTATATGACCAACTACTCAAACACCGACCAAAAATTAAGCCCATTACCAACTCGGGGTCCCCCCAAGGGAGGGCTCATTAGCCCCGGAGTTGGTGCATACCCACCTCGGCCATGCCAGGGGGGCTCAACACTTGGCCAAAAACGGCTAAGTACCTCCATTTCTAACTCGGGGTTCCCAAGGTAGGCTCATAAGCCCCCGAGCTGGTGCATACCCACCTCGGCCATGCCAGGGGGCTCAGCACTTAGCCAAAACATGGCTAAGTACCTATGCTACCAACTCGGGGTCCCCCCAAGGGAGGGCTCATTAGCCCCCGAGTTGGTGCATACCCACCTCGGCCATGCCAGGGGGCTCAGCACTTAGCCAAAACATGGCTAAGTACCTATGCTACCAACTCGGGGTCCCCCCAAGGGAGGGCTCATTAGCCCCCGAGTTGGTGCATACCCACCTCGGCCATGCCAGGGGGCTCAGCACTTAGCCAAAACATGGCTAAGTACCTATGCTACCAACTCGGGGTCCCCCCAAGGGAGGGCTCATTAGCCCCCGAGTTGGTGCGTACCCACCTCGGCCATGCTAGGGGGCTCAGCACTTAGCCAACACATGGCTAAGTACCTATGCTACCAACTCGGGGTCCCCCCAAGGGAGGGCTCATTAGCCCCTGAGTTGGTGCATACCCACCTCGGCCATGCCAGGGGGCTCAGCACTTAGCCAACACATGGCTAAGTACCTATGCTACCAACTCGGGGTCCCCCCAAGGGAGGGCTCATTAGCCCCCGAGTTGGTGCATACCCACCTCGGCCATGCCAGGGGGCTCAGCACTTAGCCAAAACAAACATGGCTAAGTACCCCAACACCCGCCTTGGGATTCCATGGGAATGCTCATTTGCACCCGAGTGGGTCCCTACCCAACTCGGTCTGTGGCATCAAGACGGCTTCGATCGAGTCGGGGTTGGCATTCAACACGGGTCGTAAGTCACCGGCGTTCTTGGGATTTGTCTGAAGCTCAGTTTTGATTAATACTCCCGAGTCGGGAACCATTCGAGGAAAGAGGAGCACACTCGGGGTCAGCCTATGCACCACAGCAGCGACGACCAAGCCCGAATTCGTACTCAGGGCATGCATGCTCTCGGGTCGGGGTCATCTACCAATACACATGGGGCTCTTAGGAATGGGCATGAAGCTCAGAATCGAATCGAGATTTGTACCTAGTCGGGGCTTCAGGGGTGCAAAGAATGGCACACTCGGGGGTCGCCAGGGGCATCAAAGCAATGCCAAACCGAGTTGGGGTTTGAGCTCACCCCGGGTCGGTAAACGACTGGCCAGAGCAACAGGACCTTCTCGGGGCCTGTCTGAAGCCCAGTCCCGGGTATCGAGTCGGGGCTCGACTGAGGGAAGGAGCGCCATAGCTTAAGCCTGGCCAGCACCACCTCGGGGAAGTAGGCATCACCTCAGGGCCCCACGCATATGCCCGGAGGATCAGGGTCCTCCCTTCTCGGGGTCACTCGATGCCACACTCCGTGCCCAGCACCAGGATGACATCTCGGGGTGCTGGGAAGCAGGCCCTAGGGCCCCTACGTCACCTCGGGATTTGCCTAGGGCTCAGGAATTCACGAAGCCTCCCTCCTCGGGATCTGCATACTTTGAAAAAGTTCGGGGGCGTTGCCCCCTAACCCCCACCAGGGCGTTTCACCCCTGGACCCCCGTGCTTGGTTAATCCTAGCGCCAATAGCTAACTCAAAGCATCATTCAAAAAATATCGGCAAAAACGTTATTGTTCCGCCAATCAACCGCACCGAAAATCGAGGATCTCACTCCGATTACTTGGCGTGGGGCTAATTGTTTGGACCCCTGATCTGGTCCAACAGTGTTATGCAAAGTCCATCTAAAGGATTTGATCTGTATGCTCTCAAGGAGCCCATCAGCCTCTTTAGACAGAAAGCAACTTTGCCATAAAAGGGGGACAACTTTCCTACAGACATGGATGCTCCCCAATAGGGTTTCCTGTCTGGGGAATCCCCAACATTATAAAAGCAGCAAGTCCAATCAATGAACAGGTATGGAATTCTCACCTAACAAAACCAGAGCATCTCTCTCTAGAACTGTTCACTTTCTCTCTCTACCTCAATCTCAACTGACTTGAGCGTCGGAGGGGCTTTCCCGGGAACATCCCCGGGCTAGGTTTCTTTGTTTTGCAGGGCCTCGGTTGACAAGACTCGGGATTATACTCCAACTCGGGATTTTAACCTCTCTAAACACACTCAACTCTTTTGACTAGTTTCTAGGCAGAAACAGTAGAAAACCTATGGATTATTATTGCATGACCTTGTATTTCCCTTTAAAAACGTACATCCAGTCAGATTACCTTGTATTATTTTATAATACGAAAAATTGAAACCACGCGAAACCAGAGACTTCAAGGAACTTTAAGATTTTGTCAACTGGTCAACTCATTTACTTCAAAATAAAATAGCCAAGTTAAATGCACCGTAGTTTGTCTGTGGAGTGGCTAATTTATGCTTCTTATGTATTTTTTTTCTATTTACATTGAATCTTGAGACTATTTATAATTATAGAGAATTTTCCTAATTTCATATCGATATATAAGAAAAAATATAGTTATGTACAGTCTTGTATTTGGTTTATTTCAATGAGTATTTTTTATTAATATTTAATCGCTATAATCTTTAATTTACTAATATGTAATGAAAGATATTTACGATCAAAGAGGTTCATTGGCAACGCGCACAATTAAAGTGGGAAGAACAAAATACAGAGGGAGTGTATATACAGGTTTGCAAGTTACGGAAAATAGATTATTTTAGCGAATTTTTTCCTTAATTAATGCTAAAATGAGTATTAATTCCTGAAATGTGCCCAAGTTCAAATTAATTCCATGGATACCGTCCACGTAGGACGGCACGCCAGAATTTTGTTTTTTTCAAAGCAAACCGCTACTTCAAGTAGCGGTTAACTTGAAGTTATTTGGAAACGGTATATGAGGTAAAACCGCTACTGGGGATAGCGGTTTACTAGGCAAAACCGCTACTTGAAGTAGCGGTTTATATGCATGTCTTATAACTTGTCTTAGGGACATCATATAACCGCTATTTGAAGTAGCGGTCAACTTTACATTATTGGTATTAACCGCTACTTGGAGTAGCGGTTTTGTTAAAAAAACAAAATTCTCACGTGCCGTCCTACGTGGACGGTACCCAGGGAATTAATTTGAACTTGGGCACATTTCAGGAATTAATACCCATTTTAGCATTATTCAAGGAAAAAATTCTTATTTTAGCATATAATATCAAATAAAAAAGATATTTTTAGGAAAAAATTGATATAATTATAAACCTTTTACAAGGACCAAAAAAGTATAAACATTATTTGTTAACTAAAAGTTAAAAAACCACGTATGTGACAACTTTTCGGCAAAAAAAAAAAATCAAATTTTCAAGTTTGACTTCCTATTTCCCTCTTCTTTTTGTCATTATCTTCAGCAATTTTACCAGAAACAGATCTACTCTCTTTAAATTCCCCGTGTTTTTGGGTTAATTGTTGAACAAAACAAGAAAACAAGGGGAAGATAAAAGTTAACATCGAAAAAGTGACTTTTTTGCTGAAATGTTGTAATGTGGTTTTAAGGAGTTATGTATACCATCAAGATCTAATGTTTTGCTTTTTCATTGTTTAGATATCACCTTTTATTTTTCACTATTTGGTACCTTAAGTCACATTTTTTTTGGTTAATTGACTTTCTGTAATTAGTGGTCGGTAGTTTAATTAAAATACAATGCGGTTAATTAGAGAAGAGGAATATATATCTATAATTTTGGTCCAACAAAAATAACATGGATTGCACAAAACACTAATGAAAAAAAGCCCATCGGATCTGATCAAAACCGGGCTTACAAATTCGATTTTAGTCCGGATCGGGTGGACCCGGAGCGGCTATGAGGGCAACTGAACCGAATCAGTTGATCTTTAACCGATCCGGTTTTGCAAGAAAACCGGATCAGTTAATCAAGTTAACGATCCGGTTTTCATGCAAAACTGGATCTGTTGAGTTAAGATGGGAAACAAAAAAAAATGTTCCAGGCGTGTAGCCTTCAAGGCATAGATTGAACAAAAAAACTAACGAGATTATAATTCGCAACTAAATATAATCGCATCTAACTATGAATCGCAACTAAATATTGCTTATAATTCGCAACAAAAAAATCTAACGAGATTGAGAGAAATATACAAACTCTGGAATTAAATATACACAATCGAAAACAAACTAGATTGAGAGATAATTTTGTACATTTTGTACCAGATCTGGTAATAAAAACGAAAAAGCTAACTCTGAATCGAAAACGAATTGAACAAACTAAAACTAATTTTGTACAAACAAAAACTCTAAAAACGAAAAAGAATAAGAAATGAAAATAAAAAACGAAAAAATTAACTCAGATCTGGAATTACAACGAGATTAAAAAACGAAAAAAAATCAGTAATTAAAATGAAAAATCTCAGATCTAGAATTACAACGAGCGACGAAGATTGAGTGAGGAGAGGAAACTAGCGATCAAGATTGAGGGACGAGCGACGCGAGTGAGAGTGGCGACTGGCGAGCGACGAGTGACGGCGAGAATCTGGTCTTCGTTGATGGAGCGACGAGCGACGAAGATTGAACGTTCGGTGATGAAAGTTCTCGTGGTGGCTGGGTTATGAGAGCGAGGAGGAGACTGAGATAGGGTCAAAGAGGATTTGTCATGGTGGCTGGGTTATGAGAGGGAGGAGGAGACTGAGATAGGGTCAGAGAGGATTTGTCATGGTGGCTGGGTTATGAGAGGGAGGAGGGAGGAGCAGATTAAAAGATGAGATAGAGGAATTAGGGTTTGTTGGGGGGTGGGGGTTTGAGAGGCGTGTGAGGAGGGAGGAGGAGATCAGAAGAGGAGTGAGGGGAAGAGGAGTGGGAGTGAGGGAGTTAGGGTTTGAGAGGTGTGTCACGTATGTGGGGCAAATGGGCCGCGCTTATATAATATCATCAAACCCAACTGATCCGGTTCCTCATTTGGACTTGATCAAGTTTAATATTTGCCATTTTTCACTGTAAAAAAATGGACAATAACTGATTCGATTTTAAGGAATCAGATTAGTTTAGTTGTAACAGATCGGGTTTTTAAAGAACCGGATCATTTAACTTGTGTCATATAAGGTTTTCTTCACTAGTGAAAAAATGACATGAATCTGTATGTCATTTAATTCAAGATCATTTGAGTTCTTTTTTGATGTCATTTAATATTTCATGTCATTTGGGTTCTGTTTTGATGTCATCTTGTCATTTGTTTTCATATCAATTCTGATTTGTTTCATGTCATTTCACTTTTGTTGATGTTGTATTTCATTTATTTCATATCATTTCTCATATGTTTCATGTCATTTATCAAACCCTTTTATGTTGTTATTGGTATTTTGTATATCAATTTGGAAATATTTCATGTTATTTATAGAGCTATTTCATGTTATTATTCGTATTATCAGCTGATTTGTGTAGTCCATCTCATGATTTCATTCCTCCCTTTCTCTCTCCTCCTCCCTCAAATTCTGCCCTTCATGGACCCACCACCCCACCTCCTCCTACCACAACCTCCACCACCGCGCTGCCACCACCCACAACCTATACCGACTCGCTCGACTCCTCCCTCCGTTCACGCGCCATTTGGTGCAGAATCGAAGTCCTACCCAAAAGGCCTCTACTAGGTTGAGGTGTCCACCTCTATATAAAGAAGACTTCGTTCTCCTCAACTTTTGATGTGGGATAGCCAAGATCTTAGGCACCTTCTCCCCTCCTTATCAACGTAGCTTGCTTCCAATTGATCCTACTTACTCAAGCTTGTCCAATGATACTTGAAATTCATCAAAGAATATAAAAAACACACAAAAAGGAGTAATATTTCGCAAATTAAGTAATAGTATGCAATTGTGAACTATATTGCACCTAAATGTTCCTAAATTGCAACCTAAATGCACCTAAAACCTATATAAAAACATGATACATCAGTAGTAAAAGTCGTCATTTGTGAGAGAATACCAAAACAAAGTATTCGAGATTCTCCGGAGTTCTCTGACGGAATTAAGTGAATCGGAGCGCTTCGAGTGGGAAATCGACCGAGTAGACCAGGAAACACCGAGTTCTGAGTAGCCGAGTTTGGAATCAAGATGTCGGAGGCTGAGAAAGAAAGGAGGAGCGAGGACAGTGGCGGCAAAGGCGGTGGAGGGGGAGAGAGAAGGGGAACTGGTGATCAGAGATGACGATAGTGGTGTGAAGAGAGTTGTTACACCATAACTTATGGTGTAATAATTACACCGGAGAATTTATGAACATTTATACTTATTTTGATCTTTCCACGCGAATTTTTTCTTTATTAGGTCTTTCCCCACAAAAATATCCTCTTTATTTGATCTTTTCATGCAAAAAGCTTTTTTATTACCTCCTTTTAATTTGGTCTTATTCGACAAAGATATCCTAAAATTTATGATAGATCATTTTCATTTGAGAGGAAAGACATTTGTCTTCCGTAAAATCCCAATCCATATATAAGATCCTCTCACTTAAATTTCCCACCAAAATTGTCGCTCCTCCGCCCACCCAATTATTCTTGTTAATTCCCATTTCTCATCTCCTCCTCCCCTAACTCTCTCCTCTCTCCATTGTCCGACGGGAGAACTCATCATCCTCCCGTCATCAACACCGCCATCCGCCACCATATCATATCTAAGAGAGAGGAAAGGGAGAAAAAAAAAATTAAACATAGAGAATTGAATAATTAAGGTTGTGAATATATTGCTATTATAATTAATAGCACGTATGGTAACGTATATAATGTCAATGCATACGTAATGCCATTGCGTAATTTTTCAAATGGGCCACCGGAGAGTTCATTCGGAGATCTTTTTGCGATTTCCTGACGAAATTAGCTTCGGGGGTTCCATGGAAGGAGGAGATGATGCTATTGATATCTTGGCTACTTATATGGATATGGAGAAAATCGAGAATTTTGGCGAAAATCGAAATCAACCCGTGAAACTAAATCATAATCAGAAACTTAGGCATTGCTTTTCGGTGGATGAGTTTTCTGGATTTTCAAGTAATAATGAAAATGATCAGAATATAGGGCTTCCTTCTTGTGAAGCTAAGAAGGCTATGCCCCCTAATGAATTAGCTGAATTGTGGATTGTTGATCCTAAACGAGCTAAGAGGTTAACCCTTTCTTTTCCATCTCTAATTATTATACTCCCTTGATGCAAAAATAATTGTAACATTTGCTTTTGAAGATCACGATTAATTAATGTTGACTCTATGTTTTCACCGATATGAGTTAGTCTTGCGTGGACCTGATCCACAATAATATTATTGTGGACCAAAGTCACTTATCTAACATAGTGACCCTTTTTTTCAATATAGTAACCTTTTAAAATCTTAAGTTATACTATACAGTTAATATTTATCATAATGACTGTTGTTTTTTAATATAGTCACTCTTTCTCACATTTTCACTTTGTGACATAGTAAACTTTTTTTTTTTCACATAGTCAAACTTCACAATATATATCTACTCATCTATTATATCTATTTTTTTTATATAGTGACCTTTTTTTTTATAAATCACAAGAATTAGCATTAGGTCCACACTAATTTAGTGTGGACCAAGTCCGTATAAGTTTTTAACGTAAAGAATATAGATATTTTCGTGTGTCTATTTCAATGTATATTCTCCTAAAAGTCAACTTGCAAAATTTTTATAATAGATTATAAATAAAGATATCAATAGTCAAAATTGTATCAATAACTTAATGAAATTTTTTTTTTTTTTTGAAATTTTCACTTATAAGATTTCGAACTTTGGTTAAATATAAAACTGACGAATTGCTCTAAAAAATGAAAATAAGCACCACTCTTGTTTTCTTCTATTCTTAATCTTTGTTGCCAGGTCAATCATTAGCTTGTAAGGTGTTTTTTTGACAAAGTATTTGTTGTTTTTCTGATTTGGAAGACGTGAAAATCAAAGTATAGAAACCAAGAAAACATAGGGATTATTATCTTAAAACCTAGCGACCTCAGCCTTAGTACCATTATATGCAATGAACAAGTTATTCAGCTTGTAATCTTTCTTCTAATAAGCAAGTGCAACACAAGAGTTTTGTTCCGGTAGTGAAACAGGTGACGGCCTTCAAAGTAAGTCCGTCAAGAGTGGAGTGGGCGACCTCTAGTGAATAGCTGCAAGGAAGCAAACGAAGACTACCCTCAGGGGGATGTGAGGGAACCCCCTCCGACGATCAAGTAAGAGATATGTGCGTGAATGATTTAGAGAGGGAAAGTAGAGAGAGAATAAGTGTTTAGAATGTACCGGCAAAATAGTACCAAATGACTATTTAAAGTAGTACTATAGCTTTGACAGGGTGTCTAATTGATAGAGTATAAAACTATTCCTGGGACTCCAACCATCAGCTTAAGCTTTTGGTTGAGTTGGTCTCTTGACATGGTACCAGAGCCAGCGTGACATAAAGGTCACGGGTTCAAATCTCATCCACCCCTCCTTTCTAAGTGGAATATTTAGCGCCAGGTATGAGGGAGGCATGTGCTGCATCCACACTTCAAGCCCAATGTGCTCTTGCGTGAGGGGACGTGATAGAGTATAAAACTATTCCTGGGACTCCAACCATCCACTTAAGCTTTTGGTTGAGTTGGTCTCTTGACACTAATCCTTGTCCACGTGTATGGTCGTGATGTGCCTGATATAGGGAAAGATTCCCCTATTTTGTCCTATTAGGTGACCGCCAACATTGCTGTCGGGCTACTCTTGAAACTGATCTCAATTGTCGTATAATGGTCGCGTCTCAGTATGGTACTCGCAGACATGTATCCGTGTCCGTTAGTGTACTTCAATACTACCCATACAAGTTTAATATTCTAGTTTATGCTTTGCAATAATTCTCAATTTGTGACACTTTCGTTCATGTACCTCAATTAGCTTGGGGTATTGCATCATTTTTGCTATATGAAAAACTACACAAATATGTGTTGTATAACTTCATGTTTATGCATGATGCAGGATTTTGGCTAATAGGCAGTCTGCTGCTCGCTCGAAAGAAAGAAAGGCGCGGTACATGCAGGAGCTAGAGAAAAAAGCCAAGTCTTTACAAACAGAAGCCACTGCACTCTCTGTACAGCTCTCCCTTTTCAAGGTTTTTTCATCAAACTATTGCATTAGTACTCTTCAGTAAGATGTGCTTTGTCCAACTTTCTTACACTCCCTCGTTTATATGTTAATATAGATGCTGTGATTGTACTGTGTCTTCTATATTATAGGAGGTCTTGCGCAAATTATGCATGTTTGCCAAAAAATTAAATCATACAAATAGTAAATCATGCTAATTATATTTGGTTCTTTTCTCTTGTCACATATCATGCTGTAGAATGTGTTGTTATGGATGCATATGTAATTGTGATAACATAAGAAGCTATGGATCAGATTTTAAATATTCGTGTAATATGTGGGGACATTTTGGCAATGTGATCTAGAACAATATAATGGTTAGTGCAAATTTTATTTTCAAATATATAAAATGTTCAAATATGGTAAGAACATACGACAAAAATCAATTTTATATAAAAACATAATCATAAAATCAAAATTTCAAATGGGGTCCAATGACTACCACACTTGACAATGTAATCCTGCCCCTGATTTGAGGCTTTCCTAAATAAACAAGGTATTTTTCTTAGAAAAAAAGACTAAAGTTTGACCTATCTCTAAGATGGGGTTATCATGACGAGTCAATAGAGGGTAAAGTATAGTTTCACATTCATTATTACCAAAGTATGTACTCATCAAAATAGTTTTTTTTTAACTTACCTTTATTCCACATTCAAAGAAACTCTTGTCTTGTTTGCCATTTTCAGAGAGATACAACTGGTTTAACTAGCGAGAACATAGAACTCAGACGTGAATTAGAGTCCATGGAGCAGCAGGCACACCTACGCGATGGTATGCTTTCTTACTACATCTCTTTATACATTAATTCCTCCGTTTTTTATTGGTTGCAACATATTGATTTTTCATGTTACCTTGTGAAACAGCTCTAAATGATGCACTCAAACAGGAATTAGACAGGCTTAAGATTGCTACAGGAGATACTTTAGTCCCGGCAGATTCATTTGCTATGCCACTACACAACATCCCCTGTCACTTAGAACAGCAGCAACAACCTTCTCCATCTCCTTTCGAGTCGAACATGCTGAACATCTCACACGCTCCTCCTGCACTAGACTCGGTTCAGAGACAAATGCCGGTCATATGTCCACCGGAAATGAACTTCCATACCTCTCATCAGCCCGCGATAGACCCACCCATCATCAAAGCAAACTCATCACAAAAACTCTGCTCATTTGAGGCAAACATGTTAAACTCTGCTCAGGAACCGAAATTTTGCACAAATCTTTACCTTCCATTAGAGTCATGTAAGCCAAGAATGTCGCAATTTGGTGCAACAGAAACAAATATGAATTACATTCCTCAGCCAATGGACTCACCTCTTGGACATATACCATCGTACCATTTCGAGTCGCAAACACAAAGTCCTGAGCAAGAAATATATAATATGACATCTCAATCACATATGCAAATGCCAAAACAAGATCATATTAGCCAATTTGAAGGTCTTGATATTAACGCGTTTAATTCTTATCAACTCGTGAAAGTGGAAGGCCCGTCTATCATTGCCAATGAAAGCATGGGAGGATTTTAGGTTAAGTCCATTGTTTCAGTTTTTGTCAGCTGGTTAATATTAGTTAGAATTAAGATAGAAAACTTATGTCATGCATATTCTTGGGATTTTTTTTTTGGAAATCCTTGTTAGTTGTGAGCGATTTCTATATGCATATACGCACAGGATATAGCTTTCTTTCCTTCCAAACCTTCACTGTATGAAATCTCAAATAGCTAAACTTTGTCATTTTGACTGGATACGTTTTTTACATCTCACCATACTGAAAGATATTAGCTCAATCAATTTTGGTTTGGTTGTACTTGGATTGGAGGGCGATTCGAGTCTTTTTGTTTAAGTTCAAGTCTGGACTCTGGTGAAGTCATATACGATCTATTGTAGATTTATTTA
This sequence comes from Beta corolliflora, assembly GCA_947648045.1. Classification (NCBI taxonomy): domain Eukaryota; kingdom Viridiplantae; phylum Streptophyta; class Magnoliopsida; order Caryophyllales; family Amaranthaceae; genus Beta; species Beta corolliflora. Next base: position 389,804 of record CANSZD010003162.1, on the reverse strand, counting down.
TCGTGGAAAACATATCAAATTTAGTAATGATCAAAGTCAGGTCATATATATTCGAGTACACTTTGAATCAGAGTCTAATATTTCAGGTCGGGGGATTTAATCATTTTAACTAGTCAGACTCAAAGCAGTACTTTTTAAGGTTTTTTTATGGGACAATAATTTTTGAGTCTTAGTCTAGGAATCGTTATTTTTTTTCCTCTATATCTAACTAAGAGTCAACAAGGGGAGGTTAAATAGCTAACCATTATACATATGCACCTTAAAACTTTCTCTTTTGTATCTCCCCCCACCCCCCAAGTTCTCAATTTTTAAAAAAAATTATGGTGGGGTACATGTCATCTAGGACTCCATATAGGCCCCCCCTATGTGACAAAGTATACGTTACTAGTATTGCTACTTCGAATTAGCAATAGCAGATAGTAGCAAACGATGAAGACTTTTTGGACACATAGCAACTATTTTGGGCCATTTTTGGGGACTTTGGACATTGATTTCTCTCCCGGTATAAATATTAGGCCATTTCTCTTAGGCAGGCTCTAACATGTTCTAATGAGTTTGCCCAAGTATGGGCCGGGACTACTCTGATTCTAAAAGGCTAACATTACTTTTTCACATCCTTTTAATCTTCAAATCTTCGTTATCTTTTTGGGTAACTGAATGCTGAAAATTTATAGGGATTTAACAATGCGATACGAAAAGGAACTTCCGCAGATGCAAGATTTGATCCTCCGGCATCCTTGCAAGGTAGTTCAACCAAAAACAACTCAATTCACCACTGTGCTACAAGCCTACAAAGTGGATACTTTGTTATTCTTGCAGTAACTACATCTATCCCAGTACTAGGAGGGGTTATTGCATTAGTTTACAATGAGTCGTGGAGCTGGGCCGGGGTGGCCGAGCCTTCCCCACCCCCACCCCCACCCCCACCCCCCCTAGCTTCGCCTCTGCCTCAACTCCTTAAGGTATGGAGTTTGAATCTTACTAAGTGAGGATGTTTCTAAATGGCAAAAACCTCACCTTTTTATCCTACTCTCCAAGTACATGAACCGTAAATATTGGACAAAGAAACCACAAGGATTACGATTTGGTCATATGTAAACCCATTTGTGTTATTTTAATAGGTTTTTATGAATTAGTATAACAATAACCTAACCCCAAATCTTCATCATCAAGCTCGGTATCATTAGTTTGTAACTCCGTAACATTTGAGCATATAAATATTAAATGACTCTTAAATAGACTTTGAATTGCTTTAGATCATGGGACATGCTCATTTAATCCCTAGTGGATAATGACACTCTTTCACATGTATAATGACCCCAAGTTGAGCCACCACTCAGGACTTTTCACTCGATGACATATGAGGCTTTATGATCATCAATCTTCTCAAACTTAGTCTCAATGAGTGATCACATCTGGAAATTAAAAAATAAAACCTGTACCTAGGGGCGAAGCTACAGGGGGGCTGGCAGGGGTCCGACCCCTGCAGCCCAACTTTGCAGCCCATGTATATCTAAGGTGGCCCCTGCATGATTTTAAGTTATATTTTATGAGTTTGGGCTTTATGTCAAATAAATGCTCTTGGCTTAGTGGTAAAGTAGGATAGATGAAAATAGTTTTTCCAATGAGGTCAAAGGATCAAACCATGGTAAACATTAAATTGAGTTTTTTTTTACCAAGCTTCTAGAGGAAGTTGTATAGGTGTCGTGTAATTGCACCCAACTGGCAGTGGCAGCTACTTTTCACTTCTAAGTTCTACAATTCTACGTCTGACTGCTAAGCTTCTTCATCCTCTTTTTCTTTATTTATTTTATCTTTTTTATTTTCCCCCTTAATTTCAACCATTCTACTACTTCCTTCCTTCCCCAAAATCAGGTATGTGCGACCAACTTTTTCATCTTCTTCTGTTATTCATTTATATTTTTATTGCCCTTGCTTTGTGCTTTCAATCATTCTACCTCTAAATTCACTTTTTATTTATTTTTGACTTTTTGTTAAATACTTAAATACATTAGCAATTTTTCTATCTAAACACTTTTTTTTTGTCTTTTGTCAATTGTTGATTGTTTAATTTGTTAATTGCTTGCAAAAAGATTTGATGTAGACTCTTTAATTGATGATTTCACTAGTTTGAAAGTACGTAGGGTGCAATTTAAATAGATTTTTTTTATGTTGCTTAATTGACATTTGAATTGAGAGAATTACTTTTTGAAGTATATATACTGAGAATTTATAATTTTACTTTAAATATTCTTGGTCCCATTAATTTTTGATTCCTGGCTTCGCCCCTGCATGTACCAGTTGTTAAGAGGATTCAAAAGGATAAGCACCAATCATTTTTCACATTCACATACTATAAAGTTCATTCAAATATTAATTGACAACATGAGAAATGGCCCATAATTATTATATGTCATACCAACTCATAACATTTACTGTTGTTATTGGTAACAATATCAATCTAGGGCCAAGTTATTGTCAGCATATTTTCAATTAAGTTGGAGGCCGACTCTTTGAGAGTGAAGGGAAGGTAAGGAAATTTCACTTCTCAAATGCTCCTAGTAGGATGAACTTGTAACCTCCAAATCTCAAGCGCAACTCAGTCGTCCTTATCAAGTAGACTTATCCATTGAGCTATCTAGTATTCTTTTACTATAATGGTAATTAAACAAATACTTCTCTATTTCTTTCATGTTAACATTTTACCAACGTAACCTTATTGTCATAGACTCATAGTAACACATGCAAGGATCTGGATCATTAGATAGGCCAATAACTAGTTATTAGTTATTACTCCTCCTGTTCTATCTTAATTGTTATACCTTGGAATATAATAAAAAAAATAAGGGAACATCATTTATTATTATATTTTGAATTTTTTGTTCCAAACTATCTTTAACTTTCAAGTTTTTGCAAGAAACTACCTTATAAAATTTTTGTTGTTCCAAACTACCTTACTTTTACCATTTTATTGTTGACAGCTACCTTATGCAGGTCCCGGCGTTGACTCTCTTTTTTCCAGTTTTTTTTAATGTCACGTAATAGCACTTGACCTCTTCAAACTCTTTTTTATTTTATTTTTCCCCACCCTATTTTGCCCATTTCCGTGTGCGCTATCTCTCTCTCTCATATCTATGTCAACACTTTGAACTACCAATCCACCATTAAATTCCTTAAACAAAAACTCAAACAATCACCCTCTCAATCACCATCTCAGTCTCCTCGAATCTCAAGCAATTTCCTCAAGGGTAATTTTGTTTTCTCCCACAATTTACAACTGGAAAAAAAAAGTCAACGTCGAAAACCAACATAAGGTGGTTGTCAACAACAAAATGGTAAAAATAAGGTAGTTTGGGACAACAAATTTTTTATAAGACTGTTTCTAGCAAAAACTTGAAAAATAAAGGTTTTAATATTAATTTTGACCAATAAAAATTGAGTTTAGCGACACATTATATTAAATATTTTTATTGTTTAATAATGGAAACTTGACAACTATTACAGAACTTCTTGACAAACAAATTTTTATTTTGGGAGCAATGTTGGGAGAATCATGTTCCTAGTGATGTAGCTCCTTATGTACTCATGGACACTTTGTCCCTTGATTAATGTACTTCTCTTTTCCCCTCAAAAAAAAAAAATTTTGTCAATTAAAGTGAGACCGATGGAGTATTAAATAGTGTGTAAAATGCATGTAATCTTTTGATACTAACTACTCCATCCGTCCCAAAATATATTTCCTATTTTTATTTTGGGAGTCAAATTTTAAAAACTTTGATCAAATATCCGCATTATTAATGTATACAAAAAAAATACTCATGTTAGATTTGTCTCAATGTGTACATTCATAACATCAATTTTTCATATTTTTCACTAATAAGAAATAGAAAAGATATCGTAAGTTAAAGGTACAAGAAACATAAACTATATTTTGGACACTGAGGGAGTAGTTATTGGCTGGTGAAAGAGACGATTAGCTAATATTAAAAAATCAATTACCCATCTCTTTTTTCTCCATTATCTCTTCGAATTTTTTTTTTGTTCACGGGTTCTTCCAACTTAGGATCACCAAAGAGGCAAAGACCAACCCAACATATCACCGAATTCGGTGTCCTGCCGCTTCATAGTCTTTTGGTTAAAACAAAAATGTTAACAGTTAAAAAGTTAAAAAGTCACTGCGCACAAGAAACATATAGCTTTGGATCTACACTAAAACATAGGGAAATATAACTTAAATGCACATGGGGATAGAGAGTTTATTACTTACTCGTATTGTTTGGATCTGCATTAATTTCTTGTGCTCCTCTTTGAGCCTTCAAGTGGGGGCATCTCACCATCTCTTTTGCACCGTCTGTGAAGTGACACCACTTTGATTTATATTAATCCAAAGCCCCCCTTGCTTTAATGGATAAAACATGAGGAGGAAATTGCATGTTTTTAGGAGTTATCTGCCTTATCCTTCAAAACAAGTGTAGGGCTTACTACCAAACAAGCCCTTGTGGGGGGAAATTTCACTTAGACCTTCTTTCAAACAAAGAGAAATCGTATTGTTTGAGGTTTTGTTGGAATATTCAATTTGCCCCCTTTATTTTCGGCCGTTACATAAAGATAGATTGATATATAGATAGGTATTGACGTATTGCGGCCTTTTCAATAGATTATGTAGTTTTTTTTTATTATTATAAGGTAAGATGAAATTCCTTGTAAGTAGGGAGAAATTTGGAATCGGAGGTGATGCTAATACCACTAGGCTATCACCTGCTGCTCAATAGATTATGTAGTTATTGAAACTAAACGAATGATATTTTAAATAGTTATATGTAAGGGTTGGTTCTCTTCATCTTATCTTTGCTTATACTTAGGAAAAATAAGAAAAGTTCATAAAGAATAAGAAAAGTTAAGAAGAATAGTTAAGGAAATTTTAGAAAAATTCAGAGAAGATAATAAGGTGAATAGAACAGAGAAGATAATAAGGTGAACAGAACATGCCCTTAAATAAATATGAAGTTTATATCAACCATACTCTCTCTATCATGAATAGAGTTACCTTCGTTCCTCATCATATTGATGTCATTCCAAGACTATCAACAAAACCAATTTCGTGCACAATAAAGAAGGAAAATCACAGAGAGTGAGGGATAGCTCAGTTGGTTAGAGCTTCCCTCTCGGTTCCAGGTGATCCTGGGATCGATTCTCATCCCCGCCCTTGTGGCTCATTCGCACCAAAAAAAAAAAGAAGGAAAATCACATAGTAATTAAGGACAATATGCACAAAGACCTACGCCTAAGCGACATCACTAGCTTAATTAATGATGCTGAAGTCCAATCCCCATATATCAACGACCTAAAGATAAGATCGGTCGCGCCTAGCGTTGAAAGATAGTTAGGATCTGTTCTTTTAGACTGAATTAATGAAAATTCAATTCAATTCAGTTTAGTTTAGTTCAGACAAATTCAGTTCAATTCAGTTTAGGAAAATTCAGTTCAGTTAGTTTCCTCTCACAATTTTTATTCAGTTCAGTTCAGTTCAATTTAATTCAGTCCAAAAGAACAGAGCCTTACTTCACAAGGTGCTTCTATTTAGGTAATATAAGGACGATAAGTAAGGGTCGGTCTCACATTGACTAAGGTAAACATTGACAAATATCGATCATGATATATACTCAGTCAGACCATTGAGGCAAGACTTACATGGGTTTTGTTTATAGCCCACGACCTGAGAATTAAAAACTATCGAAAAAGATGAAAACATGAATTCTTTTTCTAAAAAAATGCGTTGAAAAGGGCAGATATATAGAAACTCTCAACAACATAGTGCTTTTTCAAATCTCTCAACATGGAATCTATTCCAAATATGTAAGTCGTGTTAGATAACTATACTACAAACTAATGCTAATCAAAATTACCAAATTAAATAAAAGACCAAGTTAGAAAATAACTACATTTAATAACCGCGACACATCAATCATGAACTAAAGCAAAAAAAATTTTGAAGGGAATAATTTTAGGTCACTAGCTAATTATCGCCTTAATACCCTCTCAACATGCATGAAAAAAGGAAGAGCTTAATGATATAAGTATATATTCTCATAAAAATAATTAAACCAAACCATCAGTAAATTTAATGGACACCAAATTAAACTATATTTTCGAACAATTTTCTCTCTCCTCTTCCAATCCTCAAAACCCTAATTTACAACGTATGGCTACTGCCACCCTTTTGGTGGTAAGCTCCTTTTTTCCTTTTGTTACTAGTTTTTATGTCATTGTTTCTAATAAACTTCAGTCTCTCTTTAATGGAGAGTTTTTCTACCCATATATTGGGTTATATCTACCTATATATTGGGTTTTTATCTCTCTCCATGTGAGAATTTGGGGACTTTTTTTTTGGCCTTTTGTGTAATTCATGAGGTTGATTTGTTGATGAAATTTGTACGCGGTTGCAACAGATATCATCCCTTCGTTTACAATCACTTGCATTAGATCCAGTTCTACTTCAAAACTACAAAAGATCGATAGACCCCTTTGTAGAAGGTTGCATGCCTGCATCAGACAGCGATATGAAAGACGAGGGTTTTCAGAACAATGGTGGTTTTGTCATATTATAAATGTATTAATTTATTTCATTTTGATATGTATTTAATTTGTTAGTTTTGGCTTCTATTGTAGATGACGTATGACTTTGAATCAATAAATTAATTTTATTTTTAAAAAAAATTAAACGATACGTCAAGGCATTAATTAACAACATATTTAGCTAAGTAACAGTTCCCCAACAGATAAATCCTATTCTCGATGAAATTTCGAGTTATTCAACGTTAGCAAAACAATTTATCAACCGCATTTCTCGATCTTCGTTAAGTAAGCTAATCATCCAAATCATAGTGCACAACATAAGAAACATGCATTAAACACCCAAAACATTAAATCAACAACCGTCCAAACAAATATACTTAATTAATTTACAATCCCCTAAAATCAATGTAGGATTTTCACCCAAACCCCAGCATACATCTAATCACAACTCATGAAAAAAAAAAAAATAAAACATACTCCCTCCGTCCCATAATATAGTGCTTACTTCTCATTTTTCACGGGAATTAAGTAAAATAGAAGGAGTAGTAGGATTTCTCAAAAAGTATATTTAAGAAAGTGTTTATTTGGTACTTTTGTCTTAAGCCAAACTTTTTATTTTATTTTTCCTTTTAAAAAAATCAAAAAGAATGAATGTTTCTTTGGAATGGTGTAAAACAATAAATAGGGGCATATTTTGAAAGAAAAGTAGGGGTATTTTGGAAAGTTTGTGTAAAAATTGAGGATAATTTAGTCCAAGCAAATTAATAAAAAAGAAAACAAGCACAACATTTTGGGACACCAAAAAAGGAATGTGAGCACTATATTATGGGACGGAGGGAGTATGATTCATTAACTTTAACAAACTATAAAAATCTAACTAAAAAAAAGAAAAGAGATAGACTAAATTAAGCATGAAACAAGTAAAGAAAATAATAGAGAATAATCAAAACAAAAGCAAGAAGAGAGAGTCAGAAAATCTCAACGAGAAAGTTTTTTGGATGCCTTCAATTTTTCATTTCTTCATTAAATCTTTGAAACCCAAGCAATATTCATCGTGAGAAAAGGGGCGACTTTATAGGGTGTTTTTGTACAATGTAGATGAATATGAGTCTTCTCATGCATGCCTTCGCTAGTCTATAAGAAATTTTGCATTGAGTGTCTACCATGCATTCCTCAACCAATGGGCTCAAGACACATTGCATCAGGAGGCGGTGCCAGCCCGACGTATCTAAGACTAATCTCATATATAGTTCCTTAGTTAATGGATCTTTTATCTTGCTCTTGTGTTTCACATACTCCCTAGTGACTACTCCATCCAAAATTAATAATCACACATACACTTCTTTTTTTTTATGAGTTGCAACACTTTAATTTTCATGTTTCTTGATCTATAACTTTGACCATTATATTTCTATTTATCAAAATATTAGTGAAATTATGACCGAATCAAACTTATTAATTTGAAGATATATAACTAAGATTATCATTTTAAGGCCTAAACCTAATAATCTTTCTCTGTTAAACTTTGTGGTGCATAAAGTTTGGGCATATTTGGAGGGGCATTGCTCTTTTTTGGCCCTAAAATACATTTTCAATCTCAGCTTGCCAACTTGGCATGTTTGATGGGCTAGAAGAGCCAAAAAGGAAAAAGTTTTCAACTTAAATCCCCGTTGATTGAGAAGGGCAGTGGTGGCTAAGCTCAGCGGATGTTGATGGGCTGAAATATACCGCATTCTTGCTCGTCTTTTGACTCATCTACAATTCTACATATATTCCGCAAGGAGGTTGTCTTTCAAAATCGCCCCCTTTAATTTTAGAGCGATATATCAAATCTTATCTATATACATTTTCTTTTTGATTGCTCAGTCCCACATTGGTTCTTTTCTACAATTAGCAGATAGCTATTTATATTAGCTGATTTTACCATTTAATTGCTTGAACTATTTATATAAAGGTGTTTGGTAAGTAGAGGAATTTTTATCATACACTCGGGTATACCATGAGCATAGTACACCTAAAGCAATGTTTTTTGCTCATTGCTCATTTGAAGCCTCCAAATGAGCATAAATACATAATAGATAGAGTTCCAAATGTGCAAATGAGCAAAAAATAACATTGGGTGTATTACGCATTACGCGCACCTTAGGCAGTATGATGAATGTCTTCGATAGGCGATTGTGTTCTTGATTGTGTAAAATGGCCAAATAAAAACATGGGCATATTCAATTATTGTACCTTTTATTGTTTATAAAATGGATATGTTTGGTGAATATATTTGGATATAAGACAGACTTATAAATAATAAATTAAACCACATCTATAAATTCAAGATTAGTCATTTTTAAAATTTAAATATTCAAATTTTATGAGTTGATAATTTGCAAAATATTTAATTTTAATTTATTGTGCATATATATAAATATTTATTAGTTGTGGTTGTAATTTAAATTAAGCCGATATTTATTAGTTGTAGCTATACTTTAATTAAGTTACTCAACTATATATAAATTTATTGTGCATATTGCACTTAATATGAAGTGATAGTTAAGAGAGCGTAAATGGAGAAGTAGTAATTAGTAGAAACGTAGAGAAGGAATGAAGGAGGTGTGAGATATATTAGGTCTTTTAGGGGTACTTTGATAAATGTAGTAATTTTAAAGAATTTTAGGACATAAATGTAATTTAGCTCACTTTTTCTCAAACTTATAATATCAAAAAGCTCATCACCCTACCTTTTTCAAAAAGGGCTTTTACGCCCAATCAACTATTTTCATTAACTCATAATATGTATACCCAAAAATATTTTGATATCTTATTTACTAATCTTGTGCTGTTGTGCATTCGTATCGTATTCACGTGAAGCTTTCCATATAATTCAGACCCCAATTTTCCTCAACATGAAGTCATGAACCTACCGACGGAGATGTTAATACGTCCTGACCTACTTACTATGGCAATGGTCCTTCTTAACATATGATTAACAGAAAATGTAATAATTTCTTATTAGATCACTTGAAAACGATATATGGAGAATCCGACCACAAAGCACGGCTGCTGCATGTGGCTGTTACGTGGTAGGGCTATTTTTTAAATCTTTTTTAATATACATATATATATTTTTGATGAACCCAATTGACAAGTCTATAGATAAGAAATAATATAAATAATTGTTATACTTCCTATTAATTAATTTTGGGTAACTTACACATAAGAAAAGAGGCGGAAAGAAATAAAACATCTACCTATCATACAAATCTATTAAAAAGCGTTCTTTAATAAAAAAATCTATGCCACGTAGCACCAGGGATGGACCTAATAAGGGTCCTGGGTGGCACCGACCCACCTAAAAAAATTTAAATTGTGTTTTACACTAAGCTAGTTTAGATGATAAATAATATTTTACATTTTAATATCACCTAGAAGGGCGCGGCGAGCAGTGGCCGCATATTGATTCTCTCAAGTTTGTTGCCCATGCTCGAATCCCTTTTTACTCATTTTGTTAAAAAAGCTTAAAGCAGTGAAGAGTACATTGAAGGAACTGAATAAAGAGGGCTTTTGGAGATACAAGCTGCTGAGATTCAAACTTTTCACAGAATGCAATCAGCTCAGAAAGAGCTGCATACTCATCCAAGAGATTCACATTTTGCTGCAGCTGAATTAGAAGCTGTAAAAGAATACCATTTTAAGCATAAAGCTTATATGGAATTTCTTTCTCAAAAAGCAAAACATGCTTGGATTAAGGATGGTGATGAGAATACATCCTTTTTCCATCAAAGCATTAAGGCCAGAAGATTACAGAATCAAGTCTATAGCATAAATGATGAACATGAAAACTGGCATGACTCACCAGAACATGTATCTAATGCTTTTCTAGCATACTATGAGAAGCTTTTAGGTACAAATATTGAAGCAAGGAGAACTGTTATAGCTCAACTGGTTCAAGAAGGGCTGTCATTACGGATGAACACGAGAGAGATACTCATCGCTCCATACACGGTAGAGGAGGTGAATAAGGCTTTATTCTCTATTCCAGGAAATAAGCTCCTAGTACTGATGGAATTGACACATATTTTTATAGAGATGCATGGCCTATTGTTAGCACAAAAAGTCATTGATGTTGTTTTGGATACTCTGCAAGCAAGGAGGGAGAGTGTTAAAAGAGTTAAACACCACTATTATAACACTTGTTCCTAAGACAAAGTGTCCCAAAAATGTGAGTGAGTTTAGGCCAATATCTTGTTGTAACACTTTGTATAAGTGTGTAACCAAGGTGCTTTGTGGAAGATTGAGAAGAGTATTACCAGATTTGATCATGAAAAACCAAGATGGCTTTGTACATGGCAGATTTATTGTACATAACATCATGGTGATTCAAGATTTAGTGAAGCATTATGGAAGAAAAAAGGTCAAGCTTAGCTGTTTATTGAAGATAGATCTATAAAAGGCTTATGACACTGTCAATTGGGATTTCTTGAAAGAAATGATGCAAGCATTGGGCTTCCCTAGTCCTTCACCGATCTTAATATGGAATGTGTATCCACACCTATGTTCTCACGGATGCTTAATGGTAATATGAAAGGCTTTTTCAAGTCTACTAGAGGATTGAGGCAAGGTGACCCCATCTTATTTCTGATGTTTGTGTTGTGTATGGAGTATCTTTCCAGAATACTGACTATACTGGGTGAATTAGAACAATTTCAATTCCATCCTAGATGCAAGGAAATGAAGCTCACTCATATGTGTTCTGCTGATGACCTCATAATGTGTTGCAAAGGTGATTATGTGTGTTTATCTACTTGCTCTTGAGAGCTTTCAAACTGTTTTCAGATTCATCAGGTCTGAAAGCTAATGTAGGTAAATCTTCTTTTTATACTTGTGGCATGACAAAGATAGATGAACAAAGAATTGCAGAGGTGTCTGGATTCAAAAAAAGAAAACCTGTCATTTAGATATCTTAGGGTCCCTATATGTGCAAAGAAGATTTCATCTGCTCAATGTGAGGCACTTGTTGAGAATATGACAACAAGGATAAGAGTTTGGAGCTCTAGAAATTTATCCTACACTGCTAGAGTTCAACTCATCAATTCAGTGTTGCTTAGCCTACACATTTACTGGGCTCAAGTATTCATTTTACCTAAAAGATTTCTGGAAGAAATGAACAAAATATGCAGATCATTTCTATGGAGTGGACAACACTTTTGTAATAAGGGAGGAGTTGTAGCTTGGGATCAAATGTGTACTCAAAAATCAGCTAGTGGACTTGGTTTCAGGAACATCATGAAATGGAATGTTGCTAGCCTAGGAAAATATGTATGGGCTATTGCATCCAAGCAGGATAGTGTATGGATCAACTCAATGTATTTAAAGGATGCTAACTGGTGGACTTATGTATACCTAATTCAGATGCTAGTTGGTATTGGAGAAGAATATGCATTGTAAAAGATCAAATCAAGCAACTCTATTCACAGCAGGAATTTAGTTCAATGGATTCCTAGTCTATTAAGGTTGTGTATGAATAGATTATGGGAGAACATCCTCATGTGCCATGGGACAAACCTGTTTGGAACAGACTTAATTAATGTTCCTAAAAGTAGGTTTATACTATGGCTTGCTATTCAGTCTAAGCTACAAACTACAGCTAAATTGGCTTAGTATGGAGTAAGCTAGAGGGCTTTGTGTCTCATATGTGTAAGCTTCAATGAAGATCATCAACATCTGTTTTTCCAGTGTCATTTCAGTACTGAATGTCTTAGAAGTTTGAAGACATGGCTTAATATCATATCTCCCTTGGTAGATATGAAGCATTTAATCAGGAACCTTCAAAATGGTAGAAGATCTAAATTCCAGAAACAAGTCACTCTGGCTGGCATAACAGCTCTGGTATACATCATTTGGCAAAGTTGAAATTCAGTGTACTGGCAACAATGTTTACCTAGCATTAGTGCTGCAATTAAACAGTGCAAAACTATTGTTAAGGTTAGAGTGTTTGATGTAATGCCTAAGAAGATTACTAGGAAATATTATGAATGGTTTATTAGCTTTTAAGGAAAGGGTCATGTAAGTAGTTGCCTTGTTAGGCTTGTCTTGCTAGCCCTTTAGGAGGGGGTCCAACCTAGTTGGTTTGTCTCCTTTTTGGGCTTGTGTAAGTAAGGTTGTAAATGTTGGTTTCATTAATTTACTTACTTATTTAGCAAAAAAAAAGAAGTATAACAAAAAAGAATAAAGAAATCAAATCAACAAAGAATGCATAAGACGTTTTTTTAAACAGTTTTAATAAATAAGGTCTTGATTATTATAAAGATTAAATTGCCGTTTTTTTATTGTTATTAAATAAGTTTTCGAAAAGAATCAACCATAGTAATTAGGTCATTAAATATATGCGTAATTGGATGGTTTTTTCCTTAAGTTCCTATATTATGATTTTAGTTGATTTGGGAAATATCTAGGATAGATTAGAAATCGTTTTTCTTTTAAAATATTCTTAATTCACATTTTTTTATGGCAATCAAAAAAATCATATCTTATGGATTGTTTTGGGGAAATACCGAGTTTTGGGGAAAACAATTTATTTTATTGCCGTCATAATTTGAAGGTTTACTCGAAAATCTATCAACCTTTGATATTTTATGAGTTGTTCTAATACTATACTTCATTTTTATACCCCCACTCCTCACCCCCCCCCCACCCCCCCCCACCCCCCACCCCCACCTTTTGCGGACTGCGAACAACCCCCGCACGCCGAGAAGACGGCAAGATGGCGTTGGGTTGGGCGGGTTGTGATGGCGGTGAAGCCGGGCGGGTATATGCGCCGGCGAGTGATTGCGACGCGGTGAGAAGACAGAGGAGGGGGACGCCCAGGGTTGGGACCGGGAGGCATGAGATGCCGCTGGAATGCAGGGGATGGGAGTGGTGGTGGGGCGCGCAGATGGGCTGGTGGGCATGGATGCGGTGAGGAGAGTGGAGGTCGGAGACGTAGTGGTGGTCGTGCGCCGGTAGTGCTGCTGTTGTACTAGGTGGCGGGTGGGGAAGGGGAGGGAGGGGGGGCGGTGGGTGGGGGAAGGGGGAGGGAGGGAAGGGGGTGGGGATGGGGGGTGGTGGCGGTGGGTGGGAAAGGGGGAGGGAGGGGTGGCGGTGGGTGGGAAAGGGGGGAGGGAGGGGTGGCGGCGGGTGGGGAAGGAGGAGGGAGGGAAGGGGGTGGGGATGGGGATGGGGATGGGGTGGTGGGGAAAGGGGGGTGGGCAAGGGGAGGGAGGGGTGGCAGTGGGTAGGCAAGGGGGAGGGATGGGGTAGTAAATTTTTTTTTTGATTAAATCACAACGAATCAGAGTGAGACATGTGTGCAATTAACCCATTCTCTTGGTCATTAACCTATTTCAACAGGTCACGGTGCATTATGGGCGGATTGGGATAAAAGGTTGGATTATTTTGAGCGAACGGCCCAAAGGTTGGATTATTAGAATCAATTTTTCCTTAATTATAAATGAAATAAAAAAAAACATAATCATCACTTGCTAGATAACGCAATGAAACTATATTTTTAAGCCGAAGAACATCCTCTGCCCATCGTTCAAGTCGATATCTTTAAAAAATCGTCGCACACTTGAAAATCCCTAGCTTGGAGGAGTGCATCGAAGATTGTATAGCATAATATTATAAAAAATCCAGATATGGCCTAAAACCATCTATTGAAGTACAAAAGTCTTAGCTTCAACAACATCCGAAGTATTGAATTTAGATTTAGATCTATATCTAGTGTGTACTCCTTGGATACATTATACTTGACATTCACTAAGATCTATTTATACTTGCAATATTGTGCATAACAAATATTTTTTTTAAATTCCAGTTGTCATGTAAAAATGAGGTTTATTGAGTACTAAATTATACTACCCCCATTTCAAATTAATCTACATACTTTACTTTGGGGGAGAACCAAGGAGAAAGTGCAAAAGTATGAGAGATAAACTAAAGAAAAATTGATGGGAACAGTCCCGACTATGGGCTTTCTTCCATTTTTGGTCCCAACTAACGTTTATTTCTGAGTGATCCCAACTTTGCCTCATTTTTTCTATTTTTGGTCCTTATGGGTAATTGACCTGTTGCAGCAGGTTAACCCTCTCACGTGCTTGTTACCGTTAAAGCACGTGTTGCGTTTTTTTACAAAATTCCCTTGACCTAAGTAAAGGTCAGTTGACCCAAATATTCTCTCTCTCTCTTTCTTCCACACCTTCACCCTAATTCTCTCTGTCTTCCTCACCTTCAGCCAGTCATGGCAGCGCATAATTCTTAGTACAAAGTTGGTCTAAGGTAACATGTATGAGGTAACACTTTTCAAAATTCAAGTTTGTCGAATATGTATGTAACACCTTGGTAACACTTAATCAATATGTAACACTTAATGTAACACATTTTTATAAGTAACATTTTGATGTAGCACTTTTTGAATTGAGTAACATTTTGATGTAACGCTTTCAGATAGGTAACACCATTAGGTAGCACTTACATATTGGTAACATTTTAAGGTAACACTTTAAGATAAGTATTATTTTAAAGAAGTATAAGTATAATTTTTAAAATTATAACATTATGATTTTTTTAATTACTTCGGATTCTTTCTTATATGAGCATTGTACTTAACAAACTCATCTTCCCTCAACAAAAAAAACCAAAGTCGTCTTAAATTAATTGAGTGCTCATCCAAAATTATGTTGGCGCTTAATTAGCCGCCAAATAGAATTAAACGAAAAAAACAACATTTTCTTTATTTTCTATTCCAATTGCAAAGTAATGCGACTTAGGTTTCAGTGTTTCACCACCGCTCTCCTTCTTCGTTCCAGTCAGACTCGCTCGCTCTCCTTCTTCGTTCCTGTAACAGGCTTATTTTTAAAAGCAATTATTAAATGTTAATTATACTTATTAATTTAATTATGTATTGGATATTGTCATTTTATTTTATTTGGAACATCTCTATTTTTTATTTTATTAAATGTTAATTATACTTATTAATTTATGTTATGTTTTTAAATATTTATTATTTTACTTTTATAATGTTATTACTATCGATATTGAAATTATATATTTCGGTTTCAATTAGTTAAATTTTTTGAATAGTATTTACCCAAAATACGAAACCAAATTGTTGCATTTTATCAATTTGAATTGATTTCCCCATCCTTTTTTGTTGGTTCATTTGAGAACCCAAAACCGAAGAACCCCCCCTCGTACCCAAACTGTCGGTCAGCTAAACCCACAAAAAACGCCTAACCCCGAAACCATCTCTCTCCTCTCACCCTTTTTCTCTCAAACCCTCGTCTGTCTCCTTCGCCTCGCCGGTGTGCGCTGCCTCACCGTCACTTGCCGACACTCAGACCGGCGCTGCAGTCGTGCCATATTCATTCCTCTCTCCTTGCATCACTCTCATTCCTCCTTGTTGCTGTTGGTGCATCTCTCTCTTCTTCCTCGTGGTGGTGCTGCACCTCTGTTGGTGTTACCGACTTGTCGCTGCTACTACTGTCCTTTCTCTTCTCTCGCGACTACTGTTATCCTGTTCCACGATCGTCTCTCACCTCTACGCGGTTGTTGTCGTTGTTGTTGTTGCTTGTGTGCCGCTTGTGCTGCCGTGGCTCTACTCCTCCGTCCTCTCGCTAGTTGTGCAGCTCGTGGCCGGTGGTGGGGGGTTTCTTCTTCTATTGTTGGTACTAACCCTCCCAATCTCTCTTTTGAATTGAATTTTGTTCCATTTGAAGTTATGAAATTAGTTGTATGATGAAATTGTGTTCTGATTGATTATGTGAATGAGTATATTGAATTGTAGTTATTTGTTTCGAGAACTCTAATGGTGTTATTGTTGTGTTGTTGTTGTTGGGTGTTATTGTTGTTCTGTTGTAGATGATGCTGTTACGGCAACTGTTGTTGTGTTATTGATGTTGTTTTTCTTGTGTTGTCATAGAAACTAATTGAGCATTTATTCCTATGTTATCTATGTTGACTAAAAGATTAACCATAATTTCTGCATCACTAATTGGATATTGGCATATCGTTTTGGTGTTAGTTCAATATAGTTTGTGAGGTAAGTTAAGTTAGTGATACTAGATTGTTGATCTGGTTTTGAAATCTTGATTATAAGTTATTATATATGTAAAATCATATTATGATTGAATCTTCAGTTCTAACATTCTATTAAGATTTGGTTTGATTTGTTAGTTAGAAGAGTTTAGTCTACTTCGTTAGATTGAGAAAGAAATCACTTACATAATATGAAATTAAGGAATTGGAATGTAATGCAATGGAATTCTAAGTTAGGAATTAGTAATGTTTTGTCCTGGTTGAGTTAACTTTTTGTATTATGAACTCATTTAGAAATATAGTTTATTGTCGTTATTATTAGTTAGCAAGGTGAAATTAAAGATTGTCTAGGTAAAGTTGGTAATCATGTGTTATTGATTGTGGAGGTGAATGATTGAGGATAACGAAGTAACTTATTTCGTTTGTTTGGAGTTTGGTGAGTCAGTTTATGCTAATTTGTACTTATAATTCAATCTATAACAAGAATTAGTTGGGCTAGGAAGACTCGTTTTGTATGAAGTTCAATGTTGTTAGTTAGTAAGAGGTAATCTAAGTTTCTTTGGTTCTAATATAAGGTTGATTGAAAGTTATGAATTCCTACATAGTATTCATATTTTCTTAATTCCAGTTCGTCGTCGAGTTTTAAGCTAAAAGTATCGCAATTAAGAAGTTATAAAGGTATAAGTCAATTAGTAAATGACTATTTATCTAGTCTCTAAGAGTGAAGTGATTATAGTAGCCAACTTAATTAAAGGTAGAAAACGATTTAGGTAAATGTTGATAATAATATTGAGATGATTAAAAATAATTTCATTATTCCTAAAGTTGATTAACAAGGTTTACGTAGAAATAGGTTTGAGTTAATTCGAGTTTATGATAAGGTAGATAATATGTCTAGTTCTTTTAATAATACATACTAAACAAAACTAGTAGTTTAATAAACTCCTTTCATGATGGTTACTTCTTCTAAAGCAAGATGTAATTCACTTCTTTGTCTAAGTAATTCAGCTATATTGTGTAGATAACACTTGAGAAGGTTATATTGAGAAGGTTCATCAGATTCGTTTATTTATGTGAGAGTTAATAGGAATAGCTACTAGCTCTCGGCGTTGCTGTTAAGAGAAATTTGGAGGTTAATTGTCAAGAGTTAAAGAGTATATAATTCAATTATAGTTTTGAAACATTGGAGTGGACTATTTTTTCTTTACGGGGAAGTGGACTTTAAAAGTGAATTAAGTTGATTAATTTAACTTTAATATATGTAATTAGAGTAATATAATAAAAGTCAGTTGTTTGGTTGGTGTTTACTTAAATAAGTTAGTTGTGAATTACTTAAAAGAAACTTGTTATACGGTCGAATAAGTTTGTAATTAGAAACAAGGGACGCCCCGCTCTATGTAATCATGAGTTTGTTTCGTTAATATCCATGTTACAAATATTCAAAATTGACTATAGCATGGGAGGAAAAGTGGGAAACATGACGGGTTAATAATACCATTTGTTTGAGCTCGTGTTCTTTCTGAACATGTGCTTCACACCGGCCTGCACCAAAAATCCATGTTAAACCTGCCCATGTTAGGAATTTTGGCACTAGGTTGTACCCTTGCTAAATATCGTGCTATGCATATACTGCAGTCATACTTTGTAGATTCATATTTTCTTTTTTTTCTTACTGCAGGATGATGAAGATAATAGATAGATGCTTTGGGAAACATGCATGCATGGATAGGGCGATGGAATTGAAGACGAAAGAAAGAAATGACCATAAGATTGATCTAGGTTTATTTGGGGAGAGTTATATAATTATGCTTGGAATTTCATATCAACTATATATATTTTGAACAGAGTAATAATATATTTTCAGTTGACGAATACTACTCTTTGGCTCATTCTTTACAATAACCGTTGAGTATTTGTACTAATTTATATCTATAATAGCATACTATTTCCTCTTCGTTATTACGTTTGTAAGTTTTAGTATTATTATCATTTTATGTGTGACGACAAATTTAAAAATGTGACTATAGGCCACATGTGAAATAGATGTGTTACTATAAAGCTAGCTAACAAAAAGTGTTGCCTAATATCTAATAAAGTGTTACATATGCTCACTTAAAATGATACATAATATCTAATAAAGTGTTACTATAATTCAAGAGATGACATAAAAAATGTTACTATCGATGTAAAAGTGTTACATAAAAAATTATGAGTAACACTATAAAAATGCTACATTAGTTTTAAAAAGTGTTACATTAGTTTTAAAAAGTGTTACATTAAATAATTTTGAGTAACACTTGAGAAAGTGAAACATTAGTATGGGAAAGTGTTACCTTAGAGAATAGGTAGCACGGGCAGATGTTTCACTTATAAAAGTGTTACCTATTACCTAAAGCAACACTTTTAGGCCTTTAAGTAACACTTTTAGGGTAATACATTAGGCCAATTATGCACTAGTGTTCGGAAGTGGCTCAGTGAATTCAAGATCTGCTTCAATATCTACTTCCATAGTATGCCATTGTCACCTTTCTGCAAAGGCTAGAACTGTTAGAAGAGGTGAACATGTGGGGAAGCAATTCTATGGATGCTCAAAATGGCCTGTGAGTTTCTTGTTAAAAATACAGTCTTTTTTAATTAGTCACTGCAAATTTGTAATTTTGTTCTTTTTTTTTCTGATTCCAGGATCCTACAAAGTGAATTTTTCATGTGGAAAAGCGATTTGGAGGAACCTACTTGTTTGTGATGCAAACATATGCAAGCGAAGCTCCTGGAGCAAATGACAACCTTTTCTGAACTTGAACTGCGATTTGAGCAACTAGAGGAGAAACTAAAAACAATTGTGCTGAAGAAACAGAAAATGGAGGAAGAAATGCATGGAATGAGGGAAAAAATGATGCAAGGGCGTGTTGAAGTGGTTAAGTATTCAAAGGGAGAAAGCTATGCATTACTGGCCTTAGGACTATCTTGGTTACTCTTCATTGTTGTTCTCTTTAGCATGTATTAGGATTGGAGTTAAGTAACGTTTACTGGTTGTTAGAGCTTTAGGGTGGTTCTAATTGTGGTAGGATTTTGTTATGGTTTTAAGAACTGTGTTAGTTGTTGTAAGTTGATGGGCTTAAAAAACCCAAGTTAATTAATATGATGAAACATTTTGTGCCTTAATTCTGTGTCAATTGCCGTATATTGCAGTTTTTGAGATCAAGAGTACACAAGTTTGAACAGGGCAATAAAATGACAGTTAACTTCATTGTTTCTTTGTAACAAAAACCATAGAATTCTGTTACAACTTAACAGCTAGCTAGCAGTAGTTGACAAAAAAAACCAAGATCATCTGTTACAACTTAACAGCTAGCAGTACTTGACAAAAAAACCCAAAATAAAATGTTGATAGCCAAAAAAGGCAATACATAGGTTCTGGCAACAAAAAAACTAAGAGATGTTGTTGGCTGCATTGTTGTTGGATGTGGATGCTTGACTGCTGAAATCAGGCACATAATTTGTATTTTGCAAGTTCCCCTGCACAATGAGTAGGTGTTAGATCTTGATTTCATAAGAGAGGCCTCAAAAACGAAGTTGAGGAACTTACATTGAGATATGTAGCTTCATCAGGTGTGACAAAGACACCAACACCTTGAGGGACCTGAGCAAAAGGATAAAAAACTATTTAGATTAAACTGAGCAACCAGATCAAATTAAGAGCTTAAGGGAATCAAAAGCAACTTACATTTACCCTTCCTCTACCTCTTCCCCTACCACCTCTTCCTCTACCAGTACCACCTCTGCCACATCTGGATCCCCTCCCACCCCTGATTGCTCTGCCATTTCTTCCAGTCCTGGATGGCTGTGCAGTTGCAGACATGTGACTTGGTTGGGAAGCATTTGCTTCACTTGGTGTAGGGCCACTTGCTGTAACTAAAGCTTGGGCACGTCTCTGTCTTTTGGGCTGGGCCTCAACAGTCCCTTTATCTGGGCATCTTCTCTTGTTATGGTTGACTGATTTGCAGATGCTACAATGCATCTCCACTCTTACTTTTGTAAGCCTGCCTGGTTTCTTGGGATTCTCTTCAGGATCTTTCCTCCTGTTTATTCTTGGCCTGCCTGGGCCTATCTTGATTGGTGGTGGTAGAAGAGAGTAGTCCACCTTGGGCCAGTGTCTCTCCCCCACACAGGGAGGAATAGAGTTCTGGTATGATTTGAGATACACATCTCTTTTATAGCAATCTGCCACATAATCTTCAGCATTATGGTGGTAGAAGAAGATGCATGCCACTGCATGACAACAGGGTATCCCAGTAATATCCCATCTTCTACAAGTGCAGCTTCTTGCTTCCAAGTCAACTAGGATTGTGTCCATGTTGTGAGTAACTTGGAAGACAGTGGCAGATGATGGTATAGGGAAGCATTCTGCAGCATACTCCTTGTTCTTCTCCAATTTAGCTTGCATCCTAGGACATATAGTAGTTGTGCTCTTCTCCATCTCAGTCCTTTTCACAACGAGCCTTTGCATCAAGGCTGTCCTTATTTCCTCGAGCATGTGTATCAAGTGCTTGGTTCTATAATGGATAATGTATCCATTAAAATTCTTTGCAAGGTTGTTTACAATAACATCTACCTTTGTGTCTATGTTCATGAATGCCCTGTAAAAGACTTTAGGGTTGTAACCCTTGAACCCATCAACTGCCTTTGTGTTCAGAGCTCCCATATTAGCTAAAGCTCCATTATACTCAGCCATGTTATATGCTTTTGCAGCTCTCCAAAAAAGATTCTTCATTTCATCACCTTTGAACCCCTCATGCCAGTGGGTAAAGATGTGTCTAGCACAATGTCTGTGCTCAGATTTGGGTAAAATTCTTGCAACTGATGACAATATGGACCGCATTTAAATCAACCAATTACAATTCATAAGCACCAAAAGTATAGAAGATAGTATGTAAGGATCACAATATTAGGAAACAATAACTGACCTGATGCTCATCAGAGATAATGGCCAACTGATTGCCTTCTCCCAAGTTCAAGCTTGACTGCAAGTGTGTGAAAAACGAGTCCCAAGAGTTATTGTTTTCTCCTTCTACTATAGCCCAAGCCACTGGATACATCTGGTTATTTCCATCTCTTCCAATAGCTGCCATCAATTACCCCCCATAGGAAAGTCTTTTAAAAAACATGCATCTATGCATAAGACTTTCCTGCAGCCTTCAATCCTGCCCTTCCTAATTCCATCAAAGCAAATAAAAATCCTTTGGAATACAAGAACATGACCCCTTTGGATTGAGTTGTTCATCAGGTGTATTATTGTGTCAGGGCTGCCATTCTTCAGTGCTGCAATGTAGCTTCCTACCTTGTTGTAGTGGTCCTTCATGGACCCATGTAGCATCTTGTGTGCATGGTATTTGACCTTGTATGCAAGGTCCTTCTTTATGACTACTCTAAAAGCCCTCCTAACTGTCTCTACTATTTCCTTTGCAGGCCAGTGTGGCCTTGCCTTGAAAATGTCAAGGAACTGAGCAGCCATCCAAGATGATTTCAGTTGCCTGTTTCTTTCCATATTTCTTGTACAAATATGACCCTGATCTACATATTTAAGCACAAAACAGGCTCTTCTTGAGTCCCATGACCTATACAACCTAAATTGGCATCCAGTCATTCACTTCACTGCCAATCTTTGTTGCCTATTTTTGTTACTTGTCACAAAGGTGAGGTTTTGTCCCTGAACAACAACAAACTTGCATACATCCCTCCTAAAAGCTTCCCTATTAGGAAACCTTAATTCCACCTTCCACTCAAAGTTTGTGAAATCATTATTCTCACTAACAGTCACTCTCCTTTGTCTCCTCCTTCTCACACTCTCCTCTTCCTCATCACTCTGCCCTGGTGTTAGTTCTTCACCATCACTTATTTCATATTCACTCATAACACCATCAGTGTTTTGTACCTCGGCATCTAATGTATTCCCCCTGATGTGGCCCCTGTAGTGGAAGTACCTAATCTACCTAATGATGCCTCCTTTTGCAACTCCTATGCAAGTTCAAATAACTTGCTTGTACAACCCTTAACTCTCTCCCTTGCTGTTCTTAATTCATCATCACTACTCTCATCAACCTCAGCAGCAAACTGATGTAAGAACTGCTCATCTGGATCCTCCTCTTCATCTGTTTCTACACCCTCTTCTACTAGATCTAGGTCACTCAAATGTATGTCTGATTCATCAGATTCAGGCTCATACACTACATCATACTCCTCTAAAGCATCTTCATCTTCAAATAACTGGTCATAGGGAATTGAACCCTCTGATCTATCATCATAGTCAAAGTAATCTGAGGGATTTGGTGTGCAGCTGCTCCCAGGTTGTTCTTTGTTTGATTTGCCTAGTTTTGTTTTTGAAGGGGGAGGAAGAGGTGCTTCTGGAGGTGGGTGAACAGGAGGTGTTGAAGTGGGAGGAACAGGAGGGGATGTTGTGTTTGAAGGGGGAGGAGCAGGAGGTGTTGAAGGGGGAGGAACAGGAGGTGTTGTTGTGTTTGAAGGGGGAGGAGCAGCGGTAGAAGAAGGAGGAGGAGCAGCAGTTGAAGATGTGTTTGAAGGGGGAGGAGCAGTAGGTGTGCTTGCATTTATGGGTGTTGACTCTAGGGTTTCTGAGTAGAACTCATCTGGGGGTATAATAAACACTTTAGTGGATTTACCACTTAGGCTAGGACTGGTCTTAGGTGGACTTCCACTTTTACCTTTCCTTTTAGGTATTAACTTTTTTGGGGGACCACCAGCTGCCTTGGGTTTAGGAATGCCAAAAACAAAAGTGTTCTCCTCATTAGTTCAACCTAAATCAGCATAAACTTCACTTGTTTTTGGACCACAGTCTCCCTCTAATGACAAAATAACATCAGGCTGATCAATCCCATGTTTAACAAACAAATCAACAGACCTATTTTTAATTGCAATCTCAACCATGACAAGAACCTCTTTGTCAGCATACATCCTCCTCAACCCTTCATCCAAGCTCTGTCCAGGGACCAAGTAATATATCTCATCAATGGAATTATACCCCCACATTTTTTCACCAGTTCTACAAAATACCACCAACATAGTTCATCTGGGTCAACCTGAAATGTCCTACCCTGACCACCAACATACTCTAAATGCCTTATTTTATGCCTCTTAAAACTACCTCCATGGAAAAATCTGAGGGTCACAGAATCATCCATAACAACACAACCTATGCAAAATAGAAGAACTAATTAAGCAATGTCGTAGCACAATA
Source organism: Beta corolliflora (assembly GCA_947648045.1). Taxonomy (NCBI): domain Eukaryota; kingdom Viridiplantae; phylum Streptophyta; class Magnoliopsida; order Caryophyllales; family Amaranthaceae; genus Beta; species Beta corolliflora. Next base: position 365,911 of record CANSZD010003162.1, on the reverse strand, counting down.
GCAGTAACAAGAAACAATGGAACCAAACAATTTACAGAAAAATCAAGGCTTTTGAAAAAAAAATTTGAAAATTTCGAAATTCTTTTACCATGAAGACAAACCACACACAAAGCAGCAATTCCAATCAATATAAAAACTAAAGAAAAAAAATTAAACAAGAAAGAGAGGGGGGAGGATTTTGAATTACCTACCCAAAGCTTCGAATTACGTCGCCGCAATTACTTTCCAGCTACAATGGCATTGGTGAGAGAGAGAAAAAAGCTTCAAAAATGGCGAACTCGCAACCGCAATTTCTCACTCCAAGCTTCAATGGCAGATGTGAGAGAAAGGCCGGGGAATTTGAAGAAGGGAAGGTGCACAGAGTGTGTTGCAGAGTGGGATTAAATGGTACAGTTACTTTTTCGTGAAACGAGGGAGGGAAATAAATCCCTCTGACAAGTTTAATTAAAAAAAATATAGGTTGACTCACTCAACCGGTTGCCTGTAAAGAAGGACCAAAAATAGAAAAAATGAGGCAAAGTTGGGATCACTCAGAAATAAACGTTAGTTGGGATCAAAAATGGAAGAATGCCCATAGTTGGGACTGTTCCCCATTAATTTTTCCTAAACTAAAAAGGTGGAGAGAGAAACTGAAAAGTGAGAGAGATAAACTAAAAAGTGGGTTAAAATATTAAAAAGTGGATGACATAGGTGGAAAAAGAGGAGAAATTAAATGTGACATGTTACCAAAAATAGGAAAAAGCAACAATGTGTAGATTAAAAAGAAACAGACCAAAAAGGAAAGTGTGTACATTAAAAAGAAACGGATGTATTATTTTCCATCAGTAATGTATATATTACCAATCAAATAAATATAAATGTCAATGATCTACAATTGAATAGATACTTGGAGTTTTGGTGATATTAATTGTCCAATCACTTCCTATTTACACAACAATTACCTTTAATTTTAGCCGATTTATTCTTACCTTTTGCTAATTCAATAGCCATGTTGCCGCTCGTCCAAAACTTAGGCCATGCACACGTGCCAAAAAAATCGATTTCAATTTACATCTGAAAGAAAGGCCCTTGCTACATGACACCCAAGCAAAATTTTCTAATTTTATATAATAGAATAGTGATAATTACACAATCACCACAATCACAATTATTTTAGCACAAAATAAAACAATCACAATTAGGTACCTACAAAAACTTATTAAACTTTAATTCATTAAAATAACATTCACTCCCACCACAAATCACGACAATCATATCAAAACTAGTCTACTTAATTTCATAAAATAATACTGTTAAAATTAGTCTACTTATTAGTTTCAACTTACTTGTACGTACAGTATCACACCAAATAAATAATTAATTATTACGACAAACATAAACCATTAGTAAGTACTAACTACTAAGTAGTATAACGAGCCTGAACTAAAAAAAAAACAAACAAAGTGGTATAACGAGCTTGTTTGTTTGCGCCTTGCTTCGATTATATAAGTATACTCTTTCTTCTTTCTTCTTTCTTCTTTCTTCTGTACTAAAAAAGGACAGGAAAGATTTTGCACCAGAAAATAAACAAGAAAAGGACATACACAAGATCCATCTCATATTACTAGGAGAAAGTAAGAATATGAACACAATAAAAGTTAACGTGACTGAATTCACGACTTGGGAGTAATGCAAGGCGCATATTATGCATAAAATTACATGGATTACGAAAATTGAGTTGACATTTGACTGATTATGAACATGACAAGTGGACACATGCATTGAAAATCATATATTTATGCTAAGCAAAAAGGGTTCACGCATTAGCCGGCCCGAGAAAATTATATAGATGGTCATTTTGACTCTGGGTTGGAGATACTTTTAAATATTTAGACCAAGTTCTAAACTTTCTGAATTGCATATTTTTCCTCATTATTTTCCTTAAACTAACTACAACTAACTACTATGGATCAAAAAAAAAAAAAACTACCACTAACTACTTCCGAATAATATAAAAAGACAACTAACACCAACTACTAGTAGTTAGATAGTTTGGTTTAGGTATATAGACTGACTTACAATTTGATTGTAGATTAGGATGAAATGACTCATTTTGTGTCCAAAATCGGAAGATCTTTTTCACATGGGTTATGTCACATAATAATATAACCCTCACAATAAATATGAAATAATAAGATAATTTTAGAAATCAAATTACATAGAAAATAATTCTAAATTATTTGATTAACTAAAGTATAATTAATGGCGCCATGTATCATATGCAATAGTTATATAGAAATTCTTTGATAGTAAATGTAGTATATATATTTTACTGTAAACAACTATTTATGTTGGATCACAAAAACTATTGTAAGTCTTCTCACAAGCTTGTTATGATAAAGTAAAATGGAGAGCATTATAGTTTGTCAAAAATACGTGACATGATATTCTATTAAAGATCTAAAAAAAAGTCATTTAAAAATATCCTTACAAATCAAATAAAACTTACCGTTCCATAGCCAGGGATGATAATTTCATCGTAAACTTTATGGTCGTACTGCAAAGCCACTGTTAGATTGTCTCATGTAAGATCTACTAAGGCTGAGAAATATTGGGGGTGGCGGACGCGGATGTGTCGTTGTGAACCGCACCCGGCCAAAGATAAAATTTCTCCTACTCTCTTTTACACTAAGCTAGTATAATGGAAGTAGGGGTCGTATCCACAGGGAAACAGGGACGAGTTTAATACTTAGCGTGATTCAAAACCTAGATTAAGCTAAGGGCCGAGAAACCTAATAATAATAACAAAGGGGGGTTTCAAGTAGATTAATAAACAAACTAAAACTAAATAGCAAATAAATAAGATGAGAAATCAATTATGGAAAGATCTTGAATCCGATTAACATCCACTTCAATTCATTATCGATCCATGATTATCTATTGTTGAGAATTAATCTCGCATTCTCCTTATTCTTAGTTGAATAGCACGATCAGCGTGACTATAAAACCCTAACTAAAGGATAACCTAGTCCGATAGCGTCTAAGTTCAATCCAATAACAGAGAATAAACACGAGAGAACCAACGGACACCGCTAACGTCATACAAGCGATAAACATTCAACAGTTGATTCAATTTCCCCAAGAAATAACCAAGACGATCTGCATCTAAGTTACTTCCTAGTTTGCTACCAATTGATAAAAAAATAAAACAATCCGATTCTATTCTTAAATCTAGCATTAGATTAATTACACAATCAAACTAGTAACGTTCCTATCATAATTATGCAAAAATCATAGAAAGCAAGCATAAAAATTAAACCATAATCAAAGAAACTAAATAGAGAGGAAAGATCTCACAATAATGCTTGAAGCTCCATATTAATCTCGTTCAAGAACGGTTCAAGCTACAATCGGCAAAGCATAAGCCAATCCCATAATTGAAATCTACAAAAACTAAATTAGAAAATAAAAACTAAAAAGAGAAGACAACATGAGAGCAGTGGAGTTTTGGAGACTTCCTCTCCTTGTGGCTGCTGCCCCCTAGGTCCAAAAATCAAGTTTAGTATTTATACTAAAGCTCAAAAATCAGCCGACAATTAGACCGACCTAGGGGTCGCGAGGTGCGAGTCTGGTCACACCGTGCGAAGAGTGCTCTGTCTACCGTAAACTTGGCTGGGCAAAGCTGGTCGCGAGGTGCGAAGGACCTCGCGAGTCGCGAGCAAGCAGGTCGCGAGGTGCGACCTAGCTCGCGAGGTGCGAGCTGCGAGCTGCTGGGCGAGCATGCGCGAGAGCTGGGCGACGATGCTTCGAGTTGGGCGATGAGCGTGCGCTGCTGCTTGGGCTTGCTGGGCATGACGTGAGATGTGTGGGCTTCCGATGCTGCTATGCTGGTTTGGTTTGGGCTTGCGGTGGAGTTTGATGGGAACATGTGGCGACGCTTGGCAAGTATAACGATGTTGAGGCGTTCCAAACACTAATGCTTCTAGGTGCTCGGAATTTACAACTTTAACTCTAATTAATATACAAAATTCCGAACTTCCGCTAAGAGCTAAATAAAACGCAAACGTTAACAATTATGATCAAGACCCTTAGCAAAAAGCACCCAAAATATAATATAAACACCGTATAACTTGAGCGTATCAAATACCCCCACACTTGAACTTTACTCGACCTCGAGTAAACTCAAAATGAGGATCACCCAATAAATCTTCACCCAAATTATCGACACCAACCTACACTCTCCATCAACTACATCATCATCATCACATCTTAACAACATCCGCTCAAAACCTAAACGTAAGGGACGATGATTCCCCCACACTTAGATTCAAGCTCACCTGAAATATAGAAAGACGCGACAACAATAATAACCAGCAACACCAACAAGTTTAACCCACAACACCAACAAGAATCAAAATGCCAGCTTACGACACACTAAACTATCAGCTCTCCCAAACCTCCAAAAGTTGATCTAAAACTACTACTACTACAACTAACTTAGAATAGCAAGCCATGGAATGAAGACAAAAAGGGATAAATTCCATGCTTACTCCCAAAAACAAATAATCAACCAAAAGAATGTGAAAGCCAAAATAAATCTTCACGGAATCAAGGATGAATTCACCAACCTTACCCGAAAACGCTTTCCACCTTATGACACCATCACCGGCAAATGAGTTTTCCAAATACATAATTCTCTCTTAATCTCTCATTTTGCCTAGGAGCCTTTTCGGGTTTTCATCCTAGCTTCTCACATTTTTTTCATCTCTCTTCTTTTTCCGGCTCACAAAACTCACCCGCTCAACTAGGTCTTTTTTTTGCATAGGCAGCCCTTTCGGGTTTTCGACCTATCCGAGCCCCCAATTTTGCCCGAGTCGCCCGCCCTTGCGGGTTTTCAACTCAGCGGGATTCTTTTCATCACTTTTTTTTTTTTAATATTCTTTTTTTTTCATTTTTTTTTTCATTTTCATTTTTTTCAAATTGAAAGTAATAAATACAACATAGATACATGAGAATGAGAATACCCTCCCCCCTACTTAAACTACACATTGTCCTCAATGTGTCGACAATTAGAAGAAAAAGTAAACTGAAAATGGGGGCAGAAAATCGAAAATCGGGTAAATCGAAGATCGAATGCTCAAAACTCATGACAAACAATCCGTCAAACTCAAATTTCTTAACAACACCAACTCAAATCTCATAACTCAACTCACAACCCGCTCCCTCGAATCACTCAAACAAATGACAAATTCAAATTTTTGAGATTTGCACCTAGCTTAAGAGATCGAAAAGATACATTAACAATCTCAACGCTCTAGTTGTACCAACTCCTAGCTATTGAACTCCTCCCAACGGGTTTTCTTTTGTGGATTTTGGTTCCAAGTGGATTAAGATTGGTTGTGGATCTTTTTAGTGGGTGGGCGGTGGGTGAAAGAAAATTTGTTGTGGTGGTGGAAATTTGATGAGAAATAAAAAAAATAAAAAAAAAATAAAAAGGGTCTCGGGTTGCCTCCCGAGAAGCGCTGTTGTTTAAAGTCGTGAGCTCGACTTAGTACCTTAAGCTTAATCATTGGGTTGTGCTCCATGTGTGACAATGGTGGTTCCATGTCAATCTCCACTTCAAGTACCTGCAAAATTGATAGAGAAGGATTCTTGCAATGCATCGTTAATACCTAGCTTACTACAACATGGTTGAGCATATAACATCAGATTATATCCAAAACCTAGCATTAAGTCAACAACAAACATCAACTAGTAGTACTCCTAGCTAATCCAAGTCATGACCATTAATATAAATATTTAAAGCTAGACAATAACCAAGATATAGAGTAAATCATACAATAAACCGTCAAAAGCTTCAATCAACCATTCCCAAGAGAGTTCAAGCAACAAGTTCCATGCTTCTTGTCCAAAATACAAAAGTGAAATACATAGAGCTCAATGGAAGATGAAAACTAGAAACTAAAACAAAAAGGGAATTCTTTATATGAGTGGCTAACCAAAAACAAAGAGCACAAGCAATACCATCCAAAAATCACGCTAAATACAAACAAGTAACACCGTTTCCCCGGCAACGGCGCCAAAATTTGGCGGGCGCGGTTGTGTCGTTGTGCACCGCACCCGGCCAAAGATAAAATTTCTCCTACTCTCTTTTACACTAAGCTAGTATAATGGAAGTAGGGGTCGTATCCACGGGGAAACGAGGACGAGTTTAATACTTAGCGTGATTCAAAACCTAGATTAAGCTAAGGGCCGAGAAACCTAATAATAAGAACAAAGGGGGTTTCAAGTAGATTAATAAACAAACTAAAACTAAATAGCAAATAAATAAGATGAGAAATCAATTATGGAAAGATCTTGAATCCGATTAACATCCACTTCAATTCATTATCGATCCTTGAACCTCCACTCTACTTATTTCCATGATTATCTATTGTTGAGAATTAATCTCGCATTCTCCTTATTCTTAGTTGAATAGCACGATCAGTGTGACTATAAAACCCTAACTAAAGGATAACCTAGTCCGATAGCGTCTAAGTTCAATCCAATAGCAGCAATAAACACAGAGAACCAACAGACCTGCTAACGTCATACAAGCGATAAACATTCAACAGTTGATTCAATTTCCCCAAGAAATAACCAAGACGATCTGCATCTAAGTTACTTCCTAGTTTGTTACCAATTGATAAAAGAATAAAACAATCCGATTCTATTCTTAAATCTAGCATTAGATTAATTACACAATCAAACTAGTAACGTTCCTAGCATAATTATGCAAAAATCATAGAAAGCAAGCATAGAAATTAAACCATAATCAAAGAAACTAAATAGAGAGGAAAGATCTCACAATAATGCTTGAAGCTCCATATTAATCTCGTTCAAGAACGGTTCAAGCTACAATCGGCATAGCATAAGCCAATCCCATAATTGAAATCTACAAAAACTAAACTAGAAAATAAAAACTAAAAAGAGAAGATAACAAGAGAGGAGTGGAGTTTTGGAGACTCCCTCTCCTTGTGGCTGCTGCCCCCTAGGTCCAAAAATCAAGTTTAGTATTTATACTAAAGCTCAAAAATCAGCCGACAATTAGACCGACCTAGGGGTCGCGAGGTGCGAGTCTGGTCGCACCGTGCGAAGAGTGCTCTGTCTACCGTAAACTTGGGCCGGGCAAAGCTAGTCGCGAGGTGCGAAGGACCTCGCGAGTCGCGAGCAAGCAGGTCGCGAGGTGCGACCTAGCTCGTGAGGTGCGAGCCGCGAGCCGCCGGGCGAGCATGCGCGAGAGCCGGGCGACGATGCTTCGAGCCGGGCGATGAGCGTGCGCCGCCGCTTGCTTAGGCTTCTTTGGGCATGACGTGAGATGTGTGGGCTTGCGATGCTTTTGCTATCTTTGGTTTGGTTTGGGCTTGCGGTGGAGTTTGATGGGAACATGTGGCGACGCTTGGCAAGTATAACGATGTTGAGTCGTTCCAAACACTAATGCTTCTAGGAGCTCGGAATTTACAACTTTAACTCTAATTAATATACAAAATTCCGAACTTCCGCTAAGAGCTAAATAAAACGCAAACATTAACAATTATGATCAAGACCCTTAGCAAAAAGCACCCAAAATATAATATAAACACCGTATAACTTGAGCGTATCAAGGGGGTCTTGAGAGCAGTCTTGCACGGAGTCTTGTGGCAAGACTCAACAAGACTCAGCCATATATTTGGGTAAAGTCTTGGATAGAGTCTTGGGTTGGGTTTTGTTTTTCAAGACCCCTCCCAAGACTCTTGCCATGCAAAGGAAATTTTTATGGCCAGTAAAAAATGCCATGTGTCTTCTTCTTTTTGGTGGAGTGAGTCTGGAGAGAGTTTGAGGGATAAAGTATAAAATTAGAATGAGTCTGAAGTGAGTCTTTAGAATCAAAAAGTAGTGGAAAGCTGTTGAGGTATGCAAATTATCCTCTCCTACTGATTCAGCTCAGTCACAGTCAACAACTCAAGAGTAACTGCTCACCTTGCCAGCTCAGCTGGTTGTTATAACAACCTTCTCTATGTAATAACTACCTCTAGATATTTTCTATTCTCTCTTGTAATGACAGCAGTATATAAGCTGTCTAGTTAGTTCATTCTAGCTAATGATGTAAGAATTCTATTTTCTCTACATAATAAAATTCTCTCTCTATCTCATCTCTCAATCATCAAATCTTTCTCTATCATTTACTTACATTGAATTGGCAATTTGTTCATGAATTTCTTCATGGTATAAGAGCTTAGCTCAATCATTTCAATCATTTTTTGAGGTTTGATTGTTCCAAACTCGTTTCTGATAAGTTTTATCTATTGAAATTTTCTCTTGAAATTCTGAAATCTAAGCTGATCCTGAAATTGTTGTTGTGAATCTAAAATTGATGTGCGAATTTGAATTGCTGCTAAAATTGTTGATTGATTGTTGTGTGAATCTGAATTTTTGCTGAAATTGGTTGTTGATTGATGTATTGCTGAATTTTTCCTTGATATCTTGAGAACCTCAAAATCTTGATTCAATTGATTCTTCATTTCTTCTTCTGATTCTTCTTTCAATTTGAATTGATTCTTCATTTCTTCTTCTGATTCTTCTTTCAATTTCTAAAATCAACCCCAAATTCATTACAAAATGCCTGAACAAACCTCAAAAACTTCAAACACTACTCTTCCGCTTACACATAATCCTTCTAGTGTTTATTTCATTCATCCTTCTGAAAATCCAGCCAATTCTCTTATTTCTGTGAAATTTACTGGTGATAACTTTGGAGAATGGCAAAGAGGTGTGAAGATTGCCTTGTCATGTAAGAATAAGCTTGCGTTCATTGATGGAACTCTTCCTAAACCATCATCAACCGATGATCCCGCATTTTCTCGTCCGGGGAAATATGCAATGTTATGGTGATTTCTTATCTTCTACATTCTTTAGACACTACTATTGCTAGGAGTGTCATCTATTTCACTACTGCAAGAGAGATATGGGAGGATCTTGAAGAGAGGTATTCTAAGAATTCAGGTGCACAACTATATTCTATACCAATGTTATCAGGATCGGGATCCTACTTTGGATCGTAGGGGTTGGTAGAATCGAATCGATGGGATCGGATCGTAGGATCGTAAGATCCTACAATTTGGTAAAATAGAGATAATTATGCTAGAATATGGTGAGAACCTCATGTTAAAATTTACACATATTAATAAGGACTTATTTCATTAGCAAATGGTGATAGTTTTCCAATACTATAAGATTAAAATAACATGTAACCAAAATCTATTAGGAGAAATATAATATGTGAAATTTCTTTGTGATTTTTTTACGATAGGATCGGATCGTATGTAGAGTCGTAGGATCGTAGAATCGTATTATGATCCTACCATGTGATTTTTTGTGGTTGGGTAGGATCGAAAGATCCTAAAAGAACTAAGATCCTACGTAGGATCGGGATCGGTGAGGTCCTTCCGGATCGTAGAATCGTAGGATCGTAAGATCTGGATAGGGATTTTAACAATAATGTTCTATACAACAAACTCTTCATGAGTTGTCTCAAGGATCAAGTCCAGTTGCAGAATTTTTCACTCAGATTAAAGGTGTATGGGATCAGCTGAATGGAATTAATCCTATTCTAATGTGTACATGCAGTGACTGTACTTGTAATCTCAGTCAAAAAATCATGAAACAGCAACAGGAAGAAAGACTCATTCAACTTCTTATGAAGTTAAACACACAGTATGCTAATGTGAGAACAAACATTTTAATGATGCAGCCTTTACCTAATGTTTCTATGGCCTATAGATTGTTAATTCAAGAAGAAAAATAAAGAAGTGTTACTACTGGAGATGTTAGCCATAATGTTATGGCTTTTGCTGTTGAAGATAAAAGAGCTGACACTCAGGTTCCTAGAAGTGCACCATACATACCACCAGTCCCTAGCACTTGGCAAAGGTCTTACAATGCTTCCGCTGCTGGAAGGGGCTATAATGGATATAAGAAGCCTTCACCTTATTGTGAACACTACAAAATATCTGGACATTCTATTGAAAGATGTTTCAGAATCCATGGTTTTCCTGCTAACTTCAAAGGAGGAGGTAGAGGAAATAAAATTGCTGCAATTGTCTATGCAGATGATGACAATGATCAATCAGTGATTATGAACCAACTCATCTTCTCGAAGAGCAATACCGTAAGATGTTAACTCTAGTGCGAACCGGGATCATTCTTCTACAACTAATGACCATGCTTCTTCTAGCTCAGCTAATGTGGCAGGTACATGTTTACTTTAATGTTTCAATTCTACTACTGACCACATATGCTCCAACATTGAATTATTTCATTCTTTTGAAAAATTCACTAAAATACCAAACACTATCACTATTGCTAATGGAAAGCAAGCTATTGTTGAGCATATTGGCATTGTTAGATTTCAGAATGGAGTAGAACTTACAAATGTTCTACATGTGCCTGTGTTTACTTTCAATCTTATCAGTACACACAAGTTGTGCAAGGATTTGGATTGTGATATTATTTTCACACATGATACCTGTTTACTTCAGGGTCATTCTCAGAGTAGTTCCCTAGTTCTTGGTCAACTGGACATTGGTCTTTATTCTGCTGGAGATGACTACAGTGTCCTGAAGAAAGCTCAATTACCTGGTACAACATGTGTAGCTGATAGTGAAATAATAAAGCTCTAGCATTTAAGGCTAGGACACCTTCCTTTTAATAAACTACATCATGTAGTTGCTAATGTATCTTCTTCTAGTTCATGTGATGACATTTGTGCTATATGTCCTCAAGCTAAACACACTAGGTCTTCTTTTCCTAGTAGCTATATTAAAACACATGTTTGTTTTGAACTTTTACACATTGATACATGGGGCCCTTACAAGGTGTCTACTCATGATGGTTATAAACAATTTTTAACCATAGTAGATGATTACTCAAGGCACACTTGGACTTTCTTCATGAAAAATAAATCTGATGCTGTTACTATTCTTGAGCATTTCATTGTTTTCTTACAAACTCAGTTTGATACTCATGTTAAATGTATAAGATCAGACAATGCTAAAGAGTTATGTGAAGGTGCTATTATGAAAATATATCAACAACATGGTATAATTCATCAAAGGAGTTGTACCAACACTCCACAACAGAATGGAGTTGTGGAGAGAAAGCACAGGCACTTGCTAGAAACAGACAGGGCTTTATATTTTCAATCTTATGTTCCAGCTTCTCTTTGGGGTGAGTGCTTACTTTGTGCAACTCATCTTGTTAATAGAATGCCATTGAGTTCTATTAATTTATGTACCCCTTATGAAAAAATTTATGGCACTAAACCTGACCTATCTCATCTAAGGGTGTTTGGCTGCTTGTGTTTTGTTGCTACTAACACAGTTCACAAGAGTAAATTTGATGCAAGAGCTTCTTCTTATATCTTCATTGGGTACCCTCCTGATCAGAAGGCTTATAAGGTGATGGATTTGAGTACTAAAAAAATATTATTATAAGCAGGGACATTCAGCTCCATGAAAAGCATTTGCCATACCATTATTCTTCCTCTCATACTCATTCCTCTCCTCCACCTATTTTTCTACCTTACAATACATCTTTTACACATGATTACTCCTTTCCTATACCTGAACCTTTTCAGTTTTCTAATCCATCTCCTTCTGCCACTGATTCTTCCTCTTCTTCTCCACAAATTGATTCTCCCTCACAACCTTCTTCACTACCATCTTCTTCTCTTACCGTTTCTTCTTCTCATTCTCCACAAATAGATTCTCCCTCATAGTCTTCTTTACCACCACAAAATTCACCACCACCTGTCCTTAGACAATCTACTAGACCACATAAAACTCCTGCTTGGCTCACTGATTATGTTGCTTCACTTTCTTTTTCCCCTCACTGGTGCAACATAGTTTCATTCAATGACTTACCTTCTTCTTCTAAAGCTCTCATCTCTCACACTTCTTCTATATCTAAACCTGAGAGTTACTTAGAAGCTTCACAACATGAGGGTTGGATTGAAGCAATACATAAAGAAATTGCTACCTTAGAAGCTAATGGTACTTGGGAGCTTACAACTTTGCCTAAAGGAAAGAAGGCCATTGGGTGTAAGTGGGTCTTTAAGGTTAAACTTAAAGCAGATGGGTCTCTGGAGAGACTTAAGGCCAGGCTAGTTGCAAAGGATATCAGCCAACAATATGGGATTGATTTTGAGGAAACTTTTCACCAATTGTGAAAATGTCCACTGTCAGATGCTTGCTTGCCATTGATGCTAGTAAGAGATGGCCCTTGTACCAGTTGGATATCAACAATGCATTTTGCATGGTGACTTAACAGAAGAAATCTACATGAAGATGCCTCAAGGTATTCCTAATCCTAAGAACCTTTGTTTATAAGCTAAAAAAATCATTATATGGCCTGAAGCAAGCCTCTAGGCAATGGTTTGCTAGACTTACTTCTGAGTTGTTGCAACAAGGTTACTACCAGTTAAAGAATGACTACTCTTTGTTCCTTAAGAAAGCTGATTCTCACATTCTTATTGTTTCCATCTATGTGGATGATATCATCCTTACTGGCACTAATACATCTACTTTGGAGACACTCAAGCTTCACTTACATCAAGTCTTTAGTATTAAAGACTTAGGATTCTTAAATTATTTTTTGGGCATGGAAATTACTTCTGTTTCTCAAGGTATTATTATGACTCAGAGAAAATTCTCCAAGGAATTGCTAGAAGCTTGTAATATGAACCTCTCTAAGACAGCAAAGACTCCTCTCCCTGCTGGTCTTAAACTCACTAGTGATTGTGGTGCTTTCTATGCTGATCCTGCTCTTTACAGAAGTTTAGTTGGCAAGTTAAACTTCTTGACACACACTAGGCCTGATCTTTGTTATGCTGTGCAAACACTCAGTCAATATATGCACCAGCCTAGAGTACAACATTATGAAGCCTTGCATCATGTTCTTAGGTACTTAGCTGGATCCCTTGGACAAGGTATTATGCTCACTGCAACTGACCAGCTCACCTTGAAAGCCTATTCAAACTCAGATTGGGCTTCATGCCCTGACACACGCATGTCTATTATTGGCTATGTTATGCTTCTTGGTTCCTCCCCATCTCTTGGAAGTCCAAGAAGCAGGCTACTATCTCAAAATCCTCCTCAGCGGCTGAGTACAGAGCTATGTCAGCTGCAACATCTGAAGTTACTTGGTTAGTTAGACTTTTGCAAGAACTTGGTGTGCCAGATTTGACTCCTATTAAGTTATTATGTGACAACCAATCTGCCATCCACATTGGTAAAAATCTAGTTCTACATGAGAGAACCAAACATATAGAACTGGATGGTCACTTTACTAGAGAGAAGGTGATGGCTTCTTGAACTCTCATATTTGCCTACACAAGATCAACTTGCTGATCTGTTTACTAAGGCTTTGAATTCTCCACAGCATTTGACACTTAGCTCCAAGCTAGGTTTGATTGAAGATCAATTACTCCCTAGGTTGAGGGGGGTGTTGAGGTATGCAAATTATCCTCTCCTATCGATTCGGCTCGATCCACGGCGGCACTCAAAGAGTAACCGCTCACCTTGCCGCTTCAGTGGTTGTTATAACAACCTTCTCTATGTAATAACTACCTCTAGATATTTTATATTCTCTCTTGTAATGACAGCAGTATATTAGCTGTCTAGTTAGTTCATTCCAGCTAATGATGTAAGAATTCTATTTACTCTACATAATAAAATTCTCTATCTCTCTCTTTCTCTTCTCTCAATCATCAAATCTTTCTCTATCATTTACTTTCATTGAAATGGCAATCTGTTCATGAATTTCTTCAAAACCTAATGTGGCACAATATGAAGTTTGGAGTTGAGTTTGAGGAATAAACTCACCTTAATGTCTCTCATCATACTAATATTTTTAAAAACATCTAAACTAGTCATCTTATAAAGAAAATTAGTACAAATTCTTATATGTGATGCAGTGTGATGTTCAACATCAATAGTCGATGGTAGGATAAGAGTTATGATAATGATGAATACATGGGTTTGCTGATAAGAATTAATAAAGTTGTAGTTGGATTACAATTGATGCATATACTGACGAACGTACAAATCGAGTTACTAATGATCATTGACCTTTTGAGATTCTTTAAGCAATTTCCTCAAACTCTAAGTCTCAAACAGAGGAAGAGAATATGTCGATTATTATCAATATTCCAACAATTGTATCGAAATTTATCTTTGCAAGACTTACAACAAGACGTAAAATTATTTTGTATTCCAACACAAGCTGATGAAAATTAGTGAGTTAAACTTTTAGGTTCTTTATTTTGCATATGCAGTTGTGGAGTGGAAATGTCAAGGGTGCAACCTGGAAGCATGGAGCGGAAACATGTTGGTTGTAGGCATGGCTCGAAGGCATAGCGCATTACACTAAAGAAGGTGTGGAGGCTCTCAGTGTGACCTCGCGAAGGGAAATCTGAGCTTTGTGTCGAAAGTTTTCCTGATATTATTGTTGTGGTCAGGAGGCGTGCTCCGCGGGTTGGCGGCGGTACAAGATGATTAGACGGATTATCGCTGGAGGGGAGGCTTTTGGTCCTTGGTCTGAGGGCAGAATTGTTGGGTATACATCTCAAGTCCCACATCGGAGAGATAAGAAGGAGTTACATAGTTTATAAGAGTTTACAAACTACATTAGTATGAGACCTTTTGGAAAGGAGCCTAAAAATAAATCCATGCGGGCTAAGTCCAAAGCGGACAATATCATACAAATGGTAGAGTTGTAGGTGGACTCGTGGGCCCAACACTTTAATTGTTGACAATACGAGCTAATATAGGGCAAATTGTTAAGGTGCAAAGAATCACCGAATTAATTTTTAAGATGGACAACCTGAGTGTGTTTGTTATTTTGAAAAATAGCCTAATATATATGTTCTTGAGTAGAGGCACCACAATAATGAACCATCTAAGAAGATCATAAGTGTTTGTGCCATTAATCCACTATGCACAATCGAGTCGAGGCGCTTCTAACAAAGCCTTTCAGATGGGTGTAGGACAAGGATTTGTCGGATCTATGAGATCCGGAACATTGTATGCATGAGAATGAATTTCAAATGATTCGACCCAATTTGAGTACGGTACCGATCAAGAATTGGGGATAACATTCTTGCAATTATCGAGCGAGAGGGCTAGGGGAAATTCTTTTGTGGGAGGTGCTGGAGGGGGAGGAGGTGTAACACAACAAGCAATAATAGTGGCGAATGAAAAACTAAAGCTTGTTGGGGGGCGAATCCCGGGTGGATCTTGGAAGAATTTTAGTAGTGAAGAGTTTTACTTAACTGCAGTACTATGTTAATTAATTGTGTACACTCCTCAATTGTAGAGATTTCCATTGATCAATATTTATGTGGGTTGCAAAATATCGATCCTAAATATTTAAGGAAAACTTACGTAACAGAATAATATTTACACATAATATAACCTATGAGAAGAATAATCTACACATATTCTCAATCAATAAGCTAGCTGAACATGCAACACATCATATAAAAACAAGCTTAAGAAAAGAACAGGCTTGCAACTACTGATAGACTCAGTAAATGGATGCCTAACTGCAGCACCAGATGCTGTCTGTGTGAGGATGATTCTGAATCAGTTCAACACCTCTTTTTCCAGTGTAGCTATGCTGCTGATGTTTGGGTAAATTTGAAGCTTCGAGTTGGAGGCAATGCTACAACTATGCAGTTTCTTGATGAATGTAGAATTGCTATGAGTAAAGCTCATAGTAAGAGTATCAAGGCAAAGGTGTATGTCATGTTGTTCACAGAGGCTATCTATGCTATTTGGAGGCAAAGGAATGACAAGATCTTCTCTAATAGTTGTGTCACTCCCCAAATGTTAATTAAGGAGATTATCTTTAGAGTTTCTTGTAATTGTAAAGATAATGAGCGTTTGTTGTTAGTCTAGTAACTTATTCTCTGGTTACTAGCTTAGTTTTGTTTGACTTGAGTGTATTTTTGGTGTCTTTGTAAAACTTTCCAATTTTGTTGGTTATCAATAACAACTTTGAATTGCCAAAAAAATAAAGCTTAAGAAAAGAAGGGATAGAATTCTAATACTCCTTCCATTTTATTTTTATATTCCTAGTTGGTGTGTGTGTGTGTGTGTGTGTGTGTGTGTGTGTGTGTGTGTGTGTGTGTGTGTGTGTGTGTATATATATATAGACTTAAAAAGTCAAACTAAAACATCAAATGAAATTCGGGGGGAGTTATTTATTTGTGTACTATAGTACTAATCATTGTTATCAAGATTAGGATCAGCTACTTTGGATCGATGGTAAAATTAGGATCGAATCGTCATAATCAGATCGGAAGACTCTACGAAATTGATAAAATTATCCTAAACAATTGACATTTAACTTTGAAATCGATAATATTCTATTTTTCATTGAAAATTATTAAACTTGATTATTTCACGTCTATAGCATACCCTAATAAGTAAGTAGTCAAAATGGCAATTCAAGAATTTTTTTGAAAGTAGCCTAGAATACTGTTTATGTAAAAAAAAAAAACATGATTTCTTGATTTAAAATTCAAATGTCAAATTACATTTTAATGTAGCCATATTTATTTTGACATCGTCGACATCCCCTAATGCCTTATACCTTAGCCTCAAAAGAGAATAAAGATCTTACTCGACGTTCTAAAGTATCATTGTCACCAACTAATTAATTGAATATTAAACATATATGAATTGTATAATAAAAGGTTAAGCTTAATCCATTTTAGGTGTTTTTATTTCAGGCTTGTGTTTTTTTCCAAAACAGTAGGCTTTAACAAATATTAAATATCTTTTTATAACTATATTCTAAGATCGTATGATCCTGAGCGATCCTGTTCCAATCTTGTATTATCGTGACAGATCCAAACCTATTGTGTATCAGTGTATGTTCTTGTACCGATCCTGGCGACGAACCGATTCCGTACACGATCCGGATCGTTTTTGCCATATTTGGATCATAGGATCGTGCAATTCTACAATCCGGATCGCAATTTTACCAACAATGATGCTAATGCTATAACGTTGATTTGGCCCTTTTGCTTGTCTATTGGCCTGTTCCAATATAGCTTAATCTAGAGTGAACTCTTTATTGTATGTCACAGTGTTTGGCCACCGATGATGGATTGATGATAGCCAACGTCTTATCGTTCTACTTCAACAACTTGAATACATGGAAAGCATATGGATTCCCTCACCGTTCATTATATATCCTATTTTTTCCTTGAATAATGCAAAATGGGGTTTTAATTCCCGAAATATGTTGAAAGGGAAATTAATTCCCTGCGTACCGTCCACGTAGGACGGCACGCGAGATTTTTTTTTTTTCTTTACTTAAGTAAAACCGCTACTTGAAGTAGCGGTTAACCTTATAAACCGCTACTTCAAGTAGCGGTTATTAAAAAAAAACCGCTACCCGAAGTAGCGGTTAATAAGGTTAACCGCTACTTCAAGTAGCTGTTTTGGTACCCGGAGCAAGTTGGCGTTGATCGAAGTAAACCGCTACTTCAAGTAGCGGTTCATTAATAGAAACCGCTACTTGAAGTAGCGGTTTACTATAATCCCCAAATCAGACCCTAACTTTCCCAAATTCTCATATTCGACGATTGTTCTCTCAAATTTTTTCTCCCTCTCTCTCTCTCTTTACTAAGTGTCGCCCACCACCGGAGCTACACCACCGGAGCTACACACCACCGTCGAAGACAACCGGAGCGTCGCCAAGAATAAAGACGCCACCGTCGCCCGGCCGCGCCACCAACCGCACGCCACCGTCTATTAGCCCAGGTGAGTAGTCTTTTTTTTTTTTGTTTTTTTTTAATTTAATTTGCTTAGCATGCCATATTTGTTATGTATTTTAGCTTTGTAACTGTTGTTAGATGGAAATTGTTTGGTTTGATTAGTATAATTTAGTATTTTGCATAATTTATCGTTTTGTGATGGTTGATTTTGCATGAATTGGAAGGTGATTTATTGGTTATATTGGTTGGTTAAAAATGGTGTTGAGCAAATGTGATGGTTGATTTTGCATGAATTGTTGTGTTTAGGTTGCAAATGCTACTAGTATAGGTGAAGAATGGTGTTCATATTGTTTGAATGTGTAGAATAAGAATAACTTTAACATTATGTTTTTTGTATGTAGAATATGGAACAACCTAAATATCCTTTATACCTTTATTGGAATGGTGAACTATCTCAAAATGACGTTGATATTGTGTATAGAGGTGGAAGGAAAAAGTTTTTGTTCATCAATTCTGGTATGATGTTTCAAGAGATTCTGAATAGGGTATATGACGTTGTTGGATGTGATCGTATGTATGTGGAACTGAAATTGTTTATGAGATATCCGATGCCGGGGAAATATGTGCCAATTGCACTAGAGGATGACGAGTCACTAAGTGCTATGTGGCTATCAGTGACACAAACGTCAGCCATGGCAATGGAGGTGTACATTGAACAAGTTCCCAAGGAGATAAATCTCCAAAGTAATGTGGGTTATGTACCTACAATGGACTTTAGGGATAGCATGGAGGTACCGGCATCAGCTCCTAGCATGCAATTTGAATCATTTACTAGCATGTTGTCGGACCCACATTATGTCAATGAGCACATGAATGAGTTCGGTTCTCTGCTTCGTCTCCCCACATACCGTCCACATTCCATCTTGATACTCTACATCGAAATGATGTTGATTTTTTTGGGAAATGAGGAGGAGCATGTGGATTCTGATAGGGAGGAGGACGATGATGCAAGGGAAACAGCTGACAATGCAATAAAGTCTGGTGTTCCTTCATCTGATTGGCTCAGAATTGACGAAGTTGATCAAAGGTTAATAGATGCATGGATGACTTGGAAATGCACCTTGGTTCATTGGCTCGTGGGTTCGAATTTGAGATAGGACAAGAGTTTGCCTCATTGCAGCAATTAAAGAATTTTGTGAAAGCCTGGTCGATCTCTAGAAACCAGATGTTTCGGGTGTTAGAGTCAGAGCCCACAAAGTATGTCATTGAATGTGCCCGAAAGGAAGTGTGTCACTGTCCTTGGAGGTTGCGTGCAATCATGACTAAGTCGTACTCATTCAAAATTGTACGATATGGTGGTCCACATGCAAGCAATTGTTTGGGAGACATAACATGTGGAGACCATCCTCTCATTTCATCGGATTTCGTTGCTGATCTTATCGAGGATTTCATTAGGACTGATCCTTCATTCAAAGTTCAGTCCATCTTGACTTTTGTGAAGAACCAATATCAATTTTCAATAACATACAAGAGAGCTTGGTTAGCCAAACAAAAGGCAATAACCAGTATTTTTGGTGATTGGGAGAAGTCTTATCAAGAGTTACCTAGGTACTTGCAAGCCTTGAAAGAGTCCAATCGAGGCACTCGTCGTTTATTGGAAGACGATCCCAACACAAGATCCTAGTACGAACATCTTTAAGAGTGTCTTCTGGGCCTTTAAACCCTCTATTACCGGATTCCGTCATTGTCGACCTCTTATCACTATAGATGGTACTCACTTGTACGGGAAATACAAAGGCAAATTATTGATTGCTATGGGAACAGATGCTAATTTCCAGCTATTCCCACTTGCCTTTGCTGTTGTGAAGGAAGAAAGCACGGAGGACCTGGTCTTGGTTTTTAGCTTGCATTAGACGTTCCGTCACGGATAGAAAGGATTTGTGTGTCATCTCCGATCGTCTTTGGGGGTATCCTTGCGGCTATGAATGAGCCTCAAAGTGGATGGGAAGAGCCATATGCCCATCACCGATTTTGTGTGCGACATCTTGCTTCGAACTTGAATACTAAGTATAAGAATGCCGCCATCAAGAATCTTTTCGGAAAAGCCGCATATGCTAGAGCGAAGAGGAAGTTTTTGTACTATATGGATCGTATTGGCTCCATTAATGTCGAGGCAGCTAGATATCTGTTGGACATTCCCCTTCATCTATGGTCTCTTCATCATGATGGTGGATGTAGATATGGTGTGCAAACCACGAACATGTCCCAAGCGTTTAATGGCGTCCTAAAAGGGGCAAGATGTCTTCCGATCACCTGCTTTGGTAAGAATGACTTTTTATCGTGTCAATTCATATTTTGCTACAAGGAGAGAATTGGGTAGAAAAAGACTTGAGGAAGGCCATGATTATAGTCCAAAGGCGACTACCATCATTGAAAAAAACATGGAGAAGGCAAGTGCTCATGAGGTGATTGTGTTTGACTATGAACGAGGGCTATTTGAGGTCACTACTGGACGTGGAAACCGTATTGCAGGGAAAGGTGGAAAGAAACATACGGTGAACTTAATGCAGAAGACATGTACATGTGAGAAACTCCTAATATACAAGTTGCCGTGTTCTCATGTCCTTGCGGTGCAGCCGATACCGGAGTTTGTCATATAGTGGTTTTGTGGACGCTTCTTTTATGACTACCGAGTATCGATCTACTTATATGTCCTTTTTCAAGCTCATTGCCTCGATATGCATAATTGTTCTCCATATTATGGTCCGAGAATTATAGGCGATGAGGGGCTAAAGCGTGGAGGTGGACGTCCAAGGTCCACTCGAATACAAAATGAAATGGATGCGGTGATAGGCCCGGCAAATATAGATGTAGCATTTGTAAGGCTTCGGGACACAATAAGCAAAGATGTCCTAATAAGAATGATGAAGGAACATCTGGGTAAATCTAATTTTTATTAACTCTCATAAATTTATATTCTTATCATAGTCCAAGAATGTGTTACTTACTCGTTTGTTTTTTTTTTTCCTCGGGTCGATGGCGCGCCGTCCATCTATCCCGCCCCACCGATCGCGGTGTTCTCACCCTCCAGGATAAGCATCGGAGTGAGGATGCCCTGGAGGGGGAGTAGCGGACACGGTATTATCGTGTCGGTTGCATCATCATAGTCTCACTCATGACTGGGAGGTTCACGATAGAGTTCTTCGGTATGTTGAGCGTGCTGGTTTTCTTGGCATACATCGTTTGGTAGGGGGAGGTTTGGAGCTTGATCGACCACTTCTTACGGCATTAGTGGAGCGATGGAGGCGGGAGACCCATACCTTCCATTTGACGTGTTGGGGAGGCGACGATTACTTTAGGAGATGTCGCTTGTTCTCCTTGGGCCGAGAGTGCACGGACCACCTGTTATTGGTAGCGGCGAGGGTAATTGGGCCGCAGTTGTGCACGAGTTGTTAGGGGTATGGCCCACCACCCCGAGAACGAGCCCAAAGTTCTCCGGGGTTCGTCTTTGAGGTTGACATGGCTTCGGCTTCATTTTTTTCTTGTTCGTAGAACGATGCCGATGAGGTGACAAGATCTGACGATTCGCACGGGCTTATATTCTTGTTTTGATGGGGTCCATTCTTTTTCTTGACAAGAGTGGAGATACGATGTAGTGCTTTATCTTCCACTTTTGGCGGATCTCGACGTAAGGGGACATATAGGCTGGGGTAGTGCCACCCTTGCATACTTATATCGACGACTATGTCGGGCATCTCGAGGCGTGCCAGGGAGTTAGGTGGTCCTGTGTTGTTGTTACAGCTTTGGGCATGGGAGCACGTACACATCGGCAGACCTCAGATTTCGAGGTTGCGGGACCCACCTCCACAGTTTGACGATGCCGTTCCTATTTTAGGCTCCCAAGCATGTTCCGGGTTGACCCCTTAGTCAGTCGGGTAATATGCGGTGTCTCACATTTGTTGACATTATTTAGTTTCATTTTTCGAAGGATATTAATGTGTATTTCTTTTCGGTTGGCTTCGGGTACACCTTAGTAGGTCCCACTTAGCAAGTGGGCTATCTTACTACAGGGATGCACTTGACCATCGGACGGACGAAAGGTACATAGAGTCTCACATGCCTAACTTATATACATTGGTAGACATCTCTCACGTGTCTAATATTTGCAACATTCTTTATTTGTAGATGACTTGGCAGCCATATACTGATGCGAGACTAGAGTTGTTGCCTGCTATATGTCGAGCTGATCGACATGTATGGCGCACATTGGCTCCACTTATTTGTTTCGACATTGTGGAGTTCCATTGTCCCGATCGAGTTATGCGCCGGTTTGGCTTCGAGCGAGAGGATTCCAAAGACCTTGTGATACAAGCACTGACCCTTCATGGCATAGATCGGAGGTCGAAGAACAAGAATTATCCGCTCGGACATCGCCCTTACATAGCGCGAGTGGGATGAGCGCG
The DNA here is from genome assembly GCA_947648045.1 of Beta corolliflora. Lineage (NCBI taxonomy): Eukaryota > Viridiplantae > Streptophyta > Magnoliopsida > Caryophyllales > Amaranthaceae > Beta > Beta corolliflora. Next base: position 343,666 of record CANSZD010003162.1, on the reverse strand, counting down.
AGAGACGTGTTGTTCGGGGCACTCCGTTTGCATGGTCGTACTCATGCCATTGAGGAGTATATGGTGTGGTATCGTCGCATCACGAGGTTACGCATGACAGATCCATTGAGGCGACCTCCTTCTACACACTATCGGCTGCGTCTCGTAGATGTAGTACTTGGTAAGTGCCATGATTTGTAGTTATACTTTTATTTATTTATCCGACTATATAATATGTATTTTTCTTTCTATGCGAGCACAAACTTTATCCGATGTTGCTCATAGGTGCAACACCTGTACTAGAGGCCGCTTGAGTCATTGCCTCCCGAGATATGGGGCGCCGGTTGTTTGCACAGACATTGCAGACCATGAGGGGACTGTGTATTGATGCAGTTAGCCGAGCTGGACATGGCCACATCTTACAGGGCGTGCCTACCTCTGCTGTACATACTTCGACTTCTACACCTTCTATGTCTGCTGCCCATACATCTACCACAAGCACCTTTGCTTTCGCCTCCGTCCGTCGGGAGGACCTACCGACGCCGTTCGCCACCACTCCATCTTCTCTTCATGCCATTGCAGAGTCTAGTGAGATCACACCTAGTTCATCTAGACCTTCACAAAAGAAGAAGAGGGGGTCTTAGCACTTTCAACACTATGTTAAATATTAAACTTCGTTTGTGATTGACATATTTTCTTAATCTTACTTAATCTTACTTATTGGATAAATGTGAATGTGGATGAACTTGGTGTTTGGTGATTGATGTGTGCATAGACTTTGTATGGACTTGGATGGAATTTGGTGTTGAAATTGTAGGTTGGAAAGCTTTTTTTTTTTTTTTGTTTCGGCATTTGGGCCGGTTATGGGGAAGCAACAATGAGAGGCCTTTTTTTTTCTCATAAACCGCTATCTGAAGTAGCGGTTTACATATTATAGAGTGTGAGTGTGGGGAAGGTGTTGACCACATAAACCGCTACTTGAAGTAGCGGTTTACATGCATAAACCGCTACTTCAAGTAGCGGTTTATATATATAAACCGCTACTTGAAGTAGCGGTTTAATTTAAATAAACCGCTACTTCAAGTAGCGGTTTACCTGGGATAAAAAAAAAAAAAACATTTTCTCGCGTGCCGTCCTACGTGGACGGTACGCAGGGAATTAATTTCCCTTTCAACATATTTCGGGAATTAAAACCCCATTTTGCATTATTCAAGGAAAAAATTCAAATATTTCGCCTGCAGTTTTCGCGCAAACTGAGAAATTATCGTCACGTAATTGAAATATGAGACTTATACTCTCTCCCCTTTGCCGCACGAATGAGTGGAATAAATAATAGGAAAAATTTCAAAAAACTACCTTTTATAACAAATATTTTTCAAAAAACTACTTTTTAAAAATTATTTTTCAAAATACTACCTTATACAACACATTTTTTTCAAAATACTACCAATTGACCGCTAAATGAGGGTTTAACCACTCGTGACGGGTTCATCTCACGGTTCAGGCACCGCTGACAACCCACATAGGGTGCCAAACTGCCCCTCATTTCATTTTCTTCTTAACGAGCACCCCCTCCCGCTAGCTTCTCTCTCCTCTATTTTTGTTCTTCTCTTTTTTATTTGTTCCCCCACCGGCAACAACACCTAGTGCCGCTGTTATTTAAGAGTCAACGTCAACAAAAAAAGTCAAATGGTAGTATATTGAAAACATTATGTTATATAAGGTTGTTTTTTGAAAGAAAATTTTTATAAGGTAGTTTTTTGAAAAAATTATGTTATAAAAGGTAGTTTTTTGAAATTTTCCCTAAATAATACGATATCTCAGTTGGTACTAAAGGTTTTTGTAACCTATAATAATTTTTGTTTTTAGAAAAACTTAATTCATCCAATCATCCTTTAATCAGTTGTCGCAAATATTATTACAAATCTGGTACCCAGCTATTTCAAATACACCTCAAATTGATAAAAAAGCCATTTCAAATACGTGTCTTGAAGTTCAAACAAAACATATTTTTTCTCTTTTCTTTTTGTAGTTGTTACATAATAAAAAGTCGATTTTGCATATATAGTTAATTAGACCTAACATAATTTTTAAACCTTATAGTATTACATACTACTAGGGCTGTGCAAAGACCAGGGTCATATCGTAATCTGAACCGGATCTGACCGGACTTGAATTTGGACCAGACCGGACTTGAATTTGGACCAGACCGGACCGGATTGAAGATTTCGGTTCGGTCTTCGGTCCACATAAAATCCCGATTCCGAGTTTCCAATCCGGTCCGGTCTAAACCTAGAAAATTCCAATCCGGACCGGTGGACCGGAATTTCTGTTTTTTTAGTTAAAAAAAAAGTTTATATGCTTATAACTTATTTAAAGGTGGGTCCCACGTAACGACTACATTGACAGAATCCGTCAAAATTTATTAATATCACTATTTGGAAAAATGAAAGGTAGTTATTTCTACAAAAAAAAATTATGAAAAATATTTATATATAAATAATAATAATAATAATAATAATAATAATAATAACAACAACAACAACAACAACAATAATAATAACAATAATAATAATAATAATAACAATAACAATAATAATAATAATAATAATTACTCCCTCTGTACTTATTTTTTAGTTTGCCTGTTTTGATTGTGCATTTGCCAATGCACTTTTTTGATCTTAAATAATTTTCATTACATATTTGTGAAAATCATAATGATTGAATATTAATAAAATACTCATTGAAACAAATAAAATAAGGCCCCACATGGCAACAATTTTTCATATATATGAGAAGAATTAAGAAGATTCCTTCTAATTGTGAATAGTATCAAGCTTCCAAGAGAGCAACTAAAAAAATACAGAGGGGGTACAATTCAGAGGGAGTACAAATTACAATGTTATATGATAAAATTACAAATTGAATCATTATCCATTAGTTTAGGACCTACTCGGCTGGTCATTATGTTTTTTTTAGAATTCACTACTTTTGAAACCTAAAATTAAAAATATAAAAACCAAAAAATATAGTTTCTAATATTTAGCTATATAACTAATATTAAATTTATTATACAACTTATATTTATAATCAAAAACAGAAAATTAAAGATAATGCCAAACCAACAAAAAAAAAGGTACACTAAATAGAAAAAGAAATCAAACGAAAAACAGTAGAGACAGTTTACAAGTGCATGTGCAAGTAGGACCCTGGACCAGAAAACTGACCGTAAGCAGTTGGTAAGTCTACTTGGGATACCTCCCATGTGCAAGATTGCATAAAAAAACCCTATACTATACACTCACAAAGAAAGAAAAATAAACAATTACTAAAATCACATGAAATATAGCTGATTTTTTGTGGTTTGCCTTTCTTTTAAATTTGGTCATTTCTTTAATCTCCCTTTTCTTCTTTTTTATTTTCCTTTTTCTTTATGAGTTTGTGCTATATTCTTTCTCAAATTAATGACTTTTTTTTGTCATTTACTCATAGGCTAAGATAATCACTCCATCGCACGTTAGACTTCAGGCTTCTATATAAGCAAAACCCTTTTATCATCCCCAACCACAAAGCAACTAGCTACCTCACTAATCATCTCTCATAAAATCCCTCCTCCTCCACACCACTCCAACAATGGGTTCTCCAACCATTTTGGCATCTTCCCTCCTCTTTTTCGCCTTCAATCTATGCCTTCGCGGCGTATTCGGTGACTACGGTGGTGGTTGGACTAATGCCCATGCCACATTTTACGGTGGAGGTGACGCCTCTGGCACAATGGGTAAGTTCACATATACCTCTACTATATCTAAACACTAATATTTACCATATTGCTCTACACTCAAATATTCAATCTTGCTTACAATGCAACATATTATTGCACAAAACTAAACTTGTCATTTTGTCCTAGAGTCCGTTACACCCCCACATACATATATGATTATACACATAAACTCAATAATAGGTATACATTACGGCATTGGTATCCAAAAATGACTTGTATTCTTTAGTTTGAGTTAACCACTTTACAAAAAAATTGGTCAAAAACAAATATTTATTGACCTTATTGCCCTTAAAAACAAAAGGTTAAGGTACAAATAGTAAGAACTAATTTGTCAATACACTTAATTATATACAAAACAATTACCTATTTAGTTTTCGCCAAGCTAAGCTTGGCCGAGTAGTAAGGAAATAACCTTTCAACCTCAACGTTGGGGGTTTAATCCCCACTATAGGCACTTTGGGAGAGAAGATACCCTTACCAATCCCCCCAATCTCAAAGTGTTTGCCCGCTAACTCGGGCCGGCTTAACTTGTTTCATCTTACCATCTTTAAAAAAAAAAAACTTTTTAGTTTAAAGTAAAATGACCAGAAATTGTGCTTGATTTTTGGATGACTCATAATATGTGACAAAAACCAGTAGTTTAATGTGTTAATAATATATAATTGTGCGACTATTAATATAGCATAAAATTAATTAAATTGAGACCGAACGAGTAGTTTACGTTTAAAAGAATATATAGTCGTTAATAAATGGTGATTCTAATAAATTACCGCGAAAATGCAGGCGGAGCATGTGGGTATGGAAATTTGTACAGCCAAGGGTACGGGACTAACACAGCAGCGCTAAGCACAGCTTTGTTTAACAGTGGACAGAGCTGTGGATCTTGCTATGAACTCAAATGTAATGACGACCCAAGATGGTGTCTTCCAGGAAGCATTATTATTACTGCTACTAATTTCTGCCCTCCAAACTTTGCTTTATCTAATGATAATGGTGGGTGGTGCAACCCTCCTCTTCAACACTTTGATATGGCTCAGCCTTCTTTCTTGAAGATTGCTCAATATCGTGCTGGAATTGTCCCCGTTTCCTTTAGAAGGTACAATTCTATCTTAATTAGCCCCAGGGCGTTCGTTAGCAAGATCCTTAATTAATTTTGTATGCTTCCTTGTTTACTTCCTTTTTTAAAAAAAAAAAAGAGATAAAAAATGGATAACCTTAAACTCCCAATTTATCTTTTACATTAAAAAGGGGAGGAAAGGACAATTTTTTTTTTCAAGGTGGAAAGGACATTTAATTAGTCACTAAATACCTTTGCCAAAATTTCACTGAAATGAATTGATTATCATTGATTATATTGTCATTAACATTAAATTGTACTAGCTGAAATTAATTGTTACGTATTGAAATCGAGTTTTACTGATTCACTATATAAAGAAAGGGTTAATTAGGCAATAATTTGTAATTTATTGTTATGTACCTATTGGGTTGTTGTGGGACAATTTATAGTTGTCTAATATGGTACATCTTTTTATCAATTTGCAGGGTACCCTGTGTTAGAAAAGGAGGAATAAGGTTCACAATCAATGGACACTCTTACTTCAACTTGGTTCTCATCACCAATGTTGCCGGTGCCGGTGACGTCCGCTCCGTGTCGATCAAAGGTTCGAACACCGGATGGCAAGCGATGTCGAGAAATTGGGGTCAAAACTGGCAAAGCAATTCCTACCTCAATGGGCAAAGCCTCTCTTTCCAAGTTACTGCTAGTGATGGAAGGACTATTACTAGCAACAATGTTGCTCCTGGTGGTTGGCAATTTGGTCAAACTTATGAAGGAGGTCAATTCTAATTTAAAACAACAACAACAAAAATTACAAAGGAAATAAATTCCTATGAAATTTCTTCAAAAAATTAGGAAGAAAAATTTGTATATCATATATGGGTACGAGGAAATGGTAAGAGAGGGTAGTAAAAGGAGTTAATCCTTAATAGAATGTGGCCTATGTTTTGCTGTGGTGCCATATATTAGCACCCGCTAAAGGTCATTTTCTTTATAAATAGAGATAATTAGGCAAATTTGTTTTTGAGAGTGTTGCCTAAGTAATGATATTCTTTTGCCTGATTTTAATGGGCAAGAATATCATTGTTTTTACTTGGATGGTCTTTGATTTTAGCAGGCGGTGTAATCCTGTTCCCCATGTATTGTGGATTTTTATCATTGTAATACAAAACTTATCCTTTAATGCATTTTGTGGGTGTTTGGTAAGCCTAATAAACCAAACAGCCCCTTAGCTTTTTCTTAAGCTTTCGAATCTTGTAATTTTTGTATGCTTGTGCGCATTAATGGAGTATCTTGCTCTTTTCTTACAATGGAACTCTATATACCTAGTCTTTAGATTCTGCATAATATATTTTTCTTTTAAGGAGTGGCTAACTAAGCTGATTTTTTTTTTCATAAAAACTAAGTATACTTATTTTCTCTCAAGAGAAACACCTATTTCATAAATATTTAAGCACGTCATATAATATATTATATTTTTCCAGTGTAAGATTGTGCAGTACACCTATGACTTGCAAATTGCAGGATAATCCGTACTCAAATGTATTTATCTATAGACATGTTAAAAACTTATGATATCAAATTGCCACAAAATGCATGTCTAAATAATATGAAATGAGTTTTAGGAGGCTTTGGAAATGTCTTAGAAAACATTCATGATAAATTGATAACAAGTCTATCAACTTCAATACATATAATTTATTAGAAACTTTTGATAAACGTCATTTGGAGACCAATGGAAAAGCCACAACCTTTGGCCCTTTGCAGTTTGAGGGTTCGAATAACACATCCATAATAAAAAGCTTAATCAATTTGGACAACTTCACTAGAGCGAGTCCCCATACTAAAGAGAAAATATCAAATTTGAAGATGTAGGAGTTTTTTATTTAGTTGAAAATTTCTGGGTTGTTTTCCACCCAAGTAAACGAATTGTGAAGATGTAAAAACCATCTTTGACTATTACAAAGTTGGTCAACAATTGGATGCCAAAGGTAAGAAAAACAAGACAAGGGCCATATGGCCCATATGTTTGTTACCAGAAGGGCAACAATGGGGGACTTCTCGGTTTCCTTTCTACAAAAAATTATCAAGCTCAAGTTTATCATGTAACAGGTTCGAGATGGAAGTTTTTTTAATTTAATTAGGCTAATATCTAAAGCTAAATAAAAAAAATAAGGTAATTATTTAGGAGGAGAAGTTTTATCAAAAATGTGAACCAACCAAGTTGTAGTTTGACTAAACAATTGCCTTTAACCATAATATGGGTGTTAATTGAACAAATCGTTTACTAGTAAAGCCTTACTAGATTCGAAAACTATATTAGCTTGACTTGTGCTCGTTACTTGTTCAACTTGATGGTCCTTGCTCAGCTCGATAGCCTTTGCTCAACTCATGCCCATTAACTTCGGGCATTGTCAACATTAGTTTCATATGCCCTCGTAGCTTCCAACCTATTTCTATTTTCATTTTCCTTTTCATTTTCATTTGTCAACTTTTTTTTTTCTATGTGCCCCATATCTTCCTACCTTTTGTTTTCTACCAATGTGTGACTTTCATGATGGGCTTTATAATTTTATCCCTTTTATATTTTCATTTTCTACATGAGGTTCCACCCCTTGCGTATTTATTTTGGTTATTTGGATCAAAAGCAATATAATATTTGGTTTAGGTTTTCAGCACTTATGACTAGTTAGTGTGTGTTTTATTTTTAAAAAAATTGTGAGAAAAAATATCTCAATTGTAACTTTTTTTTTTAAAAATCGTATCTGAAAAATTAATGAGATAATTATCGAGCTCCTCATGAGCTAATCAAGTTGAGTTGGGTCTTGCTCAACTCCACTCGTTCCGCATTTAAGTTAAGTGAACTCGAGCTGAACTTTGAATAATTTTAATTGAGTCGAACATAAGCTGCGTGCGAGCATCTGAACTCGATTAGCCTCTAATTCAAGTCCAATATGTCTACTTTAGGGCTAACAATTCATATTAGTTAATGATCAGTTTAGATGAGTGAAAATGGCACACTCTAGTATGACAAATCAGATAACATATTGTGAACCCTTTGTCATAAATTGTCAAGGTGGAGAAAGTCACGAGATGGAGTATTATGAAAGACAACATATCTTAACTGTGTAACTAAAACATCAAAGGAAATAAAAAGATCAACAAATTATTGTATTAAGAAAAATAACCTATTAAATGCAAAACATTATACATTGATTATCAATTATGATCAAGACCTGCATGTGAAGATGGGACCGATTAATTAAGCAATTGAAAAGTCCCACCATGTGTATGCTTTGATTCCGTGATATTGGCCTACCAAAACTAAGTATACATAATTTCATTGCATGTATGCAACTACTCATGCTATGACATTGCAAGCTAGGATGGTCATTATCATTTTAGACAACTTGTTCCCCAGCTCTAGTCACATAATGCACTACCTTTTTTCTGTTATATAAGGTATACCTTACTTGGCAATGTAAGTTATATACCAATCATCACTTCATCTCTTCTTTCGTTTGCATCTCTAGTTCATCATAAGCCTTAGCTTATCAAATTTGTCATTAACATGAGTATAATAATGACCATTCTAACGGCATTCTCAGCAAAATTACTTCTCTTCAATGTGATCAATCTATTGCCCCATCCCGCTTTCGCAGACTATGGTCATGCCACTTTTTACGGTGGAGATGATGCCTCTGGAACTATGGGTAAGCTTACTATATTTACCAATACAAAAGACATACATTTTCCTAGGAATGTGTTAGCCGTTATTATTAGCTATTATGTCGTAGTTAGACGTTCTACTAGTCATTAATATAAGTATGTTAGTAATTGTGGCAGTCTATGTAACAAGGTATTTTATAAGAGAAGGTCGGCCATAAAAGCTTATTGCTAGCGTACTTTACAGAATCCTAGCTACCCAAAAAAGTATGTTTTGGTTACTAATATTTCTAAACTAAAAGATATTGTTTATTACTACATTGTCAAATACCATGGTTGCAACTAGTAGTTTACCAACACATGCTTAGATCAACCTAGAAGTGAGTTGTTACTAGCTTAACTGCAGGCTTTCGAGCCTTGAACGCAGCAGGGAGAGCTTTAATTTCCCCCAACACCCGGCTCGAATCCGGATTAGTCGGGATCCAAAAATGGATTTCGGAAACCGGGTATGGTTCACCAAAAAAAAAAAACTAGTAGTTTTGACGTAGCCAGACACAAAGGCTTCTCCTTGAACAAATATTAAACACGCCCTATATAGAAAAATAGGATAATAATTAAAGATATCAAAGACCATTTTGTTTCATTATCATGAATATTCTATAACTACAAATTCATAAATTACTTTCAACAAAAAAAAAACTTAAACTTAGATTTCCACCAAATAAAGTTGCAAATTTATAGCTCGTGAAAAACAACCTCCTTACAACAAAAAACATGTGATCTAATATTACTTTTTGAAGATGATCATGACTGTGACTTTATTTAATATTTTCTTCTTCATTTATTTGGAAAAATGTAGGGGGAGCATGTGGATATGGAAACTTGTACAATCAAGGCTACGGGACTAGCACGGCCGCGCTAAGCACCGCACTATTCAACAACGGGTTGAGTTGCGGTTCGTGCTACGAGCTTACTTGCAGTGGCGACCCGAAATGGTGTCTCCCAGGGAGCATTATTGTAACAGCTACAAATTTTTGCCCACCAAATTTTGCTTTGGCTAATGATAATGGTGGATGGTGCAATCCTCCTTTACAACATTTTGATTTGGCAGAACCTTGTTTCTTGAAAATTGCCCAATATCGTGCTGGAATAGTTCCTGTTTCCTTCAAAAGGTACTAATATGAATTTTATCTAGCCTTATATTTAAATTAGATAAAATAATTAATTGATAATGTTCAAGTAGAAGAAATGATTGGAAATTGTCTTATTTCTTTTGAAAAAGAAGTATGCTATACAATCAAGAAAAAGGAGGGTGAAAGAAGACAACAAAAAAATGCATGAGTCAAAACTGACTTTGGCCAACGTCTCACGAGTTGGATTCTTACGATGTTGCACGTGAACGTTTGTAATCATAGTTAACCGTTACATGAAAAAAAGCCCACATATAACTCTGCCGTAAACATAACACGTTTTGGCGATAGTATAATCCAGCATCAACCAATTTCAAGACATTAAAGTTGGTCATAGATAGGTAATCACATTTTGAGTGATAAAAATTAAGACTCATGTTAATATACGGTGTCTGATGATAATATATCTATACTAATATATTAAACGGTGTTCTAAAGAAAGTTTGTGTGCTACGTGACACTTTCTTCTAAGGCTCTAATTCAAATGCTTTATTTCCAAGTCAAACCCTCAATTAAAAAAATAATGTTGTGTACTTACAAAGTATTGAACACGTGACCTTTGAAATGAAAAGTGGAACTAGCTGAATCTAACATAACATCACTGTTTAGTATTTTAAAATAAAATATCATAAGTTCTTATAATTATATCTCATTAAAAGATTTACACAAGTAGTTAGATGATATCTAACCTTTTATGATAATAACAAGAGAATATCGTGAGACATAAACTCTTACCGCAATTCCTTGTAGAAAAGTAAATATTGTTTTCATCCCCAAACTTTTAAGAATTTATTTTTCAAAATATCACGCAATTACTTATCGATGTCATTACGTCAATTTTTCCTCACTGAAAAAAAAATTACGAAAAGAACAATTTGGGGGATCGCACAGGATACTCACTAGTTTCTAGTACTAAAACTGCGGTAATTTTGTGATAACTTGGCAGGGTACCCTGCATTAAAACAGGAGGCATAAGATTCACAATCAATGGGCATTCCTACTTCAACTTGGTTCTGATAACCAATGTTGCCGGTGCCGGTGACGTGCAGTCGGTATCGATAAAGGGTTCGAACACCGCATGGCAACCCATGTCGAGGAACTGGGGTCAAAACTGGCAGAGCAATGGTTATCTTGATGGCCAAAGCCTCTCTTTCCAAGTTACTACTAGTGATGGAAGGACTGTCACTAGCTATGATGTTGCTCCTTCTAATTGGCAATTTGGCCAATCTTACGAGGGTGGTCAATTCTGAGAAAGGAAATTATAATTATTAATCTTGATTTTGCTTCATTTTCTGTTGGACTATAGTAGTCTAGATATTGTTTTAGTTTTGTAACAATGATCATCTTAGGAGTTACTAAGACAGCAGTATGACCTCCATCCGAATATAGTATTCACATCACTAATTCAAATTATACAGTAATGTGACACCTAGGTGTTATTTGGTTGGAGATATATAATTTCGAACTGATGAGTTTTTTTTTTGTGGTGAAAAAAGGTACATAACATTAATATAAACTTTGTCTTGGCTCTCAAATAGCCTCGTACAATCCAAGTTAACAAGAGTTTCACAAAAAATAGGTGGATAAGGTACATCATGAGTTTCATTCATCCGGTTTTTTCACCAGTGCACTTCGTAGTTTTCAAAATTCATGGAACCGCTTCTTTTAAACAAATGCACTAGGTACCCTTACTTTGGGGGGTAAAATACACGAAATGCCCTTAATGACTAACGGTGTTAAGTTTCCGTTAGTCATTAACCCCCATAACCTCTCTAACCCTAATTAACCCTCTAATCTAAACCTAACCCCAAAACCCTAACCTTAACCCCTAACCCTAACCACCCACCACCCCAGCCCCCCCACCCCCACTCCCGCCACCCTTCCCCTACCCCCGCAACCCCCATCCCTCCCCCACTACCGCACCCCTTCCCCCCACCCCTTTACCCTAACCCCGCAACCCCCCACCCCTCCCCCTCCCCTCCCCGCAGCCCCTCTTCCCCTCCCCGCACGCTTTGTTTGTGTTGATTTATGGGGAAAATTCGAAAAAAAATCGTGTTGAAATCCGGGAAAAATTAGCAAAAAAAACACTTGACTTGTTCGTTCTTGAGTTCGACGGCTTCCGTCGCCATTAGTGTCGAAGGAGAAAGAGTGAAATGGGGAAAACCCCACACGCCATTGTTGAATGCGGGGGGTGGCGCTTCGATGCGAGCTTGGGAAACACAACTCATAATTAATGTCACGTAATCATTATCTAGATTATAAGATTCTAAGAATTTTTTAATGAATTGCCATTCCATTCTATCATAAGCCTTCTGTAAATCCACTTTTAACGCAAACCAACCCCATTTTCCCTTCTTTTAATGCATTGAGTGAAAAATTTCCCCCGCCACCACCATATTAACATCAGGTCCCCGTCCTTTTATGAAACTATTTTGATTGTGGGATATTCACTTAGGAATGAGGGGTTTTAACCTATTGACAATAATTTTTGTGACCAATTTATACATTGTGTTACATAGACTAATTGGTCTCAAATGTTTAACCATTTCAGGGCAAGGTTGTTTAGGAATTAGGCATATAAGAGCTTGACACAAAGATTCAGGCACTTTTTTCTCCTTAAACCATTTAGCAATATTATTACACACCTCATCCCCAACCAAACTCCATTGACTCTGAAAAAATATAGGATGAAAACCATCTGGCCCAGGAGCTTTGAGAGGTTTCATCCCCACCAAAGCCTTATAAATCTCATCCATATCAGGGACATTACCAATGTTAACATCACACTTAGATTGATTTTGGGTTCTAGGCGCAGACACAAACTCAGAAGTGTATAAATTTTTAAAGAAGCTATTAATGTAATTGGCAATTTGAATGGGGTCATGCAAATCCTACCCACTATGGTTTTTCATGTTAAGTATTCTATTAGTATTCCTACTAATGACAACACTCTTATGAAAATAGGAAGTATTTCTTTCCCCCTCCGCAAGCTACTTTGTTCTACATTTCATTTTCCATAGCCATTCTTCTTGATTTAAAATTTGTATCATTTCATTTTGCAAGTTTATTTCCAAGTCCATATAAAAGTCAGAGTTAGGATTTGTTTGAAGTGCTTTTTGTACACCCGTCAAACGTGCAACTACTCGTTTCTTTTTATGGTAGACATTACCGAAGCTCCTGACATTCCACTCTTGCAACTTATTACCAACTACATGCAACTTTTCCTCAATCCCATCCCCCCTTTCATTCCAAGCATGATTGACAACAATATTAAAATTAGGATCACACAACTACATTGGTTCAAACTGAAACGATTTGATGCCATGGATGATCGGAGTATGGGCAAGTTTAATATGTAAAGGACAGTGGTCCGAGGTTATGCGGGGCAAATGAGTAACAGACGCATTTGGGAAACAAGTTAACCATTCGGCATTAGCCCACCCCCAATCTAACCTTTCTAAAATCGAATTTCTACGTCTTTTATTAGTCCAAGTAAATCTATTCCCAACGTATCCTAGGTCCACCACATTACAGAGATCCATAGTTTCAACATACATTTCAACACGTTTTCGATTAACCGGTCTTCCCCCAAATTTGTCATTCGAGCACGTAACTTCGTTAAAGTCACCAACAACAAGCCAAGGTTGATTTAAATTACAAGCAAACGTTTTTAATTCTTCCCATAGCATGCTTCTAATATGGTGTTTTGGGCTTGCATAGATTGAAGATAGGACAAAGGGTGTTTTGTGGTTACTTACCTCAACCAAAGTGTGCACTCCCTGTTTACTTTCTCCTAAAATATGGACTTTTATCCTCTCGGATTTCCATACAAGGAGAATGCCGCCCGCGAAACCAGTTGGTTCAACAAGATGCCACGAGTCGAAATTCAAGCTCCTCACAATAACTTCAAGGTGTTTTGCGGCTCACCCACGTTTCAACAATAATGGCAAGGTCGGGGTGATGGTTACTAATCAAGTGTCTCATATTAGGCTTGAAAGTGGATCTTCCAATTCCCCTAGCGTTCCACATCACAATCGACATATTATATGGGAGGTAGGGTGTTTGTTTTAGGCTGCGTAGCGCCTCGCTCTCCTCTGCTATCCATGGAATTACAGCTTCTTGAGTTTTTGGGCAAATCCACCAATTTCTCGTTGGGTTGAGCGTGATCTCGGTCTCCCTTGGTCCATTTTTTACGCTTCCCTCTCCCCAGTTGGCTGAGATTGTTGCTTGTTTCAACATTGGCGCAACCTCCACAAGAGCTAGAGCATTCGAATTGCTTGCCATTTTGACTCTCACCGAGCTGTTTCGCAGTTGGAGTTGTTGGCGCCAATGTGGGAGGAGTGTCTTGGGGTCGAGCCATGGCCCCAGATTGTGTAGTATTTATCGGTCATCGGCGTCTACTCCGTCATCTCTCTGGAGCACCCACTTTAGAACCACCATGAGTTCTGGAGGAAGAGACGTGACATCTTGAATTTGGGGAAGGTGAGAGGGAAACAAACCGCTCCCTGAGACATATCACTAGTAGAAAAACGACGATTTGCGTCTCACCATCTGCGTCGCACAACAGGAAAAACGACGCAGAAGACTCATTTGTGTCGCATGCAACAGGGAATCGACACAAAAGACGATATATGTGCGTCGTATTTAACTAGTGTGCGACGCAGATAGTCATCTGCGTCGGATGTTAATTAGGGTGCGACGCAGATGATTATTAGATACAAAAAGTCGAATTAATGTTTTGGATACAAAAAGCGGAGCGAATTTAATGTTTTGGGCTTATCTGCGTCGCATGGGCTATATGTGCGACGCAGATAAGGCCCGCTTCCCCTTATATTGCAAACCCTAACAATTCTTTGTCTTCAGCCGTTCTCCCTCTCTCCTCTCCCTCTCCATCTCCTTCTCCAACTCTCCTACTTTCCCTATCTCCCTTCGTCCCTCCCCTTCTCCGTTCTAATTTTCGAGCAACAAACGCCATTGAAACTAGATGCTTTCGCTTGAAACTGAAGAGCAAATGACGAATTCGAAACTCAAGAACATCGAAGGATAATTGAAGGAGAAAAAATGGCGATTTGAAGGACAACAAATTGAAGACGAGCCCCATTTTCTTCCCGCAAACAAACGATTATTTACATTCGATGCAACATTCGACGAACTCCGGCGCAAGTTAAACCAGATCTGAACCTTCGAAGAAAGCATTTGATGGTAATTAATGTTGATGATAGATATTTAGGGTTTTCTAGATTTTTTAGTTTGTAATGTTGATGATGGTAAACCAGATCTGAACCTTCCCTTCTTAATCTCTTCTGTTTCGTTGTTTTTGTGTATTGTATTCGCTTAATTTGTAATTCGTTTATTGTTATCTTCGCACTTCTGCTATAATCGACATATATCTTTTTTATCTTTAATCAATTGTTCTTTAGTTTCTTTAATTTCTTTAATTTCTTTTGGTTAATAAGTTGTTGATCTTTTTATTTCTTGGTTAATTTTGATGATTTTTTTTGGTTTAAATGGTAAATTATGTGAAAAATGGTAGAATTACCAGTTTTTGTCATGAAACTTGGAATTTGAGTTGTTGAAATTTAGTTTTTGCTTGTTGCTGCAAGTGAAAATGTACATTTGGTTGAAATCAGGAAGATACGAGTTTTATTGTAGATTTTTTTTTAATAAATACAGCCATTTACGTCGTTTATGTCAACCCATCTGACGCAAATTTGGGCCTTTTGCGTCAGATATGTGGTCATACGCGACGCAGATGGCACGACTAATTTCAGCCTTGGCAGATGTAAAGCCACATCTGCGTCGCATGCAGAGCTTGGTCCGACGCAGATGTGGATCATCTGCGTCGCATGTAGCTCGCATGCGACGCGGATGGGACACTCGCATACAGGGGGGATGGGTCATGTGCGTCGCACAGTGGGGCTTGGTCCGACGCAAATAGTAAATGATCTGCGTCGTGTGCTAGTCCGACGCAGATCATGTCTCTCTCATCTGCGTCGAGACCTGTGCCGTCGGACCCATGTCCGACGTAAATGGGCGCCTCGCATCCGACGCAAATCGTCGATTCTGTACTAGTGATACATTTGGAGGTTCAGAAATTCCTCTTGGATGAGATGTCGATAGAGGATCATTTTCTTCACCTCGTGGAGGTGCAGTTCGACCATCTCCTCGCCCACTAGAAGATAGTCGACGAACAACGGGGAGGTTTCTGGTTTCAAAGGCAGGGCTGGCCGAGTGAGCGAGATGGTGCCCTCGGCCCGGGTTTTTAGCAGTCGTGGGGGAGATTCCGGCGACGATGGGGGGGTTGTTCTCGGGGAGAGAGGGGGGATGAAAACGGGGAGCTTGGTGGTTGGGACAAGGAGTGATTTCTTGGGGAGCTTCCATGGCTTCTGGGAGGAGAGGAGAAACTGGAGAGGGGAGAGATTTTTGTGGGGTTTCGGTTTGAAGAATGGTTAGAGGATTTTGGGATGTTGAGCTTTTTGTTGGGGATATCTCACCCATCTCCCTCTGTTGAACAGAAGGATCAGTAGAAGTACTAGGGAGGAGCTCAAGGACTGCAAAAGCATTCCTATTTTCTTTAGGGAGAGGTGACTTTCCCCTATGATTAGACATAAAGTTGGATTTTGTTTTGTTTCCAATAAACACTCCTCCAAGATCTTCTATGGGCTTCTTTGGGGTACACCGGGTTATTGACTTCCCCCTATTCTTCACACTTTCTCCTCTTTCTGTATGGGCCCCTCTATTGTATTGACTTTGGCCAATTTCTGAATTTTTTCGGTGGCGCGTGGCAACTTGCCACTTTTTACCTTCCTCATTAATGCTCTGTTCCTTTGATTTTTCAAGAGGCTTGCATGCATCCTTATGAATTCTACACGTTGTTCCTGCATGGCCGAATTTATTACAACCGAAACAATACCACGAACCTTCAGAAATCTCAATATGTTGATAATATCTTCCCAACCACACTCCTTTTGGTGGATTAACACCCTCTTTGACAAGAACACATAAATGCTTGTTTCCTCCTTCAAGGGTCTTGGTATCAATTCTAATGGTTTCCCCTATTGCATTTCCAATGTTTCTCAAGATTTCTCACTGGTAGAACTCAAGTGGAAGTTCGGGTAAGTTCACCCACACAATCCATGCTTTACATTTTGCCTGGGACGGTTTGAATCCGGGTTCCCCCCGAACCCACACAAGAGTCCCTTGGATGAACCAAGGTCCCCTGCAAGAATATTAGCTCTCTCCTCCATTGATTCACATTTTAGAGCATAAAAACCTTTTCCCATGGCTGTAAGCTTTTGCTTGGTTTTCAGCCTCCAAACTTTTTGAACTTGCTCTTTAAGGAAATCCTTTGCAAAAGATTTCCCTACTGATTTGAAAATAATGGCGTTTTTCCACGGATTACTCAATTCCTCATATAGGTCTTTTGAAATGGGCACAAAAATTGACTCATCATTGGACATACAACTCTCAGGGGGGTAGTTGCATAAGGAAACACAACCTGTTTCACAGGTACTGGGTCTGAAATTGCTATTTCCAGGGGGTTTTTAGGGGATGAGGTTGCTACCATGGTCGCAAAGGAGGGGAAAGGGTATTTTTCAAAGGGGGAGTCCGGGGGATTGGGTTTGGGATGGGAGGGGCAAGGATACGACTCGGGGCATCTTGGAGCTTCACCGCAATGTCGAGCGGGCGAGAGGCGACGAGAGGCACGAACTTTGGCCTTGAGGGCGGTGGGGGTGGCAGGTTATATTTGTGGGGTTTTGGGTTTTCTCTCTCACTTTCTCTCTCTAACATTTTTTGTCTTAATCATTGAACTGATGGAGTTTACAATAGTTTCTTTTACACCGGTTAAAGAAAGCATCATAAGATTAGAAAACAAAGCAAATATTAGTTCTGTAGCGCAATGGTTTAGGTCTTTTTCTATATCTCATGTTAGAAGGGCAGGGAATGTTGTGGCGCACTTAATTGCTCGTTGGCATTGTAATCCTAACAACGAGTTTGTTTGGTTGGACTCCTTTCCCCAAAGTATTACTACTTTGGCGGCTCTTTATTTAGTTTAATATAGTTCCTGCTTTTCTACCCTAAAAAAATGTATATTTGTTGAAACTATAATGTAGTAGAAGACGAGAAATGAGTGTCGCACATTGATAAAAGAAAAGTGACGAGTTTACTTTATAAGGCAAAGGAGCTTACTCCCCTTATTACCATATGATTTTAAGGTGGGCACCTTTTGTGTTGTGAAGTGGATCGTCTTTCTTTATGATGGAGGCGGGCGGACCCATAATGTACAATATTAAGATAATTTTTATTTATTATAAAAAAACAATCAATCGAACATCTGACAAATGCTACCAATAATAAAGTAAAAATATCTTAAAATGTAGTAACGTAAAGTTCCAATATGGGTCAATCAGGTCTAATATATTTCGTTTAGATAAGTTTAATTTTTTCAGGTGAAGAGAACACACCTAAGTGTGAGAAATAAAAAGCATGTACTAACAATATGTCCAAGCCACGTATAAAGTGTTGAAACCGATAGACTAGAAATTAGAAGAGCGAGTTATAAAGAACACACATATATAAACGGGAAGCTCAAGTTCAGGGAGGAAAAACAACCAAAACTATACACTAGATCTTTGTATCAAATATATGAGATCATGATACAAGATAACTCTCTTTTCTCTCTCTATGTTCTCTAACCTTTAGCTGGGTAACTTTTTCTTTCTCCTTAATAATGACCTAAAACGGGTATTTATAATAGGGTTACATGTTCATCAAGACAAAAGGACTTGCAAAAACGCACAAAACATAACGTGTGGAGGGTGGTGGGGATTGGGCCTTGGGGAAGCGGCTGCTCTGCCTAACCTGAAGCGGGTGCTCTATGCTTAAGAGTTACCTTTCCACTACAACTTATGCGGGTGACTCCAAGCCATTGCTTCTCAAAGCATTTATTTTTTTGAGCAAATTTTTTTTTCTCCTCAAAAAAAGAAAAGATTTGCTTTGACTTGATCAGCACGTGCTCCTTACTCAGTTTACAGGTAATCCTTGCCTAATATGAAATATCATTTTTACACAAATATTCAATATTAAAAGATAGTAATTGAGTACTCCCTCCGTTTTTTTTACATGTTACACTTTGACATTTTACAATATTCACAAATTTCACTTTGACCATCGTTTGTGATTTATACGTGAATAAAAATATAGTCATGTGGGATCTTATTAGATTCATCTTAATATGTATTATTTTTAATATGTACTTTTTATAATTTTTACAAATACAAAATTAGAGATATTTGTCCTCAAAGTTTTGCATTAACATGCGTGAAAAGTGAAAGTGTAACATGTAAAAAAAGAACGGAGGAATGGTTTTTTAATGATATTATGATTCAATCTATTACATTATACTAAAGAAATCAAAACTAATGCATACATGTCACTCTCTCATTGAAATTTTTCATGTGTAAATCATTTGTGAGAGATTTTGGGATGTAAATTAATCTATTACTAAAACTACCTTCTTTTGATGGAAAATCTTAGATAATCTTCTCATAATATTTTTTATAAAATAATTTTGTTAAGATTCTCAATTAGTTATAAAGATTTTATATTATAACATTCAATTTCAATCCTTAAAAATTACAATGTCTTCGAATATAATATATACTTGAGCTAAGCTTGATTCACTAACTAGTTGAGTTGATCTTATCAGAGACCATCTACTATTAATTTAAAATTAGGCAACGGCCCAAGTCCAATAGTAAGGAGAAAACGTACCACCTTTCTAAATATAGTGACTAGTTTAATTTATTTTATGACCAGTTTAATCCACTAAATAATCACCTTCTTTAATCCATTTTTAAGTAGTTACTTTGATCCATTCGATAAGATTGCGCTTTTATTTTTAAAAATTGTCTATTGTACTTCGAAATTCAAAGAGAAACAAAGGAAGCAAAAGAGAATAGACGGCTAGGTTGGTGCGAGATGTCCAGGATAGGATTGGGTTAGAGTGAGATGTAACAGACTTCTTAGGGAAATAAAGATTTGAATTTATCTAATTTTATGTAAAAATGAGACCACCTATTTTAAAAATTTTTGTAACTAGTTTAATATATATGGAGATCAAATAACATGATGATTTTTCTTTCGTTGGATATATATAGCCACGTAAGGCTCTAATACATCCGAGATTCAATCTCGTGTTTTTGTTACTACTCTCATGTTAAGGCCAAAATCTTTACCTGATTAGCATTAATAAATGATTGTATCTTGTCTAGTTGTCTACTGTTTGTCCATTCCATTGTTCAAATAGGAAATATGTCTCGTGTCATCAATAATACTTCGACACTTGCTGACGATTTTTTGAAGATTATAGAATCAAATTGAGCAATCTAAGACCATAAAGATGCCTTTAGCTAGCTACATAAATATTATACTCTTTTCATTCCTAAAAAGTCTTTCCGGTGTCTAAGTTAAAACATAGATAAAATATTATTTATCTTAAAAATATATTTTCATTATTTGGAATTTTGACACTATTCAAAAGTTAAGATAATATATCTTCTAGATTCTTTCTAATGAAGAGAAAAGATAGTCATTTGATCGGGTCTTGTTTGATTCATTTCTAAATCAAGCTTTTATAAATTTTACTAATATGTAATTAAAGATAATAATGATACAAAACATGTATTGACAAACGTGGAAAGGTGAAACATGAAAAACATTTTGAAACGGAGGGAGTACCAGAATTAGGCTCACAAATCTGTAAAATGCATTAATGATCTAAAGACATCAAATTTGTTAAAGTTCATATTCTGTATAACTTCTTTTAAATAACATTGCCTCCATATAATAATTATACGAAAATTCTTAAGAAAGATAGTCTGATCATCAATTAGTTAAGCAAAAAAACAATTAAAGTTCCATAAAAATAGGTAACAAGTTTACCAAAATCTCTAAAAAATTACACATTTATAAAATAATAGGAGTACTAATAAGTTACGAAAAAGAAGTTAAAAGTTAAATGGCCTGACAAAAATTCATTAGACCGTCTAACAGAAGACTTGGTAATCAGGTGATTCGACAAGTTAATCAGGTAAAAGTTACAAAACGAAGTTGAATCATGATGTATTGGGTTGATTGATGGGTTATTTAGGTTGGCTACTACTCCCTCCGGTCTTTATTAGTTTACCCGTATTCCTTTTTAGGATGTCCCTTATTAGTTTACCCATTTCTTTTGTTTCTATTTTTGGAATGGGACCACTAACTTTCCATCACACATACATTCAACTTTAATATAAAATAATAGTTTTTCTTTCTTTCTATGTCCCACAATATTGTTTCTCCTAAAACTCTGTGTAAAAGAAAGGGGTAAACTAATAAAGACCGGAAGGAGTATAAGCCACACCTGACTTTTAAGATATAAGACCATAAATTTCGTGAATAAGATATATTGATTTGCTATACACACTTAAATATATCATAAAATGTAATAGAATCTAAATCTAAATCTAAATCTAAATCTAAATCATATCATATCATATCATATCATATCATATCATATAACTAATATATAAAGCATAGTACAAAAGCCAGCTTACGAGGTCGCGACATTTGGCGTCCTCATTAGACGCCATTTGTCGCGCTCATTAAGTGCCATGTCATTTTTTAAAAATATAAATAGAGTTCCAAATTGATTAAAATACAAATAGAGTTTAGGATAAGAATAAATAGAGTTGGGTTCCCAATGAAAATCTTAAATATAGTAAATTGATTATAACTTTTAATATATAGTTCATAAAATTATTTCATATATCATATAAATAATATATAAAGCAGAGTACAAAAGTCAACTTACGAGGTCGCGACATTTGGCGTCCTCATTGGACGCCATTTGTTGCGACCATTAAGTGCCATGTCATTTTTAAAAAAATATAAATAGAGTTCTAAATTGATTAACATGCAAATAGAGTTTAGGATAAGAATAAATAGAGTTGGGTTCACAATAAAAATCTTAAATATAGTAAATTGATTATAACTTTTAATATATAGTTAGTAAAATTATAATTTTTGTATCATTGGAAAAAGTTTAAAATGTACTTTAAAATAAGATCCATATATACTATATTTAAAATTTTATATTAAAGTAACGTATAAAAGGAAATATTGACTATATTAACGTATTAAAATAACCTATGGCAATTGGAATTAGAGATTCAATTAGAATTAAGGTTATACTAATATATAAAGCAGAGTACAAAGGTCAGCTTACGAGGTTGCGACATTTGGCGTCCTCATGGGATGCCATTTTTCGAGCTCATTAAGTGCCATGTCATTTTTAAAAAATATAAATAGAGTTCTCAATTGATTAAAATACAAATAGAGTTTAGGATAAGAATAAATAGAGTTGAGTTCACAACAAAAATCTTAAATATAGTAAATTGATTATAACTTTTAATAAATAGTTCCTAAAATTATAATTTTTGTATCATTGGAAAGTGTTTAAAAAGTACTTTAAAATAAGATCCATTTATACTATATTTAAAATTTTATATTAATGTAACGTATAAAATGATATATTAACTATTCTAACGTATTAAAGTAACCTACTGCAATTGGAATTAGCGATTCAATTAGAATTAAGGTTAGACTAATATATAAAGCAGAGTACAAAAGTCAGTTTACGAGGCTGCGACATTTGGCGTCCTCATTGAACACCATTTGTCGCGCTCATTAAGAGTTCTAAATTGATTAAAATACAAATAGAGTTTAAGATAAGAATAAATAGAGTTGGGTTCACAATGAAAATCTTAAATATAGTAAATTGATTATAACTTTTAATATATAGTTCGTAAAATTATAATTTTTGTACTTTTGAAAAGTGTTTAAAAAGTACTTTAAAATAAGATCCATTTATACTATATTTAAAATTTTATATTAAAGTAACGTATAAAAGAAAATATTAACTACACTAACGTATTAAAGTAACCTACTGCAATTGGAATTAGCGATTCAATTAGAATTAATGTTAGAGGATTAAAGTAACCGAAGGTACGGTTTCTAATAAATATACTCCTCATATTTACTTTTCCTTTGATAAGAAACAAATGTTGCATCATTCGTCTCCTCCAAACATGAATGATTAACTTTCTCCATTAACTTTTCATTGGTCTAGAACATATGGAGGTTTTATTTTTATTGATTTAACATGCAGGAAGATGTAGGTTGTATAGTATATCGTGATATGTACTTTAACTTATAAAAATATGTAGGTTCTGCATTATAATGTGAATGACTGAATTATATAATGAGTTTCTACATGATACAGTGAGTGTCTAAATAATATAGTGGATTGTTCAGAAATGATGTAGTTTCTGCATGATATAGTATGTTTCTGAATGATATAGTGAGTTTCTTCATGACATATAAATTAGAAACCAACGTCAAAGATAATGCCAAAAAAGGGGTATAAATAATATTTAAAAACTCTACCTCTTCTTCACGAAAAAGCACGGGCATTTGCCCGAGTCCCAAAGCAGAGTATAAAAGCTAGCTCACGAGGTCGCGACATTTGGCGTTCTCATTGGACGCCATTTGTCGCGCTCATTAAGTGCCATGTCATATATTTTTGAATATAAATAGAGTTCTAAATTGATTACAATACAAATAGAGTTTAGGATAAAAATAAATAGAGTTGGGTTCACAATGAAAAACTTTAATATACTAAATTGATTATAACTTTTAATATATAGTTCGTAAAATTATAATTTTTGTACCATTGGAAAGTGTTTAAAAAGTACTTGAAAATTAGATCCCTTTATACTATATTTAAAATTTTATATTAAAGTAACATATAAAGGGAAATATTGACTATACTAACGTATTAAAGTAACCTACTACAATTGAAATTAGCGATTCAATTAGAATTAGAGTTAAAATATTAAAGTAACTCACTGCAATTGGAATTATGGATTCAATTAGAATTAGGGTTGGTCGCGACATTTGGTGTCCTCAATGGACGCCATTTGTCGCGCTCATTAAGTGCCAAGTCATATTTATTTTTTGAATATAAATAGAGTTCTAAATTGATTAAAATACAAATAGAGTTTAAGATAAGAATAAATAGAGTTGGGGTTCACAATGAAAAAACTCAAATATATTAAATTGATTATAACTTTTAATATATAGTTCGTAAAATTATAAGTTTTGTACCATTGGAAAGTGTTTAAAAAGTACTTGAAAATATCCATTTATAACATATTTAAAATTTTTATATTAAAGTAACGCATAAAAGGAAATATTGATTATACTAACGTATTAAAGTAACCTACTGCAATTGGACTTAGCGATTCATGTAGAATTAGGGTTAAAGTATTAAAGTAACCTACTGCAATTGGAATTAGGGATTCAATTAGAATTAGGGTTGGTCACGACATTTGGCGTCCTCATTGGACACCATTTGTCGCGCTCATTAAGTGTCATGTCATATTATTTTTTGAATATAAATAGAGTTCTAAATTGATAAAAATACAAATAGAGTTTAGGATAAGAATAAATAGAGTTGGATTCACAATGAAAAACTTAAATATAGTAAATTGATTATAACTTTTAATATATAGTTCGTAAAATTATAATTTTTGTACCATTGAAAAGTGTTTAAAAAGTACTTTAAAATAAGATCCATTTATAATAAATTTAAAATTTTATATTAAAGTAATATATAGTTTCTATATGATAGAGTAAATATTTGAATCATATAGTGAGTTTCTGCATGATATAGTGAGTGTCGAAATGATATAGTGGATTGTTCAGAAATGATGTAGTTTCTGCATGATATAGTATGATTCTGAATGATATAATGAGTTTCTTCATGACATATATTAGAAACCAACGTCAAAGATAATAATAAAATCATATAATAACTTTCATTTGTTCTATGTTAGACAAAAAATATGGTAAAAAATAGGGGTGTAAATATTTAAAAACTCTAACTTTTTCTTCACGAAAAAGCCCGTGCATTTGCCCAGTTCCCAATACTAGTAACTAATATATGAAGCAGAGTATAAAAGCCAGCTTACGAGGTCGCGACATTTGGCGTCCTCATTGGACGCCATTTGTCACGCTCATTAAGTGCCATGTCATTTTTTAAAAATATAAATAGAGTTCCAAATTGATTAAAATACAAATAAAGTTTAGGATAAGAATAAATAGAGTTGGGTTCACAATGAAAATCTTAAATATAGTAAATTGATTATAACTTTTAATATATAGTTCGTAAAATTATAATTTTTATATCATTGGAAAGTGTTTAAAATGTACTTTAAAATAAGATCCATTTATACTATATTTAAAATTTTATATTAAAGTAACGTATAAAAGAAAATATTGACTATACTAACGTATTAAAGTAACCTACTATAATTGGAATTAGCGATTCAATTAGAATTAAGGTTAGACTAATATATAAAGCAGAGTACAAAAACCAGCTTAAGAAAAAAAAAAAATTGAGTATAGTAAATCGATTATAACTTTTAATATATAGTTCGGAAATTATAATTTTTATACCATTGGAAAGTGTTTAAAGAGTACTTTAAAATAAGATCCATCTATACTAAAGTTAAAAATGTATATTAAAGTAACGTATAAAAAGAAATATTGACTATACTAACGTATTAAAGTAACATACTGCAATTAGAATTAGGGTTTTTCTACAATACCTATTCATGTTAGAATAATTAGAATATTCAAAGTTATATATACTAGATTCTTAGCGGTCAATTTTGCACATTGAATTCTTCCCGACAAGGCAACCAAATATGGTTTAGGGCTTTTCTACAATACCTATTCATGTTAGAATTAGAATTTTTAAAATTTATTATATTATAACTTTTGTTTTTGTGTGTCGGAAAAAAATACGTTCAAACAAGGTATGTGAAAATTTCAAAAGTCTACATTTTCTTCAACAAAAAGAACGGGCATTTGCCCAGGTCCCAAATACTAGTATATATTTATATATAAAGGAGGAATTTTTCGGGAGCATAGGGAGCTCCTCAAGATTTTGAGGTCATAGAGGGCGCCACGTATATTCATAGAGGTCATAGAAAAGTAAATCCACGTATTGTGCAATTAAAGTATCATATAATATTGTAGGCGTGTTTTTATTTCGCCTACGCGGTGTGAGCGCGTATTAGATTTGACTACCCCATTGTAAAGGTTTTATTGAAGATTGTTTTGAAAGAAGTTGCCAACAATTCTTTTTAGGAAAAATCATAAAACTAATTGGATATGGGAAAAATATAGGGACAAATTATCCAATGTATATTTCCACGTCCTGACTCCATAGATGGTCAAAGTGAACCAAAGACTGAGTTCGGGGGTGAGGGTACAAATATAGTCATAATGAACCACATTCGCCCAAAGTTGGCCTCTACTAAATATCGATTCATTACAGATTTTATGCCAAAGAATAATCATATAACGTTTTAAACACCCTAAAAATATTTAGTCTAAATTGATTCAGGAAACACATAAAAAGACTATTTTTTTTAGTGATATGTTATTAGGCAATCAATTTACAGGGAACCTAGCAGGTTGTCCAAATTAATCTGATTAATGTTAGAACAATTCTTTAGGTCTTGTTTAGCAAAAATAATATGTGGGTGATAAAAGCAATAAAGTAGGACAATCACATAATATGCATAGAACAATCAGGCAGGCATATAATAATGTATGAAAAATAAATAAAAAGAAAGAGAAGAGTTTAGAATATACAGTAGAGCGATTTTATACTTGTATTAAAGATCTACATCATGAAATAAATGGTTAGTAACTTCAAAATAAAAATAGAATTTATTCAAGGATCCTCGGGATTATACCTATGCGGCTTAGATTGAGGAGCGCAACGATCTTTAGGCGGAGCAATCGTGGAACCAAGAACGCAGTGTGAAAGTATTGATTGAAAGTATTAAAAGTATTTGAGTGTTTAAGTGTTTGAAGTATTAGAGGTATTCGTAAGTTTTTGAATTCGTGAAATAATAAATATTGAAAAGCCGTCCGTAATTCGGGAAATTACGAGATATTTATAGGGAACAAGGCAACTTGCGCTCCACGCAAGCCTTGCGCCAGGCGCAAGTCTACGTGGCAGGCGCAGTGCCACGCGTCAGGCGCACATTGGTGTGCCTGACGCAGCCAGTCCAATCAGAGATGCACATGTGTAAACGCGTTTTGAAAAGATAGAAAAGTATGTTGCGTCTCACACAAGACTTGCGTCTGACGCAGGACTCTGTGTGAGTCACAAAATCTACGTGTCAGGCGCTCATTGGCTCGCCTGACGCGATATGGCCAATGTGCTGGACGCACGTGGCGCGCTGAGAGCAGCCCCTGCATCCGGCGCATATTCTGTAATATTCGAGCATATTCCATTGCACGTCTTTCGAAGACACTTTTTTATCCTTAAAATTCCGGAGATGGAATTTTACGGATTAAAAATCTAATTTATTTATCAAAGATAATAAAATATTTATGAAAAATATCCATTAAAATAATAAATATTTAATTGGGATTTTAAAATGGATTTAAAATATTTTATGGGCTTGAAATACAATTAATCATCATGAACAATTAATTGGGCTTTAGAATATCATTTCGAAACACATTTTAGAATGGTTCTTTAGATTGCTCTTCTGTTGAGTCGCGCCAACTAATGCCGTGGTATGTTTCATCATTGGATCCTTAAATGGGGAGATACGATTATGTGTCTACAAAAGCCCCCACTTTGAGCGAGGTTCAGGAAACCGATAGTCAAAGTATACGGTGTCGGGACGGAGAACGATTCTAAACACTCTGCAGTTTAGAACTGATCTATATACGTCGGTCTCTGCAAAACAAAGTTAGTATATGCAGGACAATAACTACAAGCAATCAGATTAACTGCAGAAGAAGATGTTAGCAGATAGGTGCAAACAACTCAGATAAGCACATAATGATGCAATGATGCAAACTTAGACTCTCTAAGGATGCACAAGACGCAATGCAAGGATGAAGGTTATGCAAAGCTAAGGGATGACACATCATGCAAGGTCAGGGTTATGCAAGACTAGAATGTATGAAATGCAATGTAAGGTCAGTGTTTTGCAAAGCTGCAATGCAAGGTCAGGATTTTGCAAGGCTATAAGTTGAGATGCAATGCAAGGTCAGGGTTTTGCACGCCTAGAAGATGTGAAGAATGATAGAATGATTAGAAATAGATTGAATGATTTTCGAAAATCGTTTTGTAGTAAATGATCGGGGTCCGTAAACGAGGTTTGCGGATTACAACTCTTCGGGAGTTTGATTTGAATTGGAGGGACCACCACACATAGGAAGCCCCCACTTTGGGTGAGCTTGCCTTGAATTAGGCATTATGAGCCTGACTGAAATATAGTTGATTTGATATTGAAGTGTAGTTGATCTGATATTGAATCGTTGAGAGTTTTCACTAGGGATTGCACTAGGGATTCTTCTTTGGGAAATTGATATAGGCAAAGTCAAGTATTGCCAGAGACTATGGAATCATCGAAGAGTCCTTCGGGGAAAAGGAGAGCTTCGATTGAAAAATAAAAGGTTTGAATTTGTGACTTAAATAAATGTAGGTAGGAAAAAGCTTTGACGAGGCTAGGTTCAGACTCGAGTCTATGCCGGGATCTAGAAAGAGTATGCTCTTAAATTCTAGAAAGTCAAATCATTAGACCATGACTAATTTTTTTTATTGAAGCGGTCGGACCTCGAGGTGAGGATTCCTACGTATCCTTGCGGAATCAGACAATTCGTAGTTCTGGATCTGATTTTTTTATTATTCTTTTTTGTGCCCTAACTTTTGCCTAGGCCGTCCTTTCGGATTTTCAACCTAGTGGGCTTGGACATACCTTGGAGAAGGAGTTAGGATTGATGAAAGGATTATGAATTTGGATTATATGGATTAAAGGTTTGATGAATCAATGGGATTTGAATGAGGGGTAGAACTTGTGTGCAAGCCCCCTAACTTGACTTTTATTTGCCTTTGGCTCTTTCTTTTGAATCTTTTCTTTTTTGTCTCGTGCGTTTTTGCTTTTTTTATTTTTTTGCACTTTGAATATTTTCACTATTTTATTTTACCGGGCATTGATTTTTTTTTTGTAGTGGGGCTTTCACACAAGCTATTGGTTTAGGGTATTAGAAGGTTTGAAGGATATTTGTAGAGCTTTGATGTTGAATAGATTATTTGGCTAATAGAGATGATGGTTTATGGATGATGGAGGAAAGAGGTGATAAATCCTGATCCAAAGTATGTCCTCTTTTTTTCATTTTTCTCTTTTTTTTTTTTATTTTTTGTTTCAGCTCTTTTTTTTTTATTATTAGTCAAGTTCATTGGGTGATTTAAGTTTCATCATTGAATTAGAAGCATAAACAAAATGATGGAAGGCCAATGAAAATGCAATTATTTTATTAATCGGAAATGAATAGAACAACGCTTATTAGAAGTAAAAACCTAGATGCCATAGACTCGACAAGAAAGGAAATGAAGGAGCTAGGGGAGGGACTCTCCGACTCAACCTAGAAAACTAGCGTTAAATGACTAAGCCCCGACGTTATTTAGGCATTTCCCAAGGGGTTGCCACTGTTGCTGACTTTTGCTGCGGGTAAAATTGGCAATCTGCCGTCTTAAACCATATCCTGCAGATGATTCTTTAAGGTCCAACACGCAGAATGTTGGGTGTCCATTCCCTTGGTGGTACTTGTAGTAGGCATTTGGATCCCACCTCTTGGATCTATTTTCGGGAGCAGGATCTGGAGTAGGGCCAATAGGCTGAAGTACTCCCTTTGCATGAAGTTTAGTGAAGGCTTCATCTAAGGGCATGCCTAATGGGTGAATGTTTTTTGAGGTTTTTGATAACCTCGGTCTCTTTTCAGCAGTTATGGCATTGACCTCATTGCTTTTGGAGCTAGAAGGGTTATTGTTATTCTTCTTGAAAGAGTTGTTGTTGTTGAAACCCTTGTTCTTGTTGGCATGTATCTCTTCCTCAATCAGCAGGCCTACCTTATAGAGCTTCGTGAAAGACTCTATGGGTTGGAACTTGATATGATCCCCATACTTTGGCTGCAGGCTACGGATCACCAGTCGGACTTGATCCTCCTGAGATGGCCTGTTAATCATTTGTGCAGCTTTATCCCTCCATCTGTTAAGGAAGGTGACGAAGTTTTCGTTGGAGTTTTGTTTAGTTAACTCCAACTCACGAAGGCCAACGGGAAGCTGAGTGTTGTATACATATTATTTGTGGAACTCTTCTCTGATGTAGTCCCAGTCATTCAGCTTAATTGGCCTTATTCAGTGATCTGAACCACTTGGATGGATGTGCATCCAAAGTTAAAGGAAAGACATAATCAAACAGGTCCTTGCTCATGCCCTTGAGAGCCATAGAGATGGAAAATGCTCTCAAGTGATCATCTGGGTCTTTGACCCCCTTGAATTTTGGGAGGTCACCCAAGGTTACCTTTTCAGGGAATTTTTCCCTTAGTTCAGGATCAATGATGTCATGGCCATGAGCTTGACTCTCGAACGCAGGAATTGACTGGATCAATTGCTCGAGTTTTTCGAATCTCACTCAGGTGTTGGTCTTGAATGGTGGTGGAGTGTCGTCTTGCTCGTCTTCTTCGGTTAGCTTATCCCTTAGTGCCTTAATCTCTTTGTCTTGTTCCTCAAGACGAGAGTTCATCAGTGTGAGTTGAGCCATAATGGCACTAAGCTGTTCATTAGTGTCTCCCATTTCAGATGATGATTCAGAAGAGTCGGAGGATTCGTCTGAAAAAGTTAGGATGCGCTTGACGAGCCTGGGAGTAGGTCGACCTTGTTGCCTCTCTGTTGGACGTTCCCAATTTATAATCTCACGACCTGTCCTGAACAGAAATCGGATGGACCTCGTGAATTTTAAGAAATAATTTTTTCAAAATGAGAAAATGAGAATAGAAATGGGAAATGAAAGTGGAAAATGATTTTGAAATGGAAATGGAAATGGGAATGAGAAATGATTAGGAATGGGTATGGTTATGGACTTAGTATGGGATTGACCATGATGGAGACATGGGCCTAACTATATGCAAATGCAGACATGGACTGGATTGGACTATGCAAGCAGACTGGATTGGGGTTTGGTGATGATAGGAGAGACTAGACTTTGAACTTACGGGTGAGCAAGTAGGCTAGACTTTAAGTAAGATTGGACAATAAGGGAGACTAGACTCTTAGCTTAAGGCAAGCAGGCTAGGCAACTAGACTTTGAACTTACGGGTTAGCAAGCAGGCTAGACAATTAGACTTCGAAACTTACATTAGACTAAGCGGGCTAGACTCGAAAATTGCCTATGGACTTATGAAATGCTAGACTTTGAACTTATGGGTGAGCAAGTAGGCTAGACATTAAGGAAGGCTGGACAATAACAGAGACCAAACTCTTAACTTAAGGCAAGCAGGCTAGGCAACTAGACTTTGAACTTACGGGTGAGCAAGCAGGCTAGACAACTAGATTTCGAAACTTACATTAAATTAAGCAGGCTAGACTCAAAGATTGCCTATGGACTTAAGGAATGCTAGACCTTGAACTTACGGGTGAGCAAGCAGGCTAGACACAAAAATTGCCTATGGACTTAAGGAATGCTAGACCTTGAACTTACGAGTGAGCAAGCAGGCTAGACTCAAAAATTGCCTATGGACTTAAGGAATGCTAGACCTTGAACTTACGGGTGAGCAAGCAGGCTGGACTTTAGAGGAATTTGGGCTATTATGAACTTCTGAAGGAATTGGACTTGACTAGGGCCTACATGGAGATGCAAACTAGACCTAGGATATGAATTGGGCCTAAATGAACTCTAATGGTAGCGGGCCTAATATGAATGCATGGACTCGGATTAGATGGACCCTATATGGATGCAAAATGGAATCTAATGCATATGGGCCTAGAATGAATGCAAGATGGATTGGATTTGGTTGATTGAGTTGGATTGAAGGTGTTTAGAATGGGCTTAGAATTTTCGAAATTCGTTTTAGAAAGGAACCCCTTGTTTTTATCTTTTGTTAGGAAAAGATGATGGATTAATTTTGAAATTTTTTTTTTTATTGAAATGTCGTGCATAATTATGATTTGTAAATGTTTTTTGAAAAAAAAAAGAGTAGAATCGAAGAGATTGTAGGATTGATTTTGAAAAAATGTAAATTTTTGAAATTGATTGAATATGGTAAGGTAGGATTGACAGGAAAGACTTGTTGAACAGCAGGGAGGAAATGGGAAGAGGTAGACATGCATGACAACTCTAGTTATACAATGACCCTTTAGATGCATTTTTTTAGACGGACTTGACCTTGCATGAAAAGACTGATTTTTGAATGTTTGATTAGGTGAGACTCCTAGGATGACCAAATTACGCGAATGCAGACAGACACACTTAGGACTGAACATAGGATCGACAATTACGACGGCTAAATTGGCGAAAAAAACGCGCGATGCACAGACTGCGTACCGTGCAACATTACTGCGCGCGGCGCACAGCACTGCATCAGGCGCGGGAGTAGTGCGTCAGGCGCAACTTAATGCGCTTGGCGCACTACTTCCCCGACACATTTTTCGGGGATTTAGGCGACGAATTGGCCGATTGACGATTTTTTTTGTTTGTTAGACGCGATTTTAGGAACGACGCATAATAATGACAATTTGACAAAATAATAGCAGGCAAAAATTGCAATCACAGGCAAATGTCATATAACATGGATGCAAAAGTTCCAACCTAAAGTCCAGTTCTATGTTTGAAACTATTGGTCAGGTTTAGGTTCAGTTTGAAAAGGGTCCATGACTAAGAGATTGATCCCACGCTTCGTACCCCCTGATTAAAGAGGTGGCCACGTGTAAGACGCACTCCAGTCTCAAGTCAGGAACAAGAGAACAATGTCATGGTTGGGTAGGTTTGCTTATGACTAAGATCCAACACTATCGCTCAGGAAGCTTTTTGGAAGGACAAAGCGCAAACCCCCCGGGGGTGACCTCACACATAGAACATGTGCTAATGAGGCAAGGTAGATTGTCTTTATGGTGGCTGAACAATAGCCATGCATATGCAAAACTGTATATTATTCACAGGCATAAAAATAAGGATGAATCGTATTTTTCAAGTTTCACCCACTCATTTAAAAAAATTAATTTTTTAAAATCCTCCCCAGTGGTGTCGCCAAATTGTAGGTGTGTTTTTATTTCGCCTACGCGGTGTGAGCGCGTATTAGATTTGACTACCCCACTGTAAAGGTTTTATTGAAAATTGTTTTGAAAGAAGTCGCCAACAATTCTTTTTAGGAAGAATCATAAACCTAATTGGATATGGGAAAAATATAGGGATCGACAAATTATCCAATGTATATTTCTCCGTCCTGACTCCATAGATGGTCAAAGTGAACCAAAGATTGAGTTCGGGGGTGAGGGTATGAATATAGTCATAATGAACCACATTCGCCCAAAGTTGGCCTCTACTAAATATCGATTCATTACAGATTTTATGCCAAAGAATAATCATATAACGTTTTAAACACCCTAAAAATGTTTAGTCTAAATTGGTTCAGGAAACACATAAAAAGACTATTTTTTTTAGTGATATGTTATTTGGCAATCAATTTACAGGGAACCTAGCAGGTTGTGCAAATTAATCTGATTAATGTTAGAAGAATTCTTTAGGTCTTGTTTAGCAAAAATAACACGTGGGTGATAAAAGCAATAAAGTAGGACAATCACATAGTATGCATAGAACAATCAGGCAGGCATATAATAATGTATGAAAAATAAATAAAAAGAAAGAGAAGAGCTTAGAAAATACAGTAGAGCGATTTTATATTAAAGATCTACATCATGAAATAAATGGTTAGTAACTTCAATATAAAAATAGAATTTATTCAAGGATCCTCAGGATTTATACCTATGCGGCTTAGATTGAGGAGCGCAACGATCTTTAGGCGGAACAATGCGGAACAATCGTGGAACCAAGAACGCAGTGTGAAAGTATTGATTGAAAGTATTAAAAGTATTTGAGTGTTTGAGTGTTTGAAGTATTAGAGGTATTCGTAAGTTTTTGTATTCGTGAAATAATAAATATTGAAAAGCCGTCCGTAATTCGGGAAATTACGAGATATTTATAGGGAACAAGTCAACTTGCGCTCCACATAAGCCTTGCGCCAGGTGCAAGCCTACGTGGCAGGCGCAGTGCCACGCGTCAGGCGCACATTGGTGTGTCTGACGCAGCCAGCCCAATCAGAGATGCACATGTGCAAACGCGTTTTGAAAAGATAGAAAAGTATGTTGCGTCTCACACAAGACTTGCGTCTGACGCAGGACTCTGTGTGAGTCACAAAATCTACGTGTCAGGCGCTCATTGGCTCACCTGACGCGATATGGCCAATGTGCTGGACGCACGTGGCGCGCTGAGCGCGGCCCCCTCGTCCGGCGCATATTCTAGAATATTCGAGCATATTCCATTGCGCATCTTTCGAAGATACTTTTTTATCCCTAAAATTCCGGAGATGGAATTTTACGGATTAAAAATCTGATTTATTTATCAAAGATAATAAAATATTTATGAAAAATATCCATTAAAATAATAAATATTTGATTGGGTTTTTAAAATGGATTTAAAATATTTTATGGGCTTGAAATACAATTAATCATCATGAACAATTAATTGGGCTTTAGAATATCATTTCGAAACACATTTTAGAATGGTTCTTTAGATTGCTCTTCCGTTGAGTCGCGCCAACTAATGTCGCAGTATGTTTCATCATTGGATCCTTAAATGGGGAGACACGATTATGTGTCTACAAATATCATATACTAAAATTGACTAATATACATGAAATAAGAAATGGCAAGCAATGAAGAATATAATAGACAAATTGTGTTATATTTTTATGGATCAATGAAGATAGAAATTGATCGTCAAGTGCTTTTGTGCTACTTAATTAAGGTTCAATTTCGGAACAAGAACATTTGACTAATTTTGGAGATTTGATCATTTAATCTAACCTCTTTTTTTTTCCTAGGGGAGTATTTTTTCTATATATGTTTAATGATGCTTAGGATCTTATTATTGATATGATTCCAGAAGCTTTTTAAGAGCCTTTTTGTTTGAGAAATAACACTAAAACAACAAGGGTCACAAGATGAACAATCTTCTAGGCGTGATGCACTTTCCCAAAAGTAATATTCCGACTTTATTCGTATAGCACAGATTTCATGGAATTCACCTTCGAGATACAAAGAAGAAAACAATAGTGGTCACGCTAACTATGAACACTATCAATTGGAAATGAGTTTGTGAGATTTGTAATGAAGAATAATTTCAGTTTTGATCTTGAAAGGTGAGAGAAAATATGAAAGAGAGAGTTTATTTTCATAACCATCATCATATGAGACTAGTCATATATATACTTCCTCCGTTCCAAAATAAGTGAAACACTTGTCTCAAAAAGCTCTCACATAAATGAGAGAAGTGTTTCACTTATTTTGGAACGGAGGAAGTATATATTATGCTATATCGCTTCAGAAAACACCGAAACAATACTTTGCATAACCGTCAGAATCACGCGAAACAACGCGACACAACACGAGACGGAAGCAGGTCGCGGGGTGCTACCACCGTCGAGGGGTGCGACTTGCCCGGTCTTGCCGTCGCGGGGTGCGACACTGGTCACGGGGTGCGACCAGTTTCTGACTCTCCAAACAAAACTCCTGTAGGCGTGAGCTTTTGGGTCGCGAGGTGCGATAGATACTCTTCACGAGGTGCGACGCACTTAAAACTCATAGTTTCCTTTGCGATAATACATCACAACTTGTGATTAGATTAATGAAGCGTTACACACATATAGTATATAATATATCATATGTTTGTTTAAGTTACGACACCCTTACCAAACACTCAAACAACCATATCATGATGCAAACCTTCATTATACTCTAAATCTCCAACACTTTTTTGATCAAGTTTCTTTCTTGTGTCATTTTGCTAATGTCTAGTGTAAAGTCATATATGTATAAAAGAAAATAAGTTATACAAATATACAACTATGAAAATTAGCCGTTATTATTAGCTATTATGTTGTAGTTAGACGTTCCACTAGTCATTAATATAAGTGTTAGTAATTGTTGCAGTCTATGTAATAAGATATTTTATAAGAGAAGGCCATAAAAGCTTATTGCAACTATCTTTTTATACTTAAAGCTTAATAGATAAAAGCGGCTAGGAAGATGAGTATAGAGACAAAATCTAGATCAATAGTTTTTAAATAATTAGATATAGAAGTATATACTTGCTAGGTGTATAGATGTTCTCTCTTTTCTCTTGGAGTCCGTTCTAGATGATTCACTTTAGTTGAGAAAAGGTCGTAAATGGTTTTTTTTTTTTTGGAAATATACCTCGCTCATCTTATCTATAAAAAAGTAGAACTTTATTATTGTAATTTTTTTTCATTATTTGGTCGTGTTTATGCCTGTTTTAAATTATGGCTTTAGTGGATCATATTACTGAAAAGTTCAAGCTAAGAAGTACTAACTTTTGTAGCAAAAGCCAAACTGGAAAGTGTGAGATAAAGCTAAGAATTAAAGCCTAGAAGTCCAACTTCCACTGATCACTCCATAATTGCATACTTTGAAATCATTCTCATAATTGATTAACCAAATATGGATTACAATGCGTGAACAATCAACTCTACGTACAGAATAACTATAATATGACATCCAAAAGCCTTAATATTCAGCAAAATTGAATATCATTTTGCATACTTTAACTACTGAAAATAAAGGGAAATAAACTACGATAAATGGCCTTTAGCGGGTGCCAAACATTAGGCACCACAGCAACTCCAAGCCACATATTGGCCAACGACCTTTCCCTATCAATTGCTCTCACTTCCCTCACAATATATAAATACACTCTTTTTTTCTTGTTTCTAGCAATTTTACACTCTTCATATTAATTCATAATTTATACTAAAATTTAGACATATTTAAAATTGACGACCCTCAAAAGTTTGACCAAATTGCCAACCAGCAGGAACAACATTGTTACTAATAACTGTCCTTCCATCACTAGCAGTAACTTTGAAAGAGAGGCTTTGCCCATTGAGGTACGAATTGCTTTGCCAGTTTTGACCCCAGTTCCTCGACATCGCTTGCCATCCAGTCCTCGAACCTTTGATCGATGCCGAGTGGACGTCACCGGCACCGGCAACGTTGGTGATAAGCACCAAGTTGAAGTAGGAGTGCCCGTTAATTGTGAACCTTATTCCTCCTTTTCTTACACAAGGTATCCTGCCAATATACCAAAAACATAACGCTTTAGATTACTAGTACTACTAAGAAAGTAATTTAAGATTTCGGTGACTTGTGGAAAGGCATTAATGCATTAAAAAATAAAATCTATTACTTTCACCTAAATATTATTGAAGTTATTTAAATGCAACTTCTATGAATTAATCTGAATTTATTGATATTACTTATTATAACTTTTTTTCCGTCAAAACATTATTTTTAAAGTGAAAGAAACAAACAATTGTTTAAAAGTGAAGGGAACGCATCTTAACATATTGTAGAAATATTTGTTTAAGGACAATATCGACCTTTCATTCCCTGTTAAGCTATTAGGCTAAGATAGTTACAACTTCTAACCAAGTTCACTTTTTAGGGTATGTTTACTATTTGTCGGGTGACCTAACAAAATAAGGTAAACATTATGTGTCATTTTTGAAAGCATGTTAAAATTTTCTAGTTTGACTGTTTGGTATGGAATACTTCTATAAACTACGAAAACTAGCAATAAGTGTTACCTTCTAAAGGAAACAGGGACAATTCCAGCACGGTACTGAGCAATCTTCAAGAAAGAAGGCTCGGCCAAATCAAAGTGTTGAAGAGGAGGGTTGCACCACCCACCATTGTTGTTAGGTAAAGCAGGGTTTGGTGGGCAAAAATTGGTAGCAGTGACAATTATGCTCCCTCTTAAGCACCATCTTGGGTCGTCATTGCATTTGAGTTCATAACAAGCTCCACAACTCAACCCATTGTTGAACAAAGCAGTGCTTAGCGCTGCTGTGCTAGTCCCGTACCCTTGGCTGTACAAATTTCCGTACCCACACGCTCCGCCTGCATTTTTTAGCCACCATATATCATTATTAAGATCACGATAATTCATACATCCTCTGTTTTAAAATAATTGTTATCATAATGATACACGAAGAATGTGATAATTAAAATCGAATGCTCGATAATAGTACATTACCCTCTGTCTCATAATAATTTCTCATTATTAATGATATAATTAAAGTTATTGATACACAATGTCATTTTCAAGCTGGAAAATTTCATTAGGGACATTTGATATTAAATTTAAAATAATGTTAAATATTTAAGGCCTGGACACAAATGAGTACGTGTTGAAAGTCATAAGCTTTGCAATTTTGGTATGACATGTGATATGCATTACGTATTTGGCTTTAGTGTGAACTTACCCATTGTGCCAGAGGCATCACCTCCACCGTAAAATGTGGCATGAGCGTTTGTCCACCCACCACCATATCCGGCGGCGCTACGAAGGCATAGATTGATCACAATGAGAAGCAAAGCAATAGAGAATACAGGAATAGTTGCCATTGTTGTTATAGAGGAAATTGAGGGACAAAAGAAGGTAGCATAAACTAAAGAGTGAAGTAACAATTTCTAAGTGATGCTTGTGATTGTTGTTGTTTAAATTGAGAGAAGGTGGGATAAGATAAGTAGTTGCTTATATAGAGAAAGGCAGGCTACAAAGTGTGGTCAGGAGAGTAGTAATGCAATTGTCTACCTAGAAAATGACAAGTTATTTTAGCCTGCTACTGCTCAACTTGAGGAACTATGCTGAAATATTAATTTCAACTAAATCAAATCAATATAAATCTATATATGAATCACCATGTTCTTTGCTTTTTCTTTTTAATGGTTATATATTTGGACGGTTGTAGATACTATCCTCTAAAAGACTAAGAGGAGGCTGGTAACTTCTAAACATAGATAAAAAAAAAATGCCTTATATAATATGCATAAAAAACTTTTGACTAATTCCTGAATTGTACATTGATTTCTTTCATCAGAAATAGAATAACAATAAAATTAAATATGAACAAACATGAATTTATCTTGTTTGAAGAAAATCTGTATGATCATTCAAGTATGACAAAATTCAAATTGAGACTTGTTTACCACTTGTCCAATTGACCTCCTTCATTCTTTATGGTATTGAATTGAGTTTAATTTGCCTCTGACTTATAGCTTATAAAGAGGTTTAATTATAGTTGTTTCTAGTTCCAAATTTTGATGATGAATTAATTTGTTCAGAAAATGTACAAATGTTAGTTGTCTATAATTCTAAATATTGTATATCAAATAAGAAATGTTGTATATAAAGATTTACCATATTATATAACTAATACTAGATGAAATTGATATATGATTTTAACTTATAGATGATATTGATATCTAATTTTCATATAAAACTTTTATGATTCTGTATACATTTCAATTTATAACATTTGTGACTAAATATATAACAAGTCAATAACTAATTGTCGTGAATAAATTTTCATTCCAAACGTTTTGAAATTAGGATTTTCCCCTTTAATTCTGTAGCCCATATCTTATAGGATGTCTCTAAAGGCAAAAAAAAAAAAAACATGAAAAGGTAGGTGATGTTTTCTGTTTTAATATAACGCAGTAGATAATCTAATTAAATAAATTTTGGTTAAGAAGGATGAAATATTGTTTGCGCATGAGTTGTCCTTATTGAACTACCAACTGTTTAAGCCATTGGACCCCCACCTGCACATGGTGTTTCTCAACCGTCTACTTTTCAATTTCTTGTTATTTATGTAACTTTTTTTATTCCGTGGTTCCTTTTTCTTCTTCTGTTTTCTTTTTCATCGTAATAAAATTTGTTTCTATTCTACTGCTAGGCTGCTTGCAGTGTTCATTTACCAACTCAAACTAGATATTACAGCGACACAGCCTACCAAATACCAAACTTACCATTACAATTTTTGTTGACGTCGTAAAAATTTACTTTAATTGAAAATGGAATTACAGGCTACAAAGGAATATCCAAACGATAAACAGCAATTAAACGAACACTAAAATAAGCTTAACTAGCTCTTTGTAAAGAGTATAACCCAAATGTGAGTTAGAATAAAATTGTCCCACATTGAAGAATTAGAGAGAGAAATACTAAAATATAGATTGGTGGGTTACTCTATCCATTACCAATTGGTTTTAGGATGGAATGAAGATGGGTAATAAGAACAAATAGCTTTAACCAAAAAAAAAGAAGAACAAATAGCTACCACTTCCTTCCCTCTAGCCCTCTAATAAACCTTAAAGGAGGGTTGGCAAATATAAAGAAGGAAAAGCTTATCTGTTATATCAATGTGGGACATTGTCCTTGTTCTTTTGAAGCAACATATTTGGAGGTTTTTTTTAAAGAGACATACTTGGAGTTTAATATCGAAGAAAAGGAAGAAGGTATTGTAAGTCCAACAATATATTAAGGGCTCTTGAACCACAAATCGCTCAAAAACCTCAAGTACTCTATTACCTCAAAGTAAACTGATCCCTTAAAGATTAAAACTTATGGGAAAAACTGAAAGCCTTTTCATCTCACGCCAATACAAATATATATACTTTTTCATCCAAAAATAATTAAATGCAACGGTTTGATTTTTGCACAAAAACTAACCCAGCGTAGTATTGTTTGCTTAAAAAAATGAAAGTAGTTTTGTAGTATTTTGTTGCTCCCTACATGTCCCTACGTGTATTTACCCCGTTGACTTAAGATTTTGCATTTATTCGTTGAAAAAAAAAATGATATTTTAGAATCATTAAATGTGAAATAAAATGATATTTTAAATGTGTTAGATTCTGCGAGAATACAAAGTTAGGTACTTTGCCAATTTTAGCCACTCAAGAGTTTTAATTTCGGAAATTTGGGCTCTTAGAAATTGGGGGTTCTTTTTAATTGAGTTTTTTTATTAGGACTTCCAATCAAATGAAATTATGCTTAGTTAGGTATATGTGGAGTACAATTCTATTCTTTTTAAATGTAATGGAGGAGGATAACATTGCGTTGTAGAGAAGAAAACTAAATCAAAACTTTATTTTAGCTCAACAACCATACAATCAGGCACATTCAGTCCTATCTAGAAGCCCAAATTTCGCAAAAGCCCCAAATTTACAAAAACTCCAGTCTACTTAAAGCTCTATTCCACAAAATTGAAACAATAATCTTACCTAGATTGGTTTAAAATAAATTTGGTTTATAATCTTTTCCTGAAATGCAACTAAAATTCCCCACAAATACACAATTGAGGTTTTAGTGATTGTTTGAAAATAATTTGGAGAAATAGTGCTAGAAAAAGGAAAAATGAGGTTGAAAGAAGAACAATCGAGGGAGAGTTCCAAGCAAAGGGGGAAAACGCATATGTGGACCCTACTTAACGGATAATTGGACGAAAACTAGCAAAACATATAATTTCGAAATAAGGAAAATGTTGGAGTTTATAGTAGAAACTCTAAGTTTCTTTCAAAAGAATGAAGAGTCCCTTTA
Organism: Beta corolliflora; assembly: GCA_947648045.1. Lineage (NCBI taxonomy): Eukaryota > Viridiplantae > Streptophyta > Magnoliopsida > Caryophyllales > Amaranthaceae > Beta > Beta corolliflora. The sequence goes on along the minus strand of CANSZD010003162.1, from coordinate 302,338 downwards.
TCTTTTGTCCATATTGAAAGAATAGAAGGGAAGAGTAAAGGTTTATAACCATTACTCTTCCTTTACCCTTTGAGTTGAGTAGCAATGAGGCTTTTAGTGGGTATGTGGTGATGTGTGGTTGCCACACGCGCGTCGCCGCCCACCAGGGCCATGGGCCTTGGACCTTGGGCTTTGGACTTGCTATAAATATTGCGAACTCAACACTTACAAATCCTGTGAATTACAATCTCTCAACAACTTTAACTAGAAACCTAAGAGTCTTTTATAATCTCCCCCCATATTTGATTAGCATACAAAATAATGATCTCAAGCCCTGTTTGTTCTCTTGATTGTTTGTTTCTAAGTTTTCGTTTCCAATAAATCTTCAGTCTGTCACTGTTATATCTACCCATATGTTGGGTTTTATTTCTCTCCTTGTGAGAGTTTTGGGACTTTGCTTTTGGTGTTTTATTTTCTCTTACAGATTGGTTTTGTTAATGAAAATTTTGTATTTGACTGGAATCTGAATTTTTTTTGGACCGGAACCGGTCTGGACCAGAACTTTTCCGGTCCAGTCCGGTTTTGGACCTGTTGGACCGGAATTTATATTTTTTTAAAAAAACTTTTGTATTTGATTTAAAGATATTTATAAATTAAATACATTAAAATTTAATAATTTTAATAACAATAATCTTCTAGCTAATAACTGGCTCCTGGGTTTTGGAAAGAAAATTTATACTAACGGTGTGCTTGCAGCCGAGATTTTGGCTATTATGGAGGCCTTGATAATTGTGGAGGCTAATCACTATTATAGAGCTATTATTTATTCTGATTGCCAAGGAGCGGTGGATCTTGTTTTGCAAAAAGTATTTTCTGATGCCCATTCGAATATGATCAATACTTATAGGGCGTGGCATAGAAAATTCCCCGATATAACACCCGAGGGCCCACTAGCGAGATATCTACTAGTGGGTTCCTGAACACCTGGGGTGTTACAGATGGTATCAGAGTCTGGGCCCATTCCGGTGTCCTGTAGTGCCTACGGGGACGCAGGCTCTTTAAAGGAAGGGAGAAGGTGCCTAAGATCTTGGCTATCCCACATCGGAAGTTGAGGAGAACGAAGCCTTCTTTATATAGAGGTGGACACCTCAACCAAGTAGGAGACCTTTTTGGGTAGGACTTCGGTTACGCACCAAAGCAAATCCTTACGGCTAGGGCCCAAAGAGGACAATATCTGCTAGTGGGCCCCTGGGGTGTTACACCCGAAGAGTCAGAATAAGCACTGTAGTAGAAGTTTCAACAAAGCGGTGTACGCTGTAGCTAAGGCATGTAGGTCTTCGGATATGGATCATGTTGTAACTAGGATGTTCCCCTCCCCCCCTAGTTATTGTTACCAACATTTATCCTCGGATTGTAATATGTTAAACGCTTAATTTATTTATTGCATCCTTTTCTACCAAAAAAAAAAAATTCTTCTAGCTAATAAATAGTAGGTTTTTTAACTTTCTACCTTTTAAACTGTTGTTAACATATAAACTTTTTTTTACTACAAACCCATAATCGGGATTTTCTGTGGACCGGTGATCGGACCGGAATATTCGGTCTGGTCCGGTCCAGATCTGGTCGACCCTGGTCTTTGCACAGCCCTACCTACACCATAAGATATAGCAAGTCAGCCCTGTAAATTAAATATTTAACTTCCATTATTTATAACTATTCTATTAGTTTTAGTTAAATTATTTATAACGGAAACACTATAACTCCATTTCAGGTTTGTTTGATGAGAATAATGTGTGGAGAGAAAATGCAGAGGACTTAAAAAATTAGTGTCATCCTACTTTGGAGCCCTATTTTCTTCTGAGAGTCCAACTGATTTTGAGCAGGCGTTGGAGGGCTTAGGCACGTTGGTCACAGAGGAGATGAACACAATGCTGATAGCAGAACCTACAGATGAAGAGATTAAAACGACCTTGTTTCAGATGCATCCAAATAAGCGTCGGGACCTGACGGTATGCATGCTTTATTTTTTCAGAAATTTTGGCATGTTGTGGGGAAATGATATACTTCCTCCATTCTAAAATAAGAGAAACACTTACCATTTAGGCCGTTTCAAAATAAATAAAATATTATTTTATTTGGCATTCACTTCTCTCTATCTCTCTATCTCTCTCCTCATCACATGGGTCCCTCTTTTTCTTTCTCTTTATCTATCTCCTCTCATAAATCCTCTTGCCAAGGCCCTACATTTTATATAAAACAGAACGGAGGAAGTAATATCTTTTGTGAAGCATTGGTGGAGGGGGGAGGTGGGTCTGGAGGAAATTAATAAAACTTGTGTGGTGTCAATTCCTAAATGTGCGCATCCAAAGCGTATAACAGAATGTAGACCCATAAGTTGTTGTAATGTGTTGTACAAGATTATTTTAAAGACTATGGCTAATAAATTAAAACCATTATTAGGTGATATTATCTCTGCAAATCAAAGTGCTTTTGTTCCGAAGAAATTAATCACTGACAATGCTCTTATAGCCTTTGAAATATTTCACTCTATGAAGCGAAAAGAGGAAGGAAAAGAAGGTCCAATTGCTCTGAAACTTGACATGAAAAAAGCATATGATAGAGTGGAGTTTTTTTAGAGAAGGTGATGTATAGATTGGGTTTTTGTGATGTGTGGATTGAAAAGATTATGTATTGCCTTGCCAGTGTCTCGTTTGCTTTCAAAATAAACAGAAAAGTTTATGGTTCCGTTATTCCATCAAGAGGGCTACGTCAAGGTGACCCTATATCCCCGTACTTATTTCTTATGGTTGCTGATGCTTTCTCTGCTCAGGAGAAACGTATCCATGGAGTGAAAATCTGTAAGGTGCTTGTAGGCGTGTTTTTATTTCGCCTACGCGGGATGAGTGTATATTTGTATTTGACTACCCCATTGTAAAGGTTTTGTATTGAAAATCGTTTTGAAGTCGCCAACAAGTCTTTAAAGGAAGACTCATAAACCTAATTGGATATGGGAAATTGTAGGGTCAAATTAGGGACTTATCCAATGTATATTTCCCCGTCCTGACTCCATAGATGGTTAAAATGAACCAAAAATTGAGTTCAGGGGTGAGGGTACGAACACAGTCATAATGAACCACATCCGCCCATTGCTGGCCTCTACTAAATGTCGATTCATGTCAATTTTTATGCAGAAGAATAACCAAATAATGTTTTAAGCACCCTAAAAATATTTAGTCTAAGTTGGTTCAGGAAACACATAAAAAAAACAATTTTTTTTAGTGATATGTTATTATGCAATCAATATTACAAGGAACCTAGCAGGTTGTCCAAATTAATCTGATTAATATTATAACAGTTCTTTAGGTCTTGATTAACAATAATAACATGTGGGTGATAAAAACATTAAATCATGCATAGAATAATCAGGCAAACATATAATATAAATAGACATGAATAATAATAATATGAATATAAAATAAAGTATAGAAAAGGGATTAGAATATATACAGTAGAACGATTTTATATCAAAGATCTACATCATGAAATAAATGGTTAGTAACTTCAATATAAAAAATTGGAATTCATTTAAGGACCCTCGGGATTATATCGTGGCTTCGCTCTGTGAGATTGACAACCTTCGGGACGAGCAATCGTGAAGCCTGAAAGTATGAATGTCTGAAAGATTTGAATGTATGTATGAAAATATGTGTTTGTATGTTTGTAGATTTGAAAAGTATGGAGTTTTGTAGAGAGGTTCATAAATATATTCGTAGAGTTCGAAGTGTTAATTGTGAAAAACCGTTCTGAAATATGTACGGAAATCAGATGTATTTATAGGAAAACGAAACTGCACATCACGCGCCAGCTGCGCCTGTCACAGGGGTACGTGCTTTGAAAAAGATAAGAAAGAAAGAGATGCGTCTCACACAGAGAAGTGCGCTTGGCGCAGGACTCTATGTAAGTCACAAGTCTACGTGGCTGTCTTGTGCGCTTAGCGCACGCGTACGTGGCAGGACACGTGCGCTCGGCGCACGTCTGTGCGCTTAGCAGATTCTGGTGCGCTCAGCACATTATGGTGCGCTCAGCACACGTTGGTGCGCTCAGCGCAACGCCTTGCTTTTGACACATTTTAACAGCTTTTTGATAAAAACGCGTTTTAAAGATTTTCTTTTATCTTTTAAGTTCGGAAATCTGATTTTACGGGATAAATCCGATTTTAATTATAAAAAATATCTTTGAAAATATTTATTTTATTTAAATAAAAACAATTAATTGGGCTTTTCAATGGATTGGGCTCAAAATACAATCAATTATCATGAAAAATTAATTGGGCTTTAAAATAGGATTTTAACACTTTTCGAAATAATTTTGAGATGGCTTTTCAGACTGCTCTGCCGTTGGGTCGAACCAATTAAGACTGCGATATGTTTCATCATTGGACCCTTAAATGATGAGACACGATTATGTGTCTATAGAAGTCCCCACTTTGACTGAGGTTTAGGAAACCGAAAGTCAAAGTATACGGTGTCGGGACGAAGAACAATTCTAATCGCTCTGCAATTTAGAACTGATCTATATACACGGCCTCTGCAAAACAAAGTTACTATACAGGACAATAACTACAAGCAATCTGATTACCTACAGAAGAAGATGTTAGCAGATAGTTGCAAACAACTCAGACAAAGCACATAATGATGCAATAATGCAAACTTAGACTCTCTAAGGATGCATAAGACGCTATGCAAGGATTAAGGTTATGCAAAGCTAAGGAAGTTGGCACATCATGCAAGGTCAGGGGTATGCAAGACCAGGATGTATGAAATGCAATGGAAGGTCAGGGTTTTGCAAGGCTAGAAGATCTGGATATGTAGAATGATAGAATGATCAGAAATAGATTGAATGATTAGAGAGATTTTTGAAAACTGTTTTTAGTAAATAATAGGGGTCCGTAAACGAGGTCCGCATATTACAACTTTTCGGGAGTTTGATTTGGAGAAACCACCACATATATATGAAGCCCCCACTTTGGGTGAGCTTGTCTTGAATTAGGCTTGAGCCTTGATTGAAATGTAATTGATCTGTCTTGAACATTCAGAGTTTTCACTGGGGATTTTTCATTGGGAAGCTGATACAGGCAAAGTCAAATATCGCTAGAAACCATGTAATTGTCGAAGAGTCCTTTGGGGACAAGGAGATCTTGGATTAAAAAAGTAAAAGGTTTAAAATTTGTGACTCAAATAAATGTAGGTGGAAATAGGCTTTAACGAGGCTAGATTCAGACTCGAGTCTATGTCGGGATCTAGAAAGAGTATGCTCTTGAACTCTAGAAAATCAAATCATTAGACCTTGATTAATTTATTTTATTGAAGCGGTCGGACCTCGAGATGAGGATTCCTACGTATCCTTGCGGAATCAGACCATTCGTAGTTCTTGATCTGATTTCTTTTTTTTTATTTCTTTTTTGTGCCCTAACTTTTGCCTAGGCCACCCTTTCGGGTTTTCAACCTAGTGGACTTGGACATATCTTGAAAGAAGGATTTAGGGTTGATGAAAGGTTATAAGAATTTAAGGCTTGAGGTTAAGGTTTTGATGAAGGTTTAATTGGTTTGGCGAATGGAGGATCATGGATTTGGATTATATAGGTTTTAAGGTTTTGATGGATTGAAGGATTTGAATGAGGGGTAGAACTTGTGTGCAAGCCCCCTAGATTGACTTTTATTTCTTTGCCTTTGGCTTTTTCTCTTTGCATTTTTTTCTTTTTGTCCTGTGCGTTTCTTTTGCTTTTGCTTTTTTTTCGCACTTTGATTTTTTTTTTTACCTTTTGTTTTTGCCTGGCATTGATATATTTTGATGTAGTAAGGCTTGCACACAAGCTATTGGTTTAGGATAGTGGAAGGTTTGAAGGTTGTTTGTGGAGCTTTGATTTTGAAAGGCTATTTCGCTAATGATGGTTTATGGATGATGGAGGGAGAGGGGAATAACTCCTGATCCAAAGTATGTCCATTTTTTCATTTTTTATTTTTTTTATTTTTATTAGTCAAGATCATTAGGTGATTTAAGTTTCATCATTGAATTAGAAGCATAAATAAAATGATGGAAGGCCAATGAAAAATAAAATGAAATAAAAATGGAGGCACTCGATGGGAAAGGACAGAATTGGCTTAGGGTAAGGACTCTCTGACTCATCCTAGGAAACCAGAAATAAAAGACTAAGCTTCGAATTGTTGATACACTGCCTAAGGGTGGTTGATGATGCTGATTCTCATTGCAGCGAGTATTAGAAGTTTGTTGTCATCGACCATGTTTAGCAGCGCATTTATAGGATCCAACACTAGATGTCAGATGTTCATTATTCTGTTGGAATTCGCATTAGAAGTATAGGTTGTATCTTTTAATTTTCTATAAGCTGCAGGGTTCGGACTAGACCCTATGGAAGTGATCGTGCCTCTAATATGAAGGCGGTAGACCCTATGGAAGTGATCGCGCCTCTATTGTGAAGGCGGTCAAAAGTAATCTTCATGACTCTATATGAAGTCGGGGTGGTGATGTTGCGATTGATGAGCTTTAGAGTAGGCTCACATTTTGTCCTCCTTTAGGCATTCCTAAATTGTAATCTTTCGACCGGTCATGAACAGAATCGAGTGGATTTTGCTTGTAAGTTTTTAGAAATGATTTTCGAAATAAGAAATGGAAATGAGAAATGGGAATGGGAAATGGAAGAATGGGAAATGAAAATGAAAATGGAAATGGAAAATGGAAAGAAATGGGTATGATTATGGACTAGTATGGGCTTGACCAAGAGGGAAACATGGGCCTAACTATATGCAAATGCAGACATGGACTGGACTGGACTATGCAAGCAGACTGAATGATTGAACTTAGCTGAGTACTAGACTTTGAACTTACAATAAGCAGACTAGACTCGAAGCATGGTAGACAATAAAGGTGGCTAGACTTAGGGGATGAACTTTTATAGTCCGAAGACTTGACTTTTATAGTCCGAAGACTCGACTTTTATAGTCCGAATACTTGACTTTTATAATCCGAAGACTGACTAGGGTTTACACTAGACCTAGGGAAATTTAATAGTCCTAATACTCAACTTTTATAGTCTGAAGACTGACTAGGGTTTACATATAATGCAAACTAGACCTAGAGAAATTTTATAGTCCTAAGACTGAACTTTTATAGTCCGAAGACTGACTAGGGTTTACATATAATGAAAACTACACCTAGGGAAATTTATAGTCCTAAGACTAGCCTTTAAAGTCCAAAGACTGACTAAGGTTTACATATAATGCAAACTAGACCTAGGGAAATTTTATAGTCCGAAAACTAACTTTTACAGTCCGAAGACTGGCTAGGGTTTACATATAATGCAAACTAGACCTAGGGAAATTTTATAGTCCGAAGACTGACCTTTATAGTCCGAAGACTGACTAGGGTTTACATATAATGCAAACTAGACCTATGGAAATTTTATAGTCCTAAGACTGACTAGGGTTTACATATAATACAAACTAGACCTAGGAAAATTTTATAGTCCTAAGACTGACCTTTATAGTCCGAAGACTGACTAGGGTTTACATATAAATGCAAACTAGACCTAGAAAAATTTTATAGTCGTAAGACTGACTAGGGTTTACATATAATGCAAACTAGACTTAGGGAAATTTTATAATGCGAAGACTGACTAGGGTTTACATATAATGCATACTAGACCTATGGAAATTTTATAGTCTTAAAACTGACCTTTATAGTCCGAAGACTGACTAGGGTTTACATATATGCAAACTAGACATAGGAAAATTTTATAGTTCGAAACTGACTTTTATAGTTCGAAAACTGACTAGGGTTTACATATAATGCAAACTAGACCTAGGGAAATTTTATAGTCCAAAGACTGACTTTTATAGTCCGAAGACTAACTAGGATTTACATATAATGCAAACTAGACCTAGATAAATTCTATAGCCCTAAAACTAACATTTATAGTTCGAAGACTGCCTAGGGTTTACATATAATGCAAACTAGACCTAGGGAAATTTTATAGTCCGAATACTGACTTTTATAGTCCAAAGACTGACTAGGGTTTACATATAATGCAAACTAGACTTAGGGAATGAAATGGGCCTAAATGGACCTAAGATTTGGATTGGACTAGACTTAGACTTAGATTGGAATGGATTAGGAATAGACTTGGACTATACTTCACATAAAGATGCAAATGGGCCTAGATTTTGACATGAACTAGACTTATATGGGCCTATTATCGACTCTAATGCTAGTGAATGTATGGACTCAAATTGGACGGGCCTAGGATGAATGCAAAATGGACTCTAATGCACATCGGCCTAGCATGAATGCACGTGAATCGGAACGATTGGATTGGATTGAAGGTGTTTGGACTGGGCTCAGAATTTTCGAAATTCATTTTTGAAAGGAACACCTTGTTTTTATCTTTTATTACGAAAAGATGATGGATTGATTTGAAAATGTTTTTTTAAATGTCTTGTATGATGATGATGATTAGTAAATGCTTTTTGAATAGAATAGACATGAGTGTAGGATTGATTTTGAAAAATATAAGTTTTTGAAATTGATTGAATATGGTAAGGTAGGATTGATAGGGAAGATTAGTTGGGTAGCTGGGAGAAGGTAGACATGCATGACAACTCTAACTCTACCATTACCACTTTTATAGATGCACTTTTTTAGGACAGACTCGACCTTGCATGAAAAGACTAATTTTTTATATTTGATTTAGGTGAGACCCTTAGAATGACAATGTTTTTAGATGAATGCAGACGGACCGAACATAGGATCGACCACCACGATGACTAAATCGATGAAAAGCATGCGATGCACAGACTCCGTGCCACGCAGCATTGCTGCGCGTGGCGCATAATCGTGCGTCTGGCGAGGGAGTGGTGCGCCAACGCACTACTCCCCCAACATTTTTTTCGGGGATTTAGGCGAGGTTTTGGCCAATTGACGATCTTTTATTTGTTTTTTCAGATACGATTTTAGGTACGACGCATAACAATGACAATTTGACAAGTTTATAACAAGCAAAATTGCAATCAGAAGCAAATGTCCTGACTCCATAGATGGTCAAAATGAACCAAAGATTGAGTTCGGGGGTGAGATTACGAACACAGTCATAATGAACCACATCCGCCCATTGCTGGCCTCTAATAAATATCAATTCATGTCAATTTTTATGCAGATGAATAACCAAATAATGTTTTAAGCACCGTAAAAATATTTAGTCTAAGTTGGTTCAGGAAACACATAAAAAGACTATTTTTTTAGTGATATGTTATTATGCAATCAATATTACAAGGAACCAAACAGGTTGTCCAAATTAATCTGATTAATATTAGAACAGTTCTTTAGGTCTTGATTAACAATAATAACAGGTCGGTGATAAAAACAATAAATCATGCATAGAATAATCAGGCAAACATATAATATGCATAGATATGAATAAGGCCCTGTTCTTTTGGACTTATTATCAGCAAAAATAAGTAAAAATAAGTTCAGTTCAGCAAAAATAAGTTCAGTTCAGCAAAAATAAGATCAGTTCAGCAAAAATAAGTTCAGTCTTATCTAATGTTGTAATTATTATTTTTGTTTTCAATATTACTATTTATATTGTTATTATTATTAATATAATAATTATAATAACGATGAATTTGTAATTTTTTTAATTTTTTAATTTTTTAATTTAATTTAATTTTTTAATTTTTTTAATTTATTTTAATATTTTTGTTATTTATTATTTATTATTTATTATTTATTATTAATTATTTATTATTTATTATTTATTATTATTATTATTTATTATTATTTATTATTTATTATTTATTATTTATTATTTATTATTTATTAATTATTATTTATTATTTATTATTTATTATTTATTATTTATTATTTATTATTTATTATTTATTATTTATTATTTATTATTTATTATTTATTATTTATTATTTATTATTTATTATTTATTATTAGTTATTATTTATTATTTATTTTTTTATTATTTATTATTATTTATTATTATATTATTTATTATTATTATTATATTTTATTTATTAATTATTATTATTATTATTATTATTTTTTATTATTATTATTATTATTATTTATTTTTTATTATATTATTTATTATTATTATTATTTATTATTATTTATTATTAATTATTTATTATTTATTATTTATTATTATTATTATTATTATTTATTATTATTTAATATTTATAACTATTATTTATTATTATCATTTATTATTATTATTTATTATTATTATTTATTATTATTTATTATTTATTATTTATTATTTATTATTTATTATTTATTATTTATTTTATTATTTATTATTTAGTATTTAGTATTTAGTATTTATTATTTATTATTTATCATTTATTATTAATTATTTATTATTTATTATTTATTATTTATTATTTATTATTTATTATTTATTATTTATTATTTATTATTTATTATTTATTATTTATTATTTATTATTTATTATTTATTATTTATTATTTATTATTTATTATTTATTATTTATTATTTATTATTTATTATGTATTATTTATTATTTATTATTATTATTTATTGTTTATTATTCACTATTTATTATTTATTATTATTATTGGTATTATTATTTATTAGTATTATTATTTATTATTATTATTATTATTATTATTATTATTATTATTTATTATTATTATTATTATTATTATTTATTATTTATTATTTATTATATATTATTATTTATTATTATTATTATTTATTATTATTATTATTATTTCTTATTATTTTATTATTTATTATTATTTTTATTATTTATTAATAATTTTTTATTTATTATTTATTATTTATTATATATTATTATTTATTATTATTATTATTATTATTTACTATTATTATTATTATTTATGATTATTATTATTTATTATTATTATTATTTATTATTATTTATTATTATTATTTATTATTATTATTAATAATTATATTATTATTATTTATTATTTATTATTTATTATTTATTATTTATTATTTATTATTTATTATTTATTATTTATTATTTATTATTTATTATTTATTATTTATTATTTATTATTTATTATTTATTATTTATTATTTATTATTTATTATTTATTATTTATTATTTATTATTTATTATTTATTATTTATTATTTATTATTTATTATTTATTATTTATTATTTATTATTTATTATTTATTATTTATTATTTATTATTTATTATTTATTATTAATTATTTATTATTTATTATTTATTATTTAATATTAATTATTAATTATTAATTATTTATTATTTATTATTTATAATTAATTATTTATTATTTATTATTTAATATTAATTATTTATTATTTATTATTTATTATTTATTATTTATTATTTATTATTTATTATTTATTATTTATTATTTATTATTTATTATTTATTATTTATTATTTATTATTTATTATTTATTATTTATTATTTATTATTTATTATTTATTATTTATTATTTATTATTTATTATTTATTATTTATTATTTATTATTATTATTTAGGAAAAATAAGTTCAGTTCAGCAAAAATAAGTAAAAATAAGTTCAATTCAGCAAAAATAAGTAAAAATAAGTTCAGTTCAGCCAAAATAAGTTCAAAAGAACAGGGCCTAATAATAATATTAATATAAAATCAAGTATAGATAAGGGATTAGAATATACAGAAGAACTATTTTATATCAACGGTTATTTCACCTAATAACCCTGACAAAAAAATTTATTCACCAAATACCCCCACTTTTTTCAAAATTCACCAGATACTCCTGACCTTTAAAAAAATTCACCAGATACCCGTGACCTTTAAAAAAATTACCCAAAATGCCCTTTTGGCTAACGGACGTTAGTGTTCCGTTAACTAATTAACTAATTAACCTAAAAAATCCTAATTAAACCTAACTAAATCCTAAGTAAACCCTAACACTCTCTCCCTTACCCAACCCCAACCCCCCCACCCTAGACCCACCATCTCCACCACCCAACCCTAGCCTCACCCCCCCCCCCCCTCCCTCCTCCCCCCCCCCCTCCTCCTCCTCCCTCCCCCTCCCCTCGACCCCTCGCGCCTCCTCCTCCCCTCCCCCTCCCTCCTCCCTTCGCGCCAGGCTCAACACCACTCCCCCTCCCTCGCGTCGGTTCGCGTCACTTCAACACCCGGTCCCCTCTCCCTCAATCTCGCCGCGCGCTCCCCCTCCCTCACTCACTCGATCTCGTCCGTTCATGGGGCAACTAGATTGTAACCAAAGGACTAGCTTCATGACGAGGGAGGAGGCGCGGTTGTGGGGATTTGACTGGAGAGAGGTTATGTGGTTGTGGGGGGATTCGACGGGGGGCCGCGTGGTTGTGGGGGATTCGACGGGGGTTGCGTGGTTGTAGGGGATTCGACGGGGAGGGACTAACCGATGCGAGGGGGAATGCGGGATGGGGGGTGGTGGGAAGGGGAGGCACGGCGGCCCTGGGGAGGTGGGGATGGGGAGGCGCGGCAACCTGGGAGTGCGGCGGCGAGGGAGGTGGGATGAGGATGCGCGGCGCGCGGGGAGGGGGAAGGGGTGGTGGGGCCGGAGTTGTGGGGTTGGGGGTGGTGGGGCTAGAGTTGTGGGGTTGGTGGGCTTGAGGTGGGTTGGGGGCTGGTGGGCTAGGGTGGGTTAGGGTTAGTTAGGGTTTTAGGGTTAGTTTTAGGGTTTTTAGGTTTAATTAGGGTTTTTAGGGTTAATTACGGTTAATTAGGGTTAATGACTAACGGAGTTAACCGTCGTTAGTCATTAAGGGCATCTGGTGAATTTTTAAAAAGGACAGGGGTATCTGGTGAATTCAAAAAAAAGTGGGGGTATTTGGTGAATAAATTTTTTTGTCAGGGGTATTTGGTGAAATAACCGTTATATCAAAGATCTATATTATGAAATAAATGGTCAGTAACTTCAATGTAAAAAATAGGAATTTATTTAAGGACCCTCAGGATTACATCGTGGCTTGGGTCTGCGAGATTGACAACCTTCGGGACGAGCAATCGTGAAGCTTGAAAGTATGAATGTCTGAAAGATTTGAATGTATGTATGAAAATATGTGTTTGTATGTTTATAGATTTGAAAAGTATGGAGTTTTGTAGATAGGTTTTGTAGAGAGGTTCGTAAATATATTCGTAGAGTTCGAAGTGTTAATTGTGAAAACCCATTCTGATGTATTTATAGGAAAACGGAACTGCGCTTCACACAGATTGGCGAGCCTAACGTCTCACGCGCAGATCCACGTTCAGGCGCAGATTGGCGAGCCTGACGCGGCATGCCCAGCAGAAAGCGTACACGTGATACGCACTTTGAAAAAGATAAGAAAGAAAAAGATGCGTCTCACACAGAGAAGAGCGCTTGGCGTAGGACTCTATGTGAGTGACAAGTCTACGTGGCAGTCTTGTGCGCTTGGCGCAGGACTATGCGCTTAGCGCACGCGTTCGTGGCAAGACACGTGCGCTCGGCGCACGTCTGTGCGCTCAGCGCACCGCCTTGCTTTTGACACGTATTGACAGCTTTTTGATAAAAACGTGTTTTAAAGATTTCCTTTTATCTTTTAAGTTCAGAAATCTGATTTTACGGGATAAAATGCGATTTTAATTATAAAAAATCTCTTTGAAAATATTTATTTTATTTAAATAAAAAAATTAATTATTATTAAACAATTAATTGGGCTTTTCAAATGATTGAGCTCCAAATACAATCAATTATCATGAGTAATTAATTGGGCTTTAAAATAGGATTTTAACACTTTTCGAAATAATTTTGGGATGGCTTTTCAGACTGCTCTACCCTTGGTTCGGACCAATTAAGAACACGGTATGTTTCATCATTGGGCCATTAAATGGGGAGACACGATTATGTGTCTACAGTGCTCCTAGAGTATCACATATTTTCTTTGCGAGATGACAAGATCCCGTTTGCGAAAGCCACCGTGTAAAGAATGCTCAAATAACCGATATTATCATTAGATACGAGAGAGCATCCGGGTCAAAGTGTCAATCTTGATAAAACATATGTGGTTTTTTTTTTGCAAATGTGTGGATATTAATCGAAGACAAGAAATTGTGGCTACTTTGGGTGTGAAGGAAGTTGAGAAGCATGACAAGTATTTGGGGTTACCGACTATCATTGGCAAATCAAAGAAGGTGATCTTTGCATCATTGAAAGAGAGAATTTGGAAGAAAATTCAAGGATGGAAGGAGAAACTAGTATCGATGCCCTGGGGAAAGAGGTTCTTATAAAAGCCGTGGTGCGGGCTATCCCAACTTACATGATGAGTATTTTCAAGATTCCGGATGGCATTATTGATGAAATTCACGGCATTTTGTCTCGATTTTGGTGGGGGTCGAATGGAATGAATAAAAAGATGCACCGGTGCTCGTGGGATAAGTTGTGTAAACCTAATGCTACGGGGGAATGGGGTTTTCGGAATTTTTATATTTTAAATCAAGTGTTGCTTGCAAAACAAATATGGAGACTCCATGTGAACCAATCTACCTTGCTGCATAAGATTATGAAAGCCCACTATTTTAGACATGATGCTGTATTAGATGCGCGGAGAGGACTAAACCCAAGCTACTCAAGGAGAAGTTTATGGGGAGCAAAATATCTTCTATTGGATGGCCTTAAATGGAGGATGGGTGATGGAACAAGTATCAAGGTTTGGGAGGAAGCTTGGGTTGGAGGTAATATAGCAAAGCACCCGAGCCTCTATCCGATGAAGCTCAACAAAATCTGGTCACAAGAGAGATTGTATCGCAAGCAATGGGCGTGAATGTAATGTGCAAACTTCTAAAAAATTATTTTATGGAGGAATATTGCAAGTCCATCTTACAGACTCCTTCACCTATGTTCCCTTAAAGGATGTGCGGTATTGGGGTTCAACAAAGGATGGGCTTTACAATGTTAAGTCGGTTATTGGTTTGGACTGTTGGGTGGTCAGGTGGAAGCGAATAATTTGAGTGAAATATGGCGCATAGTCTGGAATCTTGGAGGCCCCCCAAAACTCTCTCACTTTGTGTGGCAAGTGTGCAAGGAAAATATAACGGTGAAGGAAGAGTTGTATTGGCGCCACATGGCTCAGGATGATATTTGTTTGTGTTGTAGTGTGGAGGTGGAGTCATGTAATCAAGTACTGTTTGAGTGTGCTGTAACGCGAGGAGTATGGGAGAGCAGTAAACACGGGATTGTGGTACTGACAGCCCCTGCTGGTTCCTTTTCTTCGAAGCTACTATGGTGGGTGAACAAGGTAGGCATGAAAGAGGTGTGCGAGATTATGACAATAGCCTGGGCTATATGGTTCTGCCGCAACAAATTCATCTATGCGAATGAAAATATAAATGCACAATCTATGGCTACAAGTTTTCTGCAGATGGTGGAGGATTACAGAACATATTCCAAGCACGTCTTTCCTTATGTCTGTTAGATAAAAAACAGAATTGAACAAAGGGTCACAAGATGAACAATCTTCTAGGCGTGGATCACTTTCCCAAAAGTAATATTCCGACCCTAATCGTAAAGCACGGGTTCACGGAATTCACCTTCGAGATACAAAGAAGAGAACAATAGTGGTCACGCTTACTATGAACACTATTCAATGAAAATGAGTTTGTGAGATTTTGTAGAGATGAAGAATTTCTGATTTTGATCTTTTAGAGTTTGTATGCAAAAGAGAGAAGTAGTTTTCTCAACACCTTCATCATATGAGAGATCTCATATTTATAACAATGCTATACTGTTTCAGAAAATCCGAAACGATACATTGACAAACCGTCAAAACACGCAAATTAACGCAAATGTCAGAGACATCGTCGCGAGTCGCGAGCTGAGCACCGTCGCGAGGTGCGACCATGGTCGCGAGTCGCGACCAGCCCTGCTGCTGGGTGCGAGCAAGCCAAGCCCACTGCCACCGCTGCGGGGTGTGAGCAAACGAAGCCATGCAATTCAACATTCCTCACAAACACGACTAACATATAGCATATTATATTACATATATTGTGTGAGTAACAACACCATTACCAAGTGACTCAAACAATATATCATGAAATTAACTAACCTTATACTCTAAATCTCCAACAATCCTCCCCCATTTAGAGTATACAAAAAATAGTTATTGCACAAGCATCATCAAAACAAAACAACCTCATGCATAAATGAAAGTGTACAAAGACTTGAACTTCCACTTAGTATAATACACATTTCAAGCATTCGTATCCAAATGGTGTCGATAAACGATTGAACCATTAGCAACACATAATGAAAAAACTTGAAGATATTACACACACAATATTAACTACTCATTTTCAATATATACTTGACACTAATTAGCCATGTGTCCATATCAATTCATAAGTGCATCAAAGCTATGCCTCACTAGCTCCTTGAAGCGGCCAAACTTCGCACTTACATAAGTAGATCTCTTAGAAAACATGCTCCTGTGACAAAGCACAATGTCAAGAGATCTATTAAGATTAAACAACCTCTTAAATCATCACCGATTTAAAGAACTTTACCTTGGATGATTATATAAGTTCTTTCAATCATCAAATAAGGAAATTAATCTTATTGAACTCAAGACCCAACGTCTTATTGGGCGTTAAGTTAAGATTCCCTCACTCGTGATTTTCAATAGGCACCAATCCTAAACCGATTGCCATCCTCTTTACCGTATCTCTAGCTAGTGCCTTTGTGAAACAATCCGCTAGATTATACGTAGTTCTCACATAGTCAACAGTGATAGCATTATCTTTGATAAGTCCTTGGACATAACTATGTCTCACACCAATGTGTCTTGACTTACCATTATACACTTGACTATAAGCTCTTGCCAAAGCTGCATCACTATCACAATGTATAGCAATAGGTGATATTGGTTTTGGTAACAAAGGTATCTCAAACATGAGATTCCTTAACCACTCGGCTTCTTTGCTTGCCGACGACAGAGCTATAAACTCCGATGTCATTGAAGAATCCGCAATGCAAGTTTGTTTCTTGGAAGCCCAAGATATCGCACCTCCCCCAAGGAGGAATGCCCATCCACTTGTGGAGGAATGATCTTCTCTATTAGAGATCCAACTTGCATCCGAATACCCTTCTAAAACCGAAGGATATCCACTATAGGACAAACCATAGTCCATGGTTTTCCTCAAATACTTTAACACTCGACGAATAGCTTGCCAATGTTCCATACTAGGATTACTAGTATACCTACTTAATTTCCCTACCGCAAATGCGATATCCGGCCTAGTACTCGTCATAGCATACATCAAACAACCTATAACCCTCGCATACTCAAGTTGAGACACGACATTGCCATCATTTGGCAACAATTTTTCACTTGGATCCATAGGAGTTGAAACAAGAGAGCAATCACTAACATTAAACTTCTTGAGCACTTTCTCGATATAATGTGATTGTGACAAGATCAATTTTCCATTGTCTCTCTTAATTCTTATACCTAAGATGACATCCGCCTCCCCCAAATCTTTCATGGAGAATTGTGAAGATAGAAAAGATTTTGTCCACTCAACTTGTGACAAATCCGTTCCAAATATCAAAATGTCATCTACATATAGACAAATCATGACACCATTGCCGTTGTCATCAAATTTGCTATAAACACACTTGTATGAATTATTCAATTTGAAACCATTAGACAACACAACCTCATCAAACTTTTGATGCCATTGCTTAGGTGCTTGTTTTAGCCCATACAAAGATCTAATCAACTTGCATACTTTATGCTCTTGACCTTGCACGACAAACCCTTCCGGTTGTCGCATGTAAACCTCTTCCTCTAGTTCTCCATTCAAGAACGTCATCTTGACATCCATTTGATGGATCACAAGCTTATGAATAGCCGCAAGAGCTATTAATAACCTTATAGTGGAGATTCTAGCAACGGGTGCATATGTATCGAAATAATCAATACCCGGTTTTTGTGAGAAACCTTGAGCCACTAAACGGGCTTTGAACTTATCAATAGTTCCATCTACTTTCATTTTCTTTTTGAAAATCCATTTACACCCAATTGGTTTACACTTAGGAGGTAAATCAGCTAAAACCCAAGTGTTATTTCCCATGATGGAATCCATCTCATCATCAATTGCCTCTTTCCAAAAAGCGGCATCTTGAGATCTCATAGCCTCATTAAACGTTAAAGGATCCTCTTCCACATTAAATATATATGGAAACTTAGTCACTATGGAACTCCTTGATCCTTCAACCAAATATACATGAAAGTCCGGGTCGAAAGATTTCTCTTTTCTCGCCCTTTTACTTCTCCTAGGTTGTGATGATGTTGATGCAACATTCTCATCAAGAGTTTGTTCATAAACTTCTTGATCAATGTTAGTTTGATCAAGACCAATTCCTTGATCAATGTTAGTTTGATCAATTGCTTGAATATTGGTATTGGGAGTAATATCCTTTGGTCTAGGAATTGATGAATATCGATTTTCATCAAAAATTGCATCTCTTGACTCCATAATAGTGTGAATTGACCAAAAGTCATTTTGTTCTATAACATAGAACCTATAGGATTTGCTATGAAGAGCATACCCTATAAAGATGTACTCAACTCCCCTTTCACCCAACTTTTTACGTTTGGGTTCCGGCACTTTTAGAATTGCCCGACATCCCCAAACTTAGAGATAACTCAAGTTTGGTTTTCTTTTATACCAAAGTTCATATGGGGTAACCTCGTTCTTTTTCATTGGAACTCGGTTTAAAATATGACAAGCTATTAACATAGCTTCACCCCAAAAACCATCACTTAAACCCGAATAGGATAACATAGAATTTACCATTTCTTGCAAAGTTCTATTCTTTCTTTCCGCTATACCATTTTGTTGTGGTGTATAAACCGCGGTAGTTTCATGTATAATACCGGTAGATTGAAAATAACTCGGGTCATAGAATTCACCACCCCTATCGATTTTAAACCGTTTAACTTTGTCACTTAGTTGCAATTCAACTTCATTTTTATAGATCTTAAACTTATCAAGGGCTTCATCCTTAGTAAACAACAAGTATACATAACAAAACCGAGAATAATC
Organism: Beta corolliflora; assembly: GCA_947648045.1. Lineage (NCBI taxonomy): Eukaryota > Viridiplantae > Streptophyta > Magnoliopsida > Caryophyllales > Amaranthaceae > Beta > Beta corolliflora. The sequence continues at coordinate 283,216 of CANSZD010003162.1, read as the reverse complement.
ATCAATAAAAGTTATCATGTATTTCTTGTTCCCTAAGGAAGGAGTGCTATGGAAATCACATAAATCACTATGCACCAAATCAAGCAATGAAGTATCCTTTTCCACATTGTTTGGAAAAGATTTTCTAGTTATCTTTGTTAACATGCATGTTCTACACTTCTCTATACTTGGATCAAACGAGGGAATCAAATCATGCTTAGACATGGAATACAACTTTTTATAGTTAACATGACCAAGTCTATTATGCCATAGAGAAGAATTGTCATTGACAACAAACAAAGTATCCTTCAAAGCATTAGAAATACTAAGTTTAAACATGCTATTACAAAGATAACCAAGTCCTACAAATGTACCACCCTTAGATAATATAAATTTATCAGCTTCAAACACCATTTTAAAACCTTATCGATTCAAGGTAGAACCGGAGACTAAATTTCTCCTAAGTTCCGGAGCATACAATACATCTCTTAAAATAAGAGGCTTTCCGGAACTAAACACTAATTCTACTTGTCCTACACCTAGAACTTTAGTCGTAGAATCATTGCACATGTAAAGAACTTCTCCATTCTCAACCTCCTTGAAAGTCTTGAATAGAGACCGCTCATTGCATACATGTCTTGATGCTCCCGAATCGATCCACCATGAACAATCATCCTGTACACAAAAGATTTCAGAAATCATACACACAAAATTCAGATTTGAATTAAGTGAAACTTGTGTACACATACCTTGCTTGGTATGGGTTTGGCTAGACTCGCCATTCCCACCATTCTTTTTGTTCATCTTCTTCTTCCAAATGGTGCAATCCTTCTTGAAATGACCGGGCTTTCCACATTCCCAACAACCTCGTTGAGCACCTCCACCAAACTTAGGCTTCTTCCCATTGTTGCCTTTGGTGAAATTGTTAGCCCTCTTCTTAGGATTAGAAGACTCCTTTGATTTACCATCCTCCACCATGTTAACGGTGGAAGAATTAGGATTGACATCCTTTTGTCCATCTTGGACCCGAATGCCCTCTTCAATCCGAAGATGAGCACCCAATTGTTCAACATTCATATCATCTTTCTTATGCTTAAGAGAATTTCTAACATCCTTCCAACCGGGTGGTAATTTGTCAATTATAGAGGAAACAACAAAGGTCTCATCCATCACAATGTTGTGTTGCTTAAAACTCCCTAAGATTATTTGAATTTCATGGAATTGCTCCATTACCGACCTAGAGTCTACCATTTTAAAAGCATTGAAATTACTAACAAGAAATTTCTTACTAGAAGCATCTTCGGCCATGTATTTACTTTCTAGTTCATCCCAAAGAATCTTAGCGGATTCAACAAATTGATAAATATCAAACAAAGCATCGGACATACCGTTAAGGATGTGACCACGACATATGTAGTCATCATTCTCCCATTTGTTTCTCCTCCGAATTTCTTCAACAGTTTCATTTTCCACTTCCTCGGGTTTGGGAGTGCTCAAAACATACGCCACACTTAACGAAGCGAGAAGGAAATGCATCTTCTTCTGCCATCTTCTAAAACCAACACCTTCGAACTTGTCAAGTTTGTGAAAATTTGCAGACATTTCACGAATTGAAGTCATCTTGCAATGAGTATTACTTTTGGATTGTTAGATAAAAAACAGAAATGAACAAAGGGTCACAAGATGAACAATCTTCTAGGCGTGGATCACTTTCCCAAAAGTAATATTCCGACCCTAATCGTAAAGCACGGGTTCACGGAATTCACCTTCGAGATACAAAGAAGAGAACAATAGTGGTCACGCTTACTATGAACACTATTCAATGAAAATGAGTTTGTGAGATTTTGTAGAGATGAAGAATTTCTGATTTTGATCTTTTAGATTTTGTAGAGGTGCGAACATGGTCGCGAGTCGCGACCAGCCCTACTGCTGGGTGCGAGCAAGCCAAGCCCACTGCCACCGCTGCGGGGTGTGAGCAAACCAAGCCATGCAATTCAACATTCCTCGCAAACACGACTAACATATAGCATATTATATTACATATATTGTGTGAGTAACAACACCATTACCAAGTGACTCAAACAATATATCATGAAATTAACTAACCTTATACTCTAAATCTCCAACAATGTCTCGCCTGGTGCTGGGCTGAACTCATCAGCTACGTGCTGGATACGACCTCAGGAGGGGGTGACTAAGCTCAATGTAGATGCGCATATTGTGGAGGGGAGGTATGTGAGCTTGGGTGTGGTGTTGAGGAATGCGAGTGGCTCGGTCCTAATGATGGCAACAAAGAGATTGGAAGGGAGTAGAGACTCGACTATGGCTGAAGCGGAAGCTGTATGATACGGGCTTCAAGTGGCGCAAAGATCAGGGTATGATAATGTGTGGATTGAGAGTGATGGTTCGTTCAGTTCTTAGTGAAGCTGATGGTTTTTCTCCAATATTTCTGCTTTACGATGATATTAGAAAATTGTCTAAGTCTTTCAGCTTTTTTTCGTTTCACTCATGTTAAGAGGGTCGGGAATACGGTAGCCCATTTGGTGGCAAGATGGGATACAACAAATAGCGATGAACTAGTTTGTATAGTTCCAATTCCCCAAAGTATAATCACTTTGGCGGAATATGATTTGCAATAATATGTCGGCCTAATGTTTCCCCTAAAAAAAAAAAAGTAAAATTATCTTCCATCTCTAACGTGTTACATAATTTTTTTAATTTAGATAATTACTTATCACAATAGTTACTGTGAGAAGCCTATTATATCTATGGATGTAAATATATATACCCTGATACAATCTCCATCTCATATTCTCTGCAAATAGGTATCTAAGAAGAAGAATTTCTGAATGTGTAACTTTACACATGTATCTCTATTATATAAGCCAAGGGGGAGCAATGGTGTCCCCCTTGGAATTTACTTAATTATCCCTCCACAACATAAATATTAGATTCCAAATTTCCACACACACTTCTAATAGTTAATCAAAACCAATTTAATAATGCATAAACTTGCCAAAAAAACAATCAAATCTCTATTAAACCCAATCAACTCATATAAAAGCTCAATCACATAAACTTGCCAATAAAAAAGATTCATAATCAAGAACTTACCAAACATTAATACCACAAACAATAACAAAAAAATACACGACATTCTCATTACATAGACAACTCAATTCAAACTCAAAATAATTTTTCCATAACACAAACACAATTAACAAACACAAACTCCAAACAAAAAAAATCAATTCTCTTCATAGATTGGAGCTTCACGACACTCTAAAAAAAAGACATTCTCCAATTTGCAGATACTATACTGTTAATCAGGTACGCAGTTCGTTATTGAAAATAAAAGTATGTGTGAAGTTTTATGTTCAGTAAATCTTAAGAATTAATATATCTAAATTCATTTACAAAAGATTAATATTAAAAATCACTCACAACCTTTGTTAGTTTTGCATTAGCGAATTAATATATCTAGATTCATCTAAATATTAATCTTTCACATTTTAAGAGTAATCATAACTATACTACAGATGGAGTATATAATAACAAGTTTTGAAATTAGCGCACGCATCGCGTGCATATATGACTAGTAATGAAAATTGTAGGAAAATTACCCGAGGCACTCACTTATTTCCTAATTGGAAACTTATTATATGCTACAATGATGACCTTAAATCAATTTCCAGAAAGTTATTGCCTAAATTAAATGGAATAAATTAATCTAATTACAAGATTCGTGTCCTCAAGAGTGAGCACGTATGAAGAGAGATGCTTCAATCAATAATTGTCATTACTTCATTGAAATCAAGAAAGACAAAAGGAACGATGTAGTGCACTTAATTTAATGAAATTCAATCATGTTATAATATCTAATCATGTTATAGTATCAACATAGGCTGTCCATATATATAACTTATTATTGATAATTGCATAAGCCATATATATACATATCTTGATTCTAATTATATACTCTGATCAATCATAAGATCACATCTTTCTTCTAATAATTATTTTGTAAGTTCCTTTAACAAGCTTACAAAAATGTTTACAATATTTTTGTTGGGTGCAAACAAAATGTTTACTATCTAATCGTATTAGGAGTACTAACAAATTAGTAGTTCCTGTCAGAAACCGAAAACTAAAGGATGCTTTCAATTAACGTCTTAACGGCTGAAATTTTGGAGAGATGAAGGGCCTACCATGTTAAAAGCACATGCAATGTCGTTATTTTCCAATCCTTTCATGTCCATCCTTTTCATGCAATCTATTTAGTATTGTCTTTTTTGTTTTAACGTGATTTTTGTAAAATAGAGGCTAATATTTTATACGTTAATAAATAATAATGGATTGACTTATTTAAAATGAAAACAAATTAGTAGATATGGATACTGTAGACAGCAATCTTGTAATCTTTTCAGACCATATGCTTGAAAAGAGATGGGAGATGATGGAATACATTTATCCTTCAAATCTTTAAAGTTCATGTATGAGATATTATATGGAATTGATTGGTGTAAATTTTCTTTTCTGTATCCCACAAGAACATGTATATTTTTTTGGCCCCATGGGACCCCACTGTCGAGATGAAGGGCGCCTCTGCCTCGACCGACACCTCTCGCAGTGCTAACTCTGCCGTGCAGGTTTGCGGGCAGACACTTTGAGATTAGGGGGGATGGTAAGGGGAAACCCTCCCCCAAAGTGTCCCTAGTGGGGATCGAACCCCCAACCTTGAGGTTGAAAGGTTTCCTTACCACTAGGCAGCCTAAGCACAGTCAAATACATGTATATATGTGTGCCAAGATAATGAGATATAGGCACGCCCTTACTCTGGTTTACATACAGAAAGTTTCAATAGCTAACATGTTTCGTTCTTTTTTTTTTAGCAGAGCCGAAAATAGCTAACATGTTCTTTTGTTTCTTTTTACTTCTTTTTTAAAAGGTACATGAATAATAAGTTAGGACACTTTTCTGCCAAGGGAAGAACCCAATGAATCGAAGATCATAATTATCTCGAATTAAGATCATATTCAACTATAACGTCAATCGTGGCGGCGGCGAAATAATGTGACTTGTTTTGGAGAGATAATCTCCTACTTGGTTAGCTTCTCTAATGATGTAGTCAATTGAATGAGCAACGATTGGATATCATTAATGAGAGTTTGTATGATCCATGGAGGAATATTGGCCTTAGAGAATTTAAATCACCACCTGATTATCTCATTCAACATAGATAAACTGGTATTCTGATTATTAACCAGGTGAAGACAATTTCTCAGATCCCAGGCTTTAGCAACAAGAGTAAAATTATGAACAAAATAATAGGCTTGAGCTGTTAAAAGGTGATTAGAAGAACCATGAATAAAAACGCCGGCGGAAGTAGAGGAACTGATAGAGTATAAAACTATTTATTGGACCTCAACCATCAGCTTAAACTTTTGGTTGAGTTGGTCCTTGGACGTAGTATCGAGTCGACGACATAAAGGTCGCGAGTTCAAATCTCATCCACCCCTCCCTTCTAAGTAGAATATCTAGCGCAGGTATGAGGGAGGCATGTCTTGCATTCACACTTCAAGCCCAAAGGGCTCTTGTGTGAGGGGGTGTGATAGAGTATAAAACTATTTATTGGACCTTAACCATCAGTTTAACCTTTTGGTTGAGTTGGTCCTTTGACAGGAACCAATGACGACGCCGTCAAAATTTAGTTCAAAGCATCTAGGAAGTGAAGGATGCCAACAGAGATTATGGATAAGAACCTGCAAGAAGGAAAGAAAGAAATAGTGAAAGAAAAATCAATGATTAAACGAGCACTCTACTCCCGATATTTTCACCTATACCAAGTTTCAAACGAATACCTTTTCGCAAAAGTTTGCGAATTTGGAGAATAGATTTTTCCAAATGTAAGAATCAGAGGGCTTGGATCAATACTTGAAAAAGAAAGTGTTTCTGATTGAAGGTATTTTTGACGCATAAGAGTTGGCTTGATCAGATAGTATAAGCCAACCCATTTTAGCAACATAAGCATTATCAACATATGCCTTTTTCTGAACATAATTTTTAGGATAAGAATTTTTTTATTAGGCTAGTAACGGAAGCTCAACATAATTAGAATTGCTTTTTCCTTTTATACTTGTTATACTTTTTTTTTGAGGGGTTATACTTGTTATACTTAATGTTAACACTTACTATTGATATTGGTAAATAACCAAATAAATCAGCTTAGCTTAGATGGTACGTCCCTTCACTTTATAATCAGGACGTCATAGGTTCGATCTCAAACAAGAGCAAATATAGTTTTTGGGAGGATGGAAAGCAAAAGGAGGGTGGGATTACTGTCTAGCTGGGCTTTATACTGAGCAGAGGTCAACTACCTGATATTAGCATCACGACCCAACCCAACCTAGGTCACGAGATATATATATATATATATATATATATATATATATATATATATATATATATATATATATATATATATATATATATATTGAGTCTATGGTGTGAGAAGGGAGTTTTATATGAGAAGTGGTAATAATTCTAACCCTTGGATCACGCGTTATTTAATGGCCAAGATTAAAAACTAAAACAAACTAAAATCCCCAACTATCAACCTTATTTCTCTCTCCTCTCTCTCTCTCTTCGGTTACTCTGCTTTCATTACTCAATTACGTAATTTTTTTTTTGTCAATACCAATTCAGTGAATTTCGTCCCTGATTATCAGTGAAGTTTAGCACCCAAGATTAGTTCGAGAGAGACGCATATAATTTGGGAGAAGAAGGTTATTAGTATCTCGTTAAAATTTTCGTTTGTTATTGGACAGATTTGTTTCATGAATCTGATGATATTATATGAATATAACTGATCATGTTATTGCACAAGGAAGTCACGGCTACGATCATGTTTTTTTTTTTTGGAGTTTGTGGAAAAATATTCAATTCTCCAGTCGAAAGCCACTTAAGAAGTAAACATTTTCAGTTTTCTAATGTATTGGAGTTGAGGGTATGTCGAATTATATAATCTGAAGTCTTTGTTGGGATCTATTGTAATTTCATATTTTCATTGATGTTCTCTTTTGTGTTTTGTCTTATTGATTCTTTTCACATGGTGGTTTTTTACCACCTAGCATTGGACACCGGTGATTATAGAGGAAGATATATTTTTGAGATCTTCGCTAGTTTCCAACTATGGAAATTATTGGTATAACTCCCATGACTAGTTCGTATAACTCTAAAAAAGAGTTGGCATAACTCCGAACAAGCAATGTTATAACTCTAAACACATATTGCTAAAATGATAAATCCAAATTGTGGGTTAGCACTAGTGTAACTCTAATTAGTAATTCATATAACTCCAATCAATTACTGCTATAATTCTAATTATAATGCACTACAACTCCAATTAGCATTTTCTATAAATCTAAACTAATATTGTTCTAAGCCAATGTAGTTATAACTCTACTTAATATTCAAATTAATCCCTCATAATCATACATAAATCCCCGCAATTCGAGTAATTAAACTACTCACACATATACTTGATTTGAATTATACGAACTTGTACTAGGAGTTATGCCTATATCTGTTTAGCATTATAGCAACCTGCACTTAGGAGTTATAGAAACCTGTACATATAAAATATTTGAACAAGTACATATAATTGTAGTTTTTTACCATAGTGTATGCAATGGTTATATTCTAACAATGAGATTGGTTGTTAATTATAAGTTCTATAACTCTAATCAAGTGTTAATATAATTCTAATCAATACTTCCCGGAATTCTAAACAAATGTTGTTATAACTTTTAACTACTACTACACACAACCCTGGAAAAGTATTGGTATAACCCTTATGACTAGTTCGTATAACTCTGAAAAAAAAAGTTGGCATAATTCCGAACAAGCAATGTTATAACTCTAAAAGCATATTCCTAAAATGATAAATCCAATTATTGAATGAGCACTAGTGTAACTCTAATTAGTAATTCATGTAACTCTAATCAAATATTGCTATAACTCTAACTACAACGTACTACAACTCAAATTAGCATTTTCTGTAAATCTAAACAAATATTGTTCTAAACCAATATAGTTATTACTCTACTTAATATTCAAATTAATCTCTCATAATCATAAATAGATCCCCGCAATTCGATTAATTAAACTACTCACACATCTTGATAAGAGTTATGCCAACTTGTTACTTGTAGTAGTAGTTATGCCAATATTTGTTTTAGAGGTATAGCAACTTTGTACACATAAAATATTTGATTAGAATCATATGATATTTTTTAATTAGAGTTATGTCAAAATATTTAAGAGTTACACAAACTAGATTGTATAACTCCAAAAAGGAGATGGAAGAACTTCGAACAAGCAATGCTATAACTCTAACTAATTATACCTACAACTCTAAAAACATATTGCTGTAACTCTAACTAATAATACCTACAACTCTAAAAACATATTGTTACAACTCTAACTAATACTACCTATAACTCTAATTAATACTACCTATAACTCTAACAAAGTATTGACAAAAAAAATAATAATGAAGTGATAAAGATTAATGGAGAATTAATTTAATCTATAGGCATCACATCGAGCACAAAGCTAACTAATAATAGAGTTATAGCTTTCTTCTGGATATAACAAGAAACAGAGAAGTCTTGAATTAGGAAGAAAACAAAACTACCAGAACTATGATCAATGCTAGGTGGTAAGAAAACCACCATGTGAAAAGAATCAATAAGAGAAAAGCGAACATGATGAAAGAACCCATCAAAGACTTCATATTATATAAAAATTCATCGAGAAGAATTGGTGAATTCAGACGCCGATTAGTGAGATTCAACTTTTTTTTCTCTTTCCTTTTGCAGATTAATTCGTGAGATTCGCTGATGAAATGGTTTGGAGGTGAGAGAATGAAACTTCAAGGGTTTTAAAAGGTAATTGTCATTTGTGAGAGTGAATTTATTACCCGTAAAAATATGGTCTAACGAGATTAGGAGAGCTTCAATCTGAGGCGTGTATTTATCAATATCCTATGGCCCATATTCATTCTCATTTCTCACCTAAAAAGCCTTCTCACATGATCTTGCCTCTATATATATATATATATATATATATATATATATATATATATATATATATATATATATATATATATATATATATATATATATATATATATATACTAGCCTCGTATGCACACGATGCATGCAACAACATATTAGTATTAATACTAATATTTGGAATCGTAAAAAATATTTCGTACTTACAATTAATTTTTACAAAACATAGGATTGAAAATGAAGATAAGAGAAGTTGCTCTATGCTTACTTTTTCTCATCAGGTTTAACTGTTTCACTTGAATAACATCTTGACTACGATAATTATGAAATCAAAAAATAAAAAGATCAGTTATACTCTTTTTTTCTCGTTAATTTTATGAATTTTGAATTTATGTTCTTTGTAATTGTTATTGAATATTTTGGCAAAAGAAAACTTTGTATTTTTGGCTTTACAATTGTTGGAAAATTTCTTTGTTATGTTAGTTTCCTCATCGTAGGTAATCCTTTAATGACAATCTTAAACTTTTCCTTATTATGCATAATTGTAAATCAGGAAATGAATGGGAAATTTTTAATAGTTTTTTTTTGTTTTAAATTAGGGGTATATAAGTCTTTTAATAGGGGGACACCATATCTCCCCCCTTGGCTTATATAATACTAGCTTTCTATGCACGCGATGCGTGGGACAACATTTTTTCTGGTCATACTTCCGTAAATAACTAAGTTTATGTACGTGCAATACATGTGCGGCGGAAACATTTTATAATAGTGTAAGTTGAAAATTGTTTTTTCAATGTGATAAACAAAGTATGCACTTACAATTAATATATCATTTTAAAAATGGACATAAGAACACCGTGTATTTTAATTTGTTAAGTTTGAATTTTATTTTGTTTATTTCTTTTTCGAGTTTATTAATTTTTTATTTCTTCATTTTTATTGCTAATTCAAGTTTATTACAAATATTTTAATCAATTTATGTTTGTAAGATACCTTCTATATGTGTGGGCTAATTCCTATTAGTTTTAACTTTTTGAATTGGTTTGTAGAAAAAATTTAAGGATAGTTTTATTTTTGTTACTTACTTAATGTGTGTTATGAATATTAAGGGGTATATTTTAAGTTTTAAAAAATCATGAGGGTTTTTGAGTAATTTGATAGGGGGACACCATAGCCTTCCCCCTTCCCTTATATAATAGAGAGATATATATATATAATTAAATTTTAGCCACAAAAGTAAAGCTTAAACATTATAAAGAAAAAAAAGAGGATAATCATTTACTTCATCTGTTTCTCAATAAGTGAAACATAGAGAAAATGAGGGAATACCAAGGAATGTAGAGAGAGAAAGTTAGGACCACAATAAAGTAAGGTAGTTCAAGTAGTGAAACAAAAAATTTGTGGTTCCCTCTTGCTTTTTGGTAGAGGTGATCATGGGCCGGGTTCGGGCCGGGTCGGGTCAAAAAAATTGCCAATTGACCAGGCCGGGTCCAAATCCGGGTCAAAAAATTGTGCCCCAAGCCCGTTATTTCGGGCCGGGTAGAGCGGGCTTTTTCGGGCCAAAACGGGTCGGACCAAAAAATTAGACTAAAACATCTTTTTTGGCTTGTCCAAAGCCTGCCCAAAAAAAAAAAAACCAGGCCGGGCCGCGGGCCAAAAAAATTGCCCAAGCCAGCCCAAAAACCAGGCCGGGCCGGGCTGGAGTTGATCAGCTCTACTTTTTGGTGGCATATTTGTAATAATATTGAACTTTTTTTACCATTTTGAGTTTGGTTGCACTTATTGTAACTATTCCAAATAAGAAAAGTGTTTCACTTATTGAGAAACAGATGTAGTATTTAGCATCCTTCAAATATTTGGAATATATATGTCTAAATGGTTTTTCATTTTTGATGAATAAGTTCATATGGGTTTGTATAATAGAGGAAATATTTATTATTGTTATTTAATTAGTGCTCAATGGATAATAATAAGTCCTTAATCTAACTCACTGAATAATTATATAAATGCCAGGAGTGGTATCTATATATTTAGTAAACAAGCTAAAAAATATTATTACAATTGTTTTGTAAGTTTTTTTAATTATTATGTTAGATTGTTGATTAGGATATATATTAATCAATATTAGCTACTAAAATAAATTGATAATCAGGTTCTAAATTAAAAAAAAATTATTTAATCTAATCTCAGAAGATAAACTATTTTCTCCTTATTTTTTTATTTTTTTTACTTTTTGGGGCCCCTTGCAGAATTTCCTTGGTAAGAAGAATTTTCCTCTAGGCTGTCTTCGCACAGGGTTACTCACCTAGAGCCCCAACAAACCCCATGTTATAACAGATGTCAGGAAGAACAAATAATGAATGCAGAAAAGTAATAAACAACACACAGATTTACGTGGTTCACCAACAGTGTGTTGGCTACGTCCACGGGCAGAGAGAGAATAGTTTTATTGATGATGAGGAATACCAGATTACAGATGTGTTTTTAGCACTAATGACGACTTAAAACGAAACTAGGTTAAATAACATATTATAACCCGGCTCAGAAATCGCCCCCGCGTCAAATTGACCACCGCCCGATCGGGTCGGGCTACATCCGCCCGATCGGGCGGCTAATTTCCCAAACCCAGATTGTTCTCGGGCCTGATCGGGCGCTGGTCGCCCCGTCGTGATTCGGTGATCACGCCCGATCAGGCGACCCCCCCATTCCATCGGGCGGCCTGCTTCCAGGCCACTGCTAAGACCTTCGAGCCCGCCCGGTCGGACGGTACTGCCCAACTTGACCGGGCGGGCCTGCGAACATGCTATTTGACGAACTTCAACCTGATTCAAGGCATTATCTTACACCCCAACACCCCCAACAACATTAGAGTATTCAATATAAAACCAGTCTCATGTATTCATATGATATTTTTTATTCTAATTTTCATGTCATTTTATTGATGCCGCTACTATTACTGATTTGAGAAATCTTGTTTCGTGGGGAAATCACAAGCTAGCTAGAGGACGACAGTAGTAACATGACTACATGAGGACCAAAGGCACAATATGAATATATGTTATAGTGATATTGTTATGATCTTATTATGGATTGAGGAAGGACGATAACCAAGTGACGTGACAATTGACATGAAAACCAACATGCATGGTTTCTTCCATGTGATTGGCTTTAGTAAGATCAACAAAAAGTTGGTCATACACCGCAAATATAGACTTCACCACTGAGGAGATTTGAAACAAGCCAGAGTTGGAACTTAGTACGTAATTTGTTGAATTTTGACGTGAACATGAAGGAAAAAGAGACGTTGCACAATTCAGTCTAAACTAGGGGTGCTAATCGAGCGAGTCGATCGCGAGTAGGGCCCTGCTCGACTCGACTCGAAAACTCGTAAACCCTGCTCGACTCGACTCGAAAACTCGTTAAGCTCGTTAAGCTCTTGCTCGACTCGTGCTCGTTAATTTTTTTTCCAACTCAACTCGAGCTCGATAAGCTCGATAGGCTCGATAGGCTCGATAAGCTCGACTCGAGCTCGGTTCGATTGCTCGACAATTAGTTTTACCTTGTTTTTTTTTCTCAAATCATTAGAATTACTACAATTACCAAAACATTTTTAAATTATTCAAGTTCTTCCATGCATCCTTGCCTCCATTTGATTATTTTAAACAAAGGATAAAAATTATCTCTAAAACAACAATATGATAATAAGATACAATTACACAACTCTTAGTCTCTTAGTCTCTTACATAACAAACATCCTATTACAAAAATTCAAAATCCCAAATATTTCTTCATAAAAATACTCCATTACAAGTTTGATGCTTCAATCTTCTCCAAAAGTCCAAACAACCTACAAACATTCATGTACCAAAAAATTAGTAAAGATCACCATTGTTTTGAAAAAGCACACATGATAGAAGTATTAATAAAATCTATTACCAACTTTAGGGAATTGGAAGAATTATTTCTTTTGGCTCATCTTCAACGTTATTCTACATGAACATGACATAAAATAAGTTAGTATAATTAAAGAAAGTGAAAGACATATACTTAGGACTATTGAGATTCACAAAGAACTCCATATCTGCATTTAAAGGATGATAGTATTACATTAATACTACATTACTAGATAATAGACAAGTAAGACAACACATCATTAACCACACACACCACTCCACACTCCACAATAAACACACCACACTTATATATATGTAAGAAAATATTGATCATTATCATGTATTTGATGGTGAACATACAGCAGCACAACACACAGCAGAACACAACACACCACACCATGATTGTTCAACCCACATTCCAACTCAACCACTATAATCAGCAGCACAGTGCATAATAATCATAGTATAATTAGCTTGATTTGGGCACTTTCACAACCCCAAGAGTGTAAAGACCAACAATTATCAACCAAATAATTGATAAATCATTCACCAAAAGATAAAACAATTACACTTATATATATGTAAGAAAAAATTGATCTATTAAAAAGGAACAATTACAAGGAATTTAAACACATACCCAGATGAAATTTCACATCAAAATTCATAAAATTACCATTTCTAACCTTAAATCTCAAAAATAAAATCTGACCAACAAATCATAAAACTCAATTAATCACTTCATTACTGAACCCACATTCCAATTCAACCACTCACAAATGAAATAATTTAGCTTGCTTTTACTCACATATACTTCACAATTACATGATTGATACAGTACAAAAAGAAACCAGCCTCTAAAAAATTACGCAAAAAGTGAAAAAAGAAAAAAAAAAGAGTAAAAGAAGATAACATGTGTACAGTGTACCTGTCATATATTAGTCGAGAAACACCAAAAACTTGCCGGAATTTGTGCCGGTGATAAGGTGATGTTGACGAGCCAAGAAGACCGAAGTGAGAATGGTGATGTACTGATGTTGATGAGCGAAGCCGAGAGTCCGAGAGAGAGAATGAGTGAGCCAAGAAGCCAACTCGCCAACCTTCAAGTGAAAGAGAGGATCAGAGCTCAGAGGACAGAGGAGCACACGCGTGAGGAGAGACGGCTGGGAGCCTGGGATGGGAATTGGGGGGAAGTGAGGGACTAGGGTTTTCCTTTCAATTTTCTTTTCTTCCGTGTATTTTTTTTTTTCAAAACTTACTAGTTTAATCATGACATGGACCATAAAGTAAAAATTATTGGGCTTGGTAAGTTGGTTCATATATCTCAAGTTTTTAATAAACTTTTTTATTAAATAAAATAATTTTTTAGAAAAATAATATTTAAAAAAAGTTATCGAGCTGCTCGCGAGCTTAACGAGTCGAGCAGGGTCATGCTCAACTCGTGCTCGTTAAGGTTTCGAGCCGAGTCGAGCTCGAGCCGAGCTAACTCGAGCCGAGTTTTGACCGAGCGTTGACCGAGTCGAGCTCGAGTTGCTCGCGAGCTGCTCAGCTCGATTAGCAGCCCTAGTCTAAACTTTAGCCATATAAATGTACTTTTTTTTTGATAGCATTGAACAGAATAAAAAACAAGAAAACGTTAAGGCTCACGTCTCACCATAGTGGCGATCTGGTGAGCCTCCTGAACCATGTTCCTTGAAACCTTAACTACAGAAACAAAACCTAAAGACTTAACAAAATGAGTAATGTCTGACACAAGATGACGATATAATGGAGGGCTATCCGTTGACTGTTGCAGCGCTCGAACCGCCAACAGAGAATCCGTTAGTACTACCATACTTGCAGTGAACTTGGAAGCCTCCTGTATGCCCCTCTTGATAGCTTGCAGCTCAGTTTGTGTTGGATCCCCCGTAGCAACACGCTCTCCATTATTCTAAACAGTTGAGTGCCACCAAATATGCCACGCAATAGCAGCTCGAGATTGAAATTTTTTGGTAGATATTCATAGGGTTTTTCAGTTCGTGCTTTCGACCAGTTACCTGAGTGAATGGGCCTTTGTTTTTCCTTATTTTACGAAAATAAGGGTATTGAAAATAGAAGTATTTCTTGTAAAGGTTTTAAAATTTCGTAAAAAATAGAGGGAACTGAAATATAATTGCACGAACAATCACGTTGTCACAGATAATGTCTAACGCAACGACCTTATCTTATAACATTGTTATTATTTCATCAAATGCAACGACCATCACCAAGTCGTTGCTATAGATATACCTAATGCAACGGTCACTATAAAGTCGTTGTAATAGCTTAATCCATGAACCTAAATTGAAATGGGCTGTTGCAATTGATTCTCCTAGTGCAACGGCATAAAAAACAACCGTTGCATTAGCTGATTTTAACCATTGCCTTTGATTAAAAATGTAGTAGTGTCTCCATGTACCACGCCTCCTATGACTTTTCCAAGCACCATCAACTTTAACTATAGCTGGTACCTCTTGCAAATGGCCCCAAGTCCATCTAGTAGCCTTAGAACAATTTCTGATAGCTACTCGTGGAGATTGTTGAGAAGACATGCCTTGTGAGCATTCCACCTTACTCCATCGATTGCTATTTTCCTGAATGTAATTTAGAATTTGCATTGGGCAGACCTGCTTATGTCGAAACAAAACATCATTACGATGGGACCATAAACTCCATAGGATCAAGATGAACGTAGTTGCCCCCTTACAGTCCATGCCACCTGCAGCTGAAAAAAACAAGCGAAGAAAGTTATGTGCCCAAGCAGTAAGAGGAATGTTCTCCTGGAAGTTGACATTGATCCCTAACACTGATGCCTTCCACACATGTCTTGCCACCTCACAGTCTCTGAAAAGATGTTACGGAGTTTCCACATAACCTGCACAAACTAGACAATTAGTATTCACAGGAATAGAACGACGTGCCAAACCAAGACCTGTTGGCAACGCATTATGCATAAGCTTCCACATAAAAAATTTCCACTTTGGAAGGCATGGCAGCTTCCAAAATTCCTTCCAAAATTTATTCACTTTAGTATTGCCCTTATCCTGCATCCACCAATAGCCAGACTTAATTGAGTATACACCAGTGCTTGAGCCACGCCAAAACTGGCTATCTGACACCTCCATCTGAGGGAGGTCCATAGATAATATCTTTCTAGCAGTCTGAGGAGAGAAATAAATACGAACCAAAGGGATATTCCATGCACCATTTGAAATTAGCCCAGAAACCATGGTAGGTAGTGTAGTCTGAGTAGCACCAATGTTACGATGAGCTAATTCACCACGAACCCAGAGGCATGAATCAATACAAGTAGTTTTTCCATCCCCAATCAAAGTCCTAATTCCAGAATGAAGAGCATGTCCTGCACGAATCAAACTCCTCATACCCCATGACATATTCTTTCTAGCATGCCCTGCTGAAGCTAATTGAATTGGTGAAGCACCATAACGACCTGTGATAACCCTACTTACAATTGAAGACTTATCTTTATGAATTTGCCATGCCTGCTTGAAAAGAATAGCAGCATTTAAGCTTTTAACATTACGAAAACCAATTCCTCCATTTATTTTGTGCAACTAAAGCACACTTTGGCTACGCCAATACACTGGCCGTTTTGTTTGACAACCTCCCCACCAAAACTTAAGTAAACATGAGTTAAGAGCAGACAACATATGTTTAGGGAAAAAATACAACGCCTTATAAATGTACGAATCATATAATATTTTGTCATTTCATTCTTCCTTTATCCTAAAAATTTGTCATTTTTATTTTGTGGTCAATTTTTGTTGATTAGTAAATTTTTACAAGAACACAAATATAGCTTCATAGCTAGCTGCACTGCCTCCCTGTTTTTTGAGCCCTATCCTCTATAAATTATCACTCCATAATAAGAATAAATTTTAGTGATTTCACATATTCTTTATGAAATTTGCTTGTTATTATAGTTATTTAATAATTGCTTATTGATTTTGTGATAGTTTTTTTCCCTCTCATATATTATTGATTTGGGTTCAGTGTATCATTATCATATCCATCATGGAAAGCCTTGTTTTGTTATTAGTTTAGAACTAGTCATCGATTCTTCTACTATACACTAGTACAGAATCGACGATTTGCGTCGGATGCGAGGCGCCCATTTGCGTCAGACATGGGTCCGACGGCACAGGTCTCGACGCAGATGACAGAGACATGATCTGCGTCAGATTAGGAAACGACGCAGTTGAGGAGCTATTTACGTCGGACGGGTCTCGAGGTGCGACGCACATGAGCCTCGCCCCAGCATGCACAATGCATTGGCCTCTGCTATTTGCGTCGCATGATGAGCCATGTGCGACGCAGATGATAGACCATTTGTGTCGCACATGACTCAGCACGCGATGCAAATGGCAGAGGCCAAGCAAACCCCAGTAGCCCCAGTAAGCCCAGAACCTACCATTTGCGTCGCACATTATGCCACATGCGACGCAAATGGTAGTTTTTCTTATAAAAAATTGTTTTCACCATTCTAAAAGCTGCAACATATTAAAAAACAATTCCACCATTGAAATTACAAACAATTCTACAATCATCCTGATTACAGTAGAATGAAATCACCATTCAGATTCCAAATAATTATACAATCGTTCTAAATTACAATCTAAACTAAACAAAAACTAAAATGAAATAATAGACAATCCTAGAAAATGAAATATATCACATTATACATGCAAAGGAACAAAAGTAGAGAACATTGCAGAAGAACACTAAATCGTCCAAGGTAGTGACAATCAGTATACTTATGAATTTCGACCGCCGCATTAGTCTGTCGTAGCAACATCAAGCTCTCCTCATACGTCTTATCAAACGAACACAATTGTTCCTTCACCAAATACACGAGAATTCAATCAAAAACCCTAAAAATTAAACTCAAACAAAATTTAATTTGAGAGAAAAGTGAACAAACCTCGGAAGCAAGACGACCAAGAAAAGTACCGGCGAAGGAAGAAATTTAATCTCGCCGGAAAAGGAACCCGAGTTTTTTTTTGGTGGGGTGAAAACTCAATGTGAACACAGATTATTGGTGGGGTGAAAACTCGAACCAAAGACACAACCCCCAATTTGCAAACCCTAGATTCGAGTTATGAGATGAAAAATTCAAAAATGCTAAAGCTTAGATATAATTATTCAAATTTCAACACTTACATGAACAAAGAAACAAGAAAAACCCCAATTCGAGCAAATCTAAATCTGATTAAATCACTGTCGCAACTGACGTCTTCGGTGGAGAATGAAATTAGAACAAACGAACGGCGATGTCTTCTTATTGGTGATTCACAAATGAACAAATGAACAAAAGATTGAAGAAGAGTTCTTCTTCGGTGGAAAATCTCTATCGCAACTGACGTCTTCGGTGGAAAACGAATGGTTCGTCTTCATCTTGCTCGATTTACTGGGGAAAGGAGAAGAAGGGGAGGGAGAGAGGAGATTAGAAAGAATTTACTGGAGATTGAAGAAGGGGAGCAACTGATGAATTCGTGATTGAAGAAGGGGAGGAAGTGAGCGGCGTTTAGAGAGAGGGTGTGGGAGTTTTAGGTTAGAAAAGTTTGGAAGGGTCAAGGCGCTTAAAAAATAGTGGGCCGATATGCGTCGGATGGGCCCATATGGTCCGACGCAGATCCCTAATACAATTATTTGTGTCTCACGTAATACAACATCCGACGCAAATCGCTTGTTCATTGTGCCCATTTGGTTTAGTTATTTGCGTCGAACATAGCAATGCATCCGACGCACATGATTCTCCCACCCATTTGCTTTAAGTATTTACGTCGAATGCACCTCAAGTTCGACGCACATGAACCATGATTTACGTCGCGTTCAACACCCATTCGACGCAAATGATACTTCTGCGTCGGTTCGCCAATTGTACGACGCAATTGATGAGACGCAAATCAATGTTTTTCTACTAGTGTATATATTACCCTTTATCAAATAATAGAAATCTCTATTAGTACATTAGAAGATAACAACAAAGATTATTAAACCACCTATATCGAAACTATACGAAGAAACAACTAGACATTATAGGACATGCGAAAGTGTCTAGTGCTAAGAATTAAAATTATTCTATATTATTTGACATTTATTTGTTTAAATTCATTTATAGTGGCATATGCTTTTTGGCTATCAGCTAAACTGTTTATTTCTGGTTTCAGAAAAATATATAAAACACAAATCTTACGAAATCAGTAGAGCAATATACAACATACAAGATCATCCTGCCTTGGAGAAAGCATTTGATCTAGAACACCAATACCATCATACCAAAATAAATTTATTTTGTCTCAATATAAAAGGAATCAAATAGCAATGAAGTGATTCCAAGATACAACTCTAAAGCAACCCTCTAACAAGAAAAGATACAACTCTAAAGCTCGATATTCTCTTCTTATGCACGTCCATAAGAAGCATTAAATGAACCTACACGAAGTGTAATGATGGTGTCTTAGCTTCCTTACATTTTGTAATTTAAACTTGGAATATTAATCAAACATATAATTATAAGACCTTTATTATATGGTACTGCAAAGAAATCCTTCTAATTTAATTGGCACATAGATTATAACAGATTCCTGGTTACTAGGATTTCTTTATGCAGTATGATTCTATTTTCTCATATTGCAATAGTGTGATTTTTGTACTATTTACATGTGGACTTTGTGTTAAGTTTAGTCAAGTTCTGTTATCTTTCTCATTCATCATCAAAATATATTTATGCAACCTAAAAGACAAAGTCCTAATCCGAATCAATCTCTAAGAATAAATAATATCCTAAGTTGTCCTACGTACTATGAGTAGGAATCATATCTCCTAACACCCCCCCTCAAGTTGGAGCGTGCAAATTCCGAACACCCAACTTGGACAACAAAATTTTCAAACTGAGTCCTACCAAGAACTTTAGTAAAAATGTCTGCCAACTGAAACTTAGTAGGAACATAAGACAGAGTAATAAGCCCCTTAGTCACTGCATCAACAAAGTGACAATCAGCTTCAATGTGTTTTGTGCGCTCATGAAAAACTAGATTCTTGGCTATATACAAAGCCAATTGACTATCACAATATAACCTCATCCCTGCAAGATGCTGAACTCCGAGATCACTTAATAATTGCTTGAGCCATTTTAATTCACAAACTATAGCAGCCATAGAACGATATTCTGCTTCTGCAGAAGAACGGGATATTGTAGGCTGCTTCTTAGTCTTCCAAGAAACTAGAGAATATCCCAGCAGAATAAACCATCAACTCAGGGAACATCTAGTAATAGGACAACTAGCCCAATCAGAATCACACCACCCTTCTTGGCGGAGATCACTATCTAAACGATATAGAATGCCCTGGCCTGAATTTGTCTTTAAATATCTGACAACTCTCAAAACTTCCTCCTAATGCACTACTTTTGGAGCCTGCATAAACTGTGCCAGAATATGAACAAAATATGACAAGTCAGGTCTAGTAACAGCAAGATAAATCAACCTACCCAACAATCGACGATATTTCTCCGCATCGTCCAATAAAGGACCTTCGGCCATAGCAAGTTGATGATGTTGCTCCATGGGAAAGTCCGCTGGTTTTGTACCAAGTAGGCCACACTCAGAAATAATATCCAAGGCATATTTTACTTGACTCATAAATATTCCCTGAGGACCCCTGGCAACTTCCAAGCCTAGGAAGTATTTCAAAGCACCCAAAACCTTCATTTTAAAACATTTGCCAAGGTAAGTTTTGAAGTTCAGTATAGCTTCCTAATCATTCCCTTCAAGAATCATATCATCTGCATATATAAGCACATTCTGCTGAACTATTTTCCTGGTCAAAGTGAACAAGGAATAATCAGAATAAGGCTGCCTAAAGCCATAGGCTTTGAAAGCGGTAGCTAATTTTGCAAACCAACATCTGGGTGCCTGCTTCAATCCATACAATGATTTTTTCATTCTGCAAACCAGATCAGTATTCTTTTCCTTAAACCCAGGAGGAATTTTCATGTATACTTATTCCAATAGATCACCATTGAGAAAAGCATTATGAACATCCATCTGATGAATCTCCCATCTTTTCACTGCTGTAATAGCTAAGAAAGTACGAACTGTCGTCATTTTTGCCATAGGAGCAAAAGTCTCATTATAATCAATACCTTCCACCTGATGATGACCAAATATAACTAATCTAGCCTTTAATCTCTGCAAATTTCCCTGCTCATCATATTTCTCCGTATACACCCACTTACTCCCCAAGGCCTTCAAGGGCTTTTATTTCACCCGCCGTAGCTTTTCGCCAACCTTCATGTTTGATAGCTTCTTTAAAAGATTCGGAGGGGTGCCTGCAATAATAGCTGCTACATATCTGCGATGCTTGTCAGGAAAATTTGTCACAACTAACATAATGTGTAATAGGATAGGGAGTACCTGAGGACTTTGATGAAGCAGATGGACGAGCAGAGGAACTTTTCTTTTTTACTACAGTATAAGTCACAAAATCACGTAACCGCGTATTAGATACCTTTGTGCGCCTACCACGCCCCATGTTCTCCACTCTATGACCCCCGACATTCACCTCCTCACTCCCATCATTTTCAGGCACGACATCCCCAGCCACGTCCGGAGGCACAACACGAGCTGCAGTTCCTGCGTAGCCCCCCCGGTGCTCCCCTTCACGCACGAGGACTTCCCCTTCGTGCACCTCATTGGTAGTCGTGGGCGGTTCCCCTTCAACCCCCATGGGAACCGCAACACAAAAACTCCTCATCACATGCATCATGAGCAACCATCATCCCTCTAGTTCGCGAATCAGGCAAAGGTTCAGGCAAACTAAAAGGGAACTTATGCTCAATGAATTTCACATCCCGGGATAGAAAATATTATTTAGTTTCCAAGTCAAACAATTTCCATCCTTTTTGAGTGAAAGAGTAACTTACAAAGACACACTTTCGACTCCTACTAGCAAATTTATGACCCCGATGATTCAAATACTATGCATAACACAAGCATCCATAAACTTTAATATATGTCATAATGGGAGGTTTTCCATATAAACACTCATAAGGGGTTTCATATTCAAGAACTGCAAATGGGGTACGATTTATCAAATGACAAGCGACATTCACACAATCTCCCCAAAACTTCAAAGGCAAATTAGCTTGGAATCTTAAGGCACGTGCTACATTTAAAATATGTTGATGTTTCTGTTCAACTCTGTCATTCTGTTGGGGGTGCTAACACAAGAGGTTTCAAATATGATGCCTTGTATCAGAAAATATGGTCTCAAACAATTAAACTCTAATCCGTTCTATTATCACTCCTAACACGTTTGATTGTCTGATTAAAATATCGTTCAACCTATGCCACAAAATTCAGAAACATAATTTCAACTGTCAATTTATCATATAATAAATATAACCAAACAGTGCGGGAAAAATCATCAACTATAGTTAAAAAATATGAAGCACCACAAGCAGATTTTGTTCGATATGGACCCCATAAATCACAATGAATAAGCTCAAAAATCCTACTAGCTGTACTATCACTCCTAGGGAAACTAGTTCTAGGTTGATGGGCACGAAAACATACGTCACACCCATCTTTATTGCAACTACTACTACTAGAGGGACTCACACAAGGTAAATGACGCAGAACTTTCTTCGAAGGATGATCCAAACGCTTGTGCCACAAATCTATGGATGCCATGCCATCAACAACCATGATTTTCACCGTTGGAACTCTGATAAGTGGTTTTTAAGGCCGCTTATATGGCCTCTTTCCACCCTAATTAAGGCCTTGTTTAGTCCATTTTTATGCTTATTTAGCTTAACTTTGTTCAATGTTAGTGATTCAACTAGCTTCATGCATTTTGAGTTTTTTTTGGGAGTTGTAGGTTGTTTTCTCTTCATGCGAAGATTGAATGTTGTGAACACCCTATGCTATGACTTGTTCTTATCTTCTTTTAGGTTCCGTAGCGGCCTAATTGAGATTTTCGAAGCTTGGAATGGCAAAAGGGAGCCTTTGGATGGAGATAAGGAGCTTCAAACTGCAAAGAAGAGTAGAAACAGAGCCAAAGCTCCGAGTTCCCTTGTTGTACAGGCATTTTTGCCGAGAAATTGAAGCTGGCGCTCCAGCTTCTTGGAGCGGGAGCTTCGACCTGCTGCAGAAATATCCCACATTAGGCTCAGAGCTCACGCTCCACGCATGGAGCGGGAGCTTCGACCTGCTGCAGAAATATCTCAAATTAGGCTCAGAGCTCGTGCTCCACGCATGGAGCGGGAGCTCTGAATGGTTCAACTCCCGATTTTTTTCGTTGTTTGCCCTTACTTTATGTTGTATTTGTGAGGGGTATAAATACCCTCTCTTAAGACATTTAAGGCAAGCTTTTAATTCCAGAAAAGAGGGTCCTAAGTAATGAGCACATTCTTCTAGGTTAATTAGAGAGAGAAAAACACATTCTTAGGAGAGAGAAAGTTGTAACTCAACATTTGTTCTTCATTTTTATCAATCAAAGCATCAATCTTTTGGTAATTACTAGTCTCTAATCCTTTTTTTCCTAGCTTATTTTTAGTTATTTGTTTAGTTTTATGCTTGTTTAAATTAGTTTATGCTTGCCTTGATTAGTCTTAGTAGTCTATCGTTCAAAAGTTCAATCTTTCTCGTTTTCACTAATCATGCTTAGTAGTTTTAGTATGTTTGCTCCTTTTATTGTTGCTTTTACTAGTCTTACTATGTTTTTCTCCTTCCTAGGCTAGATTTCTAGCTAGGGAAGGGGAAAAATGGGACTTTGTGATGATTTTGAATGATGTTTGGTTGGTTTTCGTGATTGTTCTTTTGGTGCTCGAATTAAGGTATTTTATTGTTAAAGCATGAAACTTGATCACCTTTGTACTGGAATCTTGTGCTAATGTTGGGTTATGTGAGAGCAAGCTTGATATTAGTGATGACTTGATGATGGGTAGACCACGACCTCATAGGCGGGGTTGGGTAGGCGGTGTTGAGAGGTGTGCGAGAGTGACCTCTTAATGTTGGACCAAGACCCTCTATAGATTTGAACCATTGCCTACCAAATATTGTTGAAATTGTTGTTGTGAGTTCCATGATTCCCCCTATCCCTAGTGTTTGTCTTATTGATTAATCACTCTTATTCTATTTGCCTTAGTTAGTCTAGTTGTTTACTTAAACCACTTATTACTCCCGTCAAATTATTGCATCTCGAACTAAGTGTAAAACCCCTTGCTTCTCCATGGATACGACCCCTTACTACGCTATACTACCTTATTAGGCTAGTTAGTTAGACTAGGGTGATTTTATTCTTGACCCGGAACCATAGGAAGTAACGACACCTAGGGGACCGATCAAGGTGCTGGAGAACTATGGGTCGGTTCTCAACTTTGATCACCTCAAGAACATGAAATTCACCAAAGAGACATCTAGAGCTACCTTTTGGTTGATCAAGGGTGCAAAATGGTGCAAGATCCCCAATAGATCCATGACCGAACCCCTAGCAAATACCCCAAATCCATGGAGAGTACCATTTGAGGAGATTGATGCTTCAGAGCTTGATCCGAATGAGATTGAAAGAAGAAACAGAGCAAGGCAACACCACCACCACCAACAACAACAACGACAACCAAGACCACAAGGAGTGGAGCACGAACGTCACCCCTCCCAAGAGGAGGGAGGTATGAGCCACTCCTACCCTTCTAGTTTTAACATTGAACATGCTTTTAATAACTTAAGCTTGCAAGTGGGCCAATTGGAGGCCAATAACCAAGGGATGGCGCTCCACAATTCTTTGCTTTTCAACCATTTTGTGGAGCAAGGGCAAATCGCCCCACCGGTTAACCATCCCTATTGGCCTCCATTGCTAGGGCCAGTGCTAAGTTGGGGAGAGGAGCACATTGATGACACTCCTCGTGAGTCGGTCTATCCCTATTGGCAAGGCCCATCCTCCCAAATTAGGGAGCGACGCACTTTTCCCCCGTATGACTATACCCAGCCTGGGGGGTGTGACTATCTCGACGACCCCGCCTATAGGTACATCCCACCGGAGCATAGCCATGACCCACTATATACGGGGTACTAACGATTCCCTCCCAACTTTTACGGTGGTTGGGAACCCCATGGCCCCCCCCTGCGTGAGGATGGGACCCCGATCGAGCTTTATTATGATTGGCGTCGTCCCGATGAGGGCGGGTCAAGTGGATCTTAGATCACCCCATGAATCGCCCCTCCTCCCCCTTTCCCTTTTTCATTTCACTATTCCTTGGTCTCACCGAGGTCGGTTTTCCATTCAAGTTGGGAGGGTGTACTTTGCATTGTATTTGATCTAGGGACGCAATTTTAGGGGTCATGGTTCGGGGGCATTGCAAGCTTAAGGAGTTGTTGAGCTAGATATGTTTGTTTTTCTTAACTTGTAATTACTCATCTCTCTGCCTTTTGTATATACTCTTGTTGGAACTAATCTCTCTTTTGAGTTGATGACCTTTCTAGCAAGTATCCATAGATGAATTCAAGGTTTGAAGATGCTCTTTTACTTCGGATATTGCATTTGGCCTTTATTGCTTCAATGATGGGTGAGATCGTTCCAACTCCCTTTTAATTACTTGTTTGCTTAGTTTTAGGATAGTTTAGGAAAGAAGATGATCGTTCGAGGTTGATGGCTTTAAATTTTACATTGGTGGTTATGAACACCACCTGGGTTTAAGTGCTAATTTTTTGTGATTGTGTTGATTACGTGCCATTACCTACTTGCTTTCATCTTTTGCTATAAAAAAAAAAGAAAAAAGAAAACAACAAAAAAACGCATGAATCAAGGCAAATTTTTTTTTTATTTATTTCTTTTGCTCTTGAGTTGAGAACAATATCATTGAAGCTCCACTCTTTTGAATACTTTTATTCCTAGATGTTAGAAGTACGCATGCTTTGAGATGTTTATGGTTGATTTTAGGATACTCTATGTTAAGGTAGTGGTTAGAACTTTTTGAGAGCACAAGAGCTTAATTCATGGATTGTGGTATGATGGTGTTGCTCTCTCTAGTGATTTGAAACCTTAAAGGTAGTATTTGCTTGATAATCCCATGTGAGGACTTTCAAAAAATAAGCCCCAACATCTATTTTGAGTGCATGGATCCTCGACATTGCATACTTTTATCGAGAACTTGACTCTAATCTATCTAAGATCGCGACCGAGCCACTCTAGGGAAAGATAAAGACGTTCATTTCGGTGACTATTTTTTTTTTATAGTTTTAGGCTTTTTATTCTTGTTTTTTCTCTTTTTCTTGGTTTTGTTTTTATTTGCATTTGCCCTTCCTCTTAACCCTTTGAGCCTTATCCTTTTCTTTGATTACCTCAATACAAGCCAATTACCTCCTTGTTTTATTTTTCACCCTTGTAGTGAATAGTGAAGTTAGAGCGATTGTCTTGAGTGATATTTGAAAAAAATAAGAGGAAAGGAAAATGATGAGATTCTTGTGGTATAGTGGAAATTTTGTGTATATTCTTGAATAAATGTAATTGCAACTTCATAGAAAAAGCCACCCAAAGTCAAAAAAGGCGGGAAAAATGAAAAAAATGAAAAAGAAAAGGAGAAAAAGAAAGAAAATCCAAAATTAGTTCTTTTATTGTTATGTTTTTTAATAAGTTTGGGGGAACCTTATCCCTAAATGGTTGAATATGATTTGTGATTCATGGTTATTTAGCTCTTTCGCTCCTACTAAGACTTCACTATATTAGGATTGAGCACCACTATCCAATTTTATTCACACCCTTTACCCCTAGCCTACGTTACCACCCTTAAAAAGTCATTTTGACCTTAGAGGGTTGAGGGTTGAGTCATTGTCGGTGGCGGAAGATTGGAATCAAACCTATTGAGCGAGTGTGCCATGTTGAGATGTCGAGTAACCTTCTCCTATTCTGTTTCTTGTTACATTTATCGGCTCCATTTTTCGGAGTTTAGAGAAGCTACCTTGAATGGCGAATTTGAAACTAGTTGAGAGAACGCGGTATGTATGGTTGTAGAATTTGAGGAAATGCGCTCTATCTAGTTCTCTATGCTTAGTGTATGGTATGTTTTAATAAACCTATGGACATCTTTGAGCATGCTAACTTTTAGTGTCTAGAAATTCTTGCATCCATTTGTGTTTGCTCCTCTTTAAAATCTCACTTAAGAGCACCTTTTTATTTTCTTTGGTTTATTTATTTTTGATTTGCCGTGGATTCTAAGATCTAGAGTTATGGGTCAAACACTTAGAAAACCCTTACGAGAGCACACTCGTCCTCCTTGGCGACTTTGAGGTTCAAAGGGCTTGTCATTTACGCTAAAATTGACCGTGATTCCTACAAAAGTGAGTTAGTGTACAGACGTTGTTGCTTTCTCTTTATTTGAGGACGAACAAACGACTTAGTTTGGGGGAGTTTGATAAGTGGTTTTTAAGGCCGCTTTTATGGCCTCTTTCCACCCTAATTAAGCCCTTGTTTAGTCCATTTTTATGCTTATTTAGCTTAGCTTTGTTCAATGTTAGTGATTCTACTAGCTTCATACATTTTGAGTTTTTTTTGGGAGTTGTAGGTTGTTTTCTCTTCATACGAAGATTGAATGTTGTGAACACCCTATGCTATGACTTATTCTTATCTTCTTTTAGGTTCCGTAGCGGCCTAATCGAGATTGTCGAAGCTTGGAATGGCAAAAGGGAGCCTTTGGATGGAGATAAGGAGCTTCAAACTGCAAAGAAGAGTAGAAACAGAGCCAAAGCTGGTGCTCCAGCTCTGGAGCGGGAGCTCCGAATTCCCATGTTGTACAGGCATTTTTGCTGAGAAATTGAAGCTGGCGCTCCAGTTTCTTGGAGCGGGAGCTTCGACGTGCTGCAGAAATATCCCACATTAGGCTCAGAGCTCGTGCTCCACGCATGGAGCGGGAGCTTCGACCTGCTGCAGAAATATCTCAAATTAGGCTCAGAGCTCGCGCTCCACGCATGGAGCGGGAGCTCTAAATGGTTCAGCTCTCGATTTTTTCGCTGTTTGCCCTTACTTTAAGTTGTATTTGTGAGGGGTATAAATACCCTCTCTTAAGACAATTAGGGCAAGCTTTTAATTCCAGAAAAGAGAGTCCTAAGTAATGAGCACATTCTTCTAGGTTAATTAGAGAGAGAAAAACACATTCTTAGGAGAGAGAAAGTTGTAACTCAACATTTGTTCTTCATTTTTATCAATCAAAGCATCAATCTTTTGGTAATTTGTAGTCTCTAATCCTTTTTTCCTAGCTTATTTTTAGTTATTTGTTTAGTTTTATGCTTGTTTAAATTAGTTTATGCTTGCCTTGATTAGTCTTAGTAGTCTATCGTTTAAAAGTTTAATCTTTCTCGTTTTCACTAATCATGCTTAGTAGTTTTAGTATGTTTGCTCCTTTTATTGTTGCTTTTACTAGTCTTACTATGTTTTTCTCCTTCCTAGGCTAGATTTCTAGCTAGGCAAGGGGGATAATGGGACTTTGTGATGATTATAAATGATATTTGGTTGGTTTTGGTGATTGTTCTTTTGGTGCTCGAATCAAGGAATTTTATTGTTAAAGCATGAAACTTAATCACCTTTGTGCTTGAATCTTGTGCTAATGTTGGGTTATGTGAGACCAAGCTTGATATTAGTGATGACTTGATGATGGGTAGACCACGACCTCATAGGCGGGGTTGGGTAGGCGGTGTTGAGAGGTGTGCGAGAGTGACCTCTTGTTGTTGGACCAAGACCCTCAATAGATTTGAACCATTGCCTACCAAATGTTGTTGAAATTGTTGTTGTGAGTTCCATGATTCCCCCTATCCCTAGTGTTTGTCTTATTGATTAATCACTCTTATTCTATTTGCCTTAGTTAGTCTAGTTGTTTACTTAAACCCCCTTTTTACTCCCGTCAATTAATTGCATCTCGAACTAAGTGTAAAACCCCTTGCTTCTCCGTGGATACGACCCCTTACTATGATATACTACCTTATTAGGCTAGTTAGTAAGACTAGGGTGATTTTATTCTTGACCCGGAACCATAGGAAGTAACGACACCTAGGGGACCGATCAAACTCCCCAGAAAAAGAAAAGTCCATCATGTCGTTCACCCGCTCCAATCAACGTCCTCGTCCTGCGATCCTGTAATACACATAACATTTTAGTGAATTGCACAATGCAATTTTCAACATCTAATGATTGCGGAATTGATATCAAATTACAATCAAGGTTAGGCACAAATAGAAGAACATCTCCCTCATGTGTAGCATTTGCAGATCTACCATCTGGCAATCCAACTAGACAACCATTAATTTTTCGCGCATCACGTAAGTGGATAAAGTGCTTGTGACATGATGAGTAGCACCCGTACATAGAATCCATAAAAACTTACTAGTCAATCTATCTTTTGGTTTAGGCAAGTTCAACAAATCCAGGAGAGTTTGCCATTGTTTAGTAGTAATTCCTGCAAGTCCAACACTCACATGGTCTTTCGGTTGGGAGGTGGAAGCCCCCCCCCCCCACTGCCGCCGGTTTTGTCACTCGGACTAGCTGTGACTTTGTTAGCCCGCGCGACTGGGTTCGCATTGCCGCCACCGTGGCTTCAGCCTCCACGACCGGCGCGGCCTCCAGGTGTACCACGGGGTCGATCCCTTCACCATTCAGGATAATCAATAACTTGAAAACAACCACTAGCCTCATGGCCCTCATAATTGCAATGAGTACAAATCAGAGGAGTATCAAAGTTTCGATCCTTACCTCGCGAATCGACCTTGAAGGCCAAAACATCACCTGGAGCCGGCAAGGGGCCCGCGCAGCCGTTCTTTTTGTGCAACATATTGGTATGCACGAGTCACCGTCGGCAAAGGATCTTATGCCAGCAAATTTGATCAAATCGGACCATACGCACAATCAAGTTCGATCAAGAAACAATGTAATCTGTCATGCGCGCGAGTTGCTCGAGAAATTTGGCAACTTCACAACCCGAACCCCCCCGTCGAGCACGCCGGTGCCACTTCATGGGAGCTAGTTCGTCTCATAGTCGAGTCAGACGGCCGAAATAGTCGGCCAAGGATTCTCCTGAGGATTGTTTACATTCACCACCAGCGATTTCAATTGACAAATCTGTGTTCCATTAGAGACACAAAATCGTTCCTTTTAGTGTTTCCACAATTCACTAGCATCCTCAAAAATAGAACCGTCGAACGAAGGTTAGGAGCGATGGTGTTTAACAACCAAGAACAAAGCATGGAGTGAATCGTACTCCAATCTGTAAGCTTTTCAGCAGTTGTTGGCTTAGGACATGCGAATTACATTTGCCCATTCTTCAAAATTATCACCATTTAATTGAATTGGAGTAATTAGATTGCCTGGATTATCAGTTTATCCCAAAAAATAAATTATGTCGAGTTTAGGAGTAGACGATTATCCGGATTGAGTCATGATAACTCGTCGACTGCCATGAGAATAGGTGAGCAGCGGTGGCGGTCAGGGTTGCGCTATCAAGGATGGATGTGATGTGTTGTGTTCTTTTTTCCGGTGATAAGGGTCGAAAAAATTGTAGGTTTAGGGTTTAGTTTTCTCTGACTCTTGATACCATGTTAAGTTTAGTCAAGTTATGTTATCTATCTCATTCATAATCAATAATATATTTATACAACCTAAAGGACAAAATCCTAATTCGAATGAATCTCTAAGAATAAATAATATCCTAAGCTATCCTACTATGAGTAGGAATCATATCCTCTAACACTTTGACTATACCTTTTTACTAATATATAAAATTAAATTTATAATGTAATATGTTGTTATATTTGTCTCAATATTTAATTTTTCAATATCAACTTTTATAAGTAAACTAATACATAATCAATATGTTCAAAATTTTGCGCTAAAGAATATATAAGTCAAAACGTTTTTGTAACTAAAAAAATAAAGGAAGTAATTCCATTAGGTATCACATGATCACATCCATACACATAAGCATATTCGTTTTCATTTTTCGTACAATACTCGATCATTGAATTTTTTTTATCTTGCTTACTTACTTTTGCACATCTCCAACACACATTTTTTACCACACCTTATCTCTAAATAGGTATTAGTAAAAAGTATGAAAAATTAGTATTCTTAAACTATAAATGGAGACAAATTTAAAAAGATCTCTATTGCATTGACATGGATTCTACGTACAAGAGACCACGTAAAGGATGTTATCTGAAATGGTTGAGATGACATAAAACAAATGATGAATAAGTATGAATAAGTAGAGGACATATCCTGCTAATTTTTGGACAAATTGAAGAGTTGATCGGTTTTGATGTGAGTGGATGTAGGCAGTGGTGGTGGAGTGGCCAATGCCACATCCCAACACCATTTCTTCTCAGTTGAGCGGAGGAGGAGGAGGAGGAGTGTGGCAACTTGACAAGAGAGGAAAATTGTCCCACGAGTCGAACAGGTGGTTTTGGGTTCGGTAAATACAGGTTGGATGTATTTTTTTTGTCGAGTTGGATACAAGTTGGGTTATATGAGGTGGGGGTCGTGTTAGGTCAAAATACGGGTCAATGATGCCTTATCATCAACATGTTTATTATTTAATTTAAAATGAGTTTTTTTATTTATATAACTACTATTTCATCTTTAGTATGATATAATGATCATATTAATGATATAATTATGATTTCAACCAAAAAAAATTGGTAAAATTTAGATCAACAATGTTACTATAATTGATGTTCAATCATAACAAATCAAAAATAATAAAGTTAATATGAAAGTAAATATTTATTTCACGAAAATACTTCTCCGTTATGAAATAAATGAAATATTTCTCTCAAGAAGCTCTCACATATAAAGAGAGAAGTATTTTACTTATTTCATTAAAGTATGTAATATCTTTATGTTTTCATATAAAAGATTTTATTCTTCTAAATTTAATTATAATTTCATGTCAATCGAGTCAGGTTAGGTTCAACCATAATCCAAAACTTCCAAGTTTACCAGGTTTGAGTCATTTCAGATTAAGGGTCAAAAAGTCTTGTTCAAAACTCAAGAATATCGGATTGGGTTAGATTTAGGTCTAGTAATTTGTGGAATGGTCTACTTGGAGGTGTTTTAAATATTAAAAGTGGACGGTACTGGACAATACCCTAAATTTATGCATCCAATAGTTTCTTTGACTTGGTATAAATGCATAATAGTTTGGCAGGGGTAGGTGATATATTTTGTTTTCACAAATAAAGGAGGAAACAATAAGCCATGAGGAGAGAAGTAGTTGTTCTAATGTCTTTTGATTATCAATACTAATATATTAAAAGGTGTTTCTAAACAAAGAATGGTATTATGTGACACTCTTTTTGAGTGTTTTACTCCATATATCCACATATAATAATAAAAAAATCGATTTTTTCACCAAATACCCCTGACAAATTTTTTTATTCACCAGATACCCCAACTTTTTTCAAAATTCACCAAATACCCCTCACTTTCTAAAAAATACATCAGTGTGCCCTTAATGACTAACGGTGTTAACTCCGTTGGTCACTAACGTTAAAAAACCCTAAAAATCCTAAGTCAACCCTAAAAAACCCTAAGTCAGCCCAACTAATCCTAAGTAAACTCTCTCTCTCTGTTAGGGTTTTATTTTAATACTGCAAGTGAACGGTATTGTAGCACATACGAGTCGAACTCAGAGAGGTGCAAGACCAAACACTAGTTGATTTTAGACTATGAAATCGCTACACAATCCAAATATCAAGGAGAATCTATTAACTAATATCTAAACTAATAACAAAATATGACAAACTCGATGAATATGATAATTAAAATACTAAGATTAAGCATCACCACTAATATGAATTGATCAAAACATAACTCACATCCCAGTTATTCAATTATAGCTTAGACGAGATTGTCATTCCCTTATGGCTCAGTAATAAAGCACAGCTGCGAACCGAAACTAAATCCTCGGTCATTCCTCAATACCTTGAGCTCACTTTCGTGATAGCAATAGGCCTAACTAACATATATGTCTCCTATTTTCATGGCTTACACACATAATTAGAAGCATTAAGAACCAATGTCAAATAATTCCCAATTTTAGTTATCACCTATTTTCATGGGAGAATTCAAATCAATGACAAGATTATCTAAATTAAGACCCAACTTTCGTTGATGAACTCAATTAATAAAATAACAATTTAACATCAAATAAATATTCCTAATCTCAACTCCAACTTTCGTTGATAATATTAAACTAGGGCTAAATCAAGATGCAAAATTGACAATAAAAACAATCTTATCAAACTCTAAACATATAACTCAATAACATGGGAATTAGAGAAAAAGCATATAATCAATCCATACTAGGGCTCAACTCAATCCTAGATGAAAAGACTACTCACTAATCATAATTAAATAAACAAAAGAGAAGTGAAAGAATAAAACTTGATAGACAATACTTGAATGAAAGTTAAATCTTCAATCTTGAATCTCCAAAATAGCAATAGGAAAACTAGGGCAAATATGGAGAAAACTAGAGGGAAAACCCTATAAGAGAATAACGTTAAACTAGAATAATGAATAATAGATAATAGATAATCTCACCTAATTAGAAATCCTCTAATATAAAGTTATATCTCCTAATACTAGTAGGAAACAAAGTTACAAGATAAGGAAGCCAAATCTATATATATATATATATATATATCTAAAACCCAAGACAAAACAATGCCATGCTGCCACATGTACTCCCCCTCCCCCACACAATTAAATGAGAAATATTAAACAATAAAAATGTGTGTTATAAGACTCGAACCCATGACCTCTCATTTGATATACAAATGCACTAACCAACTACTCTATTATCTCATATTGGTCTTTATGGGAAAAAGAATATATTTAAAGACAATATAATTTTCTATTTTTAAGACAATCAAATACGTTTAAGACAATTAAATACAAATGTATATATTAATACTCATTAAGCTATTGTTAATAATATCGTGTCCTACCTTTCAGCAATCTTATATTAAAACAAAAGCTCTTCAATTTTTTATAACCACCATAATTAACACTACTACACCATTTCATTGCATCGGCTGTATTCTTACACATTAACCTACATCTAAAAAAAGATTGTATTATATTTTTTATAAGTAATTATATATTTATAAATATGTACTCTCTTGAAGTCGAGGTTATATTGATGAATAATTCATATTATAATTTACTATGTAGAAAATTTAAAAGGAACTGGAGATCACTTCCTAAGCACAATTCAATGCATATAACTCTTTTTTTTCCACTTTTAATTTCTCAAGTGTTTGATTCATTACTTCAATTTCACATTGATAAATTATTAGGGGCATCGCCCGAGCCAACAACTACTAAATCGTTAAAAAGGCCGAAATTATCAAAGCCGCGCGCGTAGGAAATCCCAGCAAAATTGGGCCAACTTGCGAAGCCCATATCTCTTAGAATATAGCTCGCCTTAGGCCGTGCAACCTATCGTTGGAAAGCTCTTCAAGCCTACTTTCCAATGCCTCTGGAATCATCCACTTATCAATGATGAGTCAAAAGTTATGTATAAAATAGTGAACATGACTCGATTTCCACAATTCTTTCAATGAATTCCAACTCCAATTTAGCTCCAAATTGCACTTAAATATGTTCATAATGATCCTTATCAATGTAGATTGCTTCCAATTACTCCTAATTACTCAAGCTTGTCCAATGATACTCCAATTATGTTCTCAATACCTGAAATTCATCAAAGAAAACCAAAAACACACAAAAGGAGTAATATTTCGCAAATTAAGTAATAGTATGTAATTATGAACCATAATGCACCTAAATGCTCCTAAAATGCATCCTAAATGCACCCAAAACCTATATAAAAATACGACACATCAAACTCCTCCAAGCTAAACCATTGCTTGTCCTCAAGCAATTAGACATAGACATTGGAAAAGAAAGACGACCTACAATTTGGGACTACGATAGGACCAAGCACACAACTGAGAACATGAGAGATATAATTAATACATGAACCAAGCATCACACAATCTCAAACAAAGCCGCATAGCACATCATGTAACACAATCAACTCTCCAAGCATACCACAAATTATCTCCCCCAAGCTGAACTTAACCAAACCTGAGAGACCTCACTTTAGTCGTGTGCACTCAATCTCTTATGTGTTTATGGCATAATCAATAACACTCAACCTAAACCATGTCGACTCAAATGAAATATTTACTCTTTAACTTTAACTATCGACTCACTTTTCATTCGAAATTATAGCGCAAAAATATCATGAGGACTTTCAAGGGTTGTAATGGGGCTTAGGTTATGGGTAGGAAATATATTTGGAAATGTGGTGCTAAAAGCCAAGAAAGGGGAGCATCATACTATTGACAACGTGATCACAAAAGGTCACAATAACTCCATGCAACAACCAACAATCTCCAAAAATATAACCAAACGACGTTTTTACTCAAGCAATTCACAATGAACCCTTTCTTTTCACTTTATTCACGACTTTTGATATTCACTTTTTTTTCATTTTTTCAATTTTTTTCTCCTTTTTTTTTCTTCTTTTCAATTTCCAAGCTCAGAGAATAAATTTTTCTACCAATTAAACCATATTTCGAACACTTTCATTACAATACAAACCAAATTGACACTAACACTTACTCCCCCAAGCTAGGCTTGGGACAAGAATCGCATGAGGCAAAGGGTTTGTAACGTAGGTCTTAATTCAAACACAGTCAGGAAAGGCTCAGTGGGGCTAGAGAAAGGATAATATGAAAAAAAGAGTAACTCCGAAGCTAAGATCATGAAATAAAATGCCTCGATCATATCCAAATGCTTATAAAGTCAAGTGTCAAAGAGTACCAAGTCAAAGTCAAGATCCATGCATCAAATGAGGAACTAATCACACATGAAAGAACAAAACTGACACAGATACGTCAGTTTATAGGCACAAAAGCTCACTTGGGTTAAGATGTCTAAACAGTAAGGTTAATTCAAGCCAGAGAGAGATCAACCCATCTTACCACAAGCAATCGATCACGATACAATCATGCTATGAAGAATCATGAACGAGATGAATCACGCTTAAGACTGTAGTAAAGATATCAACTAGGTTCTCAAATAGTGCTAGCAATAGTCCTATAGATGCAACTAACATGAAATGAAAACTAATATGATAATGCAACTAAGAAAACAATATATTTTTTTGGTTATACGTAAACTCCCACTCCTAATGAGCGGTACAAATCGTGCAACAACCTAAGAAAGCAGTAAAATCTACACTAGAAAGCAATAAATGATAGAATATCCCTCCTCTAAGCTAAAATTTGCAATGTCCATGATGCAAAGAAAATAATTAGAGAAGGAAGATAGGAGAAGAGATCTCACAGAGCCTCACTGTGGAGGGGGTGAAAGATGGTGCGAAGACCCATGTAGTCACCACCAAGAGTGAAACTCCTCCAAGATAGTGGACATGGAGGCCAGTTGTGCTTTGATTTGATATTGTTCATGCTGCAACTGGTCAACTGAGTCTTGGAGTTTGCCAATGGCCCTCTCTAAGGAAGAAGAAGAAGTGTTAGGAGCCTCCGAGGGATTTGGAAGTGGTGCTGACTCCCGAATGCGAGGTAGACCGTGACCAAAAGACCAATTGTGGGGATCACGCAAAGTCATAGCCTCAGAAGAAGGCAACTCATCCTCACCAACATCGCGAATACACCACAACGTGGTACCTTCTTACTCCTTAACCCAACCCATAGAGACACAAGAGGAAAATTTTAGAACATCGGTCCCTGTGATAGCACCTTCCTCTAAAAGGCGATCGTGAAACCCCAAACTAAGAGCAATTAGAGTGACATAACCTCCTTGGATAATTGCACCGCCAACATCACTTCTATGAGCCAAAGTTTCCATTTGTTTGGCGAAAAAGCACCTGTATCAATAGCTTTAACATGAAGCATGTGGTCAAGAAAGTAGAGATCATCTTTTTGGACATTACCACCATCATGACGTCCTAGTACGGTGCATGTGAGCAACCTCTGAACATAGCGAATAGCGAGATGACGAATGAAATTGCCTTTAACACCCTTCGAGTTCCAAGCAACGCCACCCCCGATAGTGCACCACGTGGGATCAGCTAGCCAACCTTTGGGGGTATTACGTGCACCACCATTCGGCAATGCAAGAGCTGCACTCAACTGAGCTAATGTCCAGTGAAAATCTTGGTTATACAACCGAAAAGTGATGAAACTAAGACCAACATTAGTCTTCAAGGAGCTTAAAAACTCCAATGTAGCTCTCTTGTATGTAGGCATTTTCTTGTTGATAAAGTCACCCCACCCAATGTTATTCACAAGCCAATTAACATCATCCTGAATATGTAAAGATCGTAAAGCATGGGGATCGCAATATCGAGTGGCAATGACATCTCTAATAAACAACCTATCATACTTCTTCTTTTGCTCATCATCTTTGAAGATAATATCATAATAATTGATCACAATGGGTGATTTAGAGGAAGATGATGATGATTTACCTTTTGAACTTGGAGTCTTGGTTTTAGAATTGGTGGTGCGCTTGACGGGGTTCCGCTTGCGCTTGTTCGTTACACGACCCATCACAAACTTAATGATTAAAAGAGAGAATTGCCGTCAAAATCAAGTTTTGAAAATTCAATCACAAGTCCTGCTTATGTCTCCAAGATTCAATTTTTATTTTATCTTGAGCACTTCAATTCGCACAAAGCAAAGTATAAAGTGAAAACCCACTAACGAGTCTATTACTCGCAGCAATTGAAAGCACCTTGATTTCGTCCAACTACTACCCACTCGCTAAAATGATGAGAGAGAACTAGGGTTGCAGCGGTGGTTTACAATTGATTGCAGGAGGCCAAAATCACAGGTGATTGTCGATGATGATGCGAGCAAGAGGGGACCAACAGCAGGCCAGAATATCAATTGAGGGTTTTTGAATTTCGTCGTGGCTGTGCTCAATGTTCTCGCTCGGTACCGCTTGATTGTTTTTTTTTAAACCTGAGCGTGTGAGAGGGGGAAATTGCGCCCCTAGCTTCTTATTTTCTTCTCTTGGGTTGGGGTGCAGACGAGAAAAGTCCACGAGCGGCCCGTGGCTTGGGGAGAATTCCACGGTCGACTCGTGGGAGTCACTTTGCCGGGCGCCGGCCGCTTTGTGTCGTTCGTTCGTCGCCAAGCACAAGACCACGTGAAGCTCGTGGCTTGGGGGGAGTAGACCACGAGCAACACGTATGGTTCACCGAATGGGCGTGTTGTGACTCAATAGATGAATCATTTTCTTGTTCTAGCAAAATTCTATGAGTACAAAAAGATGGACTAATCCCCATAATATCATCAATAGTATACCCAATGACACTAATATACTTGCGAACAAGACATAGCAACCGTTCAAGTTGAGTGTCATTAAGTGCACTATTCACGATAATAGGATAGGTTGAATTGTCACCCACAAAAGCATATTTCAAATTAGAGGGGAGGGGTTTCAACTCTACCTCAGGAGGCTTATAACACTCCTTAGTCATGGTTTCAACTTGTAGGACCTCCAGTGGCATATTATCGTTCTCACAAACTGGTGCATCATCTAACATTTTCTCATAAATCGTAGTCTCTTCATCATGAGCCTCATCGTCAGTTAGACAGCGTTTTAGAGCATCATCATCTCTACTCTCCATAGATGACTCTTCTTCCCATCTCTCAACAACATCAACATGATAACAAGTATCTCCCAAAGAAGGAGCATTTAAAGCTTTGTGGAGTTCAAATTCTACCTTTTCTTCACCCACATTGAGAGACAATTTACCGCTTTTCACATCAATCAAAGCTCCAGCAGTGGCAAGACACGGTCTACCTAGTATGATCAGAGTGTGCACATCTTCTGGCATCTCCGTGACAAAGAAGTCACATGGGATAGTCAATTTGCCAACTTGGAGGGGTACATCCTCCAAAACACCCAAGGGATATCTGATAGACCTATCCGCTAGTTGTAAAGAGACGCGAGTAGGGCTAAGATCACTAAAGTTAAGCTTATTGAAAATGGTATTAGGCATAAGACTTACATTGGCTCCAAGATCACAGAGTGCCCTTTGAATAGTCACATCACCAATTGAACATGGAATGGAGAATCTTCCAGGATCACTCAACTTTGGAGGAAGCTTGTTAAGAAGAATAGCACTGCACTCTTGAGAGAGCTCTACTGTAGCAGCTTGACAAATTTTGTTCTTACCAGACAAGAGTTGCTTCAAGAACTTTGCATATATTGGAATTTCATAAATGGCCTCGAGGAACGGGATGTTAAGATGCATACCTTTCAATAAC
This sequence comes from Beta corolliflora, assembly GCA_947648045.1. Lineage (NCBI taxonomy): Eukaryota > Viridiplantae > Streptophyta > Magnoliopsida > Caryophyllales > Amaranthaceae > Beta > Beta corolliflora. Next base: position 243,874 of record CANSZD010003162.1, on the reverse strand, counting down.
TCAAGGAACTTCCCATATTTCTTCTCAATTCGAGCCTTTGCTAAACGATGAGGAAAAGGAGTCGGCTCAACATAAACTCTGGAAGGCTTAGGTGGTGCTTTCTCAACCTCTTCAACAACATTATCTTTGTCAACCATATCACCAACACTTTCAGAAATATTCCCCACAACCTTTGACGGTGCCACAATTAGTCTACTTGGTTCCTCTAAACTCTTTCCACACCTCAAAGTAATTGCATTCACATTTTGGCGACCCTTAGGATTTGGTTCTGGTTGCCCCGGGAATTGGGGTGGTGCTCTTTGAAGCTAGGTTACCTGTTGAGTCACATGAGACATCTGTTGGGCTAGCTGTGCAATTTGGGTGTCAACTATCTTGTTGTGAGCGTCCATTCTATCAAATTTCTTATTGGTTTCCTCGGAGATTACCAGGAGTCTTTCTAGCATAGAATCTATATTTGATTTTTGAGGAGGTTGTTGAGAAGGTTGACCTTGTTGCTTCTGCTGGAACCCAGGGGGTTTGATGTTTGTGGTGTGTGAGGTTGGTTGTTCCTCCAAGAGAAGCGTTCATTATCTTTAATTTCTAACCTGGATTGAACGTGTTTGAGTATGGGTCGTATCTAGGTCTAGCATTACCATACACAGCATTGGCTTGCTCTTACTCCGCAATACTCATATCCACAGACATGGAATTTTCATTATTCCCTTGGAAAGCGTTCAATTCAGCAGGAGTATGTACCAATTGATATATTCTTGATCTGTTGCGACAAAGCATCAACCTTAGTAGAGAGTAAAGTTATTGCATCAACCTCATACTTGCCGCCCTTCTTAGATGGAGTTCTCTCACTAGACCATTGGTAGCTGTTAGCGACCATCTCTTCAAGCAAGGAGTTAATTCTTGTTCGCCTCATGACTCTTGAGCCATTCTTTTGCTCTGTCCCGCAAGCGTTCAATTCCCTTGGAAAGCGTTCAATTCAGCAAGGAGTAAGGGAACAAACGGAGGTGAAGAGCTTCATCGGAGGCCCCATTAATCTTCACAGTATCACACTTCTCAAGAAAAGAGTTAATATATATGTTCATTTGGATTCTCCATAGGACTGCCACTAAACTAATCTTGTTGAATGAAGTTGATCATTTGGATTTTGATCTCAAAGTTGTTGGCCTCTATAGCAGACCTAGCAATGCTAGATGTAGATGTGACATCCGGCATATTATATTCTCGAAGAGGACGAGCCATTCGTTCTCTCCGAATATTTTCCTGCTCCCTTCTTCTTCTCTCAGCGTTAAGTCTCCTAGCAGTGGCATCTATCTCGGGATCAAAGACCAAGTTATCTACCGATCGCGATCGCCTGCGCATTCGGAAACAACTAGTGAAGAAATAAGCAAGAAACAAAGTAACAGGTGTAGTCTATTAATTCTATAATCAAACTAATTCTATTCCGTAGCCTCCCCGGCAACGGCGCCAAAAACTTATTAGGGTTTTATTTTAATACCGCAAGTGAACAGTGTCGTAGCACATACGGGTCATACTCAGGAAGGTGCAAGACTAAACACTAGTTGATTTTAGACTATGAAATAGCTACACAATCCAAATATCAAGGCTATTAACTAATAACAAAATATGACAAACTCGATGAATATGATAAATAAAATACTAAGATTAAGCATCACCACTAATATGAATTGATCAAAACATAACTCACATCCCAATTATTCAATTATAGCTTAGACGAGATTGACATTCCCTTATGACTCAGTAATAAAGCACAGCTGCGAACCAAAACTAAATCCTCGGTCATTCCTCAATACCTAGAGCTCACTTTTGTGATAGCAATAGGCCTAACTAACATGTATGTCTCCTATTTTCATGGTTTACACACATAATTAGAAGCATTAAGAACCAATGTCAAATAATTTCAAATTTTAGTTATCACCTATTTTCATGGGAGAATTCAAATCAATGACAATATTATCTAAATTAAGACCCAACTTTCGTTGATGAACTCAATTAATAAAATAATAATTTAACATCAAATAAATATTACTAATCTCAACTCCAACTTTCGTTGAATATATTAAACTAGGGCTAAATCAAGATGCAAAATTGACAATAAAAACAATTTTATCAAACCCTAAACATATAACTCAATAACATGGGAATTAGAGAAAAAGCATATAATCAATCCATACTAGGGCTCAACTCAATCCTAGATGAAAAGACTACTCACTAATCATAATCAAATAAACAAAAGAGAAGTGAAAGAATAAAACTTGATAGACAATACTTGAATGAAAGTTAAATCTTCAATCTTGAATCTCCAAAATAGCAATAGGAAAACTAGGGCAAATATGGAGAAAACCCTATATTAAACTAGAATAATGAATAATAGATAATAAATAATCTCACCTAATTAGAAATCCTCTAATATAAATTTATATCTCCTAATACTAGTAGGAAACAAAGTTACAAGATAAGGAAGCCAAATAAATCATTAAAAAGGCCGAAATTATCAAAACCGCGCGCGTAGGAAATCCCAGCAAAACTGGGCCAACTTGGGAAGCCCATATCTCTTAGAATATAGCCCGCCTTGGGTCGTGCAACCTATCGTTGGAAGCTCTTCAAGCCTACTTTCCAATTATGGATAAAAGAGTGAACATGACTCGATTTCCACAACTCTTTCAACGAATTCCAACTCCAATTTTGCTCCAAATTGCACTTAAATATGTTCATAATGATCCTTATCAATGTAGATTGCTTCCAATTGCTCCTAATTACTCAAGCTTGTCCAATGATACTCCAATTATGTTCTCAATACCTGAAATTCATCAAAGAATACCAAAAACACACAAAAGGAGTAATATTTCACAAATTAAGTAATAGTATGCATTTATGAACCATAATGCACTCCTAAAATGCATCCTAAATGCACCTAAAACCTATATAAAAATACGACACATCACTCTCCCTAACGACCCCCAACCCCACTAGTCCCACAGGACCCCCAACCCCCACGTGGTCCCCCTACCCCACCCCCCCCTCCCCCCCCCCCCCTCCCCCCCCTCGATCTCCCGCGCCTCCCCACCACCCCTGCGCCCCCAATTTCTCTCTCCACCACCCCTTCGAACTCCCATCCCCTCCCCCGCCGCAAAATCACGAGCCCGCCACCCCTTCGAACTCAGGCCCGGCGAGAGAGAGTTCAAAATCGCGAAGTACTCCCACCCCTTCGATGATGCCGCTTCCGTCACCACCGCACACCGCCGCCACTCACCGCTGCTTCTCCTTTCTTCTCTTTTCGCGTTTTGTGTTGCTGCGGCCCCGATGTTTTCTCTCATTTATCCTCACCGTATCGCCGTTTTGTTGTGGTTGATTATAATGAGAGGGACGAGTGCGCCGGCGAAAGAGAGGGAGGGGAGGCGCGAGGGAGATCGAGGGAGGGCTGCGTGGGGGAGGGGAAGGGAGGCGCGCGGCTGCAAGGGGGGGGGAGGGGAGGGGGAGGGGGAGATGCGTGGGAGAGGGAGGGGGCCGGTGGGCTGGGGTTGTTGGGGGGTGGTGGTCAGGTGGGGTGGGGGGCTGGTGGATTAGGGGAGAGAGTGTGGGTTAGGGTTTTTAGGATTACTTAGGGTTAGTTAGGGTTTTAGGGTTACTTTGAGTTTTTTAGAGTTAATTAGGGTTTTTTAGGGTTAATTAACGCTAATGACTAACGGAGTTAACCGCCGTTAGCCATTAAGGGCATTTTGTGAATTTTTTTTAAAGTTGGGAGTATCTGGTAATTTTTTAAAAAAGTTGGGGTATTTGGTGAATAAATTTTTCTGTCAGGGGTATTTGGTGAAAAAACCGAAAAAAAATTAGTAAATGCATTGTATAAGGTTTGATCCCATGATTTCAAGCTTATATACTAAAGTCTTGACTACTAAAGCATTGTATAAGTGTTATCATTTTAGATTAAAATATAAATAAATGAAAAATGTAAGTACCTCGGGCGTAGTCCGGGGCCAAAAATTAGTTGGATTTTAAATAGCAGGAAAGATACTAGTATCAGTACTGATAAAAAAAGATTTGGAACCTTACGGTATCTTACACACGACCCCTTAAAATGTAATGATGTCAGCAGATTTGAAAAGTTTAGAGTCTAATCCATTTTAAACTAAATTTGTCGGATTGGACTAGACTGAAAAGTTTAGTACTAACTCAAACTCAAATTGTCGAATCCAAAAGCTTTCAGGCTAAACTTGGATAATTTCTGTGGAGTCCAAAGTCCAATCTAAATATTATTTAGCATATAATTCGGTCCAGAGTTATCCTCTTGTTACGTGAACCTTCAACTCTAAGTAGTCTATATAGGTTGTTGTGTCTCCTTGAAAAAAAAAAGATAGATGGGTTGATGTGTGCTTATGTATAGATTATTGCAGATGAGTGCTTAAATAGTGCAGATTGTTAAGAAACATTTTTATCATTATTTTGGGACTCAAATCTTCTACTTCCCTCCTAATACATTTTTTTTTTTTTCGTTTTTGTTTTTAAAAGCTTTCTCTTTTTTTTTTATACTTTTTTTGGTGGAAAAAATTTCCCCTTTTACCCCTCTTGTCCCTATCATATTGGCCACCATTACACTATTAATTCAATTTTACTCCCTTTCTCTCTCCTACTTTACCCTCTTTTTATTTGTTTATTTTCCTTAACCCCTCTTTCTCTCCTACCTTTTTCCCCCCAACATTTAAATTGGTCGCATTGGTGTGTGGTGTAACGGAATAGGGAAAGATCTTTCTAATCAAGGAGGAAAGGATTTTGCAATTTGCATATTTTTATAGACTTTATAACTCTTTTGAAATGGATGTTACTTATATGAAATGGTGTTATTAGTTTTAATATATCCATACTTTATTTTGCTTCAAAAATTAATTTTGAGATAATGAGTTTAAATTTTCAAATTCCAATCATAAAAGAACGGTTTGAACCTAATTTGGCAAAAAAGTTTATATATAATTTAAACTAGACTGACTTGGATTTGGACAAAAAAGAAAAAAAACAATGGACTGGATTTGACGCAAAAAAAGTTCGAATCATATTTAACCTCGATTTTTCGAGTCCAAAAAACGTTAGACTAAATTTACATTTGACAAAATTCAATCTAGTCCATCCAATGTACTCCTCTATTAAATAGTATCCAAACATATTCTATCAGTTTTTAGAGCATTCTGAATCTCATGGGAACTCATTACTTTATCTAATTATATATTTTTAATCATTAATTGATGGGTTTCTTCGGCAATAATGAAAAGTTGAAATAGTACATTGAAGTGGTTCAAACGAAATCTTATGTACAAACACACATGTCAAAGATAGCATATGAATATGATGAAAGCCCAAAGACTTCAACCAGAGGAGGAATTATTTGTATTGTAATAGATCTTGTGTACATCAGATTAATGATATATGTATTTCCTCCGTTCTATTTCTTTGGCAAAATATGAGTTTTACGCTTGTTAATGCACAATTTTAATCGTTGATGTCATTAATTAATTAATAATAATTATTATAAAAGGTTGATATTTTGAAATTATATATCGAGACATATCTAACAGGACCCCATATGGATATATTTTCATTTTCATAAAAATTGTAATAGAAGGTGAAATGGTGGTATATAAATAGGGTAAAAAGCTACATTATACTAGAAAATAACTATAAAGTAGATTTACCAAAGAAAAATAAGTTAGATATACATATACTTATCGTTGTTTTATTTGATAGGCAACCTATTTTAAGTGTTCCCTTAATGCAAATTGGAGTGTCCTACACAAGTTAGGATTGTTCGGCTGATAGTTGCCTAGCTAAAGAACACAAGGCCAGGCTTAAAAACATGCAATGGGGTACAACAGAAAGGGAACGTTTGGAAAGTCACTTTCGAGTTTGGACGTTTGGATGGTTGAACAGCAAAGTAGCAGGTTGAGGCCCACTTGAGGGCTCAAGTAGGGGCAGGTAAATTAATGCCATCCAAACAATCCCCATGTGCTTGGGGTTACCATCCCAAGAGTTGTAAGTAACTCGTCCCCGTGATCCTCTTATTAGGGTAACCTTTTCTTAGTTGTTTGTTATAGTAGTTCGGAACCCCTAGTATTTGCCCCACAAATGTCAATATGTCATCTAAAGCACCTACTTTTAAGTATTGAAGTATTAAACCTAAAAGGTTTTCATAAATAAAAACCATTTTTTCCGTCTTGTAACAAAGTTATCCAAAATTTCATTGTAATAATCTAATGTAAGAAGTGGTAACTATATATAAAAAAAAACTATCACTATGTTAGATAATACTTAGTAGATTAGTGTAACTTAAGATTTTAAAATGTTACTATATGGAAAAAAAAAAAAAAGATCACTATGTCATATGGGTGGTTTCAGTCCATAATAATATTAGTATAGACTAAGATCATGATTCAAATTTGAATTTGAATAGCTGCCCACCTATTATTGTAGGTGGGTAGTATAGACTAGGTATATTAAAAATATAAAATTTTAAGATTTGTATAAGAACACATGTTAATTAGAGCACTAGTTTTTTTTATCTTATTGTAACTTATGTCTATCTCATCTTAATTCACTTTATATACCGTATCAGTTTATGTGGGGTGGCAATTCAATCTGTATGCAATATGATTCTAACTCCATTACTCCATCTACAGAAAAAAAAAATTGATTCAAATATGAAAAATTGAAACCCAATCCTAATTCTAATGTAACATTCGAGTAATCCAATTACTAAATCTACTTCATCAAGCGATAGGTTAAAGAGAACAAAATAGTGTAAACGTTTGGTGTTATTAAAAATCAAGTAAATATTGAACCCTACTCATCACCAACCTAATCCAAATTCGAATTATTGAATACGAATCTAAATCCAGTTGCGTTTAGAAAAATCCAATTGAGTGCAAATAGAGGTGGATTAATCTTAAAGTTTGAGAAATTTCAAAAATGTGTGACCCATCGCTACTTCTAATTGTTTTACTTTGACTTGTCGCGATTATCAATACACAATCTTAATATTTAACATCTTTATTTTACACATTTGTAAAATTATAAAAAGTAAGTTATATATATATATTATGACCGTTGGTAATTTTCAAACTTATTTTATTTCGTGGTTTTTGAGATATTCCAATTACAAATTTCGAGTTATACAGTGTGCATGTGGACCCCACCTCACGACTTGCTCCATGACTTAAATCATGTAATGATCCAATTTGCAATTTGTCATGGAATGACCCAAAATAAGTGACCTAAAAATCATGGGTGCAAGTGCAACCGTGCAAGGCCATGTATTTTTAGATCAACCCACATAATATGTTGTCATGATCCAAAAAACTACGAGTGGCAATACTCTTCTAACAATGTCCTTAACCTGCTGTTGGTTGTTCTAGAATCTTCTGTTGTTACGTTCCTTCTATATCATATGAACAGCAACACATAACCTCATTGTATAAAACTGTTGCAGAGTAAACTGACCACTAAATTGCCTAACAATGCACACTTGAAGTTCGAAAGAATAGCTGCCAGGCTGCCTGTTAAAATACCTTGTCAAACTAGCTTAGCAAAGTGGCACACTCACAAAAAAAGTCCTCTCTTCCAAATAGCAATAAGTCATTAGCAAAGCAAACATGTGTGATATATATTGAGCTTTTTGAATCTTGGGTGAAACCTGAAAATCTTGTTGTGTTGTACTCCCAACAAGCATTCACTCAGATACTCCATGAAAAGAACAAACAAACATGGTGAAATACCTTGTCTTAAATCTTTTCGAGCCTCAATAGGAAAAGTGAGTTCACCATTAACATTGAAAGTGTAAGAAATAGTGTTGAGGCGAACCATAACCCATTCAACAAACTGAGAGGGAAATCCAACTCCAACCTACGATATCTAACAAAAGGTCATTCAACTGAGTCATAAGTCTTTTGTTAGTTAATCTTGATCATGCTCCTATGAGAAATATGCTTCTTCCTGTACCCCTTGCTAAACTCATTACTCAAAATAATTAGAAACAATTTTGTAAAGAACACTACAGCATGCTATAGGCCTGAAGTTTTTAACAGTTGAAGCATTATCAACCATAGGCACAAGGGAAGCATAGGAATAGTTAATTTATCTAGGCAAAAGGTGTGTTTATGCGTCGCTTCACAAGCGACTCCATAGAAGGACCCTATCCTGTCGGTAGCTATGGAGTCATGACAGTCGTCTTTGAGGCGACACCATAGGGTGTTTTGAGGTGACTCCATAAAATAAGTTTGTAGTGTCTTTGTTAACCATAGGCAATGAAGAAGCAACATTACCCATTAATCTCTGATAAAAGCTTCTAACTTCTTTAATTAACCCATCTATATGATATCTTACACCATCATCTAAGTAAAACTTTGGTAGTGTTCTGGCTCTGCCTCACTTTAGTGTAAGCATGAAAGTATTTAGTGTTGGAGTCTTCAAGGGTTATCTAATCAGCTCTGGACTTTTGCTGCCATATCTGCTCATCAATTCTACTCCAGTTCTCCAAATCAAGGAGAATATGCTTCTCAGTGTCAACCAAAGCAACATTTTTCCTATCAAATCTTAATTGGGCCTAAACCTACTGTAATGCAGCTCTTAATCCCTCAACCTTCTCAGAAGTCTTCCTAAAATGTTCGGTATTAAGACTTAAGAAGAATTTTAAGAGCCTTTAATTTGCACCAGATATTAAGAAGAGGATTAGGATGCAAAGTATGATTCCACCTGCCCACCCCTGCTAAACAATACCTACATATAGAAGGTACGAGTACAAGATGGTCAAGCTAAAACTTGTATTTTCATGTATTTGAAATTTGCATTATGTGCTCAAGTCTTTGCATTTTGTATTTGTGTTATGGGAGTATGAAGTTCCCTCATCTGCTCATGGAAATGTTTATACAAAACCAAGAGAATCCTGGGTTAGAAGGTACAAATGCATATATACCTAGTCTGCTAAGACAAATTACAGCATTGAAAATAATTCACTCAGCTGCTTGCCTCCTATGGAGAATAAGGCTTGGACACATAGTGTTAGGCATAGATCTGTGCTACCAAAACATAGATGTATCGCTTGGCTGAGTACTTCGGGCAGGTTGCAAAATAAAGGATAAACTTCAAAGCATTGGAGTTTGTCATGTTAATTCTTGTTTGATGTGTGATAGTACTGCAGAAACTCAATTGCATTTATTTAAGCAACGTGGATTTACTAAAATGAGTGTAAAAGGCATCCTGCAGTTGCTTAATATCAATCCTCAGAATAAACATGTACATCACATCATTCTTTGGATAAGAAGATCTGACAAGGATCTTATTATTGTTAAATCGCACATACAAAACTTTGTCTTTAGATGATGCTGAAAAGGTAATAAAAAGAGTTCCAAGTAGTTGGAAATAAGAGTATGTATAAATTTCATGGAAATAGTGAACAACTGAACACTCAGAGATGTACATTGTACAGAGAGCTTTTCTTAAGTGACATGAAAATTTTATCAGCCACTGCATAAAGTTTAGAAGTAGAAATAAATTTTCTTTCATAGTCATCACTTAGCAGCATAATCTTCTGAATAATTGCTTTGCCAAAGACATAAATAATCCTCAAGTTGGCATGAATATCTCAGGATTATTCTGAATTCTTCTCAAAGCTTTCGTATCCTGCAAGCGAACAACAATAAGTTCAGCAATGACAGATATTATATCTAGCAAAGATGTATTAGCCAAAATAAAAAAACACAGTTTCTTACCTCTTCTTTTCCCAATCTATGCATAAAACTATTGTCTAGTACTAGAGCTTCGATTGATGACCCACATATAGAGTGTATCCAAAGTCCCTGTAATCTGATTAAATTGTACAAAAGGACCAGCTTATTTTCGAGTATGGCATTCTATGAAAAGGGAGATGGTCAGTGGCTGAACACAGTAGAGAGAAAGAGAATAAGAGAGTTACCAGTGCTTGGTCATATGTGAAATGAATTCGAGCAGCACAACACAGGGAAGTGCCACAACAAAATAAGAATCTCCAAGATTCTAATGGACCAGATTGTTTTGCCACTCACAGCCTCTCAGCAGTTCCTATATTTACAAAAATTATAACTTAAATAAAAAGAAAAGAATCAGCATAACTAATGCAAAGATTCAGCCATACTCACAGAATCCGGAATACCTGAAACGACACATTGAAACCCATAGTACAAGTCCAAGACTGCAACCAGAAGCATCATCTAGGCAACATATTTGATTACATACTCTTTGATTGCTATATCGTCTTCCCTAAACGCGGTACTAAGACTGTGATTACCACGACAATGCAGTAAGTGAGCTGCTCTAAGACGTAGCTCCCTGTTCATATGATACTCTTGTGCTGTGATAACAATTGTAACATGTCAAAATGTTGAAGCAATCATGGATCTCTTTTTCAAATAAAGAAGGCATATAGATTTATGACCTGATCTAGTAGCATCACCAGTAAGGCCAACATATATAAATCATATAGACCGTCCAGGATATATTAACTTATGCTGCAAATAACAGCTTATGAGTGCTTTAATCTCAATTTAACAGTAAGAAAAAAGATGTTTATGTTGAAGGGCAGGACAAGAACCTTATTTATAAAGCAGATGTCTCAAGGTTTTTGACTTTGGCAGAAGACCTGCTAGTATTACAAGCTCTTCAAATGGCCAGTTTTCAAGGCTCAAGCCTGCAACAACAAAAAAAGACCATGATATTGAATTCTGAGTATGTACAAGCAAGCAGGCAAGAAAAGCTGACGAATAAGTAAATTCCGAAATATAAAAAGAATTGTTGAAGGAGTTGCAAGCTCAGGAAAAGAACATGTATTACCAAATGCTTCCTTTGAGAAACCAATCCAGGTGTCCGACCAAGAACTGGAAAACTTCACATAACTAGCAGACAAAATTCATCCAACTTTAATAGTCAAACAGGAGGATGATACTCCGAGCATATAGTTATACAGTGTACAGGATTGCTTTTCAGATGTTGTTCATGGAAATAGTGAACACTCACTTAGAAATGCATATTGTACATAGCGTTGTTATCAAGTGACATGAAAATCTTATCAGCCACTGCATGAAGTTCAGAGGTAGAAAATGAAATTTCTTCCATAGTTATCACTTATCAGCATAATCTTCTGTATAATTGGTTTTCCAAAGACATAAATAATCCTCAAGCTGTCATGAATGTCTCAGGATTATTCTGAACTCTTGTTAAAGCTTTTTATCCCACAAGCGAACAGCAATAAGTTAAGCAATGACAGAGATTACATTACATCTAGCAAAGATGTACGAGTCAAAATAAAAACACACAGTTTCTTACCTCTATTTTTTCCCAATCTGTGCATAACACTACTGTCTAGCACTATAACATTGATTATTGATAGCCCACATATCATGTAATTGTACAAAAGGACCAGCTTATTTTCGTGTTTTGCGTTATAGGAAAAGGGAGATAGTTAGTGACTGAGGCAGAGTAGAAAGAAAGAGACTGAGAGATTTACCAATGCTTGGTCATATGTGAAATGAATTCGAGGAGCACCGCTGCACAGCACATGGAAGTGCCACAAAATATGAATCGCCAAGATTTAAATGGACCACATTGTTTTGCCACTCACAGCCTCTTGCAGGTCCTATATTAGCAATTACATATATTTACATCCCACAAAAATTATAACAGAAAAAAAAGAGACAAGAATCAGCGCAAGTAATGCAAAGAAAAAGTGATACTAATAGAGTTTGAAATACCTTAAAGGACACATTGAAACCCATCGTAGAAGTCCAAGACTGCAAGCAGAAGCATCATGTACGCAACATATTTGATTACATACTCTTTGATTGCTATATAGTCTTCCCTAGACGTGGTACTAAGATTGTGATTGCCACGAGTCCACGATAATTGCAGTAAGTGAGCTCCTCTAAGATGCGTAGCTCCCTGTTCATATGATATTTGACCACAATTGTAACATGTCAATAGTGGAAGCAATCTCAAGGATTTCTTTTTCAAAAAAAGAAGGCATATAGATGTATAAGCTGATCTAGTAGCATCACCAATAAGGCCAACATATGTAAATCATATAGACCATCCAGGATATATTAACTCATGCTGCAAATGACAGCTTATCAGTGCTTTTATCTCAATTTAACAGTAAGAAAAAAGATGTTTATATTGAAGGACAGGACAAGAACCTTACTTATAAAGCAGATGTCTCAAGCTTTTTGACTTTGGTAGAAAACTCATGGCTGCTAGTATTACAAGCTCTTCAAACGACCAGTACCCAAGGCTGCAACAACAAAAAAAAAAAAAAAAAAAAAAAAATACACATGTTATGAATTCCTGAGTATGTTGAAGCAGCACATAGGAAATTTTGACAAATAAGTAACTTCCAAAATAATATAAGTACCTAAAAAGGATTGTTGAAGGAGATGCAAGCTTAAGAAAAGACCAGGTATTACAAAATGCTTCCTTTGTCAGACTAATCCAAGTTAGGGAAAACTTCACATAATCGATCCAACTTTAATAGTAAAAAGGAGGACTATACTCCGAGCCTATAGTTATAAGGTCTACAGGATTGCTTTTCAGATGTTGTTCTATCAAATCACAATCATAAATATACACTCTGTTAAGCCCTAAAGGAAGGCCATTGTCACCAAAGGATTCAAACTTGGGGCAACACTGGATAGACAATTCTAACAGCTTGGGAAAGCTGGAACCACATGATATGGATTTCAAATTTGGGAAACCCATGATTTTTAATTCAGTCAAGGATGAGGGAAGACGAAGATCAGGACTCGGGATGCACTCTACTGAATCTGTGGAGCTGCCTACATTGTGAAGTGTAAGATATTGAAGAGAAGTTAGAAGGTGCAATCCCCAGTCTCGTATAGGCTTATCTATGGTGCAATCCCAAATTGATAGACTAAAAAGCAAGGTATAGTCACCAATACGAGAGTTGGAGCTGATGATGGGTGGACCGCCTAATAAGAAGTGAAGGAATGTTGGGCAACTTTTAAGTGATAGATGAGTAAGCCAGGTTAAGTCGTCGCCAACCAAGGATTCAAGCTTTGGGCAATCAATGACCTCTAGTACTGTGAGGTTGGGACTAGTGGTGCCGCAGAATATGGATTTCAAATTTGGGAAATCTGTGATGTATAACTGAGACAAGGAAGACGGCAGATAAAGATCCGGGCACGGAATAGGACTACACTCTGCTGAGTCTGAGGACCTGCCTATGTTTTTAAGCTTAAGATGTTGAAGTGATTTAAGGAGGTGCAACCCCCATTCTTGTACAGGCCGCTTTATGTTTACACCTTTAATTTCAAGACGTTTCAGGTTTTTTGGTAAACCCCTTTCTGGAAAGCAATCGATTCTTGGACATTTTTCAATGGATAATGTTTGGAGATTGGTACACTTGTGCATCTGGCTAGGAAGACCTTCCATATTGTTGCAATCTTCGAATTCAAGCTGTTTTAAAGCTGGGAAGACAAAATCTTCTAGTAACGATATGAGATTAGGGCAATTTGATATTCTCACTTTGGTGAGATGGGCAAGTTGAGATTCAACCTTTGGAGATAGTCCACGTGGCTTCACTGAATCCTCTAGAGAACCAACATTTTCTGCTGCTGCTATTATTTCTTCTTCAATCTCCTTGTCGTTACAAGAGGAAGATGCTAATTCAATAAATTCTACAACCCGTAGCTTCTTGCAATATTTAATTTTCAAAGACTGCATGGTCAAGGGGATCTGACTAATAGCGGTAATCAATGGACAAAATTTAAGGAGGAGTTCTTTAAGAGAAGGTAAATTGGGAGGGAGATCATCTTGTAAATATTTACAATGTGTAATTGAAAGCTGTTTAAGGCAGGGGAATGCCTTGTTGTTTTCAACTGGTAAGTGCACCCACTTCACCCAGGATTTCAAGTCGTTAAAACTCAGAGTTTCCAAAGCTGGAAAAGAAATTGAACACCCAAGACTGCCATAAAATTCCAGGCCTACCTGCTTAATACCATACATGCGTTCAACATTAAGATTCTTCAACGAGGGTAGCTGCCCTAGTGGAGGCAGACTTTCACATTTCTTACAGTCCATGAGCTCTATATTAACCATGAGACTAAAAGAGGAATCTCCCAACCAAGTTGGGAATGTCAAGCCCCTGTACCCTGTTAAGAAACATTCTTTGATGGAAGTGTGAGGATTCAGGTGCTCTAACACTTGTATTTTAGTGTTGTCATCAACCTCATCCCTGCAAGACCCCCATTTTAGATGCAGCTTATCGATACACTTTTTTTCATGCAATTGGGCTTTCTGTGCATCCTCAACGCTTGTCACATTTTCTAATCCAAAGATGCTCAATTTGCCATTGAGTTGAAGCAAGTTGCTCAGCTCGCGTATCCTGGACCCACGCTTAGCTGCTAGGACATATCTTTCCAATGTTTGCAGGTTTTTCAATCTCCCCATTCCCAATGGCATTTCTTGCAAAGGGGTCCATTTAATGTGCAGATGTCGAAGTTTTTTCAGGAACCTAACATCTGGGACCTCCTGAAGTTTTTGACAATATCGCAAGTCCAGTGTTTGGAGATTGCAGAGTTTGCTAATTGATTTTGGCAATACTCTAACTTCTGGTAGATCGAGAAAAAGATACCGCAGGTGTATCAAATCACCAATACACTCTGGCAACTCTTCAATGTTTCGAGAACATAGACGCAGAGCTCGTATATACGTAAATCTTTGAACACACTCCATAATTTCAATATTTAGGCCAAATGAACAAAGAAAAGTTCGCAATTGAGAAGGATTCAAGAGTTTATTTCCCAAAGTTTCATCATTACCATTCTTAGTGAGATATATATGGCGAACTCTTTTCGGATTTGTTTGTGTATTCATAGCTCCCGTTACACAACACATGTCCCCTGCAGCCCATTGAGCCAAATCGTGGATAAGGTCATGCATAACGAACTTCCTTGATCTTCTTTTATCAGAAGGGGGGTATTCTTCAAATAACGACCTTGATCTTCTTAGGAGGGGCGATTCCAGCCATTTTTCAAAAAATGACCTTGATCTTCTTATGTAAGAAGGGGGGCATTCTTCAAATAATGACCTTGATACTAGATCAAAAAAGTAGTCATGGCCTATATCTTCCATTTTTTCGCTATTGTCTTCTGCTATAAAGCCCTGAGCCATCCACAACAAGACAACTTCCATCTCATCAAACTTGTAATCTTTAGGAAGTACAGAGCAGTATGCAAAGCTGCGCTTCAGATTAGATGACAAATGATGGTAACTCAACCTCAAAACTGGTAAAACATGGCTCTTCTCGCTCCAAATACTACTCTCTAATATACTTCGACGCTGGCGCTTTTCCACTGTACTTTTGAGGAGACCTCCTAGAGCTTTTGCAGCCAAAGGCAATCCTGCGCACTTCCTTACAATAACATCCCGCATCTCATCAATGTCCTGATCGTCATTTGCGTGCTGCTTAAATATGCACCAACAATCATCATCAGACAAACCTTTTAGATAGATGATGGCGCTGTGAGTTGGATTGCTAATCACCATCCTTGCTGTTTTGTCTTTTCTTGTAGTGACAATAACTCTGCTTCCCTTTAACCCTTGTCTGAAAGGTGCTTGGAGTTGATTCCAATCGTTGTAGTTCTCAGACCAAATATCATCAAGAACGAGTAAGAATTTTTTGCCTTTTAGCACCTCCATCAAGTCTTCTTGTGCCTGATTCAGGTTGCTAAAACTATGGTTTTTCTTGGTGAGCGAGTTGATGATGTCCGTTGTGATACATGTGACATCAAACACATCTGATACGCAGACCCATGCCTTGAGATCAAAGTGACCCTCCAGCTGCTGGTCATCGTTGTATATATATTGAGCAAGAGTGGTCTTCCCAACGCCTCCCATTCCTACAATAGGAATGACAACAACATTTTCATAACTTGGCTCATCTTTCAACAACTTCTTAATAATTTCATTTCTCTGGTAATCCCTTCCAACAACGTCTGGTTTGCAAACTAAAGATGTGGAGTGTCGCCAGCTTGCATTTGATGCTTCTGTTCGGTGTGTCTGTTGGTGCATGATGTTATTGGCTATAAGGCCAAAATCTCTAGCTTCAGTGTGAATACGTTCTAAGCGGATGCTTATCTCTTTGATTCTCGATGGAAGGTCTCCCCTAGAGTATTGAAATTGTTGTTCGGCTATAGAACCACAAGCTAAAAAGCTTTTAACCTGATAGGGGAAAAAAGTAGTTGGCATATAAGTAGTTATCAGAGGCATTTGCTCTTATTATAAATGAGTTATAAGTTCACAAAAGAATAAAAAGAACAAGACGTGGGTACTAAGTACTAACTGAAGAGAATAGAAGAGTTGCGAAAATGCTTGTTAATTATAATCAATGACTTTACATTTTATCTATAATTAGTATTAGCTAACATATATACATAAATGATTATATAAGATATCCTAGGATTACAATTATATTATATAATATCAAAAATATATCACAACCATAATTATTAATATTATTAATATTAATAATAATATTAATATTATTATTATAATTATTATTATTAATATTATTATTATAATTATTATTATTATTAATAATATTATTATTATTATTAATATTAATATTATTATTATTATCATGAATTTCAATTATAATTATAATTATAATTATTATTATTAGTTTAGTATTAATATTATAATATTAATAGTTTATAATAATAATTACTATTATTTATTATTATTATCTATTGTTATTAATTATTAATTATTAATAATTAATATTAATATTAATATTAATATTAAGTATTATTATTATTATTATCAATATTATTATTTTTATTAATTATTATTATAATACTATTAATTTTTTTTTAGTATTACTCCCTTCGTTTTCTTTTGTTGTTCCTATTTAAAATTGGAGAAAAAACCAATGCAACCCAAAAAAAATGGGCAAGATTTTACTATTTTAAATAAAATTAAATTAACTAAAAATAAATATTCTAGCCCTTTAATTATTCTATGTTCGGCAACCAATGACACAAAAATTTTGAGGGGTAAAATAGTAAACAATGACTACAAACTAGTGTTACCACATTTATTGGCCTTTGGACTTTGAGTTACTCTATATTTCCTCCGTTCTTTTCTATTGCAACAATGAGATTTTTACACATTCACTCACCACCCTTTCACTATCTTTTGTGATTTCTACGTAAGGAAAAATATAGTCATGTGGGATCTTGTTAGATTCGTCTCGATTTATACTTTCAAAATATCAAATTTGTATAATTTTTTACTAAAAAGTAATCAAAAATATTAATAGTTAAAGTTGTACATTGGCAAGTGTGAAAACTCTATTGTTGCAATAGAAAAAGAACGGAGGTAATACTTCCTCTGTTTTTTTTAGTTGCAACATTTACTTTTTTACATTTACCGAGACACTTATTTGAACGTTAATATCTCATATTGGGTGTAAGTAAAAATTATAAAATTTGATATTTGGAATCATCGCATTGAGACAAATCTAACAAGACCCCACTTGATTATGTTTTTTCTTATATAATGGTGCGAGATTACTTAATAAAGTTGGTTGATGAATAGTGTCAAAAAGTAAATGTTGCGACTAAAAAAAACAGAGGTAGCATATGTTAGGCAACCAATGAGACAAAAGTTTTAGCGGGAAAAAAGTAAAAAATGAATACTCAATAGTGTGAACACATTTATTGCAACTTAAAATTAATGGGAAATTTAATTCATAAACTACACTATGTATGAAAGATTCAAAATAGGTTCAACATATTGAAATTTCCCAATGAAGAATACAGTAACAACAAAAGGAAAAGGATGAAGTATGAATTATTATTAATATTATTAATTGTTATTATTATTATTATTATTATTATTAATTATTAATTATTAATTATTAATTATTAATATTATTAGTTATTATTATTCTCATAATTATAATAATTATTATTATTATCATTATTATTAATTATTAATAATAATAATTATTACTATTATTAATTATTATTATTATTATATCAATAATTTATAATAATATTTTTTATAATTATTGATTATTAATTATTATTATTTTTATTAATTTATTATTATTATTATTATTATTATTATTATTATTATTATTATATTATTATTATTATTAATATTATTTTTAGTAGTAGTAGTAGTAGTAGTTAAGTTTCTGCCAGTACAAAATAACGTGGTCTAACTATCTCTATTGCTAACTACGTAGTGGCTTTTCGAAAGGCAATCATACAATGTGTCTAGACTGTAGAATTTTGAATAACACATAAAAGGACATCCCATATATGATAGATATAATTAGGGGTGCTAACAAGCCGAACCGAGACCCAACATGTCCAAGCTTGGCTCTACTCAAAGATTATTGAGGTCTAGCTCGGCTCGACCTCGAGGCTTCTCGAGCTTAAAAATTTCGGCTCGGCTTGAGCTCGAGTGGATTTAACCCAGGCTCGGCTTGAAGTTCGGCTCGAAACTGATTTGGTTGAACTTAGATAAATTAGGCTTTAATAAGTTTTCGACCCAACTAAATCTTGTTAAACTCAAATCAATAATTCAGTAAAGGTTTAGATGCCAAAGAGTCAGCCCCATTGGGTAAGCTAGGCCCAACATCCATAACTATCTCACCACCTACAGGTACACCAATTTTTATAGAGCTGAATTCCAATTACACTTGCTAAACCCTCGATGTGAGACTTGTGAAAGCTGAAAAGCAAAATCACCCTAGCTATAGAAGCCTTGGAGGATTTCATAAATGTAGTTTGGAGGAAATTCCGTGAGCCGGAAAAGGAAGCATCTCACTTACAGATAATCTGGGCTTACCTTCATCGCCATCGTTGGAGAAAATGGCAGCGAGAGAAGCAAGAAGCATATAGATGCCGAAGAAGATGATAATGATGACGACGACGACGAATTAGAGATGAAACAGGGGTGAAATCAGAGCAAAGATCGTGTGATGTTGACTGTACTGAGGATTAGATTTACAGAGAAAACGAAGAAACAAAGGAGAGAGTAAGAGGAGAGAAAGAGAAGTAGTAGGAAGTAAGAATTTCTTTGCTCTTTGAGATTTTTTTTCGGATAAGAAACAAGAAAATAAAACGGGGTGAGAGAAAGTAAGTAAGAAAATATAGATGAGTTTAATTTTGAATTAGTGATTCTTGATCTTGCTATAATGCTATTGATGATACTGATTGATTCTTCAAGTTTGTGTTTTCTGTTCTGAAAAATGAGTTGAGTTTTTTGGCTTTGTTGGGTTTTTTTAGGTTTGAAGTTGAAGAAATTTGGTATTTTTGTTCAGTGAATGTGGGATGAAATGTTGAATATGAGAAATGAAATAAGTGATGAAAATATTAAAAGGGGCGATGTTTGAAAAAAAAATTATCGACACCTTAGTTAATTAACTTTATAGATTATTACATAATAATTAGATAGTGGACAACTTTATAGATTATAATAATTTAATAGAGTGTAAGTTTATTGTTAGAAGACAAGTTCATAAGTTTTGTGCAGACTATAAAATTGTCAAATATTGTCAAAATATAAATAGCATTTACCAAGAAATGTGAGACAACGCAAATAATAAGGGAAAATAAGGGTGTTGTTTGTTTTGGAAATCGATGTGGGACATTAATAATATGCTTAAATATTACTCCATCCGTTCGAGATATGATACACATACACTCGGTGTATGTGGGCCACACATACACTCGGTGTATGTGTTACTACTAAAATGTATACCTTTTGTATGTGTTACTACTAAAATATATACAGTTACTAAAAAAATTATAAACTTACAATCATTTGAACCTATTTTGTCGTTCAACGATATTTGAATTTACATAATACATAAACGATTGAAATACTATATTTCGAATTGAGTTTTATTGCATGGTAGGGATGAAAATATAGCATTATTTTTCTACAAACAAATTAAATAATTGAAAACGACGGGAAAA
The DNA here is from genome assembly GCA_947648045.1 of Beta corolliflora. Taxonomy (NCBI): domain Eukaryota; kingdom Viridiplantae; phylum Streptophyta; class Magnoliopsida; order Caryophyllales; family Amaranthaceae; genus Beta; species Beta corolliflora. The sequence continues at coordinate 223,841 of CANSZD010003162.1, read as the reverse complement.
TTTAGTAGAAAAATGGTGAAGATGAATAAGATGAAGCTAATATATGAATAATTTGAAGAAAAAAATTACAATTCTTTTTTTTTTAGTTTTAAACGAAGGATTCATACAAATCTAAATAAAGAAAATTTCATAAAATAGATTTTTTAAACAATGATAAAGAACAAATCACTAAAAACAAAATTATCTATCGAAATATTGTAAGTTTGTATTATTTTTAGTAATATTATATATTTTGATAGTAACACATACACAAGGTATAAATTTTAGTAGTAACACATACACTGGGTGTATGTGTGGCCCACGTACACTCAGTGTATGTGTGGCCCACATACACCCAGTGTATGTGTAGCCTTTGCGCCATCCGTTCTCTTTTGATCTTCCTGTTGGAATCAGGGGAGGAACCAATTGGGCTAAGATTCCATGAGAGAGAAATGAATTAATGTAGAGATCCCATTCCTTTACACACCCACTTGTCCACTTGCATATTTGCACGGACTCCAAACTACATCTCTCCCCCTCTCTCTGCTTTTGGTGAACCCATCTCTGTCTTATTAATCCTCGAACGTTCCTCTTGCCAGAACTCATCACCTATAGTCTATACTAAAACCATCACTCAACCTTATTAAAACTCTCATAGAAAATGCCGATGTTAAAGCCCACGGTGGTTAGAATTGGCCAAATGATTCGAGATCTGAGACCACCGTGGACCACCGCCTTACATGGTGCAGTTTGTAAAAAAAAAAAAAGGAAAAAATGAAGACGAATTATAGAGGACGAGGTGGTGTGGGCGGTGGATGTGTGGTTGTGGCAGGTTGCCAGGTTGTTGGACAAAAGAAGTAACTTTGGTAGATTATTTATAGGAATATACTTTCATAAACTTTGAGCTTAAAAATATTGAGATTATGCAAAGATATTATGGAGTTGAGGAGAGAGGAAGGATATATGTGATGAATTTCAATGGTGAAGGCGGAGCTTTCATGGTGACTTGGTGAGAATTGAAGAGAGGGAGCCAATATTTACTGAAGAGAGATAATTGCAGTGTTGGGAAGGTGAATGTAATCAATGTTAGGGACCAACAGGCAACAGCTGCAAAAGACGAAGGTAATAGTGGAATAACAAAATTATAGGCGGGCATTGTGGTAAAAATCCACATGCCTAAAATGGAAAAGATTCAAAATAAGAAGAACATTTTGAAATTTTCTTATAGGGAATACATGAAGAACAAAAGAGAACGGAGGGAGTACCTAAGTAAGAAGTTTTCGAGCCTGCTCACGAGCCTTTGAGCTGAGCCATGGATGTCTTCAGGGGCGGAGCCAGAAGGGGGGACATGGGGACAGATGTCCCCCCACTTTAAAAAAAAAATTCACGAAAAAAAAATTAAAAAAAAAAAGAAAAAACGAACGAGACGCTTCACGTGAAACTGAAACACAATTACACAAACATAAGCCTTTCACCTTTGAGAGAAAAACGAAGAGAGAGAAAGTTGAAAAATCAAAACCCTAACTCCCCGCGACCCCGCCGTCCAGTCCACCGGATTTCTTTCTGTCCAGGCCGCCGGATTTCCGTCATCGAACTACGACCACGAGCGACGAAGCCCGAGCCCGGGCCCCCGGGCAGGGCAAGGCACGAGTCACGAAGAAGTTCCGACTGAGTCCAGGCAGCCCGCAGCCACGACCACGACTCCACGAGCAGCAGCACGACTCCACGACTCCACGACCACGTCATCGGCAGCCGCCCAGTGGGCCCAGTCCAGTCACACTCACCAGTGAGTTGTTTTTTTCTAAACCCTAACTCCATAAGTTTTAATTTTGCTGTTTTGAGGTAATATATATCAATGTTTGGTTCAATTGGTGGTGAATTTGTGAATTGTGATTATGGTTGAAATCTGAATTCTTGAATTAGTTGAATGATTTGTTGTTGGAAATTGGAATGTTGGCCATGATTTATTGACTCTATTTGTTGATTCATGTTTTAGGATTTAGGTAGTTTGTAATTTCTAATTTGAAAATTGTAAATATGAGTTGATTTATAATTGACTAGTTTGGTTTCATAATGTAATTGATTCATGTTTATCAATTTAATTAGGAAAATGTCAAGTGGTTCACATTCACCTAATTCAAACAAGTCCAAGGTTAAGGGAAAACAACCCGATCTTCGACAATTCATGTTTAAAAGAATGAAATCCCAATAAACATCTTCACCCGCTCATAGTGAAACACCTCAAAATGAATCTCCTTCATTTAATTCTCTTTCCATGATGCTTGTTCAAACAAAGAGGCATGAGAATTTTCCTCTTGTATATTTGCTAATCAAGTTGATGTTGATTCTTCCCGTTGCTATGGCAACTGTTGAAAGGGTGTTTTTCGCAATGACATGTGTCAAAAATAGGTTGCGAAATAACATGGGCGATCAATTTATGAATGATTGTTTGGTAACTTTTATTGAGATGGATATGTTCTTACAAGTTCCCGATGAAAAAATAGTTGATCGCTTTCAAAATATGAAGACCCGAATGATGAATTTGTAATTTTCATTTCTAGTTTATGTATTTTTTTTTTTAATTTCTCTTTGGATTGTAAGACTATAAGCATTTTGGAATTTTGGATGTAAAACGTTAAGTATTAAACAATTTGTATTGTAGTGTTTTTTTTTCTAATTTTTTTTCCGATTTCCCGACGTCCGGATTTTGTCCCCCCGCTTTGAGAATCCTGGCTCCGCCACTGGATGTCTTGGGCTTGGCTCGTTAATATATCGAGCCGAACCCAAGCTCGAGTCAAGACTCGAGCCCACTCGAGCAGAATTTGAATAGTTTGCGAGCATGCTTGGCTCATTAACACCCCTAGATACAATACTTGAAAAGAAAAAGAAAATTATTGAATAAATGTATAAAAGTTACAGGAAACTAAGTTGTCGTTTTGGACCTTTGGACGATGGAGCTCATTGAAGTTTTAATCTATGATGACAAGATTGATGAAGCTGCAGCCATGTCATATCCACTTTTAATCTAAACCTAAACTTCTAACTAGATTTCTAGAAACTATGATTCGTCAGGTCAACATACACTACTCAGTACTCACTAGCCATATGTGGCTATGTGTAACATTAAATATATCAATCCCATGACAATGTTTATGTCGATGGACGAGGTTAAAACAGTACTCCTAGTCCCTTTTTTCCTTTTCTTTAATTTTGTTTGCCTTTTCATATTCATGGATGGAGGAGGTTAAAAGTAGAGCGGTTCACGGACGGGACGACCCGCTAAGCCCGCCCAACCTGGCCCGCTAAAGTTCGGGCTTGGACAACAAACTTTGAAAAAAATTTCTAAATGGGCGAATCAAGCCCTGCCCGCTAATATTAATGGGCGGATATGGACAACGTCAAATATACCGCGGGCAAACACGCCCGGCCCGTTTATCATAATATCTATTTTCTATGAAATATAATTTTTTTGTCTAACTAATTTAGTGTTGATTTATCTTTTGGACAAATTATTTTGGTTAGGCCCGGCCCGCAACCCGCCCAAGCCCGCAAATGATCACCTCTACTTAAAACAAAACTCCTACTCCAACTCTTTAGTAAGACGGTTTGACGTTAAGCCTTAACGTCTGCCACTAATTAAGCACTTAAAATCCTGAAAAAATATGGGTCTCTATTTATTAGTTAAGCGCTACAACCAATTAGTTAAGCCAAAAATCATAATTATTAACCCTAAAATCATAATTATTAACCAAAAAACATAATTATTAACCGAAAAACATAATTATAACCAAAATATCATAACTATTAACCCAAAACCATAATTATTAACTTGAAAACAATAACTATGAACCTAAAAATAATAACAACCATTGAGCTATCCCCCTCACTTTTACAAGGTGTCTTACAATGTCCCATAATTATAATAGATTTACTCTGGCTTGTACAAATCAAGAAACAGAAGATATAACACAGAAAAATCCTAAAAGTAAATATAATTAGAACATCCCGCACTCGTACAAGGCAATGTCCTATAATTATTGTAGAACTACTCTAGCTTGTACAAATCAAGAAACAGAATATATAACGTAGAAAAACCATAAAAGTATTAAGAATAATCAACATGTCTTGATCATACCACCCACTAGCTTTTTTTCACTTCACGTCTATGAGGTGATTGATTCGGTGTGAATTGACTCAGATTTAGTCTTCATCTAACTTTTCTTGTTCGATATGATTTGACTTTGTGTGATCTTCTAGTTTCGATATGATTTGACTTTGTGTGATCTTCTAGTCTAACTCAACTTTAACCATATTGATGAGTGATATTTATATCACTCAAATACCTTACTTCTCTTATGTTGAGAGTCATTTTTCTTCCTAATGACTCATCATTTTCTAGCTAGTGTTACTTATTTTCGAATACTTGAGTTACTTGTAACTTATTTGTGGATATTAGACATTAGTTATTTGGCTATTTATATATAGGGTTTTGTAGTGCTTATGTGTGTTTGATGTTGTAAGATCAACCTCAAAGATCTCCATCCCCTGCACCAAGCATCGAATGGTATTGGAGACTATTAATATTGTAAATATTGTTGTAGTTAGTTTGAGATAGTTAGTTAATCCTAACTATTGGTTAGTTACATATCCTATTAAGAGAATTAGTTCTCTAACTAACTCTAGACTCTAGTATAAAGTGTAATGTTATTTCCTTCTCTCATTAATGAGAATGATAATCAGTCAGATTTTTTTTCTAAATCTCTCTAAGTTTCTCTCTCTCTCAATTCTTTTCTCTAAGTTCATATGCTAGATTTCAGAATATGCCATGGTATCAGAGCAAAACAACGAATCATAGCTCAAATCTGCTCAATGTCTCTGCAAAATTCCGCATTATTCTGAAAAAATTAATAGAGGATTATGAAATATGAAGTTATCTGGATCATCAGAGGTGTATTTCTTTGAAAATCTGAGGTGTGTTTCTCTGGAAAAAAAAAATCTGATTCTATATTTCTTGATTGATTACAAATTATAATTGAAATCAAACTTTATAATTATGAGTTCTATTGAATCTTTCTTGATTTCTTCATCGTTTATAATTCTAGCTACAATCTTCGTTTTCCTTGATAAATCAAAACTTCATGTTCTTAATTTTCGCTTCTTCTATATTCTCATTTCAATCCAAATTGAAAATCTAAATCTGATTTCAGAATTTCTGATCATCTCTATTGTTTCTTTTGATATACAATCTGTAATCATTTCTCTTGTCTTTTCTCATTTCTTATTTGTAATCATGCCTGAAACTAAGGTTAACAATCCTACTACCTCTTAGGCTCTTAATCAAAATCAAAGTAGTATATCCCCTAAAAAAAAATCAAAGTAGTATATACTATATTCATCCAACACGAATTCTGCACAATTAGTTTCCTTTAAATTCAATGGTGAAGGATTTACTAGCTGGAAAAGATCAATGTTGTTGACCTTATCAGCAAAAAATAAGATAGGCTTTCTTAATGGAGTCTTTAAGCATCCTATTGATGAAACTTCTGATGAGTTTAAGCTTGGAGTAGATGCAATGACCTTGTCTATTCATGGTTGTTGTTTAATTTGGATGCGAACATTGCTGGAAGTGTGATGTTTAGACGATCTGCTATGGATATTTGGTTGGATCACGAGGAGAGATATGGATACACTTCCTTGGCTCAAATCTATGCATTAGAACAGAAATTACCAGATGGTACACAAGGCACTCAATCTATTTCTGAATTTTTCACTCATATCAAATCTCTTTTGGATGCAATTGATGAAGCTCACCCCCTACCTTATTGCACCTGCAATAAGTGCTCTTGTAATCTCACTAAAAAAGACTATGAAAGGCATCAGGAGAAGATGGTCATTCAGCTTATGATGAAACAAACAGAACAGTTTGCTACTGTTAGCGGTAATATGTTGATGATGAAGAGTCTTCCAAAAGTTACGAGGCATACATGATGTTTGCACAAGAGGAGAAGCATAAGGAAATTTCTCAACACTCTTCTCAAACTGAATCAATGGCATTTGTGGCTGATAAAAGAGGATCCAATGAACATTTTAAGCCTAAGCTGAACTCAAACAACTTCAGAAAGCCTAGTAATTCTAGATACTCGGAAGGAGGAACCAAATTAGCTAAGCCTGGATCTAAGTACTATTGTACTCACTGTGAAACACCTGAACACAGTTTTGATAGATGCTTCAAGGTGCATGGCTATCCAGCCAATTTTAAAGGCTTCAAAGATAAGCAAATCAGCCTTCTACACATGTGGTATGTCAGATGGAGATACACAAAGGATTGAAGAAGTTTCAGGCTTCACACAACAAACACTGTCATTTAGGTATCATGGGGTACCTATATGTGCAAAGAAGATAACTGCTGCTCAATGTGAGGCACTCACATAGAGAAGATGACAACAAGGATTAAAGTTTGGAGCTCAAGACACTTGTCATACACCGTTAGAGTCCAACTCATTAACTTAGTACTGCTTAGCTTGCACATCTACTAGCTCAAGTATTCATATTACCTAAAAGAGTGATGCAAGAAATCAACAAAATGTGCATAGGCTTTTTATGGAGTGGACAACATTTCAGCACTTAGGCAAGAGTAGTAGCATGGAGCAAATGTGCACACAAAAATCTATTGGGGGGCTTGGATTCAGCAACATCATCACATGGAATGTTGCTAGCCTTGGATAGTATGTTTGTGCAATTGATTCCAAACAGGATAGTGTACAGATCAAATGGGTCAACCCTGTCTACTTGAAAGAAGCAAATTGATGGACCTATGTGCCTAATTCAGGTGCAAGTTGGTATTTGAGGAGAATTTGCTTATTGAAAGAATAACTTAAGCAAGTCTACTCACAGGAAGATTTTAGTACCATGAATTCATACTCTATTAAGGCTGTTTATGAGAAGCTTATGGGAGAACACCCTAATGTGACTTGGGATAAACTTATTTGGAATAGACTCAATGTTCTAAAATACAGGTTTATAATGTGGCTCGCAATTCAAACTAAACTTCAAACTACAGCTAAGCTAGTTCAGTATGGAGTGAGTCAGAGTGTTATGTATATCATTTGTGGTAGCTTCAATGAAGATCATCAACACCTATTTTTTCAATGCCATTTCAGTAATGAGTGCCTTAAAATTCTGAAGGTATGACTTAACCTCATAACACCTCTTGTTGACTTGCAGCAGCTGATAAGAAGCATACAAAGTGGGAAAAGATCTAAGTTTCAAAAACAAGTGATTCTTACTGGAATAACAGCTTAAGTGTATCTGATTTGGCAAGGGAGAATTTTGCATACTGGCAACGATGTCTGCCTAGTATTATTTTAGTGATTAAACAATGTAAAAATGTTTTAAGGCTAGAGTATTTGTTGTTATGCCTAAGAAGATCACCATGAAGGATTATATGAATGGTTCACTAGCTTATAGAGAGATAAATTATGTACTTATAGTTAGCCTTTGTTAGGCTTGTGATGCAAGCCTTTAAGTGATGGAGTCCAACCTACTTCCTCCGTTTCAAATTACTCGCTACATTTCCTATATAGGGAAGTTTCATATTACTTGCTACACTTCCTTTTTGGGCAATAAACTCTCTCTATCTCTCTCCTCTCACATGGGTCTCTTTTCTTTTTACTCTCTACCTCTCTCTTCTCCAAAAATTGCCTAGGAGTCCGTGATTTGAGAAGTGTAGCAAGTAAAATGAAACGGAGGATGTAATTGGTTTGCCTCCTTTTTGGCTTGTATGGTTGTAAAAGTTTAAGTGTGATCGCTTTACCCTTAGAAAGATATGAAGTTTAGGGCGCACTTATCAGGTTTAATTAGTGCTGATCCCGATGAAATCAGGATTATTAAGTCTATGAAATTCTCACCTCAAAAAAGAAGTCTATGGAATTCAATTCAGATAATTTTAGATGAAAAGAACGCATACTGTACTTGAAAGAACTCTTACAAGTTACTACAAGGACTTGCACCAAAAACAACAAGGTACTTCAACGATAATATATAGGGGAGACTAGAGTAGTCACCTTATGTTTAGCAGAGTCAAAAAATCCGGTGTCAGCATTGTGATCAACATCATCATCTTCCTTCTGGAGCATATAAAGTTGAGCTTCAGTGGAAAACTCGTCAAGGATATCCTCCAAGTCGTAAGCCAAGTCTTGAAGATCATCAAGCCACAGCTTCACAACGTGGCTCTCAGTTTGACGCTGCTCAGCGTCCGCGACCAGCGCTGCAATCATTTTAAGGGTACGCTCCTGAAGGAATATGTCCTTAGACATCCCGGCAATTACTAAATATAAATAGGAATAATATTATGAAGATAATAAAGTTAATTATTTTAGTAATCTTATTTTCTTGCTAGAGAATAAATATGATTAATAGGACAATATTGATTGGGCCTATAACTAAAATATATTAATCCTATGAGGTCACACATTGTAGCACAAGTTGGACAAAGCAATCTGAATCCATTTAGGATTAGGGTTGGGCCGGTCTAAAGGGGAATAGGAGGAGAATTAGTTCTCCTAACTAACCTATGACTCTTCTATTATATATAGGATATAATATTAGAGTTTAGGTGATCAAATTCATTAATCAGTTTCTTTTCACAAGAGAGAGAGAATTGAAACCCAAATCTATTCCCTCTAAACCGGCGCCTATACCACCAAAAGCAAGGGATCTTTTCTCTTCCGTTCTAGCAGACGTTGGTGTTCAACTGGTGCTCGTGGACTGATTAGAGGAGCAACACTTGGGGCTCTCGGATCTTCAAAGCTTGCATACAACAGGGAAATCACGCTACAAAGGTTTGATATTTAATCCCTATTGAATGATTCATATGTTTGATTATGTCTGCGATCCTATGATAGATGTTAGGAAATTGTTTCCTGAAATTCCGCTATATGCATCTATATATTCCTACAAGGTGGTATCGCTTTGCCTTATTCATAATATTCATATGATCATGTAATTGTATGCAAAGTTATTATTTTTATTCAATTAAGGGAGAATTTATTTATGGCTTGAATTTGCATAATTGATATTTGATATTAATTGATTGGAAATTGTAAATATTTGATTTAATTGTGATTTATGCTCTAATAATTTTATAAAGTTCCGATTTTTTTATATAATGGACGAAATAAATTGGTTAATTCACTCCAAAATTTTCGGATTTTTATAAGTATATTTGTTAGATTTAAAATTATTTAATGTTTAATTTGATTAATCATTGAAATAATTTGTTAACAATTGAAAGATTTGATTTTTACTTGTTAAATAAATCTAATGTTCATCACCCACATAGATCTAAAATATTATGATAGCAGGAAATAATTTTCGGATTTTTTCCATAAATTTTTGAAATTTAATCATATTATTAATGAATTATGGTTAAATTTTATGTTTAATTTGATTATTCATAAAATTTAAAGATAACAATTAAAATATCTGATTTTATATGTTAAGATCATTCATTAGATCACCCTAAAAATTATTGTCAAATTTTTCGGAATTTAATTGTTAATTTTCTGAATTTTGGAAATAATTTGAATTTTTGCCCTAATTTTGAATTCTTGTTAGATTTAATGTTTAATGGAGATTATTGATTCAAATCTAATCTCAACAATTCTAAAAATTTGTTTAAGATTTGTTGTTTGATTCAAAATTTCTGCCATAATTTTTCGGATTTTATAACCTAATTATCTCCTAAATCTTTAATTAATTGTTAAATAAAGATTACTTTAATTTAAATTGTAATTGTTACAAAATTAAAGAGGAAGGCAACCATGGCTGGGTGGACCACCGGGGAGGGTGGTGCCACGGTGGTTGGCCGGGAGGAACCTAGAATACGGGCGGGCAAGGCGCACGGCGGCCAAGCGTGCGACGCACGTTCGACGTGCGCAAGCATTATCTTGCTTGGCGGACGGGACGTTAGCGGCCTTGCTGCCGGCGTATGTTGTCGGGATGGTTGGCCGGCGGAAGGAGTGCGGTGCACGACGCGCGAGCGATCGGCGACGATGGGTGTGTGTGTGAAGTGATGCGCCGGTGTTTTTCCTGGCGAAGCTCTCGTGAAATTTGTTTCACGGTCTTTGCAAGTATTTTTGGGTTCAAGGTTGGCTGTTGGCGCAGGCCTTGTGCTGCTGGTCAACGGTCAACCAATCAAAGTCAACCTCATTAATTAAAAAAAAAAAAAAAAAAATTTATTTTTATGGAAAATCTGATTTTCCTAAGTTGAGCATAAATCCAAAAGTTTCCTATTTTACAAATTTGTGAATAATAAAGATTATTGCCATATCTAAATAAGTAATTGAATTAAAATAATAAAGTTTCCTAAATAATTTCTAGCTTAAATTTGTTAAGTTTTATAATTATTATGGAAAGTTATAGTTGCTTATTAATTGTTAATAAGTAAATCATTTGTGTTTATTTTATTTTGATATTATAAATGCGTGGATGTTTAATGTAATATGTATGATATTATATTTTGCATGATATGACTAGTATGGCCCAAATCAGGATAGTAATTACGATCTCGCGAATCGTTATATTTGAATGTAAATTAAATACGATCTCGCGAATCGTTTGTATTTTTGTAACTTTAAATTTTCGTTATTTATTTAATTCAAATTATGTAATCGAGCATGAGGATCCAAGGAGTTTCAAGGATGGTGATCCATGGAGATTCTAGGGAGGATTCATGAAGATTAGTTATTTTCCTAAGTATAGGGGTCATACTAGATCATTTAATTATTGCTTTTATAATTCTCTTGCATTTATTTTGTTTAAATGCTTGCTTCTAAGTTTGTTTTGTGGTTAATTGATTCATGTGTTCACTATTAATTGACCATATTAGTAAACTTAGGTCCCCAAAAGTAATATTGAGTTTAACTGCTTTTCCAAACAACACCTATAAAGCCTTAGATCATGAGTAATAGGTTCTGCCAAAGCAGGGTGTTGCTCATAGTTCCGGGGATAGTAGGGTAGGTTTTTGAAACTTACATGTTAATGTTTGGTTTAACTCAACAAAATCATCAAAAGACAAAGTTTTGGGTTTTGAAGCTAAGAGATAGGAGTAAACAAGGAGTTGTTAACCTGTCTACCAAGAATTATAATTAGCTATAATTAGTAAAGTGTTTACTTACCTCAACTACTATAAATTGAAGGCAGGGCCAAAGTCCGTTTGATTGTAGTGGGAGGGGATCTTGGTTATTTCTTTATTCAATAGGGGACTTTCATTTTGAATAAAGGGTAGTAGTAATTAAAATTTGTTTAATTATTGCTTTCTTGATAAACATTGATTGAATCTTGCTTTATTATTCTTTTGTTGTAGTAATTATGTCTAGTAACAACAATATCAACACCAACAATTCTACTTGTAATTTGCGCTCCGTCCTTTCGAAGGACAAATTGAATGCTGAACGTTTCATTGCAATTGAAAAGGATTTGGGAATTGTTACACCAAAACCAAAAGTTGCTGATGAGCACTATTGTTACATCGGTAACAATGTTGGTCATTGGAAAAGTAATTGCCCCAAGTATCTGAAGGATCAAAAGAAAGGAGTTTCTAGTTCAGATATGTATGTTATAGAAATTAACTTAGCAACTTCTGCTTCTTGGGTATTTGATACCGCTTGTGGTTCGCACATTATTTGTAATATGCAAGGCCTCAAAAGAAGTAGAACATTGGGAAAGGGAGAAGTAGATCTTCGCGTTGGCAATGGAGCACGAGTTGCTACATTGGCAGTGGGAGTATATAGTCTACTTTTACCTTCAGGATTAGTTTTAGAACTTAATAATTGTTATTATGTTCCTGCTATCACAAAGAACATTATTTCGATTCCTGTTTTGGATTCCGAAGGTTATTCATTTACAATAAAGAACAATTGTTGTTCTGCGTATTTGAATGATATGTTGTATGTCTCCGCTAAGTTATCAAATGGTTTATATGTGCTAGACTTAGAAACCCACATCTATAACATAGACAGCAAGAAACATAAAACAAATGATTCAAACCCTACATACCTATGGCATTGTCGATTAGGCCACATAAGCTCAAAGCGCATTGAGAAACTTCATAAAGATGGAATTCTCAAATCATTTGATTTCGAATCATTTGATACTTGTGAGTTTTGCTTGATGGGGAAAATGACAAAGTCTCCTTTCACGAGTTCAAGTGAAAGGGCCAATGACCTTTTAGCCCTCATACATACGGATGTGTGTGGACCTATGAGTACGTTGGCTAGGGGAGGGTACACGATTACTTCATTACTTTTACCGATGATGTGAGCGAGATTTGGATATGTTTACCTCATGCGGCATAAGTCGGAATCCTTTGAAAAATTTAAGGAATTCCGGAATGAAGTACGAGAACCAACTTGGGAAGAAAATTAAGGCATTACGATCCGATCGTGGTGGTGAATATTTATCTCAAGAATTTGGTGATCATTTGAAGGATTGTGGAATACTTTCACAATGGACTCCACCAGGAACACCACAGTTAAATGGCGTTTTACGAAAGAAGGAATCGAACTCTACTTGATATGGTTCGATCCATGATGAGTCTTGCTGATCTTCCTATTTCATTCCGGGGATTTGCGCTTGAAACAGCGGCATTCACACTTAACAGAGCACCATCCAAAGCAATGGAAAAGACACCATATGAAATGTGGACTGAAACGTTCTAAAATTGTCTTTTCTAAGGATATGGGGTTGTGAAGCTTATGTAAAACGTTTACTTTCGATAGCTTTCACCCAAATCCGATAAATGTCTTTTTGTGGGTTACCCAAAAGAGACTAAGGGATACTACTTCTACAACCAAAGCGAAAACAAAGTGTTTGTTGCTCGTAATGGTGTCTTTCTGGAAAAGGAGTTTATTTCCAGAAAAACAAGTGGGAGAAATGTATATCTCGAAGAAGTTCGAGATGAGCAACAAATGGATGAGGTTAACACCTCATCGAGGCGGCCCGCATGAAAATGCTCGGGGAGGTGGTGCATTCAATTCACGTACCTCCTACCGTCCCACTTGGAGATACTCCATGCGAAGTCACTCAACCTAGTGAGGTAGAAACTTCTTCTGTTGTTCCCCAACGTAGAACTAGTAGGACCATCATTCCGTCAAAGAGATATATTGTTTTCCTTTTGACTGAAAGTTCTGAAATAACGATTTTAGAATCAGAAGAACCTACTAGCTACAAAGATGCGTTGGATAGTCAAGACTCCGAAAGATGGCTTGAGGCCATGAAATCTGAAATGGATTCCATGTCTGAAAATCAAGTATGGGACTTGGTTGATTTGCCTGATGGGGTAAAACCCATTGGATGCAAATGGATTTTCAAGTTGAAAACAGACAAGGATGGGAACATTAGTGTTTTCAAAGCAAGGTTGGTGGCAAAAGGTTTCAAACAAATTCATGGTATTGACTATGATGAAACCTTCTCACCGATAGCCATCTTCGAAGTCCATTAGGATAATCCTTGCGATTCTTTGCCTTTCATGACTATGAAATATGGCGGATGGATGTCAAAACCGCTTTCTTGAATGGGTTCTTGAAAGAGGATGTGTACATGACACAACCTCAAGGTTTTGAAGATCTAGAAAATCCGGGGGAGGGTATGCAAGCTTAAGAAGTCCATTTATGGACTAAAGCAAGCATCAAGGAGTTGGAACCTCGGATTTGATGAGGCGATCAAGAAATTTGGCTTTCTCGAAATGAAGAGGAATCTTGTGTATACAAGAAGTTAAGTGGGACTAGTATTATTTTTCCGGTCTTGTATGTGGATGACATACTTCTCATAGGAAATGATAAAACCATGCTTGAGTCGATCAAGGAATGGCTTAAAAATTGTTTCTCTATGAAAGACCTAGGAGAGGGCCGAGTACATATTGGGAATAAAGATCTATAGAGATAGGTCGAAAAGGTCGATTGGACTTAGTCAAGAGACTTATATTGATAAGGTTCTTGCAAGGTTCAAGTCGGAAAACTCCAAGAGAGGTTTCATTCCCATGCAACATGGCATAACACTTGGCAAGACTCGGTGTCCTTCGAGTCCCGATGAGGTCAAGCGTATGAGTAATGTTCCCTATGCTTCGAGTAGGATCCATTATGTATGCCATGATATGCACTCGACCGGATGTTGCATATGCTTTGAGTATATGCGACGGATACCCGACCAAATCCGGGAGATGCGCATCGGATTGCGGCAAAAAAACATCCTTAAGTACTTGCGAAGGACTAAGGATAATTTTTGGTATATGGTGGAGATGAGGAGTTAGTTGTTACTTGGATACACATATGTAAGCAAGGTTCATACCGAGGATAATATAGCATATCCTCCGACTAAACCGCTTGCTCAACCTAAGCATGAGTGTCATACTAGGTCTATGGGGCTTAAGCATATGGGAGAATGGCTTTAGGTTGTTTACTTCATGTTTACAATTGTAAAGACATTTATTATGCTTTGAATGTTTATCAATAAAAATTTGTTTCTTATTTAATCGCTTGGTTTAGTATTAAATAAAATGTCCAAATAATTTGTGTTTTCAAATAGGATTATCGAAAACGTTTTGATAATGGAATCCTATAAAGTGAACCGAAATCACAATTTATTTAAAGTCCCTAGTCTAAATCACTAATTGGACATAAGTGATTTATTTAAAAGACTAGTATATAATTAATTGATAGCGCAGCCCATGGGCTATGGAGACATAGAGATGTCTAATTGATTATATGGATGTATAGTTGATACATTGAGACTTGACCTAATTAGATTCTAAAAGTAGAATCGAACTACTATATTTAGTGGATTCCTTAGACATGAGTATGTCTTAATAACCACAACATAATTAGTTTAACTTTGACACTGTTAAACGCCGCGCCGTAAAAGGAGGTTATAAAGGCGGTGATCGGGTGGGCTAAGAATTGAGTGGGAGTTATGGTCATACAAGAGTGGATAAGTCCTCCTATTAAATAGGAATGGTGTCTGGGCCTCTTGATGAGCGAGAACTGGAAAATTGCATGGCCATGCGGAATAGGATTAAAGAGTTAATCCTCATTTGAGCAGTTCGAACTTAGTGATCAAGGAACATAAATTTGAGAATAACATTGTGTTATCAAATTTGACATTAAGTGACTTAAGGAATTTAACATTGCGCTCTTGTCTTCGGACAAGTGGGAGATTGAAGGAATATGTCCTTAGACATCCGCACAATTACTAAATATAAATAGGAATAATATTATGAAGATAATAAAGTTAATTATTTTAGTAATCTTATTTTCTTGCTAGAGAATAAATATGATTAATAGGACAATATTGATTGGGCCTATAACTAAAATATATTAATCCTATGAGGTCACACATTGTAGCACAAGTTGGACAAAGCAATCTGAATCCATTTAGGATTAGGGTTGGGCCGGTCTAAAGGGGAATAGGAGGAGAATTAGTTCTCCTAACTAACCTATGACTCTTCTATTATATATAGGATATAATATTAGAGTTTAGGTGATCAAATTCATTAATCAGTTTCTTTTCACAAGAGAGAGAGAATTGAAACCCAAATCTATTCCCTCTAAACCGGCGCCTATACCACCAAAAGCAAGGGATCTTTTCTCTTCCGTTCTAACGAGACGTTGGTGTTCAACCCAAGGCTCGTGGGTCGATTAGAGGAGCAACACTTGGGGCTCTCGGATCTTCAAAGCTTGCATACAACAAGAAATCACGCTACAAAGGTTTGATATTTAATCCCTATTGAATGATTCATATGTTTGATTATGTCTGCGATCCTATGATAGATGTTAGGAAATTGTTTCCTGAAATTCCGCTATATGCATCTATATATTCCTACAGCTCCCATTTTTGTATGGTTTTAGCCTCTATTTTCTTTCCCTTGGCCAACTTCAGAAACTGGCTTATCCCAGCGGATGCCAGCTTCTCAAGGAGTACCTGAAGAACTGCGCCTAGAGCTACCTCAGCCATTTATTTCTTTTGGGGGTTGGATTTGATCTAATTGCGAGTTTTACTGTGATAATTAAGGTGATTGGTGAAATTGAGAAAAGATGGGGCTGGGTATGATCATTTATAAAGACCTCAAAGGAATCAACATCATTGGTTTCAATTATTGAACGGGGAAATGATATATAATTCCTCGATCTTATCTGCATTATAAAACAAAACTATGTACGAGGTGGTTTTATTTTATCAACCGGTCAATGTATCTCCCAATTGGATATTGCCATGCTTGATTAATCAGCTGTATACTTGTTATATATTATGATTATGTATCACATAATACAGCTAACGATCACATGATGGGAAGTACTACTAAGAGCTTCTTTTTTAATGTGAGCAACGAATATTATATACAGATTAAACAAATACGACACGAATCACTATATGGCCATTTGGCAATATTGGGTGCTAATATTGAAGTCAACAAGTCTTTCTTAAAATCTTGTGTGAGATTTTAGTGTATGAGAAGGTTTGAGTAAAACTTGAGAGAGAGAAAGATCCGTAAGACTTGGAGTAAAAGTCTAGAGTTAAAACGTAAAAGAAAGAAGTTTGATTTGAGCGCTGCAACTGTTGAAGTAATTAAACAATTGTTGGGAACTTACATTCAGAGAAGAACTCAAGCGAAGCCAATCTTATAATAGGTTAGTAACATAGTCGTGCTAATATAGTAAAGATTTGAGTTAAAATATGTTACGATTGAGGTTTTTTACTCCCTACTGCGTTAGGATGTTTTTTTCGTGAATTTTTTTTTTTGCATTCTCTTTGTTTCTTTCATTTTATAAAATTTCATAAAAGCACGCTTATTAATCACACAAAAATTTAGCCCCTCTTGTAGAGTTCCTAATTAAACAACATAAGAAAATTGTTCCAAGTATGTTGAAGACAAAGTCAATAGGCCCGACCTCGGGGTAGGTCGGGAGTGCGATCGGCCAGGGTCTATGATTGTAGGGGGCCCAAAAAAAGCAATTAAATATCTTCCGAGTTTTTGATAAAAAAATTGAACTTCAAGTTTCACTAATCTCTATGCATAACTACGTATTCTCTCATAAATTTGCTTACCAAACTTCATAATTGTTTCACCTGCTTATCTATTCACAAGTCCCTATTAATTTTGCTACTTTCCAAAATGTTCAATTGAGAATTGTTTGACTTCTCCAATTTAATTTATGATAATTGTTAGGCTCTTGGGCCTTTCCTTTGTATTTATTGTATTTGTTATACAAGAGGGTATTATGTTGTGAAGCCCATTATCTTATCATTAGGTTGTATATAATGATATATTTGCATTCAATACAACCAAGGAAAACACAATTCCCTACATGGTATCAGCAACCTACGCCTAACCCTACCCCCCTACGATATATATATATATATTTTTTAACCAACCTGCTTCCTCACGGCGGCAGCAGGCCTTCCCTGACCATCCTTCCCGCGGCGCTGCATCTCATGACCGAAGACACTTGATTCCTCACTCCTTTCTACTTGGGTTCCGGTGACCAACCCGGTAACTTGGTCACTCACGTGATTCTCAAGGGAGATAATTATTTATCATGGGCTAGGGAAATCATGTTGTCCCACACAGCTTGCCGAAAATTTGTATTTGTTGATGGCACTATCACTAAACCTACTGACACGAAAAAATTACTTGATTGACATACCGTTAATTCTATGCTTGTGTCATGGATGCTTAGAAGCATTGACCCCAAACTCGCAGCATCCATTCCTTATCATGATGAAGCTCGACCCTTGTGGTTGTACTTAGAAACTCGGTTTTGTGTGGCCGATGGACCCCGCCTTCAACAGCTTCGCACAAATATTACTACTTGTCGGCAAACCAAAAATGCCTCCTGGTTTTCATGGTCACAAATATGGCTTAGTGTGTCATTTACAGAAGTCTCTCTATGGTTTGAGACAAGCACCTCGGTGTTGGTTCGCTAAGTTGGCCGCTTCTCTCCACCGGCATGGTTTCTTGCAATCCTACTCTGATTATTTTCTCTTCACTCTCACTCAGGGTCCCGTTCAGCTCAATGTTCTTGTCTGTGTGGATGATTTGGATTACTTCTGGCAACGATCCGTCCGCTATCGATGCTTTCAATACTTATTTGGGTGAGTGCTTTCACATGAAGGATTTGGGTCATCTGAAATATTTTCTTGGTGTTGAGGTTGCTCGTGGCCCGGGGGGATCTTTCTATGCCAACGGAAGTACACACTTGACATTGTGGCCGAATTAGGCCTCCTTGGGGCTCGACCTTCTAGCTTCCCGATGGAACAAAATCATCATCTTGCCCTTGCGACTGGCCCTTTACTTGATGATCCCGAGAAATATCGACGCCTTGTTGGTCATCTCATTTACCTCTCTTTTACTCGTCTTGACTTAGCTTATGTTGTTCATATTCTTGCTCGGTTCATGCGAGGCCCTCGTCGGAACAGTGGGTTGCAGCCTCTTCGATCGTGTTGTTCATTATTTGAAGGGTTACCCGGGCGGGCATTCTTCTTCGGGCCGATTGTGACTTACAATTGATTGGATGGTGTGATTAGACCGGGCTAGTTGTCCTCTCACTCGTTGTTCTCTTCTTTGGGTGGCTCATGTTTCTCGGTCACTCTCTTGTGTCTTGGAAAACGAAAAAGCAACATACTGTCTCTCGCTCCTCCGCCGAGGCTGAGTATCGCTCTATGGCTACTACTACTTGTGAGTTGATATGGCTAAAGGCTTTGCTTGTTAGTCTTGGTATTGCTCATCCGCGTGCTATGCGCCTCTTTTGTGATAGCCAGTTCGCTTATATTGCGCAAAATCCAGTCTTCCATGAACGCACGAAGCATATTGAGGTGGATTGTCATTATGTTCATGACGCCATTCAGGCTGGTGTCATCTCCACTCATCATGTGTCTACTACCAAACGACTTGCTGATATCTTTACCAAAGCCTTGGGGAAGCGTCAATGTGAATATCTCTTGCGCAAGTTGGGCATTTGCGATCTCCATGCTCCAACTTGAGTGAGGGTGTAAGGCTCTTGGGCCTTTCCTTTGTATTTATTGTATTTGTTATACTAGAGGGTATTACGTTGTGAAGCCCATTATCTTATCATTAGGTTGTATATAATGATATATTTGCCTTCAATACAACCAAGGAAAACACAATTGCCTAGAATAATTGAATTTCCGATTCAGTTTCCAAATTCTAAATTTTAGATTCCAAACAATCAAGCGAAAAAATTATCTTAGTTTACTTACATTATGGCAAGAGAAAGAAAAAAAGTAAGACAGAGCCCAATTTCCATCAATACATAAACAATTAACATCATCTGCTTTATTGAATAAATTGACTTTTCCTGGGTCTAATTTACTTTCTCACTCCTTCGAAGTGGTGTCTGGATGAGGCCAACGGAGTATAGTATGACCGACTAGGTGGCACTGATGCAGGAGCTTAGCTCCCTGCTACTAATTATTGTATTCTAAAAATAGTTCTGACCAACTGAACTAGAATGGAAAGAATAGAAATTCAGACAATAGAAAGAGAAAGAAGAATAGAAAGAAATAGACAAAGATAGGAGGGAGAAAATGTGTTTAATTTCTTGGATAACCCTTTCATTACAACCTCAGCTAGTATTTAAAGACATTATACACAAACAGACAATCCGTGAAACTAGGAAAGTAGTTATAACATTCTAACAGAACAAATGGCGCCAACTGCCCACTTAACTATTTTTCACAACTAGCTTATTCAGCTAACTTGACCCATATCATACCCTCCCCCTTGAAAAAGACTTGACCCCAAGTCTAGTTTTACAACACAAAATATTTACACATCAAAAGTAGGAAATTGGGAAGAAAATTCAGCAGCAATTTCCCAAGTAGATTCATGGGAAGGAAAATCCTTCCAATGAACCAAATACTGCAACTGATCTTACCCCTGAACATTCACAGTTCTTTGTGCTAAAACGGCAGCAGGTAGTATAGGTGATGTTGGATCCTGACCTTGCAACCAAGTAGGGATATGAGAAGTTAAAGGAAGAGAACCAGAGAAAACTTTCAACTGGGAAACATGAAATACATTATGGATCTTGGCTGTGGTAGGCAACTGTAACTTGTAGGCCACCTTCCCTACTGTAGATAGCACCTGGAAAGGACCATAATACTTATGACTGAGTTTATGGTTGGCTCTGTGCTTCACTGTAGTCTGCCGATAAGGCTGTAATTTCAGCCAAACCCAATCTCCAACAGAAAAACTCCTTTCTGATCTATGTTTGTCGCAAGATTCTTCATTCTGCACTGAGCTCGTGCCAAGTGAAATTTTACCATAGCAATCATGGCTTCTCTTCTGACCAAGCTTCTATCTACCTCATCATTTGTAGAATCACCAGCTAAGTAAGGTAAATGAGTAGGAGGAACTTGATTATAGACAACTTCATAGGGAGTAAGTTGTGTAGAGATGTGAAAATGAGTGTTGTACCACCACTCAGCTACTGGCAACCACATACACCAATCCTTAGGTGTCTCACCATACATACATCTCAAGTATGTCTCCAAACACCTATTAACCACCTCTGTTTGACCATCTGTCTCAGGGTGATAGGCAGATGACAATAAAAACTCAGTACCATGAAGTGAAAATAATCCTTTCCAAAAATTGCTCAGGAAGATAGAATCACTATCACTGACACTGGATTTGGGCCAACCATGCAGTTTAAATACATTGTCCAGATAGGATTGAGCAACCTGTACAGCTGTAAAAGGATGGCTTAAAGCCATAAAATGAGCAGCTTTACTAAACCTGTCCACAACAACAAAAATAACCTCTTTTCCCATGGATTTTGGCAATCCAGTAATGAAGTCCATAGAGATGTCTATCCACACCTCCTCTGGTACAGGTAAAGGTTGTAACAACCCTGGTTTAGCTGCATTGTCATACTTTGCTGCCTGGCAAACTTTGCAATCTTTTACAAATTGCTTAACACTCTGAGTCATGCCCTTCCAGTAAAAGATATTTTTGAGTTTTTTCAAAGTAGCTTCCCTACCTGAGTGACCACTCTTAGGGGAAGAATGCTGCCAAAATAAAATTTTAGCTTTTAGAGATGAATCAGGACCAACAATGATCTTAGCATCCTTCCTTAATAATCCATCTACCAGTATATACCCTGGAATAGATTCTCTCAGCTGCAATTTTTGAAAGATGGAACTCAAGAAAGGATCTTGAGAATAACTTGCTTGTATCAAGGAACTGAGATCAGAAGAAATTAAGGAAATAGCCATACATAAAATTTCAGTGCTTGGAATTCTAGACAAAGCATCAGCAGCAAGATTGTCTTTGCCACATTTATATTGAATCTCATAACTGAACCCCATCAACTTGGATAGCCAGAATTGTTGGAAAGGGGTTGAAATTTTTTGTTGTAAAAGCCATTTTAAGCTCTTTTGATCAGTTTTGATCACAAAGTGATTGCCCATCAGGTACTTCTCCCATTTTTGTACTGAAAAAACTATGGCCAACAACTCTTTCTCATACACAGATAAGGCTTGCCATCTAGGACCCAAGGTTCTGCTAATAAATGCTATAGGATGATCTGTTTGCATTAAAACAGCTCCAATCCCATACTTTGAAGCATCGGTTTCAACCACAAAAGTCTTGTTGAAATCAGGAATAGCCAATACAGGTCCTGTAGTTAAGGCTAATTTCAACTCTTCCAAGGCTTGCTGAGCTAATTCACTCCACTGAAAAGTCCCCCTTCTTAAGTAAATTTGTCAAAGGTTTACTAATGAGTGCAAAACTCTTGACAAACTTTCTATAGTACCCTGCTAAACCAAGGAAGCTGCGCAATTCCTTGATATTACTAGGAGTAGGCCAACTTGATATAGCTGCTATTTTCTGAGGATCTGTCTCCACTCCCTTGCTTGAAATAAAATGGCCTATGTACTCCACTCTATTGGTTGCAAATGTGCACTTACTAGCTTTAATGTACATTTGATTCTTTTCCATAAGCTGAAACACTTCATCTAAGTGTAACCAAGTGATCCTTCAAGTGTACCACTTGTACACTAAAATATCATCAAAGAATACAAGGACACTCTTCCTCAGCAAAGGTTTAAAAACCTGATTCATCCATCCCTAGAAAGATGCTGGTGCATTGGTCAAGCCAAATGGCATGACTAGGAATTCATAATGCCCAGTATGTGTCTTAAAGGCTGTTTTAAAAACATCTTCTGAGTTCATCCTTAATTGATGATATCCAGCTCTTAAATCCAATTTAGTGAACACTTTGGCACCTGAAAGTTCATCAATAAGTTCATCCATTACTGGAATGGGGAACTTATTCTTGATAGTTCTTCTGTTCAGCTCTCTATAATCTATGCATAAGCGCCAAGTACCATCTTTTTTCCCAACAAGCACCACTGGAGATGCAAATGGACTGGAACTATTCTGAATTATTCCCCCGTCCAAAGATCTCTTGCACCGGCCAGCTCAATTACATCCCTTTGTTTTAAGGGATATCTATATGGTCCGATGTTCACAGGGCCTTTTCCTTCCTCCAAAGGTACCCTATGATCAAATACACCTCTACTAGGAGGTAACTCCACAGGATCTTCAAAAATTTTTGCATACTTCTGTTTCAAAGATTCCAACTCAGGATAGTTTACAACCTGATCATGTGCTACCTTGATTGAGCAACATGAGACTTCTAATACTTGCAACAAGCAAACCTGAGCAAAGAAAGCAAACAACTTACTAGAAGGTTCCCCTTCCACTACCTTTAACTTACTTGGTGGAATGCCCCGCAACGGCAGCCTTCTCATTGTCCAAAACAAACTCCATGACTAAATTCTTAAAGTCCCAACTTATAGGACCCAAAGTACTCAGCCACTGAACTCCTAAAACCATATCACAACTTCCCAATGATATCAGTAAGACATCAGTGGTAAAGTTCTTCCCTAATAAACTCCATTGAAACCCTTTACTCATGTGTGTACATGCTATATGGTTTCCATCGCCCACAAAGAATCGCCCGAGGATCTATGATACTCAAAGAACAACCCAATTTCTTGGCTACAAGCAGTTGTCAAGAAAATTATGGGTGCTTCCCGAGTCAATGAGTATATGTAAAGGCTTCCCATTCACAAAACCTTTGACCCTCATAGTATGATAACTCGGTTACTGACAAGGCACTTACCGAAATTTGTGGATAAATTTCGGAGGTTGAAGTAATATTCAACCGGTCATCTTCATCACTATCATTCTCACCCAACAATGGCCTATCTTCTTCTCCCAAAATTTCCACAAGAAACAATTGTGGTTCTTTAAATTGACACTTATGACCCCTCTCATAAGCTTCGATCACGTAGTAACATAATCCCTTAGCAATCTTCTCACTCTTACATCACCGAAATATGCTTAAAAGGCCTAGGTTGATATTTGGTGAGTGTTTTATCCGTGGTTACAGAGTGGGTAACAAAGGTGGCTTATTTGCATTTGGGTTATAAGATTGCAATGGTTTGGCCGAAAAAGGCTTGGTATATGATTTGTGGGATGATAACATGTTGAATTGCTCTTCGACATGACTCTAGCATGTTCAATTGCCTCGTATATATTGGTAGGTTTAAAGGCTCTAACAAATGGTTTACTAGTTCCCTTCAATCCACCCACAAAACTATCCAAAGAAATAAGAATCGAGCAAGATATGTCCACTTTGCATCATAATAGCTCTCAAACTTTCGAATTCATCAATGTAATCTTCCAATGACCCCCGATCATGAACTTATTAAATTATTCTACAACATTCATACTTCTACTATCTTTAAATCTTGCTACAAGATCAATGATAAAGTCTTCCCAATCTACAATTCCCCTTACCGACGTATAACTTGTAACCCAACTTTCAACTCTATCTATCATGTATAGTGAAGCAAGATTAACCTTCGCTCATCGGGAATTCTACACAATGCAAAGTATCTACAACATTTTTTTATCCAGCTTTCTTGTATTTGACCCATCAAATTTAGGGAACTCAAGCTTCTGATTCATACCTTGAGTTCTCAAATTATTGTTGACGTAAGTTCTTGGACTTGTATCGAAGAACTTGTTTCCTTCATTTCCCGATCATCCGAACCAAGCTTTGCATAGTCTTAGCTTGCTCTTCCAATTTCCTCTCCAAGCTCTTAACCTGCTCTTCCATGGCTTGAGCTTGATGTCTTCTTGTTGCAGGCATAAGCACTTTAAGCAACTTCAATTTTCTCTAAAGGATCAAACAAAATACCTTTAAACAAGCATTTCCACAAACACCTTTGATGCAAGATTACCGAACTCAAACAACTTATTTTTCATTCACTAATGGCGAAGGATAGTGAAGGAAATACGGGCTCGATACCATCGATGCAGGAGCTTAGCTCCCTACTACTAATTATTGTATTCTAAAAATAGTTCGACTAACCGAACTAGAATGGAAAGAATAGAAATTCGACAATAGAAAGAGAAAGAAGAATAGAAAGAAATAGACAAAGATAGGAGGGAGAAAATGTGTTTAATTTCTTGGATAACCCTTTCATTACAACCTCAGCTAGTATTTAAAGACATTATACACAAACAGACAATCCGTGAAACTAGGAAAGTAGTTATAACATTCTAACAGAACAAATGGCGCCAACTGCCCACTTAACTATTTTTCACAACTAGCTTATTCAGCTAACTTGACCCATATCAGGCACTTTCAATTATCGGTCTGTGATTTGCGATTTCCATTCACGATAGCAATCTGCTGTGAGTTCATCTTTTTGTTTTTCTTTGACTCGTCGAAAATATAGAAGACACGAGTTTTGTTGTTCTATTGAAAGAATCTAGAATTTGATTTTTTTCGACGTGAAAAATTTGGAATTTGGATTTTGCTTCCTGCCCCAATTATGAGAAAATTATAATGCACTAATGTTATAAATAAAATCATTACCTAGTCCATTACAATAAACATACTTTGATTTACTATAAAAGCCTAGTGATTTAGTACTTACGTATAATGATGAGTTGACTAATATGATTATATTTCATAGGTTAGATAAATTTTGATGTTTCACAAACTTTAAAGATTATTTTTGGAGGATATAGAAGATATTTTTCTGTGATAGAAAATAGCATATAGTTAGTAGGATAAAAAAGCTAATATTTAGTTAACTTATGCTAATATATGATTAAATGTACACTTTTTGATAATATTATGTGCTTATTTTTTATTGGTATGAGTAACAAAATTAAAATATAGTTTTACTTTAGATAAGAGGGTCCTGATCTACTATTTCTCCGGCGCCCATCAAATGCCCGAATCGCCCCGAAAGTCAAAGGTCATTTTCGTATGTACTTCATTTATTAGAGAATTCAGATGTCTATAGTCTCCGATACCTAGTTTTGACCATTGACAAATTTAATTATGTATTGCTAAAAAATGTTTTAGTGGGTAATGTTTTGTAAATACAAAATCGCTTTGTATTATCTAACAAGATACACATATCTATATAAAAAAAAAAAAGTTATATATAACTTATTAAATATGATCAAAGTTTTGTTACTCGACTTGCAAACAATTAGGTAGGTAAAATTTTAGAATGTGAAAAAAAAAAAAAAACTGAACACACTTAAAGTCTGAATAATTTTACTGCAGTTGCACGCCATTGCTAATAAAAGCCCAAGTGAACCTGCAAAGTTTTTCTTCTCCTTCTATTGATTCTAGAACTGCAAATGCTGCCTAAACTTGGATTCTAGATAGAACTTGGTTTAGCACCCTATGATTTCCATTTACCAGTCGATTTGAGTGGGGATAATCAATAACATCCGGATTTTTAGGTAAAAATAACTCATTCTAGTTTCTCCAATTACGAAGTCAAACTGAAGATATAAAAATATAGCCACTTATGTGGCTACCATTATTGTTAAATTTATGTCACATCCTAACTTTGCCTCTTAGATATGCTGAAAGGGTAATAAAAAGAGATCAAAGTAGTGTAAAATAATTCGTAAAATTTTCATGAAAACAATGAATACCCAGAGATACAGAGTAGTTATCAAGCGACATAAAAATCTTCTTGTAATGCATGTGCCAAAATAATTCTGAACTCTTGTGACAGCTTTCGCACCCTGCAAGCGAAACAACAATTAATTCAGCTATGATAGACAGTATATCTACTAGCATGACATATTCGTCAAAGAAAAGCATCAGTTCATTCTTACCTGTTTTTCCAAATCTGTGCATAGAAGTTGGAACTACTGTATCGAGCAGACAAGCACTATCACTTCGATTGATATAGGATATAGCCTACATAAAATGCGATTCAGAAGTCTCTGCATTCCCATATAAATCTTACAACAGGACCAGCTTATACTCGTGTTTCGTATTGTACGAAACGGGAGGAGAGAATTACCATGCTTGGTCATATGTGAAATCAATTCGAGGAGCATAGCGGGAAGTGCCACAAATAAAAGAATCTCCAAGATTTTATGATGGATTATGGACCAGATTGTTTTGCCACTCAGGCCACAGCCTCTTGCAGCTCCTGTATTAGTAATTACATCAAAACAAGTTTTATTACGTACGCTTTCATTGATATATAGTCTTCCCTAAACAAGGTACTAAGATTGTGATTACTGATTACTGATTACCATGACAAATGCAGTAAGCGAGCTACTCTAAGACGCTTAGCTCCCCGTTCATCTGCTGATAATCTTATGCTGTAATCACAATATTAGCATATCATGTCAATAAGTGATGCAATCATGGATCTATTTCTCATATAAAGAAGGGATATAGATGCATAACCTTACCTAGTAGCATCACCAATAAGACCAAAACAAATCATATAGACCATCAGCACGTGTTAATTTAAGCTGCAAATAGCAACTTATGAGTAATTCTATCTCAATTCAACACATAAAAAAAGGAGTTTATATTGAAGGACAAGAGCAAGAACCTTATTTATAATGAAGATATCTCAAGCTTTGACTTTCTGCTAGTAGCACAAGCTCTTCAAATGACCAGTAGTTAAGGCTGCAACAAAAGGAAAAACAAATTGTGATCTTGAAGTTGAGTTTATTGAAGTAGGATAAGTTAACAATTAAGTAGAATTCAAGATATAAGTACCTATTGATTGGTGAAGGAGTTGCAAGGTTAGGAAAAGCCCAGGTATCAAGAAAAATTTCCTTTCATAACACAATTTAAGTGTCTGACAAAGCTCAGGAAGACTTCACATTAATAGCATTTCCTGAAGCAGCCTCTTAGATCTCATAATCAGACTCAGACATGTCATAATTAGAGTCACTCATGGGAGCACAATACTCTGAGCCTATAGTTATTTCTATACGGCGGTATTCAGGGTTGCTTTTCAGATGTTGTTCTATCAAATCAGAATCATAAATATACACTTTTATTAGTTGTGGAGGAATGCCATTTTTACCAAAGGATTCAAACTTGGGGCAAGACTGGATAGAGATTTTGGTCAGATTGGGAAAGCTGGAACCACATATGGATTTCAAATTTGTGAAATCCTTGATCTCTAAGCTGCGCAAGGAAGAGGGAAGAGAAAGATCTGGACCTGGGATGCACTCCACTGTGTCTATGGAGCTGCCTACATTATGAAGTGTAAGATATTGAAGAGAAGTTAAATGGTGCAACCCCCAATTTTGTATCGACTTGTTCATGTTGGTTAAGTCACAAATTGATAGTTTAGTAAGCAAGGTAAAATCACCAATACGAGAGTTGGAACTGGTGCTTGAATAGCCCAAGTAGTGGAAGATTATTAGGCTACTATTAAGTGATAGATTAGTAAGCAAGGTAAAGTTACCAACCATATATTCAAGCTTTGGGCAATCAGTGACCTGAAGTATTTCAAGGTTCGGACTGGTGCTGCTGCATGATATAGATTTCAAATTTTGGAAACCTTTGATGCGTAACTCAGACAACGAAGATGGTAGAGAAAGATTTGGGCACGGAACACACTCTTCAGAGCTCCCTACATTTTCAAGGTAAAGAGAATGAAGTGAATTAAGGAGGTGCAATCCCCACTCTTCTACTGATTGCTTTATGTTAACTCCTTGAATATGAAGAAATGTCAGGTTATTGGGTAAACCTCCTGAAAAGCAATCGATTCTAGGACAATTGGAAATGACAACTTCTTCAAGAAGGTCAGGGAAACGCCCAACAAAGCCAACCATTTCCGAAATATTGCGAAGAATCATCCTTTTTGAACACAAATCAACATCTTCAGTGGTAGACAATACTTTACATCCATCTACCTCCAATATCTCCAACAAAGGAATGCTCGGAAGTGTGATACTCAGCTCAGTACATTCCTTGATTTCCAGTTTTTCAAGAGAAGGTAAATTGGGAGGAAGATCATCTTGTAAAGAAAAACAAGAATGAACTGAAAGCTTCTTTAGGCAGGGGAATGCCTTGTTATCTTCAATCGGTATGTGTAGCCATTTCTCCCAGGATTTCAACTGGTAGAAATATAGAGTTTCCAAAGCTGGAAAAGAAATCGAACACCCAAGAGGACCATAAAATTCAAGACCTACCCGCTTAATACCATCCATTCTTCTAACAATAAGGTTCTTCAACAAGGGTAGTTGCCCTAGTGGAGGCAAGCTTTCACATTCCCTACAGTCCATGAGCTGTATGTTAACCATGTTACTGAAAGAGGGATCTCCCAACCAAATTGGGAATGTCAATCCCCTGTACCCTTCTAAGTTACATTCTTTGATGGACGTGTGAGGTTTCAGGTGCTCTAACACTTGCTTTTTAGTGTTGTCATCAACCTCATTACTGCAAGACCCCCATTCCAGATGCAGCTTATCAAGACTCTTTTTCTCATGCAGTTGGGCTTTGTGTGCATCCTCAAACCTTGTTACATTTTCTATTCCGGAGATGCTTAATTTGCCATTGAGATGCAGCAAGTTTCCCAGCTCGCTAACCCTGGACCCACCCCCCAACTGCCAAGATAAATTTGTTCAAAGTTTGCAGGCTTTTCAATCTTGACATTCCTAATGGCATCTCTTGCAAAGAGGTGCTTCTTTCAATGTACAGATGCCGAAGTTTTACCAGGAATGTAAAATTTGGGAGCTCGTGAAGCTTATGACAGGAATGCAATTTGAGTGTTTGGAGGTTGCATAGTTTGCTAATTGATTTGGGCAACACTTCAATACGTCTTATATGAAGGATGAGTAACCGCAGGTGTATCAAATCACCAATAATCTCTGGCAGCTCCCAAACATTATTCAAAGATAAACGTAGAGCACGTATACATGTTAATTTACTAACATAACCCAGAATAATAATGTTTAGGCTACCTATAAATATAGGTCCATAGGATGGATAGAGAAAAGTTCGCAGTTGAGAAGGACATATTCTATTTTGCGGAAAATTAGGTATACCATTCTTATGGAGAAACAAATGGCGATGTTTTACAGGATTGTTGTGTGTATTCATGGTTCCCAGTACACAACACATGCCCCCTGCAGCCCATTGAGCCAAATCATGAATGAGGTCATGCATAATGAATTTTCTTGACCCTCCTCTATCAGATGAGCATTCCTCAAATAATGACCTTGATACTAGATCAAAGAAGTAGTCGAGGCCTATATCTTCCATTATTTCCGTGTTGTTTTCTGGTATGAAGCCCTGAGCCATCCACAACAAGACTACTTCCATCTCATCAAATTCGTAATCTTTAGGAAAAATAGAGCAGTATGCAAAGCAAAGTTTCAAATCTGATGGCAAATGATGGTAACTCAACCTTAAAACTGGTAATACATGGCTCTTCTCAGTCCAAATACTGCTCTCTAATATATTTCGACGTTGGCGCTTCTCCACTGTACTTTTAAGGAGACCTCCTAGTGCTTTTGCAGCTAAAGGTAATCCTTTGCACTTCCTTATAATATCATCCCGCATCTCAACAAGGTCGGAACAATCATTTATGTGTTGTTGAAATATGCACCAACAATCATCATCTGACAAACCTTTTAAATAGATGGTGGTATTGAGAGATGGATTACTAATCACCATCTTTGCACAAATGTCTTTTCTTGTTGTGGCAATGACCCTGCTTCCTCTTAATCCTTGTCTGAAAGGTGTCTGGAGTTGATTCCAATCATTGTAATTCTCAAACCAAATATCATCAAGAACAAGTAAGAATTTTTTGTCTTTTAGCACTGCAACCAATTCTTCTTGTGCTTGATTCAGGTTATCCAAACTACGGTTGCCCATGATGAACGAGTTCAGGATATCTGTTGTGACACGTGTGACATCGAACACATCTGATACGCACACCCATGCCTTAAGGTCAAAGTGACCCTTCAGCTGCTGCTCATCATTGTATACACATTGAGCAAGAGTGGTCTTCCCAATGCCTCCCATTCCAACAATAGGAATGACAAGGACATTTTTATAACCTGGCTCATCATTCAACAAAATCTCCATAATTCTGCTTATTTTGTCATCCCTTCCGTAAATGACGGGTTCACAAACTATAGATGTGGATTTTCGTTGGCGTCCATTTGATGCTTTTGTTCGTTGTGCCTCTTGCTGCAAGATGCCATTGGTTGAAAGACCCAAATTTTGAGCCTGAGTCAGAATATGTTGCAAGCTAATGTTTGTTTGTTCGATTCTTGACGAAAGGTCTTCACTAGGGTATCGAAAATGTTGTTCGGCTCTAGAACCACAAGCTAAGATGCTTTTAACCTGATTGGAGAAACAAAAATAGTTTGTTGATAATTAGTCACTGGCTCTGTTTGGAACTACCTGTTTGGTAATCATTAATAAATTATAGTAATGAGAATGAATTTTAAATGTAATATTACAAGGAAGGACCCTTAAAATCTCCATGGCGTGCGAGGCAATTTCATCCCCCAAGTTTGTGTTTTTCCCATGGAGAAATCTCACCCCTAAGCTTGTGTTTTTTTTACTGAGGGGAAGCAATTTTCATTACCACTCATTACCATCTACATGGAAGTATTGGATGAGAATGAAAATTTAAGAAGAAAAATAGACACTTTAGGATAAATTAAAGATTACCACGGAATGAACAATGATTTTCTTGACAAATTTACATACAAATTCATTCTTATTACCACCATTTATAACCAACTACCAAATTAAGATTACTATGGGAATGAAACAATGATTTTCATTAAAAAACACGTCATACTGAAAAGAACATGCAATTTAATTTAAAGAACATACTTTTCAAGTAGAAAGAACACACAATTCAAAACAAATAAAAAACATATATATTCTCTATTTTAAAAAAAAGATGATAAAAAAGAACATATAATAGAAGAAGACACCATTAGAATTAAAAGAACATACAATGCCAATGAAAAGAACATGTCTAATGTTTTATCAAAAAGAATATGTTGCTTGATAATATATTATTATTATATCATATGTTGTCATGTTCCAAAAAATATGTAAGCAAATCATCAATATATATATATATAAAGGAGGAACTTTTCGGGAGTATAGGGAGCTCTTTAAGATTTCGAGGCCATAGAGTGCGCCACGTAGGATTGCCATGTCATTAATTATTATTTTTATCTTTTACAAAAATAGAGTTCTACAAAAATTTACATACGTATAAGGAGCTTTGGATAAGCAAAAATCAGAGTTTGATTTTGAATTAACAACCCAAATAATTATATTATGTAAATTGCGTATAACTTTTGCTACGTAATTCGGAATATTATAATTTTTGTACCATTGGATAGTGCTCGAAATATACTTCGAAATAAGATCCATTTACAATATAGTTTGACAACTTATAAAATAGAGAGCGCCACGTAGGATTGCCATGTCATAGTTTTAAATTTAAATATTATAAAAAATAGAGTTCTACAAAAATTTAAATACGTATAAGGAGTTTTGGATAAGCAAAAATTAGAGTTTGATTTTGAATTAACAACCCAAATAATTATATTATGTAAATTGCGTATAACTTTTGCTACGTAATTCGGAATATTATAATTTTTGTACCATTAGAAAATGCTCGAAATATACTTCAAATAAGATCCATTTACAATATAGTTCGACAACTTATGAAATTGAGAGCGCCATGTAGGATTGCCATGTCATAGTTTTAAATTTAAATATTATAAAAAATAGAGTTCTACATATATTTAAATACCTAAAAGAAGTTTTGGATAGGGAAATTTAGAGTTTCATTTTGAATAAACAACCTAAATTATTATATTATGTAAATTGTGTATAACTTTTGCTACCTAATTCAAAACATTATAATTCGACTACCATTGGAGAGTGCTTGAGATATGCTTCAAAGTAAGATCCATTTACAATATAAGGTCACAAATCATGATAATATTTAAAGAATAGAGTTTTACATAGATTTAAATGCATATAAGGAGCTTTTGATAAGCGAAAATTAGAGTTTGGTTTTGAATTAACAACCTAAATTACTATATTATCTAAATTGTGTATAATAATTTTTGTACCATTAATTGGATAGTGCTCTAAATATGCTTTGAAATAAGATCAATTTACAATATAGTTCTACAACTTATGAAATATAATAAAATAAACAACAATGTAAATTGATAGTCCGATTTTAAATAAAAAATCTAAAATATTATAATAATGTAAATTGATTATAACTTTTGCTACATAATTCGCAATAGTATAGTTTTTTTTACCGTCGGAGAGTGCTCGAGATATACTTTGAAATAAGATCTATATACAATATTGTTTTACAACTTATGAAAATGTATTTATTTAGATGAACAATAACATATTATTTATTCTTTATTTTAAATATATAAAAATAACATATTATACCTGACAATACTAATTATGTCTTTAAGAATCATACTTTTAAAAATTGAGTTATATAAAGATAAAAAATTCATATCCATAGTTTTGAACCTATAGCATTCCATGATGGCATTACATGAAGAATCAAATGAAAGTTTGTCATCGAGATTGCAGAGGTATTATGCAATTAACAAATTATTTTATTCCTAGAATATTTATTGCATACATAATTATTTATGTTTTTTTTCATATATCTATAGGTAAGATCTTATTCTTTTCTCCATGAACTTAATTCTACTTAAACTATTTGGAAATCAAGATTCGCGTTTCTAGACTGTTTAAGGTCACGGATCATAAAAAAGGGGGAAGTTTCATAAGTCTTGATATGGTCATGATTGATGAAGAGGTATTTTTTTCCTCTCTTAAATAGTATTTTCAATTATTAATAGAGGTTAATTTTACATTTAATTAATTTTATTCATGAAACTATCATTATGATCTTCTTTTTTGCTTTTTCATCTTCCATTCTACATGCGTTAGTGTTTATGTGTTGTATTCAAAGTTGAAGTTGTGGCTGACACTCATGTTTTTCTCTATTCTTTCTATTCTGCATCTATTAAATTATTACCCTCGCTCTACTTTCTTAAATTATCATTCGGGTATTATTCATGTTAAAACTGTGTTAATTATTGTTACCCATATCTATTATTAGGATACCATTTAATAATAGAGTTAGTTACAATATTTAATTGGATATTAAAAATTATAAAATTTATATATCGTAATAACAAATCTAGAAATTATAGTATAATGACAAATACGTTCCCTATTCTTTTTCTACTACAACGATTGGTGTGGGCATGGTTTTTAAGGAAATATAAAATGGGTGATTTAGCATAGAGGTACCCCTTTAGTTAACTAAAGTAGGGGATAAATAATCCTTAATAAAGTAAATGCAACTTTATGAGGCAATTTAGATAATTATTGAGGGTTTTATTCACATAAAATAAAGGCAATATTGTCAACAATAGTTGCTTGAGTTTTACCAGAAGTGAAATGGTTCCAAAAGATGAAACTACCCAAAGCGGTAATTGTTGTAATAGAAAAGGAATGGAGAAAGTTATAAATACAATAGTGTTGAAAAATCTCATTTCAAATCAACACAAAATTGACAATAATATTAACAAAAAAATTTACAAAAAGATAAAATAAGCAACAACCGTGCAACGCACGGCTTCAAAACTAGTTACTAATATTTTAATTATTAAAGTCAAATGTGGTTTGATCTTCTTCTTGTTCTTCTTCATCTTCATCTCCTTCTTCTTCTTCTTCTCAAAATGTGGTTTGATGATTCTCCTTCGATAATGGGCGAGAATTTTGGTACCAGTGTGATTTGATAGAAGTAGATCAAAAATCTTTTCTTTGAAAAAAAAATTCAAATGCCTCTCTCCTGATTTCTTGCGTTTCATTTCTGATTTCTTGGGGTTTAAGAACCGGACAACAGTCTCTACGTGGTCTCGAGACCATCTTCTAAATTGCGCTGTTTTAGCCAATTTTGCCTTTTTTTTTTCTTAAAAGATTTATAATAGAATTTGACAAAAATGAAAAGTTGAAGAAGATAAAGAATGATGAGGAATAGAATATCCCAAAAGAGAGTGAAGTGCTTAACTCTGATTCAAAGTTTTTTTATATACGGAAAACATTATGATTCAAAGCCTAGAAGGAGAACAAACGATAAGAATGACATATTTTTATCATATCAATGATACGAATGACAACATTATCATATGTAGAGAGAATTAAGGAAGTGTAATATCTAGTTTCCTAGTACTAATCAAATACTTATTGGAAACATCCTAAGATATTATTTCACTTCCTTAATTTTCTCTACATCATATCAGTTTTAAGAATGACAATATATTTATCATGTCAAATGAAAATATATATTAAAAAGTTGCTCCCGTAAGGCTTTACTAGCTTTTTATGCACGCGATGCGTGCGACCACATTTTGGGCATAACTGTTGCTCAATAGTCAGTAGTTTGTATCTAAGCTCACCTTCATTTTGTGAATAAGAAATATTGAAATACTTACAGATAGTATTTAAAAACACTTCATGATTTTATGTAATATTGTTGTTTCACTTATAGCTAATTGAATAACTAATAAATGTTAGTTGTTTGTTAATAGGAAAAAAAATTGTAACCCAAAGCCACAAAACCACTTGTATGCAAGTAACAAACCCGCATAATTTTTCCCATCTATTCATATAACTATCCGCCCCACATATGACATACCCATATGAATGATGAATCTCACGTATTTTTCATCTAATTATCCTCCGTATTTAATTTTCATCTTCCTACCTACAACCTAACATCTTCCCTTCCCTCAAAAAATAAGAACGACTCATCTTCTTATCCTCACTATCTTTCATATTCACTTAAAAAGATTAAGATTTAATCAAACGTAATGGTTATTTTAATTTCACAGCAAACACCACATTAATAAGCTAATCTTGGTGTCAAAATCAACCCCATCAACGCTCCATTAATTTTTAGGGTAATTTTGGTCTCTGCATGTTCTTCTGGGTCTTTTTGTGTTTTCATTTCGATTTGGGTGGTAATGTTGAAGAACGTTCGTTGGAATGGGGTTAAAATTGGTTTTTATTTGGTTGACGAAGTAAATGGGGAGCCTCAAATTTGAAGGTAATTATTTACGTGTCATGTTCTTGATTTCGTCCCAAAAAACTTAATTGTCAACTATATTTCTCAAAGATCCGGTTACATTATGTTTGAACTTTTATTTGTGAAGATGGTTTTATAAAAAAATTCGTGGCTGAAGTTCAGAATTCGGAATTTGCAAAAATCCAGTTACAAATTACAATCCTAGTCGGTTCTTGAATCATCCACTTTTCCTTTTTCTTTCCCTTTGTTTTTTTCAAGATTTCTTCTACTGCTTTGGCAAATTTTGTATGCAAAGTAATTAAATTTAAGCATAATTTATTGCGTAAAAGACCTTTTGTTTATGGGTTTTTACTTATTCATAAGAAATGTCAGTTTTGTACTAACGGTTTATAAGATTGCATTTATTTTTCGACAAATTACTATCGAAAAGTTATTTTTATACACTTTTTTTTAATTATAAAATACTTTTTTTTTCAAAATTTAGATCAAATTTTTTATATTTCATTCCACAAACTACTAAAAGAAAATCAATTGTTTTCATCGATTTTCAATTTCACTAACTGTTAATTAATGTAATTTCTTTTTTAGTTTGATTTTTGTGTCATTTTTATTGCATTCGAAATTGATTTATATTTTATAATGCCTTTTTTTATTACCAACATGTACTGATTTTTTAATAATTATTTCAAAATTTATAGCATATAATACAGACTTAAATTATTCTTGTATCATTTTTATTGTATTTTTTTCTAAAACATGTGATTATCGATACTACAATTGAACATGCATTCGAAAATAAGAGTTGCTAGTTTTTTCTTCAACTAATTTGAAATAACTTGCAAGGTTAAAAAGAATTATGTATCTTTTTTAGAAGTTCGCAGATCTCCAATGGACAAATGTGTAATCTCCCCGTCGAAAGCGTATGTTTTTCTTAGTTTGTAATTTGTATTGAGGTGTTGTAGTGTATTGGTAATTTTTCTGAGTATGTAATTGTAAATGGTTCTTACGGAGTATGTAATTGCTAATGGGTTATAGTTTGTAATTGAATTTTTTAGTTTTTGTAAAGTTTTCTCATTTGAGTGATTTGTATAATGTGAATTATGCAATTGTATTGATTTCAGTTGACTTGTGATTGATTGTTATAATTGTTTTTCCCCGCAGCTTTTTTTTTTTGAATCCCCGCTTTGGTTGAAATTGGTTTTATAATTTAGAAAGGAAAGGGGGGTAAAACAGTCTATTCAAATGGGGACACCATAGCTCCCCCCTTCCCTTATATAATAGAGATAAACCCATTTAACAATCATAAACTCCTCATCTGTCATCAACCCCCATCTATTCAAATTAAACAATATGTCGGCTTTGAGTTTTGGTTTACTTAGGGCATGTTCGTTATCATTTTTTGTTTTCAGTTTTTAGTATTTTTGAGAACTAAAAACAACAATCAGGAAATCAGAAAAAGTGGTTTTCACTTTTGAGTTGTTAGTTTTCATGATCATCATGTTTCTAATAAGTTTGACTAATTTTTTATTCATTAGAGGACATATATTATATGACTTTTAAAACCAAAAAACTGAAAACCATAATGATACCGAACGAGAACTTTTAGATTGTTGTTTCTTTCATTTCTTAACATAATGTTTAAAATGTTGTGATTATTCCTTCAAACTGAAGTGAGTTTTGGACTATTTTATCGAAATAAATCTTTTGTCGAATTTCAGAACCTACATATATAGTACGATAGGAGCAGAGAGAATTTCCCATTGATCAAAAATTTTGCTTTGTTTGAAAAGTACGTATCACGATCATTTGTCAAGTACTAACAATTTTTTGGCCAAAGATTTCACCTCCGGCTTCATCAAGGATACGCTTTGCATCCGGTTACTAATCATTGTTTATGGTGCTCCATGCACGACACAAGTCATAGTTTGTGGTATTGCGGTCAATTTTGACACATTAAATAGACAGATTTAGATCTTCAAAATCCCAAGCTTTTTAATAAAAATATGTTTATTGATAATTAGAGATGTTGATGTAAAAATTTTTGCATTGGCAAGCATAATTAAACTGAAGAATAAGGTCAACTAAAAGGAACTGATGAAGGATATAGAGGTGAGAGAGTAAGACATCTATACCTTATCTTTGGCGCAGTCAAAAACCCGGTAACACGCATCTTAGTAGCATCCTCAAGGACCTCAACATCATCATCTTCCTGCTGGACATCCTCCTTTAGCAGCTCAAGTTGAGCTCTAGTGGCACATTCGTCGAGGATATCTTCCAAGTCGTAAGCCAATTCATGGAGGTCTTCAAGCCATAGCTTCACAACTTTGCTCTCAGTTTGCCGCTGGTCAGCATCACTGAGCAGTGCAGCAATCATCTTAAGGGTATGCTCCCATCTTTGTATGGTTTCAGCCTCTAATTTCTTTCCCTTGGCCAGCTTAAGAAACTGGCTTATCCCAGCGGATGCCAGTTTCTCAAACAGTACTTGAAGAAATGAGCCTACAACTATCTCTGCCATCTCTCTTTTTCAAAGATATATTTTATGATTTTGATCTAACTTCTTAAGGTTATTGGTGAGATTGGGGACAATGATCATACTTCATTTATAAAGGCCTCGTTTGGTTGACTTTGGAAAAAGGAATCAAATGTTTGGTTCATACTCCTCCGTTCTGAAATATTAGTGTACACTTCTATTACAGAAAAGTGTTATATTTATTTCAGAATTTATTGAATGGGGAAATGATCAATCCGTAGATGGTGCACACGTCCGTATGGTGAGGAAGGTATGCACAATGAACATCAAGCACTAGGCTATGAACATAAAGACCAATACCAATGAACATATACTAACAGAAATGTACCATTGAACATATACTAACAAGCCAAATGTATATGAATAACAAGTCAAATGAATACATGTACATATGAATATCAAGCACTAGGTTATGAACATAAAGACCAATACAAATGAACATATACTAACAGATGTACCAATGAACATATATTAACAGAGATGTACCAATGAACATATAGTAACAAGCCAAATGTATATGAATAACAAGTCAAATGAACATATGTACATGGCTAACAAGCCAAATGAACATATTTACATCTCTGTTAGTATATGTTCATTGGTATTGGTTTTTATGTTCATAACCTAGTGGTTAGTGGCAGATCTAGAATTTTAAGAATGGTTGGTCACTCCACCAACCATATTACAACTATAACCAACGCATTACAAAAATTTCATAAAAAGTTCCCTTTTCAAAGTAACATATATCCATATTAATTCCAATGAAAACAAATGGTACTTAGAAATTATTATATTCCTCAAGACGACTT
This sequence comes from Beta corolliflora, assembly GCA_947648045.1. NCBI lineage: Eukaryota > Viridiplantae > Streptophyta > Magnoliopsida > Caryophyllales > Amaranthaceae > Beta > Beta corolliflora. Next base: position 185,015 of record CANSZD010003162.1, on the reverse strand, counting down.
TTATAGAAAAACTTGAAATATCTTGCGTATCATTTCTTTCCCTTATGAAATTTAAATAGCAATTTGAATTAGATTAAACAAGCAATTTCTCCAAACTATGAGATTTGATAAGTGATAATTATCAAAGATTCAATCAATTTTTATATCAAATACAATACTAAAATACTAAATCTTTTCATTTTTACTAATAATCAATACTAGTAATTAAAAGAACTGCAATCCTCATTTTCAAACAATTTGATACTAATTACAGCATTCATTCGAGAGACTAATTCTGTACAACAGATAATAGATGCCAAACATCTTCAAATTATAATTCATATAGATTAAACTTGATGAATTCATCAAACATTCAATTAAGCCAAATAATCAAGTACTCAACAACAAGCAATAAATAGAAATTTTTGAACCTCAAATTAGAATTAGTTACCTAAAAAAGACTTCAGAATAAAAAAGAATTCAACAACAAGCAACTTACGAACCAAAATCATCTCATTTAAAAAAAAAAAAAAAAAACTCAAAAAGCAAAACCCTGACTTAAAAACCTGTGAAAAATAGGAGATTCAAGAGGACGATTCGAAGAAGAAGAATTTCGCCGAGTTTCACCATAGTTACGACTTCGACCATCAAGCTTTCTCTATTCTCAACTTCTTCTTCTTCGATCTGAAGAATTGTGTGTTTTTGTTCGATCTAACACCTTTGAAGCATTCTCTATCTCAATGGTAATTTTTTTATTTTGAATCACCAACACACGAGTTTTCCCCCAAATTCAAGGATTTTGAATGATAATTTTTTATCTCTGAAAAAGGTAAAATGGATATCAATCGGTAGATCAAGGTGAGATAATAATTTTAGTTGAAGATTTGAAAGAAAAAGGAGATTCATGTAAAAAAAATATTCAAGAATTTTAGTTGAAGACTGTGAGAGAGGAAGCGAGAAGAAGAGATGTGATATTGTGAGGGGAGAAGAGTTGGGGTTTGTTTTGTCAGTCAAGGAGAGAGAGAGTTGAAATTTTTTCCCCCCAAATTAATGGTTGGTCACGTGACCAACTGGGACCATGCCTAGTTCCGCCACTGCTAGTGGTTGATGTTCATCGTGCGCACCTTTCTCACGATACGGACGTGTGCATCTACTAATTTGCAGGAAATGATAGTATGTACTAATTCCTCAGTGATGCCTGCATTATGAGATAAATTATAATTTAGAAAACAATCATCTAAGTGGTGATTAATTTTTCATATTTAACTATCCGGTCAATGTATCTAACATTGGCTATTCTCATCGTTGATTAGTTAAATTGTACACTAATACCACTTGAGATTTTGTATCAAACAGTACAGCTAAGAGTATCTTCGCTCGTGTGTATTTAGTTCATCAAACTTAGTGATGAGCAATGAAGAAATATATCTATGACAAATCTGCTCATAAAAGCTTGTCATGGCTCATGCATCCCATGAAAGTCTACTCCTAAAAGCTTGTCATTCTGCGACAAACCAGGGAATAAGTCAAGAGTTGACGAATTTCCATGAATAAGTCATGAACTAACAAACAAAAGGTAGCTTGACACGTGGCAGTGTCTGTAAAAATATTAGTTTTATTTTGAATATTTTATCTAACTTTGCAGCAGTTATTATGCAAGAATATATGCAAAATGAAAAACTTTATCTAACAAATTCATGACTTTTTGGAATCATAATACTGTAGTTTTACACATAAAAAACTCTATCTATATTATTTTCTTGGATTTTTCTATGATACTTCCTCCGTTTAGAAATAGTTACCAATTTGTATAGGATTTACTATTCACATGTTACACTTTGATTGTCATTGATGATTTATATTTAATAAATTAAAAACATAGTCAAAGAAATCTTGTTAGATTCGTCTCTATGTATATATTTTTAATATCAACTTTTTATACTTTTTACTTATTAATAATTAAAGATATTAATATTCGAAAACATGCATTGACAAGTGTGAAAACATGAAATGGTGCAACTATTTCTAAACTAGGAAGATATCTTTGTGTTATTACATATTCTACCATGTAACTGTAGAATTTGTAGAAGATAAGAGTAGTATACACAAAACAAGAGTAACCAAACTTAGGCTCTGTTCTTTTTGGACTCAATTAATGAAAATTCAGTTCGGCCGGCCTATACATATTCTGTTCAATTCAATTCAAGTTTATTGAGTTCAGTTCAGTTCAGGTTTATTCAGTCCAGTTCAGTTCAGTTCAATCCAGTTAGTTTCCTCTCACGATTTTCATTCACTTTAGTTCGGTTCGATTCGAGTTTATTCGGCCTGTTCGCTTCGAGACAAATTGATTCGGTGATCGGTTCGGGCTTAGCTCAATTCAACCCAAAAGAACAAAGCTTTAGTGCTTATATTTCACCTCTCAAGTGACAAGAAACAAACCTATTTTAATAAACTAAGCATCTAGTTCACCAAAAAAAAAAAAATTAAGCAAGTAAACAACTGCAACTCCTAAACTATAACAACTAATGCTACTTATATGGGATAACTCCCCACCACTCTAATTAAGTTAGTCTTGCGTGGACCTGGTCCACACAAATATTATTGTGGACCTGGTCCACACTAATATTATTGTGTACCAGAACCACTTATTTAACATAGTGACCTTCTTTTTTATCATATGATAACCTTTTAAAATCTAAAGTTATAATATACAGTTACTATCTACCCTACTAACCGTCTTATTTAATATAGTCACTCTTCTTACATTAGTTTATCATAATGAAATTTTCACTTTGTGACATAGTAGCTTTTATTTCTACATAGTCAAAGTTTACAATCTATATCTACTCTTCTTTTATATCTATTTTCCTAATATAGTGACTTTTTTTTATATAAATCATATGAATTAGCATTAGGTCCACACTATACTAATTTAGTGTGGACCAGGTCCATATAAGGGGGCGTTTGGTTCACCAAGGAGAAAGGAAAAGGGTTCAAGAAAGGAAAATGAGGTGAATCGAAACCCAAGCCCTTAGATGTAGTAATAGGTTGTTTGTTTCAAAATATCTAGGGTATCGATCATATCAATAATAATAATAAAAATAAAATAATAATCATAATAAAAATATAAATAAGTAAAAAATTGAAAATAATAAATGTAATAAATTAATAATAATAATAAATAAAAATAATAAAATAATAACAAAGTAATAATAATAAATTAATAAAAAATAAATAAAGATGTTAATAATAATAAAATAATAATTAATAATAATAATAATAAAATTATATTAATTAAATAATAATTAAAAATAATAAAATAGTAATAATAATTAATAATATTAATAACAATAATAATAAGTGTTGTAGCCTAACATCTACGGCTCCCTTAACGACACATGGGCTCATCAGAGCTGTACACGTGTCACCCTATTTAAAATAAAAATAAGGCTTAATCTCTGGGCTATACTCAGTTGGGGTAAAAGGATTGAATTTCTGGCCCAACAGTCAGAATCCAGTACTACCAGATGGCTGAAGGAGAGTGGTTAATAGACTTTCACCAGTCCTGGTCTGCCACGTGTCATGATCCGATCCCCGACCAATCGAAGCCACTATTCTAGGGCAGGTTTTAAGGATAGCTGTCAACTTGCTATCACTATAAATACCCCTGAAATCAGGAGAAACATTCATTCAATGCAAACAGTGCAAAGTTACTCTGATAAAATTCTCTCTCACTTTCTCTTTCTATCTCTACTTTCTCTCACTACTCCTGATAACTGACTTAAGCATCGGAGGGGGAACCACCACCCAAACCTCCAGGGTGGGTCCCTTTGTGCAGGTTTGGGAGCAGAGCAAAGACCAAGGTCTAAGAGGATTCAGACATCGTTGCACAAGTCTCCAGCACAAGATACTAATTTACTTGCTCGATGGGCGGGCGCAGATGTGTCGTTTTGCACCGCACCCTGCCAAAGATAAAATTTCTCCTACTCTCTTTTACACTAAGCTAGTATAATGGAAGTAGGGGTCGTATCCACAGGGAAACAGGGACGAGTTTAATATTTAGCGTGATTCAAAACCTAGATTAAGCTAAGGGCCGAGAAACCTAATTACAAAAGGGGGGTTTCAAGTAGATTTACGAACAAACTAAAACTAACTAGCATATAAACAAAATGAGAAATCAATATAGGAAGATCTTGAATCCGATTAACATCCACTTCAATTCATTATCGATCATTGAACCTCCACTCTAATTATTTCCATAATTATCTATTGTTGAGAATTAATCTCGCATTCTCCTTATTCTTAGTTGAATAGCACGATCAGCGTGACTATAAAACCCTAACTAAAGGATAACCTAGTCCGATAGCATCTAAGTTCAATCCAATAGCAGCAATAAACACAGAGAACCAATAGACCTGCTAACGTCATACAAGCGATAAACATTCAACAGTTGATTCAATTTCCCCAAGAAATAACCAAGACGATCTGCATCTAAATTACTCCCTAGTTTGCTACCAATTGATAAAAGAATAAAACAATCCGATTCTATTCTTAAATCTAGCATTAGATTAATTACACAATCAAACTAGTAACGTTCCTAGCATAATTATGCAAAAACCATAGAAAGCAATCATAGAAATTAAACCATAATCAAAGAAACTAAATAGAGAGGAAAGATCTCACAATAATGCTTGAAGCTCCATATTAATCTCGTTCAAGAACGGTTCAAGCTACAATCGGCATAGCATAAGCCAATCCCATAGTTGAAATCTACAAAAACTAAACTAGAAAATGAAAACTAAAAAGAGAAGACAACAAGAGAGGAGTGGAGTTTTGGAGACTCCCTCTCCTTGTGGCTGCTGCCCCCTAGGTCCAAAAATCAAGTTTAGTATTTATACTAAAGCTCAAAAGTCAGCCGACAATTACACCGACCTAGGGGTCGCGAGGTGCGGTACAGGTCGCGAGGTGCGATGAGCTACTGCCTCCAAAACACGCTGAAGAGTTGGGCAGGCCAAGGAAGTCGCGAGGTGCGAAGTAACTCGCGAGGTGCGAGAAGCAGGTCGTGAGGTGCGAGAAATCTCGCGAGGTGCGACCTGCGTTGTGCTGCTTGCTGGCTTCCGGTAGTGCTGGGCTTCGAGCGCGCACGAGAGCCGGGCGAGCTCGAGCGCCGAGCGCGTGCGGTGATGGGCGATGATGCTTGGCCGCTCGGTAGGCTTGGTGCTATGCTCTGGCTACGGCTTGGGACGATGCTTGATTGGAACATGTGGCGACGCTTGGCAAGTATAACGATGTTGAGTCGTTCCAAACACTAATGCTTCTAGGAGCTCGGAACTTACAACTTTAACAATAATTAATATACAAAATTCCGAACTTCCGCTAAGAGCTAAATAAAATGCAAACGTTAACAATTATGATCAAGACCCTTAGCAAAAAGCACCCAAAATATAATATAAACACCGTATAACTTGAGCGTATCACTCGACAAGGAAGCTAAACCTACAACTTACTTGTTGGACAAGTGGACAAAACATTTGGCGCCGTCTGTGGGGAGACGCAACGATGACTGATTGTCAATCGTCCAACATTGCCAGGAATCGAAGCCTTCAAGTTAATGTCGAAGATACGGTGGAGCATGAAAGACCACCTAGAGGAAGAGATAGACCCCCGTCCATTGTCAATGTTCCCGACCAAGCCAAGAACCTGGTCATCCAAGTGAATGCGGATCGTCCAAAGGCTGCCGCCCACCCGGAGAATGTGCTCGAATGACTTTCGAGACTAAGATGGCGGCGGTCGTCCAAGAACAGATTAAAAGCAATATGCTGTTTTTTCATCACAACCCGGAGCCAGCTGCTAACAATCCACCTCGTCCTAGAGGACGTTCTCAAGTAGATCGTCCAGGTCCTAGTCGATATGTTCGTCAGGAGCCCTCTAGGAGGACGGCAAGAGGAAAGCAGCCAGAGGATAATGATCAACGAAGAAAGATGGACTGGAACCTGGTGGTGAGGACTCAGGACCATGTTCATCCAAGCGGGCACCGCATGAAAACAGATGCCAGAGAGTATCTAGAAGCAAAGAAAGCTGCTGCATTACAACGATCAGCGACAGGATCTACACCATATTTGAGAGACCCTCCTTTGAGGTTGTCGTCCAGAGGGGAGGGACGAAGTTTAAGTCACTCTCTTGTTCATCCGCGACAGGAGAAGATAGTGGCTCAGCCCATGGTCTATAGGCGTCCAGTGCCTGCAAACACTTCATCCAATCCTGTAATGAAAGAATATCGCAAGGAGTTCATACCCATTGAGGGACAGCTGGGAGCCCTCCGGATCAACTGGCCTACCCCATTCTTGGCCAGGATCATGGAGGCGCCCCCCTTCCCAAAGGTAAAACTCCCAACCATTGAGCCTTTTGATGGAACAACTGATCCTGATGATCACCTGTCTGCTTACAAACATCAGATGTACGTCCAAGGAGTGGACGATGCTACTTGGTGTAAGAATTTCCCAGCTACCTTGAAGGGAGTAGCTCAGAAGTGGTTCAATAATCTTCCCCCTAATTCAGTCAACAATTTTACTGAACTCAGTTTCTTATTCAATAGTCACTTTGTTGCCAACAAGCAAGAGCAAAAGACAAGCATGCACCTAGGCAAGGTCGTCCAGGGACCTAAGGAGGCTCTTAGAAGTTTTGTTAAGAGATTTAACCTAGAAGCACTTCCGCATCCAAGATCTTAATCTTTGGAGTAGCCTTTGACGCCTTCATCGGGGTCTAAGGCCAGGAAGTTTCAAGTTTGATCTTGTTAAGAAGAAAATCTCCACTCTTGCTGAGGCTTTAAGAGAAGCGGAAGCGTTTATCCACGCTACCGAAGTGTGTGCTGAAGCAAAACATCCCGAGTCTAAGAAGCCTGAAGAGGTTGCTCAGCCAAAGAAGAGCAACCCCAAAAAGGCCGAGACCAGGGCTATAGCCGCAACCACCACTTCGTCCAGAAGGAGCAAGAGAAAGGAGGCCGAGCCATCCTCATCCAATCCTATTGAGTTTAACAAAGACCAATACTCCATTCTCATGGAGATCAAGGATCAATATGAGTTGAAGGCCCCAGCTGAGATGAAAACCCCTTATAGAAATAGGGATAAGAGCAAGTATTGTCACTTCCACAAGGATTGTGGTCATGAGACTAATGAATGTAAGCACCTCAAGAGAGCTTTGGAAGAGTTAGCCCGAAAAGGAAAGATGAATTCCTATATGCCACAAGGGGGAAGGAAGTTCCCAAGGAAAGATGATTGGCATAACAAGAAGAAAGAGAGTGCAAGCACAGACGAAGATGTTGTTCTCGTAATCTCAGGTGGATTTGCTGCTGGGGGACCAACCAATACAGGGCACAAAAACTACCTTAGGGAGCTCGGCCAAGTGTTGTTAGCTGATCAGACAAAGGTTGAGCCCTTCCCAAGGGTGGTAGTTAGTGAGCAAGATCGGGGCAGGTTGAGGACTCCCCATGATGATCCCTTGGTTGTAGAAATGAAAATAGCAAACTTGAGAGTAAGAAGGATCCTGATCGACACCGGAAGTTCGACGGACATCATTAGTGCTGATTGCTTGTCCAGACTAAAGTTTGAGGAGATGAACTTAGTTCCCGTTCACCATCCCATCATAGGGTTTGGGAGAGGAGTCATCCATCCCATGGGAACGGTGACTTTGCCCGTTCGAGTGGGAGAGAAGGAAGTCTCAAGAACTCTGTTTATCAAGTTCTTGGTGGTCCGAGACTTGACAGCCTACAATGTCATTCTTGGACGACCAACTCTGAATCATGTCAAAGCAATAATAGTAACTCACCTGATGTTGATGAAGTATGAGTGTGATGACGGCAAGATTGGCTCCTTATATGGAGACCAGCAGGCGGCTAGGGAATGTTACCTAACTACTCTGAAACCATCATCATGGAAGGCAGATAAGCAAGACCAGACGAGGGTCGCTGGCGAAAGGAAAACGTCCGAGATTGTGAAAGACCCTGTCTGATAGTCCAGGAAGTGCGAAGCGGAACTTTCGTCTCCAAGACATGGATGGACGACCAATATAGCGCACTTGGAACTCAGACACATTGAAAAAAGTACAACGTCTGACTCAATCAATCGGCAAGAAATCTACAGTAGTCTGTAATACCAAACAAGTGCCACGACACAAAAAAGAGAAAAAGAATTGTATACATGTATCTTGACACTTAGTCAAGCAAAATTCATATAATACAATTCCTACTTTCTCGTTATATTGTTCCTTTATTTTTTACTAAGTTGTTCACTTTGGGGCATCTTTACCACCAGTTGGTCTAGTGGCCTAAAAGTGACATTAACTTAGACAAAATTACAAAGAACATTAAAACGTTCAATGAAAAGGATAAACAATGGACATCATAACGGGAAATAACCATTTCTCAGACACACATTGCTTCCTCAAAGAGACCGGCCAAGGTGTAATAAACCTAAAAGGTATATCGCACATATGGTTAATTAAATAATGACAGTCTCTAGTAAGAGAAACGTCATGGTCCCTAAAAGGAAGCCGACTTGAAATAAGAAAGCCTTAGTAAAGGAATCTTACTTTTAAATGCAAGGTCAGCTAAGTAGCAAAGGCTCTAGTAAGGGTTCACTACTTCGAGAAGAGCGTGGCTTCCTCAAGGAAGCCGGCCAAAACATGGTTCGTCCATAAAAAGCAATATATAAATTTCCTACAAGTATTTAAGCTCGTCCTAAACGAAAGAGTTTATGTTGGCTCGGCCAATGTTGGCCTCTCTCCTTCTTGGTGCAAAGCTCGTCCAGAATACAAGGATGAACTAGGCCCAAGAAGGGGGGGATACAACTAAAACCTTCGAACTTTTAGGACTAGTTAAGTTTGAGGGACGAGCCACAATTATACTTAGCTTCTTTGAGAGTCTGAAGATCGTCCAAAGGCAAGGATGAGACTCACCCTTTCCTTAACTAAGCAAGGTGGCCGTCCAAATCATGGACGCTTTCCTTCTTCGAGCTCTCCTCGTCCAGGGAAATGTACTCGTCCAAAGACTCTAGAAGACTCCCAGACGAGAATGGTCCCAAGAAGGTGGCCGTCCAAATCATGGACACTTTCCTTCTTCGAGCCATCCTCGTCCAGGGAAAGGTACTCGTCCAAAGACTCTAGAAGATTCCCAGACGAGAATAGTCCCAAGAAGGTGGCCGTCCAAATCATGGACGCTTTCCTTCTTCGAGCCATCCTCGTTCGGGGAAAGGTACTCGTCCAAAGACTCTAGAAGACTCCCCGGGGCGAGAATAGTCCCAAGAAGGTGGCCGTCCAAATCATGGACGATTTCCTTCTTCGAGCCATCCTCGTCCAGGGAAAGGTACTCGTCCAAAGACTCTAGAAGACTCCCAGACGAGAATGGTTCCAATAAGGTGGCCGTCCAAATCATGGACGCTTTCCTTCTTCGAGCGATCCTCGTCTAGGGAAAGGTACTTGTCAAAAGACTCTAGTAGACTCCCAGACAAGAATGGTCCCAAGAAGGTGGTCGTCCAAATCATGGACGCTTTCCTTCTTCGAGCCATCCTCGTCCAGGGAAAGGTACTCGTCCAAAGACTCTAGAAGACTCCCAGACGAGAATAGTCCCAAGAAGGTGGCCGTCCAAATCATGGACGCTTTCCTTCTTCGAGCCATCCTCGTCCAGGGAAAGGTACTCGTCCAAAGACTGCAGAAGACTCCCCGACGAGAATAGTTCCAAGAAGGTGGCCGTCCAAATCATGGACGCTTTCCTTCTTCGAGCCATCCTCGTCCAGGGAAAGGTACTCGTCCAAAGACTCTAGAAGACTCCCAGACGAGAATAGTCCCAAGAAGGTGGCCGTCCAAATCATGGACGCTTTCTTTCTTCGAGCCATCCTCGTCCAGGGAAAGGTACTCGTCCAAAGACTCTAGAAGACTCCCAGACGAGAATGGTCCCAAGAAGGTGGCCGTCCAAATCATGGACGCTTTCCTTCTTCGAGCGATCCTCGTCCAGGGAAAGGTACTCGTCAAAAGACTCTAGTAGACTCCCAGACAAGAATGGTCCCAAGAAGGTGGTCGTCCAAATCATGGACGCTTTCCTTCTTCGAGCCATCCTCGTCCAGGGAAAGGTACTCTTCCAAACACTCTAGAAGACTCCCAGACGAGAATAGTCCCAAGAAGGTGGCCGTCCAAATCATGGACGCTTTCCTTCTTCGAGCCATCCTCGTCTAGGGAAAGGTACTCGTCCAAAGACTACAGAAGACTCCCCGACGAGAATAGTCCCAAGAAGGTGGCCGTCCAAATCATGGACGCTTTCCTTCTTCGAGCGATCCTCGTCCAGGGAAAGGTACTCGTCCAAAGTCTCTAGAAGACTCCCAGACGAGAATGGTCCCAAGAAGGTGGCCGTCCAAATCATGGACGCTTTCCTTCTTCGAGCCATCCTCGTCCAGGGAAAGGTACTAGTCCAAAGGATACTCGTCCAGAGGATTAAGAAGGTTCCCGTCCAAGCAAGGACGTTTTCCTTCTTCAAGTTACCCTCGTCCAAGAAAAGTGGTAACCACTTCGACGAGTCAAAAGGATACTCGTCCAGAGGCATAAGAAGGTGCCCGTCCAAGCAAGGACGTTCTCCTTCTTCAAGTTACCCTCGTCCAAGAAAAGTGGTAACCACTTAGACGAGTCAAAAGGATACTCGTCCAGAGGCATAAGAAGGTGCCCGTCCAAGCAAGGACGTTCTCCTTCTTCAAGTTACCCTCGTCCAAGAAAAGTGGTAACCACTTAGACGAGTCAAAAGGATACTCGTCCAGAGGCATTAAAAACCCTCAGACGAGAATAACCCAAAGAAGGTGCCCGTCCAAGCAAGGACGTTCTCCTTCTTCAAGTTACCCTCGTCCAAGAAAAGTGGTAACCACTTAGACGAGTCAAAAGGATACTCGTCCAGAGGCAAAGAAGGTGCTCGTCCAAGCAAGGACGTTTTCCTTCTTCAAGTTACCCTCGTCCAAGAAAAGTGGTAACCACTTAGACGAGTCAAAAGGATACTCGTCCAGAGGCATAAGAAGGTGCTCGTCCAAGCAAGGATGTTTTCCTTTTTCAAGTTACCCTCGTCCAAGAAAAGTGGTAACCACTTAGACGAGTCAAAAGGATACTCGTCCGGAGGCATTAAAAACCCTCGAGCGAGAATAACCCAAAGAAGGTGCCCGTCCCAAGCAAGGACGTTCTCCTTCTTCAAGTTACCCTCGTCCAAGAAAAGTGGTAACCACTTAGACGAGTCAAAAGGATACTCGTCCAGAGGCAAAGAAGGTGCTCGTCCAAGCAAGGACGTTTTCCTTCTTCAAGTTACCCTCGTCCAAGAAAAGTGGTAACCACTTAGACGAGTCCAAAGGATACTCGTCCAGAGGCATAAGAAGGTGCCCGTCCAAGCAAGGACGTTCTCCTTCTTCAAGTTACCCTCGTCCAAGAAAAGGGGCAACCACTTGGACTAGTCAAAAAGATACACGTCCAGAGGCATTAAAAACCCTCAGACGAGAATAACCCCGAAGAAGGTGCCCGTCCAAGCCGGGACGTTTTCCTTCTTCAAGTTAACCTCGTCCAAGAAAATTGGGCAACGACTTGGACGAGTCTCAAGGTACTCGTCCAAAAGCATTCGGCTTCTCAGACGAGAATGACCCAAAGAAAGTGGCCGTCCAAGAATGGACGCCTTCCTTCTTCCGGTGATTCTCGTCCAGAGAAAGTGTTTCATTATCTTAGACGAGAATATCCCTAAGGTGGACATCCATACTTGGATGTTTTCCTTCTTCGGGTGATTCTCGCCCAAGGGATATATGCAAAAAAAAAATATAAAAAAAAAAAAAAAATATTCACAGTCGAAATGGCCAGAAGAAAAAGGTAACGGTCGGTTATGGCCAGGTAAAATCTGGAAAGGGCGCGTCATTTCCTTCATTTTGAATACACTACCTTCCGTAAACGGGCCTTAACCGTCGGACGGGCCAACAAAAAGCTACCTTGGGTAAAAGGGCATTAACCGTCAGATGGGCCAACAGTGAAAGCCCTTTTAGGGGCAAATGTTGTAGCCTAACATCTACGGCTCCCTTAACGACACCTGGGCTCATCAGAGCCGTACACGTGTCACCCTATTTAAAATAAAAATAAGGCTTAATCTCTGGGCTATACTCAGTTGGGGTAAAAGGATTGAATTTCTGGCCCAACAGTCAGAATCCAAGATTACCCAGTGGTGAAGGAGAGTGGTTAATAGACTTTCACCGGTCTCGATGCCACGTGTCATGATCGATCCCCGCCAATCGAAGCCACTATTCAAGGGCAGGTTTTAAGGATAGTTGTCAACTTGCTATCACTATAAATACCCCTGAAATCAGGAGAAACATTCATTCAATGCAAACAGTGCAAAGTTACTCTGATAAAATTCTCTCTCACTTTCTCTTTCTATCTCTACTTTCTCTCACTACTCCTGATAACTGACTTAAGCATCGGAGGGGGAACCACCACCCAAACCTTCAGGGTGGGTCCCTTTGTGCAGGTTCGGGAGTAGAGCAAAGACCAAGGACTAAGAGGATTCAGACATCGTTGCACAAGTCTCCAGCTGAAGAACACTCAAGATACTAATTTACTTGCTCGACAAGGAAGCTAAGCCTACAGCTTACTTGTTGGACAAGTGGACAAAACAATAAGAATAACAATAACAGTAACAATAATAATTTCTCTCAAAAAAAAAAAAAACAGTAACAATAATAATTATAATAAGGGTAACTGTTTCGTCTACTACTTGTCCAACAAGTCAGCTGTAGGCTGAGCTTTCTTGTCTCACAAGTAAACGAGTTCCCTTAGATGTTCTTCAGCTGGAGACTTGTGCAATAATGCCTGAATTAGCTTAGTCCTTAGCCTGGGCTTCGCTGCCGAACCTGCAAAAAGGGACCCACCCTGGAGGTTTGGGTGGTGGTTCCCCCTCCGAAGCTTAAGTCAGTTATCAGGAGTTGTAAGAGAAAGTAGAGATAGAGAGAGAAAGTGAGAGAGTATTTTTTCAGAGTAACTTTGCACTGTTTGCATTGAATTATCTTTCTCCTGATTTCAGGGGTATTTATAGTGATGGCAAGTTGACAGCTATCCTTAAAATCTGCCCTAGAATAGTGGCTTCTGATTGGCTGGGGAATCAGATCATGACACGTGGCAGGCCATGATTGGTGAAGGTTTATTAACCACTCTCCTGCAGCTACCTTGTAGTGCTGGGTTCTGACTGTTGGGCCAGAAAATCAACCTTTTAACCCAACTGAGTATAGCCCAGAAATTAAGCCTTCTTTCCATATTAAGTAGGGTGACACGTGTACGGCTCTGATGATCCCACGTGTCGTTAAGGGAGCCGTAGATGTTAGGCTACAACATTTCCCCTAAAAGGGCTTTCACTGTTGGCCCATCTGACGGTTAAGGCCCTTTTACCCAAGGTAGCTTTTTGTTGGCCCATCTAACGGTTAAGGCCTGTTTTACAGAAGGTAGTGTATTCAAAATGAAGGAAATGACACGCCCTTTCCAGGATTTTACCGGTCATAACCGACCGTTACCTTCTTTTCTTCGGTCATTTCTGACCGGCTCCACAAGTTTTTTACCCCCTATAAATACTCTTGGTGTGAGAACATTTAATCATTTCACACCTTGAACGAATTTTTCTATAGAGAGGAACTCTGCAAACTTTTCTAGAGAGAGAGAGATCGTCCAGCTTCAGCATTCTTCACCGAATCGTCTAGACGTTCTTAGCAGGTATCATTTCTTTGTTCTTTTCATTCTTCTTTATTCTTTATTTTTTCTTAGAAAATCAATAAAATGGAATCTTCTTCGTCAAATAATCCTAGCCGACCAAGAGCTTGCCTTGACCCTAGAACCGATACTTCTTCTTCGGCACATTTTAGAGTTGGGCCTCTTCTGGCCGAGTATATATTTTTTCATGGTTTTGGCCGAGAAAGTCAGACGACCCAGTCTTTACCTGTGCAGGGTAATCTGGCTCGCATCAAGCAAACGGTCCGTCTAAGACGAAAGGTAATAATCCCGTCAAATAGTTCGGATATGGAGGAAATTAGAAGGCGTCTAGGTCCCCACTCTGACCCCGACTTCATTTTGGTCAATCGTAAATGGTTAGAGAAAATCGGCCCAGACCCTAGCTATTTATTCTTCTACATGCCCATGCGGGCTTTTCCGTTGTCATTCCAAATAAAGATGCGACAATCCTGAGCGCTCCCAGGAACCATTTCGCCGTCTATAAACTGGCCTTGGACGCGGGATTGAGGTTCCCTCTCCATGAATTCATAGAACAAGTGCTGCAGTACTACCACATCGGCCATAATCAGCTGGCTCCAAACGCTTGGCACAACGTCTTGACGTTCATTGCCGTCTGTGAGTTGCGCGGCCAAGCCCTTTCCCTTCAAGCCTTTACTCACATCCATTATGCGGCCAAGGTACCTGGGGCCGTGGACGGGGCATGGCTTAGCATCTGCAACTGTCCCGGCTTTATGACGGCTTGGGGAAAGCCGTCGAAGATGCATGAATGGAAGGCCGACTTCATCTTCTTAAAGGCGGCCAATGATTCGGCCACTGAGGGCTATAGATTCTACAATCGGTCCGTCACGAATACGGGGCGGAAGCAGTCCTGGCTGGACCTGGAGGATAGCTTCGACGAAAACGTGGTGGAGTACTTTAGAGTAAAGGAGTACTCCAGGCCCGACCAACGATCTTTTAAGGGACCATCTAACTGGATACCCTTTAAAGAAATGTTTTACCAAGACGACTTCTTGGTGGCCGCCGGCTTGCGGTTGGCCGATGATAAAGGTATATATTCAAAATCCCCCAAGTAAAACTCTTCGTCCATAATTCATTAGACTAACCAATTTTTCTTTTTCTTTGCAGACTCGCCGAACTCGTCTCAAAGCTTCTTGGACGGGAGACATAAGTATGTCTAAATTCACAGACAACTTATGGAAGGAATATGCCAAAAGCAGCACCGAAAAGAGGGCTGAGACGCTGGTAAAAATTTTTTTTTTTTAAAGACGAGGATCATTCTGGTTCGTCTGGAATTGGCATCCAGTTTTTGGAAGAGAATCACCCAAAGAAGGAGAACGTCTAAGCAAGGACGTTCACCTTTGGGGCATTATCGTCTGAGAGTTTATAGTCTTTGGACGAGTGCCATTCGAAACTCTCTCTGGACGAGGGTAGCCCGAAGAAGGAAAGCGTCCAAGCTTGGACGACCACCTTCTTGGGGCCATACTCGTCTGTAACGTTAAAAGTCTTTGGACGAGTCAATTTTGGACTCGTCCACGCCATAATGCCTTTCCTTGGACGAGGATAGCCAGAAGAAGGAAAGCGTCCACGATAGGACGACCACCTTCTTGGGGCCATACTCGTCTGAGATTTTGAAAGTCTTTGGACGAGTCAATTTTGGACTCGTCCACGCCATATTGCCTTTCCTTGGACGAGGATAGCTAGAAGAAGGCAAGCATCCACGATAGGACGGCCACCTTCTTGGGGCCATACTCGTCTGAGATTTTTTTTTTGGCGTCCCCGGACGAGTACATATTCGGACGGCCACCTTCTTGGTGCCATTCTCGTCTAGGAGGCTTTGGGTTCTGAAGCCGGACGAAGAGTTGATTTCCTCTCCTTGGACGGGAGTCATTTTAGTCCGTCCAATTTTGGGACGGCTTCCTTCTTTGCATAAGCTTCGTCTGTATCCGAAGTTTTTCTCGGACGAAATTCCCTTAGGATAGGAGGTGTTTAGGGTTTGACGCCTTCCTTCTTTGGGTAATTTTCGTCTGAAGATTTGCAATTTGATTTGTGTTTTGATCTGTGGACGTCCGTTATTTTAACTTGATTATTTCTTGCAGAAAAATGCTCCTACTAACAAACTCCCACCCGGGAAGTCGCCATCGTCTAAGAAGAGGCCTACGGCGGCCGCGGACCAGCCTCCCTCGAAAAAGCCTAAAGGCTTTATGAGAAAAAGGCCAGAGAAGACGACTTCTACTGGAGGAGGTGGGGAGAAGAGCATGCCGCCACCCAAGGACAAGGCCCTGAAAAAGGAGCCTTCGGCTGCTACCCCTGCTGAGAGGGAAGAGATGGCGGATCCTGCCTGGTCGGTTGGATGTTATGCCGCCAGATTCGCCGAGGTCAGACCAGAGTCGTCCTTGGCTTTGGTTATTCCGGAGCCAGAGACGGCGGCTGAGAACTACCCGGGCTTTAGCGGCTCAGTGGCCAAGCTGGTGCCTCAGATGCCGTTAGCTGTTAGGACGGCATCTATTTTGTCTGGTGAGTCGTATTATCCGAATATAGTTAGGACGGTGCGGGTCGGCGAACGGTCTATGAGTCCGTCCAATAGACAAGCCATCGTCTATCCCATCAAGATAACTGACTCTCCCCCTCTTTCAGATAAGGGCAAAGGGCCCGCTATACCTGCAACTCCTCCTACCATAGACTCGGACGAGGAGTCTTCTCATGCTTTCGCCAAAATGTCAAAGGCTGAAAAGGATCGGCTTAAGCAGGGGCTCTTCAAGTGTTTCCCTGAATCCTATATCAAAGGATTAAGGGGAGCCTCGGCCGGGCATGTGGGCTACATGTCACAACTTGCTGCTGAGGTATAACTTACTGCCGCTTTGGTTTAATACTTGTGTATATTTTTCCTTTTTGCAGCTCGTCTAATGATTTGTTTTTATTGCAATAGCTTTTTGCTCGCAGCATGCTTACTGAAGAATGGGCGAGGGACTTGAGAAAAGAGAATAAGAAGCTCGTCCACCTTGCCACAATGGCAGGCGACAAGGCCATCCATGACATTGAGATGACTAATACCCTTCATCGTCAGTCACTGGACGCTTTGGAGAAGAGATCAGCAGACTTGGAATCCTCGAACAAGAAATATCTTGTCACCATCAACGATCTGTACACGGAGCAAGACAGCCTGAAGATGATCTTAGATACTATCTCTACAGATCTAAAGGGTGAAAGAGATGCTGCTCTTCTCGCCGCTGTCCAGCTGAGGAGGGAGAATATTCTCCTGAGGGCGAGAACTGCCCGTCTAGATAGGGAGGCGGCCAAGGCCTTCGACGATGCCAAGGAAGGGTTGGAGCATGCCGCCGAAACGTCTAAGGACTGGGCCGTCAAGGCCTTCGAGATGCTGGCCGAGCCTTCTGAGGTCCCCAGCTTTATTCGTCGTCTGGATTATCAGGAGAGTCTTCATCGTGCCATGATACGTGCCGAGGAACCTCCAGAGTTTTTGGACTCAGATGACGAAGCTGCGGTCGAGGAGGAGGACAAGTAGTAGACGACCAGGAAACCCGTGCTGAAGATGATGCCTAGTTTTAGGTTTATTTTCCTAAGTTTCTTGGCTTGTTTGCCGTTGTACCTTTAACTCTTCAGTCTTAAGCTGTAATTCTTTTGCCAATTATATATATGAAGACTTTTTGCCAATTCCTTGTCTTTTCTCTTTTTGAATTTAAATTCTGACTAAGTATAACATTAACTTCGTCATGATTGCTGGACGTCCAGCACAGAAGTTTAAGGAAAGAGCAGCGTGCTTGCCTTTAGACGATCGCAAATCTTTAAAAATTGCCTCCAAGCACAAGAATTGACTCGTCCTGAACTATTGAACGATCTACAAGAAGAGACACGTCCTGAACTTTTGGACGATCTACCTTATCTGAATAATACAAACTTGTCAAACCTGTTCCTTGCCCTTGGACGATCGAGAATCTGTGCAAAATGCTGCCAAGTACAGGAATAAGCTCGCCCTAAACGTTTTAGACGATCTACCTTATCTGATTTATACAGACTTGCCAGACCTAATTCTTGCCCTTGGACGATCGACAAGATTGCAAAATGTAGCAACTACCAAAAGAGACTCGTCTGGGACGGTTTGCAAAATGCATACAGGAGAAGATTGCCATCCTTGCCCTTGGACGATTACTAATCATCCCATGAAATATCTAAGTATTTAATGAGATTCGTCCTAGATTTTTGGACAGTATGCTTAATTAGACGAGTCTTGCCCAAAAAGGGAAAACGGCCAATACCTGTTTGTTTTGTGGACGAGCCACGTTCTACCCGTTTTACTCGAGCTACTAACACTCGTCCTGCACTATCAAACCATCACAAGGGCATCTGTTGCCTAGGTCCTCCTGGTTTTTGGACGACCTTTTCTCTTTAGCTCGTCCTATAGGCTTCTATCATCCCCCCTTCTTGGGCTTAACTCAACCGCACTTGATGGGCGAGCCAAAGTCCAAGAAGGAGAGCGGCCATCCTTGGCCGAGCCTGTTGAAATTGATGGACGAACTTGAGATACATGTTCAAAGCTTGTTTTAGCCGGCTTCCTTGAGGGAGCAACACTCGTCATTAAGTAGTGATCCCTTACTAGGGTCTAGACTACTTAGCTGTCGGTGCTTTTGAAAGTAAGTATCCTTTACTAAGGTCTTATTTCAGGCCAGCTTTCTCTCAGAGACTTTGACGTTACTCTTACTAGAGATTTTGTCAGTTTGATGGCCATGTATGTGTTATATTTTTGGCCGGTCTCTTCGAGGGAGTGATGTTCGGCATAGAAATGAGTAATTTTGACGTTCTATTATTGTTTGTATTTTTGTCCAAGTTATTGTCACTTTTAGACGAGTAACTGATTTAATGCCCTAAAGTGAACTAACTTGGTGAAAATAAACAAAGAAATAAAAGAGTAGGAATTGTATTATATGGATTTTGCTTGACTAAATGCCAAGATGCATGTATACAATTCTTCTTCCTAACATGTGCCGTGTCACTTTGGAGTAACTACAAACTACCTTATAGGTATCTGACAGTGAACTGAGTTAGACGTGGTACTTCTTCAAATTATCTGAATTCCAAGTACGCTGTATAGGTCGTCCATCTAGATCTTGGAGACGAAAAGTCCCTCTGCGCAGCTCTTGGATAATCAGATAAGGTCCTTCCCAGTTTGGTGTTAGCTTCCCTAGCTCCTTAGCTCGTTCAACCACCTCCATTTTTCTTAGAACAAGATCCTCCACCTTGAGTGGTCGTCTAACAACTCTTTTGTTAAACTCCCGAGCCATTCTCAACTTGTACAATTGCATTCTTAGCAAGGCATTGCCCCTGACTTCTGGCACTTGGTCCAAAGCCGTGCGTAATGCAGCCCAGTTGGCATCTTCTGTGTACAACATGACTCGCAGGGTGGGTTCTTCAATCTCAATGGGCAAGACGGCTTCAGTGCCATAGACTAACATGAAAGGCGTCTCGCCTGTAGAATTTTTAGCGGTTGTTCTAATGGACCATAACACTAATTGCAGCTCTTCAACCCATTGTCCTTTGGCGTTATACAGCTTCCTCTTGATTCCATTTGATAGAATCTTGTTGAAGGACTCGACTTGTCCATTGGCTTGTGGGTGGGAGACTGTAGCGAAGTGAGCTTTGATTTCCCTTTCTGACAACCAATCTTTCAACTTAGGCATTTCGAACTGTGGACCATTATCAAAGACGATGGACTGAGGCATGCCAAAACGAGTTATAATGTTTTTCCAGATGAAGCCCTGGACGTCGTTTGTTGTTATTCCTCGCATGGCTTCAGCCTCTATCCATTTAGTGAAATAGTCCACTGCTACTATCACAAACTTCTTTTGCCTAGCTGCCACCGGGAAAGGTCCTAAGATGTCCATCCCCCATTTGGCAAAAGGCAGGGGGAACAAGATGGGGATTAAGCAGTTGGACGGCTTCTGATGCAGGTTTCCATGCTTCTGGCAACTATCATACTTTTTTGCATAGACGAGAGCGTCTTCCTTCAAGGTAGGCCAGTAGTGCCCCGTCCTTAAAGCCTTTTCTCCTAATGCTCTTCCCCCAATGTGCGATGCACAAGCTCCCTCATGGAGTTCTTTCAGAACCTCTAGACCATCTTCTCTGGTGATGCACTTGAGGAGAGGGCGGTTGAATGACTTATTGTAAAGGGTCTCATCCCATAGTTCAAACCACTTGTCTCTAGCCTTCACATACTTGGCCTCTACTGGGTCAGAAGGCAATCGTCCCGTCTTCTTGTATTCTATGATAGGCTCCATCCAGACTGCTCCTCGGCTAAGAAACATAATCTGCTCTTGGTCAATGCTCTTTTTGGGTTTGACTTCCCAAAAAACTATTCTTGGCACATCACCTTCAGCCGAGCTGGCCAATTTAGAGAGAGCATCTGCTTGATGACTTTCTGACCTTGGCACTTGGTCAAGAACAAATCGTTTTAATGGCTTAGTCTCATCCTTGATCAGTCGCTTGTATTTGCTCATTGATGCTTCTTTGCATTCAAAATCTCCATTGACCTGACTGACGACTAAGAGGGAGTCCGATTTGGCCTCAATCTCTACAGCTCCAGCCGCCTTGTACATTTTGATTCCAACTAAGAGTGCTTCATGTTCAGCTTCGTTATTGGACGCTTGGAATTGGAACCTTAGCGCATATTCAAACTTGTCTCCTTCTGGGGATTGGCAGATGATTCCTGCCCCACATCCATTGACAGTGGACGACCCATCAACCATGAGCGTCCAATGCTTCCTTCCTTCCGCTGGATCAGATATTGGCTTTATGGTTGGTCGAGTAAGTTCAACTATAAAATCTGCCAAGGCTTGCCCCTTAATGGCTTTCCTTGGTTCAAATGATATATCGAACATGTTAAGCTCAACAGCCAATTTTAGCATTCGCCCAACGGCTTCCATCTTCTGCAGAACTTGCTTCAAAGGTTGATCAGTGTAGACGATTATACTGTGCGCCAAGAAATAAGGCCTTAACTTTCTGCTGGCCATGACGAGGGCCAATCCAAACTTCTCTACTGGAGTGTACCTATTTTCCGCGTCTTTGAGTACGTGACTCACAAAGTATATTGGGACTTGCACGGATTCTCTTTCAGCCAGCAGAACGACACTCACAGCCTGAGTGGACACGACCAAATATACAAACATCTTTTCCCCCTCGGCTGGGCTAACCAACCTAGGCAGCTGTCGAAGGTGGTCCTTGACCTGCTGCAGTGCTTGCTCCGCCTCCTCTGTCCACTCAAACTTAGCCCTCTTCTTAATAGTGGCGAAGAAGTGATGGCACTTGTCGCCTGACTTAGACAAGAAACGTCCAAGGGCAGCCAAGCAACCCGTCAGTCTCTGAACTTCCTTTATCTTTGACCGAGATTTCATGTCTAGAATAGCTTGGATCTTCTCGGGATTAGCTTCTATTCCCCTCTGGTCCACCAAGAAACCTAAGAACTTCCCTGACAAGACCCCAAAGACACATTTGCTGGGGTTCAGCTTTAACTTGTATTTCTTGAGAGTTTCAAAAGTTTCTCTCAAATCACCAACATGACTTTCTTCTTGGCGGTTCTTGACTATCATATCGTCAATATACGCTTCCATGTTCCTTCCCAACTGTGGCTGAAAAACAGCATTGATCAATCTTTGGAATGTGGCTGGAGCATTACGCAGACCAAATGGCATTCTCAACCAGCCATACAGTCCTTTTTCAGTAATGAAGGACGTTTTGTCCTGATCCTCTGGCCACATGGGAATTTGATGGAAACCTGAATAGGCGTCCATGAAGCTTAGTAAAGCGTGGCCGGCTGTGGAGTCCACTAGACGATCCAACTTAGGCAGCGGGAAGCTGTCCTTGGGACAAGCCTTGTTGAGATCGATATAGTCTACACACATCCTCCAGGTGCCATTGGGTTTTGGCACCATGACCACATTTGCTATCCATTCTGGATAATAAGTCTCTTTGATGAATTTTGACTCCAACAACTTCTGAACTTCCTGGTCGACCGCTTGATTCCTAGCCAGTCCCAAATGTCTTTTCTTCTGACGAACTGGCTTTAATTTTGGATCAACATTCAGCCGGTGGATGGCTACCTCTGGATCAATTCCAGGCATTTCTTCAACACAATAAGCAAACACGTCTTGAAATTCTTTCAGCAAGCTGATTAAGAGGCTCCTCAAACCCAAAGAGAGCGAAGAACCAATCTTCAAAGTTCGTTCTGGACGAGCCTCATCTAGACAGACATCTTCTGGGGCCTCGACTGGTTCTGGACGCTCTATTGCTAGTCCCATGATGGCCATCACTTCTTCAAGCAAGGGAGGCTCTTCCTTGATGATCTCATATTTTCTCTTCTTGCTGGGAAGATGCTCAGATGCCTTCCTTGAGGGAGCGAGAGGCGTCTGAGGGCTCTCAATGGCCATCTTCAATGAGGCCACTTGGTCCTTGACTATCCCAGACGTTTTCCTCTCGCTAGCCACCTTCGTCTTATCTTTGTCTGTATTAGACGTTTTCCTTTCGCCAGCAACCTTCGTCTGATCTTCATTGCATATCTTCCAGGATGACGACTTGAGGGTAGTCAGATAACACTCCCTAGCCACCTGCTGGTCTCCATATAATGAGCCAATCTGGCCATCATCACACTCATACTTCATCAACATCAGGTGAGTTACTATTACTGCTTTGACATGATTCAGAGTTGGTCGTCCAAGAATGACATTGTAGGCTATCAAATCTCGGACCACCAAGAACTTGATAAACAGAGTTCTAGCGGCATCCTTTTCTCCCACTCGAACAGGCAAAGTAACAGTTCCCATTGGATGGATGACTCCTCCCCCAAACCCTATGATGGGATGGTGAACGGGAACCAAGTTCTTCTCATCAAATTTTAATCTGGACAAGCAATCAGCACTGATGATGTCCGTCGAGCTTCCAGTGTCGATCAGGATTCTTCTTACTCTCAAGTTTGCTATTTTCATTTCTACAACCAAAGGATCATCATGGGGCGTCCTCAACCTGCCCCGATCTTGCTCACTAACTACCACCCTTGGGAAGGGCTCGGCCTTTGTCTGATCAGTTAACAAAACTTGGCCAAGCTCCCTAAGGTAGTTTTTGTGACCTCTATTGGTTGATCCTTCGGCAGCAAACCCTCCTGAGATTACGAGAACAACATCTTCGTCTGTGCTTACACTCTCCTTCTTCTTAGTATGCCAATCATCTTTCCTCTGAAACTTCCTTCCCCCTTGAGGCATATAGGAGTTCATCTTTCCCTTTCGAGCTAGTTCCTCCAAAGCCTTCTTAAGGTGCTTACATTCATTAGTTTCGTGACCGCAAACCTTGTGGAAGTGGCAGTACTTGCTCTTATCCCTATTTCTATAAGGGGTTTTCATCTCAGCTGGGGCCTTCAACTCATATTGATCCTTAATCTCCATGAGAATGAAGTATTGGTCCTTGTTAAATTCGATAGGATTGGATGAGGATGGCTCAGCCTCTTTTCTCTTGCTCTTTCTGGACGAAGTGGTGGTGGAGGTTATGGCCCAAGTCTCGGCCTTCTTGGGGTTGCTCTTCTTTGGCTGAGAAACCTCTTCAGGCTTCTTAGACTCGGGATGTTTTGCCTCAGCACAGACTTCAGTAGTGTGGATAAACGCTTCAGCTTCCCTCAAAGCCTCGACAAGAGTGGAAATTTTCTTTTTAACAAGATCAAACTCAAAGCTTCCTGGCCTTAGACCCCTGATGAAGGCGTCAAAGGCCACTCCAGCATTAAGATCTTGGATCTGAAGGGCTTCTAGGTTGAATCTCTTAACGAAACTTCTAAGAGCCTCCTTAGGTCCCTGGACGACCTTGCCTAGGTGCATGCTTGTTTTTTGCTCTTGCTTGTTGGCCACAAAGTGACTAGTAAATAAGAAACTGAGTTCAGTAAAATTGTTGACTGAATTGGGGGGGAAGATTGTTAAACCATTTCTGAGAAACTCCCTTCAAGGTTGCCGGGAAGTTCTTACACCAAGTAGCATCATCTACTCCTTGGACGTACATCTGATGTTTGTAAGCAGATAAGTGATCATCGGGATCTATTGTTCCATCAAAAGGTTCTATAGTAGGGAGTTTAACCTTTGGGAATGGGGGCGCCTCCATTATCCTGGCCGAGAATGGAGTTGGCCAGTTAATCCGGAGGGCTCCCATCTGTCCCTCAATGGGTATGTACTCCTTACGATATTCCCTTAACACCAGATCAGACGACGTATTTGCAGGCGCTGGACGCCTATAGGCCATGGGCTGAGCCACCGCCTTCTCCTGTCGTGGATGAACAAGAGAGTGACTTAAACTTCGTCCCTCCCCTCTGGACGACAACCTTAAAGGAAGGTCTCTCAGGTATGGTGTAGATCCTGCAGCTGATCGTTGTAATGCAGCAACTTTCTTTGCTCCTAGATATTCTCTGGCATTTGTTTCCATTCGGTGCCCGCTTGGACGAACATGGTCCTGGGTCCTTACAACAGGTTCCAGTCCATCTTTCTTCGCTGATCACCATCCTCTGGCTGCTTTCCTCTTATCGTCCTCCTAGAGGGTTCCTGACGAACAGGTCGACTAGGACCTGGACGATCTACTTCGGAACGTCCCCTAGGAGGAGGTGGATTGTTAGCGGCTGGCTCCGGATTATGATGAAAAAACAGCATATTGCTTTTAATCTGTTCCTGGACGACCGCTGACATCTTAGTCTGAAAATCATTCAGAACATTCTCTAGGTGGGCGGCAGTCACTCGTCGATCTAGATTCACCTGGATGACCGATTGCTGGCTTGGTGCGGGAACATTGACGATGGATGGAGGTCTATCTCTTCCTCGAGGTGGTCTTTCATGCTCCACCGTGTCTCCGACATTAACTTGAAGGCTTCGATTTCTAGCCACATTGGACGATTGACAGTCAGTCATCGTTGCGTCTCCCCACATACGGCGCCAAATGTTTCGTCTACTACTTGTCCAACAAGTCAGCTGTAAGCTGAGCTTTCTTGTCTCGCAAGTAAACGAGTTCCCTTAGATGTTCTTCAGCTGGAGACTTGTGCAACAATGACTGAATTAGCTTAGTCCTTAGCCTGGGCTTCGCTCCCGAACCTGTAAAAAGGGACCCACCCTGCAGGTTTGGGTGGTGGTTCCCCCTCCGAAGCTTTGGTCAGATATCAAGAGTTGTAAGAGAAAGTAGAGATAGAGAGAGAAAGTGAGAGAATATTTTTTCAGAGTAACTTTGCACTGTTTGCATTGAATTATCTTTCTCTTAATTTCAAGCACGTGGCAGGCCATGATTGGTGAAGGTTTATTAACCACTCTCCTGTAGCCACCTTGTAGTGTTGGGTTCTGACTGTTGGGCCAGAAAATCAACCTTTTAATCCAACTGAGTATAGCCCAGAGATTAAGCCTTTTTTCCATATTAACTAGGGTGACACGTGTACGGCTCTGATGAGCCCACGTGTCGTTAAGGGAGCCGTAGATGTTAGGCTACAACAGTAACAATAATAACAATAACAATAATAACAATAACGGTAACAATAATAACAATAATAATAATAACAATAATGTCATTAACAATAACAATGACAATAAAAATAATAAGAAGGAAAATTTACCAAAAAAACCTTTTAGGAGTTCATTTTTGCGAAAAAAAACCTTATAAAGCATTTGTTGCGAAAACAAACCAAAACCTTAATTATTTTTGCAAGATGAAACCTGATACCATTTTTCGGCGTTGACCATCTTAATTCCGGCGTTGACCACTTCTATTTCCCTTTTCCTCCATAATTACCACCAAGCCACCACTACCACCACCTGTCGTTAGCCCCTACCCACCTCTGCAGCCCCCACTTCACCCCCCACCCCCCCCCCACCACCGCAGCCCCACTCCACCCCCACCTATAGCCCCCAACCCCTCCCTCCACCCCCTCGGGCGGCGGCCCCGCCTCTCCTCTCCCTTCGTCTATCCCCCACCCCGCGCCACCCAAACCCCCTATCCGCAACCCCCTCCCCCGCAGCTCCCCCCCGCCGCCCCCAACCCAATTTTCGTGATCTATTACTCTCTCTATCCTATCTTTATGCTTTAGGGCATCGGAAAAACCTTGGGTCGTGTGGGAGGGGGAGCCGCCGGGGAGAGGGGGTTGAGGGAGGGGGTGGGACTGACGAAGGGAGAGGAGAGGAGAGGGGGGGTGAGGGAGAGAAGAAGGGAGAGGAGATAGGGTAGGGCGAAGGGGGTGGGGCCGCCGCCCGAGGGGGTGGAACGAGGGGCCGAGGGCCGTGGGGGTGGGGTGGGCCGGTGCAGTGCGAGGGGCCGTAGGGGGGTGGGTGGGAGGTCGGCGGCAGGTGTTGGTAGTGGTGACTAAGTGGTGATTATGGAGGAAGAAGGGAAATAGAGGTCGTCAACGCCGGAAAGTCTATGGTCAACACCGGAAAATGAGATTAGGTTTCATCTTGCAAAAATAATTTATATTTTGGTTTGTTTTCGCAAAAAATGCTTTATAAGATTTTTTTTTTTTCACAAGAATGAACTCGTAAAAGTTTTTTTGGCAAATTTTCCTAATAATAATAATAATAATAATAATAATAATAATAATAATAATAATAATAATAATAATAATAATAATAATAATAATAATAATAATAATAATAATAATAATAATAATAATAATAATAATAATAATAATAATAATAATAATAATAATAATAATAATAATAATAATAATGTTTCAAGGAAAGGGTAAGTGAAACCATGGGGTGGAATAGGGAATGGATGTAGAGGAGTTTGGGATAAGGATAGGGTAAACGGAATCATTGAATTATGAATTAATTGTGATTGTGACAAGATACATTTTATGAATTATGCAATGGCTCATGATAAATTTGATGTGGAAGAGTAACGAAGTTAATGAGAAAGATAAATGACAAGTTTTATCGGCTCATCAGTGGTCATGCTTCCTAATGTTGCTCTCCGAGGAATTGTTAATTTTTGTAGAGAGTATTAAGGCTATGTAATATATAGTTTCCTAAGTTGCATAGGTTTCCTATTTGGTAACCTATATATTGTTGGCTGGCTCAACGAGAAGGCAAGGGAATTTACCCTAATCATTCTCTCTCCATGGTATCAACGCCTACAAATTTTTTTTTTTCTCTCACTCATAATTTCCTTCGGCCATGGCGAGTGATGGGCGACCTTTTTAACACAACCTTCTTCTACACCTACCATCAATACAAACTCACCCTTTTATCTTGGTCCCGGTGATAGACCAGGGGATTTTATTACCCCGACTCGCTTGCGGCACGATAATTATAACGACTGGTCCGCGGATATTCAAATGGCTCTTGAGGCTAGGCGTAAGTTCGGGTTTCTTGACGGTAGTATCACCACTGCCGAGCCTCCCTACACTTCCGCGGATTGGAGCACCGTGAATGCCATGTTAATTTCATGGATTACTAATACTATTGACCCTGAGGTACGCACCACTCTTTCTAAATTTCGTGATGTATCTCGCCTTTTGGAGCATCTTCGAACTCGCTTTGCCTTAGTTAATGGCCCTCGTATTCAGCAATTAAAAACCGCTATTGCAAAGTGCGAACAAACTAAGTCTATGTCCGTCTCTACATATTATGGCAAACTTTGGAAGAACTTGCTAAACATGAACCCTTAATTACGTGCAATTGTTGTTCTAAATGTGATGCTAGCCTCCGTCATGAACAACGTAGGGAAGCCCAAAAACTACATGATTTCTTGATGGGTTTGTATGCGGATTACTATGCTCCTCTTCGGACTATTATGTTGTCCACTGAACCTCTTCCATCTTTGGATTGTGCATATCATCTTGTTGTCCAAGATGAGCGTGTGCGTATGGCTCGAGTGGGTGTGGAGGACAAGCTCCTGCTGTCTTGGGGTTTGCGGTTAATGCCTCATGTGGCCGTGGTTCGGGTGACCGTCCTGTGTGCACCCACTGTCACAAAGTAGGCCATGACGTCACTCGATGTTGGTCTCTTGTGGCATGTTCTCATTGCAAGAAACATGGCCATGATTCTAGTAAATGCTATGAAGTTGTCGGCTACCCCGACTCTACTTCTAAGAATGATGGTCGTGGCTCAAAATCTTCTTCGTCTGGCTCTCGTGGGGGTGGTCGTGCCCCAGCCAAGGCTCATGTCACTCACGGTTCATCTGGTTCCACTTCTTCGGAATCTTCTTCTTCTTCCACCCTATTTACTGCTGATCAGTAGAAGGCTCTTGCCGGCTTGATTGGCGATATCAAAGTTCCTGACGAACGTTTGAGTGGTAAGATCAATTCCAATGCATGGATCATTGATACTGGGGGAACCCATCATGTGACTGATGATATCTCTTGGTTATTTGACTTGGTGGATGTGTTTGATTGTCCGTGATTGTCCTGTTGTTATTTGACTGATGATATCTCTTGGTTATTCGGTTGTCTGACACTATTACTTTATCTGATGTTCTCTATGTGCCTACTTTCAGCTCTAATCTTATCTCGGTATCACAGTTATCTCATGATTTGCATTGCATTGTACAATTTAACTCCTCTATGTGTGCTATACAGGACCATTTGAAGGAGCTGATTGGAACTGGTCATAGGCGAGATGGACTTTATTATTTTTATGGAGGTGATACTGTTCAGCGTGTCTCTGTGCATGGAGTTGCATCCGACTTGGAGCTGTGGCATAGACGCTTGGGGCATCCATCTGAAAAAGTAATAAAGTTGATTCCTCTTTTGTGTGGTCATAAGGTTCATTTGAATAAAGCTTGCGAAATTTGTTTTCATGCTAAGCATTCTAGGGATAAGTTTCCATTCAGTGAGCATAGGGCTAGTAGGATTTTTGAGAAAGTTCATTGTGATCTTTGGGGTCCTTATAGACATGTATCATCTTGTGGAGCTCATTATTTTTTAACTATTGTTGATGATTATTCCCGAGCTGTGTGGGTTTATTTGTTGGAAGATAAAACATAAGTTTTTTGTATGTTTATGGCCTTTAGTGCTATGGTTGAGCGTCAATTTTCTCATCATATTCAAATAGTTCAAAGTGACAATGGCATTGAATTCAATTGTTTACTTGACTATTTTTCTGCTTCTGGCATTATCTTTCAAACTTCTTATGTGGCTACTCCTCACCAAAATGGGCGGTAGAGAGAAAACATCGTCACATTCTCAATGTAGGGAGGGCTTTGCGTTTCCAAGCTCATTTTCCAATTTATTTTTGGGGGGAAAGTGTTCTTACTGCTGCTCATCTCATTAATCGCACTCCCTCTCCCTTACTTGATAATAAAACCCCTTTTGAGCTTCTTTATAATACCTTGCCTGCTTATGAGGTTATTCGCACCTTTGGTTGTCTTTGCTTTGCTCATAATCACAAAACAAAAGGTGATAAGTTTGAAAGTCAGAGTCGCACATGTATTTTTGTGGGGTATCCTTTCGGGAAGAAAGGTTGGAGATTGTTCGATCTTGATACGAAGGAATTCTTCGTGTCTCGTGATGTTAAATTTTTTGAGGATGAATTTCCTTTCTCGCCTTAGATTCATTGCTCGTTGTTCCATCTACTATGTTTCGCACTGATGATACAATAAATGATTTTGCTGATGATGGTCATGTTTCTCTCCCTCTCTCATCCTCATGTTTCTAAAACACTCATACTCCTCAAAATGCCACACATTTGCTGTAATACCCCGAAATTTCGCTCCTAATTTTTTTCGCTTTTTTTTCCCTTAACTGTTATTTTTGCCGTTAAAATTAAAATATTTTATCCTTAAAACTTTTTTATCGTATAAATATGTATTCTGTCAACTTTATTATATATTATATTTTTATAAATTATTTTATTAGAAATTATATATTTTATAGTAGTTAGCGACGTTGTAGCGTTTTGAACCAGTTATGTCTCGAGCAAGGTTCGACTTTCTACGTACACAAGTATGCTGGCGAAAAATGCTGAGTAATGAAGGATTATTTTCAAAATAGTTGAAGAGTTTATAACCCCCTTGTAACCCCCACTTTAATTCCCTTATTTTGGCTTTGTAACCCCCCTTTCATCATCTCTTCTTATCCTTCTTGGAGCTGTTATAACAACATAATTTGCTGTCCATAACCCCCATATCAGCCGGCCAAAGTGAAGAGAAAATCGTCCAAGCTTACTCTTCAAAATAAGACTATTCTTCCACCATTTTTTTTTATTTCTTCATCTTTTTCTTATTATTGCGCGTCGTCAAGATCATTGTTTGAATTGCTAGGAAGGGAGCACGTTGAGGAAGACGCCGCGCGTCGTGAAGAAGTTTAGACCGCTGTTCTACACTCCTCCAGTTGGCCCAGGTAATTAGCAGTTCTCCTAGATCGATTAGTATTCGTATAGGGATTATGCTAGTTTTAGTAGTTGGGTTATTTGGGTTTTTAGTATCATGTTGGCTTGGGTAAAAATTTCATGATAATATTACTTTGGTTTCATGAAATTTATTGGGCGTGTTTTTGAACTCCTCGTGTAAATATTTTTGTGTAGTATGTATTTAGGAATCATGATATTGCTTCTACCTGACTGCTATATGAGCATAAATTGTCTAGTATCTTTAATTTGAAGCTATTACAAGCACGTATGTTGTTGTTGTTCTGGCGTGTATTGTCAATGTGGGTGTGCTATGGTTGTCGTGTTTTGTTGGTCTCGTTTATGTTGCGCATGCGTGGATGTAGTTCTTGTGGTGTGACGCCGTGGTCTTGTTTCTGTATTGTATAATTGCTGCCACTGTTGTGGTTGTAGATCTTTGCCACGAGCCAGGGCCGAGAAACTTGGTGCGTAGCTTCCTTGGTCGATGTTGTTGTGGTTGCGTGGGTATTAGAAGCTTATGTACTATTGTTTGGTGCTCTTGTATTTGCTGAGAATTTTCTTCTACTTCCTTGTTTCAAATTAGTTCTGCATCATAGATGGTATTTTGTGTTCAGTAGACTTTCGTAGTGCTAGCTGAAGGTTGTGTCTAATAATGAGTTTATGTTACCTTGCTTTTTGTTCGTTTATGTTATTAGGTTGTTGTGGTGGTTGATTTTTGTAAAGCATGCAGATTTTCTTATAAGCATGATACTAGAGCAATAGCATGTCTTTCTTTATTGATGTAAGCTATGCCTATTTTGGTTATTTATAAGTTAGCTACAAATTAGTTTTATAAGTTATGGTGTAGAAATATTTGACAAGTTTTGCTATGGCATTGTTATTACGAATGGTTAAATTAGGAAGAATGCTTTAGTTAATTTTATGACGGTTTGATTTGAGTTATATTTTATTATTATTATTATTATTATTATTATTATTATTATTATTATTATTATTATTATTATTATTATTATTATTATTATTATTATTATTATTATTATTATTATTATTATTATTATTATTATTATTATTATCATCATTATTATTATTATTATTATTATTATTATTATTATTATTATTATTATTATTATTATTATTATTATTATTATTATTATTATTATTATTATTTTGAGAAGAGTGTTATTTTGAATTAAAATTCTTGGGTTGCGATCCTTGATTTTCTGCTGATTTGGTGTAAGGCCTTAAGGGCATCCGTTTTAGTTGATAATGATTTGTCGATGACTATGGGTATTATTTTTTATTATTATTGTTTGAGAGCAAGATTAACCGAAGGGACGTAATTCCGAGGTGAAGAACATGCAAACCATAGGACGTAATCCTAGGTATACCTTGGTTTTGTTGTCGTCCGAGAGGTCGGTGGAGACGTAATCCTACACCGCATCGGGGGTATGGCCATTTTTAGACACAGGCAGTAGGGAACGTAACCCATATGCTGTCTGGAGGTTGTCTCACATTACCATAGGAAGTGGGTTGTCCATTAGCGTTCAGCTTTCTATCTCAAACTAATTATATTATTTGTATTACTTTAAACTTCCATGGTTTATGGTATTGATACTTGAGTTTATATATATAAGTTGTTTATCCATTTTGTTTATTTTGTTATCTTTACTCTATTTATTTTTGAGCATGTTGTATTATCGTTGTGTAAGTGTTTTATTTGGTTATCTGAAGTTTACTATTGAGATGTTTTTGTGTGACTTAATTATTAAGGCTTTTATAACTCTTATATGGATCCTAATTGGGCTGGGAGAGCTGTTAGTTACTCCCCACTGATTGTGGATGTTTGTTGATATATTTTGCAGGTGATTATTTCGTGTTATGGGAAATGAGAGAAAGGCTATTTAGGATTTTTATTTGAGACATTTTATTTTATTTATAGTTATTGCATGGGTTTATGAGGTTGTTCTGCCTCCTTATGGATATTTTGGATTATCTTAATTGGGTTTTTAATTTTATATAGTTTAATTTAACCTTTGTTAGAGTGACATTTCCGGTAGGCGATATTTCCGCTATCGCCATCTCCTTAATAAAATGTTCTATTTTGTTTATTTTTATGTTTATAAAAAGGACGGGGTGTTACAGTTGGTATCATAGCAAATGATCCAAAAACTCTCATTGAGTTCCTACATATTCCATGAGAAATGTGTAGTTGTTGCATCTAGGATTATTAGTATCTTAGGCTTCAAGAAAAGTACTTAGTGAGAGTTACTTGGGTAGGAAGAAAGCCTTGGGACTATTTTGTTATATAACGTGCTATGTGTCTTTATTGATTGTGATTGTAAGAAATAACCATTTTTCTTCCTTGTAGGATGCCTCCCCGTTCGTATTTTGAGTGCTCGGAAGGAAGCTGCACGACGTAGGCGTCAGGCGTTGGAGAATGCCATCATATCGTTAGCTAGCAATAGTGTTGCCCCTTCTAATGGGCAATCAGTTTTTGATCGGTTTGGGCAGTCAATGGGTTTATCGCACCAAGTACTTGTTTAATGGTGCCATTGAGCGACTAAAATCACGTCTTGTTGTCCTAGGTAATCATCAGGAAGCCGGCATTGATTACAATGAGACTTTTGCTCCTGTTGCCAAGATGACTACCTTTCGGGCTTTCTTAGCTACTGCTGCTTCAAAAGATTGGGAGCTTCATTAGATGGACGTTCATAATGCTTTTCTTCACGGGGATCTTGATGAAGAGGTATATATGAAGTTGCCTCTTGGTTTTCAGTGTTCTAATCCTAACTTAGTGTGTCTTCTCCGCAAGTCTCTTTATGGCCTAAAACAAGCTCCTCATTGCTGGTTCGCCAAACTTGTCTCTGCTTCGAAAGGGTATGGCTTCTTACAATCATATTCAGATTATTCTCTGTTTACACTCACTCATGGCTCTACTCAGATCAATGTCTTAGTCTACGTTGATGATCTTATTATCTCTGGGAATGATTCCGCTGCTCTCATTACTTTCAAAGCTTATCTGAGTGATTGTTTTAAGATGAAGGATCTTGGTCCTCTTAAATATTTTCTTGGCATTGAAGTTGCTCGTAGTTCATCTGGTTTGTTCTTATGCCAACGCAAATATACTCTGGATATTATTTCTGAAGTTGGTTTGTTGGGTGCCAAACCATGTGGTTTTCCTATTGAACAGAATCATCGTCTCACTCATGCTTCGGGTCCTCCTTTGGTTGATGATGCAGCTTATCGTCGCCTCAATGGGCGTCTGATTTATTTGGCAGTCACAACCCCAGATCTTGCCTATTCGGTTCATGCTTTGTCTCAGTTTATGCAGGAGCCTTTACAGGAGCACTGGGAAGCTGCTCTAAGGGTTGTTCGATACTTGAAAGGTACTCCAGGCCAGAGTATCTTATTACGTGCCGACAGTGAATTATCTTTGCAGGGTTGGTGTGGCTCTGATTGAGCTGCATGTCCTGTTACTCGTCGTTCTCTCACTGGTTGGATTGTTTTCTTGGGTAACTCTCCCATTTCTTGGAAGACTAAGAAGCAACATACTGTCTCTCGTTCTTCTGCTGAGGTCGAATATCGATCCATGGCTGCTATTACTTGTGAACTCAAGTGTTTGAAAGGTGTGTTGCTAAGTATGGGTGTTCATCATCGCAAAACTATTCCTTTATATTGTGATAGCCAGTTTGCTTTGTATCTGGCTTAAAATCTTGTTTTCCATGAGCGTACAAAGCACATTGAGGTTGATTGTCATTTTGTACACGATTCTATCATTGATGGTCTCATTGAGCCTTATTATGTATCTACAAAAGCACAACTTGCTGACATTTTCACCAAAGCTCTCGGCAAGTCATAGTTTGAGTTTTTATTGTCCAAGTTGGGCATTTTCGAGCCTCCCAATGCTCCAACTTGAGGGAGGGTGTAGAGAGTATTAAGGCTATGTAATATATAGTTTCCTAAGTTGCATAGATTTCCTATTTGGTAACCAATATATTGTTGGCTGGCTCAATGAGAAGGCAAGGGAATTTACCCTAATCATTATTACTTCAATTTTTCTGTCCGTGCTGGAGAAAGACTAGCCCAAAATATGGGAAATGATATATCATATACATTGTGAGCAACAAATTTTATGTTCGCTAATGGTTTGCAATGGAGGGAATGTCAAGTTTGATGATTGTAAATTTGTACTAGACAGTTGATTGAAATGTATTTTACAAACTTCATCAATCTCTATAGCTGCCGATATGCTAGCAACTCTTTAACGGTTTTATCTTGGAATTGATTTTCTCTATTGCAGATATATTATGCCACCAGAACATCCAGAGTTGAGGAATTTGCCAACAAATTCAAGGAGGTATTTGTCTTTGAAAGGTGTTAGATTCTTCTTTTTGTACTTTCTTACAATTTCTTCTCTCTTCTATTTGTTTAATGTTAAGAGTTAAGACAACATTATTGTTCCAGTTACAGAACGGTTGGCAGCCTTGCGAAGAGTCCGCCAAAGATTAGAGTTAGCGTCCGCTAGTGAATAGCTGCACAAAAAGCAAACGTGAACTACCCTCGAGGGGGATGCGAGGAAACCCCCTCCGACGCTCAAGTCAGCACGTGTCCAAATAGGATTTAGAGAAAGAGAGATGAGAGAGAGATGAGAGAGAGATAAGAGCTCTAAGTGTGAGAGAATGTACCTGCAGAATAGTACCATTGGGCTATTTATAGAAGTACAATTCATCTGACAGGGTGCGTAATCCTTTTACACGTGTACGACCGTAATGCGTTTGACAGGTGGGAAGATTCCCTTATTTTGTCTTGATGGACGACCGCCAATGTTGTCGGACCACGTTGATACGCTGACTTGTTAGAGCTGTAGACGACCTTTACAATGTTCGCGGTCGCGATGATGTTCGCGGATAATTTCCATAGATCCGCTAACATACTTGGGTTATACCCATACAACTAGCCCCCCCAACATCATTTGGGGTCTTGACTGCTAAGGATGTTGTCGGTGGACGCAAGTCATTGTTGCCGTGTTCAATTTTACGGAGAAGTTAATTTGTTGGATGCTACGTGTTATTACAGGTAGTTGAAGCATTTCGAAAAGTTAATGATTACTTTTCCGAAAAGCCCCCCCAATACTTTATTAGGGTTTAATTTCGTCATGACACTTGGCAGAAATCTGGTGAGAAGTTGGAGGGTTCTTTTAATCTTAGCCGTTCATCCGCGCGTATATATTGGGGAGGTTGTCCTTTTCTGATTTCTTTATCTTATTCTCAAGCCTTCCTTCTTCCTTCTCCATTTTCTCTATTACGAACCTCCATTCCCAGAGCTTCATTTGTTCAATAACTAACTTTTTATTGCTCAAATTACTCCGAAAAGTTACCAAACTTCTTAGTTTTTACTTTCCGGTTTGAGTGTACTAAGAATTTCGTCATTTTTTGATGAAGTTTTTCTGGGTTTTTTCTGGGATTTTGAGTTTCGAGTTTCGCCGGTGTTCGTTCTGCATTTCCGGCAGTATTTTCGTTCAAGCTTGGGTTTTTCTACACCGTTTCGTTTGTTGGGAACTTCGCTCGTCTTTTTCCGGTGACTCTACTTTTCTCCGACAACTTTACTCCTCCAGGTATTTCCTCATTTCTTCTCCAAGTTTCCTTGAAATTTCTTTTGTATTTTCATCATGTCGGACCAGTCTGATAGCCAGAAAACCCTTAGCGACGCTTTTATGACCGAGAGTGAACCTTCTTCCCCCCTAGCCGATAGCAACCCTTATTTATATTCTAGTCCTGTGGGGAGGACTAGCTTATTGTCGGACATACCCTTAACAGCTAAGAGAGAGAAAGAAACGAAATCCAAGTTTCTTACCGACCCTGCTACTCCTAAGGAACATAATTTGACTAGGAGATATTTGGTCGCTAGGGAAAGCGGTGATAGACAGACGCTTCGGGAACTTAGACATCAAATCCTTGCTAGACGACCCCTTAGGAGTCCGCCAGCTGATGCCAAAACCGGCCTTGATATTACCCCTCTAAGAGAGCATGCTTGGTTGGATAGCATGGCGGATGCGGGGGTTGAAGTAACCGCTGACTTTTATGACCGTTTGCACGAAATTGTGGCCGCTAATCCGCCTATCATTGATTTAGGTGACGACAATGATTCTATTGCGACCGTTATGGCCAACCAAGAGTTCGTTTACCACCGTCGGTCTGCTCCTACCACTCCCATTGCTCGTGCCTCCGGAGACACGACTGATATTACAGCCGCGAACATTGGCACCAGTGTACCCCTGTCAGAGCGCGTGGTTGGAGAAAGTTCTCGCACAGGCGAGAGGGGAGTTGATGTCAATCTTAATGTGCCGGAGGGAGATGTTGAAGAGGACGTTGGGGGTCCCGGCACTGATGCGCTATGGTTGCCCGAGGACGAGTGTGTCAGGCCGTTGACGGTGGAAATTGATTTACCCTGGCGGCAAGATGCCCTCGACCTTAATTACCCCAAGGTCGCTGATCAGTTATTTCAGTTCCCGTCAGGTTATAGACTGGTGGTTCCTTCTGAGGGTTTCATTGTAACGGAATGCCCTCCCGGTCATGTGGCCGTTTATACTCATCATTTTGAGTTTGGGCTGCGTTTTCCTTTGGATTCCTTTCTAGTGAGGATTTTAAACTCTTTTAACGTCTGTTTAGCCCAACTGACTCCTTTAGCGGTTCGCAATTTGATTGCGTACATCTGGACGGTCCGCTTTTTGGGCTTCCCTGAAACTCTGAGTTTGTTCCGTCATCACCATTGGTTAAAGAGAAATGGCTCTGCCAGTCAAGCGGGGTGGTGGTCGCTAATGACGACCGATAAAAAGATGACGGTTCATCTAAAAGCTACTAGATTGAAGGGTTGGCAGGACGCCTTCTTTTGGCTTCAGGTGCCTGAGAATTATTCAGTGCGCCGTCACTTCACTGAGCCGCGTCCACACATGGAGCATTTGCCTTTGCTTCCACTAACTGATGATGAGTGGACAGCCTATGATTACTTTGACACTGAGGATTACATGATTACTTATGTGGACGGGAAGAAAGTTAAGGTTAAGGAACCCAAAAACTGGCTCCCTCATTCTAGGTATATCCTGGGGAATCAACAGCTGTCGGCCATGCCGCTTTGCCCTACTCATGCGAATGGTAAGTATTGCAATCGGACTAGACCGTCTGATGCCTGAATTTTTTTTTTTTTTTAACATTTACTTTGTCATTTGCAGGCTTTGACCAACTGGACCTCCAGGCCCTTTGCGTCTCCGAAAACTTAGAGTCGCTCACCAACATGCAGCCTGCTCCTGCTGAGGGTCCTGAGCTCATGCATGGCACCACAAACGGTAGCAGAGAGGGAAACCACCATGGTCCCCAGAAAGTTCGCCGTATTCGCGGCGCTCATGCCGGTCGTACTTGTAATACCCCGAATTTTAATCTCGTTTTATTAATTGCTAATTATGTTTATTAGCTTAAGTGCGTCCTAAATTTTTTTCCGAAATGATTATGGTTAAGTTATTTTCTAAAATAAATATATTTTGGGTTTTATGTATAGTAATTGAGTAGTATTTGGCTAAATGAGAAATAAAATTAGTGTATTCTTCTAGCACCTCTGTCGGTTTATTTTGGGTGAAATAAGACCCTCAAATTCCCTTTCTCTCTCATTACATATCTATCCATCACCAAAAGGAAACCCCAAAACCCACTTTCTCTCTCCTTCCTCGTGAAAACCCAAACCCAGTTCTCTCTCTTTCTTCGATCCCCTGCGTTGCTTCCCCCGTCATCCACCCCTTGCGGGTGCTCCCATTTTCCTCGGCGCTTGTCGTGCTGCTGTTTCCCCTCCCCTCGCTCGGTGTTGCTGATGTGCTTCGCTTCCCTGTTCACATCCTCTTCGTGATGGTGGTGGTGTTGGGTGCGATCGTTGCTCGCTGCTACTGCCTACCGGTCGTCGCCACCATCGCCGGAGCTCTGCTCCCTTGTTCGTCGCTGCTCACATAGAGTAGAGTAGCCCCTGCTCGTGTCTCTCTTTCTCTCTCCTCCGTTGATCTACTGCTGCGAGGTGGTGGTGTCACCACCGTGTGGGACCGCCACTAGCAGGGTTGCTCTATTACCTTTAAAGGTACTACACCCCTCTCTCCTACTCCTCTTGTTCTCCTCACATTAAAGGTTAATATCGAGGTTATGGATTCTGAAATTTGAGTACTAATTTATGATGCCTGATGCTTTGATTGCTTGAATTACTGTAAGTATCGCAACTATGTTAATTTTCTATATTACCTGAATTAACATGTAAACTTGGATAATATTAATCCTCGAGGAAATTGGAGTAGGTTGATGAAACTGATCTGGGGAAACTCTAATGACAGTTGTAGTCATTTTGTAAATTTATATTTATGGAATTTAGACTAATTTATGGTGTGTTATGATTACTAAAGATGGATTATTGGTAACTATGTGAAGTGGAGATCTTAAGATATTTGTTAAGAAGTTTTAATGAATCACTTAATTACCTTTACGGAGAGATGTGTTCGATATGATGGTTAAGTATTCATCCACGAGGTTGAAATGATGTATGGGTTAAAGATGAATTGAGATGATTTATTAAATTTCAGACAACCTTGGTATTATATGACATTTAAAGTACACTTGTTAACTACGTCAGATTTATTATTATATTTTAGTAAGTTGGAAAGTTAAGAAAGTGTATCATTGGACTGTTGTGAGAACTGTCTAGAGTCGAATTATGTTTAATGACGATAGTCGATTATGGGAATTATATCACAATAATAAGCCTATTAAAATGGATATGAAGGATTATGGAATAAGTATGCCTCTTGTTTTGTAAGTGATCGGAAAGTGTGTTAAGATGACTATTGTTCTTATGAATGACGAGTTACGAAATATTTGCTATGGTATATGTTCAAGTATTCTGAATATGTTAAAGTATACCTTGTAATTTTGAAACCATCTGAAAGTATGAAAGGCTATTAAACGGTATGAAATACGAAAAGACCGCTATGCTTCTGTTATATGTATTCTTAAAAGTACTTAATGGTATGAGATGTGCTTACAATTTCCGATTATGTAAAAATATACGTTATGATCATTCTGAAACGATCTGAAAGTATAGAAAGTAACGTCTACTGCTAACGCTCACACTCCCCTTCCAACTATGTTTTATGATGCTTTATACGATGTTATTTATGGTGTGTGGGATATGAAATGTTTGCTATGTAAATGATGTTTATTAAATGATTTAATGGTACGAAGTATGACGATTTTGATGTTATGAAAATATGGTTATGATTACGTTTAATGATTATAATTACATTCCATGATTATGATTACGATGATGTAATGTAATTATGGTTACGTTACGATTAATATTACGTTTTATGATTACGATTACGATGATGTAATGTAATTATGATACGTAAAAGAAACGAAACATGATAAAGCTAAGTATCATGTTTATGTCAGGTCGTGCATGTATACCTTCTGACGGGTCAGCCACCTTCTGTCTATGGGGCATATGTCCATGGGTGGTTCCATGTTATGTTTTGGGTTATATACCACCTTCTGTAATGTGGGGACCAAGGTCCTCGGGTGGTAGCCTTCCGTTTATGAAAATGAAAATCGGGTCTTGCACGTACCTTCTGGCGGGTCAGTCACCTTCTACATATTGGGGTGATTCCGTGTTATGTTTGGGCATTAAGTACCACCTTCTGAAATGTGGGGGCCAAGGTCCTCGGGTGGTAGCCTTCTGATTACGAAAATGACAATTGGGGAGACATCCCTTCTGATATACTTGCCAAGATACCAATACGATTAAGTAAAATGAAAAGATAATGATGAAGCTTATGATATGAAACGAAATATCTGTTACGTAGATGCTTTTATGATTTTAATGCTATGAAGTATGGTGAATTTGATGTTACCAAAGTATGATCATTACTATATTCTGAATATGACTATGACTATATTGAGTTTAAGTTTATTTCGTATAACTACAATTAGGAATATGTAATATATCTATGATACAATAGAAACGAAATACGATGGAGTTAAGTGTAAGTATTATGACATTGAAGTGAATGAAAGTTGATAATAACCTATGACAAAACCGTATGACTCAAACTACAAGCTTTGTGAATTTATGATACGGTTTTTTCACCAAATACCCTTGAAAAATAAATTTATTCACCAAATACCCCCACTTTTTTTCAAAATTCACCAGATACCCCTGACCTTTAAAAAAATTCACCAGATACCCTTTGTTAACGGATGTTAGTCTTCCGTTAGCGTTTATTTACAAGTTTTCCCTAAGTCAACCCAATTAGCCCTAAGTCAACCTAATTAGCCCTAAATCAACCTAATTAACCCTAACTAACCCTAACCCACTCTCTCTCCCCTAACCTACCAGCCCCATCCCCAACCCAGCCCCACAAGCCCTCAGCCCAACACCGCCCCAACAATTCTAGCCCCACCCTCTCCTCTCCCCTCCCCTCGCCTCCCACGCAGCTTCCCCTCCCCCGCAGCCGCACAGCTGCCTCCCCTCCCCCCCCCCGCCTCCGAAACACCCCCCTAAAATTAATTGTAATTCGTTGTGCATCTTGGCCCCTGTTTTCACGAAAATCAATTGCAACCCCTGAAATTTTTCAAGAGAAGCTCATGGCTGGTGGTGCAACTGATAGTGGCTGGTGGTGTCGTTGGTTGCTTGTGCGAAGAGAGCGAAGGGGAGAGATGGATATTGACGATGAGTGAGTGACGAGAAAGGGAGGGGGTTGCGGATTCGGGCGGTGTCCGGCTAGTTTTGTGGGGTTGAGAGTGAGGGGGGCATTGTGGGGGGCGGGGAGGGGCGAGGGGGATGCGGGGGTGGGGCTGCGTGGGGGGCGGGGTGGGCTGCGTGGGGGGGATGGGGGAGCCGAGGGGATGGGGGAGGGGGCCGGAGGAGTGGGGGGGCAGTGGGTGGGGGGCTGGTGGGGTTGGGGTGGGTTAGGGAGAGAGAGATAGTTGGGTTGACTTAGGTTAATTGGGTTGA
The DNA here is from genome assembly GCA_947648045.1 of Beta corolliflora. Classification (NCBI taxonomy): domain Eukaryota; kingdom Viridiplantae; phylum Streptophyta; class Magnoliopsida; order Caryophyllales; family Amaranthaceae; genus Beta; species Beta corolliflora. Next base: position 143,880 of record CANSZD010003162.1, on the reverse strand, counting down.
TTTAGAATTTTTTAGGGTTTTAGGGTTAATTAGGGTTTTTTTAGGGTTAATTAGGATTAATGACTAACGGAGTTAACCGCCGTTAGTCATTAAGGGTATTTTTGGTAATTTTTTTAAAGGTTAGGGGTATCTGGTGAATTTTTTTAAAGGTCAGGGGTATCTGGTGAATTTTTAAAAAAGTGGGGGTATTTGGTGAATAAATTTATCTGTCATGGGTATTTGGTGAAAAAATCGTTTATGATAATATGAAAGTATGTCCTCTGCCTTGATAGGAAAGAACTATGATGATGTTACGACTCTGCCAAAGTCATGAAACATGATGAATATGATGGATAATGTAAATGTTGCTATGTTGATGTGATACGGTTATGAATGATGTGAACATGATGATTATGAGAGAGTCGTAGACACCTAAGCATGCGTTAAAAATGTTTTATGGGTTAGTACTCAGCGTTGTGCTGACGTGTCTGTCAATGTTTTGTTTTGTCACTACTGTGGCCTGTCACTTGGTGGGTGGCAGTGTTACAATAGTTTCAGGTTGAAGTTCAGGAACATCTTTTCCAAGATAGAAGCAGTTACGTGGTAAGAGTTCAGCTATGATTGTTTTACGTTTCTTTTGAGGCGAGGACGTTCCACTTTGTATTAGATAATAAATAATGGTAAAGTTTTATTTCTAGTTCTGGATGAGCAATAGTGCTCCTGATTCTATTTAGCTGCTGCTCCGCGAAAGCGTTGAGTTATAGATTTGAAAATATTTTATTTGTAACAGGTTTCTCAAACATTTTTCCATTTTGGGTTGTCCAATTTACAAAGGAAACTCTGCCGAAATTTCTGAAAAATATTAATCTACTATTAAAATGAATCTTTAAAGAGTGGCAAGTCAAAGTAATTTCCCTGTAAGAATGTCGCCTTGTATTTTCCCCTAGTGGAAAGTACGGCGGTAATGCGCCTACTAAGCTAAGTCTTTCGCTGCTAATCCTAATTAATTAACTTAATAAGGACGTATGAAAGTCGGGGCGTTACAGAGTGGTATCAAAGCTGAGGTTAGATTCAGGTACGCTATGATCTCCATATCGTGGTGTAAAGGTTTTAAATAGGTTTAATGGGTTGGCTAAAAAGTTAGGTATAAATGAACTAAGCCGTTTGAGAGTTTGCGCTTTTGCTCGTGCAATGTGAATTTGTTTACTCGAGATGTGGTACCTTTAATTTTCTTTGTTAGTTACCTCTGAATGTGTTCGTTGTATCTCACAGTCGCTTGTGTCAGTTCATGATATGCGTTTACTTAAAGTATGTATTTTCCAAAACTTATATGATTTGAGAAACCAACTGAATTTCAAACGAGATCTCACCAAATGAGTTAGTTGTGGAATTCATTGCCAACAAGTTTGCCCCTTTTGTTTTCTTTGCTCCTCGATTTCGCGAGTCGAGTTGAAGTAGAGATACAAAAGATGATGGCGGAATGGAGGCTGGATACCAAACCAAACCATGAAAGCTTGAGATCTTAGTCTTTGTCTAAATGAATTTAGCTTCTTATTTCCTCGATTAACTTATTGCAAGTTTCGAGAACGAAACTTTTTATAAGGGTGGTAGGATGTAATACGCCGAATTTTAATCTCGTTTTATTAATTGCTAATTATGTTTATTAGCTTAAGTGCGTCCTAAATTTTTTTCCGAAATGATTATGGTTAAGTTATTTTCTAAAATAAATATATTTTGGGTTTTATGTATAGTAATTGAGTAGTATTTGGCTAAATGAGAAATAAAATTAGTGTATTCTTCTAGCACCTTTGTCGGTTTATTTTGGGTGAAATAAGACCCTCAAATTCCCTTTCTCTCTCATTACATATCTATCCATCACCAAAAGGAAACCCCGAAACCCATTTTCTCTCTCCTTCCTCGTGAAAACCCAAACCCAGTTCTCTCTCTTTCTTCGATCCCCTGCGTTGCTTCCCCCGTCATCCACCCCTTGCGGGTGCTCCCGTTTTCCTCGGCGCTTGCCGTGCTGCTGTTTCCCCTCCCCTCGCGCGGTGTTGCTGATGTGCTTCGTTTCCCTGTTCACATCCTCTTCGTGATGGTGGTGGTGTTGGGTGCGATCGTTGCTCGATGCTACTGCGTACCGGCCGTCGCCACCATCGCCTGAGCTCTGCTCCCTTGTTCGTCGCTGCTCACATAGAGTAAAGTAGCCCCTGCTCGTGTCTCTCTTTCTCTCTCCTCCGTTGATCTACTGCTGCGAGGTGGTGGTGTCACCACCGTGTGGGACCGCCACTAGCATTGTTGCTCTATTACCTTTAAAGGTACTACACCCCTCTCTCCTACTCCTCTTGTTCTCCTCACATTAAAGGTTAATATCGAGGTTATGGATTCTAAAATTTGAGTACTAATTTATGATGCCTGATGCTATGATTGCTTGAATTACTGTAAGTATTGCAACTATGTTAATTTTCTATATTACCTGAATTAACATGTAAACTTGGTTAATATTAATCCTCGAGGAAATTGGAGTTGGTTGATGAAACTAATCTGGGGAAACTCTAATGACAGTTGTAGTCATTCTGTAAATTTATATTTATGGAATTTAGATTAATTTATGGTGTGTTATGATTACTAAAGATGGATTATTGGTAACTATGTGAAGTGGAGATCTTAAGATATTTGTTAATAAGTTTTAGTGAATCACTTAATTACCTTTACGGAGAGATGTGTTCGATATGATGGTTAAGTATTCATCCACGAGGTTGAAATGATGTATGGGTTAAAGATGAATTGAGATGATTTATTGAATTTCAGACAACCTTGGTATTATATGACATTTAAAGTACACTTGTTAACTACGTCAGATTTATTATTATATTTTAGTAAGTTGGAAAGCTAAGAAAGTGTATCATTGGACTGTTGTGAGAACTGTCTAGAGTCGAATTATGTTTAATGACGATAGTCGATTATGGGAATTATATCACAATAATAAGCCTATTAAAATGGATATGAAGGATTATGGAATAAGTATGCCTCTTGTTTTGTAAGTGATCGGAAAGTGTGTTAAGATGACTATTGTTCTTATGAATGACGAGTTACGAAATATTTGCTATGGTATGAGATGTGCTTACAATTTCCGATTATGTAAAAATATACGTTATGATCATTCTGAAACGATCTGAAAGTATAGAAAGTAACGTCTACTGCTAACGCTCGCACTCCCCTTCCAACTATGTTTTATGATGCTTTATACGATGTTTATGCGATGTTATTTATGGTGTGTGTCATATAAAATGTTTGCTATGTAAATGATCACTACTACATAATTCACGATTTGCGTCTGATTATTTGCGTCGCACGAGAGAGCAACTGACGCAAAAGATATATGTGCGTCGGATCCTACAGAAAATCCGACACAAATAGCCTAGCAAAATTATACATGCATGTTTTGCGTCGCACGTATACCGGCAAACGACGCAAATGGGGTCGCTATGTGCGTCGCATTAAGATTTCATGTGACGCAAATAAGTCATCTGAGTCGGATCATAGACCCATCCGACGCAGATGACGCTTTGTAATTTTTGTAGCCCAGCCAAGTAATTTTATTGATTAGTCATCTGCGTCGGACCATAGCCCCATCCGACGCAGATGACGTTTGCCTGCCCAACCAAAAAGTTATTGATTAGTCATCTGCGTCGGACCATAGCCCCATCCGACGCAGATGACGTTTGGTATATTTTGCGTTCCCATCCAAAAGTTAATAGTACTTAGTCATCTAAGTCGGACCATAGACCCATCCGACGCAGATGACTCATATTTATAGTTTTTAATTTCGTATCCTGCCCATCAGTTGGGCCAATTCACAAACACTCGCACTTCTCTCTCTCTCCCATGCGAATTCCCACAAACACTCACCGGCGCTGCTGAACGACATCTCCCCCGTCGCGCCGCCGCTACTCCGGCATCTCCTTTCGCCGGCGACAGACGCCTGTCCTCCTCTTTCTCTCACTCACTCTCTCTATCTTGCACTCCTCTTTCCATCACTCACTCACTCTCACTCACCGCTGCTGAACGTCGCCGCGCTCCCCCGTCGCGCCGCGCTCCCCCGCTACTCGTCGTCGCTCGCCGTTGCTCGCCGTCGCGCCGCCGCTGCTTTCCGTCTCCCCGTCTCTGGCAATGTAAGCCTTATTTTTTTCAATTTTCTGTCTCAATTTATGTCTTTTTTTTTTACCAATTTCCTTTTTTTTTTTGGAATTTTTTCCTTATTTTTGCTAGATCTTAATCAAGGAGTTTGTGATTGTATTAATAGAGTGATTGTAGTTCGTAGTTTAAGATTGAATTTTAAGATTGAATTTAGGATGTTTGTAGTTTAATTTGTAGTTTGTAGTTTAAGATTGAATTTTAAGATTGAATTTAGGATGTTTGTAGTTTAATTTGTAGTTTGTAGTTTAAGATTTTAAGATTATATTTAGGATGTTTGTAGTTTGTAGTGCTCATGAATTATATAGTTTGTAGTGCTCTAAAATACTCTCTTTCTACTATATAATTATATTCACAAGTCATTCTTGTTTTTTTTACCATTGATCTTAATAATTCTACTTTAATCTTAATGTTGTTTCTTAATTTCTAATTTGTTAATGTCTTAATATTAGATAGTTGATGTTTATGAGTTATGACTTAATCACTATTTAATTTGTGGGTTGGTTAATGCCCTAATGCAGTTGCCACATTCCATCTTCTACTTGTTTGGCCGGGTGCTCCAAGCTCACCTTGTTGTGCTTGTCTTCGCTGCTCCTTGAGAGCAGAGGTATATATATTATAGCTTTTGCTTTATGTTTATTTGTTTTATTTGTCCCTATAATGTTGAATTATGTGATTGGGAAAGTATATGTGAACTGTTTGGTTATGTGATTGGGAAAGCATATGTTGAATTATGACCAAACTTATATGGACATACCTTAATGCGATGGGGAGGGAAATCTAAGGAATGGATTGGTTTTTACTGTTTAATTGCAATGTGTGCATCATTGGCCTAGATACCCGTTCGAGGCTTACTCATTAGGAGTAAGTCTTGAATAGTCCCCGGTTTGGGACTGTCTTTGAGTTTCTTATCTCACTTAGGATGTGAATGAATGTTTGGTTTTCGATTCTAAGAAAGATCTAGCTCATTTCCATAAGCGTTCTCTAGGTACATATGTTGATAGTTTACCTACTATCTTCATCGTGTACTTGGAGAACTCAGAGGGAAGTGTCGCCTGATTTTTCTTAGAATTGAAAACCAAATGTTCATTCACTAGTGAGATGAGAAACTCAAGGATGGGTTAGGTTGGAGTGATAAGGACCCAAATGTTCATGACTGCATTTGATAAGACACTTTGAATGATGTGATCGATTGTGTTCTTGTTTGGTGTCTCTAGTGTATAAATATGGATCGAAACTGGATGTATGGTAATCGGATTTCGGCGACATTTCTACAAGGAGTTGATGAATTTATCAGAGTTGCGTTAGAACATCAATTGCAGAATGGGTCAAAGTTAGTCTTGTGTCCTTGTTGTGATTGCAATAATTCTAGGGGGTATCGTGATATGGATCAAATTAAGGATCATTTGATTCGTCGCGGGTTTAAGAGCAACTATACTAGGTGGATATGGCATGGAGAGTTTTATGATCCAGGTATGAGCTCCACTAGCTTGTGTGATAATTTGCATGTTGATCACATTAATGATGAGGTTGAGGTTGAGGTTGATATCGAAAAAGGAGAGAATGATAATGAGAATGATAGGGTAGTTGATGAGAATGATAGGGTAGATGAGATGTTGCACAATTTGGAGGATGAAGGAACCGATCGTCCCCATATGTATGATAGTAATCTAAGTGCAACGGACAAACCTATGTATCCGGGGTGTAAGAATTTCAGTAAACTTTCTGGCATCCTCACATTGTTCAATATGAAATCGAAGTATAGTTGGACAGATAAAAGTCTAAGTTAGTTGTTCACTTTTTTACAAGAATTGCTACCTGAAGGGAATGAAATTCCCAACTCTACCTATGAGGCAAAGAAATTGTTGTGTCCATTAGGTATGGAGTATGAGAAGATATATGCATGTACAAATGATTGTGTGCTGTATCGAAATGAGTACAAGGATTTGGGTGAGTGTCCAAGGTGTGGAGAGTCTCGGTACAAGATAAAAGAGGATGATGAGGGAGTAAGAAAGAAAGAAACTCCGGCAAAGGTTCTTTGGTATCTTCCAATCATTCCAAAATTTAGGCGTTTATTTTCGGATGAAAATAATGCTAAATTATTAAGGTGGCATGCGGACAAGAGGAACAAAGATGGGATGCTTAGACATCCGGCCGATTCTCCGCAATGGAGAAATATCGACCGAAAGTTCGCAGGTTTTGGTAAAGAACCTCGAAATCTTAGGCTTGGACTTTGTACAGATGGGATGAACCCTTTTGGCACACTAGGTACCCAATATAGCACTTGGCTGGTTCTACTGACCATTTATAATCTGCCCCCCTGGTTATGTATGAAGCGTAAATTTATTCTACTATCGCTTCTTATTTCGGGTCCTAAGCAACCCGGAAACGACATAGATGTTTATCTTGACCCACTCCTTCAAGATCTGAAATTGTTGTGGGATGAAGGTGTTTCGATGTTCGATGCGTATACGAAAACTAACTTCACATTACGTGCCATGATATTTTGCACGATTAATGATTTCCCGGCTTACGGGAATTTGTCAGGGTATACGGTTAAAGGAGCAAAGGCATGCCCTATTTGTGATGAGTATATGATTGATGAGCGGTTACATCATTGTGGGAAGAATGTATACCTCCATTATCGTACATGGCTTCCTTTAGATCATCCATTTTGTAAGAAGAAAATGTTGTTCAACGGAAAAGTGGAGATGAGAGAAGCCCATGTACCCTTGCGTGGCAAACAGGTTTCTAATCGGGTAAAAGATATTGAAACAGTGTTTGGCAAGCCCTTCAAAAGTGTCTCAAAGAACTTATACAAGAAAAAATCTAAGTTCTAGGACCTCCCATATTGGAAATTCTTAGAAGTTAGACATTGTTTTTTTCTAATGCACATTGGAAAAAATGTTTGTGATGCCATTGTCGGAACATTGTTGAATATGCCCGGGAAGACAAAGGATGGAGTTAAAGCTCGGAAAGACATGGATGAAATGGGAAGACCAGAACTAGCACCTCAGGAGCGGGGACAACGCTATTATCTGCCACCAGCTTGCTACACTTTGTCTAAGAAGGAGAAAACGAGTTTTTGTGAGTCTCTGCATAGGTTAAAGGTCCCTGCTGGATACTCGTCAAATTTTCGAAACCTTGTCTCACTGAATGACTTGAAACTCGTTGGTTTGAAATCTCATGATTGTCATATCTTGATGCAGTATTTATTACCTGTTGCAATACGAGGAATTTTGCCTTCCCAAGTGAGATACACGATTACAAAGTTGTGTTTCTTCTTCAGAACTATATCTAGTAAGGTGATTGATCCTAACACTCTAGATAAGTTGCAAGCTGATGTAATAGAGACGATGTGTCGATTTGAAATGTACTTTCCACCATCGTTCTTTGACATCATGCCTCATTTGATAATTCATCTTGTCCGAGAAATTAAACTTTGTGGGCCTGTTTGTATGAGGTATATGTGGCCTTTCGAAAGGCATATGGGTACTCTCAAGGGAAAAGTGGTGAATCCAGCCAGACCAGAAGCAAGTATTGTCCAAAGAACAGTTGCGGAGGAAGTATCTGAATATGTAAGTCAGTATTTAGCACGTGCACAAGCAATTGGATTGCCAAAATCTAGACATGAAGGAAGGCTTGCTGGTTGTGGTACCATTGGGAGAAAAAGATTGTGTCTTGATGGAGAGTTGAAAAGAAAAGCAGAATTTTTGGTGTTAGAAAATCAAAAACAAGTTCATCCTTACTTAGATGAGCACAAGAAGATGCTTAGTGTTCAGTATCCATTGAAGAATGAACGTGAGTTGATGATTGAGCAGAATCGGTCGTTCGTTGATTGGTTTAAAGAACGAGTTATGAATCAACTATCGGACCCAAAAAATGGTGTATCAGATACGTTGAGATGGTTGGCATATGGGTCAAATATGCAAGTTCTTTCCTATGAAGGGTATGACATCAATAGTTTTTCATTTTACACTAAACGACAAGATGACAAATCCACAATACAAAACAGTGGTATTACGTTGGGGGCTTTGTCATCAGAGTATAAAAGTAGAAGCGATAGAACCATTATTGAGAGAATGAAGTCTTACTACGGGTTCATTGAAGATATATTAGAACTTGACTATGTTGACTTCAAGATTCCGCTCTTTCAATGCAAGTGGTTTGATATTCGTCGTGGTGTAAAGAAGGATGAACATGACTTTTTTACATTAGTCAATTTCAGCCGGTTAGGGCATCATGAAGATTCTTTGATATTGGCATCACAAGCAAAACAAGTATTCTACATGGTTGACCCCGTCGATTCAAAATGTTCTGTTGTCATTGAAGGAAAAAGGAGAATACTTGGAATTGATGATGTACATAATGAAGAGGAATACGATAAGCAATTCAATGAAGTCATTGCTTCGTCAGTAGTCATTCCAAGTACATTAGGGGAAGATCTGGACACGAATTACATTCGTCGAGACCATAATGAGGGATTTTACGTTGTCAAAGAAAAAAGTGATTAATAGGTAACTAATGTAATATTATTGCAACTACTATTGTTTATATTCTTCAATTATATATTTTATGCTTCGTTAAAATAATTTTGTATTATTTCATTGATGAATCTAACATGTCTTTATGCTTTATGGTTTCAGGTGTAGTGATGGAAGATCACATAATGCATGATGCATCCGATGATGACCGGCAGCCACGTTCTAAGACCGAGATAACTGATGGAGGTAGTAGGAAGAAAAGAGTGAGCAAGCCTAGAGGTCCTACAAAAGGGATACGTTCCAAACCCGGGGTCTGAAGAGTACTTCAGTGGGATGATTGGATGCGTCTGATTAGAGATCATGTTGGTGCGTACAAGACACGTTGCGGCGAAATCAGTAGAAGCAAAGTGTCTATCTTGTACGATAGTTGGGATGATGTTCCACAAGGCCTAAAAAATAGTTTATGGGAAGATGCTAAAGTAAGTAAACCTACGTATTTTTAAAATCCATTCTTTTAATTTTATTTGAATCATATCTTTATTATACTAATCGTGTATTATTGATTCATTTTATATATTGAAGAAAGAGTTTGGAATACAAGAGGATGAGAGGAAGAAACGAGATGTGTTGACTACTTGTGATAAGCGGTGGAGATATTTCAAGTCAAGATTAGTGAGTCGATGGATCACAAAAACGAGGCTGGGGCCTAACAATGATATATATGCAACCGTACGTGCTCTATCCTTTCATCACGAAAGAGATTTGGGACGAATTTGTGAAAAAGTGTAGCTCTAAGGAGTTTAAGGTATATAATATGTACGTTACAATTACATAATATGTTATAATCAAATTTTTTTTTGTGAATATTAACTAGTTACTTGTTTTCATATTAGGCTAAAAGTGAAAGAGCAAGAAAGTCTCAGGCTGCCAACATTCATCCTCATTTTTTGGGTCAAAAGTCATATGCGGAGATGATTCCCGTTTGGAAAGACAAAGGGCATATCACTAAATCCTCTACAGCATCATCTATTGACTCATCCACATCATCAATTATTTCCTCCTTGCCGGATCGAACTTTGCCATGGCTTCTCGCTAGATCGAAAAAAGATAAGGAAGGAAATCTTTTCTTCCCTAATGAAGAAACACAAAAGATAAAAGAGTCCATTGTAAGAATTCTTCAAATTTTATGATATTTTCTTGTCTAATTACTCGTATTCTAGAATTCTACTAATCATATGATTTTTTTTGAATTTGATGCAGGATGATTGGAAAAGGAAAGAAAGGGAAGGAGAGTTTGTTCCAGGTCGGATGGATGATGTTCTATCCCGTGCTCTACAGAAGAAAGACCGTCCTGGGCGTGTGTTAACAGCTGGGCGTAGCATTGAAGTTACATAGGTTTGGGGAGATCCTGATCGGAGTAGTACTGCTCGAAAGGGTAGGGGCATCGATGATGAGGAGATGCAGGAGTTGGAGGCTAGAGTGAGCCAAAGAGTTAGAGAACAGACGATGCAAGAGATGAACTCGAAGATTGATGCTATAGTTCAAGAAAGGTTGATGGCTTTTGCGGCGCAATTAGGTCATCAAGCACCAAATCAAACAAGTCCTCACACTCCAGTTGATCCTAGTAGCTGTCACTCGGGGGGCAATGATCCATTTGTGAACTTGCAGGTATATAGTTATTTTATATCTTCTACGATTATGATATTATGTTTCTAAAACACTTAATTAATGACATTGTGTTCTCATTGGATGTTAAGAGTCCGGTTCCATGTCGTTTGGCAATAGCGGATAACTCGGGACCGATCATTGTAGCTGAGGGTACCGTACATTTGCAAACGGAGTCATCATCACATCCTACGGCCTTGAAAGTGAGTGTTGATGATTTTTTTTCAGACTACGTAGAAGCTCTAGTTCCACTACCTACTCCATACATCATGAAACTCAGTCAAGCCGAGGGTTCATTCATAGAATGGCCGAAAGAGTTGGTATTTTTAATCTCAGATAATCAGGTAACTTATGTTTAATATTTTGATTTATATACTAAGAAATGTAAATATATATATACTAAGAAATCTTGATTTATATATGCTAAGTAATCTTTTTTTTGTATACTAAGTAATCTTGATTTATATATGAAATAATCTATATACATATATAATATGAATTAAAAAGAAGTCAAATTGAATTAGGAACATAAACCTAAAGAAGGTGCGATGAAGAAGAAGAAGAAAAAAATAGTTGGTAGTGATCTTTGCACCGATGAGTCTGCACATAGGCACGTAGATCCTTTTATTGACTTGGCACTGGATGATATGGATGATAATATCAAGGAGATGCACCGAATATTTTACGACAAACCCTCAGATGAGCCTTTTCACATGCAAGTTCAGAAGGGTACCGTCTTCGACTTTGATAGAGATCATATGATCATTCTCTCGCGACAAGATGTTTTTCAACTTCTCACGGGAGCATGGATTAATGTATCCATTTTCCAAGTATTTATGATGTGAGATTTATCAAACTCTAAACTAATTAACATTGCTATTTATTTTTATTGTTTCTCCTAACTATAAGTGTTTGGATCTTAGGTACTTGGCAGAGCAGTCTAAGGAGCATGGAGAGAATAATATTGGTTTCATGTGTCCAAGTATGATTTCAGCGACCATGATACGCAATCACTTAGATGCCGTGATCAACTACATGGCAAGTTCAATGAAAACGAATCAATATATGCGTTACATCCTATGTCCGTATATTGAAAAGTATGTTAGTTAAACTAATCTTTACTTTGTTTTATATTTATGAACTTGTGGTTATATATATAAAACATCATATTTTGCTTCATGCCTTAGGGATCATTGGATTGTTCTTGTCATTTGTCTATCTAAGAGAACGGTATATATATTTGATTCGATCAAGAGAGATAGATCCTTAGCTATCAAGATACCGTTGAATACGTAAGTTCATAGTTGTTATACATGTTAATAAGTTTACATGCATTTTATGATATTTTAAATAATTTATAAATGTTTATAGTAATTAATTGTTACAAAATCTCTATATTTAGTGCATATACAAAATACACGCGGCTTGAAGGATCAAATAAAGGAACTAAATTGTCTTGGACATATATGCGGGTAAAACTCTTATGGTTTTGTATTTGATACTTTATAATTCTATTTAGGATTTTTTTCCGATTCTAATATATATCTTAAATTTGGTGTAGTGTGCTCAACAATTGGGAGGAGTGGAATGCGGCTATTTCGTGATGAGATACATGTTTCTAATCATCCGCTTATACTATGAATCAGAGAATTTGTATGAGGTATATGTATGTTGTAAATTCATTATTTATACTTATAGAATTTTAAAGTATATTAACTAGTTTAATATATTTCTAGGCTTTTCCGTCAAGTCTTGAGCCATACTCCATATATGAGATCAACGACCTCAAAGAACTTTTTGCGGAATACTTTGTACGGGTCGTTAACGAAGCAGACTAAGTTTGATGGTTAGTGTATGTATATGTAGGTTAGAATAATATTTTGTTACTTGAACCTTGTTGGTTGATTGATTGCAACATTGGTTGCTTGAACCTTGTTGGTTGATTGATTGCAACATTGGTTGCTTGATTGAGATGTACTGAAATAGGTTATGGTTATATATACGCAAAATTTTCCCAACGATTTCTCGGGTTGTCCAAATTACAAAGGAGACTCTGCCGAATTTTCTGCTCATAATTATTAACATAATGTTTGTTTAGTTTTGAAAATAAAAAAAAAAGCTGAAAACAAAAACAAAAAAAAGCTGGAAAAAAAAACAAAAAAATATAGCATTTGCGTCGCATGCAGTGCCATATGCGACGCAAATGGTGCTTCATCTGCGTCGCATATGGCACTGCATGCGACGCATATGGTGTGTGCGCAGCAGCCAGCAGGAGCCCAGGAAGCCTCATCTGCGTCGCATGCAGTGCTATATGTTTATCAAATGATTTAATTCTACGAAGTATGACGATTTTGATGTTATGAAAATATGGTTATGATTACATTTAATGATTATAATTATGTTCCATGATTATGATTACGATGATGTAATGTAATTATGGTTACGTTACGATTAAGATTACGTTTTATGATTATGATTACGATGATGTAATGTAATTATGATACGTAAAAGAAACGAAACATGATAAAGCTAAGTGGAAGAATGGTTCTTGGCAGTATCATGTTTATGTCGGGTCGTGCATGTACCTTCTGACGGGTCAGCCACCTTCTGTCTATGGGGCATATGTCCATGGGTCGTTCCGTGTTATGTTTTGGGTTATATACCACCATCTGTAATGTGAGGGCCAAGGTCCTCGGGTGGTAGCCTTCCGTTTATGAAAATGAAAATCGGGTCTTGCACGTATTGGGGTGATTCCGTGTAATGTTTGGGCATTAAGTACCACCTTCTGAAATGTGGGGGCCAAGGTCCTCGGGTGGTAGCCTTCTGTTTACGAAAATGAAAAATGGGGAGACATCCCTTCTGATATACTTGCCAAGATACCAATACGATTAAGTAAAATGAAAAGATAATGATGAAGCTTATGATATGAAATGAAATATTTGTTACGTAGATGCTTTTATGATTTTAATGCTATGAAGTATGGTGAATTTGATGTTACCAAAGTATGATCATTACTACATTATGAATATGACTATGATTATATTCAGTTTAAGTTTATTTCGTATAACTACAATTAGGAATATGTAATATATCTATGATACAATAGAAACAAAATACAATGGAGTTAAGTGTAAGTATTATGACATTGAAGTGAATGAAAGTTGATAATAACCTATGACAAAACCGTATGACTCAAACTACAAGCTTTGTGAATTTATGATAATATGAAAGTATGTCCTCTGCCTTGATAGGAAAGAACTATGATGATGTTACGACTCTGCCAAAGTCATGAAACATGATGACTAATGATGGATAATGTAAATGTTGCTATGTTGATGTGATACGGTTATGAATGATGTGAACATGATGATTATGAGAGAGTCGTAGACACCAAAGCATGCGTTCAAAATGTTTTATGGGTTAGTACTCAGCGTTGTGCTGACGTGTCTGTCAATGTTTTTTTTTGTCACTAATGTGGCCTGTCACTTGGTGGGTGGCAGTGTTACAATAGTTTCAGGTTGAAGTTCTGAAACATCCTTTCCAAGATAGAAGCAGTTACGTGGTAAGAGCTCAACTATGATTGTTTACGTTTCTTTTGAGGCGAGGACGTTCCACTTTGTATTAGATAATAAATAATGGTAAAGTTTTATTTCTAGTTCTGGATGAGCAATAGTGCTCCTGATTCTATTTAGCTGCTGCTCCGCGAAAGCGTTGAGTTATAGATTTGAAAATATATTATTTGTAACAGGTTTCTCAAATATTTTTCCATTTTGGGTTGTCCAATTTACAAAGGAAACTCTGCCGAAATTTCTGAAAAATATTAATCTACTATTAAAATGAATCTTTAAAGAGTGGCAAGTCAAAGTAATTTCCCTGTAAGTTAATGTTAAATGTCGCCTTGTATTTTCCCCTAGTGGAAAGTACGACGGTAACGCGCCGACTAAGCTAAGTCTTTCGCTGCTAATCCTGATTAATTAACTTAATAAGGATATATGAAAATCGGGGCATTACAGTACTCCCGGCCGCGGCGGCATTACTACTGTCGCCGTCTCTGGCGGCCTTCCTTCTTCTGCTGCCCCATTCAGGTCTTCTACTTCCCGACCTGTTGTTAGGGGTAGCGGGACAAGGAGGCGGCAGAGTGAGCCGACGGTGGCGGATACTTCCGCCAATAAGCGGCCAGCCACAGCGGACCCTTCGGCCTCCGTCCCTGCTCGGGATGTCGTCCACGTCGAGGATGTGGACGTGAATGCTCCTTCTGAAGGCCAGAAGCATCCCTGGCCCTGGTCACCTCAGTGGGGCAACTTGGTTGTCGGGATCTTACTCTAGCATCCGTGAGAAGATCCGGGAGCTCATTACGAATCCCAGTTTTTTATCCAACCTGTCTCCCAGCATCTTTTCTCGGTATCACGAGTGGATCGAGAAGAAAGAAGTGCTGCTAAGTGACGCGGTGTCGGCCTTATTTACTCGCCGGCTTATCGTTCCCGGCAAGATTTATCAACCTGACTGGGACATCAGGGAAGATGAATCTCTGTACACCGACATCCCTGAGAACGGTGGCATTCTGGCGTACCGTATTCTGAAGGGCATGCAGCTGCCGTTGGACAGGCCGGCAGGGTCCTTGGTAACTCCTGGTGCAAGGCTGGCTCACGACCAACTTGTAGTATGTTTTCGTACTTGTTTTATTATTTTGTCACTTGTTTGTTTTTTTTTTTTTTTTTTTGTATTTCTGTTGACGTTCTTCTTTCTTTTTCGCAGGCCAACAACGCTGCTCTTGAGCTGATCGAGCAGTACGTTGAGTATCAAAGACTGGCGGACAGCTATAAGCAGTCGTTGGAGACCTGCCAAGACTTGTTGTGGGAGACAGAGGATAAGTTGAAGGCTAAGACGGCGGAATTACAGCCTCTGGAGGATGAGCTTTTAACTCTGAGGTCGAGAGCTGCTTTGCTGGAAGAGACTGAGGAAAATGTTAACACATTGACCAAAGCTCTGGAGGCCGCCAACTCTGAGAAGGAGATTGTCGTGCTGGACGCCAAGGCGGAAGCTGGAGCCAAGGCTATTGCTGAGTTTCAGCAATCCGATGAGTATGCGACGGTCCTCTACAAGAGGTATGATGGCGGGTGGGTGACCGCCATGAGGTGCGTGGGCAAGGCCATTCCGGGATTTGACTGGAATGTGATTGAAGATGCTCATGCTGCCGGCCAACATCTCACGCCCTTCTAGGGGGATCCAAAGTTTGCTGACGAGGACGCCATAGCCGATGCGGATCCTCGGGACCTGGCGGAGCAGACAAACCAGGATGCCCCCCTTCTTGAAATTTTTGGCGGCCTTCTCTCAGCTCTTCCTGTTCTTCTAATAGCTTATAGTTTGTAACATTTGGAATATTTTGACTAACACTTTATTCGGCCCATGTTGGCATTTGTAGACACTAATGTTTCTTAATTATAAGTATGATTCCACCTGAAAGCCTTTTATTTGGCCGCCATCTTTTTCCTCTGTAGTTGGCCGCCAAGCCAGTAGCTTTTACTTTATGGAAAAGTACTTTTGTTATATTGTGTTATTATTGCTTCAATTCTCCTCTGATTGTTGTATAACCATTAACATTTTTATCTTTTAACGCTAATTATCATCTGGTCTGTTATGTGACCGCGAGTGCACATGGCCTGTCATATGGCTTGTCTTATGCTAGGTCTGTCATATGGCTTGTCTTATGCTAGGTCTGTCATGTGACCGTTAACGCACTTTGAGCCTGTCATATGGCTTTTGCTTTGTGCTAGGTCTGTCATATGACCGTTAACGCACTTTGAGCCTGTCATATGGCTTTTCTAATGTTTACGCATGTTATATGGGCGTTAGCATTTTTTTGACCTGTCATATGGTCCGTTAATATATATGAAAATAATAATACGATTGGTAAACTGCTAGCGGAGTCTTGTATTATTTATGTAATGAAAAAGTGGCTCTCGGCCTATTACATTCTATGAGTCAAACATAGTATTTTCTTAGGACGCTAGCATTCCAACAATTTATAAGTTCCTTGTCATCCATGCCTTTCAGAATGAAAGAACCGGGAGCAATCTTCTTGGCTATGATGTAGGGACCTTCCCAATTAGCAGTCAGCTTCCCTTCAGTATGCGCCTTGCCGGTGGCTGCTGTTCTGCGTAAGACAAGGTCGCCAACATCTAACGGCCTCTCTAAGACTTTCTTATTGTAAGCCTTGATGATTCTATCTTTGTAAGCGGCTGCTCTCAGTTCTGCCATGAGCCTAATTTCTGGCAAGAAGTCCAGGTTCTCCTTGAGTGCTTGGTCATTTCTCTGCATGTCTTGGTGTTTGATCCGGTAAGAGGGTAATCCTACTTCTACCGGCAACACCGCTTCTGCGCCAAAGGCTAGCTTGAATGGGCTTTCTCCCGCTGCTTCCTTTTCTGTGGTTCTATTTGACCATAGCACTGCGACACCATATCAGCCCATCCTCCTTTGAATTCATTTAGCTTTTTCTTCAAGGCATTCAAGATTCGCTTGTTCGCGGCCTCTGCTTGTCCGTTGCTCTGAGGGTGGCAAACGGCCGAGTATGCAAACTTCACACGGAACTTCGTTAAGAATCTCAAAGTGGTTCAATTGAGCTATTAACTCCTTGGCCTTTTCCACGTACTTCAGCATGTTAGGTTCTCTGACTTTAAATTCTCCTCTTAGCTGGCCGCTAACCAACTGCGAGTCCGTCTTCAAGAGTACATTCTTAGCGCCCGCCTCCAAACACATTCTCAGGCCGGCAATTGCCGCTTCATAATCTGCTTTGTTGTTTGACACCGGGAATGCAAACTTGATGGTGTACTGGTATGAATTCCCTCAGGGCTAGTCATCACTATACCGGCCCCGGATCCGCTAACAGCGAACGTTCCATCAACTTCCAGCAGCCAGACTTCTTTTTGCTCCACTTCTTCCTCCTCATATGAGGCTTCCACAATAAAATCTGCCAGGGCCTGTGCCTTAATAGCGGTCCTGGGCTTATACTGTATATCATACTCTGATAGCTCAACTGCCCATTTCAGCAAACGGCCGAAACTATCCATCTTTTGCAACGCCTTTTCTAGCGGCTGATTGGTTAGAACTTGAATGGGATGACAGTCGAAGTATGGCCTGAGTGTCCTGGCGGCGATTATCACGGCCAAAGCCATTTTCTCAACTAGCTGATAACTGCTCTCTGGCCCGTTAAGGATGTGGCTGACGAAGTATATTGGCTGCTGCCTTTTCTCTTTTTCCACCAATAACACGACCGCGACTCTTTTCGGCGAGGCCGAAATATACAATTGCAATATGTCCCCCGTCTCGGGCCTTGTAATGGTGGGTAAGCTTTTCAAGTGCTCTTTTACCGCCAAGAATGCTTTGCTTTGTTCCTCTCCCCACTCGAACTTCTTATTTCCCCATAGCAGTACGAAGAAAGGCAAAGCCTTGTCTGCTGATTTTGAAATGATTCGAGTGAGGGCCGCCATTCTTCCTGTCAGCCTCTGAATATCCTTTACGCTTTTTGGCTCAGGTAGATTGACAATGGCTTGAACTTTGTCTGGATTCGCGTCAATCCCCCTTTTGCTTACCAAGAAACCCAAAAACTTCCCTGCTCTCACCCCAAGTCGCCTAGGTGTTCGCGGTCAGTTTTACTTTTAACGATAGAGTCGTCAACGTATGCCTCGATGTTTCTCCCCCTCTGATCTGCGAATACCTTATCGACCAGCTTTTGGTAGGTTGCTCCTGCATTACGAAGCCCAAACGGCATTGCCTTATCGTTGTATATGCCACAATCTGTGATGAATGTTGCCTTTTTCCTGTCGGCTTCGAGCAAGCTAATCTGGTGATAGCCCGAGAACTCATCCATAAAGCTTAGCAGTGCATGACCGCTAGTAGAGTCTACTACCTGGTCTATTCTTGGTAACGGGTAGCAGTCCTTTTGGAAGGCTCTATTGAGGTCCGTGGAGTCCACGCACATCCTCTATTGGCCGTTAGCTTTCTTCACCATAACCACATTGGCCAACCATTCTGAGTAATCACACGGCTCAATGAAATCAGCCGCCAACAATTTATCAACTTCCTCTTTGATGGCCTTTTTCTTTTCGGCAGAAAAATTTTGTTTCTTTTGCTTGATAGGGCGGACAGTGCTGTCAACATTTAGACGATGTACCATCACGGCCCGGTCTATTCCCGACATCTCATCCGTCGAGAACGCGAAGACATCCGCATTTTCTCTTAGGAAAGTCACCAAGTTGACCCTGACCTTTGGGTCCATGTCTGTTCCGACAGCTACTATCCTTGCCGGATCCTCCGCCAGCATCTCCTGTTTTGTCTCTCCTTCCGGCTTGGGCCTTGGCGCATCGTCAGGCCTGGATTCCAATTCTTCCATTGAAACTTCCATCATCTCCTCATCCCCCTTCTCGGGTTCTTCCTCATTTGCCAGAGCTCTCCTGTGAGCTCTCCTTTGCTTCCGAGTTGGCGAATTCAGATCTTCTACCGGAATTCTCATTGCCGGCTGCTTTAAAGCTGTTAGATAGCATGATTTTGCCATCTATTGATTCCCTCTTAACTTGGCTG
This sequence comes from Beta corolliflora, assembly GCA_947648045.1. NCBI lineage: Eukaryota > Viridiplantae > Streptophyta > Magnoliopsida > Caryophyllales > Amaranthaceae > Beta > Beta corolliflora. The sequence goes on along the minus strand of CANSZD010003162.1, from coordinate 124,981 downwards.
TCGTTCCAAGATTGGAAACGTACAGCATGGTAAGATAGTAAGTTGACACAACTCCTTGGACGTCATGGATGAAAGGGCGTCCGATAATTGCATTGTAAGCTCCAGGTACGTCAACTACCAAAAATTATGCCCTCACAACATCCCTGGCGTTCTCATCTTCTCCTACCCTGACCGGTAGGGTTATCAAACCTTCTGGAATCACTGACGCCCCCGTGAAACCTATTACCGGGTAGCGAACAGGCTTTAGATGCTCCCGGCCAATCATCAGTTTCTCGAAGGTTGAGAGATACAATATATTTGTGGAACTCCCTCCATCTACCAGAATTCTATGGATCAGACAGTTTGACACTTTCAGCGTGACCACCAGAGGGTCGTCATGGGGATAGACAACGTGCTTCGCGTCCTCCACAGTGAAAGACATAGCGGGCATTATTGGCGGCCTTCTCCATTGCATGCTATCGTTGAAATTGACCTGGTGCCTGAATTCTTTTAGGCTAGCCTTCGCTCCGTTCACACTACCGCCATGAATCGGACCGCCACTTATAACGTAAATTTCTGAGATCCGCGATTGCACATTCTGGTTGTTTGGCTTTATCACGTCTCCCTCCTTTGACTGAGCCTTGTATTGGTTGAAGTAACCCCGTCTTATCAGATCCTCCAGATTATCCTTCAAATGCCTACAGTTCTCAGTAGTATGACCGTGATCCCCATGAAAATCGCACCACTTGCTCTTATCACGGTTTTTGTGAGACATTTGCTTTGGACGCTGCCATTTATCATTATCTTTGTTCATCTGATATATCTGAGCTCTTGGGGACGTGAGCTGCGTATATGCATCGAACTTATCTTTGTACTCGAACCTTTCGCGGTCATTTTTCTCGCGGTCATTCCCTTTCTTGACCACATTTGACTCTTGCTTCCTTTCATCTCGGCCGCGATCATCTTCACGACCTTTTTCTTTCTTCTGCTTATCATCCTTCTTCTTTTCAGGCTCGCGACTTTGGCTGCTCGCGGCCTTATCAAACTCTTCACCCCTGATGAAATCGTTTGCCTTCCTCAAGACTGGCTCTAGGGATGTGAAGGTCATACAGCCCAGGTAGCTCCTGAATGCGGACCCTTCTCTCAGCCCAGTCATCAAAGCTAAGACGGCCACATCTTGCTGAGGACGGGGAATGGTGACCGCCTCAACGTTAAAACGGCCAACGAAATCTCGCAGGCTTTCATTTTCTCGCTGCTTGATAGATAGCAACTCGCTAGTTGTGCGCTCACGGCGTCTATTACTCACAAAGTGAGTGCTGAACATAGTTCAAAGTTGAGAAAAACTAGAAACGTTACCAGCCTTGATGCTCTTAAACCATGTCTGGGAAATCCTAGTCAGAGTGGATGGGAAGACCTTGCACCAAATAGCGTCCACCTGGGTGTATAAATACATGTGCCCATCATAAGCTGCCACATGATCGTCTGGGTCTGAGGTGCCATCGTACTTGCAGGACGGCATCTTGATCCGCGGCATGGGGTGGTTCAAGATTTCTGGAATGAAGGGGGACAACTTAGGCTTGATCAATAAGTGTCCGCCAGCTGAATAATTGCTTACACCACTGGTGCTGTGTTCTCGGTGAGAACGACTTTGATTCTCGTCTTCAGAATTGTTGAGATCCTCAGTCTCTAGGATGGCTTCTTCATATTTTGGGTCCTCAATTTGCCTTTGCATCTGGCGTCCCTCCTGATTGAAGGTCCGCATTCTCCTTATCGGCGTACCATCGGCGTTGCGACCAGTCATGGTCGGCATCCGCCTACGAACTTGGCCAATCCTTGGATTAGGAGCGGGGGTGTTGTTAGGCTAAGGAGTACCCGCTTGTAACATATGAATGAAAGACGCTACAATTTGTAGCTGCTCAGGAGAGAACTGACTGAGTTGAGTCAGGTTGAGTGGTCCGCCACCAGTGTTGACCTGAGATACATTGTTCTCAGGAGTTTGTTGTTCGTTAACGTTCTCGGTCCCTCTAGTTTGGAATTGAGGTGCGCCGAGTGGTCCGGTAATAGCGGGCTGCGTAGACCCCTGACCGGCATCGAACCCTAGTGGACCATGTCCGTTAGTGTTTGCTCTTTCCATGTTAGCGTTCACAAAGATGGGAGGCCCCTCCTTCTAGCGCCAAATTATTCCGGTTGCAGAACGGTTGGCGGTCTTGCAAAGAGTCCGCCAAAGATTGGAGTTAGCGTCCGCTAGTGAATAGCTGCACAAGAAGCAAACGTGAACTACCCTCGCGGGGGATGCGAGGAAACCCCCTCCGATGCTCAGGTCAGCACGTGTCCAAATAGGATTTAGAGAGAGAGAGATAAGAGATCTGAGTGTGAGAGAATGTACCTAGAGAATAGTACCATTGGACTATTTATAGAAGTACTATTCATCTGACAGAGTGCATAATCCTTTTACACGGGTACGGCCGTAATGCGTTTGACAGGTGGGAAGATTCCCTTATTTTGTCTTGCTGGACGACCGCCAATGTTGTCGGACCACGTTGATACTCTGACTTGTTAGAGCTGTAGACGACCTTTACAATGTTCACGGGCGCGATGATGTTCGCGGATTATTTCCATAGATCCGCTAAAATACTTGGGTTATACCCATACAATTATGCTTGGAACTTGGAAGTTGGAACTATCATGTGTAGTCATTTGCCTTATCGTTTTGTATTTTAATCTAATTTCACTCAAATTCACTTTTCATATTGTTGTACACTTGTACGACCTCCGTCGCCTAAAGTATTTTCCATTTATAATTTTGGCACTATTCATACGTAAAGAAAATCTTCTAAATTTTTTCCGATATATAAGAAAAAAAATATAGTCATGTATGGTCTTATTTGATTCGTCTCATTGAATACATTATGAAAATCAAACTTTTATAATATTTGCTAATACGTAATTAAATATATTACAAATACAAAACGTGCATTAGCAAATGTGAAAAGGAGAAATCATAAATGGGAAGTCCTTTGGGGATGGAGGGAGTAGCTCATATCATAATTTGGTGAGCAGCCATTTGCAAGCTGCATGTATTGTGTAACAATGACTTTTTTACAACTTGATGCACTACAGTACTAAAAGGGTTCATTCTAACCTGTATTTAGGTTTCGTTTGTACTTCTCTTAGAGATGACAAGCAAAGGTAAATTGTTGGAATATAAAGCTATTATTCTTGACTATAGACTTGTGCTTGAATCTAGTATGTTCAGACTTTATTCTAAAGAACTACTACTATATTCTTCCTTATATATATAAAAAGTAAATGTGGACAAGACTTTTTTCTGTTGTGCGTTGTAAGGGTGCAACTTATGTCTTGGTTTAAGAGGTGAAAAATTCCGTTCAAATATTTGGGTCTTAAGCGCTTCCAATCTCTACGTACAAGAAGAGCTACCAAAAGTGAATATGTGATTATTGCGGATAAAATGGTGGGCAAACTCAATCTAGAAATCTCTCTTTTCCTGCCACAGCTCAGCCAACTTACTGGGCTTGGGTACTTGTCCTACCTCAGACTATTTTGGAAAAAATTAATCAACTATGTAGATGCTTTCTGTAGTCTGTGAAGGTTGATTATAGTGGGGCTGGTGCTATCGTGTGGGCAACTGTATGCCGACCAAAGGTAGCTGGAGGGCTGGGATTTAGACATACGAAATTCGGAACATGGCAGCCTTGGGTAAGTTGGTTTGGTGTATTACTTAACTTAGCACACTCAAAATCTCAATAATTTTGCTGCATCTGCTCGCCGTTGCTAAAGGCCCAAGTGAAACATCCCAAGTTTCTTCTCCTTTCATTGATTTAGAATAGAAAATGCTACCCTCAGGAATTCTTAATGCTGTAGATAAAACTTGGTTCAGCACTTTATAATTATGACAATCCTTCACTGATCAAATTCGAAAAAAAAAAAAGAAAATTAAGAGATAAAACCAATTCAAAAAAGGAATAACATAAAAAAATTTAGGTAAGTTGGACTCATTCTCATTTACAGTGTTTTCCAAGTAAGAAGTGACCCATTAAACAAGAAATAGAAATATAGTTACCAAGTCTCATTATTGTTAAATTGTCACATACATCTTTGCCTCTTAGATAATGCTGTAAGGGTAATAAAAAGAGGTTAAACAGGTGGAAAGTAGGTAATAAAATTTTCACGAAAATAATGAACACCCAGATATGTACAGAGTTGTTATCAAGCGATATCAAAATTGTCTTAGCCACTGCAAACGTTACAGAGAGAGAGATAATAGTATTTTGCCTTTCAGTGTCGTCAGTTACCAGTATAATCTTCTAAATAGCTGCTTTTCCAAAGGTATAAATAATCCTCAAGCTGGCATGAATATGCCACTACAACTTTCATACCCTGCAACGAAATAGCAACAAGTTCAGCAATGATATAAAGTTTATCTAGCAAGATGTACATCGTCAAAAGAAAGCATCAGTTTATTCTTACCTCTTTTTCCAAATCTGTGCATAAAATTACTGTATCGAGCAGATGAGCACTATACTTTCAACTGATAGCCCACATATAATGTCTATCCAAATTCCCTGCATTCCCAGAAAAAATCTTACAAAAGGACCAGCTTACTTTCGTGTTTTGCATTGTATGGAAAGGTAGAGTGTGACAGAGCATCAAGGTAGAGAAAGTGAGCTAAACTTACCATGATTGGTCATACGTAAAATAAAAATCAAGGAGCACAGCATAGGGAATAGCCACAAGAATACAAGATAACAATCTCCAAGATTTTATTAAGGACCACATTGTTTTGCCATTCACAGCCTCTTGCAGCTCCTGTACTAGAAATTATATATATTTACATCCCACTAAAATTACAACAGAACAGAAAAAAAATCAGCATAAATTGATGAAAAGAAAAAGACCAACTCATAGTAATTGGAATACCTGAAAGGACACATTGAAACCCGTCGTAGAAGTCCAAGACTGCAAGCAGAAGCATCAGATTGGCAACACATTTGATTACGTAGTCTTTCATTGCTATATAGTCTTCCCTTCACGAGGCACTGAGATTGTGATTACCATCACAAATGCAGTAAGCGAGCTGCTCTAAGACGCCTAGCTCCCCGTTCATCTGATACTCTTATCTGTAATCACAATATTGGCATGTCAATAGGTCAAGCAATCATGGATCTCTTTCTCATATAAAGAAGGGATATAGATGCATAACCTCACGTAGAAGCATCACCAATAAGGCCAACAGAAATTATATAGACCATCCAAATGTGTTAATTTATGCTGCAAATGGCAACTTATGAGTAATTCTATCTGAATTCAACACATAAAAGAAAGAGCGTATATTGAAGGACAAGACCAAGAACCTTATTTATAACGCAAAGCTTTGACTTTGGCATAAATCCTGCAAGTAGCACAAGCTGTTCCAGTGACCAGTACTTAATGCTGCAACAAGAAAAGAAAAAAATGATATTGATTGAAGAAGAAAATAGGATAAGTGGAATAAGATTTCAAAATATAAGTACCTAATAATTGATTTCTGAAGGAGTTGCAAGCTTAAGAAAAGCCCAGGTATCACAAAATGCTTCCTTTGAGAATCCATTCCAAGTCTCCAACCAAGCAGGGGAGAACTTTACATAGATTGCTAGCAAAAATTAGATACAACATGATATATCATTTGCAGAAGCAGCTTCTTATATCCCATGTTCGAGTTCAAAAGCAGACATATCTGACAAAGAATTATCTTCACTAAGATCCTCATACATGGGAAAATGCTGGGAGCTTTTAGTTACCCTTTTTCTGACTTCAGGATTGCTTTTCGAAAGTTGTTCGTACAAATCACATTCATATATATGCACGTATATAAGCTGTGGAGGAATGCCATCATCACCAAAGGATTCAAACTTGGGGCAAGACTTGATATGGAGTGTGGTTAAGTTGGGAAAGCTGGAACAACAAATGGTTTCCAAATTTGGGAAACCCACGATATCTAATATAATCAACAAAGAGGGAAGATAAAGATTTGGACCTGGGATGCACTCTACTGAATCTATGGAGCTGCCTACATTATTAAGTGTAAGAGAATGAAGAGAAGTTAGACGGTGCAATCCCCAATCTTGTATCGGCTTGTCTATATTAGTCATGTCACACATTGAAATATCACTCAGTTTCATGGGTAAACTTCCTGTGAAGTGGGGGAATGTTGGGCAACTTTTAAGAGATAGATCAGCAAGCAACGTAAAGTCGCCAACCATGGATTCGAACTTTTGGCAATCAGTAGCCTTAAGTAGAGTGAGGTTAGAACTGGTGCTGCAGCACGATATGGATTTCAAGTTTTGGAAACCATTGATGCGTAATTCAGACAAGGAAGATGGTATAGAAAGATCTGGGCAAGGAATTAAGGAAGAGCTGCCTACATCTTCGACATCAAGAGATACAAGTGAATTAAGGAGGTGCAATCCCCACTCTTGTATCGGCTGCTTTATGTTTACTCCTTCAATATAAAAATATATCAGGTTTTTCGGTAAACCTCCCTCAGGAAAGCAATCGATTCTTGGACATTTTTTAATATATAAATTTTGGAGGGCAGTGCACATGTGCATCTGGCTAGGAAGACCTTCCATATTGTAGCAAAAGGAGAAATTAAGTTGTTTTAAAGCTGGGAAGAGCAGACCTTCTTGTAACGATATGAGATGAGGGCATCCTGTTATTGTCAATTCGGTGAGATGGGAAAGTTCACATTGAACCTTTGGAGAGAGTCCAAGTGGTTTCACTGAAACCTCTAAAGACTCAACGCTTTCTGTTGTTGCACCTGCTGCTCTTTCTTCTAGAATTTTGCCATTAAGGGAGGACCAAGGCGAATAATTAAATTCAATAGCCTGTAGCTTCTGGCAATCATCAATCTGCAATGATTGGATAGTCCAGGGAATCTGACTAATAGTCGCAACAGACAGACAAGATTCAACTCTGAGTTTTTCAAGACATGGACTAAAAGGAGATGAGCTTTCGAATTCCACTGATTGTAGCTTGTCACAATCATCAATCTTTAGCCTCTGTAGCGACATGGGTATCTGGTCAAGAGTTAGGACAGAATCACAATTGTAAATGGTGAGTTCTTCACGAAGGTGAAGGAAACGCCCTGTTGAGCCAGTGATGTCCAAGATATTGTGAAGCTTCATCCTTATTGAGCAGAAAATGACATCTTCAGTAGTAGACAATACTTTACATCCGTCGACCACCAACATCTCCAACAAAGGAAGGCTTGGAAGTGAGATACTCAGCTCCTTGCAATTCATGATTTCCAGTTCTTCAAGAGAAGATAAATTGGGAGGGATATCATCTTGTAAACAAAAACAAGATTTAATTGAAAGCTTCTTAAGACGCGGGAATGCCTTGTTGTTTTCAACAGGTAAGTGCAGCCACTTCTTCCAGGATTTCAACTGGAAAAAATTTAGAGTTTCCAAAGCTGGAAAAGGAATTGAACACCCTGGCAGGCCATAAAATTCCAGACCTACCTGCTTAATACCTTCCATGCCTTGAACAAAAAGATTCTTCAACAAAGGTAGCTGTCCTAGTGGAGGCAATCTTTCACATTCTATACAAAACACGAGTTGTATGGTAACCATGTTACTGAAAGAGGGATCTCCCAACCAAGTTGGGAATGTGAAGCCCCTATACCCTTTTAAGTAACACTCTTTGATGGACGTGTGAGGATTCAGATGCTCTAGCACCTGGTTTTTATTGTTGTCATCAACCTCATTCCTACAAGTCCCCCATTCTAGAATCAACTTATCAAGACACTTTTTTTCATGCAATCGGGCCTCGTGTGCATCTTCAACCCTTATCAAATTTTCTAACCCAGATATCCTTAAATTGCCATTGAGATGATTCAAGTTGCTAAGCTCGATCACCCTGGACCCACCCCCAGCTGCCAAGACGAATCTGTTCAAAGTCTGCAGGCTTTTCAATCTCCCCATTCCCAATGGCATCTCTTGCAAAGAGGTGCTATCAATGTACAGATGCCGAAGCTTTACAAGGAATCTAACATCAGGGACCTCCTGAAGATCTTTACAGTAACGCAATTCCAGTGTTTGGAGGTTGCAGAGTTTGCTTAGTGATTTAGGCAACACTCTGATTTTTTTCATTATGAGAATAAGATACCTCAGGTGCATTAATTCCCCAATATATTCTGGCAATTCTTCAATATCATTCAAAGATAGACGTAGAGCTCGTATGTACCTAAATTTTCTAATATAATCCAGAATTTCAATATTCAAGCCAATAAGGAAATAAGTTCCGTAGGATGGACTAAGAAAGGTTCGCACTTGAGAATTCAAGAGTTGATTTCCCAATGTTTCATCAACACCATTCTTCGTGAGAAATATATGGCGAGTTCTACGAAGATTTCTTAGTGTATTCGTAGATCCCATCACACAACACATGTCCCCTGCAGCCCATTGAGCCAAATCATGGATAAGGTCATGCATAATGAATTTTCTTGACCCTCCTCCATAAGATGGGCATTCCTCAAACAATGACCTTGATACTAGATCAAAGAAGTAATTGTGGCCGACATCTTCTGTTCTTTCCTTCTTGTTTTCTGGTAGAAAGCCCTGGGCCATCCACAACAACACGACTTCCATCTCATCGAATTTGTAATCTTTAGGAAGTACAGAGCAGTAAGCAAAGCTGCGCTTCAGATCAGATGGGAGATGATGGTAACTCAACCTTAAAGCCGGTAAAACATGGCTCTTCTCACTCCAAATAGTGCTGTCTAATATACTACGATGCTGGCGCTTCTCCACTGTACTTTTGAGGAGACCTCCTAGAGCTTTTGCGGCCAAAGGCAATCCTGCGCACTTTCTTATAATATCATCCCGCATCTCAGAAAGGTCGGAACCAGCATTTGTGTGCTGCTGAAATATGCACCAACAATCATCATCAGACAAACCTTTTAAATAGATGGTGGTGTTGTGAGTTGGATTACTAATCACCATTCTTGCAGTAATATCTTTTCTTGTAGTGACGATAACTCCGCTTCCTTTTGACCCTCGTCTGAAAGGTGTTTGGAGTTGGTTCCAATCATTGTAATTCTCAGACCAAATATCATCAAGAACGAGTAAGAATTTTTTGCCTTTCAGCACTTCCATCAAGTCTTCTTGTGCCTGATTTAGGTTGCTAAAACCACGGCTACCCTTGGTAAACGAGTTCAGGATTTCCGTTGTGACACGTGTGACATCAAACACATCTGATACGCACACCCATGCCTTAAGATCAAAGTGATCCTTTAGTTGCTGCTCATCATTGTACACATACTGAGCAAGAGTTGTCTTCCCAACGCCTCCCATTCCAACAATAGGGATGACTACAAAATTTCCATAACTAGGCTCATCTTTCAATGTTTTGATGATTTCATTTCTCTTACCATCTCTTCCATAAATGGCTGGTTCACAAACTATAGATGTGGACTGTCGCTGGCTTCCGTTTGGCACTTCTGTTCGGTGTGTCTCTTGTTGTATTATACCAGTGGCTGAAAGGCCTAAATCTCTAGCCTGAGTCAAAACATGTTGCAAGCGGATGCTCATCTCTTTGATTCTTGATGAAAGGTCTCCCTTAGAGTATTGAAAATGTTGTCCGACTGTAGAACCACAAGCTAAGACGCTTTTAACCTGATCAGAGAATCAAATATAGTTGGCAGATAGTTACTAAAGGCATTTGATCTGCCGCTCATCATAAATGATTGAAATATAAGCTCACCAAAAGTTAAAAAGAACAAGAAACAGGGGTACTAGTACTAAGTATCCTAAAGGCAACGATACAATGTAACTAGATTTTTAAAAATCAGATGTAAGAACAACCCATAGAAAACTTAATCAGAAACTTCAAACTAATAAATACTATCAATTTCGACATTTGGATGATGAAGTTGATGAAAGTTTTTACTTGTGTTGAGGAGAATGAAGCTGCAACCAGATCCACTTCAAAACTAAGCTGAAATTTTCTTCTTTCATAAGTACTTCGTCTGTACTTCTTCTATTGCAATATTGAAGATTGACACCATTGAAAAAGAGAGAAATAGAAAGGCATAAAAAGAGTAACCTATGTAATACTCCCTCCATCCCCCAATATAAACTACTCTCTCCATTTTTTATTAGTTTATCCACTTACCTCTTTAAGAGTTTAGGTAATCCCTTACTAGTTTATCCACTTAATTTTTTTTTTAGAATGGTCCCACCAATTGTCTATTATTATTTTTACATTCTTACTCTAATTTTCTCTACAACATTAACTTCAATACAATATTTCACCAAATACCCCCGACAAATTAAAAAATTCACAATATACCCTCAATGTTCCAAAAATTCACCATATACCCCTGACTTTTCAAAAATGTTCACCAGATGTCCTTTTTCTAACTTCCGTTAACCCAATGTTAGCTTTATTTACCATTTTGTCATTATTAACTCTAAACCCTAATTTTAATCTAACCCTAAACCCTTACCCTTACCCTAACCCTAATCTTAAACCTAAACCCTTACCCTAACCCTCCCCTTCCCCTCCACCCCATCCCAGCCCACCACCCCCCCCATCCCCTCCCCCTCCCCGTCGAATTCCCAGTCCAGCCCACCACCCCTCCCCCCGGTCGAATTCCCGGGTCCGGCCTACCACCCCTCTCCCTCCCAATCTCCTCCGCCGCACTCAGAGTTAGAAATTATGTTCAGCCAACCCCCCTCTTCGACTTCTCTCTCCCCGACGCACAAGGAAAAAGCCGACAAGGCCCCGCGCCTTGAGTGCGACCAGCTGGGGACAAGACACCTACGGTAGTGGAGGCGAAGCGCGGCGAGGCGGCGCGAGTGCGGCGACAAGTAGGGAGAAACCGTGGAGTAGATCGAACGAGAGAGGAGAGCGAAGGAGGATAGAGAAGCGGGCGGTGCGACGCGGCACGGGGTTGGGTCGATGGCGGTGTGATGCGGCGTGGGGGTGCTAGGGAAATCGTGGGGGAGGGGTTGGGGGATGCAATGGCGGGGGGGGGTGGGGGGGGGCTGGGCTGGGTTAGAGGGGAGGGAGGTGGGTTAGGGGGGGGTGGGGGCTGGGCTGGGTTAGAGAGAAGGAAGGTGTGTTAGGGTTAGATTAGGGTTAGAGATTAAAGATTAGGGTTAGGGATTAGGGTTAGATTTTAGGGTTAGGGTTTAATAATGGTAAACTCGTAAATAATGGAAACGGCAAGTTAACGGATGTTAGGAAAAGGGCAGATGGTGCACAGTTTTGAAAACTCAGAGGTATATGGTGAATTTTTGGAACATAGAGGGTATATGGTGAATTTTTGGAACATTGAGGGTATATGGTGAATTTTTTAATTTGTCGGGGATATTTGGTGAAAAAACCGATAAATTAATATTTTCTCTTTTCTTCTATGACTTACATACCTATGAAACTCTTTGCCTAAAGAAGTGGACAAACTAATAAAAACCGATGGGAATGATAGATACAACTTATACAAGAGATATAAAGAAAACTTTTAGCCAAAATGTTGCAATTATTATTGAACTTAGTAAATGGGAAATGTTTCAGTCTAGGAAGTATATGCCAAAAAAAGATGTCTCATGTAAGTGAGTGGTAATAATGATAAGTCATACTTAGTTGGGAAAGTTCCCTTTATATACATATTAAATAATATAATGTTTAACGCTATGTTCTCTTTACCTAAATAATACTAGCCTTATGTGTACGCCATGCATGCTTTAATTTCAAAATTTGTTATTTTATTAGACGTTATAGCACTGGTTATACTTAAAATGTTTTAAAATATGAAACATTAATAATTAGATGAATATGAATATACTAATTAACTAATATAAAAGATTTAAAAAAAGTTAGCGAGTGATTATGTTTTTTAATTTTAAATTTTCTGTGACTGGATTTCGAACAAAAAGAATAAATATAATGTTTTGTTTTGATTGAATTAGTAATTACTGATATATTATCATTTAACTTGACAATTTATGGAAGAAATGACATCACTTTCTTTTCTCCTTTATTAATTATTGAATTTATAGGGATGATTTTGAATTTTTTTATTATGTACTTAGTATATTGATAGACTGAAAATTTATATTTGTGCAGTAATTGATTTATTGTGCTAATGGACATAAATTAAATAATGTGATTGTTATATTTTGGATAAAATGTAATTAATTGCTATATTTCTTTGCAACTTTATTGATTGATTGAACTTTCCGTTTCTTTGTTGATTAATTGACTCGTTTTTTTTTTTCAAAACTAAATTCTCTCTATTCTATATTTAGAGAAAAGGGGTGTTTCAAACTTTTTAGGTGGACAAAATGTACTCCTTCTTCCCTTATAAAAAGATCAAGATATTTTGTGCATTTATTTTTTTGATTGAAATATTTGATGCATATACCTTTTAACTTGTTTAGTGTGGTAAATAAAAATAAGAAAGAGTTCTCATTTTGTTCATTTTGTAATTTTTTCATTTAATTCATTAAGGGTATGTTAGGCTCTGTTTTTTTTGGACTGAATAGAACTGAACTGGATTGAATTTGTCTGAACTGAACTAAAATAAATGAAAAATGTGAGAGGAAACTAACTGAACTGAATTAGTCTGAACTGAACTAAATTGAATTTTTATTAATTTAGTCCAAAAGAACAGAGCCTTAGTCTTATTAGAGGGGGACACCATCTTCCTCCCCCTTACCTTATATAATAGAGATAATGTTTAACGCTATATATATATATATATATATTGTAGATAAAAGTAGTGTATGTGTAGAATCGTCATTGCTAACAAATAGAAACACCTTCCTGACTTGTTACTTCTTGTTATTGTTATTGTTATTATTAGGCCTCGTTCTTTTGGACTGAGAGAAACTGAACTGAACTAATAATAATAATAATAATAATTAATATTAATAATTAATGGTGTAATAATAATATTAATAATAATAATAAATAATAACAATAATAACAATAATAATAATAACAATAACAATAATAATTGAACTGAACTGAAATTAACGAAACTGAACTGAAATTAACGGGACTGAATTGAACTGAAAATAAGTCTAAGAGAACAGAGCCTTAGTGTTACAGTATTATTATTTATTATTTATTATTATTATTATTATTATTATTTGAAGAGATTATTATTATTATTATTATTATTATTATTATTATTATTGAAGTAATAGTAACATTAGTAATGAAATACAAAGTAATAATAATATTAGCAATAATATGTTTATGTTTATAAAAGATAAGTTCAAATCAGATCAAATAATTTCATATCATATTAGAAAAAATAAGTTTAGATCATATCGATCATAAAAAATAAGTTCAAACAAGTAAGAATAATAAGGTGAAATAATTAAACATAGACTTAAGAGAGAGACTAGAGAACGCACCCTATGCTTGGTAGAATCAAGAAATCTGGTGACACGTATCTTAGAGGAATCCTCGATATCATCATGTTCCTTCTCGAGCAGATGAAGTTGAGCTCTAGTAGCAAACTCGTCAAGGATATCCTCCAAGTCGTAAGCCGCATCTTGGAGGTCTTCAAGCCATAGCTTCACAGAATTGCACTCAGTTTGCCGCTGCTCAGCGTCAGTGAGCAGCGCAGCAATCAATCTAAGGGTTTGCTCCAAATTTTGTATGGTTTCGGCCTCTATCTTCTTTCCCTTCACCAACTTCAGAAACTGGCTTATCCCACCGGACGCCAGCTTCTCAAACAGTACTTGAAGAAATGCGGCTAGAACTATCTCCGCCATCTTTTTTACCTTCTTTTTTTGGGATTTGATCTAACGTCTCGATTTACTGTGCTGACAGCAGATCTAGCCTCTAGATGAAAGATAATTAAAAAAAGGAAGGCCTCTTTTTTGTTGACTTTAGAGAAAAGGACCCAATTTTTTTGGTTTAGATGGGCAAATCACAAATGCCAAATGAGTGAATGATAGGATAGCTTATTCCTCGACCACGTCTGCGTTATCCGAGTGGTGTTTTATTTGTCGTCTTTTAAAGTATCCGATCAATGTATCTACCATTGGCTGTTGCCATCGTTGATTAGTTCAACTCAGCCGTACACAAATACCACTTGAGATTTTGTATCAAACAATACAGCTAAGACTCTAACGGCCCGTTTAGTAGTTGGTTATAAATAGTGGCAATGGGAATGAATTTGTATGTAAATTTGTAAAGAAAATCATTGTTCATTCCCATGGTAATGCTAATTTATCCTAAAGTGTCTATTTTTCTTCTTGAATTTTCATTCCCATCCAATACCACCTTGTTAGGTGGTAATGAGTGATAATGAAAATTAGGGGTGAGATTGCTTCCCATGGAAAAAACACAAACTTGGGGGTTGAAATTGCCTCCCCATGGAGATGTTAAGAGTGCTTCCATTGTAACCTACACTCAAAATTCATTCCCATTACTGCAATTTATTAACGACTACCAAACAGGTCGTAAGAACATTCCTACTCGTCAATTTTTAAATTCATTAATAATAAAATTACTCCTAAGCAATGAAAAAGAATTATAATATAGGTCTTAAACTTTTGCTTTTTTAATGTGCAGATCATTATCCAATCATTAAGCAACAACTTTTGAATTTTTTCCATGAATAATGTCAAAACGAGTATTAATTCCTCCTATGCGCTGACCTTGAAATTAATTTCATGGATACCGTCCACGTAGGATAGCCCGTGAGAAATTTTATTTTCGGCAAAGCAAACCGCTACTCTGAGTAGCGGTTAACTTTTATTTAAGCCGCTACTGTGGGTAGCGGTTTACTACGAGGTAAAACCGCTACTCTTGTAGGCTACGCGCCGCGCAAGCCCGGTGCGCGGGACGCACTGGCCTGCGTGGCGTGCTTATACTCTCTTTGTCTTGCATTATTGATTTACGGTATAAACCCCTACTCTGATTAGCGGTTTATATGCCTTATAGCTTGTCTTAGGGACACAATATAACCAAAATTCTGGCGTGTTGTCCTACGTGGACGGTATGCATGAAATTAATTTCAAGTTCAACGCATAGGAGGAATTAATACTCTATTTGACATTATTCATGGAAAAAATTCAACAACTTTTACTTGTGACAAAATGTCAATTGTATAGAGTCTTATGATAAAAAGAAATTACTCTGGACATGGCATGTGCCCAACAACTAATCTATTCATTAAGAAAACATTATTGTACTTTCATGAATACATCAAGAACTTACAAACATATGGTAGTTTGACTCGTGGCAGTTTCTCAGGATGAGGATGAATCTGTCACCCGACCCATTATATTATGTCAAAATGGGTCCGGGTCATATCCGGGTCTGTGTTGTTGAGATTGGGTCTGGGATTGGTAGATTATGTCAATTATAGGGGTAGTGATAGGCGTGCCGCGCACCTAACAAAGATAATTCCTAACTAACCTCCTAATTACGTAGTAGGGCAAGTCAAGGTCAAATCCAAATAGACAAACGGTATCAAACACTAGATATTTTGAGTCAATTTAACTAAACAAGTGACAAACGATGGTGGAAGAGATGTTAAACTAATATTAACGCTAAACTATAACAACTAGCACGAATAATACATGAATAATTCCCATCCCAATAAACATAATCAATGATCCAAAAGGAGTAATGCACCCTAAAAATACCAAATATCTCTCCCGAGTACCTATGGCTACTCTAAACAAGCAATCATACCTATTCCCATATAATCATGCAAGAAAGAGACATTAAACATGGCATCACAAACAAATTCCTAGTAATCCTATCTACTTATTCCCATAGAGATATTCATACTCTTGATTGAATCAACAAATCCATCTAGATTCAATTCCCAATGAAAATAAGACATAAGGAATCAATTCAAAATCACTTATATATCCCTAGTATGATAATGAAAATAAGCACAATTCAATCAAGCAAGGACAATTAATCACATCAAATTGGGGTGATGGGAGGGAATTCATGCATTAATCATTGCTAGGGTTCAACTTAACCCTAGATTATAGAACTACTCACTCATAATTGAAATAACAAAGCAATTAAGAAATAAACTAAAAGACATAACAATAAAGGAAGAGAGGAGATTAGAAAAACTTAGTCTTTACTTGAATGAATCTATCTAAACTCCAAAGTAGCCAACTTGTAGAAATCAAGGTTCAATAATGGAGTTTACTCTCAAAAAGCTCTTTAAAAAGTAATACTATCTTCTTTCCTAATAAAAAAACTACCCAAAAGTATGTTTAATAAACCCTAATTAATGTTTACAAAAACCTATAAAGGAAATAAAGAAACTCGCGGATTTTAGCTGGCCAATAGCTTGCACAGGCAAGCAGAAAGGTGCTTCGGCGTGCACGCGAGACATAACCTTTTTGCTCTTTTGTTCACAGATTTGCACGGGAAAGCAACAATCTGCTTGGTCCGCGGCTCGTCAAGCAATCCAAACTAAGAAATCAAGGAAGGAGTTCAATAGCCGCCTGAAACAAAGTTTGCATGCCAATTTTCAAAACCAATTCAAACACAATTTCAAAGTTTTCATGGTAGAAAACATTCAAACCTCACAGTATAGCACAAGGAAAAGCAACCATCTTACAACAAGTTCTCCCCTAAGCTTGACTCAATCATGAATATAGTAGCTCTCACTTTAGTTGTGCACAATATCTCTCATGTGTATAAAAAGGGTCAAATGATCGCTCAAGGCTCCATTCCATTGACTATATCCTACCATAAGCTTACATATCTTCTCACTCTCCACCGCTACGGGACTACGTTACATGCAAAGAATCATGAGGACTTCATATGGGTTGTAATGAAGGCTTAAGGTATGGGTATGGAAAGTTTTAGGAAAGTGGTGCTCAAAGGGGAAAGTGAAGCTTTTCAAACACCTTTGACAACAATTACCAAACTCCAAACACAAGCATTCCAATTGCACTTCATATATTTTTTTTTTCATTAACTGAACCATAACTCCTCAAATAGAAACTCCAATTTCCTTTTATTGTATACTAAAGACATAAATCACAATCTTTTTTTTCATTTTTTTTTCTGTTTTCTTTTTTTTTCCGAAGGATTTAACCAAAAGCATCTATAGAGGAAATTAATAGGAGTATTAAAAGTAACTCTGAGGAAATGAACTCAACACAGATCATGAGTTCTAACTAAGCATTATATCACATCAAACACCACAATAAATCTCCAATGTCACAACTTAACTTCATCAACATAGCTTCACAATCCCCTAGGTAGGACAAGGTAAAAGGGCTAAAGATGTAGTTATCGAAATGAAAAGGCTAGGCTCACAAGGGTGACAAAAAGTAGTAATCAATGTAGGTGGCATTTGGCTATGTAGCTCAGAAAACAACAATTGCCTCAATCATATTCAATGCATAAAAAAAGTCAATGCGGTTTCAAGGAGTATCAATGCAAGTTCTAGAGAATAGTCGTCAAGGAAGAGCATCACACACAAAAGAAAGAAGACTGAAAAGATGTCAGTCTATAAGGCATAAGAACATCCTCACTGGGTTGTAGCTACCAACACTGATCTAATCACACATAGGAGAGACCAATCTTACCACAAACCAATCAATTCCTTGTTGACTATGAGATTCTCAAAAACATTTTTTCTATTTTCACAAGCACATGCATAGATCTTTGCTATCATTGGGGGACTACTCCTAAATGCAACCTAAATGCAAAAACTACTATGCAAATGATATACAAGATGCATCCTAAAAATGAAACTACATACAAAAATGGGAAATAAAAAAAATGCCTAAATGATGACTAATATGTACACAAGATGCGATATATCCCTCCCCCAAGCTAAAATGCACAATGTCCTCAATGTGCAATGAAAGAGAAGACACAAAGAAAGGGGCAAGATACTCACAAAACCTTGCTAAGGAGGGGAGAGCGAAGGGTTGGGAAACCCTGGTGACTGCATCCAAGTATTGAAGTTTTCCAAGATTGTAAATATGGATGACAAGTTCTTCTTCATAATGCTCTACTCTGCCTTAATCTCATCAACTGAATGTTGGATTTTTGCAAGTGATATCTCAATCAACGTAGAAGAAGAGCTAGCGCCATTATGAATGATAGGTATACTCGAGGTATCCTCATTGAGAGCATCCACTCTATCAACAACTTCTCCCATAGATGGAGAAGTCATGGAGTTTGTGAGTGTGTACTCCATCTTTTCGTCACCTACTTCAATGATGATTTTCCCCTTTTTCATATCAATTATGGCTTCAGGAGTAGCCAAAAAGGGTCTCCCAAGAATGATGGGAACGTGTGCATCTTCTTCCATTTCCATAACAACAAAATCACATGGAATGAAAAAAAATCCAACTCTAAGAGGAACGTCTTCAAGGATGCCAAGGGGGAACTTGACTGTTCTATCTGCTAGTTGTAAGGAGATGCGTGTGGGTTTCAGTTCACCCATATTAAGCTTCTTGCAGATTGACAAGGGCATGAGACTGACACTTGCCCCAAGATCACATAAGGCATTCTTGATTTCAATATCACCAAGATTAACAGGAATATAATAACTGCATGGATCTCCTAGCTTATTTGGAAGCTTGTTCTGCAATATAGCACTACACTCAGCTGTTAGTGAAACAGTAACATTTTCTTCAATTTTTCTATTGTTGGAAAGCATGTCTTTCAAAAACTTAGCATAAGAAGGCATCTCTGAGATATCTAGAGGTGAAAGTTCGGTGTACGGTTTGGATTACGGCCTAATCCAATCCGATCCGAACAAAATTTGGATTTTAGTTTTCCAGTCCGAATCCAAACCAATTAGAGTTTGAATCCGATCCAATCCAATCCGAATTTTCATACTCTAGATTGGATCCGATCCGAAAATCCGATATTTTAAAACTCTAGTTTTTCGATGAAATAAATTAAGTACAACAGTAACCTAGCAGATTTAAGAAATGAGGAATTAAGTGCTGTTAGGGTTTTAGGGGAAGGGTTGAAGTGCTACGCCTATTGGGCTATGGATTAGGCATTTTTTTAAAAAAAATTCAGTTAAGCACTTAATCCCAATCCATATACATAATACAAGGCATATTACTATTCGGTTATATTGGATTTTTGGATCCAATTACCCTCAATCCAATCCGATCCGAAAATCCAATTTCTCAAAAAATCTCAGTCCGAATCCAATCCGAACACCGTTTGAATCCGATCCGAATTACTAATTCAGATTGGATTGGATTGGATTTTGGATTTTGGATTTTATTCGAATAACTTTCACCCCTAGAGATATCATCCAAGAAGGGGATGTTGATGTGCAACTTCTTCAAAATATCAAAGAACTTCCCATACTTCTTCTATAGCTTTGCTTGTGCTAATCTTTAAGGGAATGGAACAGGTGGCTTGTATGGTGCAATAGGTATGACAGCAAGTTTCTTTTTCTCAGTCTCCTTACTTCCTCTTCCAACACTTTTTCGCCTTGATCTTCTTCACTCGGCTTTTTAGACTCTTCTGCACTCTTCCTTTGGTCATTCACCTTCCTTGCAGGGTCTTGTAATTATTTACCACTTCTCAATGAGATAGCATTGATATACCCTTTGGGTTTGGTTCAGTTTGCCCTGGAAGTTGGCCTGAAGGTTTTGAGAGGTGACTGATTTGTTGAGCAAGTAGGGTCATCTGATTCTCCATCATTATTATGAGCATTAATTTATTAAAGGGAGTTGCTGAAGAAGTCATTATGCTTCGCTTGATATTCAATTTGCTTTGCCTAATAAGAAGCTAAATTCTCTATGATGGTTTCAAGGTTGGATGTTGAGGATGAGGAGGAGGGGTTGAAAGGTGGTCTCGATTGAAAACCGGGTGGTTGAGAGTAATTTGTGTGTGGAGGTTGAGGTTGGTTATTTTTGTAAGAGAAATTTGGATGATTCTTCCAACCTGGGTTATATGTATTTAAGTATGGGTTGTTTTGTGGTCTTGTGTTTGTGTTTAGGAGGGCATTGGCTTGCTCAGATATCGCTCCCATGGTGTTGTATTGACACTCATTTAATGAGTGACCTTGCACTTCACAAATCTCACAAACAGGTGCTATTTGGTCTACTACTCAATTGTTCAACCTTGGCTGCCAAAACCTGCACAGTGTTAGTCAAAGTAGCAATAGCATCAACCTCATACTTACCTCCCCTTTTAGGGGCTCCACGAGACACACTCCAGTCATTCAAATAATTGTTGGCAGCCATATCATCCAACAATGTCTTAGCAGCTTCCGAAGTTTTGGCCATGAAAGTACCACCAGATGCGGCATCATTAGAATTTCGAACATCATGTTTCAGACCATTGTAGAATGTCTGAATCAATAGCCACTCAGGAATACCATGGTGTGGGCATTGGCGCTGCAAAGCCTTGTATCTCTGCCATGCCTCATAGAGAGACTCCAATTCATGTTGTTGAAAACCAGATATTTCATTTCTGAACTTTGAAGTTCTCATAGGAGGGAAGAACTTGTAGAGAAAGGCCTTTTTCAGTTCTGGCCATGTGGCGATCTTCCTCACTTCTTCTTCTTTCAACCATTCTTTTGCTTCATCCCTGAGAGAAAAAGGAAAAGCACAATATCGAATCAGGTCATCAGAAATATTTGTTAATTCCAATGTATTACACTTCTCTAGAAAGCTAGCCAAATGATCAGTATGGCTCTCTTTTGGTGTTCTCGCATAAGAGTCCTATGAAATGAATTGAATAAATTGTGGCTTAAGCTCGAAGTGTGTTGAAGTGGTGGTTGGCCTGGTAATGGTGGTGGTGGTGGTCTCATCGGGCATAGCATACTCCCGTAGAGACTTTGGTGGTGTTTCATCTCCCATTGTTGATCCTTGTTGTTGTCTTCTTCGTTGACCTCCTAATCTCCTTGATGTGGCTTCAATCTTGCGATCAAGAGTAGCTAGATCTTCTGAACCCTTGCTACGAGTGCGCATCCAACAAAAAGACTGAAAGAGGAAAAATCAAACAACAAAAAGAGTAATAATGATCGAACAAAAATAAGTTTAGTTAAATAAATCAAGGATAAACTAATCTAATACCATTGGTCCCCGGCAACGGCGCCAAAATTTGATAGGCGTGTCGCGCACCTAACAAAGATAATTCCTAACTAACCTCCTAACTATGTAGTAGGGCAAGTCAAGGCCGAATCTATAGAGACAAACGGTATCAAACACTAGAAATTTTGACTCAATTTAACTAAACAAGTGACAAACGATGGTGGTAGATATGTTAAACTAATATTAACGCTAAACTATAACAACTAGCAATAACACACGAGGTAAAATCAATCAATAAAAGCACCTAGAATTAAGTATTCCCACTAGCACGAATAATACATGAATAATTCCCATCCCAATAAACATAATCAATGATCCAAAAGGAGTAATGCACCCTAATAATAACAAAAGACATGGCTACTCAAACAACAACATACCATTCCCAGGAATCATGCAAAAAGAGACATTAAACATGGCATCACAAACAAATTCCTAGTAATCCTATCTACTTATTCCCATAGAGATATTCATACTCTGATAAAAATCCATCTAGATTCAATTCTCATTGAAAACAAGACATAAGGAATCAATTCAAAATCACCTATCCCTAGTATGATAATGAAAATAAGCACAATTCAATCAAGCAAGGACACTTAATCACATCAAATTGGGGTTATGGGGGAGAACATCATTAATAAATTAACCCTAGATTATAGAACTACTCACTCATAATTGAAATAACAAAGCAATTAAGAAATAAACTAAAAGACATAATAATAAAGGAAGAGAGGAGATTAGAAAAACTTAGTCTTTAGTTGAATGAATCTATCCAAACTCCAAAGTAGCCAACTTGTAGAAATCAAGGTTCAATAATGGAGTTTACTCTCAAAAAGCTCTCTAAAAAGTAATAATATCTTCTCTCCTAATAAAAAACTACCCAAAAGTATGTTTAATAAACCCTAATTAATGTTTACAAAAACCTAAAAAGGAAATAAAGAAACTCGCGGATTTTAGCTGGCCAACTGCTTGCACAGGCAAGCAGAAAGGTGCTTGGGTGTGCACGCGAGTACATAACTTTATTTCTCTTTTGTTCACAGATTTGCACGGGAAAGCAACAATCTGGTTGGTCCCGCGGCTCGTCGCTTGGGCAAGCGGAAATGTGCGTGGTCCCGCAAAAACCAATATTATTCAAAGATCATCATTTCTTCAATCCCAAAGAACTCAAACTCATTTACTCGCTTCCGGGAACCACTATGTAGACCATCTACGAACCATCTTAGCCTCTCTTAGCCATAAAAGGCCACAAGAACCTGAAAATCACAAAGTAGAGGCAAAAGTATCACGAAATAAAAAAATGGTCCAAAAACTACTCAAGTAATGCAGATAAACCTAAGATGTACTAAAAAGTACATGAAAATGAGACTTAAAATTCTACTATTATGCAACTAAAAACCGACTTATTAGGTAGTTTTTAGTTTATTTTTGTAGTTTATTTTCATTTATTCTATACATTTCTATCTAGTTTAACCCTTATTTCTTTTTTTTTATTTTGTTGTTTAATTTATTGTTTAGTGACTTTTACTAGTTTTTAGCTATGTATTATATTATATATTTATTTCCTTTATTTGTAATTTATAGTTAGTTTCATTTTCGTAATTTATTTTCCATTTATTTTCCCTTTATTCATTCTTAATCGATCTTCTTATTTATTTTCTTTTTATTTGTTTATTTTATGATTGTAAATAAGTGTTGCGGGATTGAATTTTGGAATTAATAAAGCCAAGTTCGACGCTTCACAAACCAAGCATACGTAGATCTAAATTGAGTTTGCCTACTAACCTCAGCTAAAATGCGATCTATAGCTTTTCTCTCTCTAAGAAGCTTATGGACTAGAGATGGCCACTGGTGCGGGCCAGTCCGTGGGCCCTAGCGGGCCGGACTGAGATTTCATTGCTCAGGATCAGATCGTGAACTTCACGGTTTGGGCGGGCTGGTCCACAAGCTGAAAAATCTTGGCTCACGCCGGTCTGTTACCGGTTTTCATGGTTCGGGGAGCGGTTATGGCTGTTCGTCGGCCTAACGGGCCCGGGTGGCGGTCCAACATGAGAATTTTTTTGAAAAAAATTATTGAATCATTGAAAATTTTCATTATTGTTACATAAAACCTTTAAAACCAACTAAATTATATATAATTATTAATATTAATGAATAATTTCATTATTTTTGAATTTGATTGAATTATAATATATGCAATTTGATTAAAATATATACAATTTCATGAAAATATACATAATTTGGTTGAATAATTACTTGGGCTGGGTTGGTCCGGTTCATGGGTCGGGCTGGACCGGTTTCGTGGACCACGTTGGGTAGTTTTAGTAGCGGGCATTCGTGGGTTGGGCTCAAAAAATTCGACGCACAATCCACCCACCAATTTCACGGTTCGAGGCAGGCTAGACCGGGCTTTTTCGCGGGCTCGACCCACACGGCCCACGCGGTGGGCTGGGATGGATGAGCTGGATTGGCTCGCACTGTTGGCCATCTCTATTCTAGACCCCAACCACAAACACAACAGCCGCCGCCTCACCGTTGGCTCCTGGCAGCCGACCCACACGGCCACGCGTGGGCGGATGAGCCGATTGGCTCCACTTGGTCTCTCTAGCCCAACCAAGACACCTGTCCGCCGATCCTCTTCCCCCGACCTCTTCACCGTTTGGGCTCCGACGAGCCACTTTTGACAGCAATTTTCAGCTTTCTTTTGTTGTCTACGATTTCATCCAACTGCAAGGTTAGATGTTAAGTCCTCCTCTAAAATAAATTGTATTGTGCTTTTAGCTAATTGAAGAGGTTGTTTTCTTGGTTGGATCTAGTTAATTTCTTTATGGATTATGTTCTAGTTCTCTTTCTTAGAGAGTTTTCGACTGAGTAATTAGGTTCTAATAAAGTGTAAGCTTCAATAATCATTTTTAAGCCTTTGTTTATTTTGAGTTTCTAGTAATTTCTAATGGTTAATTATAGTGGGTCTTTATGATGTTTTCCTTGGAGGTTTACAAGAGTCTTAAAGGGTAAATTAATCGACTAGGGGAGGATCTAATGGATGAAGATGAATTCTTAATTCATTTAATCTCAAGTTCAAAAAATTTAGAGGGTGTTCTTAGTCTTGCAAAAGAGTTAGGCCCTGTTCTTTTGAACTTATTTTGACTGAACTGAAATTAAATTAACTGAACTTAGCTGAAATTAACTAAACTGAACTGAAATTACATTAACTGAACTGAAATTAAATTAACTGAACTGAAATTAAATTAACTGAAATTAAATTAACTGAACTGAAATTAACTGAAATGAGAGAAACTGAACTGAAATGTATATTTCATTTTCTAAAATAATAATAATCGATAATAATCAATAAGTATTAACATAATAAATAATGATAACAATAATAATAATAATAATAATAAATAATAATAATAATAAATAATAATAAAAATAAAAATAATAATAATAAATAATAATAATAACAATAATAATTAAAAATAATAATAATAATAAATAATAATAAATAATAATAATAATAATAATAATAATAATAATAATAAATAATAGTAATAATAATAATAATAATAAATATATAAATAAATAATAATGATAATGATAATAATAATAATAATAATAATAATAATAATAATAATAAATAATAATATTATTAATGATAATAAATAATAATAATAGAAAATAATAATAATGATAATAAAAATAATAATAATAATAATAATAATAAATAATAACAATAATAGAAAATAATAATAATTATAATAAATAATAATAATAATAATAATAATAATAATAATAAATAATAATAATAATAATAATAATAATAATAATAATAATAATAATAATAACGAACTGAACTGAAATTAAATTAACTAAACTGAAATTAAATTAACTGAACTGAACTGAAAATAAATTAACTGAACTGAAATTAACTGAACTGAACTGAAAATAAGTCCAAAAGAACAGGGCCTTAAAGGATGAAGGTAATTTTCTTTTTAAGCAAAGAAAATTTGATGATGCCCTAGAGAAGTATGGCTATGCAATGATCATTCTTGCTCGGTATGAATTTGTGGAAGAAAACGAAATGGTTGAATGTTTTGAGCTAGCTATTTGTATTCTCTTAAATTCTGCAGCTTGTTTTAGTTGAAAAAATGAGTTTTAGTAGGTAGGTCGAATTTGTTCAATCGTCTTGGATTTCAACCCGAATAGTGTAAAAGCTTTGTTTAGAAGAGCCATGGCTGCAATAGAGCTAGGGAAAAAGGATTATGCTTATTGGGACTTGTTAATGGAAATTGGGAGATAGCTATGAAACTTATTGAGATTAAAAGTTCTCTAGATAAGGAGAAATCAAAAATATGCCTTGAGGATGATATCCCAACAAGTTTAGGATTAGGATTTTCTACCCCAAACAAGAAGGTCAAAGTGTCTATAGAGGAGAAGGATAGTTTTGAGCAGACTAATATACAAGGAATTGACTCTTCTTTGGGTTTGAATGATACGAATGAAGCTCATGGTTCATATACTCTAAAAGATATGCACTAGTGGAAAAAAGGCTAAATGTCACTTCACAACCGCTCCGGTTGGTCTCAAAATGGATCGGTTAATGTCCAACTGATTCGGTTGGAATGTGAACCAGATCAGTTTACATTAACTAATCCGGTTGGTCACATGCCCAGATCCGTTAATGGGCTTAAAGGTGAAATGGGCTCCTTTTCTTTAAAAGTGAGATCGGTTCTTTGTTAGGGTTTACAACCCTTGTGTGATGTCTACTCCTCATCCCTTCGTTGCATCTCTCCTCATCCCTTCTCCTCTCTCCTCTCTCCTCTCTCATTCCTTCATCTTTCGTTCCTCCCCTGTGTGATGTCTGCTCCTCATCCATCGTTGCATCTTTCATTCATCTTTCTAAAACGAAAACCTCTTGTCATTTCAAACGCCGACCAACCTTCCTCCTTTGATCTTATCCTCTCAACACAAAGCACCACTCTTTTTCGACTAAAAACCCTAAAAAATCCGAACACCAAATCCCTAATTTCACCTCCAATTTCTCCTCCATCTCGCTATTTCAACTATTCCGAGAAGAGACGAGTACGAAGACACGAAGATTTGGAGCAAGATGACTATGGCCAAGATCTGTAGAAAGAAGATGAAGAAGATGACAACGACGAGGTTTTCGTTTTCGTTTAATATTTTAGAGATGGAAGAATGCTGAAATTTACCCAGATTTAGGTTTTCGTTTAATTTTTTAGATTTTTGGAATTTTCTGAATTTTTGGAGTTTGGTTAGTTTTTGTTGGTTTTCGTTTTCGTTTAATTTTTTAGAGATGGAAGAATGCTGAAGTTTACCTAGATTTAGGTTTTCGTTTAATTTTTTAGATTTTTGGAATTTTTGAAAAAGGGGAGTTTTTAATTTCAAAAATTAGTTTTGAAAGGAAAATATTTTTTACAAAGATTTTCGGATAAAGAGTTTTGTAAAAACTGATTTTAAAGAAAACGTTTCTTAAAAAAAAAAATTGGAAAAAAGAGTTTTAAAAAATCTGAGTTTTAAGAACAAGATTTTGATAAAGATTTTCGAAAAAAAGAAAAAGAAGACTTTTGATAAAAAAAACTGATTTTAAAGAAAACATTTCTTTAAAAGAGATTTTCGAAAAAGATTGTTTGTAAAAAGAGAAAAACTGATTTTTAATGATAACGATTTTTATAAAGTTTGTTTAGATAAAAACTAATTTAAAATCTGATTTAGAGTTGGCATAAGATTTGGAGGAATCCTTATCTTATAAGGAAAGAAGGAAATCAGTTTTTATAAAAGATAAAATTGGATTTTGAAAAGAAAATTATTTAAGGAATAAAAACTATTCAAGAAGATAATTATTTCATGGAGAATAATTCTTATTCAGTTGATGAAGTTATATAAGGGATAGAAATCAGTATACTATTATACGTTTTTAGATTTGGTGAGAATAAGATTTTGAGAGCTGAAAACGGACTCCCACAGCACAGTGTACGGCACAGAGTTCTAGTAAGTTAAGGTTTCTAAACAACGATTGTAACGATCCTCTATTTGCTTGAATAAGAAGCACGCTTGTGAGGAATCTTTCTTTCTGTAATCTTTCATATTATAGAGAGTAGTAACACTTAGGGTTAAGTGTTGGGGAGCACTACTAGAGTTAGTAGTGGGGGAATCGAATTGTATCAAGGGTTTGGTATTTTACGATTCAAATAATAAAAGAGTAGTTTGTGTGGACGTAGATCTCAGAGGGGAGATTGAACCACGTTAAATTCTTGTGTCTTATTATTTGATTTCATTGTTTTATTGTTTGATACAATTTCGTTCGAGCAAAATCATCAATCGGAGAATTTACGAGTGAATAACACAGTGCACGGCACTGTGCCATAAGAGTGTTTTTACGAAAATCGATTAGTTTTAGCCACTCAATTCAACCCCCCCTTCTTGAGTGTCACCTTGTGTTCCAGCAAGTGGTATCAGAGCAGCCTATTCTCGAAAGGCTCATCCCTAGAGAATAGAAGTCATGAACATGCAAGATGACTCTCACTTGTGTCTAATGGCGAAAAGTTCGAACTCCCAAGATGAAACTGAAGACAGTGAGGTAAGTCTTCTTTCTCTAAAACCTTCAATACATCTTCTTTCAAAAAAACCAACTTGTTACTTTGCTTGGAAATATCATTGATGATTGTTAAGAAATGAATGATGACTTTTCAATCATGAAAAAGGAAGTAAAAAATTAAGCAAAAGATTGGGTTGGAATTGGAATATAAGGATTTATTACAGGACTATAAAGAACTGATGAAGAAAACTAATGAGCTTGAAAAAACCGTTGAAGAGAAAAATGTTGAGTTAAATGCTTTAAGGTATGAAAAGTCTCTCGCAAAAGAAGTTGTTAATAACATTGTGCCATACACTGTGCTAGAGACTAAAAATTCGGATCTTGAAAATCAAATTGAATAGTTAAAACATGAGTTAACTGAGTTGAAAGAATCAAGACAAAGATCCAGAATTGTTCCACTTATGCTACCTCATGATGCTAAGTTAAGTGATGAACTTGATAAAGTTAAAAGAGATTTGGAAATTTCAAGAAAAAGAAATAGCGATCTAAACACTTCTGTTGAATTCTTAGAATCGCAATTGACTATTGCTCGGAAAATGTATGAAAAATGGTTAGATGGTAAAAAAGCTTTAGACTATATCTCCAGTACAACAAGCAATCGAAACAGAATTGGTATAGGATATACAGACCAGAGGCACAGTGCCAAAAATTTTGAAAGAGACTTTCGTAAAAGAAAATATGTCGATATACCTGAATATTTGATTTGCAACTTCTGTGGAAAGAATGGACATCTTATGGATAATTGTAATGTCAAGAAAAAGAGTGTTGCGAAAAATGTAAAGTATGTAACACAAATATGGGTTAGAAAAGACTTATTAGAAGCTCAACGAAAGAAAAAGGGACCCAAACAGATTTGGGTTCCTAAAATTAACAAGTGATCTTTTTGCAGGCAAACGTGAGAGGACGCAGCCTATGGTATCTCGACAACGGCTGCTTAAGACATATGACTAGTGATAAATCTCAATTCCTCTCACTAGTAGCCTACCATGAAGGGTGTGTTACATTTGGCGATAACAAAAAGGGATAAATAATTGGTATTTGAAACGTCGGCAAATCCGTAACACACTCCATAGAGAATGTGATGTTGGTAAGTGGTTTGAAAAACAATTTGTTAAGCATACCACAATTGTGTGATCAAGGTGATTATGTTGAAATTCATGCATGAATATTTTACAAGATAATTTGTGGCTTTGGGATTAATTTCTGGAAATTAGTTGAGTATTATGCTTGTTGTCCTCCTTTAAATATGTTAATTAGAGTGTTGATGCATGTCTTTGTGAAGCTTTGTGAGTAAAGGTCTACTTGATATAAAAAGGACTCGTAATGGTCTAATGATGCTTGTCCTAATGTCATGATCCTAAGTTCTTAGAACTAATGAGCTATATGATCCTAAGTTGCCGACTTTTTGAGCTATGAAATGCAACTTCTTTCTCCTATAGCAAGCTTGATCTTTATCCCAATAATCTGATTTTCTATTTATGAGTTTGACATTTGTGCCTCATTATTTCTTTCTTTCATATGTCTCTCGTCATCTTCATTTCCCTATTATATTCCTTCTTTTCCTCACCCATTGATCCAAAGTTCAACAAGTACTTTTAATCTTGATTAATGATAATTTATGGGGCAAGAACATCTTGATAAGGTGATGGAAGAAAAGGACGCATCAATTAAGGGGGAACTTGAAAAGGTTGGAATGAAACACAAATACGTGAAAAAATGAAAGGTACTGATTCACATTGTACAAGGCACAGTGCCAGGAGATGCATCAAAAAGAAAATGAGGTCTGAATTAACTTATTATCTTTGATCTCTTATTGATTGACTCTAGTAATATTGCAAGGTCTGCTTTTCCTTCATATAAAAAAAAAGAAAAAAGAAAGAAAAGAAAAGAAAAGAAAAGGAGAGTAAGACACTTATTTTAGATAAGTCCTAGAGTTCAATTCAAATGTGAAGAAAGTTATCAAAGTTTTGAAGATCATCGTTTTGGATTCCAGTATTCCGAAGATTAGTTATATTTGGAAGGAAATAGATTGTTCACTGGCACAGAAACACACACAGTGCCACAGTGAAGAAAGTCCTATGATGCTTATTTGCGGAAGTTGAAAATCTTTAAAGAAAGGTTTAAGCACTTGTTGAGCCAATTGCCATTTCAAATCTTCAAGCTTGCATTACTTTTCTTTATCTTACTTTCTTAGCTATCAGCCATGATCCTTCATGATTATTTCTTGCTTCATAATTTCGGATTGTGAGTTGGATTATTTTTTGCTTAATGACTTCGGATTGTGATTTGGATTCTGACATAGCACCAGCATCCTTAGTATTTATTGCTTGAGCTACTTGCATTATTTTGCTAACTATATCTCACTTTAACTCGCGAAACATGTTGATGCTCTCCTTTTTTATAATGTCAAAAGGGGGAAGATGGGTATAATACTTAGACTAATGAATTGGTTATCTTGGTTACCATGTGTTATTGTGAATGATGTTGAGTTATCTTCCCTAATGTGATTAATGGTGCATATTTTGAGGGGGAAGTACTATTTGTTTGTCATCATCAAAAAGGGGGAATTTGTTGTGACTCTAAGTCAATGTTATTTTGATGATGATAAACACTCTATGCTATAACATGTATGTGTGTAATAGTGATCTAAGAAAGCTATCAAGATTGGATGTTCATGAAAGATCAAGAACTTCAAGATATGGAAGCTTAGGTCTAGTTATGTTCTTAGTCATATTTATGCAATGTAATTAACGTATTTGAACTTTGTGCTAAACTAGAAATATGAAATTAGGATGGTTAACTATTTTCTTAGAGTTAAGAAAATAGGTAATTATATTAATTTCATGTTTCTATATTTAAAGAATATAAAAAGGGGAGTTTTTAATTTCAAAAATTAGTTTTGAAAGGAAAATATTTTTTACAAAGATTTTCGGATAAATAGTTTTGTAAAAACTGATTTAAAGAAAACGTTTCTTTAAAAATATTTTCGGAAAAAAGAGTTTTAAAAAATCTGAGTTTTAAGAACAAGATTTTGATAAAGATTTTCGAAAAAAAGAAAAAGAAGAGTTTTGATAAAAAACTGATTTTAAAGAAAACATTTCTTTAAAAGATTTTCGAAAAAGATTGTTTGTAAAAAGAGAAAAACTGATTTTTAATGATAACGATTTTTATAAAGTTTGTTTAGATAAAAACTGATTTAAAATCTGATTTAGAGTTGGCATAAGATATGGAGGAATCCTTATCTTATAAGGAAAGAAGGAAATCAGTTTTTATAAAAGATAAAATTGGATTTTGAAAAGGAAAAGAATTATATCCCTTTATTTAAGGAATAAAAACTATTCAAGAAGATAATTATTTCTTGGAGAATAATTCTTATTCGATTGATGAAGTTATATAAGGGATAGAAATCGAGTATACTATTATACTCCCTCCGTCCCGAAAGATTCGAACACTTTGTTGGGACACATAGTTTTTAAGGTGATAAGTTGTAGTGTGGTTATCAAATGTTATTTTATTTAAAAAGTAGATGTGATAGGAGTTGGTGGGGTATTTTTTATTAGAGGAGAGAGAAACTTAGTCAACTTTTTATTGATAAAAGGTAGAGTGTGAGCCAAAGATGTGTAAGAGAAATAATATATTAATTGTGGGACCATGCCAAAAAAAGAAGTGTTCAAACTAATTTGGGACAAACATAAAAGGAAAGTGTTCAGACTAATCTGGGACGGAGGTAGTACGTTTTTAGATTTGGTGAGAATAAGATTTTGAGAGCTGAAAACGGACTCCCACAGCACAGTGTACGACACAGAGTTCTAGTAAGTTAAGGTTTCTAAAAAACGATTGTAACGATCCTCTATTTGCTTGAATAAGAAGCACGCTTGTGAGGAATCTTTCTTTCTGTAATCTTTCATATTATAGAGAGTAGCAACACTTAGGGTTAAGTGTTGGGGAGCACTACTAGAGTTAGTAGTGGGGGAATCGAATTGTATCAAGGGTTTGGTATTTTACGATTCAAATAATAAAAGAGTAGTTTGTGTGGACGTAGATCTCAGAGGTGAGATTGAACCACGTTAAATTCATGTGTCTTATTATTTGATTTCATTGTTTTATTGTTTGATACAATTTCGTTCGAGCAAAATCATCAATCGGAGAATTTATGAGTGAATAACACAGTGCACGGCACTGTGCCATAAGAGTGTATTTACGAAAATCGATTAGTTTTAGCCACTCAATTCAACCTCCCCTTCTTGAGTGTCACCTTGTGTTCCAGTAATATTTATTATGCAACTATCCGGTCAATGTACTTTCAATTGGTTATTGCCATCGTTGATCAGCTCAGTTGTACGATAATACGTACTTCCTTTGTTTTTTAACACTTGTAATGTTGACGTTTGGCACATGACAAATTAATTTTTACAATAACCCAGTCTTTCTTTCTAACTGCTGTTTAAGTTTTTTTTTATAAAATTGCTCATTTACCCTATCTAATCTCTTCTTTGAACCGCAATATGTCACATTTATATATAGGTTTTAGGTGCATTTAGGTTATATTGTAAAGCCAAACATACCATGTAACCTGTCATCGGGAAGATGTGTGTTGCCAAGAACGCCGCGAGAGCCTTCCATTATTGTTCAACTGTGAAGAGAGACGAGGCGGCCAAAGAATTAATAACTGGGTGGTAAAGACCAGGCAACCACGATATTAGCTTTGCCAGCGCCGCGACCCTGCTGGCAGCAGGGCATGTGCCACATCCTGCGAAACGATTGTTGTTCGGCCACCCCTCTGGATAGCCTATAACAATATCGTGGTTAATTAAAATTGTCTATGTATAATAAATTCGATCAAATAGTTCCTTCATATTCATATACAATTAGTCAATAACACTATTGGTTTCACACAACAAGAGCCATCAATCTCTGATCTAAAGAGTTTGTTATGAGGGCGAGTGTTCCGGTTGTAGAACGGTTGGCGGTCTTAAGAAGAGTCCGCCAAGGATGTGAGTTGGCGTCTGCTAGTGAATAGCTGCACAAGAGACAAACATGAACTACCCTCGAGGGGGACGCGAGGAAACCCCCTCCGATGCTCAAGTCAGTACGTGTCCAAATAGGATTTAGAGAGAGAGAGAGGAATTATGAGTGTGAGATAATGTACCTGCAGAATAGTACCATTTGGCTATTTATAGTAATACTGTTCATCTGACAAGATGTGTAATCCTTTGACACGTGTACGGTTGTTATGCGCTTGACAGATGGGAAGATTCCCTAATTTTGTCTTGTTGGGCGACCGCCAACGTTGTCGGACCACGTCGATGAACTGACTTGTTAGAGCTGTTGGCGATACTTACAATGTTCGCGTCCATAATAGTGTTCGCGGACTCTTCATGGAGATCCGCTAACATACTTGGGTTATACCCATACAACTAGCCCCCCAGCATCATTTGGAGTCTTGACCGCTAAGGATGTTATCGGTGGACGCGAACCACTGTTGTATTGGTCGATTTCTTAGAGAATTTGATTTGTTGGGTGCCACGTGTCATTGCAGGGAATTGAAGAATTTTGAAAAGTTAATGAATACTTTTCCGAAAATCCCGCCCCTTACTTTATTAGGGTTTCGCTGTGCTTTGACACTTGGCAGAGATCTGGGAAGGGAGTTGAGAAGTTCTTCGATCCTAGCCATTCGCTTCGTGCGTACTTATATAGGCATTTGTCTTTTACTGGATTTCTTTATCACATTCTCAAGCTTTCCTTCTTCCTTTTTCATTTTCTCTCTGATGAACTTCCATACCCGAAGCTTTGTTTGCTCCAAAATTGGCTTTTTCTTGCTTAAATTGCTCCGAAAAGTTTCCAAACCTTCTAGTTTTTACTTTCCGGTGCTATTGTACTAAGAATTTCGTCATTTCTTGACGAATCTTTTCTGGGTTTTTTCTGGGTTTTAAAGTTCGTGTTTCGCCGTTATTTGTTTTGCATTTCCGGCTGTCCTTTTGCTCAAGCTCAAGTTTTTCTACGCAATTTCGCTATTTGGGAACTTCGTTAGTTTTTTTCCTGCAACTTTTGTTCCCTGCTTTTACTTTTCTCCGGCGACTTTACTTTTCCAGGTATTTCCTCATTTCTTCTCCAAGTTTCCTTAAAGTTACTTTTGTATTTTCATCATGTCGGACCTGTCTGATAGCCAAAACGCTCCTAGTGATGTGTTTATGACCGAGAGTGACCCTTCTTCCCCACTGGCCAATAGCGACCCTTCTTCAGATCTTGCCTTGTGGGGAGGACTAGGTTGGTCCCTTAGGAGTCCGCCAGGCGATGCCGTTCCCGGCCATGATGTTACCCCTCTAAGAGAGCATACTTGGTTAGATAGCATGGCGGACGCAGGGATTGAAGTGATTGCTGACTTTTATGACCGTTTACACGAAACTGTGGCCGCTAATCCACCTATCATTGATTTAGGTGATGACAGTGACTCTATTTCGACCGTCATGGCCAACCAAGAGTCCGTTTACCAACGTCGGTCCGCTCCTGCCACTCCCATTGCTCGCGTTACTGGAGAAGCGACTGATACTACAGCCTTGAACATTGGCACTAGTGTGCCCTTGTCGGAGCATGTTATTGGGGAGAGTTCCAATGCTGCAGAGAGGAGGGTCGAGAACTCCAATGAGATGGAGGACGACATGGCTGAGGAAGAGGTTGTTGTCGGTCCGGGTTCCGACGCTCTTTGGCTGCATGAAGCTTTCAGTGTCGGCCCTCTTAATGTTGAACTTGATGAGCCCTAGCGTCAAGACGCCATCAGTCTTGGTTGTCCCAAGGTTGTTCGGGATTTGTATTGTTTCCCGACGGTTATCTGTTAGTAGTTCCGCCAGAGGGGGCTATTCTTGACGGAGTGTCCTCCCGGTCATGTGGCCGTTTACACTCATCACTTTGAGTTCGGCCTCCGCTTTCCTCTGGACTCTTTTTTAGTGAAGATTTTGAATGCTTTCAATGATTGCTTGGCCCAACTTACTCCCTTGGCATTCCGTAACTTGATTGCATACATCTGGGTCGTTCGCTTTTTGGACTTTCCCCAGACGTTGAACCTATTCCGCCATCTTCATTGGCTGAAGAAAAATGGGTCTTCTAGGCAAGCAGGTTGGTGGTCATTAACTACGGCTGACGAGAAAATGACTGTTCAGCCTAAAGTGATCGTCCTGAAGGGTTGGCAGGATGCCTTTTTCTGGTTACAGGTGCCTGAGGGCTTCCCCGTGTGCCGTTATTTCACTGAGCCCAGTCCTCATATGGAGCACTTGCCCCAAGTTCCGTTAACTGGGGATGAGTTAACTGCCTTTCAATACTTTGATACTGAAGACTACCTCATCATTTATGAGGACGGGATGAAATCCAAAGTTAAGGAACCCAAGTATTGGCTTCCTCATACCAAG
Organism: Beta corolliflora; assembly: GCA_947648045.1. Lineage (NCBI taxonomy): Eukaryota > Viridiplantae > Streptophyta > Magnoliopsida > Caryophyllales > Amaranthaceae > Beta > Beta corolliflora. The sequence goes on along the minus strand of CANSZD010003162.1, from coordinate 89,897 downwards.
TATATCCTTGGGAACCAGCCCTTGTCGGCTATACTGCTCTGTCACACCCATGAAAATGGTAAGTGTTGTTATCGGACTAGTCCATCTGATGATTTTTAATTTTTTTTTTTAAAACTGCTTCTTGCCGTTTGTAGGCTTCGACTATCTTGATCTCGACGTACTATGTGTTGACGAGAACCTCCAGCCGCTAACCAATTTGCAGCCTCCTCCCGCCTACAAGTACCAGACCATACACAGCAACACCAACGGCCGCCGAGGGGAGAATCGTAACGGCCCCTAGATTATTCGTCGTGGTCGCGGCGGTGTGACAGTTGGTCGCACTCATGTTCTCCTGCCGTGCCTATCAGTTCTTCTACTCCCCAGCCTGTTGCCAGAGGTGGTGGGAGCAGGAGGCGGCCGCGTGAGCAAGTTGCGGCAGATACGTCCGCCATCAAAAGGCAGGCTTTGGCGGATCCTGCCACTTCTGCCCCCACCAATGAGGTTATTGAGGTGGAGGATTTAAACGTGAATGCTCCTCTGCAGAGGGACAGGGAGCATGCCGAGGTCGTGACCACCGCCTTAGTCATCAAAGCGGGCAACTTGGCTGCTCGGGCTCTTACTCTACCATCCGTGAGAAGATCCGGGAGCTTATTACAATGCCCAGTTTTCTATCCAACTTATCTCCCAGTATCTTTTCTCGGTACCATGAATGGATCGAGAAGAAGGAGGTGCCGATAAGTGATGTTGTGGCGGCCTCTTTTGCTTACCGGCCTGTTGTTTCCGGCAAAACTTATCAACATGACTGGGACGTCAAGGAAGATGAGTCGATGTGTGCCGACATCCCTCAGAACGGTGGCATTCTTGCTTAACGTATTTTGAAGGGCGTGCAGCTGCCATTGGACAGGCCGACAGAATCCTTGGTGACTCCTGCTACTAGGCTGGCTCATGACCAGCTTGTGGTACGTTTTATCACTTGTTATTTATTATTTTATGTTATTTTTATATATACATTGTTGAATTACTCACGTCCTTTCTCTTTGTAGGCCAACAATGCCGCTCTGGAACTTATTGAACAATACGTTGAATACCAGAGATTGGCGTACAGGATGAACAATACGTTGAATAGCAGTAGCTTGAGACTTGTCAGGACCTGCTTAAGGAGTCTGAGGAGAAGCTGGCGGCCAAGACTGAGGCCCAGAAGCCCCTGGAGGATGAGTTGGTAACGTTGAGGACGCAAGCAGCTCTTCTAGAGGAGACTGAAGCTAACGTCGAGATGTTGACCAAGGCTCTTGATACGGCCCAGTCCGAGAAAGAAATCGCGTTCAGGACGCTGCCGCTGAAGCTGAGGCTAGAGGGGCCGCCAAAGCTGTTGCTGATTTTAAGCAGTCTGTTGAGTTTGTGGCGGCCCTTCACAAGAGGTACGATGGCGAATGGGCGGCAGCCATGGGATGTGTGTGCAAGTCCGTTCCAGGATTTGACTAGAACGTCATTGAAGATGCACATGCTGACGGGCAACATCTCACGCCTATGGAGGGGGATCCGGAATTTGCCGATGAGGACGCCATAGCGGATGCAGATCCCCGGGACTTTGCGAAACAGACAAATTAGGGTGTCCCTACCTCTTGAAGTTTTTGGCGGCCTTCTATCAGCTCTTCCTGCTCTTCTAACAGCTTGTAGTTTGTAATTATTTTGAATTTATGCAACACTTAATTCGGCCCATGTTGGCGTCTGTAAACATTAAATTTACGTTTCTAACTTTGCAAGTACGATTCCAACTGAAAGCCTTTTTATTGGCCGCCATCTTTGTTCATCTGTAGTTGGCCGCTAAGCCATTAGCTTTTATTTTATGGAAAAGTACTTTTGCACTTTGGTTATACTTTGTTTTGCTATTGCTTCAATCCTTGTGTGATTATTGCATAACTGTTAACATCTTTTATCTATGAAGATGCTCTGATTGTCGTCTGGTATGTTATATGACCGCGAATGCACGTAAGCATGTCGTGTGGCTTTTATTATGTGCTTGGTCTGTCATATGACCGTTAACGCACTTTGAGCCTATCATATGGCTTTTGTTTTGTGCTAGGTCTGTTATATGACCGTTAATGCACTTTGAGCCTGTCATATGGTTTTATTTTGTGCTTGGTCTGTCATATGGTCGTTAACGCTCTTTGAGCCTGTCATATGGCTTTTGTTTTGTGTTAGGTCTGTCATATGACCGTTAACGCACTTTGAGCCTGTCATATGGCTTTTCTAACGTTTATGCCTGTTATATGGCCGTTAGTATTTAATTTGTTGACCTGTCATATGGTTCGTTAATACACATGAAAACAATAAGACGATTGATGAACTGCTAGCGGAGGCTTGTATTATTTATGTAATGAAAAGTGGCTCTCGACCTGTTACTTTCTATGAATCAAACATAGTACTTCTTTAAGATGCTAGCGTTCCAACAGTTCTTATGCTCCTTGTCATCCATGCCCTTTAGAATGAAAGAACCGGGAGCAAGCTTCTTGGCTATGATGTAAGGACCCTCCCAATTAGTAGTCAGCTTTCCTTCAGTATGCGCCTTGCCGGTGGCTACTGTTCTGCGGAGGACTAGATCGCCAACATCTAACAGCCTTTCCAAGACTTTCTTATTGTAAGCCTTGCTGATTCTATCTTTGTAAGCGACTGCTTTCAGTTCTGCCATGAGCCTCGTTTCTGGTAAGAAGTCCAGGTTTTCCTTGAGTGCTTGGTCATTCTTCTGGAGGTCTTGGTGCTTGATCCGGTAAGAGGGTAACCCCACCTCTACCGGTAATACCACTTTTACGCCAAAGGCTAGCTTGAAAGGGCTTTCTCCCGTTGCTTCCTTCTTTGTTGTTCTACCATAGCACTGCCGGTACCATATCGGCCCATCCTCCTTTAAACTCATCTAGCTTTTTCTTTAAGGCATTCAAGATTTGTTTGTTTGCGGCCTCTGCCTGTCCGTTGCTCTGAGGGTGGCAGACGGCTGAGTATGCAAACTTTACACGAAAGTCCTTTAGGAAGGCTTGTATGGGACGACAATCAAATTGGACGCCATGATCAAATACGATAGCCATTGAAGTCCCAAATCTCGTCATAAGATGAACTTCTTGACCTGATTTGCCTTGATCTGACATTTATCACACTTCTTGACGTAGCCCTGGGCATCCGCTAGCGTACTTGGCTAGTAAAACCCCGCTCTCAACGCCTTGAGCGCTAAAGCCTTTCCGCCAATATGATTGCCCCAGATACCCTCGTGTATTTCTTCGAGGATCTTCGCGGACTCCCATGCAGTTGCGCATTTGAGCGAGCGGGCGAATGATTTCTTGTAGAGCTCATCTTGGTATATGATATACCAACTTGCTTGTCGCTTCAGCTTCTTGGCGGACGAGGGATCGTTGGGAAGCGTCCCGGTCAGCTTATACGCTACCAGCTCACTAAACCACTCCCCTTGCTGGTTTATGCTGTTGACGGTCATAATTTTTTCCGTAATGCTCTTTTCCTTCAAGATATCTACCGTGACAGTCTTCTCGATACTGAATGAGTTAGAACTTGCCAATTTGGACAACGCGTCCGCTTTAGTGTTCTCGGCCCTGGATATTGCTTGAATCTCGATGTGATTCAATTGAGCTATCAACTCCTTGGCCTTTTCCACGTACTTCAGCATGTTGGCCTCTCTAACTTGGAACTCTCCTCTTAGCTGCCCACTAACCAACTGCGAGTCTGTCTTCAAGAGTACATTCTTAGCGCCCGCTGCCAGACACATTCTTAAGCCAGCAATTGATGCTTCATATTCTGCTTCGTTGTTTGACGCTGGGAAGGCGAACTTGATGGCGTACTTGTATGAATTCCCCTCAGGGCTGATCATTATTATACAAGCCCCGGATCCGCTAACAGCGGAAGATCCGTCAACTTCCAGTAGCCAGGTTTCCTTTTTCTTCACTTCTTCCTCCTCATATGAGGCTTCCACAATAAAATCTGCCAGGGCTTGCGCTTTGATAGCGGTCCTGGGCTTATACTGTATATCGTACTCTGATAGTTCAACGGCCCATTTCAGTAAGCGGCCAGAACTATCCATCTTCTGCAACGCTTTTTCTAGCGGCTGATTGGTTAAAACTTGGATGGGATGACAGTCAAAGTATGGCCTGAGTTTCCTGAAGGCAATTATTACAGCTAAAGCCATTTCCTCAACCAGCTGATAACAGCTCTCCGGGCCGTTAAGAATGTGGCTGACAAAGTATAATGGTTGCTGCCTCTTCTCCTTTTCCACCAACAACACGGTCGCGACTGTTTTAGGCGAGGCCGAGATATACAATTGCAATATGTCTCAAGTCTCGGGCCTTGTAATGGTGGGTAAGCTTTTCAAGTGCTCTTTTATTGCCTGAAATGCTTTGTTTTGCTCCTCTCCCTACTCGAACTTCTTATTTCCCCTTAGTAGTGCAAAGAAAGGCAAAGCCTTGTCTGCTGATTTTGAAATGAATCAAGTGAGGGCCGCCATTCTTCCTGTCAGCCTCTGAATATCTTTGACGCTTTTTGGCTCAGGTAGGTCGACAATGGCTTGAACTTTGTCTGGATTTGCGTCAATCCCTCTCTTGCTTACCAAAAAGCCCAAAAACTTCCCTGCTTTCACCCCAAAGACACATTTCTTTGGGTTGAGCTTCATCTTATATTTTCTTAATGTCTTAAATGTCTCTTCTAGGTCGTCCAAGTGTTCGCTTTCGATGTTCCTTCCCCTTTAATCCGCGAATACTTTGTCGACCAGCTTTTGGTAGGTCGCTCCTGTATTACGGAGCCCAAACGGCGTTGCCTTATAGTTGTACACACCACAATCTGTGATGAACGCTACCTTCTTTCTATCGGCCTCAAGCAAACTAATCTGATGATAGCCCGAGAACGCATCCATAAAGCTTAGCAGTGCATGACCGCTAGTAGAGTCCACTAACTAATCTATTCTCGGTAATGGATAGCAGTCCTTTGGGCAGGCTCTATTGAGGTCCATGAAATCTACGCACATCCTCCATTGGCCGTTAGCTTTGTTCACCATGACTACATTGGCTAGTCATTCTGGGTAATCACATGGCTCAATGAAAACAGCCGCCAGCAGCTTATCAACTTCCTCCTTGATGGCTTTGTTCTTCTCAGCAACAAAATTTCGCTTCTTTTGCTTGATAGGGCGGACAGTGCTGTTAACATTTAGACGATTTACCATCACGGCCGGGTCTATTCCCGGCATCTCATCCGCCGAGAACGCGAAGACATCAGCGTTTTCTCTTAGGAGAGTCACCCGGGTTGACCCCGACCTTTGGGTCCATGTCTGTTCCGACAACAACTGTCCTTGCCGCATCCTCTGCCAGGCTGCCAGCATCTCCTGCTTTGTTTCTCCATCCGGCTTGGGCCTTGGCGTATCGTCGGGCCTAGACTCCAGCTCTTCCATTGAGATTTCCATCATCTCCTCATCCCCTTTCTCGAATTCTGCCTCATTTGCCAGAGCTTTCCTCTGGGCTCGTCTTTGTTTCCGAGTTGTCGGATTCAGATCTTCTACCGGAATTCTCCTTGCCGGCAGCTTTAATGCTGTCAGATAGCATGATTTTGCCATCTCTTGATTTCCTCTCAACTTTGCTGTCGTCCCATGGTTGGAAACGTACATCATAGTCAGATGGTAAGTTGACACAACCCCTTGAACGTCATGGATAAAGGGACGTCCGATAATTGCATTGTAAGCTCCTGGTACGTCAACTACCAAAAATTTCGCCATTACATCTCTGGCGTCTTCATCTTCTCCTACCCTGACCAGTAGGATTATCAAACCCTCGGGAATTATTGACGCCCCCGTGAAACCTATCACCGGATAGCGAACAGGCTTCAAATGCTCCCGGCCAATCATCAGTTTCTCAAAGGTTGAGAAATACAATATATTCGCAGAACTTCCTCCATCTACCAGAATTCTATGGATCAAACGATTCGATACTTTCAACGTGACCACCAGAGGGTAATCATGGGGGTAGAAGACTTGCTTCGCGTCCTCCACCGTGAAAGACATGGCGGGCATTACTGGCGTCCTTCTCCATTGCATGCTCTCGTTGAAATTGACCTGGTGCCTGAACTCTTTAAGGCTTGCTTTTTCCCCGTTTACGATGCCGCCATGAATAGGACCGCCACTTATAACATGGATTTCAGCAATCCGCGATTGCACATTCTGGTTATTAGGCTTTGTCACGTTCCCATCCTTTGACTGAGCCTTATACTGAGTGAAGTAACCCCTTCTTATCAGATCCTCCAGGTTCTCCTTCAAATGTCTGCAGTTCTCAGTAGTGTGACCGTGATCCCCGTGAAAGTCGCACCACTTGCTCTTATCACGGTTTTTGTGAAACATCTGCTTTGGACGTTGCCATTTATCGCTGTCCTTGTTCATCAAGTATATCTGAGCTCTTGATGTCGTGCGCTGCGTATACGCATCGAACTTATCTTTGTATTCGAACCTCTCGCGGTCATTCTTCTTATGGTCATTCCCTTTCTTGACCACGTTTGATTCTTGCTTTCTGTCATCTCGGCCGCGGTCATTCTCGCGACCCTTTTCCTTCTTCTGCTTGTCATCCTTCTTTTTCTCATGCACGCGGCTTTGGCTGCTTGCGGCGTTGTCAAATTCCTCACCTCTGATGAAGTCATTTGCCATTCTTAAAATTGGCTCTAGAGATGTGAAGGTTTTACGGCCCAGGTAGCTCCTAAATGCGGACCCCTCTCTCAGCCAATTCATCAGAGCTAGGACGGCCACGTCTTGCTGAAGACGAGGAATAGTGATCGCCTCGGCATGTAAACGGCCAACGAAATCTCGCAGGCTCTCATTTTCACACTGCTTGATAGATAACAACTCGCTAGTTGTGCGCTCACGGCGCCTATTGCTCACGAAGTGAGTGCTGAACATAGATGAAAGTTGAGAAAAACTAGAAACATTACCAGCCTTGATGCTCTTGAACCATGTCTGGGCAATCCCGGTCATAGTGGATGGAAAAACCTTACACCAGATGGAGTCCACCTGGGTGTATAAATACATATGCCCCTCATAAGCTGCAACATGGTCATCTGGATCTGAGGTGCCGTCATACTTGCAGGACGACATTTTGATCCGTGGCATGGGGTGGTTTAAGATTTCTGGAATGAAGGGAGATAGCTTAGGCTTGATCAATAAGTGTCCGCCAGCAGTATAATTGCTTGCACCACTGGTGCTGTGTTCTCGGTGAGAATGACTTTGATTCTCGTCTTCAGAATTGTTGAAATCCTCAGTCTCAAGGATTGCTTCTTCATACTCTGGGTCCTCAATTTGTGTTTCCATCTAGCGCCCTTCTTGAGTGAAGGTACGCAGTCTCCTTACCGGTGTATCATCGGTATTGCTACCAGTCATGGACGGCATCCACCTACGAACTTGGCCACCTCTCGCATTGGGAGTGGGGGTGTTGTTAGGTTGAGGAGTACCCGCTTGTAACATTTGAATGAAGGACGCTACAGTTTGTAGCTGCTCAAGAGAAAACTGACTGAATTGAGCCAGGTTGAGCTGTCCGCCACCAGTGTTGACCTGAGACATATTGTTCTCAGGAGTTTGCTGCTCAGTGACATTCTCGGTCCCTCTAGTGTTGAACAGAGGTGCGCCGAGTGATCCGGTAATGATGGGTGACGTAGACCCTTGACCGGTTTCGAACCCTAATGGACCACGTCCGTCATTATTTGCCCTTTCCATGACAGCGTTCACAAAGGTGGGTGGCCCCTCCTTCTAACGCTAAATTGTTCCGGTTGTAGAACGGTTAGCGGTCTTAAGAAGAGTCCGCCAAGGATTGGAGTTGGCGTCCGCTAGTGAATAGCTGCACAAGAGGCTAACGTGAACTACCCTCGGGGGGACGAGAGGAAACCCTCTCCAACGCTCAAGTCAGTACGTGTCCAAATAGGATTTAGAGAGAGAGCGAGAGAGTAGAGAGAGAGGAATTATGAGTGTGAAAGAATGTACATGCAGAATAGTACCATTTGGCTATTTATAGTAGTTATTTTCATCTGACAGGATGTGTAATCCTTTGACACGTGTACGGTTGTTATGCGCTTGACAGATGGGAAGATTCTCATATTTTGTCTTGTTGGGCGACCGTCAACGTTGTCGGACCACGTCGATGAACTGACCTGTTAGAGCTGTTGGCGACACTTACAATGTTCGCGTCCATAATAGTGTTCGCGGACTGTTCACGGAGATCCGATAACATACTTGGGTTATACCCATGCAGCGAGATTGATTAAATTCAATCTTATATTTTTCATTCATATTCATATACAATAAGTCAATAACACTGTTGACTTCACTTAACAAGAGTGTTCGAGCAATATGTAAGTGTGTTTGTAGTGCTCAAATTCCAATTCCATTTATTCACTGTTTACTATCAACAAGAACTTGTAGCTCTTTCGTAGCCTAAGACTGACTTCAAGTTATTATGTATATACGTCAAAATGAGAAAATAGTTTTCAATCAGAAAAAGATAACTTTTAAATGAGCAAAGGTAACTTCAAATTAATAGGTAAAAAAAACCTAAAAATGAGTATATCACTTTATTTTGAATATATGACACTTGAAATGAGCCAAAATTAGTTCATGGTGTACCTAAAGTAATAAATTGTGCCCTTGGACTTAAAGGCACTTGGCCATGTAGAGATCACTTTTTTTTTTGGGGGCCCCTTTCGGGAACCCCGGGGTAAGATAAATTTGCTTTGGGCTGCCCTGGCACAAAGTCACTCAGCCAGAGGCCCAACACACGATTTGACTTTTACACTATCCACACACTCTCCTTTGACCGTACTTTGTGATTTGTATATACGGAAAAATATAGTATGTGGGATCTTGTTAGATTCTCTTGATTTATACTTTCACAATATCAACTTTTTATAATTTTTACAATTTGGGAGTTAGATATATTGATAGTCAGGCCCGTTCCCGACATTTTGAAGGCACTGGGGCGAACTAATAAATATGGGCCTCCCCGATCTCAACTACTATTGTAATTAGGGGTGCTAATGAGCCTGGGTGGCTCGCAAACAGTTCGAGCTCGGCTCGGTCAAAGCTCAGTTCGAGAGGGCTCGACTCGAGTTCGAGATCGGCTCGCGACCTTAACGAGCCGAGCCTGAGCCTAGTGGAGTTCGGCTCGAAAGCTCGCAAACATGTTCGAAAACTTTTAAAATACAATTTTTTATAGATTGATTATTAATCCAACATGGATTTTTACTTTAAAAAATATAGCCCAGTTTTAAGCCCACTTCAAAACTATAAACCAAGATTAAAATTTTCGGCCCAAACCCAACTAAAACATACAAACCAAATAGAAGATTGGGAAAATAAGCGTAAATTCTTCCCAGCTATTCAAGGTTACTCGAAAAACCCTAAATCTCCATTCTCCTATTCTCCCGTTCAAGGCTGTTGATCTCGGCGGCGAGCTGGGTGGTTGATCTCGGCGGCGAGCAGCGTGGTTCATCCCGGCGGCTAGCAGATCGTCTTGGACAAGGCCAGCTTGAAAGCGGATGACAAGGTATTATATATATTTTTCATTTTTTTTAGTTTTCTTTCTCGATTTTATCTGAAATTTTCGACTTTCGAGCATGATGTTTAGTTTTCTTTTTCGATTTTATCTGAAATTTGCGAGCATGATGTTTAGTTTTCTTTTTCGTTTTTTCGTATTTATCTGATTTTTTTTTCATTCTAAGATTGATTTGTTCTGTTTCATTCGCATTTTATCTGAAATTTTCGAGCATTTGTTAAATTTTTTATTCTGATTTATTGTTTTGTGGCCTTTGAATTTCTGTTGTTTGTACGCTTTGTTCTTCACAACTACATCAATTAGCAAGTGGAGTAATTTTGATTTATAAGTACCTAAAAAGTATTGATATTTTGTATGCAAACTTGTTGTCCAGATGTACTGTTTTGGGTTAGTTATATGATTCGTTTTAGACTGAAGTCCACTTATATGGAGGAAGAAGACAACTTTGCTATTTACTTTGTGGTAAGTCTGCCATTGTTGTTTTGCTTGTTGAGTTAGTGCTTTGTGCAAACTTCATCTTGGTCAGCTATATATGATCCTGGTTTGTTGGCATATAATCCTAGTTTGTTAGCATATGTAGCAGAATGATCAGTTATATTTCTTATGTTGCAAAAGATATCATGCACTGTGTAAATGTGATGGTTTGGCTTTTTAACAGAGAATGATTCTACTTGTGGACCATCATCGACTCCTGGTTGCTCTTCTACTCCTAATGTGGAAGAATTTTTTGTACGTGTTGATGATGAGATCCAAGATGAAGAAATGGAGCATGAGCCACCAGAACCTCACGTTGACTCTAATCAAGAGCTAGATGGGGAAGAGCATGGTCATCCTTTCAAGAGACCAAGAAAATCTGAGGTATGGAAGGATATGGAGGATCCCATACAAATAAATGGGGATTGGAAAACTCAATGTAAGCATTGTAAATCTCGTCTTACTATTTTAAAGAGTGGCACTACGAGTCATTTAAAAAGACATTTGTCTAATTGTACTCAAAGAAAATTGAAATTAAAGCAACAAAGTAAGATTAACTTTTTGCCATCTGATTCAAGTGCGGGTACACCAAATTCTGGAGGTGTTAGTGCTTTACATAATGGTAAGCTAGATATGCTATGTATGAGGGAAGGGATTGCTAATTGGATTGTCATGCATGAAAAGCCTTTTAGTGTTGTAGAAGAAGAAGGTTTTAACATGATGTTAAGGAGGGGGATACCTCAATGGACATCTGTTTCACGCCACACTATAAAAACTGATGCTTTCAAAGTTTATGAGGCGGAGAAAAAGAAGCTAAAGACTCTTTTGAAGGATGTAGATAGAATTTCCTTGACCACTGATCTTTGGCGTGCTAGACCACAAAGGATTGAGTACATGGTTCTTACGGGGTCATTTTGTTGACCGTGATTGGAAACTCCAAAAGCGAGTTTTGAGCTTTGTCCACATACCTCTTCCTCGGAAAGGCAAAGACATAGCAAATTGCATCTTCAAATGTTTAAAGGAGTGGGAAATTGAGAATAAAGTAAGTGTTTGTCAAATTCTTTTGAATAATATGTTTATTCTTACATGCAAGTAGGTAGTTGATCTTTACTTATGATAACAATTACATTTTCTTTAAATATAGGTTACGGTTTCGGTTGACAATGACACCGCAAACGATTCATGCATACAAATTTTAAAGGATACTTTCTCACTTACAAAGAGGTTGTTATGTGGTGGAGCATTGTTTCATGTACGTTGTTGCGCACATATATTAAATATTATGGTGCAACATGGTCTCAAGCAAGTTAAAACCATTGTTAAGAATGTTCATGATACTGTAGATTACCTCAATGGAAGTGAAGCGAGAATGAGAAAATTTGCGGAAATTTTCCAACAATTCAATCTCAAAGAGCGGAGGTTGGTTCTTGAATGCAAGACTAGGTGGAATTCCACTTATGATATGTTATCATGTGCCATCAAGTTTAAGGAGGTATTTTCTAGACTTGCTTTGGAGGATAATGATTATGTATATTGTCCTAGTTCTGATGATTGGCATAAAATTGAAAAACTTTTTGAGATCTTAAAGGTGTTCTATGATACCACAAATGTTATCTCGGGCTCTGAGTACCCTACTTCCAACTTTTTCCTTAGTGAAGTTTTTTAGATCAAAGAAATGTTGGACAAAAATGCTGATTCTCCCGACCCTTTTGTGAAAGATATGGTGAAAAACATGAAAGAAAGATTTGATAAACATTGGGGTGAATGTAATTTACTCATGGCTATTGGTGGAGTGTTAGACCCTCATTTGAAAATGAAGGTTGTTGAAATTACATTTCCTCATATATTTCCTTCAAATCTTGTTAGGGAGAACATTAATAAGGTTAGAGATACTTTGTATGAGTTGTATGATGAGTATAAGGCTTTGTATCCTCCTTTGAATGAAGACCTTGGAGAAAGTAGGAATGGAGCTCCACATATAGTTCAAGGGGGGAGCCTCCCGGGGATGTCAAGGGTTTTACAAGTTGTTAGAAGTGGGGAAAGAGTGGAGCCTAGAAAATCATAACTTGATGTATATCTTGAGGAATGTACCGCAACTGATGAAGGACATAGGTTTGATGCTTTAAATTGGTGGAAGGAAAGAGCTAGCAAATTTGTTGTTTTGTCTAGATTGGCTGCTGATGTGTTAGCTATTCCTATTACCAATGTTGCTTCAGAGGCTACATTTAGCGCTGGGAGTCGAGTTATTGATCCTTATCGATCTTCATTGCTTCCGGAAACCGTGCAAATGTTGATTTGCACGGGAGATTGGTGTAGGTCTACTTTTGGAATCAAGAGAAAAGAACAAGTAAGGCTAAAATTATTTTTGTTGTTTTATGTTTATAGATATTGTTTTTATAGCTAATTATAATTTCATATTTGTAGTTTGTTGATGAAGATGAACCAAAAGAAATCATGATTCCTATTCCATAAATTGCGTTCTTTTATGAGGTTATTTTCTCACTCTTCTCTAATCTTATACTTTCTATTACATAAATGAATAAGTTATGATTTTATAAAATTATATCTTTATAAATATTGTTTTAATGTATGTGTTAAACATATTTTCTAGGTGTTATGGGAGAAAAAGAACCATGAAGAATGGCTTGGACTTGAAAAAGAATGTCAAAGCCTCAAAGGAAGAGAAAGAGTTGTTTGTGTGTGTAATTATTAAATGAAATTTGTGTAAAACTTTGTTGTGACTTGTAAACTTTGTTTAATTTGATGGGTACTTTGTTAAATTTGTTGTCAACTATTTTTTTCTCTTTTTAAAGTTTAAAGTATGCGCTTAGTTCATTGTAAAAAAGCTGGAAATTGGAATTAGCACGCTGAAAAATGCACTAGAAACATTTTCGAGCTTTTTCGAGCCGAACAGTTCGCGAACTTCGAATTCGAGCCGAGCCTTGAGCCGAGCCGAAGATTTTTTTTTTCGAGCTCGATCCCTCACATTCTCGAGCCGAGTCGAGCCTGGCCATGTTCGGTCTCGGCTCGGCTCGTTAACATCCCTAATTGTAATAGTCCTATTTTTAAGAGTGTTTATTTAAAAGCTAATTATAATTATTAAGTTAATCATGTTTCGGATACTCTTATTTTATTTGAGTTGGAGAATGAATTATATTATCGTGTTTGTAATATATTTATTTAATTAATTTTATGAGGTTATTATTATTATTATTATTATTATTATTATTATTATTATTATTATTATTATTATTATTATTATTATATATTTTGAGTTTTATGTGTAATTAGTTGAGCAATATTTGGCCAAATAGAAAATCAAAGTCGGTTCCCTATTATACCTCTTTGGCGGTTCATTTCTAAAACAATTAAAACCCATTACCTTCTCATTCTCTCTCGTGTCTTCTAAAAACCCCGTGAAACCCCAACCCACTATTTCTCTCTCTCTCTCTTTCGCTCGCTTTGTGTGCCCCCCTCGCCTCACCGTAGATTCATCCTCTCTGTCGGAGTTTCTTCCTCCCCTTCTTACTACTCGCTTGAGCTTCCTTTTGCTGCCGCCGCTCCTCTGTTCTCTTCGTGTTCGCTGTTGTGCGTGCGGTGCTGCTGGGTTGCCGCTAACCGCTGTGGTGCTGCTGCTCTTCACCGTTAGTCGGCGGTGCTGCTCGCGTGCCGCCGCGGTGTTGTTGTTGTGCCACTGCTTCTGGGTTGCTGTTGTTGCTGCTCGTGTTCCTTTCCCCCCCCCACCCCCTTGTCGTGGCCGGCTAGTGTTCGTTGTTGCTACTTTGTCGGTGTAGTCGTGCGACTGATGCTGCCACCTGTTTGTGGAGGTGCTACTGGTGTTGTTCGTTGTTGTTGCGTTTGTGTTATTGCTCTTAGTTGTGAGGTATATTATTGTAGAGTTCAAGTTAGAGTTGGCGATCAATTGCCCAAGATTATACTTGGGGTTTATTCTCTCCAGCTTATTTTCATTTCAATTCAATTCAGTTCAGTTCAGTTCAGTTCCTAAATGATAATCATTACTATTATTAGTTATAATTTAATTCAGTTCAATTCAATTCAGTTGTTTTATGCCGAAGAGAACAGACCCTTGGTGGTGTATTACTAAGGAATTGGATTGCGTATGAGGTAATTTTTATATTTAGTAAAATAATTTACTTATGCCCTTATGTGTGTGGAACCGCCGTTCTATTTTTGTAAATAACTTCGTACTATGGCCAGAGTTATGAATGTGTTGATTGTGGAAATATTACTGGATAATTATGAATACGCAATCGTTTTGGTGGCTTAGTTTATGAACTGAAAATAGAAAGTGGGCAAGGTATGGGTGGAGGATAATTACTCCTTGCCACTGATTTGTTTAAGAGAATGAGCTATGCCAATGTTGTAATGAAAGGAAATGATTTGAAATAAAATGTTTATAACAGGCTCAAGTAAAGGTTACGAGTTTTCAACTCATTTTGGAATTTTGTTTGTTTTGTATTTCTTTCCTGAATTTACAGGTTTGGTATTAAGAGCTCGGAATTGGAAGTGGAGCGAGATCAAGGTGTCATTGGGGATTAAGGATTGAGTTTGTATTTTAGATAGTTGATTCGAGATTAGTTATTGATGTTTCGTTGTATACTCCCTCCGTCCCAAAATACTCTCGACACTTATCAGGGTATATAGTTTTAGATAATAAGTTGTTTGGTTATCAATTGTTATTTTATTGAAAAAGTAGATGTGATAGGAGTTAGTAGGTATTAAAAGTAGTATTATTTTCTTTGGTGGAGAGAGAGTATGGGTCAATGGTTAGAGTTGGTAGGTAGTAGGAGTGGTATTATTTTATTTGGAGGAGAAAGAGTGTGGGTCAATGGTTAAAAGGTGAAGAATTAAAATAATAGTGAGTCATATCCAAAAATAAAAGTGTAAAGGTATTTTGGGACAGATGAAAAAGGAAAGTGTAAAGAGTATTATGAGACAGATGCTGTATAATATTTGGGAATTTTAGTCGAGTTATTAGTGTATTTAAGGTTGTTTTTCCGCTGCGAGTATATTTTAATTAAGAGTTAATTCTAGTTTGTAGTAGTTGAGTGTGTTTCATTAGCAGCTCGGAAGAGTGGACTGTTAAAACTATTCTTGACATATATTGATTTAAAGATATTAATTTGTGGTTAAAGTTCTGTTGAATATGACTTTTTTAGCTCATGAAACCTGGATTCATTTTAGCTTTTTTTATAAGATGCCCACTCGATTAATGGTTATTTTTTTATGTCATGTCTTCCTAAATTAAGTCATATATTGCTTCTTAAATTTATCACGTCATCCTCATCATCGAGTTGTCGGTTGGAGTTTGGGTTTTGGATTAAGAAATTGTGTAAGCTCTTTGGCCTTTTGGATTACTTTTTTAATATTTTTTTGGGTCTGAATTGTAAAGAAAGAAAAGGCAACCACAGAACCCCTTCCTTTTTCAACGGTTCCACTGTGACATTCACTTCTACCAATGCACTACTTTATTAGCATCTAATATCTTCAACTATCTTACTTTATCGATTCGTATAATTTTTGTAAAAATATAATACTTTGAAGTTAATATACATTGAGATAAATTTAATAAAATTTTATATTAACATTTGTTCTTATATATTAGTAACTTGATAGTCGAAGTGCGGTAAATGAACAATGTAAACATAAAAAGTGAACAATTATATAAAGTCTAGGGGTAAGAAATAACAAAAAGGACATAGTTACTCTATATGAGTAGGAAAAAAAACCATTTATTAAAGATCAGGTAGCTACTTCAAAATAATTGAAACCCAAAAATAAAAAATAGGAAACTGAAACTATTTCAAAATCATTGAAAACAAAATAAAACCCAAAAAGAAAAGAAAAAAAGCTGAGAAAATAAATAATCTTGTAGGTGGGATTCGAACAACGGACGAAGAGATGCAATGGAATATGACAATTAGTACACCAAGGAGCCAACACAATGTTTCATAGAGTTAATGCATGCAGATTTGTTTTATTAAGTACCAAACTATAGATCACCAACATGGGCCTTTTCTCCCTGGGCCCTGGGCGGCAGCCCCTCCTGCCCGGCTCAGGGACGGGCTGTTGATAGTTAAATTTATGCGTTGGTAATCATGCCACGAAAAGTGTGTCAAATATCTTGAAACAGAGGAAGTATTAGTTTTTAGTACCCTTTTGACCCCCACTATATCTCTATCAATAAAAAAGTATTCAATATTCTTTTTCTTTCGATAAAAGAAAAATTCTGCCAACTTATATCATATCAACTTTTAAATAGAATAAAATTTGACAACCACACTATCACTTATCATGTTAGACTATGTGTCCCACCAAGTGTTGAGCTGGGAGCGAGGACATAGTATTTAGCTTTAAAAGGCGCGAGGTGCAACGAGGCAAAGGTGCACACATCTCGTAGACAAGACCCCTTTTATTATTATTATTATTATTAAAAAAAAATATTGTCAAAGGAAAAAACAAACAGAAAGCAGAGAAAGAAACAAGGGACTACTATTTAACCAACTCCATGGCTCCATCGATGTAAAAATTGTCATGGATTGATATATTGCACAGCCCAAAAATGGCTGCCTTTCATGCCTATGGCTAGTGAAGAATTGTAAGTAGAAGTGGACGTTATCATCCTCCTTAGGTAAAAAAAAAAACTTCAATGAGCTTATGGACAAAATATATTTACTCTAATATAAAGGTCCAAAACGATAGCTTTTAGTTTCCTGTAACTTTTATTCATTTATTCAATTTTTTTTAAGCATTATATCATCTATGGGATGTCCTTTTATGTGTGTATCTGATAAGTAATATTTACATATAATTTTTAGTTGCATTTTAGAGCATTTATATTTATATTTAGGTTCATTATTGCATCATATTCTTAAGTTATGTTATTCTACTCCTATTCGGTATGTTTTCTTGATTTTGATGAATTTCAGGTAATGAGAACGTATTTGGAGTATAATTAGCTAAGCTTGAGGATCAGGAGCACTTGGAAAGAAGCTACAATGCATAAGGATCGTATGGATATGTCATAGTGCGAGTTAGAGCGAAAACGAAGCGGAAAATCATTAGAAGAAATGTGAAAAAGGAGTCATGTCTACTCTTCTTATCATAACTTTTGATGTGCTTCTTAGAATCGAGTAATTTCATCATATTTGGAAATTAGGCTTGAAGAGCTTTCCAACGATAGGTGGCACGCCCCGAGGAGATTTCTAGTCAAGGAGTTATGCCTTTTCGAAGTAGGGACTGTTTCTGCTAGAATCTGTTTTTGTACGCGCGGATCACTAATTCCGCCCATTTAATGATATTTCGACTTTCTTTATTTTTGTAACTTACTTTCCTAGTGATATGAGGTTACCTAGTATTAATTATATTAGGTTTTCACTCTTTCCTCTCTCCTTTCTTCTCCCTTATCACGTTATTTTTTGATTCTAGGTTTAGTTTTAGTTTCTTCTTCTTTTTCTCTCTAGTTTTTTTAGTTGCAAACCCTACTTTTTCTTGTTCTTGATTTTTCATTAGTTATATTATTTCCTTCTCTTTATTTCATTATTTTCTTTAATTATGTTTTCCTTTGTAGATTTAGATTTTATTATTTATTTCATGATAGGGTAGTTATTATTCTAGGGTTTGGGAATCCATGTTTATATGTTAAAATTATTGATGGATGTTTATTGATGGTTTCATTAGTCATTATTATTTCTAATTGATTAGTGTTTTCATTGTTAATCTTGCAATCTGATCAATTGTCTGATTAAATATTGCTAATAAAAAGTATTATCTCTCGATCTATGACTCCAAATATAATCACTACATCTCCACGCAACAACCAACAATCTCCAAATATAATCAACAACCTTTTTCACTCAAGAAATTCAATCATAACCCTTCTTATTTCACTTTATTCGCAACTTTTTTTTTCACTTCTTTTTCATTTCATTTTTCACTTTTTTTTTCTTTTTTATTCGAACTTTCAATTCAATTTCCAAACTCACTAAACATATTTTTCCATCCATCTAAACCACAAATATAGCACTCCAATTCAATATAAACCGATCCAAAACTAATACTCGCTCCCCCAAGCTAGGCTTAGGACAAATATCAATTGAGGCCAATATCTTGTAATGTAGGTATCAATCAAACATAGTCAGGAAGGCTCAATAGGGCTAGAGAAAGGATAATATGAAAAAAAAGAATAACTCTTGAGCTAAGATCATGAAATGAAACGCCTCAATCATATCAAAATGTATGCACTATCAATTATCAAAAAGTACCAAGTCAAAATCAAGATCAATGCGACAACTAAGGAACTAATCACACATGAAAGAACATAATTGACACAAATATGTCAGTTTATAGGCACAGAAGCTCACTTAGTTTAAAGTGTCTGCACAATAGAGTAAAATCGAGCAAGAGAGAGATCAATCAATCTTACCACAAACAATCAATTGCGAAACAATCGTGCTATAAAGTATCATGAACAAGATGAATGACGCTTAGGAGTTGTAGTAAGATATCAACAAGGTTCTCAAAAAGTGTTAGCAGTAGTCCCATAGCTGCAACTAAAATGAGATGAAATATGCTAATGCAACTAAGAAAGCAGTTAATTTTTTTTGTTACACGTAAACTCCCACTCCTAGTGAGCAGTACAAACCGTGCAACATCCTACAAAAGCAAAAAAAATCTACACTAGAAAGCAATAAAGAATAGAATATCCCTCCCCAAGCTAGAATCTGCAGTGTCCTCACTGTAAGAAACCAGTTTAGATAAAGGACGCAGATGAACCGCAACCGAACACCGACAATCAACGAACCACTGAACACTCCTACAAATGCACCACTAAAACATCACACAACTCCCAACAATCAAATAATTCAATCAATGTGTTCAAAAGATTCTCAACTAGATGGCATCAAAACAAAAATCCAAGCAAAAATTCAAAATGAACATAAACAACATGTACAATTGAGAATAGATGCTTACTACCCAATCAATTGGGGAGAAGAGTCAAATATGCGCAAAAACCATGTCATAATGCTTCACGAAGGCGAACTTGAACCAATTTAATGCCTATTTGAGAGAATCCTATAACAACCATTGATAAAAAAAAATTAGTTTTTTACTGGGAAAAAGTCATAATAAAAGAAAAAAAAATCAGATTAATACAAATTAAGAATAAAAGAAAAAGAAGAAAAATATAAGAAAAAGGAGAAACAAGGAAGAAATTATAAGAAAGAAAAAATCAGAGGGGAAAGAAAACAGCTTCGAGGTACAGAGGAGGGGAGTGCGAGTGGTGGTGCGGTGGTTGGGCGGAGGCGCGGGATTTGATGGTGCTGGTGTGCCGGCGTGGGTTGGTGAAGAGAATAGCAGGGGTGGGGTGGTTCGCAGGTGAAAGGAGTGCGGTGTGGCGCTGGCTTGATGCGCAGAGGTGGTGATGTTGGTGGGTGCAGGAATCTCGACAGCGCCGGCGTAAAGGCTGGCGGCGGTGGTAGGTCGTGCTCTCTGATGATGATATGTGAGGTGATGGTGGTGGTGCGGTGGTCTACTGTGCGCGTTGATGAAGGAGAGTTGTGCTGCAGTGCTGTGAAGTCTATTGCTTTCTCGATGGTGTGCCGGGTTTTTTCTTTCTTTTTTATTTAATTAGCAAGCCAGCGAACGCTGGCAGACCATCGGGCTGAGCAGGAAACTTGTGGTTGCACAGGGAATGAGGTCCATTGGTCGCTGGGAAGGGCTAGAGGGGCACTGGGGAGGCCATCTAACGCTGACCAACCAGCGGGCTGGGCAGAAAGCTGCGTTGTGCAGTGTGTGAGACCCGATGGGTGGGCAGCGGGATCTCGACAAGTTTGTGGATACGCCTAATTTGTCCAAACGCGCAACTTCAACCTGCATATGCTTTCAAACCATGACGACACAACTCACAAATTTTGTTAGTTCATTAGTGGACTAAAACAAATAAAAAAACGAATTCAAGTGAATCCAAACACAAAGAATAAATTACGAAAATCAATTAACTAAAATAAGAAAATGAGAATTCAAGTGAATTCACAAAAATAAGAAATAAAAATAAAATAACTAACCTAAAAAAAATTGAAGTCCAGTGAAATCAATTAATTAAAAAGAAAATATTAAGATTAGTAGATCACTCATAATAGTTCAATGCTCTAAGAAGTTAATTATATGTTCCTGCAAACATCTCAGAGCATATTATATAAGAGTGGAAAGGAAAAATAAAATAAGCTAGTTCTAAATAAATATGAACACTATAAAAAGAAAAATCAAAGGAGAAGTTATATTTACAAGAGAAAAAAGATGAGAAAATGTTAGTCTTTTTACATGACTCAAAAGGAAGAAAAGAAACTAACTTTACATGATCATGAGAGTCATTCAAAGGGGGAGAAAGAAAAAAAGATGGAAAATATAATAAAGGAGGAGAAGGAATAAGATCAAGTTTTTTAGAGAAGGGAACATGAGACTCAAAAACAGTATCAGATGGAACCGACAAAGACTCATGCATTATCTCACTCTCAACTTTTGACTCATATGCAGATGAAAAGTTTATAGAAGAAGTGTGAGACACTTCACTCTCAACCATGGATTCTTCGATATAAAGACACTCACTACCAATTTCACCAATGACACCCTTACTTGCTACCAAATTATCATGAGTCAAATCAACGCATTTCTCCTCCGAAGTATAATTCTCAACACCAATATCAGAATCATCATGTATCACCTATTGGTTAGTAGATTGTTGCACAACAAGTAATTCAATAGATTTCGCCATGTTTTGGAATCATGAGCCAATTCATTTAAATCTTCATGTTGTTTAACAATATACTCTTTCATCATGTTAAAAAGTTCCTGACTCTCTGATGTTTCGGGCTGAAATAATTATTCACTTCAGATTGATAGGATTGGGTATAATCAGACACATAAGACTCATTAGGGTAATGAGAATATTCATAGGAATTCATGCACAGATTTTGTGAATTTTGACAATCATATAATGCATTATAAACATAATCATTCGCATTATAATAATACCCAGAATAGTCATATTGCCCTTGATAATTAGAAAAAACATTCCCCTCTGAACTATAATTATACGACTCCATGACAACACACTAAAGATAGGGAAAGAAAACTATTCACAACAAACAAGAAAAAAAAAATATACAATTTAGTATCACCAACAATAAAAACTAAATAAAACAATACCGTCTCCCCGGCAACGGCGCCAAAATTTGATAAGTAATATTTACATATAGTTTTTAGGTGCATTTAGGTTGCATTTTAGAGCATTTAGATTCATATTTAGGTTATTTATTGCATCATATTCTTAAGTTATGTTATTCTACTCCTATTCAGTATGTTTTCTTGTTTTTGATGAATTTCAAGTAATGAGAACGTATTTGGAGTATAATTAGCTAAGCTTGAGGATTAGGAGCACTTGGAAAGAAGCTACAATGCATAAGGATCGTATGGATATGTCATAGTACGAGTTAGAGCGAAAACGAAGCGGAAAATCATTAGAAGAAATGTGAACAAGGAGTCATGTCTACTCTTATTATCATAACTTTTGATGTGCTTCTTAGAATCGAGTAATTTCAGCATATTTGGAAATTAGACTTGAAGAGCTTTCCAACGATAGGTGGCACGCCCCGAGGAGATTTCTAGTCAAGGAGTTACACCTTTTCGAAGTAGGGACTGTTTCTGCTGGAATCTGTTTTTGTACGCGCGGATCACTAATTCCGCCCATTTAATGATATTTCGACTTTCCTTATTTTTGTAACGTACTTTCCTAGTGATATGAGGTTACCTAGTATTAATTATATTAGGTTTTCACTCTTTCCTCTCTCCTCTCTTCTCCCTTATCACGTTATTTTTTTATTTTAGGTTTAGTTTTAGTTTCTTCTTCTTTTTCTCTCTAGTTTTTTTAGTTGCAAACCCTACTTTTTCTTGTTCTTGATTTTTCATGAGTTATATTATTTCCTTCTCTTTATTTCATTATTTTCTTTAATTATGTTTTCTCTTTCTAGATGTAGTTTTTATTCTTTATTTCATGATTGAGTAGTTTTTATTTCTAGGGTTTGGGAATCCATGTTTATGTGCTATAATTCTTGATGGATGTTTATTGATGGTTTCATTAGTCATTGTTATTTCTAATTGATTAGTGTTTTCATTGTTAATCTTGCAATCTAATCAATTGTCTGATTAAATATTGCTAATAATTGTTTGTATTGACCAAGATCTTACTTTTAGAGGCTTGCCTACAATTAGCAAATCTGATTATGTTGAGCGACCGTACTAGCATATGTTGATTTGAGAGCGTTAATACCCGACCGTAGGATTAATCTGTGCTCTAGTTTTCTGATTAGTTGAACTATTGATGATATTTTGATAGATTATAGTTATAAACATGGTGAACCATTGCCCTAGATCCTTTTAGTTTTATTTTCATAGTTTAGAACCTTAATTCTCACTGATTTTGTTTAGTTTCTCCATACTTTAGAAGCTAGATTAAAATAACCATCTCTTTGTGGATTCGACCCTACTTACCCTACTACATTGTTAGAAGGTTTTGCAGGAATTATTTTTGACATGTCTACGACAACCTATCAAATTTGGCGCCGTTGCACAGTCCAAAAATGGCTGCCTTTCATGCCTATGGCTAGTGAAGAATTGTAACTAGAAGTGGACGTTATCATCCTCCTTAGGTAAAAAAAACTTTAATGAGCTTATGGACAAAATATATTTACTCTAATATAAAGGTCCAAATTAAAGCGATAGCTTTTAGTTTCCTATAACTTTTATTCATTTATTCAATTTTTTTTAAGCATTCTATCATCTATGGGATGTCCTTTTATTTGTGTATCAAAGGTCCACATGATTGGAATTTTAGCATAAGGTTTGTTCTCGCAAAAAAAAAAATTGTTTAAGGTTTGTTTTCACAAAATAAATTATATAAGGTGGTTTCTCACAAATTTCATGTTTTATAAGGTGATTCTTGACAAAAAAAATCCTTTATAATAAGAGCAAATGCATTCAGTAACTAATAATATACCAACTACTTTTGTTTCTCCGATCAGGTTAAAAGCTTTTTAGCTTGTTGTACAGCCGGGCAACAATTATTTCAATATTCTAAGGGAGATCTTCCATCAAGAATCAAAGAGATAAGCATCTGCTTAGAACGTATTCACACTCAGGCTAGAGATTTTGTCCTTATAGCCAATAGCATCATGCAGCAAGAGATACACCAAACAGAATCATCAAATGCAAGCTGGCGATAATCCACATCTTTAGTCTGCGGACCAGTCATTTATGGAATGGATGACAAGAAAAACGAGATTATTGACAAGTTGTTGAAAGATGATCCTAGTTATGAAAATGTTGTTGTCATTCCTATTGTAGGAATGAAAGGTGTTGGGAAGACCACTTTTGCTCAATATGTATACAACGACGAGCAGCAGGTGAAGGGCCACTTTGATCTTAAGGCATGGGTGTGTGTATCAGATGTGTTCGATGGCACATGTGTCACAACGGACATCATCAACTCGATCACCAAGAAAAAGTGTAGTTTTAGCAACCTGAATGAGGCACAAGAAGACTTGGTGGAGGTGCTAAAAGGCAACAAATTCTTACTTGTTCTTGATGATATTTGGTCTGAGAACTACAATGATTGGAATCAACTCCAAGCACCTTTCAGGCATGGGTTAAAAGGAAGCAGGGTTATTCACTACAAGAAAAGATATCTCTGCAAAAATAGTGACTAGTAATCCAACTCACAACACCGTCATCTATCTAAAAGTGTTGTTTAATGATGATTGTTGGTGCATATATCCGAAGCACGCAAATGATGATCCAGACCTTGCCGAGATGCGAGATGATATCATAAGGAAGTGCGCAGGATTGCCTTTGGCAGCAAAAGCTTTAGGTGGTCTCTTTAAAAGTACAATGGAGAAGTGCCAGCGTCAAAGTATATTAGAGAGCAATATTTTGATTGAGAATAGCCTTGTTTTGCCAGTTTTAAGGTTGAGTTACCATTATTTGCCATCTTATCTGAATGTAGCTTTGTTTACTGCTTTGTACTTCCTAAAGATTACAAATTTGATAAGATGGAAGTCGTGTTGTTATGGATGGCCCTAGGGCTTTCTACCAGAAAACAACAAGGAAAGAATGGAAGATGTAGGCCGCAATTACTTCTTTGATCTAGTATCAAGATCATTATTTGAGGAATATCCATCTCATATAGGAAGGTCAAGAAAGTTCATTATGCATGACCTTATCCACGATTTGCCTCAATGGGCTTCAGGGGACATGTGTTGTGTAATGGGAACTATAGATACATTAACAAATCCGAAAAAGAACTCGCCATATATATCTCATTGAGAATGTTGCTGATGAAACGTAAGAAAATAAACTCTTGAATCCTCCTCAATTGCGAGCTTTTCTTTGTCCACTCAAGACATTTGATTTTCTTGTTGGCCTGAATATTAAAATTTTGGAATATGTTCAAGAATTTACGTACATACGCACTCTGCGACTATGTTCTGGAAAAATTGAAGAGTTGCCAGAGTGTATTGGATTTGATACACATGCGGTTTCATTTGCTCTATCTACCAAAAGTTAGCGTATTGCCAAAATCAATTAGCAAACTCTGCAACCTCCAAACACTAGACTTACGAGATTGTAATAATCTTCAGGAGGTCCCAGGTGTTATGTTCCTGGTAAAACTTCGGCATCTACACACTGAAATGACCTTTTTGCGAGAAATGTCATTCGGAATGGGGATACTGAAAAGCTTGCAAACTTTGGATAGATTTGTCTTAGCAGCTGGATGTTGGTCCAGGGTACCAGAGCTGAGCAACTTGCTTCAACTCAATGGCAAATTAAGCATCTCTGGATAGAAAATGTGACATTGGTTGAGGATGCACAAGAAGCCCACTTGCATCAAAAGAAGGGTCTCGATAAGTTGCATCTAGAATGGGGGTCTTGCAGGATGAGATTGATGACAACACTAAAATACAAGTGTTAGAGCACCTGAATCCTCACACTTCCATCAAAGAATATTTTTTAACAGGGTACAGGGATTGACATTCCCAACTTGGTTGGGAGATTGCTCTTTTAGTCTCATGGCTAATATACAGCTCATCGAATGTAAAAAATGTGAAAGCTTACCCCCACTAGGGCAGCTACCTTTGTTGAAGAATCTTGAGGTTGACGGTATGGATGGTATTAATCAGGTAGGTCTGGAATTTTATGGCAGTCTTGGGTGTTCAATTGCTTTTCCATCTTTGGAAACTCTAAGTTTTGACGACTTGAAATCCTAGGGGAAGTGGATGCACTTACCAGTTGAAAGCAACAAGGCATTCTCCTGCCTTAAAGAGCTTTCAATTAGATCTTGTATTTCTTTACAAGATGATCTCCCTCCAAATTTACCTTCTCTTGAACGATTGAAAATTACAAATTGTAAGAAGCTGGAGGCCTTAACTGGGCGTCTCCGTTACCCTCTTGAAGAACTCACCATTAACAATTGTGAATCTCTCATTACTTAACCAGCTACCCATGACGCTTCGGCAGCTGCATATCAAATATTGTGACCAGTGGCGGAACCAGGCGTGGTCCCAGTTGGTCACGTGACCAACTAATATTTTTGAAAAAAAAAAAAAAAAAATTTTCATTTGAACGCTCATTCCTCACGCTGAACCCTAACTCTTCTCTCACTTTCTCCTTCTCGAATTGGCGAATCCTACGAGGCCACGACCCAGCAGAAGAACTGAAGATCTTCCGCCGACTCGCCGGTCCGGTCATCTTGAATCCTTCGTCGTCGGCGCCTCGGCGGTCCGGGTTGAGTCGTTCACTCGTTAAGGTCGCCCACTCGTGAGTCGACCTTAACGAATTCAGATCTGAAAATCTTCGTCCAATCGTCGTCACTCGTGACTCATCGCCGGTCACTCTTCGTCTTCACTTACTCAGTTGTGACTCGTCGCCGACTCGTCGGTCATTTTACCATTCGCCAATCACCGGTCAGTTTGTAAATTGTAATTCTTTCCTTCTTTTTTTATTCTTTCAGTCTATTTTTTCGATCTATGTTTTTGAAGGAATTAGGGTTTTGGAAAATTGAAATTGTTTTGTTTTGTTTGATTTTGTTAGGGTTTTGGACTGATTGGTATTTGGTAGGTTGTGGTTCGATTTTGTTGAATGTTTGACCTATTGTTGGCTTTTATGGCTGATTATTTGTTAGTGTGGCCTTTCATAACTTAGGAAATTTCGTGGTGGTAAAATGGAAGAATTGCTGAAGCTGGAGCCATTCCACTTCTTGTGGAGCTGCTATCAACACTTGATCTGCAGCCGGTGAAATCCGCCTTCTCCCAAAGCGATCTGCAGCGGCAGCGAGCAGGCAACAGCGGCGCCAAACTTCAGTCTTCAGGTATTCTTCTAATTCAACCTTCTTAATCTTCGCTTAATCGCTTCTTCAATTATTCTTCATTGAATCATTGTTGGCTTGTTGCTGAAAATTGATTGTGTATTTGTGTATTTTTTTCAATTGGATTTCATGAGGATTTCATTACGATTGTGTTGTGATTTAGTAATTAGATTAGGATGCCAAATTGACTGAAGTTTGTGCAAATCTAGTGAATGTGACTGAGAAAGGAGGAAAACTACAATTATTTAATTGTTAAGAACTATTTGCGTTTGCAATTTTAATGTACTTATATTAAATCGAGTAAACGAAAGGCTGAAAGTTTAATTAGTTTTAATTTTGCTTGCTAATGTTGAAGCTTGTGCGAATCAAGTGAAACCTCTGAATTTGTGTTTTGCTGAATGCTGCCACTGGTTATGAATTTGTGTGTTTTTAATTTTAGAGATTTAGTTTAGTTTTTAGTTTTTAGAGATCTAGTTTAGTTTTTAGTTTTGCTTGGTTTAGTTTTACTGCCTAAATTTATTGTTCTTAATTTATATTATTGTTGGTAATTGCTGATATAACATATATTATTGTTGTACATTTATTATTGTTATATTATTGACTTATTATTGTTAATTTATTATTGTTATATTTATTGTTGTTAATTTAATATAATTTGTTACAGTGGCTAATTGGTGAATGATGACTATGACGTTATGAACAATGGATTAGCTTTGAAGGTTTGATTGATTGTGTTCAGGTAATGCACTAAAACCCTTGTTTTAGGATTTTTAGAATTGGACCTATCATGTGAAGTTTTCGGAGAGGCCATGAATGAGCCTTTGGTTTAATGTGTTTTATGTGCTGGTGGAATTACTTGGAGATGGATAGGATTCCCTCTTATGTGAAATTATTTGGTATATATGCATAATGCGTTGATATGAGATTAAATTTGCATCGTAAGTGAATTTGATTGATATGTTTAACAAATTCATGGATTATCCTATACGGGCACGCGCATCCGAACCCGAACCCGTATCCGTACCCGTACCTGTCTCTGTGCAACCTAGTCGATAGTGACCAACTATTCATAAATTCCTGGATCCGCCACTGATTGTGACATGCTACGATTAGTGGAATTCAACAAATCGTCTCCCTGCTTTCCGTGTCTTAAAGAACCCCTTCTTCAATCTTGTCCATCTATATTACCGCTATTAATCAGATTATCTTGACCATCCAATCATTGGTGATTCATTCTTGCCAGAAGCTACGGTCTGTACAATTTATTGAAGAAGAAATAGCAAAAGCAGCAACAGCAAAAAATGTTGGTTATCAAGGAGATTCAGTGAAGCCACGTGGAGTTTCTCCAAAGGTTGAATATGAACTAGCCCATCTCACCCAATTGAGAATAACAGGATGCCCTAATCTCATATCGTTACAAGAAGGTTTGATTTAGCAGATCTTCTTTCTAGATTATAGCAAGTGAATCTTTTTTTTTTTTTTTTACCTACTCAATATATGTTTGAATTCGTTCTATTGCTCAAATAGTGATTTTGTTGGTAAGCAATTTCACTTTTTTTCCCCAGAATTGTGCTTCAAATTTGGTCTCGTTGTGAAAGTGGAGTTGATTTTTAAAAAAAATCAATATGTAGACTGGTCGGCGATAATGTCAAGCTCGCCGGAAAATTGGTAATGGTGGCTTCAGTGGTGTAATTCATAGTGGTGGTTGTAGGAACTAAAATTGGTAGAACAATACTGATTAATTTATCTGAAAGTCGTGCCGTGAATTAACACTAACCTAAAGTTGAATTTTCCCCGTTACGTACACACAGACTCTTGGCAACCAATCTTCAGGGATACACGACTACTGCTCCAATGCCCAAAAGATGAGAGAATGAAGAGAACGTGTCTAAGAATTTTTGGAGAGAATAATTCTTTTTCGTGTGTCTTAGAAGATTGAACAGGCTCCAATATATAGAGGAAGGCCAAGAACAAAAAACGGTAAGGCAAACAATTAGGCAGATATAAGGCATAACGAAAATATTAATAAAGGCAAGAATCAATCACGGATAACGGTTACGAAATCAGCGAAGATATGGATGCTGATTTACGGCAAAAAACCGCAACCCCGAACGCGCCGCGCGATACGCCCGAGCCCGAGCCCGACGCGCATGCGCTTGTGTGGTGACTAGTTTCTTCCCACTCAATCTTCAACAAATGTATAAAGAAGGAAACTCTATATAAGGAAGGGGAAAAAAACCTTTAAACTACCAATATGGGACAACTAGCTTTTTGTTCTTTTGAAGCAACTTTTGGAGTGAGAAAAGCCAACGTACATCTAACTAACTCCAACAGTGGTGAACGAAGGAGGGGAAAGGAAAGGCGAAGTGAGGAAAAGAGTAGAAAGAGGATATACAAATACAGTATAGAATACGTATTTAGGGCGTTAGTAAGAAATTTTAGGGTGGCGTTTAATTAGCAACTGATTTTTTTTAAACGACCACTTTGGACGCAAATAGGAAAATGCACGCAAGTACATGTAGAGGATGGTGCACCCTCTTCTAAGCGACGTAGTTTTAATATTTTAGGAGTCCATGATTTTAAGAAAAATATTGTTATTTATTTTCCTTAAATCTTGCAACTTGTTTTTACCTTTTAAAAAAATGGTTGTTTGCAAGATTTCTTTTTTCAAATTTGAATTTAAAAGGTATGGTCTTTTAATTTAAACTAGATGTTCATTTAAAATATGTTCTTCCATTAAGACTTATATTATTTTATAATTGGAGATTTACATGTTCTTTAATTTTAAATTGTGTGTTCTTTTGGTCTTGAAAAGTTATTGAAAAAAGTTCATGTTCTTTTATATTAATGGTATGTTCTTTCTGGTGCACAATGAACATTGTGAACCCTATTGCATAATCCATACTTTGCACTTTAGACTTCATAACTGGATGGGTAATGATTTCCATTTCCTCCATATTACATTAGGATGAGGTGATGAAAATACGGGCCATGTCCGGACCGCCACCATTAAAAATCAGCCCGCAGAACGCGCCGGGTCAAATCTCGGGCCGATTTTTGTTGCCCAAAGGCCGCTTTTGCTAGCCAAAGATATCGTGCTTTTCGTACCAAATTTTAAACTGAAAAGTCATTTTTGTCTTGCCCAAAATCCGTCCCAAACCAAAAAATCGGGTCGGGCTCAGAACCGAGCTCAAAATACCAGTCCAACCTCAGGAACTTTTCGGGTTGGGCTACCTTTGATCAGCTCTACATGGGGATTATAAAAACAATATTTTCTCGTCGTATAAATCCCCTTTTTCTTTTTGGAAAAATTGTCGAGAATAATTTAACCCAGGTTCAGGTGACTGGTGACCTAATTACCTAAACAATGGGTAATTTTAAAAAAAATCCATTATTTTGCCTGATCTCTTTCCTCCAAACAGTGGGTTTTCCTGTAGGCCTTAGAGGACCAACATTGATGCTCTCCAAGTTGCTCCCCAAGGAGCTCTCCAAGGAGAGAGAAAATGGAGAGCCAACTCTAGCCCAACATTGGTGCTCTCGAGGTGCTCTCCGTTTGCTCTCCATGGAGAGCACTTGGAGAAATGCTCTCCCCCAAGAGCATTGGGAGAGCATGCTCTTGGTATATCAATATGACACATGTCATTGATAATTATTTATTTTCCTTTTTTTTTTTGCTTTTTGATTTTTGGAAAAAATAAATTAATGAATTGGAGAGCTCATTGGAGAGCAATACCAATGTTAGCAATTTTTGAAGGGGTGCTCTTGAGAGTATCTTGAGGAGAGAGAAAGTAAAAAATGGGTTGGAGAGTCATGCCAATGTTGGTGCTCTTAGTCATTAAGTGGCCTAGAACTTAATAAAATTTGAATAATAGTTGACCTTAACCCGTTTTACAAGTATCATTTCAAATTTTAATTTCCTCCTCTTGTTTTTCAAGACTGATCGGTTCTTAAAATTTTAACTAGTATTATGGTCCGGGTAATACCTCGGGTCAGTTATAATTATTAAATATACCATTAAATATATTACTATTCATAAATTTCGTAATTGATTTTATTAGCTTTTCGTAATATTATGTTTAGTGTGAAATTGGAAAATGGACTTCATGGCACGATAAGTTTTTTTTTAAAAATACTTTTAAGGAATTGGGGATAAAAATAACTTTTTCAATAGAATTAGGGTAAGAGAATGTTATTACTTAATAAAAGTGTTGGAGATCAAAAAGCTTGTTTATGTTCTTATAACTACATATAATTATAAGACTTTATTATGTTTTATTTTGAAACATTAACCATTGAACTTGTACTGGATTAGTGGTTAAACTGTTACATTTCATTTCAAAGGTTATCTGTTCGAATCTGAATAACTACATATTGTTAATATTTTTAAATGAGATTATAGACACGTGTATTAAAAGTTTGAGAAGAGTGTCACGTGACACCATGAGTTTGATAGTAACACCTTTTAATATATTTGTATAGATTTGAATACTAGTTGACCCTGCGAGGGCCTAATGCGAGCGTGACTAGGTGGGCAGCGACATGGGCCTTAGTGAGGCTGAGGCCACATGTGTTGGCTGGCTACTAGGCGTGTGGGATTAGTGTGAGTTTGTCACTCCCTCCCTTAATCCAAAGCCTGGTAGATTTTGATAGAATATTATTAATAAATATTCGCTGATTGGATCTTGTGAGAAGAGAAAGATTGGATCTTTGCTTCCGTTCTAAGCTGACACAATCAAGGCGGATGATCATGTGGTGGATACTAATTGCGGGATCTCGCATTGTGATTTTAAGGCTATGTTCATACTAAAAATGAAAAAATAATCGGGTCAAATTATGAAAAGTCGAGCATAATTACTTATTAAAACAAATTTAATCTTTCCAATCAAATTATATCATAATATAACTTATTCAAATAATCTATAATAAGTTGTTTCCTAAATTGAATAAAAATAATAAAAGTAGCATATAAAACATGATCATCTGAATATTATGCAAAAGGCAAAATTGATACCACTTAAGGAAAATATAAATGCATATATAGCAAAATTACAAGAAACTATTTCTTAAACTTCTATTAGTGGGAAATTTAGTCCACGAGTACCAATTGAACACCCACGTTTGCTAGAACGGAATAGGTTAACAAATTCACACTCTTGCTTTTAGGGGTGAGAGGGGTGCCCATATTAGGAGGAGTTAAGGGTTATCTTTTTCTCTCTTTGTTGTCACAAAGTTACTGCCTAACTTGAATTGACTAAACCCTACTATTGTATCAATATATTATAATAGATTATTAGGTTAATTCGAAGAACTAATTCTCTCCCTTCTCCTCTCTTATGGTCGACCATAGGGCCCTTAGTGGGCTAGTTTTTGCTTTCAATTGGTATTACACTGTGTGAACACATGATTATTTTTTTTAATTATAGGTCCAATCTAATTGTCCCACTAATCAACATTATTCTCTAGCAAGTAGCAAGTAAATATGAATACTAAAATAACTTATTATCTCCACAATACATTCCTATTAATATTTAGTAATTGCCGAAAATTATCTAACATATTCCTTTATGAACAGCAATGTAATAGAGATATTGTGAGACTCTTTCCTTCAATTTATAGTGGTTGGAACCAGAATGTACAGACTTACAGAGTGCAACCTGGAGATGTTTTGAATTTTTGATACTTTGTGATCTTGTGATGGATTCAGCCTCCTTCAAGCAATGTCAAATTCATGCGGCTACGCATTAGTTTTTTTTTTTCAACAAAAAATGTTCTTTTCTAGTAACAAGTTAGTTACATTATTAACTTAAAAAGTTCAACCAGAGTTGACCTAGACTGGTACACATTTATTTATCTGGAGTCACATATTGGCGCTTTTTGTAATTTGTATTCCCAAAAGAATTCATGATTTTATAAGTTAATGCTAGCTGCAAATGAGAGAATGTTGGGTGGTGGTGGTGTAGACGGAGGTACCATAAGTCCACAATCACTTAATGTTTTAAGACTATTTTTCTTTGATTAGTCAATAGCCATACACAGGAGTCGCAGGTCCAACACTTACAGAAGCATGTTATAAAGTACCTGAGGTTCGCCCTGCGATATCTTGTGGTGTTTATGTGTAAGTTGCCTGCATCAAACCATTGTAATACTTCCTTTAGTTGTTCTTAATTTGCTGAATTTTATGTCAGTTACGGAGAAAGATTTGCTCGGAACATGGGATGATAGAATATGCTCTTTTTCAGCAGCTTAAATCTAGTACTAGGAGACTTGTGCTTAAATCTAGTATGTTTGCAGTTCAGACTGTTATTCCACAAAACTATATCCTTCCACAAACGATCAAAGTGTTCTTACTTGTCTTTCGAAAAGCAAGTAAACTTTAGAAAGTAGAGGGTATAATACATAACTGATCACACTCAAAGTCTCAATATTTTTTCCTGATCTGCGTACCATTGGTAGAAGGCCAAGAAAGGGGAATGAAATAAAGTGTTCGGTTCAAATGGGGATTATTATTGAATTTTTTTTTTTTTTTATATGTTTCGCTCGAAAATTGGTTTAGCACACTATGTCTTCCCTTTACTGATCAAACTCAGTGAAAAAAAAAAAAAACAAAAACAGAAAGATATAGAAACAATTGAAAACGAATTAACATCCAGCTGGAGTTTTAACCAAAATTGACTCATAATTCTCAGTGATATAGAAATACAAATAGTCATCCAGTCTATACTCTGTCATTACTGTTGAATTGCCAAATACAAACTTTTCCTTTTAGATAATGCTAAAAAGGTGATTAAGAGAGATCAGAGGTGAGGAAAAGAAGTTGTAATATTTATGAAAATAATGAACGCTCAGAGATGTACAGAATTGTTATCAAGAGACTTAACAATCTTATCAGCCACTGCAAACATTACAGTGACAGAAATGCCGTTCATAGTCATCACTTATCAGCATAATCTTCCAAAAGTTTGTTCTGCCAAAAACATAAATAATCCTCAAGCTGGCATGAAAGTATCAGGATTATTCTGAATTGTTGTTAAAGCTTTCATACCCTGCAAGCCGAAACAACAATAAGTTCAGAAGTGATACAGATTATGTCCAGCAAGACATACTCGTCAAAACAAAAAAAAAAACTGTTTATTACCTTTTTCCTCTCCATCTGTGCATAATCTACTGTCAAGTACTCTTAACTACGATTGATAGCCCACATATAATGTATTCCATAGTTATCACTTATCAGCATAATCTTCTGAATAATTGCTTTGCCAAAGACATAAATAATCCTCAAGCTGCCATGAATGTATCAGGATTATTCTGAACTCTTATTAAAGTGTTCTATCCTGCGAGTGAAACAACAATATGTTCAGCAAAGATATAGATTATATCTAGCAAGACGTACTCCAAAAACACACAGTTTCTTACCTTTTTCTTTTCCCAATTTGTGCATATAACTACTGTCTAGCAGACTAGCACTATAACTTCAATTGATTGCCCACATATATTGTATATCCAGAGCCCCCGCCTCCTGATTAAATCGTACGAAAAGACCAGCTTATTTTCGTGTTTTGTGTTCCATGAAAAGGGAGATAGTCAGTAACTGAGCATAGTAGAGAGAAAGAGAAAGAGAGAGTTACCAATGCTTGGTCATATGTGAGGAGCATAGCACAGGGAATTGTCACAAAATAAGAATCTCCGAGATTTAAATGGACCACATTGTTTTGTTGCCACTCACAGCCTCTGGCAGGTCCTATATTAGTAATTACATATATTTACATCCCACAAAAATTATACCAGAAAAAAAAAAAGAATTAGCACAAGTAATGCAAAGAAAAAGTGATACTAATAGAATTTGGAATATCTGCAAGGACACGTTGAAACCCATCGTAGAAGTCCAAGACTGCAAGCAGAAGTATCATCTAGGCAACATATTTGATTACATACTCTTTGATTGCTATATAGTCTTCCCTAGACGCGATACTAAGATTGTGATTACCACGAGTCCACGACAATTACAGTAAGTGAGCTCCTCTAAGATGCCTAGCTCCCTGTTTATATGATACTGTTGTGCTGTGATCACAATTGTAACATGTCAATAGTTGAAGCAATCAAGGATCTCTTTTTCAAATAAAGAAGGCATATAGATGTATAAGCTGATCTAGTAGCATCACCAATAAGGCCAACATATATAAATCATATAGACCGTCCAGGATATATTAATTTATGCTGCAAATAACAGCTTATGAGTGCTTTGATCTCAATTTAACAGTAAGAAAAAGGATGTTTATGTTGAAGGACAGGACAAGAACCTTATTTGTAAAGCAGATGTCTCAAGGTTTTGACTTTGGTAGAAGACCTGGTAGTATTACAAGCTCTCCAAACGGCCAATACTCAAGGCTGCAACAACAAAAAAGACCATGATATTGAATTTCTGAGTATATAGAAGTAGCAGGCAAGAAAAGCTGACAAATAAGTAACTTCCGCAATATAAATACCTAAAAAGGATTGTTGAAGGAGTTACAAGCTTAGGAAAAGAACATGTATTACCAAATGCTTCCTTTGAGAGACCAATCCAACTGTCCGACCAAGCACGGGAAAGCTTCACATAACTAGCAGACAATTCATCCAACTTTAATAGTCACAACACAGGAGGATGATACTCCGAGCATATAGTTATACGGTGTACAGGATTCCTTTTCAGATGTTGTTCATGGAAATAGTGAACACTCACTTTGAAATGTAAACGTACATAGCGTTGTTATCAAGTGACATGAAAAACTTATCAGCCACTGCATAAAGTTCAGAGGTAGAAAATGAAATGTCTTTCATAGTCATCACTTATCAGCATAATCTTCTGAATAATTGTTTTGCCAAAGGCATATATAACTCTCAAGGCTCAAGCTGGCATGAATGTCTCAGGATTATTCTGAACTCTTGTTAAAGCTTTTTATCCTGCAAGCGAAACAATAATAAGTTAAGCAATGACAGAGATTATATCTAGCAAAGATGTACTAGTCAAAATAAATAAATAAAAACACAGTTTCTTACCTCTATTTTTTCCCAATCTGTGCAGAAAATTACTGTCTAGCATTATAACTTTGATTATTGATAGCCCACATATCATGTATTTCCAAAGTCCCTGTATTCCGATTAAATTGTACAAAAGGATCAGCTTATTTTCGTGTTTTACATTATAGGAAAAGGGAGATAGTCAGTGACTGAGCATAGTGGAGAGAAAGAGAATGAGAAATTTACCAATGCTTGGTCATATGTGAAATGAATTCGAGGAGCACCGCTGCACAACACATGGAAGTGCCACAAAATAAGAATCGCCAAGTAATGCAAAGAAAAAGTGATACTAATAGAATTTGGAATACCTGAAAGGACACATTGAAACCCATCGTAGAAGTCCAAGACTGCAAGCAGAAGAATCATCTAGGCAACATATTTGATTACATAATCTTTGATTGCTATATAGTCTTCCCTAGACGCGGTACTAAGATTGTGATTACCACGAGTCCACGACAATTGCAGTAAGTGAGCTCCTCTAAGATGCCTAACTCCCTGTTCATATGATACTGTTGTGCTGTGATCACAATTGTAATTTGTAACATGTCAGTAGTTGAAGCAATCAAGGATCACTTTTTCAAATAAAGAAGGCATATAGATCTATAAGCTGATCTAGTAGCATCACCAATAAGGTCAACATATATAAATCATATATTCATATAGGCCGTCCAGGATATATTTAACTTATGCAGCAAATGACAGCTTATGAGTGCTTTTATGTCAATTTAACAGTAAGAAAAAAGATGTTTATATTCAAGGACAGGACAAGAACCTTATTTATAAAGCATATGTCTCAAGCTTTTTAACTTTGGCAGAAAACCTGCTAGTATTACAAGCTCTCCAAATGACCAGTACCTAAGGCTGCAACAAAAAAAATAAAAAAATACACATGTTATGAATTCCTGAGTATGTTGAAGCAGCATATAGGAAATTTTGACAAATAAGTAACTTCCAAAATAATATAATTACCTAAAAAGGATTGTTGAAGGAGATGCAAGTTTAAGAAAAGACCAGGTAGTACAAAATGCTTCCTTTGTGAAACCAATCCAAGTCCGGACATAATTTGCTAGCGGACAAAATCACAATCGTAAATATATGGAGGACGATACTCCGAGCCTATAGTTATACGGTCTACACGATTGCTTTTCAGATGTTGTTGTATCAAATCACAATCATAAATATACACTTCTCCAAGCCATGAAGGAAGGCCATTGTCACCAAAGAATTCAAACTTGGGGCAACACTGGATAGACAATTGAAACAGGATGGGAAAGCTGGAAGCACATGATATGGATTTCAAATTTGTGAAACCCGAGATATTTAAGGTAAGCAAGCAAGAGGAAAGACGAAGATCCGGACCCAGGATGCACTCTACTGAATCTGTGGATCTGCCTAAATTGTGAAGTACAAGAAATCGAAGAGATTTTAGAAGTTTCAAGCTTTGGGCAATCCATGGCGACAAGTCGATTGAGGTTGGGACTGGTGGTGCCGCAGAATATGGATTTCAAATTTGGGAAATTTGTCATGTATAATTCAGACAAGGAAGACGGCAGATAAAGATCTCGGAACGAAGTAGGACTACACTCTGCTGAAAAGCAATCGATTCTTGGACATTTTTGAATGGATAATGTTTGGAGGTTGGTACACTTGTGCATCTGGCTAGGAAGACCTTCCATATTGTTGCAATCTTTGAATTCAATATGTTCTAAAGCTGGAAAGAGAAGACCTTCTTGTAATAACAGTATGAGATTAGGGCATTTTGTTATTTTCAATTTGGTGAGATGGGCAAGTTGAGATTCAACCTTTGGAGAGAGTCCATGTGGCTTCACTGAATCCTCTAGAGAACCAACCATTTCTGTTGCGGCTGCTTCAGCTATTCTTTCTTCTTCAATCTCCTTGTTGTTACAAGAGGAAGATGCTAATTCAATAAATTGTACAGCCCGTAGCTTCTCGCAATCATAAATCTCCAATGATTTCTCGAATTCCACTGACTGTAGCTTGTCACAACGTTCAATTACCAACTTCCGAAGCGACATGGGTAAATGGCCGAGAGTAATGAGAGATTCACAATTCTTAATGGCGAGTTCTTGAAGAAGGTAACAGACAAGTCCAGTTAAGCCACAATCATTAATACCCAGTTGTTTAAGAGCAGGTAAATTGGGAGGGAGATCATCTTGCAAAGACATACAAGATACAATCGAAAGCTCTTTAAGGCAGGGGAATGCCTTGTTGTTTTCAATTGGTAAGTGCACCCACTTGCCCCAGGATTTCAAGCCTCTGAAAATCAGAGTTTCCAAAGCTGGAAAAGGAATTGAACACCCAAGACTGCCATAAAATTCCAGGCCTACCTGCTTAATACCATCTATGCCTTCAACCTTAAGATTCTTCAACGAGGGTAGCTGCCCTAGTGGAGGCAAGCTTTCACATTTCTTACAGTCCATGAGCTCTATATTAACTATGAGACTAAAAGAGGAATCTCCCAACTTGAATGTCAAGCCCCTGTACCCTGTTAAGAAACATTCTTTGATGGAAGTGTGAGGATTCAGGTGCTCTAACACTTGTATTTTAGTGTTGTCATCAACCTCATCCCTGCAAGACCCCCATTTTAGATGCAGCTTATCGATCAAATTTTGTCATGCAATTGGGCTTTCTGTGCATCCTCAACGCTTGTCACATTTTCTAATCCGGAGATGCTCAATGTGCCATTGAGTTGAAGCAACTTGCTCAGCTCGCGTAACCTGGCCCCACGCCCAGCTACTAAGACAAATCTTTCAAATGTTTGCAGGTTTTTCAATCTCCCCATTCCCAATGGCATTTCTTGCAAACTAGTCCTTTCAATGTGCAGATGTCGAAGTTTTTTCAGGAACCTAACATTTGGGACCTCCTGAAGTTTTGGACAATGTTGCAAGTACAGTGTTTGGAGGTTGCAGAGTTTGCTAATTGATTTTGGCAATACTCTAACTCGTGGTAGATCGAGAAAAAGATACCGCAGGTGTATCAAATCACCAATACACTCTGGCAACTCTTCAATTTTCATAGAACCTAGACGCAGAGCTCGTATATATGTAAATCTTCGAACATATTCCAGAATTTCAATATTCAGGCCATCAAGAAAACCACATGGGTCGAGTGGACAATGAAAAGTTCGCAATTGAGAAAGATTCAAGAGTTTATTTCCCAATGCTTCATCAATATCATTCTCAGTGAGATATATATGGCGAGCTCTTTTCGAATTTGTTTGTGTATTCATAGATCCTATTACACAACACATGTCCCCTGCAGCCCATTGAGCCAAATCGTGGATAAGGTCATGCATAATGAACTCCCTTGGTCTATCTCCATAAGAAGGGGAACCTTGATACTAGATCAAAAAAGTAGTCATGGCCTATATCTTCCATTTTTTCGCTATTGTCTTCCGGTATAAAGCCCTGAGCCATCCATAACAAGACGACTTCCATCTCATCGAATTTGTAATCTTTAGGAAATACAGAGCAGTATGCAAAGCTGCGCTTCAGATTAAATGATAAATGATGGTAACTTAACCGTAAAACTGGTAAAACATCGCTCTTCTCGCTCCAAATACTACTCTTTAATATACTTCGACGCTGGCGCTTATCCACTGTACGTTTGACGAGACCCCCTAGAGCTTTTGCAGCCAAAGGCAATCCTGCACACTTCTTTACAATATCATGCCGCATCTTAGCAAGGTCAGGATCATAATTGGTATGCTGATGAAATATGCACCAACAATCATCATCAGACAGACCTTTTAAATAGATGGTGGTGCTGTGAGTTGGATTACTAATCACCATCTTCGCAGAGATATCTTTTCTTGTAGTGACAATAACCCTACTTCCTTTTGACCCTTGTCTGAAAGGTGCTTGGAGTTGAATCCAATCGTTGTAGTTCTCAGACCAAATATCATCAGGAACAAGTAAGAATTTTTTGCCTTTTAGCACCTCCATCAACTTTTCTTGTGCCTGATTCAGGTTGCTAAAACTACGGTTTTCCTTGGTGAACGAGTTGAGGATGTCCGTCGTGACACGTGTGACATCAAACACGTCTGATACACACACCCATGCCTTAAGATCAAAGTGACCTTTAAACTGGTGCTCAGCGTTGTATACATATTGAGCAAGAGTGGTCTTCCCAACGCCTCCCATTCCTACAATAGGAATGACAACAAAATTTTCATAACTAGGCTCATCTTTCAACAACTTCTTAGTAATCTCATTTCTCTTGTCATCCCTTCCATAAATGACTGGTTCGCAAACTAAAGATGTGGATTGTCGCACGCTTGCATTTGATGCTTCTGTACGGTGTGTCTCTTGCTGCATGATGCTATTGGCTATAAGGCCAAAATCTCTAGCCTGAGTGTGAATACGTTCTAAGCGGATGCTAATCTCTCCGATTCTTGATGGAAGGTCTCCCTTAGAATATTGAAATTGTTGTCCGGCTGTAGAACCACGAGCTAAAAAGCTTTTAACCTGATCAGAGAAACAAAAGTAGTTGGCACATATTATTAGTTACTGAAGACTATCGCTCTTCTTATAAATTACTTTAGTGAATTATAAATTCACAAAAAAATTAACAAGAACAAGACATGGGGGCAGTGGCGGATCCAACGTGGGTTCAGTGGGTTCAACTGAACCCACGTGGATCCGGTAAAAAACCTGGAAAACAGAGTGGCAAATAATAAAGGTTATATATTTTCCACGCAAAATATATCATTGATGTAGCAGGGAGCTCAGCGGTAAAGTGAGCGGGATAGTTTAATAGCCCATGTTTGAGGTCGCGGGTTAGAATCCCGCAAGCTGTTCTTTTCATTTTTATTACTACAACATATGATTGCTTATGTCTGTATCGTGGCCTTCCTTTTCTTCATCATCCCTTTTCTTTTTTTCTTTTTCCAACAAGAATCATCCCTTTGCCTTTTTTTTTTTTTTAAACAAGAATCATCCCTTTACTTTTTACTCTCCTTTTTATTTATAAATTTCTCCCTCCAACCAACTACTAATACAATATTCCCTTGATAGAATGGTAACCTAACTTTTAGTACTAGGTAACTATTAACATTGTGTACACCGGGTGCATAATACATATATTGTAAAACGGTTTTACTTTTACATAAAATGAGTCACTTTTGAAGTTAAAATAAATCAATTTAAATTTCATTTTGTGCTAGTTGCTATTTTTTTTTCATCATTTCATAATGTAAATGGGTTTTTTTGCCAAACTCGATCACTTTATAAGAAATTGATAGTCTTTTGTTAGTAAAAGTATTTAATTAGTTTTTTTTAAGGACGTAATAAAAATGAAAGTTGTACTAAGTACAATTGTTGAAAGTTCTGTTTTTCCTTTAAAAAATGTAAATAAAGGTAATAAAATATAATTTGTAATTCATGTTCGAAAGACTCCGAACCCACGTGACTCAATTCCTGGATCCGCCACTGCATGGGGGATACTCCTACTATTGTAGAGGGCTAGAGGCTTTTCGAAAGTCATCAAGCAATGTGGATGGACTTTTGATACATACAGCGACGAAGCATATACGGGGCCTAAGAGGGTCATGGTCCCTGCTAGCCCAACCATACCTATAATATATAAGAGGCCAAAATAAAAGAAAATTAGAAATTCTAGTGGTCTATCACAATGTAATAATAAAAAAATGGAAGTATACTTGGCCCTCCTCCTTAACCAAGTCTAGCTCCGTCCCTGTACACACATAAAAGGACTTCCCATAAATGATAGAGTACTTGAAAAGAAAAAAAAAACTTTTCGCTAGCCATATGTAATGAAACACCGCTATTTTTGGACTGTGCAATTATATCAATCCATGACAATTTTTACGTCGATGGAGTCATGGTTCAGAATTTCAAATAGTACTCCCGTGTTCTTTTTCTGTTTGTTTTTTCATATTTGTCAATATATTATTAATATTTTTAACCATATATTAGAAAAAATTTACTCCATTAAAGTTTGATATTTTATAGAGTGTGTCTTAAGTGTAACATGTTGCACAATAATTTATTGTTCAGAAACATCTCACATGTATAAACTAATATATTTAAAGTTTGCGTATTACGTGTAACATATTACACCATAACTTATTGTATAAAAACATCTCACATGTTTTAACTAGTATTAGTGTCACATGTCATTATTCACGTACTTTATATCACTTTTGAGTTGTCTCATGTCATTTTTTTCATGTCATTTATAAAACTCTTTCCTATCATATAACTGACTTCTTTGTCATTTTTCAACAAACTTGTATTATTATGGAGTTGTTTCATGTTATGTTCCCCTATTTCATTATCATTTTTCAACTATATATATACCTTATCATTATTACATGAACATATATCATTTGTAAGAGAAATGATATCATTAAAACTCATTATATATCATTTTTCAGCATAATTGTATTATTTTCCCTTACTTAATTATCATTTTTCAACACTTTATAAACCATATTATTATTAAACAAACTGATATTATTTATAAGAGATGTGATATTAATATATATTACCTACTTTTAAATTATGTGATTTTTGCCAACAAAATTGTATCATGTTCTCCTATTTCAACTCTTTATATACCTTATCATTATTACACAAATATATAGAGGTGGCAACTGGCAAACGTGTTATACATGTCGGGTACGGGCCAAGTCAAATTCGGGTGAACTTTGCGTTCGGGTCGGGCCATCTCAAGTCCATGAATTTTAGGGGCGAGTGCGTGTTTGATGACTTGGGTCAACATTGGTTCGTGTTAAAACGGGTCAGGTTGATTCAAATCGGGTCAATTCAGGTACGATCGACTTTCTTTTTTGTAACAAATAAATAAAACACATAGTAACCAGTATAAAGTAAGTCAAGTAACTAGAATAGTTCTAGTTTCTTAAAGAAAAACAGTTTAAGTTATTTTACCTACGTTAATATTTTGGATCAATGGTGTCACACAGTCATGTGAAATTTAGACTTTATTCTGAATTAGAAGCTTTTATGTTTCTTTATTTATTTATTTATATTTAGTTGTTGAACTTACTTGCTAAGAAAGTTTAAGTTTAATTTTTTAATGTACGTGAAAAATATTGCATTATTATTTTCAGGTTGGGTTTGGGTCACTTCGGATAGGGTAGGTTCGGTTATAGTGATTTTTCGGGGGGAATCGGGTTGTTTCTCATGATGAAAAGAGCTTTTATGTTATGTGAAAATTTTGAAAACTCTTAGGGGGCGTTTGGTTGGAGGGCTTCAAGAAAGGGTAAGGGAAACAGAGCTATTGATTCCCTTTCTTGATGTTTGTTTAGTCATTTCAATCATTCTCTTTTACCCCCTTTCCTTTCCCCCAAAGTCCCTCTACATCCATTCCCCACACCCCCGGGTTTCACTTACCCTTTCTCTCCTTCTACTTCATGGTCACCTTGACCAATCATTGACCACCACACTACCACCTAAACCCACCACCCCAGCAGCTAGAACCACCACACTGCCACCAGAATTGACCACCCTCGCCACCAGAACCACCACATCACCACCTAAACTCACCACCCTCGCCACCCACACCGCCACCTAACGCTACCACCCTCGGCAACAGCACCGCCACCTAACCCAACGGCACCATCCAACCGGAAATCATTCCCTCCACCATCTAAATCACCGGAAAAACCCACACCACCCACTACCACCACAAATTTCCACCCACAACCCCCGCGAAAAATAAACACCCAACCCCAAAAAAAACCCCACCACCCCGTTAGCCACCCCCACCCCCTTGAAAACCGCACAACCCAACTAAAAAACCCAACTCCAATAGTTGATTATGGCTTTAGATGGTCAAATTCGGCCATAGACACTTCAGATCTGAAGTTTTTAAGGTCGAATTTGACCTTTAAAACCTCAAATATGGCTTTTTATGGTGGTAGAGAAGAAAAATAAGGAAGGAGGGACTGGTGACGCGGCGGTGAGGTGGCGCGGCAGTGCTGGGAGGTGTTGATAGGCGGTAGTGGGAGGGCGGCGGCAGTGGGCGGTAGTGGGCGGCAGTGAGGGGTGGGGGTGGGGATAGGGGTGGGGGGTGGAGGTGGTGGTACTTGGGAGAGAGGAGGGGAAGAATGTTTGGAAAAATAGTACCAAACAACTTTCTTTAACAAAGGGTTTTCTTTTCCTTTCTCCTTGTTTCTCTTTCTTAAACCCTTACCCTTTCCCCTTCATGAACCAAACGCCCCCTTAAAAGTAAGTAGGTAACGTTAGAAGACGATTGTCGGTATCTGATGATCATACCTACGGACTACGGTTGGTATAGACGGAGAGAAAAAATGGATTCCTCCAAAGCTGCGGGTTATATTCGTGTATAAGTTCTTACTGGTCGTGGTTAGGTCGCATTTTTTAATTTCAAGTTTTAGTTTATTTAGTGTTGTTGTTTTGGGGTGAAAACGAGTCTCGGGTCGGGTGCGGGTATTTTGCCATCTCTACAAATATATACCATTTATAAAAGAAATAATATTATTACTCATTTTTCAGCAAACTTGTATCATTTTGCCCTCTTTCATTATCATTTGTCAACTCCTTTTATACCTTACACAAACTAATATCATTATTTATCACTTTCATGTTATTTTCAAGAAATTTGTATCATTTCTCCTATTTTTATTATCATTTTAACTTTTTATATACCTTACCCTTATTACACAAATTGATATCATTATTGGTTACTTTTTTGTCATTTTTAGCAAATTAAACTTGTATCATTTTCCCCTATTTCATTGTCATTTTTAACTCTTTATATATACCTTATCATTATTACACAAATTGATATCATTTATAAGAGAAATAATATCATTATTATCCCATTTTGTGTCATTTTTCAGCAAACTTGTATCATTTTCTCTATTCCATTATCATTTACCAACTCTTTATATAAGTTGTGATTGTTACATAAACTGTAGAAAGATGATATCATTATTACTTACTCTCGTGTCATTTTTCAGAAACTTGTATCTTTTTCTCTATTTTCATTATTATTTTTCAACGTTTTATATATAGCTCTTATCATTGTTACAAAAACTGATATAAATTATAAGAAAAATAATATCATTATTTGTCATTTTGTATGTCATTTTTTCATATAACTTGTATAATTATTATCTCTTTTCTCTTTTTGTTTGGAGGGGAAAGTAA
This sequence comes from Beta corolliflora, assembly GCA_947648045.1. NCBI lineage: Eukaryota > Viridiplantae > Streptophyta > Magnoliopsida > Caryophyllales > Amaranthaceae > Beta > Beta corolliflora. The sequence continues at coordinate 45,204 of CANSZD010003162.1, read as the reverse complement.
ATTAAAAGGTTATCTCTCTCTCTTCTCCCCCTCAAAACCTAACTCTCCTTTGTCTCGCTCTTAAACCCTAATCTCCGTTGTCGGCTTCTTCCTCCCTAATTTCTTCGAGTTTTCAATCTTTTTCTAGTTCGAATTCGTTCTACCATTCGCAATTGGAGCACTTTGTAGATTTCTTCACAATCTGGTTCGATTTCAAGAACAAATAGTGAACATCTGGTTCGGTTTCTTTTGAAAATCGATGAATTCATCCGCTAGATATAAGCTAAAATTCGCAATCGCAAGGTAATGATAATATGAGTTGCACATCGTTGTTTGAGATTACTTTGCGATAATTGTTGATCAGCAAGGTATTGAAGAAGGAATTGCATCCTCCATTGATGTGACTTGCCAAGAACATATCGAAGAAGGCCATCGAGGAAGAGATTAAAGATTTGAGGGATGGAGAGAGAAATTAGGGGTGAAAAGGAGAGTGAAAATCAAACGGGAAGATGAAAATGAGGGTGATGAATGTGCTTTTTAAATTGGTGGTGAATACATTCACACATGTGAATATTTCATTACACAATAAGTTACTGTGCAACAGTTACACCTAAGACTTTTACAAAATGCTAGTATGTCTAATGTAATCCCGCCTTATGTGATCTTCTCATCTAACCCAACTTTCACCATACTTATATGCTAATTTATAAGGAAAAAAATTAACATCTTACTTCTTTTTAGTTACATCCCATTATCAAAATCTAAATTTCATAGTTTTTATTTCTAGGGTATTTCTAACCTATACTACAAGGCATAGGTTAGTTTCAAAAATTCTATACAAGATATTATTATACAAGAAGTTTTCATTTCAAAATCCAACCAAACTAAAAGATCTTACATGATTATCTCTATCTTAAGTTTCCATCATTATCTATTATCCTTAAATACAATCTTGTTGTATTATATGTTTTTTAATTAAATCTTAGTATTGTTAACCTATACCCTGTGACACAAGTTAGAAAAATCCTTTATTTCTAATACAAAAACATATTTGGTAATAAAATCAATCAAAAATCTGAAGATATGATTTAGTCAGATATATCATGTTCTACTTTGATCTGATTCGATTGTAACAGAAAGAAGGTACTTAGTCCTCGAATAAGTTTATGAAATAAATTTGAGAGAACGCAATCCTAATCAACCTAAAGACATGTTCGATTTACCTTTAAAAGAGATATACTTTATAAAAGTCCACAGCGCATTCATCAGGTTTAATCAGCACCGATCTAAACTAACAACTAATATAATCGGTAGCAATTTCATTAATAGAGTCCTGTCCCTCCAGGATTCCTCCTTATGAGAGTTTTTTCGTTCTATCTAGGGTTTCTCCTTGGGAGGGTTTTTTTTCCTAACCTTCATCGCTAGGTTTTTTCTGCTTTTTTTTTAAGGTTTTTCCTTCACTCATTACCCTTCTTTTTATTTATCTTTCATCTCTTTTCTTTTTGGCCTCAATTGTGAATCTTTGTAGGGACTTCCACTGGTGTTCTTACCGGTGATAAGCCCCAAAAACTCCTTTAATTGCTTCCAATAAGTATATTATCGTTATGGTATTTATTTAAGTGTGTTCAATTTCTTTTTTTGTTCGCTTGATGAAGTACAATGATCTAATAATTTCTATTCTCTATAAGAATCTACAAGACCATGTAAGTATTTTCATCCAGACTACTGTGCATTATCAAAAGTTAAGTCAAATCAGAGCGAACTCACATATTGTATTAATTCGGATTTTCATTAAGGTTATTTTAATCGAATCTGTTATGTATCTAAATTTAAGGTGTTATGTACTTGTTTTGGAATTTTCTGAAGTGTTTTTTAAGAATTGATTACAAGTGCAGTTTGACTATCCTTTTTAAATTAAATCTTTTTTCTTCCTGTAAAAAAAATTCAGCACCGATCTAGTAAAACTTAGGGTGGTTTAGTCTAAAAAAATTCGGTTCAAATAATTTTTGGTCAAAATAACGCGCTGGAGCCTAAAAGAACTCTTTACATGTTTGTTACGACAAGGCGAGAGAGACTACAGTACACAGTACACAGTACACAGTACACAGTACACACCTTATGTTTAGCAGAGTCAAAACATCCGGTGACAGCATAGTGATCATCATCATCATCTTCTTCCTGCTGAGCCTCCTTCTGGAGCATAAAAAGTTGAGCTTCACTGTCAAATTCGTCGAGGATATCCTCCAAGTCGTAAGCCAAGTCTTCGAGGTCTTCAAACCATTTCTTCAAAAAAGCGCCCTTATCAGTTTGACGCCTATGTTCAGCGTCAGTGAGCAGTGCTGCAATCATTCTAAGGGTATGTTTCCATTTTTCTATGGTATTAGCCTCTGTCTTCTTGTTCTTCCTCTTGGCCAACTTCAGAAACTGGCTTATTCCAGCCGATGCCAGCTTCTCGAAGAGTACCTGAAGAAATGCGCCTAGAATCGCCTCTCCGACAGGCATTGTTTTGGATTAAAACTTAAAAGCTAGCTAGCTAGTGTGGAAATTTTTGTGATTGATGAGAAGAGGGGGGTTACTAATACCGCCCGTATTTACTTGAAATCGCCCGTATTTTTTTTAAAATACTCCTAAACTACCCCCTACAAATACTACCCCATACCCCCCACACTCTCTCACTCTCTCACCTAACACTCTCTCACTCTCCCACTCTCTCACTCTCACTCCCTCACTCCCACCATAGCCACCACCACCAAAGCCACCACCACCCCCAAAGCCACCACCACCACCACCGCCACCACCACCACACGGCAACCACCACCACACGGCAACCACCACCACCAAGGCGAGGGAAGGCCGTACCGGCGACCACCGGATCAAGGACGAAGAAGACACCGACGCCGACCACCACCACAACACGCCGGAAAAAAAAATGGGCCCAAGGAAGAAGGGAAAGGAAATCGGGGAATCTTCAAATCGGGTTAGTTTTGTAGTTATTTGTGGGTCAAAACCAACGTAGGCTTGCTGGAAAATTGCCCCACTCGTCGCCGGAAAAACGAGGAAAAAAAAAAAATTCCGTTACCACCGCAGGAGGTAACGTAGATCCGAACCGTTACCTCTCGCGGTGGTAAAGGTAAAGATGTCCGTTACCACCGTGTGGTGGTAATGGATTTCTCGTCCGTTGCCCTGCATTTACGAAAAAAAAATTTTTTTTTGTTCTTTGTGTTTTCCGGCGAGGGAGGGGGGATTTTGGGTTTTTTTTCTTTTTTTTAATTTATGTTTATGTTTTATTAATTTCTGTTTTTTTCTAATTATGTTTATATGTTTATTTTAAATAATTTATGTTTGTTCGTAATTTATGTATTAATAATTTCTGTTTGAATTAAAAATAATAATTTGTGTTTATTTGGGCTTTTATAATTAATGTCAATAGTTATTTGAATATATTAATTTAATTGGAATAGTTAATATGTTAATTTGTGTGATAATATGGTAATTAGGTTTTATTATTATTATGTTAATGCATGTTAGTAACATGGTAGTATTATTTAATTTATTTGATTTAATTTATTTAATTGTTTAATAGCATGTGATAATAGTATTATTTAATTTTAATAGTTATTATATAATAAGTTAATATATTGATTTGAGCATGTTATTATATTATTAAAATATTTCAATGATATTAGCATGTTATTATTTTATATTAGTAGCATATTACGATTATTTATTGTAATGATATTAGCATGTTAATTTGTTTTTATTAACATGTTAATTTATGTATGGTATTTGTTTTTATTAGCATGTTTACTAATGATATTAGCAAGTTAATATGATTTATTGTTGTAATTTTAGTTAATTAATTATTAGAAAGTGAATAGTTATATAATAATGCCCTAATTTACTTACTTTGCGCATGTTAATATATTTTAATAATATTATGTTAACACCATCACCAATGTTAATGCATCTTAGTATTAGTTTTCCTTATAATTTTAGTTAAGTAATTATTAGAGTGTCAATGGTTATAGATTAGTAGTAATTACAATATAATAACGTAGACATTAAATAAATAATAAATAATTAACATAATGTATTATTAGGGTCTTGATGGTCCCGAGGGATCGACGCCACGACACACTAGATCTCGTGGTGTTGATGCATCTAGTAGGAGGGCGAGGATCGATGCTCGAGGCTAGCCGATGCCTATTCCCGAGGACGCGCCGATAGTCTTGGATGGGATATTGGGGACGAGCAGGGAGTTAGATCATGCTATGAGAGATGACGATGGAGCCGATGTGGGTGAAGCCGCCTCCCATGTGCCCTGTGAGGAAGGGTAGTAGAGGAGGTTTGTTTCGGGTCGAGTTCCTGGGATCTAGTAGGTTGTCGAGCGGGCTAGAGTCGCTAGGGATACTTCGTGGTTAGTTACCGAGGCGATGCCTGGGGGGCCCACTTGACGGTACCACCGATTCCTAGTTGGCGGGGCACGTCGGCTCCCGTATATACCACGATACGATCTGCTAGGGATGTTATGTCGTGCCATAACCGCTCCAATGCATTTGATCCGTTCTTGACTTGGGGTTTCCCTGAGCTCGTTACGGCGCTTGGATAGATCTTGTATTGCCCGCTACCAGGGATTATGTTTGGGCACCTTGACTTTCCATTACTTACGAGCGTTTGTAGAGCGTTGGCGGCCCGACACGAACACGTTTCACATGCCTTTTGGAGAGATGACGATCATGTTACATGACGTTTGCGCATCCTACGTGTTCCTATTGAGGGTCGGACCGTTAGTGCCGTTTTGCCGACTTCCCGAGTTGTATGTACGGTTTGAGGAGCTCCTCGGCTTGACTCGTGAGGAGTTATTATGTGAGGACTCACGGTCCGGGAGGAACGGTGGCGTTACCGTTCGAAGATTTTCGATCACCGCATGGATCGGGCCGTCCAGGTGACGTGCGGGTTCGCGCATGGTTCCTCCCCGACACTTGGGTGTACCCTCTTCACCGATAAGAGTGGTTCCCGCCTCATGCCCCGAAACATAACCGAGCTGGATGACCTTGATTCAGTCATACTTACCGGTGGGGCTCACCTGCTTTGGCGTACCTATATCGTCGCCTAGGGGTTGCGTCTAGAGCGGATAGCAAACAAGTTGCCCGGGTGTCCGACGCTCCTCCAAAGTCTGGATATACGAGTACTTCCCGTGTTTCCGACCACGGCGAGGGCCGGCCTTCGGTGATCATGATCCCCGGGCACGAAGTGGGATTATCACATCGTCGGCAAGGATTTCGTCCACTTGGAGTCCATTCGTAGACGCTTGGACAACCTTCAGAGTTACGGAGGTACGAATATTTAATGCATTAGTAAAATATATATTATTATGTTCTCATATATTACTACTACGTTAGTAACATGAAATTATTACATTTATCCGTTTTGTCGATTGGACGCCATATGGGGATGACCAGTCCGCCATGATTCCGAGGACGTTGTATGTCGGTTTCATACGTTATCGAGGTATCATTGAGCCGTACAACCCGGATCGTGTACGCTGCGACAGTTGGGTTTTGTTCGGGTCATTCCTACCCCTCCTATTCACCCGATTTCGCATACGCACCGAGCAACCCGAAGAGGTATGAGGTTCAATTCTCGGTCTCGCAGGCCGAGTCCGCATGGCGCGGTTCACGCCATATCTTGGGGGGTCTCAACGTATCACGCTTGAGACGGGTTACTCGTCGCGGAGAGTGTTCGAGGGAGTACATGGATTGGTTTTGTACATATTCCCATCCTACCCTCATTCTTTGCAGATAGGACGCATATTCCGCCCCGGCCAACACTTCAAACACCCACTATGTACGCAATATAATCATTTATTTGTTTACTATTTTATATGTTATATTATTGATACATAACATAACATAACTAATCGACTTTTTGGCAAAGGATGGCCCGACATTTTGACGCCACGAGAGCGTTGACGGAGGATCGGCACAATGACCCGCCGACCCAACACTTCTTTGGCATATGAGATGTTGGCCGACCTCGCTCGGGATTGGGATGCTGCATTGCGTCTAGATCGGGCACGGGACGCCTGCCGAGGACGAGCATCATCATGACATGTAGTCATTGCATTTCGGTGTTCTCATTCCATTAGTTATGTATGGGTGTATTATGTAGTTACATTTTTTGATGATATTACTTTGGGTGTATTATGTAGTTACATTTTTTGATGATATTACTTTGTTAGGTATATATGACTTTGGTTTTATGATGATATTTATTATTCAATTTGAATCATTGCAACCTATTGTTTCAATTTGAATCATTGCAACCTATTATTTCAATTTGAATAATTGCAACTTATTATGATCCAACATTATAAATTAATATGATCCAACATTATAAATTAATATCATATCAAATACTACTTATTCGCCTCAAATTCAATTATCAAATAGTATTAATAATTACAAATGCATTTATCAAATACATTACATAAAATATTACAATGAATAGATCGCACTATGTACTATATACTAAGAAGAGAGTAACTCATCCCATAAAGCGCGTCGCACACCATACAACAGATCCCAACCATCAACACTATCTTCATGCATGTTATGCCACAAGTTATGAATAGGTGGTACCGGTGATCCGGGAAGTAACTCCGACTAATATAATGCTGAAAGGTACCAAGATGTGCAATTACGAGTTCGTTAGTTGGACCCACCGTGTATTCGAAGCACGCCAAGGAAGGACAAAGGATACACGGATATAGTTGTCCCTCCGGGCCAAGTCCTACTAAAATGACTGCGGCATTGAACATCTCGCGCAATAGGAAACAAGTCTTGCGAAGTAACCATCCAATGAGCCTCGATGTCGCCCCCATTCCAAATAATGCGCCTTATTGCTGCGTCTATCCCATCATAATAAATATGTGTGTAAACATCCCGATGAGCAGCAATCTCATTTGCCATATTTTGGCGGATAAAACCCCAATGGTCTTCACTCCCTAAAAAACAATCTGCAACAGTTAAAATCCACATATCGTCCGCTTGGACATTAGTCCATCTAGTAATGAATGGGCGAAGAATCCCGGGAATCCCGGCAAGAAATGGAAATCCACTAACACCATCTTGTCCATCCACGCTTTCCGACCTACAACAATCAAATTAATTAACATAAAATTTATCAGTACGTATCAAATAAATGTTATCAATAATCAATACATACAATTAACAAACATATTACCTGTAGAAGTTGACAAGCTCATAACTGAACCTGAAGATCTGCTTCTCTTTGAAGACGAACTGGATGTGTGCTCAAAGCCACTCTTCTTTCGTTTTGTACTTGGGTGATTCTTTCGGCGTGGTCTCCCTTTGGGGTTCTCGACAATATCGGGCTCAAAAGCTGAATCGCCCGGATTACGCAGATGTTCCTCTAGAACCCGGGTAGCGCTCCGCAATACGGCAGGATCACTACTTTGAACCTGCTCAACCAACTCTAAGAAGTACTGAGAATCTTGTGCTGCCTCAGATACAAACACAGGGTTGTTGACACCATCACCAATGATCAAAGTAGTCCAATAAGGATGTAAGTCTGTCAGGTACAGACTCTCGTTCGCCTCCAATCGTCTCCGTATGGCGCATGCACAGGGGATTGCATGTGTGGTTCTCAACGAGCAACCGCAACGCTGATATACCTCGTAGCCTAACTCCCGCATACGATTTTCCTCATGCAAGAATACAGTTCTAAACAGTAATGCGAGACTCGACCATTTAATTGATACAATGCCTGAGTCTTGTATAATATTCCGTGCCGACGCCGACTTTCCTCCAAATCATTCTCAACCTTCTTCACCTGATTTTCTATCTCACTGTGAGCAATAGAAAAGATGGAGTCCAAGGCATTAGGCTACTAAAAACCCAAGACTTCGGTGCGAGTGTGCACTTTCAACTCCGGCTAGTGCACGTGTTCCCAAGGTGAAGTACATTGTCCGTCCATGCCCGCACAAACTTCTCTTTGTACACAAGCCAAGTTGTTTCAACGTATTGGATTATTTTAGGCCACTTTCTGTACACATCTCTCATATTATCAACCTCGGCCTCATAACTCCTCTCGTCGGTTGCGTTGACTATCCGATACCAAGTTCGGCTCACGAATCTCGGACCCGCACGCTGTTGCCCATGATGTTATTCACTCTAGCCCGCACGTCTTTGTTGATATGCCATCTACATAGCAAATGTGCAGAGTTAGGAAACACTTCCCGATCGCTTTCATAAGGCCCAAATCACGGTCGATAATGAGTGTAACAGGGGACAACATTCACTCCAATAAGCAACTTAAACTTGTCCAACACCCAATTATAACTATCACCGTTTCGTTGGCCATCGAGCATACCCAACCATAAAATTCTTGTTGCACGGCGTCATCCCAATGAGCTCTAGAAAAGGCATGTTATATTTGTTGGTTTTATATGTTGCATCCATACCAACAACAAGTGGATAAGTTCGGAGGATATTTGCCGAACGAGGGTGCACCATGAATGCTCTGCAGTCATTGCATTTGTCTCCTCGTCTTGCCTAATCCAGTGAAGGTAGTCGCTCTCTCGAGCAAGGTGAAGGAAGTGTTGCATCACGTCTCTACCATCCATTGCTTCCCTTCTATCCTTTTCCCTTCAAGTTGTACAAGTGTCTCATATTTGGATGATCATCGGAAATTTTTCATTCACAGCTTTCATTATACTAGCGGAGCTTAACGTGCGATTTTATCATATCGCGAGCGAATACCTTTGCCGCGGACTAAGGCCGCCGATGGGTCGATGGCCCTCGGGGTAATGAATGAACTCATGATTGTGCATGCCCCTAATCCCCCGTTCGCTTTGATCACCCATCCAGCTTCGATCCGGGTACTCCAAATACTCAACCTTAACTCCCGCTCTGACCACGAGGCTTTTGTCTTTGTAGCTACCCGTTCTGCTACACTAAGATCTCTACCTTCACCCCTATATGGTGCGCCCCGGTTACATTTCATATATACATATTCTTGTCCACTAGGATCGTGTTTATGATTTGACATAATAATCATCACAAACCCGATTTCATTTGCCCTTTCTTAACCCAATCTTGTAGTTCCTTTTTCTCGGCCCATAGTGTTTCATTATAAAACATGTGATTATAATCTATATAATCACCCCCAAAGTCCGACAAATAAGCCTATAATGTTTAGCATTTTTTCAATTAGACAACATATAATCAATAATATTATTCACATATTTGAAAACAATATCAAAAAATATTAACTAAATATTCGTTAACAAAATTAACATAAACGGATGTACTATTATTCGCTAATTACAAAATCAATACTAATTATGACGGAAAATCAAATATTAACTAAATGGAACATATTAACTATTAACATTTAATTAATATATTCAAATTAACTATTCACATAAATTATAAAAACCCAAATAAACACAAATTATTATTTTTAATTCAAACAGAAATTATTAATAAATAAATAAATAAATTAGGAACAAATATAAAATATTTTAAATAAACATAAATATATAATTATTAAAAAACATAAATTACTACAAACATAAACAAAACATAAATTTTAAAAAAAGAAAAAATAAAAAAAAAACCCAAACTCCTCCCCCAACCCCTCGCCGGAAAACACGAGGCTACAAAAGATATTTTTTTTTTTCGAAAATGCGGGGCAACGGATAGGAAATCCGTTACCACCGCCTCTGGTAACGGATATCTTTTCCGTTACCACCACAGAGGTAACGGATCAGATCTACGTTACCTCTGTGGTGGTACTGTAAAAAGTGATCCGTTACCATGGTAATCGGATCACTTTTCCGTTGCTTCCACGCGAGGCAACGGATTTTTGGTTCGTTGGTTCCGTGGAAGCAACGGGTTTTACATCCGTTTCTTCCACCGGGGTAACGGAATTTCGATCCGTTACCACTGCTCCGTGGCCAAAAAAATTCCGGCAACTAAAAAAAAAAAAATTCCAACTTACCACATTTCGTTCCGGCGGCGTTGACGGTCCTTCATCGGACATTTTGCGTCGGTGGTGCTCCGGTGGTGGGTGGTGGTCGGCCGGCGATGGTGTTCGGAAGGTGGTGGTGGTGTTAGTGCTTGATGGTAGAGAGAGAGAGAGAGCTTAAGTTTGGTGAGAGTGGAGAGGGTAAAGTGAGGTGAAAGGGGGAGGGGCATGGGGGTATATAATGAAAAAAATACGGACGATTTCAAGTAAATACGGACGGTAAATAGCGATTCGGTAATAAAAGTAGATACTACTATTTCACTTTGGTCTTCATGATTGGATCTGGATGAGTCACTCACGAGTGGAGAGCTGTGATAAAACACTAATAATGGCCTTTAGCAATGACTAATTTGCAAAAATAAAAAGTACTTGGGGGTGAGGAAGAAAAGCAAAAGGCTAATGTCATGTCAAGCTCCACTAACCCAAAAAGGAATTTGAACGTATGTTTTGTAATAATATAAAAAAGGAAAAATTGATAGGAACAGTTCCAACTATGGGCGTTCCGCCATTTTCAATCCCAACTAAGGATTATTTCTGAACGGTCCCAACTATGCATCATTTTTGCCAAAATTGGTCCCAGCAGGTCATTGACCTGCTACAGTAGGTAAAATCCGTTTTTTTTCCTTTTTTAGAAAAAAATTATTTTATTCACAACACAACAATCACACCCCTTATTTATCCCCCCCTTCCTCTAAATAAATGTCGGACACCGACAATTCTCCGGCGAAAACCCGCCCAATCTCCGGCACATGAAACAACCCAATTTCACCCTTCTCCATAACTCCCTCCATACACTACTAGTACAAATTGACTCAAAACAATAAGGAACATTACACTAATTTTAAGCTTCCATTAACCATTGGCATCAATTCAATTGACAATCAGCATAGAACAAAAATTGAAAATGACAAAGAATAGGAGAAAGAACCGTGAAACACTCGTCAAGGCCAAACACGCTAGGGAGAATCAAATTCGAAGACTTCGAATCGGCATCTTCAGCTTCCCCAGTGGCGGACTTGGCGAAGGTCCGCCATCAACAACCGAGTCAGAGCCATATGAGGAAGACGAATCTGAGCAGAAGAAAACACGGCAATAAATACAAGAGTTAAAGTGATTAGAACCTCGAAGGGAGTTGAGAACTCGGAGCAATGGCGTAGTTGGCTCGGTGGAATTCCGAGTTGTGACGGAGGCTGGAGAATGAGAGGCGAGAACATTCTGGAATCGACATGAGTATGAAAGAACCTTCAACATTTAACGATGAGAAATTCAATGGTGAGGAGTGGCAAAGGAGGGGTGGGAAGGGGAAGGGGAGGGGGAGGGTGGCGGGGAGGGGGTGGGATTCGGGGGTGGCTAGGGATGGGGGTGGCGGGGGAGGGGATTTCGGGGGTGGTCGGGAGAGGGGTGGCGGGGGAGGGGGGTGGGATTCGACGATCTTTGGGGGATGGGGGTGGCAGGGAAGGAATGAGATTGGAGAGAGAAAAAGGAAGAATAAACCGACTTAATAAAAAAAATTTTAAAAAAATTAACCTGTTATACAGGTAATCAGTCACCTGGGATCAAATTTGGCAAAAATGATGCATAGTTGGGACCGCTCTGAAATAATCTTTAGTTGGGACTGAAAATGGTGGAACGCCCTTAGTTGGAACTGTTCCTATCAATTTTTCCTATAAAAAAAAGTAATGTCATGTCAGCTAAAGTTGAACGTACTTTTTGTAATTAAAAAATAGAAAGAGTACTTAAATTTTTTAACGGAAGAATTTGCTCTCTTTCATTTTCTCTGATTGAAGTTGATGTTTTGGCGTTTTGAAGAAAACAATTTGCTCTCTTTGTAATATCCCACATTTTTTATAACTATTTTTATTAAGCTTTATTATGTTATAATAAGATATTATAAATATAAAATTTTGAAAAATAAAATAAATTATAATAAATCAGATTTTTATGGAATTCATTTTTTAAAAATACTAGATTTTACCCTTTCAAAAATAATAAATCTGAAAAGTCTAGTTTAAGTTGGTTTTCGAAAAGATCATATTTTTGAAGTATTATCTTTTGGAGAAACCCTAGATTTACTTACCTATATATACCCCAAGTCACTCAAAAAAATAATTCACGTAATTCACTTTCTTCATCTCTTTGGTAAGTCTCAATTTCGGATCTATCATCTTCACCATTGTTGTTATTCGAGGTTTATCGGAAAAAAAAAATTGAAACCCCATTGTATCGTCGCCGGAGCTAGCCACTGTACTGGGCACCGGTCGATCTTCTCTGTTTTTCTTTCCTCTTTCTTCTTCTTTCCTTTTCTTCTTCTCTCTCCTCCTTGTTTCTTCGTCTTTTCTGTGCAATACTACTGTCAAGAAGGAACTAAAGGTCCTGACTTAGGGTGTGTTCTCTTCACATGAAAAAATCTGAACTGAACTTATTGGACCTGATTAACCCTTATTGGAACGTATTTTGAGTGTTGTGTTGGACCTGATCAAACCTGATTACACCTGAACTGAACTATTGGACCTGAAACTTATTTTATAAGTTGAAGAGAACACACCCTTACATCAAAGATTTTTCATTTATTTACTTTTTAAAAGAAAAAAGGGGTTGTTTTGTCTTTAGTACTAGTCCTTCATTTTTTGCCACGGTGCTTTCTTTGGATTCCTTCAAATAATTTCACTTCAACTTTGGGCTATTCAAGTTTGTTACTCCGTCCGTTTCGTTTTAATTTACTCACTTCACTTTGGGGGAGAACCAAGGAGGAAGTACAAAAATATGAGAGAAAAACTGAAAAGGTAGAGAGAGAAACTGAAAAGTGTGAGAGAGAAACTAAAAAGTGGATTAAAATATTAAAAAGTGAATGACATGGGTGGAAAAAGAGGAGAAAGTAGATTTGACATGTTGCCAAGAATAAAAAAAGCAATAGTGTGTAGATTAAAAAGAAACAAACCAAAAAGGAAAGTGAGTAGATTAAAAAGAAACGGATGGAGTATTATTTATCTTATAAACTTTAGTTTTTAGGAATTGTATGTGATATATGTAATTGATGTAACTATGTGATTATATGTTAAGTTTGATATATATTATATGACATGAATAGTACTTTATGACTAAAGTTATGATTATTATTGTTAGTACTATTTTCTCTACATATATATATATATATATATATATATATATATATATATATATATATATATATATATATATATATATATATATATATATATATATATGTATTAGTATGATTATTTATGTTGGACTTATTAATGTAACTATCATACCATCATATTAAAAATGTACTAATGTTGATAAGGTAATTTAATGAATACATCTGGTGAATTAATTATGTTACGAACGATTATTATAAGTTGACATTGTGAATCTATGAGGCTCTAATGATGGACGTATTGGTTATTATGAATTATGGATGTTGACTATTATAATTCTAGAAAGTGATTAAGTTGGGAAAAATATTTATTGAGCCAAAGATGTTCATGTGTAGTGTTTAAGGTGATATTTGATGTGTCATAAGTATTAAAATCTATTAATCACGTAAAGAGGAAATATTATTGAGGGAAATATCTTGTGGACTTGGATCCTCCCTAGGTGATGAACAATACTTAATTTTTATTCTGTTACAACTCTTTATTGTCTTCCTCCTAATACTATTGGTGCGTGTTGCGGATACCCATTAGATTAGTGAGGGGTGTGCACACTAGGGACGTTCTGCAAAACGATATTGGCCAAAAATATCAATTTATTTGAGTGACGACCCATGTTGAAGTAGGTGGTTACTGGGATTAATCCCGGCTTACTGACTTTCAATTTCTCTCTATTAAATGGGTTTTGGAGGTTTGTGAAGGAAATGGGTTTTGGAGGTTTGTTGTTTTTAGAAGGCAAACGATTGCCTAGGACCCTATGTGGTTGGATGAGGAAAACTTATAATCATGTTAAATTATCGACATATATGGCAACAACTCATGGTGTTTCGAATAAATTTTCATTTGATAAGTTTGGTTACAAATACTTACTCACGATATATATACAAACAACTGTTGGTCCAAACATTTCATATGTACGAATTCATGAAAACAACATATTTAAGAGCGACACATATCGCAACAAATCATGGTGTTTCCTATCATTTCATACATCCGAATTTACGATGTACGTTTATAGTTTGACGAACATAACACCTCATAAATATGAAGTGATGATCGACATATATGGCACCAACTCATGTCGAAACAAACCTTTGGTACATCGAAACTTGCACATATTCATATTCGTGTAATACAAACCCTAAACCCTTAATTGAGTAAATAGCTCGTCATTACACTACAAGAAAATAGGTTTTGGGCGACGGATTTGAAACTCAAGGGCAACAAAATTGTATTTTGTGGCCCATAGCTGAAAACAAGAGCGACGAGTTGAATTTGTTGCCCTAGTATTCATTATGGGGCGACTAATTTTGTTGTTGTTGCCCAAAATCATTTTTGGGCGACGATTTAAATTTTTGTTTCCCATTAGCTTAATTAGGCGACAAAACTATGTATTTCGTTGCCCTTGTTTAGTGAATGGGCCAATTCAAATAGTTCGTTGCCCATACTCAAAAGAAAATAGCGGAAAAAAGCCCGCTACAAAAATTTCCCACTAAATCACGTACTCCTCTCACATCTCAAGAATTCAACTGCTCATCCTCAACTCACACTCTCGATTTTCAGTCCGGGTCGGTGACGCCCTCATTTTTCTCTTTTTCCCGGTGAATTGGTGACGATTCCGACGAGAACTTCGACGTTTCTCAGGTGAGGAGTTTAATTATGATGGCCAATTGCGTTTCTCATGAATCAACCTGCGATAATTGACGTATCTCATGTGACGTTTCTTAGATTTCTCGACATTCTCAATCACCATTACGTTGCTCAACATCTGGACGTTTCTCAGCATCTCGATGTTCCTCAGGTGATGTTTCTTTGGTGAATACTTCAATTATGATCGAAATTTTGGTTGATGGTCAATTGTTACCCTCTGCTGCTCTGCCCTAACTTTTTCAATTACGCAGGTGGTGATGTGGGTGGCTGCCGGAGATCAGCGGTGAGGCTAGTGGCGATTTCATGTTCTCTTTTTTTCTATTTTCATTCCAATTATTGAATACCCATCTGGGAATTTTGCTCATTGTTGATCTAAATTTCAGTCATGGGTGATGCTAATGGTATGTCTCTGGAAAAACCCATGATTTATTTTTGATGAATTTTCCTAATTTCTTGGTTAAATTTTAATTGGAGTTGATTTATCATGCTTTTGGGAATTGAATTTTAGTGGGTTGTTTGTTAATTTTTGTTTCATTGATGCTTTATATTATATGTCATTTTGCTTTCATGGGATTGTAGATTTTGTATGCTTTTATGAATTTATACGCTTTTTAAAGATGATCATTGTATTATACTGTATTATGTAATTGACATAATTTGGCCTTTGATCGGTCAACGATGAAAAGTTATTTGCTTCTGAATTGCTGGAGTTAGTTCATGCTATGATGCATATCAGATTTTGTTTGTTGCATTTATCTTATACTAATGCTATGACTTCAGAATTATGCTGGATCTTCCA
Source organism: Beta corolliflora (assembly GCA_947648045.1). Taxonomy (NCBI): domain Eukaryota; kingdom Viridiplantae; phylum Streptophyta; class Magnoliopsida; order Caryophyllales; family Amaranthaceae; genus Beta; species Beta corolliflora. Next base: position 29,571 of record CANSZD010003162.1, on the reverse strand, counting down.
TCCTTTTTTTTTTAAAACAGAAATGAGGTGCAATTGCCTATACTTTGGTAATTTTTGGAGTTTACTATTGGAAATCTGATGTGGATTGAACTATTTGTTCCAATTGGTTGTAATTTGATTGATTTGTTCCAATTATTCTATGCACTATGTTATCAGCTTTTCATATGATGATTACCAATTGATCAAATTTGACTGATTTGAGTTCTTTGCATGTGAACCTCTTTCATCAGTGGGCGAAGCCAAAGATGGAACCATCTCTGTGGCTTCGGCGTTTTCGGGTCATCAAGAAGGTAATCACACAAGTCGAAATCTGCATATATGCTGTTTGAAATCTGTTATATGATGAGTGACATAGCCGAGTTTAGTATAAGTGGTGATTGTAATGTTTGCTTCTCCCGTTTGGAATGTTTAAACAATATGCGAGGATAGAGACCACAAATTCTTGACAAAAGCGATTGAGGAAGCTTATGAAGGGGTTGAATGTGGACATGGGGGTCCTTTTGGTGCTGTCGTTGTTTGTAATGACGAAGTAGTTGTCAACTGTCACAACATGGTGTTGGAATACACAGACCCAACGGCACATGCAGAGGTGACGGCTCTTAGAGAGGTTAGATGACTAGATTGGCCGCATTTTCTTGCAAATACCCTATGGACCTTGCTTAGGACATTGACTTCAGCAAACAACTGTTCTTTGTTTTCGGACAGTTTTTAGATAAAACTTCCTTTTTTTTTAGTACTGTAACATGGACTCATATTATACTATGTGCTTTTCTTGTGAATTATTTTAACTGCATGCCCTATAGTTTTCATATTGCCCAATGCCCATTTCTTCCATGGTGGTTGAATTGAGTGGACACTTTCGTTGCTATGTCTGGATCCGTATGTGTGGAAGTGATTGAAGTTGCTTGTTTGATAGTGTCCTGAATGTTGAGCAACTTGATATGATCAAAGATTAGTCGAGCTATCTTTGTTTCATATTCGAAGCTTTACTCGTGAATGGGAAATATTGAGATGCTTGCGTAAATGTGCTTTGCTATGTGGTTGTCGTCATACAATTGTCATCTCCTAAACACAGTAAGGAATCTTAAGATGCTCCAACAAACACTATATTTCCTCTTATTGACTTGTTTTACATGTTTTGATTTCATTTCCTTTCTGCTTTACGAGTAATATTTTTATCAGTCGACAGCCTTTGTGAATTTAGTTTCTGAGTCTGTGGTGATGTGCTACTTGATGCTGAAGTCGTTATATGCTAACTTATTGCAAATTGATCAAGAATATTTGGTTTCCCTTCAGACTTTCTACATTATTTCTTAAAATATCCTTCTAGAATGACATTATACATTTATCATGTTTGTCTTTATTGGCTGTTTTAGCTTTCTACGTACCATTTTTGTCAACTAATACATTAATACTGGATATGTGCAACAAGAATTCGTACACCATTTTGAGCAATACTATCACCCATGACTTTTAATTAGGAGTTTGGATCTATGTAATCTTACCGTCAAAGTGGAAATTGTGTATACGAGTGTACCTTTATTGTACAAATAAGATAAATGAAGACTAGTAAGAGTTAACATGGCTCTTTAAGGTCACGTTTGGTATCATTTTGTTTTGACCTTTAAAATATGGTGGTTATGAATGATTTTGGAACTGCATTTCTTTTGGATGATTCTACTTGAAGTGTCGTTGCGATTGTAGTTAATACTTGTTATATTGGTGCACCTATATATTTTTTTTTCCGGGAGAAAGAGTAAAAAGATCATTAATCCCCCCCCCCAATTTTTTAATCACATGGGTATCTAATTATAACGTTTTTGATTTTATCAGGAACAATGGGTCGTGATTATTTTCCGAAATTAGCAGAGGAAAGCTATGATAAGGCTTGGATTATGTGAATTTCTTCGTAGATTATGGGTACTGCTAATTAATTTTTTTAGATTTACTTTGAATTATTCAAGTTACATCGGATCTCAAATTTGAAGATTATTTTGTTGTACTCCGATTATATACAATTTGCTATTCCACGAATACTTCTTCTATTATGTCATACTTTTGTTTTTAATAGGTTCATCTAATATATATGAACTAGGAAAAAGCTTATAGATTACACGATGACAATAATTCGTAGTCCATACCAATTTGGGCAACAAAATAGGGATCGCACATTGTCATTTCAATTTAGCACGAGATTGAAAATTATGTACAACAATTTGTAGCCTAAAGTATTTTGGGCGACGAAACTGGTGTTGCCCAAGACATCATGCATGTAAGCCTACAAGACATAATGGGCGACAAAAAACAGTAATTGTTGCACAAAGTTCAGTAATATTGGCGACGAAATTTAAGGTGTTGTTGCCAAAAGTCAGTGAAGTATGGGCAACGATTTAAGAAACTCGTTGCCCAATTGTCCTCATAAATGTGCAACGGATACGAGGCTCGTAGCACAAAAGACCATTATGGGCAACGCATATAACTCGACGCCCAAGATGTGGTTTGTGCGACGATTACAATTTTTGACGCCCCAAATACAATGGGCGTCGAACCTAAAGCGACGAAATTGGGGCGTGAACATTTCGTCGCCCAAACTTTTGTGCAACGAAATTGTCCCATTGGGCAACGAAGCCCAAAACCTATTTTCTTGTAGTGTTATTAGAATATAAATATCTTTGTTCATCATTACTACAAATCTACAATCAAAGTCAATCATTAACAAAAATATATCTGGACATTTAAGTGTCTTAATTGTTGGATAAATTTAACAACACGTATTGGGAGATTTTCATAAAATTATTACACACACAGTTGTTACACAATCATAAACTTATATAGGTTGTTGGATAAATAAGTGCGCAACCCTTGATAAAATTATGTCATTTATAGCAAACTTATATTATTTTCCCTTACTTTATTATTACTTGTCAACTCTTTATATACCATATCAATACTACCCATTTATATGTCACTATTACTACTTTTTATGTCATTTTTCAGCAAACCTGTGTTATTTTTTCCTATTTTATTATTATTTGTCAACTTATTATGTACTCCCTCCGGTTCCTAAAGATCCTCCCTCTTTCCATTTAAGTGCATTTCCAAAAGATCCTCACTCTTTCCGTTTAAGTGCGTTTCCAAAAGATCATCCCTCTTTTACTTTATTCCTTATTTGGCAAATTTTTCCCCCTTTTTACCCTCTCATGTCCCTATCATATGGTCTACCATTACACTATTAATTCAACTTTACTCCCTTTCTCTCTCCTACTTTACCCCTTTTTATTTGTTTATTTTCCTTAACCCCCTTTCTCTCTCCTACTTTACCCACCCCAACCCACACAAATTGATCCTCCTCGGTATTTGTAGTAACAGACTAACAGTAACAAGGAGGATCTTTCGGAACCGGAGGGAGTACCCATTACTACCCGTTTTTTGTGTCATTTTTACGTCATTTTTCAACAAACTTGTATTATTTTTCCTATTTTATTATTATTTGTCAACTCATTATGTATCATATCATTATTAATCTTTTATGTGTCATTTTTACTCATTTATGTCATTTTTCAGTGAACTTGTATCACTTCTTCCTGTATCATTATTATTTATCAACTCCTTAAGTATCATATAAATATTACTCATTTCTGTGTCAACTCCTTTACTCCTTAAAGCACCTGATGGGTTTGAACAAGTTCCTCAAATTTTAGTTATGGAGAGTTCTTTTATTGCATAATGCATGATTGCCTAGACTATATCTGATACATCATGAAACTCATAAGCATAATACACCATACTATTCACATCATTGATTCTGTTGAGGTTTTGTCTGGGCGGAATAGAATAATCACATACTTCCTCTATTTCTTTTTAAGTGGAACACTTTGACTTTTGCACTATTCACATAACTTATTTTGACCGTACTTTACTAATATATAAAAAGAAAAATGATTAATATTGATAGCTCTACTCACTGATAAGTAATCCATTAAAAATAAGATAATTGTGAATATTGTTTAGTTGGATTCCAATAATTATGAATGTGTGCCTCTAGTAGGTAGATGAAGTATTTAACGGTTTAACCACCTTTTGTCCAATTGAACTCCCATATGATGTACTTGTGAATTGTTTTTTCTTCTATCTCAAGCTTTACCTCTCTTTCCTTTATACTTTTAGAGTTTTCGTGCTCTCTCCCATATTTTGCACTATTTCCTTGGTTATAATGAAAAGTAAATTGTATAGATTAATTAAAATTTTCAAAAACATAAGGGGAGAATTTTGGAAAATTTGAATTTCTTTTCCAAAATTCACAAATTATCATTATGATATGCATTATTGTTCCTATATTACATTTACAAATTTATAATTAAGTCGCAATTTGAATTTTACACGATTCAAATTCACTTACTTCACCTTTAGTGATTTATACCTAATAAAAATATGGCCATATAAGAACTTATTAAATTCACATCTTAATATGTATTTTCAAGATATTAAATTTTTAAAAAAGTTTACTTGAAGATAAATAGATATATATCAAAGACCAATTTGTTGAATTGACAAGCTTAATTAGAAAATTAATTAAACGAGTTGTATTGTATTGCATCGGGCTAATCTTATATATATATACGGTTTTAATAAGACATATTATATGGTGTTGTTGAAAATCCTCAATATCAAAGTATCACTCTCCATTGTCCAAATTCCAAACCAAATGAAATGAGAATATGAGATCAACATCATCACTACTCGGACAGTCATTTCCTCTCTTTTACGCACCATTCTTCTAGCTCGAAAAGTCAATAAATCTGTGCGTATTATAGGACTTTTGCGCGGATTTTTTTTGACTTTTGACTTAATATTACAAATATGTTTGTATCAGGCTAATCTTTTTTTTTTTTGACGGGATGTATCAGGCTAATCTTACGAGAACAGATAATAACATACTTTCTCGGTTTTTTTTGTTATAACATCACCCTTTAGCCTGTAAAAAAAACATCACCTTTAGCACTTTTATTTAAAAAGCTATGTGAATAGGAAAGGGATAAGATTGATAAAAAAAATGGCATTCATATAGAGCTGTCAAAATTTTAGCACAACATGATCCAGATACGAAGTGTCAAGCTTTTCTCGACACGTTTTATATAAATGGATCAACATGTGTTTTCGTTTAATAAATGAGTTGGGTCAGTATCGTGGTTTTCAATTGGAAACTGATACGACTTTACACGTTTAACTAAACATATAGGAAAATTTAACATTTTAGTACCATTTACGATATAATTTGGCAAAACATTAATGAACTCTTTAAATCTTTTTGATATACATGCAAATTGTTACCTAAATAAACATGGATCCGCAAATATTGGACATAATAAAATCAACTTATTGTTACTTTTTCGGGAAATTCCATTTGGTACCATTCAAGATTTGGAAATTCCATTTGGTAGCCGAAAAAAAGTTTGTTCCAAATAGTACCACTGAACTTTTGTCAAAGTACATACTGTGACACTCTGTTAACTTAAAACGTTAATGATTCATTTTAATGTTGATTTTAACCTTAATTCATACCTAACTAAGCAACATTTTAAATTTCCTCCCTTTTTTATATAACTTTCCCTCCTTTCTTATTTACTACAACATCCACATCATTCCCTAAGTACTGAAATCGTAAAGTCCTTTGATCATCACCCATATTCTGCAATAATGCACTCAAAAATAAACTCAGCAAACCCTAATTCAGTCATATGCATCCCCAAATAAATCGTGAAATTCAGGAAGAATAAATCATTCACATTTTGAAAAACATTGATGAACAACAACAACCAAGTAATGTACAATTCACAGACATTTAGATGCGTGTAACTTTTTAACACAACTACCTAAATTTCAAATGCAATTACACACACACAATTTAAATGGCTAATTCAGAGTGAAACCCAAACCTAAACATGAATTCAGTTTGAATTATTGCAGTAAATAACATCAAAGCAAAGAAAAAAGAAGGTCACCTCAACCAACTAAAGAGTGATGCGACCTGAAGAAGAGATTACATCTCCAGAATGACGCAACTTGCGGAAGTGATTATCGCTTTTAAATTCCAGAAGAATTACGGCAGAAAAATGAAAGAATAAGGTATAGCAAGCAAAGGAGGAAGCTTGATCGTTTTTTGCAGCTTCTGTGAAGTATGATGAACACTTGGTGGGTGGAGGCGTGGTACTATTTGGAACAAAACTTTTTTTTTTGGGTACCAAATGGAATTTCCAAATCTTGGATGGTACCAAATGGAATTTCCCTACTTTTATTAGGGATTTTGAATAAATCTGTTAATTGGGTCGACATGGATAACTGGTTGATTAAACGGGTCGTGTTAATGTTAAAAGGTTTCAACACGATTAGTTGAACTAACCGAGTTAATTCGAGCCTTTTTTACCCGATTAGTACTAGATGATGATACGAACACGAAATAGACATGATATGACAGCTCTACACCCATGTAATAGGAGAGAGATAAAGAGAAGATATCACTAAATATGAAACTTCTAAACAACGGGAATGTTGCAATTAAAAAGAACGGAGGAAATATGTTCTTAATAAGACGCGTTGTATCATGTTGTTGGATAACCCCAATATTAAAAAAATTCAAAAGCTAAAAGCTACCTTAAAGCTACTCAAAAGCTACCTCAAAAGCTAACTTTTATGATAATTAATATTTGGTAAAACTAACTGTTGGTTTAAAAAAATAACAAAATAAATTATATTCAATATTCAAAACCTATTGTTACTTCTACCTTTATAACATTTTCAGAACGTTAGTTTAAACACCAAAAGTTACTCTAAATGCTACTTTACTAAACACAAATTTTACAATTATTAAGGGCTCGTTCGTTATCGTTTTTTGTTTCCATTTTAGGTTTTTTTGGCAAAACCAAAAACAAAATAAAAACCAAAAAAGTAGTTTTACAGTTTTTAGTTGTCGGTTTTAAAATGTATGATAACCTTAAAGTTTTGACTTCCAAAGTCCAAACACCTCAAACAAGCTATTGTCGAATAGGCCCGTTATAGTATCATATTCCAAATTTCCAGTATCCACCATTGTCCAAATTGGAAACCAAATGAAATGAGAAAATGAGAAAATGAGAAAATGAGATCAACATCATCACTACTCAGACTCCTTTCCATTCCAACTCTCACTCTCACTTCCTCTCTTCTTCGCACTTCACTCTCAATTCGTCCCTCTTCTCTCTCCTTCCCTACTCTCTTCGTCGCCAGAAATTCCTCCGCCATTTTCTCAAAAATTAGGGTTTCGGCTATGTCGACTGAAGCAGGTTCAAGAGATAACAACAATGGCGTCGTTGAATTCGCTTTATCACCTTTATCTTCTCTCAAGATTCAGAAGGGCGATATCACTCAGTGGTCCGTAGATGGCTCCTCCGACGCCATTGTTAGTCCCTTTTATCCTTTTTCTTATTCTAATTATTGCTTAGTGTTTGATTCTACTTCGCTTTTAATTTTTTGATTTACAAGTTGATCGTTGTTTGAGTTTTTGCTTGTTGATGGACTGTAATTTCTGATACTATTTCTGCCTGAAAGTTTGGAGTTTATTTGCTTTTGGTATCTGAAGCTTAATGATTAGCTACTTAAATATTATTCCCCTCCGTCCCGTAATATAGTCTTTGCTTTTGACCAAAATATTCTCATTAATATATACAAAAAAATACTTATGTAGAATCTTGTTAGTTTCGCTCAAGGTATATTTTTATAATATCAACTTTTTATATTTTTTATTAATACAGAATTGAAGATATTGAAAGTCAAAGGTATATCTTGGACACCGTGCAAAAAGGAAACAAACACTATATTATGGAACGGACGGAAGGAGTACTCTCTCCGTCTTTGTTTACTTGCTACATTTGCTTTTACATAGTTTTCAAGATGGTTTTTTTAGCCGTGAATATCTCTTATTCCATTCAAGTAAAAATTATAAAATTTGATACTATGAATCTACACATTGAGATCACACCTGAGTGTATTTTTACTTATAAAATAATCAAATGTTAATTACTTAATTTCATCATTTCGTCATTGTTGATTATTCCGTCATTGATTGGATTGAATGTTCATGGAGGGGAATGTGTGATTTAGTTTTACTTAAGAAAGATCAATATTTGTTTTGCTTGATTATGTTGAGTGGAATTTACAGATTGTGCCACGGAGATTACAAATTTGTTGCTTGGCGGAGTTTTCTCCTTCTGCTAATTTGATTTTGTCATTGATTTTACTCCAGTTCTTATTTCATTTCAATGTTCTTGTAGTTAATTGAATACGACATGATACTAGAGAAATCCAAACTACTACTGAATGAGATTACATGAACAACATTGTAACAAAAAAATATAGTATTCTTTTCTAAAATTTATAGAGGTCGGAACAAGAATGTACAGAAGGAAACCATAATCTTGATGTTTTGAAACTTTGGTATCTTGGATGCATGCGGCCGCTCTAAACCTATGTCAAACTAATTCGTCTCTGTGTTAGGTTTTTTTGGGCAAAAAATGTCCTCTTCTAGAGATAAGTTGTTATATACATTTAAACATTTAATTAGATAGTTCAATCACAGGAGATCTAGACTTGCTATGTTCTTTCTCACTCTAAATTTTAACTGGTGCTTTACACATATATGTACGAGTCAAGTATCAGTTTTTGTATTCTTAAAGAAGCCGTGATTTTATAGGTTAATGCTGCGAATGAGAGAATGTTGGGTGGTGGCGGTGTAGATGGAGGTACCATAAGTCTACGATCATTGAGCAGTGCTTTAAATAACGAGATGAGCCTTTGGACATGTTTTAAGACTGCATATTTTTCTTTGATTAGCCATACACAGATCCGCTGGTCCAGAACTTAAAGATGCATGTTATAGAGTACCTGAGGTTCGACCTGGAGTTCGCTGTCCCACTGGAGAAGCAAGGATTACTCCGTATGTATCATAAGTGTCTAATTCGTATTCTGTGTTTACATGAATTATTTTTATCTTCTTCGTGTTTTCATTTTATATGCTAACATATTCACGACACTGTGCAGTGGTTTCAGATTACCTGCATCTCATGTAATCCACACTGTTGGGCCCATATATGATGTTGTCAAAAATCCTGAGGTCTTGCTGAAGAATGCTTACAGGTAAACTTTTTAGCTTCAGTCTATGCCATCGGTCAGCTTCGTGTTTATCTCTTCTTAAATAGTCTGAATCCATCCTGGGTTCCTATGCAGAAATAGTTTGATGGTTGCAAAGGAGAACAATATTCAATACATTGCCTTTCCTGCAATATCTTGTGGTGTTTATGGGTAAGTTGTCTGAGTTCAACCATTATAATGCTTCCTTAAGTTTTGAATTTTCTACAAGTGCTGGAGAAAGATTTGCGCAGAACACGGGATGATAGATTCATAGATATGCTCGTCCTAGCAGCTTAAAGTAACAATTGCTATTAGTCCTTTATAACTACTCCAGTGTGTGATGGTATATGCTCTCCTTTGCTTACATCCGGAGTTTGTGACTTCACATTATGAGCCACATTTTTAAAGTAGGCTAATGTTTTGCAATGGAGAGAATACAAAGTTTGATGATTGTACCACACAATTAATTGAAATTTTTAACCTTCATGAATCTCTATAGTGTGCAAAGATGTTCGCCACTCTTTACTGTTTTAACTTGGTTCAGATTTTCTCTATTTCAGATATCCTTTTGATGAAGCAGCCACCATAGCCATATCCACAGTTGAGGAGTTCGCCAACGACTTTAAGGAGGTACCAAGTTTCTATATACACGTGTCAGATTCTTTTCCTTGTAGTTTCTTATCAATTACTTTAAGAAACTACCACGTGTAGTTTTCTGCTTTCTCCTTGGGTATATGGTAGTCCAATTTTCCTCAAATTCACCTTTTATATTGTTATATACTTGTAAGATCAATAATTAGCTTCAAGATTTAGAGTCATGTGTCCCATTTTCCATTATCTTCTCCTCTACACCAGGCTCCCCTCTCCCCAAAATAAAATAATATAATGGACATCCTCACTCTTTTTGGTTGCTATCTTAGTTGTATAGCTAGCTAAGTACTTCATATTAAAATTTGGTGAATAAACATCTGTAAGCTGTAGGGCATTGTGTGAGAATGGATCCTTTATACTTTGATGCACTACAATACTAATAGGGTGGATCTCAACCTGTATGCAGGTTTCTTTTGTACTATTCTCCGATGACATATACAATGTTTGGTTGGAGAAAGCGAAGGTGATTATTGAAAAATAGGGTTATTGTTCGTGACTGTAGACTTGTACTTAAATCTAGTATGTTCAGATTGTATTACCATCAAAGGCTCTGAAGTCTAGCATTGAGCTGCTGTGAGAAAAAACATTCATAAATAAGAATTGAAACTGAATTGTAATACCTTATGGTTTGAAGCCTAGTTTGTGGTTAATTGCCATAGTTTATGCCTGCTTCTTACACCCCTCTGCTAATCTTTATAAACATCTGTGCCCATTATATCACATGTTATAATGTAAATGTATAGTTCTGCCAATAAGCTGCTAAATAAACTGATGCATGTATACATCTCATATTATAATGTGTTTTCAGTTCACCAAATCTATAAGAGAAGGGTCAGATCGTTGGAGAAGGGATAGAAGGAGCTTATTTTAGTTGAGCTAGCATTGTGTCAGTGTTATATGGAAAAAGTTCAATGCGCATACCAGAAACGTACATCATTCATAATTTTTATGTTTGAAAGAATGTAATCAGAGAATTTTACTGAGCAATGATCACTAGAAAGAAATTTGAAAGCTACAAATAACATCTAGTTCTGATGTCGACAAAAGCCTACCAACCTCCTATACAAATCGATCTAACACTCATTCATCTTTGTCCTTTGATATACTTCGGGGGAGTCTTCTAACAATATTTTCGTCGACAACTTTGTACTGTCTAGAAAAGCTGCGGTGTAGAATTCCTGCAAATTTATCGACATGCTCTTCATATCGGCTGTACAAAGCCGGAACTGTAACAAAAATGATTGTACCTGTGAACAACAAACAGCTCAGAAGTGAGGAAATACAAAAGCCACTCCTATTAGTATGTGATATCTGGAGTCAATAGGAATTCTTGAGAGTTGAGACATTAATCAGAATGCATGTTCATCATAACAAATGGAATTAGTAAGACTCTTAAACATAGTGCTCTTAAGATCCTGATTCCCGAATCAATAAGCTCCGAGTAATCATCCAAAAAGTTCAAGTAATTGGGGTTTTGGGGGGGGTGAAAGAACCTCAAGTTTAAAAAGAAAACATTTGCAAGATGCCCTCTTCCTCATCTTAATCACCACAAAATAAGATCCCAAACCACGGAAAGGGGACTTTTAACCGGGAGAGCATCAGAGTGTCGTAGGCCACCAGCCATTGTGAAAGGAAGGGAGTAAAAAAACATGCACTTCTATAGCCAGCAGGAAAGGACATTACAATTTACAAGGATAAGCACAAAATCTTCACATCAGGCATCAACCAATAAGATAAGCCACGCAAAGAATGAGGCAACAAAGGGGATTTATTAGTAAAAAAGTGATGCAAAGGCAAATACATATAACAAGACGATAGTTCTATAAAATATAAATATAGTTTGCATGCCAAAAAAGTTCTAGATGTAGAGACTAAAAGAGCTTAGTGGTTAAATGATCCAAACAAATCCACAGAAAGGACTTCCAGCACCGAATTTTAGAGATTAATCAATTCTAATCTCACGAGCAGCTTAAGGCCTGTTTGGCATCATTGTCAGGTTCCAGTTTTTGGTTTCTATTAATGTAAAAGTCATATGATATAAGGGGTAACTTTTTTGTTTTGGTGAAAAGGATATAAGGGGTATAATAAACTTAAAATTTGGCATACTTACACTAAACATGTCAATTCTAAAAACTAAAAAAATAATTAGAAACTACTTTTCTGATTTCCATATTTTTGCTTTTGGTTTTCAAAGAAACTGCAAACTGGAAACAGAAAAAGATCACGAGCTATTTTAGTTATCTTACGCATATCTAATTACCCGGTGAATCGAAAAACCAAAATTTCGAAACCCAGGTGCCTTTCCATATAGGTAAAATAGTGTCAACGGTTCTACCCAATGGGCAGAGCTACCTATCACAAATGTTCACATAATTACATCTCCTCTGTTCTCAGTGTTCATTTATCAAATCTATGGAGTATGGACTGACGAAAATGGTCGCAAAACATCTTATCCCTTGAGCACATCAACCACTAATTCCAGCAGGGCGCTTGCTGCTCGGAAGAAAGCCAGCATTGTTAAGACATTGGCATTGCATTGTATTTCAGCTTGGTGAAATTTGTTAATATCCTAATTCTTTATATGAGGAGGGACTCCGTGCACAGTCAAGAAGACAGTAGGCACCAGATGCCAGAAACTCAAAATGAGTTGGAGGATGATATTAAATGTCTGCCTCAAAAATAAAAACAAAAGCTAATGTCCTCTTCAGTGGCTTAAAAGCTAATATTCCTTTGCGCTTTAAAAATTAAAGGTCCTCTCCCAGCCTATCTAAATAGATTTCACAGCAAATAAAAGCCAAAGAAAAATTCTTACTGCTGCTGCTGATGCTGATGCCTAATTGCCCTTCATCTCTGTTATCAATGAAACATGAGATCGTCTTCTCTTCAACATTTACAACCTGAATAAGTATTGTCCAGATTGAAGTGCGAGGTGTTTTCGAATATCACAAGTTATGATCTTCAATGCTTTGAAGATAAAAAGGCATTGGTTTCAAGTACAAGATAACCCAAAAAGCAAGTTATTTTCCAGAGCAAGGTTGCTGCTATAAATTGTGTTTATTCAGCTATGAGCACGCTGAAACCAAGATGATTATTTCCAGAGTACAGGAAATAGCAATCTCGAGCATGGAATAGCCCTACAACATCGGAAGTTGTCATGCTCCTCAGTAAGCCTGAATCTCTCTAACAAATAATTTTCTCACATTAAATTATATGTTTCCAGCCTTGCCAGTTTTTATGAACTGTAATCTCAGGGATTTCTCCCTACAGACTGTTAGTTGGTAAGGCTGCATTGATCATGACCTCGCCATACCCCACCAGCAGAAGGATCCCAAGTTTGTCAAACTCGATAAAATCTTCCCCTTTCTCCACCAAAAAGAACAGGTTGAATATAAATGCTCCCTTGCTACAGATAAGCCAAGACCAGACCAGTCATTGAAAAATCAATTTTTTCCAAACTGATCCTTTAGATTTATTCAGCTACTAGCCTACCACATAGTCGAGAAACCTAAGCATATTCAAAAAAAAAAAAAAAATCATGGTACAGATTCAATAAGCTATCAACGGGCTGGAAAACCACTTAAGAGTAAAGGGCTGATGTGCACTTTTAAAAATGGTCAGATTCGACCTAGACACCTAGTAAACCTAAACTTCCTCTCAAATGCCCACACACTTTCGCCACAAGAACTCAGTGCCATCACAAGAATGCAACACATAAATAGCTATTAACTGGACTATCCAAGCACAATTAATCAATGAAGACAAGCATAAGAAAAACAAAACTGCACTTTGGGCTCCAAGTCTCCAACCACAATATGATCTCTAGCATCTAACTGCAAACCAATTTCACCAATTCTTCATATCAGAATCGGACATAAGCACCAACTTTTGCATCTCACCATGCTTGAAATCCAAGCATATTTCCTTCATCGGAAAACATAGCTTTTTGCACAAAGAGTAACAAATTTGACATGATTTCGGCAAAGCTAGAAACACTACGCGAGGCATATGATAATTTTGTAATTTCAGAAATACGGAAACATGAACTGAGCTGGATTTTCTTTTGGGTCTTTACTCAGGCAGTCTCACGGCTCACTAATGGTCTAATCAGGTGAAGATTAAGATTGCCTACATCAGGACCTCCCTAGACACTGCCAATGGCATGATCAATACTAGGTGGTACTTTCCAATTGTTATTGTTGTCCATGACATTACCTAGAATATAGAACAATTCTAAACAGCCATGTTCTTAACAGTAGATCAATATGACATTAATTATTAAGCCTATCACATATTCACATCAGGTGGCTGAGATAAAAGAAAAACAACTTCAGACATATAGTAAAGCATCAAAAAGATACATCAAAAATTGCAATATAAAAAAGCAAGGATAAATCTGCATACCTGTATAAGCAAGGGTAAAGAAAGAAAATAAGCTACCAACAACAGAAAAGAGCCACAAGGCTGCCACCACCTGAGATTAGAAAACATTGTGGTAAGAAGCTTTACCCCCTAATCAGCCACTATAATCCATAAGTGACTAAGGGAATCAAAAGGTGCACAATATGCACAAGGGACCTACAAAGTTTATTGATGAGCATCAGAATGCCCAAAAAAGCTGAAGATTTTCATATTGAATAAATTTCTATGTGACAGAAGCAACTTGAATTTTGAGATAGGAAGTTTAATTCATTCATAAAGAGTATTAAATCATTGACGTCTGCCAGCTTGAAATCATACCGTAAAGAAGAGTCTGAAGTCCTTGCCAACAGTGATATCATGTGCCATCAACAGAAAATAGTTAACTTTGACACGAAATGATGCAGCAGCAGAGATAACTAAATCTTCTGACAACTCTAGTTCAGGCAGTTCTTCCAACTGTCTGCAGAGATTTAGAAAAACATGCAATACTATGCTGGTCAACAAAGACAATATGCACAGATAACTATCCAAAAAGAAAAAGAAATGAGGGAAAGCCAAACCTATTTGTCATGACAGCATAATTGGCGCGAAGGAACAGCAAAACTATCAATATGAGCAGAACATCTGAGCAAACTGATAGGAATGGTAACCCAGACTGCTCAAACAAGAGCCATCCCACGGTAGCAACAACAATAACCCCACATGACAAGTGCCATTTCTTCCACAAGATCACATCAGCAGCTAAGCACACAGAACAAACGTAGATCAACCAAATGCAACATCAAGATAACAGAAACAAAGACTCTGGAGTCTTGAAACCTTGAATTTTCAAACTAAGAAGTCTCCATGTCTATTAGAAGAGTCTGCCGGGACTCTGAAGTTTGACACAATTTTGATGTATAAAGGAAACCTCAAAGAAAATTGAATGGCCAGTTACAACAGATACAAGAAAGAGAAAGGAAATCAACAAACAAAGAACAACATAGACTTTATGTAGTTAACTAACAATGTGTTAGGCTGTTAGCTACCTCCACAGCTCCACCCATATTGGATCATTCGGAGCGCCAAATTCAACGCATCCCAACAGGATCAACACTGTTATTTATCAAATTCATATCAAGAAGAACAAACTCCAGATTATCTCACTCCAATCATCCTTTCTTCAATAGATTCTCCAAAACCACCATACCCCAAGGCCCAAACTTAAAGACAAGATAAGGAGAATGATCTTAGAGTAAACTAAAATGTACAAAGTTTATGGGTTTAAGTTTCCTTACACCAAACTCTAAGGTGCATATGCACAAGCGTTAATGCATAAAGGAGATTGGCAATACAGTTAAGGTACACAAAAACAAGATATCTGATGGATTCCGAGTACGGGAAATATGGTCTTATAACACAATCAATACATTCAATCATGAGGAGCTTAAGATAGATCTGTTCTACCATTCAAACTCTTCCAGCTAGAAGAACCAAAGTTTCACATACACTGTAATGCACTTTTTGGCAGCCTTAAGCAAACGAGTTCTGAAAAGTGCCATTAACAAATGAAACTAATTCATAAGTGATTATTAACAAAAATTAAAAGAGAAAGGTCAAAACACACAAATTGAAATTCACAATACAAAATCAGAATACATATATTGCTAACAGAAAATTGACATTTATAATTCATAAAATTCACAAGTCAAAACACACAAATTAAACCATAACTCCAATAAACAAGATAATATTGATAAAATTGGACAAGTATGTAAGAAATTTTTTACCTTGGCCACCTCCCATTAACTGATGCATCGGTTTCTGTCGCCCAAATAAACGGTAAACTGAGCTACAAGACGTTGAAGTACTACCCACATCTCTCCTTTCTTCTCCATCTAACTCACTATTACTGTGATCTTGTATATTCTCCATGATTTCACTTCAAATAAACATAAACCCTACAAATTTTGCCACCAAAATTCTTTCAATTCACAAGATATAACGCGAATCATATCAAACACCTAAAGATTAAAACAAAGAATGACCCTTTTTTTAAGAACAATTAGAAGATAAAAAAAGGTGAAATACCCACTTGATGAAGAATGACTTGAAAGCTACTAAAGCATCAATGGAGGTCTAAAAACGCTGCATTTACTCAACCAACCTTGTTAAATCCGTAACCCAATTGACCATGATACCCTGATTTTCTTTTTCTTCCTTCTTTTTTTCTGGGTTCGACCAAAAACGGGAATCTAGATGAACTTTTTGTTTAATTTTTTATTTTTCTGGGTCTAAGTGTCTAACCCAAAAAACGTCAGCAAAGGTGATTTTCGTTATGCAACAACCAATGTGAATGGTTTCGGGTCAAGATGACGGTGGTATGAAAAGACGTCACGCTAGCATGTTGTTGGTCATGTTTTTGCCTACGAGTTAGGGTAGCGAACTAGCGATCGTATGCCGGGCTGGATTTTGGCAAAAAGAGTAGCCTGTTTCGGCCGAAGTTTTGAGCCAACTTTTTGTGCTAAACCCACTAATTCAATAGGGTCACATTGGTTTTTTTTTAACCAAAATTTAGCCTAATTTTTGGATTTAGGTTGCCCATAACCATTTTCATAATGTGTGAAAATTACACTAAAGTAAAATTGTGTCTTAATAAATAAAATAAGTCGAATGATTAAGGTGACAAATACAGTACATTTAACAAAAAAAATCTTTTCACATATTTTTCTTAATATCATACAGTACCTTGGTTTATAAACTTACTCACGCCACGTTTTCATCGGTTTTTGAAGTACTGCTTATTTTTGCTTTATCCCCTTAATAATCAAGACCTTATATTTATTTATTTTTCATCTCTTACCTAACCTGTCGAATTCAATAAATTTCTTACTTGCTAATATATAAAAGGAAGGAATTATTTTTCTCCTCCTTTTTTTTTTTTTGAAAGAGAAATTTCATTAATCGAAGCGCCAAACTAAGATCTACAATAGGTATTAAAGAAAAACAAGATACAATTAAACAAGACTAAATCAAATTCGTCTTCGAATAAACTACATGAACCAGGATCGAAAGCAATACAACAGAATTTCTCGTATTTGCCTGAATCAAGCAATATTGATGAGGAAATCTATCATTCCGATATAGTTTGGGAAGAACATTCTTGATCGAGTCAAGTTGACCGCATCCGAGATTCCAATACCTTCATGTTGAGTCTCGAACTTCAACCAATGAGAATAATTTCTCATACCTAAAAATAAAAGAACCATACTCACAACTCCCATAGGGGAGAAGGAGATTTCCAAAACAAAAACTAAAAACCCCATAACGGGGTTTGAGAAAATCTCATAAAGAGACTAATTTATTAACGAAACAAAGAAATGAACTAAAAACCGAAAATAAAAGGGGAAAAGGGCTACCATGGATGCCCCTAATTAACGGAAGGAGTAGAGGGATACTAAGTGTTTGAGAGAAAAAAGAGAGAGGGGGCACCCCACTTTTTATTTTCCTGTGAATGTGTTTCTTTTCTCCTCCCAATTAAATGTGAAACCACTCATTGTTTCCCATGGACTACATAACTAAGTAAACAATAGAAAAAAATAAAGAAACATATTATTAGTAAATATCATTTTTTTTTTTTCGTAAACTAGCCATATGACTGAACTGAAAATATCTTGAAATTTTCAAATTTAATAGATTATGGTATAAACAAAGAAAAACATATCTAAATGAAATAATATTTTATGTAACTTCATAAAACATATTGCTCTTTTATAGCGAGGATGGGAAGAATAGCCCTCGACTACACAAACTTATTATCATTTTTTGGAGTTTGTGGCTTCATCGCAGTCATCGGTTTTTTCGCCATGAGTTACCTAATCTTCTGAAGGTTAACCGTTTAATTGAATATTGTTCTAATGACTTGGCTACTTTGTAAGATCATGGTCAACGTCAGGAGCCCCAATTCCTTCACCCCCTGAGGAAGATCTTACTCATCCCCCTGGTTTCCTTTCGGCTAATATTGGGGCCAATATTAGGGAATGTTGTACTCATACCATTTAGTTTGATGGTGCCTGAAACAAGCGTACGAGATGTATGGGTATGGAATGGTACCTGAACAACCTAGTACGCAACCTAGACTTTTCTACAAGTAAAGGGAGTGGTAGTTTTGGGACAGCTGACTCTGCTATCTACGCTGAAGCTCAGACAAGTTACCAAACATTGATATGGGCTAAGAATCAACATTTTACACATATCTCCCTCCTCTTAGATTATACTAATCTTGTTTTCTTCTTACATGGGCAACAACAGGTGGCCATCAATCTTCTATGGACAATTTCACAAATTCTACAGCTTGCTGAGGAATTTGATTGGTGCATGGTTGTTAAGGTTGATCGAAGAGATGAGCATCAAGCTCACACAATTGCTAGACAATGTGTGGAGTTTATGTCCTTTGTTTGTTTGTAATTTTTAGTTCTCCTTTGAGTCTCTGCACCTATCTTTTTTTTTTTTTATTATTCTTGTTTTTTGAATCCTTATTTTTTTTGCTTTTGAAAAAAGGAGTTGGCTCGGGGATTGCCCATTTTTATTAATTCCAGGGTTTTCCCGAATTTGAAAGTCTTTACTTAGTAAGTCTCCATACTAAGGCTCAAGCCAATAAGTCCGTAGCATGCTCTACCGATTTCGCCATATCCCCTTTTGTGTTTTGTTTTAAGATTAGGATCTTAGTGTGATGTCCTTCCCCGTGTTTCTCATTTGTCAAGAAAAATTATGTAAACTAAAGCGAGCAAAAAAAATTAAACATTTAAATTACAATGGTCGGTAAAGTATTTGGGTTATTATCCATCTTATTATGGACTAAAACAAGTAAAAATCATTCATGGAAGTTTACAATAAATTGTACTCCCTTCGTCCTTTAAAGTATTGTTCCATTACTCCATTTTAGTTTGCCGTATTTGGATTAGGTTCACTATCTCACCTATTCTTATCTCTCTTTTTTCCAGGAAGTTCAAACCAAGAATGGAGAGAACAACACATATGCCCTTTGGGAGCCGGAAGTCCGCCGCCCGGACAACCTCCCGTAAACAATGGGAAAGAACAACATTCCCAATATGTTAGCAAGTCAAGAACGAGTATCACTAATTAAAGCATTAATTTTCCAAGGAATCTTCTAAGTCCTTCGTAGAGAAATAATAACATGACCAAATTATCCCCTTCTACCACCGTATTCTTAATACCCGAGGCTAACGCCGCTCTAACACCTTCTCCATACCCCAAACTTCCGCAACAAATGTACTTTCTCCATTTCAAAATTATTGCAATACTTGCCTTATTCAGTAGTTCTTTAAATAAAGTAACATTTTGTACATGGAAAAAAAGATATATCCACATATGAAATCACTTTCACTAAACAAAAATTTTCTCTCCTTAAATTATCATAAATAGTAGCACAAATACGATTACCCTACTTCCAACTCCCTCCCTACCTCTCCGTGCCAAAAGTAAGTATTGCAATAATTTTGGAAATGGAGGAAGATTATAATATTACCCATTATATTTTTCATCACATCTACTTTTTTGGTCTTTTCTTAATATAATACTCCCTCCGTTTTTTTGGATGTAACATCGAATTTTCACATTTGTCGAGGCATAACTTGACCGATAATATCTCTAATTGTATAAAAGTAAGAATTATAAAAAATATATATTTGGAAAGTGTATACCGTGACGAATCAAACAAGATCTCACATGACTATATTTTTTCTTATGTATAAATAACAATTAATGGTCAAAGTGTATTGGATGAATAGTGTCCAAGAAGTCAATATGTTACATCTAAAAAAAACAGAAGGAGTATTATTTTTCATGTTGACTTTAATATATAAGAATCAACTGGAATATCTAGACTCCAGTTATAAACTATAGAGGATCCGAATTCCAAAGGAATGAAATAATCTTTTTCCTAACAATAAAGGAATGAAATACATAGATTTATCAACTACTTAGACTCATATTTCTTTTCTCTTCCACCAATATTAAGTTACATTTCATTACACTTCCTTCAAATACCCAATCCAATTTCTTTTTGTTATTTCTAGTTCTTCTTCACGCATTCAAGACAAACTCTAACCATTAACATATCTCGTAAAATTTACGATTATAATATTTTTTAAAGCACACATCAAAAGTACTAAAAAAAAATCCCGCACGATAAATGCAATTCTCTTAAATATTAACGAAATCACTATAGCTCCGACTCGCGTTCGGCATTCCCTTACAAGCTTAACAAATAAAAGCAGACGACGAAATATAATATAAATATGTAAATTAAGTAACACCCCACGTCTAAGCAATAAGCATAGTGAGGCAAAGAAGTTAGAAAGACCCAAAAGAAGATCTTTGGCTAGTTGGTGTTAGGTAGTATCCTACTACTACCAACATCTTGAGATCGACATTGCAACCTCAACGTTCTACTCGGAATTTCTAACTTTCATTTTAAGGCAAGATCTTCTCTTTTCTTTTTCTTCCCCTTCCATTATTTTAATTTCTGATTTTTCCTCCCCCCATTTTTATTTTTCTCCTTTCTAATAATTATTACTAATAAATACTACTACATTTTTCATGACCTTCCTACTGCTACCCTCTTCCTACTCCAATCAGATCTGCTCTACATTTACTCAAATTTACCAAATTTCATGATCTTTCACAAAAATCTGAGGTGGGTTTACTTGATTTTCAGTTGTACTAGTTTTTTTGGTCTTAAATCTTTAAATTTTGATTCTTTTTACTGATTTTGGTTTTATTTTTTTGTGGGTAGACTTTGAAGTGGAGGTTTAATCAGTGATCATCACCGACGAGAAAAAAAAAGTAAAAAAAAAAAATAAAGAAAATGAGTGAAAGCAGGGGAGGATTTCAGCTTGGAACAATTGGGGCTTTGAGTCTCTCAGTTGTTTCTTCTGTTTCTATTGTTATTTGCAATAAAGCCCTTATGAGTTCTCTGGGTTTTCATTTTGGTAAGTTAAATCTTCTAAATTTTACATTTGGGTGTATTCTTTTTCTCATTAGTTTAATTGTGTGGTTGATGAGTTATGACTTTTCATAATTCATGTTGATTTTATGAATTTTTTGGATTTTTTTTATGTTCATGATGGAAAGTCATCTTTTGTTTATATTAATTTAATGCATAAATGTGGCCTGCTTTAAGCTGAATTGTTGTTGATTTGGTGTCTGTTGAGAAAGTCTATTACTTGGGAGTTGATGATGTTATCTGGTGAAATAAGAAGAAACTGGAGTTGTTTCGAAATGAAAGGGGTTTATGGTTTACTTTCAAAAGGGCTCTATGAGATTTGGGGAATTGGGGCAAATGTTAAGTGGGATTATATTTCCATGCTTTATATGGTCATCTCCCATCAGAATATGGCATAACCTGAATCCTTGTTAGTGAGGCTTGTAGACAAGGAAGGTACATACGTGCGGTGAGAGACTACATAGTATGAAGATTTGGTGCTTGTATATATGTATATATACTTGGTGAGAAGTTATATAAGATGAAGAGTCGGTGCTTATATATATTTATTAGCCAACCTTAACTTAGAGAATAACAAGATAACCATGACTAATGCTATCAGACACCTAATGTGCTGACTGCTGACTGCTGACTGTGGACATGAAGCATTAGATTCAGAAGCAATATTATCATAAAGAACCGTAATAGGAGCGTAAGTTCCACAAGAATGTAGTGCACCGACACAACTAAATAGAGGACAAAGTCTCAAACCAATGTAAGCAACAACTAGCTATTTGCATCAGTACAGGACTTAAAACAGTTGGTTGTTTCTTTGAGCACTATGAGATTAGATTTGGACCCTGGAAGCTTGCATATCCAAGAGTAGACTGGGAACTATTCGGCCACTGCCTAATTACCATTGACCTAGGTCATGACCAAAGAGTGATGCTTGGCTTTGTGTAATGGCAACCAGTGAATGGAGTTAGTTAGACCTTGTAAGTACCTGGAAATACGGTTAAATCACACAAGAATGAAAATTCCGATGCTGTGGGAAAATTTTATTCTAGGGTCTTTTTAGGCCCTTGATACCAAGAATATTTAGGATGAAACATACTAACCCTCCCTGCAGTCAGTGCTCGTATACACACACACATACATGTATAAATTACAATAATCACATGTTTGTCCTTATAACATCTATTGAGTTGGGAGTTTTGTGGTTTGATGTCATAACTCTGTCTAGCCGTCTACCATGGTATGACATTAGTAACTTGATTGCTTCGTTACTGCCACAATAGATGGATTGCAGTGTTCTTTAGTAGATGCATATTTTGTTAATTGTGGGTCGTGGCCTGTATTCCCCTTTGGCTGCTGTCAATGGGTATCAATTAGCACCTTTACAGCCCTACTCCTTTCCATCCTTGAAAGAAGGGAGCAAAAACTTTTTTGGTAACAATTACGACTTACCACAATTTTACAAATTACTTAAGTAAAAATGACAGTATTTTTGTTAGAGTTGATTTTAACTCAACGACTTTCATGAACATATTATTATTTCAAGTTTCAAAGATGTATTCTTTTCCCATTAATTCCGAGAATTCCCTTGATTTTGGTAAGACAAAAATGTTCGAATGTCTTTGAGTTTTTGACATCCTAGAGGCATCCACAAGACCACAATGGCTCTTAGTATTGCACCAAGTTAAGTCTATTCCACTTGAATACTCTTTAATTAGAACTAGAAGTATTAAAAAAGAAACCGTATGATCTGATAGTTGTATATTTATGGCAATTGAGTTATATAATTAGTTTGCCTAGTTCTATGACAATTGGAGTTGTTGCAGGGTAAAGTATCTGTCTCATTGACAATTTAAAGCATTTCGGAGGGATTAAATTTTAGACGGTCCAATAAAGAAGGATTTTATTATTTCGTAGGTTTTAAGTTAATCTATGAAGTAGGATGGTATGCTTGTGAAGGGACAAAGCTAGAAACTAGTATCACGAGAGGTCATAGAGTCATAGACATTATAAATATTTGACACGTCATGCCCTAAATGCACAACATTTTATACTTTGCTTAAATATTCAAGGAACTTTTGGGCAGGTATCTAATAGATACCACTTTTTATAATGACTATCTTATAATAATTTTTAGGGCATCATTTCTACAAAGAATTTTATAGTAACACTACATGTTTACTAATAATGCTCCCGTGGTGTCTATCTGGAGCTTGTAAATTTGACAAGCTGCCCAACGTGCCCAATGTTTATTAACCGTTGTTCCTTTCTTGTTTATCTGCAGCTACTACATTGACAAGCT
The DNA here is from genome assembly GCA_947648045.1 of Beta corolliflora. Lineage (NCBI taxonomy): Eukaryota > Viridiplantae > Streptophyta > Magnoliopsida > Caryophyllales > Amaranthaceae > Beta > Beta corolliflora. The sequence continues at coordinate 6,037 of CANSZD010003162.1, read as the reverse complement.
GGCATCTGCTTGTTACCTTTTGTTCTCTCCATATAGCTTTGAAAATGAAATTTTTTGAACACAAATCATTTGAGCGTCAAGCTGTTTTGGGGTTTGGCATTCTAAATGGAATTTCCATTGGACTACTAAATCTCAGTTTGGGCTTCAATTCTGTTGGTTTCTATCAGGTATGGAGCTTCCTTATAGTTTTTTTTTTCATTTGTTGTGTTGCTCCTTTGAAAGTTACTACCTCCGTTCTTTTTCTATTACAAAAATGGGTTTGGGCACGGTTTTTAAGGAAATGGAAAAAGTGGGTAGTTTAGCATTAAGGGACCCTTTTAATTAACTAAAGTAAGAGATAAATCATTTTTTAATAAAGTAAAAGCAACTTTATGAGGGAAAGTGAGTAATTAATGGTGGTTTTAGTAAGATAAAGTAAGGGCAATATTGTCAACTAAAGTCCAAAAGTGGAATTGTTGCAATAGATATGAAACTACCCAAAGTGGTAATTGTTGCAATAGAAAAGAACGGAGGTAGTATATTGTAATAGAGAAGCTTAGATGGGTTATTAGGGTCTGAAGTGAATCTCGTGTTTCTTGATCCCATTTGCGTAATGTATTGGAAAGAGAGAAGATAAGAATTTGAGAAATGCATATAATTTGAAGCTATACTTTATTGTTTTGTGAATGTAAACATTGTAAACCAATGACACATATATTTTGTTGTATTTACTAAGGTCTGGAATGTGGAATGCTTCTCATGTTTCTTGATCCCATGTGCTCAAAGGAGCATAGGGAGGAAGAGGATAAGAATTCTGAGAGATGCGTGAAATTTGGAGCTATGCTTTATAGTTTTGTTAATGTAAACCAATAAATAATAGATTTTGCTATATCTGATCTGTTTCTTGGCTGCTCATGTATTTAGTTTTGATTTTTTTGGCTCCTGTTATAAGCTGGAATTTTTGTTTCGTTTTCTCGTGTTTTGCTATTAAAATATAGTCATTGAAGCTCTTCTATTAATGCTGTTATGCAGATGACAAAGCTTGCAATCATCCCATGCACTGTATTTCTGGAAACAGTCTTTTTAAGAAGAAATTCAGGTCAGTTCAGAATCTAACAGTAGCAATGGAAACTTTTATTTTCTGGGTGAACTTATGACATTTAATTGCAGCATTCATATTTGGTTTTGATACATTATGAGAAAATTCTAGCTTCTGAGATCTATGAGCTTCGCTCATTTTTGTAATTAATCTCATTAAATCTCGACATCCTTTCGTCTCTTTATAGTCCAACCCCCTCTTGGCTTATTCTGATGTCAAATTATTGGATTACCCAGGCATGCTTGCAGAATCGGTAGTGGGATTCTTGTTTAGTGTTGGGCAGTAGGAGGAGGCGTGAATCGTGATGCCTTCAAATAATAATTTGATTTGAGCGTAATGATGGAGGCATTATGCCTTCAAAGAAAAGAAATTTGAGCATGTGAAGCCTGTATTGCTTCTGCACTGCCTCGAGACATTTAGATTTGGAAGTATCATTAATACTTGGTCCTAAGGAAGCAAAAGAAGTGCCCCTTTATTCTTCTAAACTGCTTTTTTTTTTTTTTTACATATTCATCATTTAGAGATGTTGAGCTTAATTTCTTACTACTATAACACTCAAATAGATAGCAAAGATTGCATTTAAAGTAGCTTTTGGACATGATCCAATCACACACAAACACAGTGTATTATAGCCTTTTATGAGTCTCCTAAAGCCTAGGGGATGCAAACAGTCATTACTCGTTAGTATGGACTTTGAACATTCACAACAGATTCTTCTCCTCAAAAATCCGAAGTGTTGTAGTTGGAGATGATCTAGAATCAAGGATAGGTCATACTTAAATTCTGGGTATAATAGCACTCTGTGGCTCGTACACAAGCTGCAAGCAGTCACTAGTATCGACTTTAATTAGCCACTACTTTACTATCAAAAGCTTCTTAAGATATCTTGATAAGATGGAGAATAAATAATATATACTCCGTGTGTTCTTTAATACTTCTATCATTTTCTAAATGGCACGGAGTTCAAGAATAGTTAAAAAAACATATAATTGTCTTGAACTCGTGTGATGTTATTAGAGTAAAAGATAAATGGTAGGAGTATTGATAGAAGTGAGAGATTAGTGGTAGAAGTATTGATAAAAGTGAGAGAAGGTCAAATAGTGCATTAGTAGGGCCTCACCTTTCCAAAAAGAGATGGTACAAATATTTCTAAACACTCCTAAAAGAAATAGGGTAGAACTATCAAAGAATAGAAGTATTATGTTTGTGCATATACCATGGAAATGGAGATGCACTAATGTTTCTGATTTTGTCTATTCTCTGGAGTATGGTTTTCTTTTTGGTTTTGGTATATAGCTTTTCTTTACTGAAGTTTTCTACTATCCCTTCTTTTGCAGCCGGAGCATACAGAGTTCTCTTGCTGTGCTTCTTATAGGCGTGGGGATTGCCACTGTTACAGATCTGCAGCTGAATGCTCTGGGATCTTTCTTATCTTTTCTTGTAGTGGTCACAACCTGTGTAGCACAGATTGTATCCTTTCTAAAACTGTTGCAGTGTGCCCTTACCTTTCTGTTATTTCTGGATTACGACTACTTGATTTAATTTTATATAACACCGAACACGGTAGCTTTCCTAATAGAACAAAGTAGTTGATAAGATATAGACACACTTTATATATCTACAGCATGTGCAGAAAGGTGCCAAATTTCATACTTATCTCAAGATGCAAAGCAAGATCGTTGCCAGATATCTTGTCACAAAATTCCCTTGTGATGGTTCACAATAAGAAGTGAGTTTCCAGGAGTTGGAGAACACAATTCTGGGTCTTTTCCTGTGCAAATTTTTGTGACCTGGACGGCAGTTTTCTCAGTCAACTATTAAAATATTTGGAGGGGAACTTTGCAAGTTGCAACTTTCTTAGACCTTCTAGAAGTGGAGAGAATGGAAGCGTATTAAGCTGAATAACTTTGATCATAAAAGTCAAAAATCTAGGTTATTTCTTAAAATCTTCTGTTTGACAGTTTGCATGGTCCTAGTTCTTCTATGATTTGGTGAATGTACCTGTTGATGCATAACTAAGAGGAAATATGCAGAAAATGAGTGGGGAAAATCAGAGGCTTGGGGGTGGGGGATCAGAAAAAGATGAATGTCTGTTGATGCATAACTAAAAAGGAAATTTTGGTACAATTATTGGGCTTATTTGATGATAAATTAATCAGATAGGGATGTATATGAAGGCCTTTTAATCATATGAATCATTATGTAGATATTGTAAGGCTGTTTAGATGAATGCCTGTTGATGCATAACTAAGAGGCTATATGCAGAAAAAGAGTGGGAAAATTAGGGGTGGGGGTTGGCGAGGAATCCTAGTGTGTGTGATAGGTTATGCAATAGCTAAGTATTTCTTCTTATAGGGCTTATTTGGTAATAAATTAATTAGATAGAGAAGTATATGGACTTTTATTCATATGAATCATTTTGTAGATATTATAAGGCTTTTAAGATGAATGCCTGTTGACGCATAACTAAGAGGCAATATGCAGAAAAGAGTGGGAAAATCAGGGGGCCTGAGGGGAGGGAGGAATCCTGGTGTTATTTCTTCTCTCTGTCCTGTACCTGCACTGTAGTCCTTAGTGGCGGATTCTTTTTGGGAGGGCATGCTGAATCACTGCGTTTTTCCTTTGGGTTAAAAATAGTGTTAAAAAGCACAAGGATTGTTATAATTTTGTTGCGCTCTTTTAAGAATTTGAAAAAAAGCTGTTATTCTGCAGTTTGTAAAATTTCCAGAAGTGCAGTTTTTGTAGTTAATTTCAGTATTTGTTCCCTGTTTCCTGTTCTTTCTTCTTGTAGGGGAATGTGTGTCATGCATAATGCCAAATAATGCAGATATTCTACATTCTCTTCATTGCTGTTTGAATCTTTGCATTAAGTAGGCGTCTTTTTCATACCGAGGAAAGTTGTTTAGAGGAACTATGTGAAGGTTGGACTTGATTTACCGTTACTATGGGGCTTCTACAAGAATGCCCACAACCAACTGGAGGTCTTACATGGAGGAATTAGGGTATTCTCTATCATTAGTCTTTAGCAAGTGAATTTCCTATGCTTATGTCTCCTCATTCCAATATCTACTAAAATTCTTGTGTTTCAGTCCCCCCCCAACTAAGATTCTTTACTGTTACTATGGGCTGACAAGAATGCTACAACCAACTGATATCTTACATGGGGAATTAGGGTATTCTCTGTCATTATTCTTTAGCAAGTTAAATTCTGTGCTTATGTCTTCTCGTGCCAATATCTACTAAAATTCTTGTGATTTAGACTTCCCCCTAAAGGTAAGTTGGTTCAAGCTAAAATTTTCGAAATCAAAATTGGATTGAATTGTTGGTTTGACTGATTAAAGGAGAGCTGCCAAGGCTTTCATTATGCAGCTGTAGAGATGAATAGTTTTCAATATAATTTATAGATAAAGTCGAACTTGCAAATATAATTTGAAAGATCTGTATTCTCCCTATAAAAAAGTAATGTACAAATTAGTGTGCCTATTACAAGGGGCAGTCAGTTCTATTCACACAATGGCAGATGCACTCTCTAAAAAAGGGTTCTTCAGTGTCTCCCTGACGAATATCCACATAATTTCCATTACTTCCTTCAGCCAAGATCTTCTGCTACTTATCTCATCCAAACCCATATAGTTCATCAGTAGATGTGAGTGATCAAGTTAAGCAAATCCACTCTTCACTTTTTGCACCAAAGCAAGTGAAACCACATTTCAGAGAGGCCATTGCATCGCAGCACAGCATTTCTCCACTCTTCCAAATAGCATACCTCACCAGAGGGAAGTTGCCTTCAGTGTTCAGGGGAGTTGCAAAAACCTCCTTTCCTTTGTTTGGCTTCTCTACTTGCTGTTGAAGATATAGGATAACCTTAATGATTAGAAATCTCTAATGTTTTAATAGCATGATGCTGGTATGTGTTTTTAGGTTTTTTTCTCAAGTTTCAGGTTAATGAGCTTCTGAGATATTGGGTATGAAGTATGAACAAACTGGAATTTATAGGGTATTCTAAGGTGTAAGAGAAATTGAGGGTAGAGATATTTGGAGACTTAGGAGTAAACGCTTGGAAAATATACAAAGCATATTCAGAATATCAGATTGCAAAGTGATCATAGATTTTGACATGAGGTTTCTGTGATAATAGAGAGAGTATATAGTAAACAAATATTTTAATTATACCTGAGATTTATGCTATAAATTGATGAAGAATGTGGTGTTCTTTCTTACCTTAGTGGATGTTTGGGGCTGCGGGGTGAGGATGGGGGGGAGGGGCTTGGTCTTACACCTGTGGACACTCTTGAGTCTCGATTATCATTGTGAGTTGTCAACTATAGAAAATAGGCAATCGGAAAATAGATAAATGGTTATATCATTTCATGGATATTCCCTAACCTTCTGTAGCAAAATGTTATTTTCTCCACCATTAGGCATTAGTTTAGTATTCCGACATTATTTCGTTTTTTTGTAGACTGAGCTTGTTACAGATATTTGGTCGATCTGTAAAAGGCTTTTCAATGTCGTATGATATTGGCTTCAGTGTTTAATCCCTTTTCGTTTGCAATATGTTGAGATACCTGTTTATGAGGAGACCCGATTTTGTTTTGCGCTTTTGTATTATCAATTTCCAGTGTCTAGCACGAGATGGACCAAGAGGATTATACTGTATATATGTTATTCCTCTCCCCCTGCACCCTCCCCCTCTTCCAATAACCCAGATGGTATAAAGTCTGGGTTTACTGAACATGTATATGTCTTTGCATCTATGTATCTTTTGTTAAAAATCTTAACCATATAAAGTACTAGATAATAATACCATCCAGAAGAAGTATAAGTCTCTTCAACTCAGCTTTTGTATCATTGACCCTTACAAACTGGCAGCTTGCATTGTTGATCTCAGGGACATTTCTGAATAATCTTTTGATCAAAATGTTTTTGCTTTTAAATATACGACACAAGTACTGGTAA